>CM062807.1:830627407-833027407 GCA_031772625.1 Pinus tabuliformis | reverse complement strand
CTTATGGTTCTCATTCTATTCTCTCTCTCATACTATTGGAAACTTAGAGTTTTCTTGGAGAACTCTTGGATGAGTGTGGCATGTATTGGATTTGGAGAAAGAAAGCAAAGGAAGAGCAAGAAAGCACAAGAGGACAATGGGATCAACAACTACCACTGGAGTGCTTTGCATGTATCAAGTTGCATGTATGGTTTTCTTGCTAGTTTTGGCATGCATGGCACATGGATGTGGTTTCTTGGTTATGATATGTCATTGGCATGGAGGATTGTTTGGATTGAAGGTGGATTTTCCTAGCATTTCCATTTACTAGATAGCCACGATGTTGTGGATTTTTTTCCTTTTATTTCTGATTGGTTCTCATGTTCCTTTGGATGTGGGTTGATTTATTAGTTCCTGGGAGAATTGGTTGGAAAAATGCTCTAGAAGCCCTTGGTGGGTTGAGTTACTAGTCCTAGAATCCCTGGTTGGAACAAACAACCAGGAGCCCTCGACAGCTTGGGTAGAGACCGATTTGGTGATGGTTAGTGATGTCCGACTATGAAGTGGAATCAATGGTTGAGGGTTGAGGTGGTTTGGCCTTTGCAAGCCCTGGTTTGGTTTTTCTTGATGTATTTCATGAGATCCAACATTCATTCTTGGAATATGGCACGGGTTGATTGGTTGAAGTGATATTTGGCTCAACTTAATCTACGGTCTGGTGGTATGTGGAAGTCTCTGAATTGGTTGGTACTTTGCACAAGTTAATATGATTTATTATTTATTTATGATCAATGAGAATAATTGTTGATTTATTGTTATTTACATGACTAATTTATCATGGATTTATTGTTTGTTAAGTATATGCTACATGCATGGTGTATTTATTATTATATGATGTGCTCTTGATCTAGATCTAATTCATGGTTTGACAAACTCTTGGTTATTTTATATGGATGCATGAGCTAATATGTGTTTGTTGCAGCAAGTATGAGAGGGAAGCAAGCCTTCTTGATGAACATCTGATGAAACTAATGTAAACAATGACCAAACTATGCATCCATGACTTACAGGTACTATGTATGCAAAGTGTTTGTAAAAATGAATAACATGTGTTGGCAAGTTAGACCCCATTTCTGTAACTGCACCATGGAAGTTGGGTCATGCATAGTAACTCTCAACTCATGTTTACCCTGGTAAGTATGTTAATGTTGGAAAATGTGGGGTGGGGTGGTTACAAAAGAAGGCATGGAAGCAATGATGAATGTCAAGATGGAAGGGTTGAAGGAAGGTTTGGAAAAGTTGCTAGAAGAAAGGCTTCCTAGTGGTGACAAGGTAATCCATGAAAATCATGATGAGGAAAAAGGAATATGAATTATGATTTTAGAGACTCCAATGTCGGGTTTAAAACTCACCACATTCCAAAGATATATATGAGGAAGTTTGATGGCAAGGATCTGGTAACATGGATAATATAAATGGAGAAATTCTTTGATCTACGTGATGTTGTGCAAACAAAAAGGTACACATTGAATCTTTATATATCGGTTTGTGTGGTATTGATTGTTTTGTTCTCTCAAATAAATTTTCACTTGGACAATGTTTGTGAAAGAATCGGTAACACATTATGAGGATACAAAGAGAAATACCTTCTTTATCCAATTGATTCATATCAAACATTGAGGAATTCTAAAGATTGAATATCAAGGTAAACGGTATTCCAAAGGAGCATAGGATTGATGTATTTATAGAGACTTTAAAGGATAACATCCAACAACAGGTTCGCCTTTAGGAACCTAATTCATTGGAGAAGGAATTCAAGGTGGCAAGAAAAGTTGAAAGAAACATTATGGCAACAAGGAAGTCTACCACTCACAAATATTAAAATGGAAGTGTTGTTGCTCCTAGCCTCCCAAAACCTACAAGATTGACACCACAACAACTAGAGGAAAAAAGAGTAAAAGGGCTTTGTTACAGTTGTGATAGAAAATACACTAAGGGTCATACGTGTGTTGAGAAGAAATTATTTTACATAGATTGTGAAGAGGAGGAAGAAAAGGAACAAGAAACATCAAAATAGGATGATATACACCAAGACCTAACCCTAGAGAAGGAAGAAATGAATCTGTTCACCTTGTAATGCATGGGAAGGAATTACCACTCCTCAAACTCTCCAGATAGAAGTATATAACAAGAAAAAAAATGTAATAGTGTTGATCGATTCAGGTAGTACCCGTAATTTTATTCATTATAAGATAGCTAAGAAATTGAATTGCTTTTTATATCCAACACCATAGTGTTAAGTGATGGTTGCAAATGGAGGAACTATAAATCACACAAGGAATTTACATAATATAAATCTAACGTGGGGGAATATGTATTGAATAGTCCAACTCTTTCCATTCCAATGAGGGGTGTTGATGTTGTATTAGGAGTCCAATGGTTATAATATTTGGGATGATAACTTTTAATTTTCAAGAACTTTTCTTGAAATTTTCATGGGAAGGAAAGTAAATTGAATTAAGGGGCATCACAATGAAACCAGGTAAGATAATTAGCTCTAATGGCATGAAATTTTTTTTGAAGAAAGAACAACGAGGCATTATTACACAATTATGCTCACTAGGAGTTCAAACATTGAAATCATATGTTTCTCTAGATATCCAAATAATTTTTGAAAATCACTCCAAGGTATTTGAGACTCCCAAATGCCTCCCACCTATTCATGATCATGATCATGATATTCACTTAATTCCAAGAATTGTTCCTCCAAACATCATGCCTTATAGGTATACATATGCCCAAAAGGGTGAAATTGAATGTATGGTTGCAAAAATGCTAGAGGCAGGTATAATTCAACCTATCCAAAGTTCTTTCTCAGCTCTAGTAGTATTGGTACATAAGAAGTTTGGATCATGATGTATGTGTCTGGATTATAGGGAGCTCAACAAGCTCACTATTAAAGATAAATTTGTGATTCATGTTGAGTCTCAAAATTGTCTCCCATATTCATCCATATTTCCATCCTTTCATAAACCATTTAGCCCTCATTTCATAACTATCTAGCCTAAAACCCTACATCAAGTAACCATCTTCATGATTATATGGGTTAGGATCCTTTTTTTCAAAAGTTATTTATTTTATGTATTTAAAGTGAATTCATGATTAAAAACTAGGAAATTAACATGGTTTCATTTTTATATATATATATATATGTGTGTGTGTGTGTTATGAGTTTTGTGACATGTGTAGATCATTTGGAAGCATCCAAGGCACCCTTATGTGGACTCCCAAGATCAAATTCGAATTTCAACTCAAGAGGTGGACCATATTCCCAAAAAAAATATCATGGAGATCTTTATGAGTCATGGGATTTGTATCTAGTATTTAGGGATAGGTTGAGAGAAGTATGGATCTAGTAGATATTTAAGGGATCTACATTTATTGAGTAGATATCCCTAATTCATGTATAAATAGGAGGAGCATACTTCAAAGGAAGATAATAGTTGTCATTTTATTCACTAGCATGAGATTTATGATTGTTCATTTAGAATGAACAAAATAATTTTCTCCAAATCATGAGTTATGAGTGTTGTTTAATTCTTAAGATGTGATAGTTTTTCTTGTGTGCTCATTGAGGAATGGAAGGATCTCCATCAACCACAATCTGCATACAACTGTAACATGGTTTGATTTCTATTATTTCCTTTCTCGCAAGTGTGCTTTTCTTTCAATAAGTGTGATTTTCTTTCTGCAAGTTTGATTTCCTTTCTTACATTTGATTTTATTGTCATTAAACTGCTTGCTTACTAGTTATCTTAGTTTGCTTGCTTGACAACTAAATCACTAGTTGTTATTTACTGCTTTCTGGATTAATTTACCACTTTCTAGATTATCATAGTTTGCTTCTTATAGTTGTTCATAGATTAGTTTTATTTTGAATAGTTTAGAAAGGACATGGCGTTAATTCATTCATTCTAGCTTTAGAATTTAATTTAGTTTTCTTGCATGAGATTTCTTTTGCAGTTTTCTTTAGTATGTATTTCCTTTCTCTCTTTCCATCCTAAACAAACTTTCTACAATAGTTTCATCTGAGGTCCCATATATTTTGGTTTGCTTCTAAGTTTACGAAACCCCCAGGTCGACATATTAAAATGACAATGGATTTAGGATACCATTAAAACGCCCTACAATTCATGTCATTGATGAATTGTTGGATGAATTATGTGAGAAATTTACTTCACCAAGTTGTATCTTCATTCAGGATATCATAAAATTAGAATTAAGACTTAAGACATTCCAAAGACAACATTCAAAACTCTTGAAGATCATTACGAATTTTTGGTCACGCCTTTCGGAATTACTAATGCACCTTCCACATTTCAAGGTTTGATGGATTCTTTTTGCAAACCCTTTCTTAGAAAATTTGTGTTAGTATTTTTTGATGACATACTAATCTACATCAAGTATTGGAAGGATCATGTTCAACATGTTGAAAGGGCGCTGAAACTATTGGAGGAGAAACAATTATATGAAAAAACATCCAAATGTTTCTTTGGACTACAATAGGTGGAATATTTGGGTCATATTGTATCTCATGAGGGCATTAAGGCAGATACTAACAAAATTAAAGCCATCAAGGAATGGAAAATCCCCACAACCCTAAAATTTAGGGATTTCTTGGGTTGACAGGGTATTATTGCAAGTTTGTTAAGAGTTATGGGAAAATAGCAGCACCTCTAACAACATTATTGAAGAATGATGCATTTTTTTGGACTGCAAAAGAAACTAAGTCCTTTGAAAATATTAAAGAAGCAATGTGCCAAGCTTCGGTTTTAACTACTCTAGACTTCATAAAAACCTTTGTGGTGGAATGTGATGCCTCGGGAAATGCAATTGGTGTTGTTTTAATGAAAGAAGGAAGACCCATTTCTTTAGAAAGGCGTACAATCAAGGGAAAGTATTTACGCAAAGCTATTTATGAGAATGAAATGTTTGCAATAGTACATGCCCTAACGAAATGACACCCTTACCTAATGGGAAGACACTTTAAGGTGAAAAAAAATCATTATAGTCTTAAATAATTTTTGGAACAAATATTATCTTTAGAATAGAAACAAAAATGGGTCACTAAGATGTTGAGTTATGACTTTGAAATCATCTACAAAAAAAGGGAGCAAAATGTTGTTGTAGATGCACTCTCAAGAAGGGATATGGATGTGGAAGCATTGTTATATTCGATTTATATAATCCAACCTATTTGGATAACTGAAGCAAGGGAGGAATGGAAGAATGAAAAATAGGTGTGGACACTCATTCAAAAGGCACAACAAGATCCTAGTACATCTAATACCTTTATCTCAAAAAATGACTCATTATGGTACAAACATCACTTATATATATGTAATAATTCCCAAATCAAACAAAATATTATTTTGGAATTGCACACCTCTCCTTTAGGAGGGCACTCAAGATTTTTAAAAACTTACCACAAGGTTAAGAAGGGACTTTTTTGGGATGGCCTTAAATCCGACATTCAGAAGTTTGTGGTAGAATGTTTGGTTTTCCAACAAAATAAAGTTGATATAATTAAAAACCTAGTTCTGTTACAACCTTTATCCATTCGAAGTCAGCATTGGGAGGAGGCCTCAATGGATTTTATCACAGGTTTACCCAAGTCCAAAGGAAAGAGTCTCATCATGGTGGTAGTCAATAGACTTAGCAAGTATGAACACTTTTTTGCATTATCTCTTCCTTTTAAAGCCATTATAGTTTCTACTACATTTATGGAAACAATTCAAAAGCTACATGGGTACAAAGATCCCATTTTCATTGGAAATTTTTGGACGAAATTATTTTCTTGTCTTCGTACTCAATTAGCTCATAATTCATCTTATCATCCTCAATTTGATGGGAAAAACAAGATAGTGAAGAAATGTTTGGAAGGATATCTTCATTGCTTTGTATTTGATAAACAAACACAATTGGTCAAGTGGTTTTCTCTCTTTGAATGGTGGTATAAGACTTCCTTCCATTTTACAACAAAAATGACCCCATTTATGGCACTTTATGGATATCATCCACCGTCCATCACATTATCTTTAAGAGAAAATTCTAAGGTACAAGCAGTGGAAGATCACATCAAACATTAATGACAAGTTCTCCAACTCTTAAAGGATAACCTCACTCTGCCGCATAATCAAATGAAACAATAGGCAAGTGAACATCACAATGAATGAAATTTTGACGTAGATGATTGGGTATTTTTATGGCTATCCCATACAAACAAATTTCCCTCAAGTAAGCTAAGAGGGATAATAAATTATCACCAAAGTACCATGGTCCTTACAAGGTGTGGCAAAAAATTGGTGCTATGGTATACAAATTGGGGCTACTTGCATCTTCTCGAGTACACCCAGTTCTGCATGTTTCATGCTTAAAGAGGGTTATTGTTGACAAGCTCCCAGTTCAAACAATATCTCCAGAGCCTGACAAGGAAGGAAAAATCATATTGAGGCCTGAAGAAGTCATGGAAACAAGAACCCAACAACTATGAAATAGATCAATTTCAGAGTATCTCATTAAGTCCAGAAGGACTTACCCACTGAAGATTCCACATGAGAGGATGAGAATTTTATACAAAAGCATTAAAAACTACTCAATAATTGAGGACAACACTTTTTTTTTAAAGGAGAGGGGCATGTTAGGTCCCTATGGGTGAAAGCATGAAGATGGGTTACACTTTTGGGCCAAATGTGGCGATGAAATTTCAAGTTTTTCCTCTTTTATCGAATTGAAGCCCTCACAATTCATATAAGCGTTGTCAATTTGATTCAAAGTAAAAATACAGATTGTGGAGAATTATGTTGTTGTCCTAACGATATTTTTTGCAAAAATATTTAGTGTCATATAATATGTCAATTCTCCATTAAATGAAATTTGTTTCCTTGCAAATTTTCACACATCGTGAGAGGTATATGTGTGTTTATGTAGCATAACTTAGTCTAAAATGTGTAATTATATATATATATATATATATATATATATATATATATAGATGATCTGCATGGAGAGAGATAAGTTTTTCATATTAAAAGTTTATTTTTTTATGCAAAAATAATTTTTTTATTATTTTTCGAAGTTGGTGAAGTAATATTTCAATTGCATTTTACAGGCACGTGTGTTCAGATAATTATTTTTTAAACTATTTAAATAAATTGAAAAACCAAAA
Source organism: Pinus tabuliformis (assembly GCA_031772625.1). Classification (NCBI taxonomy): domain Eukaryota; kingdom Viridiplantae; phylum Streptophyta; class Pinopsida; order Pinales; family Pinaceae; genus Pinus; species Pinus tabuliformis. Next base: position 833,020,200 of record CM062807.1, on the reverse strand, counting down.
AGTACCCTTTTGAAGAGGACTCGTAAACAAAGATAGTGGTATTTTTTGAAATTTTTTCGTTGTGTATATTTTATGATATTGATTTTTTATTCAACCCCTTTAAAACAATTCAATAACAGATCAAGAATTATGTTTAAAAGAAATTAGATGAAAAATATCATATCAATTAAAACATTTAAAAATCATATGCCATTGGATAGAGGATTCCTTCATGAATCCAACATGATCAACTCCACCATCTAAGGAAAAGTTTAGCCCTAAGTCAGCTAGGGTACAAAATGGAGTTACAGAAAAGTTTGCAAAAGGGGTGCTGAAATTGCTAATTTTGGGACTTAAGAGGCCCGCTCGAGTGCTTAAAGTGCTTGATCGAGTGCATAAATTTCAAATTTAAATAGCTCGATCAAGAGTTTCGTAAACCCTCAATCAAGCCATATATGTGGTTAAGAGGGGCTCAATCGAGCGCTATGGCTTGATCAAGTGTCTATAACTTTTTTTGAATGATCTAAAATCAAACTTTTACCTCGTTTTAAAATCACTAAACTTAATTATAAATGATGAAATGATATTAATATAAAAATAATAATTTTAATGTATTTTAATCTTAATATTAAATTTATTAATTTTGGATTAATATAATATTAATAACTTTAATATAATATAAAATTTCTTATATTATAATATATACTAGCACAACCACATTAATAAATGTGGTTGATATACGTCATAGGCATCAACAAAAGAGTCATTAACACAAAAAGAGTCATACAAGTTGACTCAATATATGTTAATTTTATTTAACCTATTTTTTTTATAAATATAACATAATGAAATATATAATATTTTTAAAATCCGGAAGTAATCATAGCCTAAAGCTATCTTTAAAGAAATAAAATCTAAAGAGTTTCAATTGGAAGACATGAAATGCTCTTTGTATCTTTGATGGAGGTAGCTGGAACATTAATATTTTGGAAAATTTTAGATAATTTATTTCCATGGAAAATTATCATTTTCCCTCCATGTGAATGTACAACACACATTTTAAATATGTATTATATAAAATAAAAAAATATGTTGTACGACATCAAAATAAATAAAAATTATTTGAACTTACTATTTTAATGGTCAAAGTATTTAAATTTTTTTGAAATATGGAGTGAGAGAGAGTGGGAGAGAAGGGTGAGAGAGAGAGAGAGAGAGTGACAAGGGAGAGATGGAGAGTGAGTGTGTATGTTTGGGGGTGAGATAGAAAGACAAAGAAGGACTCTAGATGGAGAGAAGGGAGAAAGAGAATGAGAGAGGGAGGGAGATAATCAACAAAGTTGAACAACAAAGCTCGAGAGAGAGAGAGTGCATGAGTGAGTGGCATGAGGGAGAGACAGAAGGAGGTGGTAGAGAGGAAGAGAGAGATGACTTAAGAGGGAGGGAGATATAGATATGGAGTTGGAGGGGGAGAGAGAGGAGGTAAGAATAAAGACATATATAGCGAGAAAGGTGAAGAGAGAGAGAGGGAGGGAGGAGTGTATGAGGGAAGAGAGATAAAGGGAGAGAAGGGGGAGAAGGGGGGGGGGGGGGGGAGAGATATAGATAGACATGGAGAAACAATGTGTATGTTTGTGGGGTGATATAGAGAGATGAATAAGGAGAGACAAAGGGAGATAGAGATATAGATGGAAGGGGGAGAGAGGGAAGAAGAGAGAGATAGAGGGAGGGAGGGAGAGATAGATAGATATGAAGAGAGAAATAGTGTGTTTCTGGGGGGTGAGATAATGAGAAAAATAAGGAAAGATGGATGGAGATATAGATATAGATGGAGGGGGGAGAGAAAGGGAAGAACATTGCTTACACTAGATGCATTGATTTCAGTGTACAAATGTTGGTTTCTAATCCTATTTTATTTTTTGCAAATTAGTTGCATTGATTTCTGTGTAGATGTTGATTTCTAATTATATTTCATTGCTTGCATTAGATGCATTAATTTCATTAAAGATGTTAATTTATAATCTTGTTTGATTGAGCTTGCATGGATGCAGTGATTTCAGTGTAGATGTTGATACTTAATCCTATTTGGTTTGCTAGCACTATATGCATTGATTTAATTATAGATGTTTATTTCTAATTATCCTATTTGATTATTTGCATTAGATGCATTGATTTTAGTGTAGATGTTGATTTCTCATCCTATCTGATTGCTTTCTTTAGATGCATTGATTTTAGTGAAGATGTTGATTTCTCATAAATGATGAAACTAGATATATGGTGTACATTAATTACAAGGTAATTAGTTTAACATTGTGCATTGATTTCAATGTAAACACACAAAAAAAAATATTGATGAAGTGCATTATGACTAAGCTTTTATAGATAACCTCGAACAAAATAAATTTGATTAAAACTTGTATTTGTAACTTTTACATCTCCACATCTTTTAAAATTTAATATAATACTTATTTCAATCATTTGAATCTTTAAAATTTGAATAAAACTTAAATTTCCATCATAAGAAATTGATTGAAATACTTGGATAACTACTTGTAAATTTCGGAAAGTTGATAACATTATATAAAATTAAAGAAATGTTGCCATATATTGTTGTTTAACCTATTTATTAAATTTCAATATGATTGACTTATATCATGTTATGAGTAAGCTCTTGTAGATAATCTCAAAATAAATAATGTTTAATAAAACCTACTTGTTGTTTACATGACATCTTTTAATATTACCAGCATAGATCCATCTTAAGTACAGATCTAACATGAGCCGAGAGGGATCGAGAGGGATTCAATTTATTCACGTGCAAACTTCTTTAGAGTGTAAAATACAATGTGTTATTTTTCATTGTTGAAATTGTATTTTTGAATGCTAAATAGAGTATATATAGAACCAAATAAATGTTTTAACCACAAAACATTTTTTTTCATGATATATACATAACTTTTTTTTTAATTTATGTATAAGGTATAGGCAATTAATATTAACATATTTTACATAAAATGTTCATCCATATATTTATGACGCAAATTGAAATGGATTTTTATTATTAACATATTTTCCAAAGGCTTATTATTTCAACTTAAGGGGGATAAGGATTTGTAGATTTTTTTTAATTGAGGGCTAGATTGATTTTCAAGGGAATATGCTCAACATATGTTTAGTATTAATTCTTATCACTGTAGTGTATTAAAGAGTTTATTAGGTTGCATTGACTTTTATTAAATTAAGAAAATTATATTTGCGCCAAGTGGCTCCACAAGTACTGATTTCCCAGGGAATTGACATTATTCCAATTCTATTAAGTTCCTCCATGATAAGTTGCTCATTATTATTTATAATATTCCTTTATATATAAGAAAATTTTATTTAGAAAAATGGTCCATTACTTTTAATAAATTAAAAAAATTAAATCCATGCCACGTGGCTCCCATGCACCAATTTCCTAGGGATTTGGGATTATTCCAATTCTAATAAGTTCTTCCATGATAAGTTCCTCATCATTATTTATAACATTCATTTATAATTCTTTTTTTTTTCTTAAGTTAAAGTTGACCCATAACTTGAGCTTGGGCAAATGGTAGCTTATCACGGAGGATTAAATCGGTTGGTGAGAGGAGCGGGAAGAGCAGAAGATCAAAAGAACAAGGTTGAGGGTTCCTGCGCGCGTTTTTCTCCATGGACGGTGGACGAGGAGGGAGCTCCACTCCCTCCTTCAGAGAGGTAGTGGCTAACAAGGACAAGATTCCCCCAGAATCAGGCAGAGGTAGCAAGATGGAAGGAGGAAAAAATAGGGAAGAGGATACAGAATGTAACAAAAAGGAGAATGAAGGCACAAAAGACAAGGAGGAAAATGACAAAAAACAGGGCACAAAAGATAGGAAACAAAAGGGACTGTGCAAAGCTGAAATCACTCCCAGAGTAATCTTAAATAATCCAGAGCTACAGGCCCACAGGGAGCACATTGTTACACTAAAAAATGTCACCTTGACTACTTACAGTTAGTATGGCTCAAATCAACAAGTCATGCTACCCTCTTAGGCAAGTCTCATGCCTCTGTTATCCATCTCAAACTCAAAGAAGAGAGAAAGTCTTGTAAAAATCATGTTTATCTCTGGGGTCGCAGGTTCTCTCTAGCCTTACCTGCGGGGACGCTGACCATGTTCACAAAATCTGCGTCCATGGACGCTCTGTATGTTAAGGGACAGGTGCGTCCCTCTGTAAAAGGCAAAATGCGCGAGTTTTATCTTGAAAAAGTTACTTGTGGTTACTTCTAGAACATTCTAGAGGTCGGTTTGATGAAATGGATGCGCCTCCAGTTGGTTCATGTATCTCTATTAAGGGGGAACTTATCCCATCAATAAGGGAGCTATCCCACCCATAGAGGGGGATGATCCCATTGATAGTGGACCTGAATAACCTCTTTACAGCACTATAAATGAAGGCATTGAGCCAGAAGGAGAGGAGGTTGGAGCTATACATTTTCTTTGGGTAAATGCTGCAGGATTTAGGTCTTCCATTAGAGCCTTTGTGAGGAGAGATTGTCTTCACTTGATTCTACTTGGGAGAGGGTGAGCTTTGTCAAAGTAGAGGAAAACCCTTGATGGACCCTGGGAGGAACTTGCACAACACCAAGGCCAGGTTGTAAGAGTTTCTTTGTTTCGTTATTAATACAAACTGGTTTATTTTTCTCAATAGCTTGTGTTAATGAGTTATTTCATGTGTTCCTTGGTCTGCATGTTGAATATATGTTTTATTATATGAAATGCAAGTGCTTGGTAATTGTTTGATTGTTTGTGGTTGCAGGAATTGACTTGAAGGAGGAGCTCATCCGGATCGTCAAGAACGGACTTCAACAACAGCGTTTTGGAATAAGGTAAGCCTAAACACTTGTAGTTTTCATGTTGTAAAAGGTGTATTTAGAGAAAGATCACTCCATTTTGTCTTGTTTGTCATTAGAATGTCTTAGACTTCTAGGAAGGTCAGTCGTGTCCGCACCCTTGACAGATTCCGTGTGACAAATTGGCGACTCCGCTGGGGAATCCATTAATGAGAGAGTCTTTTCCTTTATATGAACTTTGCTTTGAGAAAATCATTTTTATTTTCTGGTTTTTGACTGTGAGAATTAGTATTTGGGTGGCTTAGCTGTAGCTTTAGTTGGCTTTAGTTTTTCTTCTTTTTTCCAGAAAGACGCAGTCTCTGTGTGCTGCACAGTGCGTCCTTGGACGCGCTGTTGTCGACTGCACAGTGCGGGGCCGCACCTGTGACAACGGCTGGCCTGCGTCTTCCTGTAAAAGTTAAGAAAATTCCATTTTTGCCTTAAATTACTTTTAGATTTTGTTTTTTCTTAGTGTTTTCTGCCCAGATCCTTTAGTACCCTGTCAAGAATTCTCACCTGAACTCGTTTTGTGAGCTTTGAGTGTTTTAGTGGTTTTCAACGAAGTTTAGACCTAGGGTTTGATTTTTGGAAAGGCTTTGTAGTGACTTTGAGCTTAGAAAGTTGTCCAGCCTTAGATATCTCTGGTTAGTCAACCTTCTTAGAAGTTGAGCCTGCCGTAAAGTCTCCTTGTTTGAGCAACTTGTCATTTGAGTTGTTTTGGGTCAAATTTCGAATTGCTTGTTTTTAAAGTATTGATTTCCATTTTCAAAAAGGACAAAAAGATTAGAATTTTGTTTTGACTAGTTTTTGGTTCTGCAATAAGCTAGTCCTTGATTTGATTGTGATCAAGTAAAACACCTTAGAAATAATCATTGTTAGTTTTGGCCTCGTTAAGATTGCTTAGAGTAAATTTGCCTTTAGTTTGCTTATGAGTGCATTTTCATAGATTTTAAGAGTTTTTAAGATTGATTTTTGGTTATATTAGATTTATTTGCTTTATTAAAAGAAAAATACAAAAACATCTTCTTAAAAGTCTTGTTTCAAGTAGCTTTTTGTTTTCAAAAGAAGAAAAGAGTTTTTTTGTGCATGTAAAGAGAAGTTATGTTTTTATGCTTGGAAAAGAAAAACGAATTGTTTCTTTGATTGTCTTCAATTAAGAAGTTGCTTTTATAAAGATTGCATTCTCTCAACTTTTTAGTTAAGCAATTCATCGAAAAAGTAAAGTAGTGGATAAATCATTTTAGGTGCATTTTGTAGTGGTTTCGAGTCGAGTCAACACACCACTAGTTTCACTTCCATCACCTTTTGACTTAAGAAACAACCTTAAAAGTAACGCTTAAATTAAAATCAATCTAGTAATCTTTATTTTTCTAGGGCTCTGAAGCACCAACATAGCTTAGGCTAGGGTCTTGGAGTAGGTGAGTACTTAACTCTCCAAGACTACAAAACCAAACAGATAGTCTATCTTGAGTAGAACAAATCCAATTGTTTCAGTTACATTCTGGGAAAGCTCCTCTTAAAGGAGAAACACGAGCTCGTGTCCGAACCAGTGAGGGGATCATTCCTCCCTCGTTGGGAACGACGCCAGGCAGTACGTATTACAAACGGTAAACCTCGGATTAACCATTGTCGAGGAGCCAGGGGTCACTTATCGGTAAACCTTGGATTGTTGTCAAGGAGCCGGTAAGGGGATTGGAGCTTGCTACTCTGCCCTTGCGTGCTGTCGGAGTTTAGACTGTTCCCCCAGGTGTAATTGTTGTGATTGGTAACCTTAGTGGCCATAATATCTAGGATTCTACCCAAGGTGACGGTGGAGGGAAGGTCCCACTGTACCTGGAGCAGACGTCGGTTATACTCACTTGGATTTTCTGGGGGGTTCGCTTCACTTCGAGACGGTTAAAGTGGAGGAACTTGGTCCAGTCTATTCATTAAGCAGGTTGCCGGGGTAACTGTTCCACCCACTATTTCTGTACTGAATCCTGCGAGGTTGGGCCTAATCACCAACTAGCGCTTTTGGTCCGGAAGACTACTGTTTGTGTGTGGTTTGACGCTCTAGATTATTTAGGCGTGTGCTTCAAATTTGATTGGTTCTTTAGAAGACTTTAGGTGGTTTGATTTGAAATTTTTTACTTTGATTTCGTGTGTTGTAGTTAAAATCTTTAATTGTGGCGGAATTACCGAGACAGTCCCGTAGACTTCGGGGCAAGTCTCCTGAGATTGTTACCGGGATAGATTTGTTAAGAAAACTCCGTAAATCGCGGGGTGAATCTCCTGAAGACATTCCGGGTCATTTAGAAGGGTTAAAGGTCCTTGTAACTCCTCCTAGTGGCAGTAGAGTAGGTTCACCTGAAGAAGGAGAATCTTCTTTGGTAGTCCATCCAGATTACCAAAGATTAGAAACAGGTTACAATCCCGAAGCTGTTACAGTTTCCGAGCTTGCTGGTAGTTTTTCATCTGCCAGTGAAACAGGCGAAGAACCTGAAATTTCAGAACCTGTTACTCCAACTCCTAGTGTTCCTGATTCACCAAGAATAGAAAGAATTATCACCGAAAATCTTCCTGTTGGATTAATTGCTATAGAAGAACTTGTTCCAGAGGAAGAAATAGGCGTTTCTGATTCTGAAGATCTAATTACCCTTGATCTAAGGGAGCGTGAATCCATCTTTTACAGTCCTCCTAGAAGTGAATCTTGGTACCTTGCATTAACCAATTTTTTAGACAACTCAGTAGGTTTTTCTACACCTCGTACTCCGGTTCCACCTAGAGGAATTCATTCTCCTGTAAATATGTCTGGTCAGTCGTCTGTGTTTTCACAAAGTCCTGAATCATTTTTACATGGCGGTCCTTCTGTTCCTACTGGGTATCAGTCACTTTCTGGTACCTTTGCGGGAGCATCTCCTCAACCTGTTGATCATGGGTTATTAGTTGGAAACAGTGGTAATGTACCATTGAGTATAGGTGAAGTTTATATGATGTCAGGTTCAACTCCCATTAACCAACCTCAAGGTGGCCAATTACCGCCTGGGGGGCAACCTTCGTTAATGCCTGGGGGGCAACCTCAAGGTACTTCATTTGTGACTGGGGGGCAACCTCAAGGGTATCAACCCCAAGGGTATCAACCCCAGCCTCAATACGTACCCCAAAGTCAACCTCAGTATCAGTATCAACCTCAAGGATGGCAACCTCAAGGATGGCAACCCCAAGGGTATCAACCCCAAGGGTATCAACCTCAAGGATACCAACCTCAAGGTCAAGGTCAACCCCAGTATTCGTATTTACCTCAAGGTTATCAACCTACGGGTCAATACCCTGGTCAAGGTTATCAACCACCTCAAGGGCAATCATATGGGACTACACCTTACAGTTATCAACCCTATCCTCAATACGGCTATGGATCTCAGTATCCTCAACCTGTTACGAGTCAATACCCTGGAATGTTAACATGGGATCCGTCACAGGGTCAACAGATGTCGCAACCAAGTATACAGTCGGTACCTCAAGCAGGACAACCTGCAGTTCCTGGTCCACCCCAGCAACCGCAACCTGTCCAGTCAAGTGTTCAGACCCCTGTAACTTCTGTAGTTACTCAGCCGCCAATTGCACCGAGTACTCCACCTCACACGGCTGCAGCAACTACCGCTTCATCTACCATGCTTACATCTGGAGTATCGGCAGCTCCGGTTTCTACTGTCCCTGTAACCGCTCCTCAGACATCTGTACCGTTGTCTGGACCCACGGTTCAAACCACAGTCCAGATGCCTGCAGGTCAACCTGGTACAAGTACGGTTGTTACTACTCAACCTCAATTTGTTCAACCTCCGTACCAGGGACAGTATCAACCTGGTCAAGCTGCCCAACAACCGGTTTACCAGTATCAACCGTATCCTGGGTACAATTATCAACCACCTCAACAACCCCAGTACGGTCCGGTTAATCCTGGTTTTCCAGGAGGATATAATATCCCCAATGCGAATCCTGTTCCTAGTTATCCTGGATATCCTCCTCCTGGGGCTGGTATTGTGACTCAGAGTTTCAGAGATCCTAACCGGCAGTTACCATTTATTGCGACTTTAGATTTACCCGACTTGACGCGCCTAACGAACGATCCAATTCAATATCTTCCGTTCTGGCCGCCAATGCCAAATAAGTTGCCCAGCGATATACCCAAGTTCGAAGGTAAGTCTGGAGAGGATCCGTCTAATCACGTGATGACTTACCACCTCTGGTGTGCATCAAATTCCATCTCAGATGATTCTATCCGCTTACGTCTTTTCCAGCGTACACTCATTGGTCTCGCAGCCAAGTGGTACATTGAGTTGCCACGGGCTTCTTTTTACAACTTTAGCCAGTTAGCTACTTCATTCTTAACTCATTTTCAGTTACCAGTCAGATACGATAATGGTACGAATTATTAACTTCGCTAAAACAATCGACATCCACGTACATTTCTGATCACATCCATGAGTGGAGACGTCGAAGGAGATTAGTGAAAGTTTTTATCCCGGACCAAATTTTAGCTGAATGGTTTGTAAAATCATTATTACCAAGAATTACTGAAGATGTAGCTAAGGCCGGCGTAGTTACTGAGGAGCAAGTCATTGCTCAGGCACAATACCTTGACTTAGTTTACACTCAGTCGGGTACGTTACACGAGAAAATTCCGGATCTTCCAAAGTCAAACCAAATCGCTGCTGCTCCTTCGGGATCTCATGCCGCTGATGGTATGATCGGTATCGTGACTACGAAGAGTAAGAAGAAGTCTTCCAAGACCTCCAATACTCCAATTATCACTTTGCCTGATTCTCCGACAGGAGAGTCTTCTCCTCCTGAACTTACCGCCGACATTCACGCTGTAGAGTCATCTACGGCCAAATCCAAAAACGGTGGAAAGAAGAAAGGAAAGAAGAAGGCTAAAGCAGACAAGGCTCCAAAGGAGAAAACGGAAAAGTCGGAAACCAATGACGAAAAGCGCAAACCTCGTTATCCTTGTCTCATTTGTGAAGAAGATCATTTTACGAGAGACTGCCCTCATCGGGCCGAGGTAGTGAAAATAGTTAAAGGTTCTCCGACTCCTGCTGTGTTAAAGAATCCATTTCCCGAGCAGGAAAATAAGATGATAGGTTCTTCTTCGAATGCCAGTGAAGAACCCATTTTGATGATGTCTCATGTCAGGATTGCGACTCGATCGCAAGATTATGGTAGTAAGGCTCCTGTTGATGGTAAAGAAGCAGAATCTTCTCACTCTAACCCATCAACCTCAGCTCCTGGTTCCGATCCACTACAGATCGAAAAACCTAACCCAGACTTAGTGATTAAGCCGCCCGCCAAGGGTGTACTTCGAAGGTCTGCTTTCAATCCACATGCGAGAGCAGCCCAGAATTACAACATTGTTGAAGACTTAGCTGTTTCACCTTCAGCAATGTCGGCACTCGAAGTGCTGCAATCATGTCCAGCGCAACGAAAATTGCTTTTGTCGGCTATTGGAGCTGTCGATGTTCAGGACCCGAACCTAATGATCTTTGATCTAGAAAGTAGTACACCGCGTCTCCCCCATCAAATGGCTTTCCAAATTCCAGTGATAGTCAAAAACAGGCCTATTCATCGGACTGTGATTGATGAGGGAGCTTCTACGTGTATTATGTCGATTCAATGTTGGAGATCGCTTGGTTCTCCTTCGTTGAACCAATCCCCCACCATCCTTAAGGCCTTTGATGGCCGTGGGTTCCGTCCGTTTGGTATTCTACAAGAATTGCCTATAGGGGTCGAAGGTAAAACCGTTAGTCTGGATGTGGAAGTGGTTGATGCCCCTCTAGACTACAACCTTCTTTTGGGTCGAAGTTGGTCATATGCTATGACAGCGGTCGTTTCATCGGTCTTCAGAGTCATTAAGTTTCCACATAACGGTAAGATCGTGACTATTGATCAGCTGACATACTTTTCATCCGACCCAACCTCTTTAGAAACTATCCAGCATGTTGGTAAAACGACAATCCCTTATAGGGACATTGGTGTAGGTTTAGTTAAGGATTCCGGTTTACTGGGAACTTTTCCTCTCCCTCCACTCAATGCAGACCCTTCGTTCGCAACAATTCATATGATCACGTCAGAAAACATTATTTATGATGATCCTTGGTATGTTCCCTCTGACTCTGAGCTAGACTCACTCGGTGATGTTATGCCGTTGAGTCCGTATGAGATTGCTTATGAAGCTCTTATGTCTTTTACCGACTTTCATTCAACCGACCAAATGAATGTGGTCAGTGAAGAGTCACTTTTCACCTCACCCTTAGAACGGATAACGTTTCCCGAAGAAGTGTCATCTGACGAACAACTTCGCGAAATCCTAAGTGTAGATGATCTACCATGGGAAGATCTCCATCACAGATCTTCGTTTTTACCTAAGGATGATGCTTTGAAAATGATTTTTCATCTATCTTTACCGCTGAATATGTCAAAGACGCTCAGGATCCAACGAAACATTCTGATTCAGAGCTGAATTTAGGGAATATTTCTCGTACTATTCCCATTGATATTTCAGTGAAGCCCGGAATCAAGGAGAACATTCATATAGGTGCCGCATGTACTGACGAAGAAATTGAAACTTACAAGGCCCTATTCCAAGAATTCCGCGACGTGTTTGCCTGGTCCTACGAAGAAATGCCAGGAATCGATCCTGCCATTGTTGTTCATGAAATCAAAACCTACCCGGATGCTAAACCCATTCGGCAACGGTTGCGTCAGATTCACCCTCGAAAAGCAGCTGCAATCAAAGCCGAAGTCGAAAAGCTGTTGAAAGCAGGTTTCATTTATCCGATCCCGTTAACGGATTGGGTATCGAATATTGTTCCCGTCAATAAAAAACAAGGAACAATAAGAATCTGTATCGATTATAGGGATATCAATCGAGCTTGTCCAAAAGACAACTATCCTACGCCTTATATCGATCAAATTATTGATGATTGTGCCGGAAGTGAGATGTTTTCCTTCATGGATGGTTTCTCAGGGTATAATCAAATCAATATTCTACCTGCCGATCAACCAAAAACGGCATTCATTTGTCCATGGGGGACATTTGCTTATTGCAAATTACCTTTTGGCCTTAAGAATGCCGGTGCTACTTTTCAACGGGCCATGTCTTATGCATTTCATGACATCAAGCACATTGTGCAACCCTATCTCGATGATTTGCCTGCTCATTCTTTACACCGAGCTGATCACCTTGTCCATTTACGAGCAATCTTTATGAGGTGTAGGCATTATCGAATTCGGTTGAATCCCCACAAGTGTGTTTTCTGTATAGAAACAGGTCGATTGCTGGGATTTGTTGTTTCCAAAACCGGCATTCGCGTCGATCCCTCGAAAGTCGAGGCTATCATCCAATTGCCTCCTCCTTCGAGTTTGCGCCAACTCCAAAGTTTGCAAGGGAAAGCAAACTTTTTACGCCGATTCATCCCTAACTACGCCGAGGTCACTAAAGGTTTTACACGGTTGTTGAAACAGAACGTACAATTCTTTTGGGACGAGATTGCTCAACAATCTTTTGATGCACTGAAACACGCGTTGACCCATGCACCGTTATTGCATCCTCCCAACTACAACCAGGACTACTTCTTATACCTCGCAGCTTCGCATTCCACCATTGGAATGGTGTTAGTTCAAGAAGATGAATTCAAGGCAGAGCATGTGATATATTACCTTAGCAGAACCTTAAATCCAACTGAGTTAAAATATTCGCATGTGGAGAAATTGGCCCTGGCAGCCGTTCAAGCTGTCCAGCGTTTTCGTCACTACATTCTTCTCCGCAAAACTACTGTTATTTCGGATTGCAACCCTATGATTTATATCTTGACAAAACAACTGCTAGGGGGCAAGTACTCTAAATGGATCGTCATCCTGCAAGAGTTCGACTTGGAGTTTGAGAAGTCCAAGTCTAAGAAATCTTTAGTCTTCGCGGAATTGATGTGTGATTTCCCGAGTGCTGACACAGAGACTGTGGCAGAGGAGTCCATTGCGGACGAATCTTTGTTTCTTATTAGCACTGTAGATCCGTGGTATGGGGATATAATCATCTATCTCCAAACCCAAACCTTTCGGCCTGAAGCTTCCAAGGAAAACCGTCGAAAAATTCGGTTTCAATCCCAGCAATACAGAATTATTGGAGATACACTTTATCGCCTGGGGGCAGACTTAGTTTTTCGACGTTGTTTAACTCACGATGAGGCTGAGAGAGTTTTGAATGATTGTCACTCTGGAGCATGTGGCGGTCATATGTCTGGGTATGCCACAGCTCAGAAGGTGTTGCGCGCTGGCTATTTCTGGCCGTCTATGTTTAAAGATTGTATCCTTGCCGTCAGAAAATGCCACAACTGTCAAGTGTTTGATCGCAAGATGCGCGCTCCACCTGCTCCTCTCCACCCTATAATTGCCGCTGGTCCATTCGCCAAATGGGGCATTGACTTTATTACTTGTAACCCTCACTCGGCCGGGGGGCATGCGTATATCATCCTTGCGGTTGATTATTTTACTAAGTGGGCCGAGGCGATGCCTACATTCGACGCAAGCGGCAAGACAGCTGCACTTTTCGTATTCAATCATATCATAACTAGGTTTGGTGTCCCACAAGCAATCATTACGGACCATGGAAGCCATTTTCGAAATGTCATGATGACTGAACTTACAAGCCAGCTTGGTTTGCGCCACGATAGCTCTACACCTTATTATCCGCAAGCCAACGGTTTGGTTGAGTCAATCAACAAAGTTCTAGTCGTCATGATTCGACGGATCATTGGTATCCATCGAACGAATTGGCATAACATGTTATTTTCGGCGCTATGGGCATATCGAACTTCAGTGAAAAATTCAACAGGTTTCACCCCTTTTCAGCTAGTTTATGGCTTAGAAGCTGTGTTACCTATTGAGTGCGAAATCCCATCACTTCAAATGGCTGTCGAATTACTTCCAGCTACTTCCGAAGAGGAGAAACGGTTGTTATACTTAGCTAAATTAGATGAGACTCGACGTGACGCTACTTTAGCTATCGAGACTCACGCGAAACGAATGAAAGCTCAGTACGATAAAAATGTAACCCCTCGAAGTTTTTCGGAAGGAGACCTAGTACTATTATATGATCAAGCGAACGATAAGCTAGGTGCTGGAAAATTCGTTCCCATGTGGCATGGGCCCTACATTGTAAAGCGAAAGCTAGCAAAAGGGGCTTATGAGTTAGTTGATTTTGATGGGGACTCTTTGGGCAAACCCAGAAATGGACTTTACCTAAAGAGGTATTATGCTTAAAATGATGGATGGAGAAATTTTTAGATAGGTTAGATTTCCTTTCTAGCTAGCAAGTGTGTTAGTTTAGTCAGTGTGCTTAGTAAGTGTGGTTTTTCGTCATTATTTTGGCTCATCTTGGTTTTACTCTTGATATTGTAGATGTCGACGCCTCTCCAAACATACATTGGATTTGCTGATGGTGCTTGTCGTAGTACACGGAATATCTCTTCCGCAGCTTGGGTTATCTATTCGCCCTCTGACGAGTTAGTTTCTATGCATGGGGTAAGCCTCGGTCAAACAACGAATAACATTGCAGAATACAGTGCAGTGGTTGAATTATTATCCGAATCTATTTCATTTGGAATTCGACGTTTGATAGTGAGGTTAGATTCTGAACTTGTTGTATTACAGCTTAATAGAGTTTATGCCATTAGAAATCCTGTGTTATTAAGGTTGTTTTTGAGAGTGCGTCTCTTGGAACGTGAATTTGATTACATTGAATATCAACATATTCCAAGGTCTTTGAATACATTAGCAGATGCAATTGCTTCTCAAGTGTTGGACAGACATTTATAATAATCATGCAAGTAAATTTAAAGACATTTCATCATACATGTTAAACAAGATAAGCCGATAATAGTGATATATAGATATAGATAGAAGTGTGTCCAAAAATATATACATCGTCTTCGATCATAGGTTTAACACACCTTATGATCGGCAAAATGATAGTGCAAAAAGTCAAAAATGTCACATGTGACTACAAAAGTGACTAGTCAATCACTGGTGGTGCTCTCTGTACGACACCACTGCGCGGGCTATCTTGCGCAGAAATCTCCTAAACGGTCCAGGGACTGCGACCACGAAGCGCTGAAGCCTCATTGGAATGTCATCCATAGTAGTCTCAGGTATATCTGCCGTGAGACGCTCTAGATCATGCTCCAAATCGGCTAGTACTTCTGCTGTCGCATCCTGTAAGGCCGGTGCCGGTGCAGCTGGATGTCGTCTGTCGTAAGGCCGGAGATTGGCTGGACGCTGTGGTCCAACATCTGCATTTTTAAAATTTTACTGTTACTTTGAGACGATATATATGAAAAATAAAAAATACATAATTAGAAAACTTGTGAAAATGAAAGTACCTCTGTCATCCCATTGTTCTCCCTGTGGAAGAACCATGTCCGGATCACCTCTGAAATCCATTCCGGCATATGGAAAGTCTTGTATCACAAAAAGCTGGCCCTCTAGCCAGTCGAAGTAACTGTCTGAGAATCGAACCACTGCAGCACCCTCGTCAGGATGCCGGGCCATCACCGCAACCCATCGAACAAGCTTTGGCTCCCGAGGACCCAAGTCATCAACAGTGAGTTGCTGAGGGATCAGCATAGGAACTCTCTCCAAGGCAAAGCTCACGACTAGAGGCCCATATCCAAAAGTCTTTAGTCGTCCGTTCTTTGCCTTGGTTAGTTGGCTCTTCATATGAGCCGACACAGCTTCGCACCAGTTGAAGATGGTGCCTTGGTAACAGTCAACTGCCATCCGCATTTGGGATCCGGAGGCAATGTGCAAGGCGGCCGCGCCACAAATCCTAGTGACCGTAAATGCAATAACTCTAAGTTCCGCCAGAGCGATGTGCTTTATCTCTACGCCTTTTTTATGGCGAGTCCCTGGTCTGCACCACTCCTCGCGGAGATCATCAAGGGATTGGCCACCCGGCCTGGTCCCCGCAAGGTTGAGTTGCTCACCTCTGTTTGGCAAGCCAGTGAGAAAGTATACATCCGAGGGCTCTATCTCGAGCTGGTGCCCTCCAATGTAAAAGCATTGATCTTGAACGTTCCATCGCTCAACCAGCCATTCCAAAAATCTTACCTGGCCCCTCATGCCCGGTATGGTCCAATATTTGTACAATCCACATGTTCTTAAGGCATCCAGAGAGGGTTGGTGGTTAATCGCAGCTTCATCGTCTTCTACGTGCTCTCTCTCTCTCCAGTCTAACATGTTTTGGGCCCTGCACATCAAAAGAGTCAATTAGAAATTAATTTGAGAAAATTTGGTGGTTTTTTGAGAGAGTTAGGGTTTTGAAATGCGCCCTTTGCGGAAGACGCACCCCGGCTTTTTAGCACAGGGCGTCCGGACGCAGCTCGCCTGAAGGCGGACTGCGTCCCCAGACCTTTTTCCCGTGTGAGAAAAAGTCGGGGGACGCGGTCACCCGAAGGGCACCTGCGTCCGCCGAGGGCGCATTTTGAACCCAAAACCCCCCCAAAAAATGAAACAGAGACCAAAAACAAAAAACTAAACGGATAAAAATGAAGAGTGGGATGTGTAAAATACCTCGGTGAAGCGGCGTTCGATTCCGACGGTCAGATTTTCCGCAGCAACCACGGGAAGTTTCTTGTCAAAAGCTCCTTTTTCAACCTCAACAGTGAAACGGTAAAAATGACATGGTAAAAGGTCTTTTTATAGGTTTTTTGGATGAATTAGTTCATTTTTTACCATGAAAAGATGTTTTCAAATGTATTTTTGCCTATTTTAAACAGGTATGAGTAATGTGTCGCTTTTGTGCAGGACGAAGGGATTTCAAGGGAAATTGTAATTTTTCACAAACAAAATTTCAGAGTCATCTTTTAAGCCCTTTTCTGACTCCTAAAACATGAAAAGATCGCCGAGTGTTTCTTTTTCACTCGTTAAAACGGAATTAAAAGACGGTCCCCTTTTAGCTCTTTTCTGACCGCAAAATCAGGAAAAGATTGCCGGGTTTTTGTCGTTTCAAACTCGATAAGGAAATAAAACGACGTGTCTTTGATCGCTTTTTACTTTTCAGGTCAACGATACTATTATGAAAGTACTCCTTGGTCGCAAGATCAAGCGGTTCCCCCAGGTATTATTTTATACTTTTTCGGGCTTGAGGGACACAAATATACGAAAAAGTTCAACGTGGAGTTTCCTTAAGTTTTTCAGACTCTCTAAAATTGAAAAACGCCGAGTTTCTCCTATACTGGGCTCGTTAAACTTTTACAGTAAAGGACCTGTTCAATTACAAACAGGAACGAACCACTCCTTCCTAGGGTTCGCATTTAAACTAGGTTGGACTCGTCCGAAGGATGAGCTTATAATCAAGCATATGTTATCCTCCTCAAGCTTGTTAAAAATAAAGAGGTACTTGCCAGAAATGGTGGGGGAAAAAAGAGAAGAATGAACCTATTTGTCACCTTTTGCCTCAGAAGAAACTTTATTACCGCTCTTGAACACGACACTTTTCATTCACCTGGGTTGGGAAATCTTTTACCTCACAGTTGACTAAATCACTTTGAAAATCTTTAACCGGGTTCAGGGATCAACTTTGAGTTATTCGTCACCAAACCATCTGTTGTGTCGTTATGTGTTCAAGAGGTCTGCAAGCAAAACTTTCATCTGCAAAATACTTGTCATCCATTGACCATCCCTGAGTCAGTCCTTACAGCAACATTTCTTCAACTTGAACAATGATTTCGTGTTGCGGGCTTGCCTGCAACGGGTCGCTTTCTATCGACATCGACACATTATCTAGAAAGATGACTTAGGAATCGACAGTACCTTGAAGTCTGCATGCATCAATGGCAGGTTTCTCGCCTTTGACGTCAGTTTACATCATTGACTTTCGATCAGAGGATTCCGTGAAGTGTTCGACATCAAAACATCTATTCACATTTCACGGGTTGTGCTTGGTACTTTGAGAACCATTGACATTACTGGTGGTTTCTCTCACGCTTGTTAACAGTTTACATCATTGACTGGTAATCAAGTGGTTTCTACCATGTTCGACATCGAATCATTTAATCACATGGCTAGAATCGTACCAATTCGGGAAGTAGAAGTGAAGACCCTGGATCTAGTTTCTACCATCCAGGCTGCGAGGAGTTTTGTATTCATTGTCTATGTAGACTAATCATAAACAGATGGCTGCGTCCATACTGTGTCTACAAAAGTCTATAAAAATGATGTACTGCAAGATCATTCCTGTATCAGAATAGTTAGTCCATTAGTTAAAGTTTTGAATCTGAGTATGGGAATGCCTACCTCAGTGATGATATAATCTTATCCATGTATTTTGTGTTGAAAATTGCAGGTTCCAACCAGGCCATCCACAAGGCAATCCTTGAAATGATAAAGCGCTTCACCCTTCCTAGAATTACAAAACCCTATTCTATTCCAGGCTTCGCACTTTAGGGGGCAATCTGTTACACTAAAAAATGTCACCTTGACTACTTACAGTTAGTATGGCTCAAATCAACAGTCATGCTACCCTCTTAGGCAAGTCTCATGCCTCTGTTATCCATCTCAAACTCAAAGAAGAGAGAAAGTCTTGTAAAAATCATGTTTATCTCTGGGGTCGCAGGTTCTCTCTAGCCTTACCTGCGGGGACGCTGACCTTGTTCACAAAATATGCGTCCATGGACGCTCTGTATGTTAAGGGACAGGTGCGTCCCTCTGTAAAAGGCAAAATGCGCGAGTTTTATCTTGAAAAAGTTACTTGTGGTTACTTCTAGAACATTCTAGAGGTCGGTTTGATGAAATGGATGCGCCTCCAGTTGGTTCATGTATCTCTATTAAGGGGGAACTTATCCCATCAATAAGGGAGCTATCCCACCCATAGAGGGGGATGATCCCATTGATAGTGGACCTGAATAACCTCTTTACAGCACTATAAATGAAGGCATTGAGCCAGAAGGAGAGGAGGTTGGAGCTATACATTTTCTTTGGGTAAATGCTGCAGGATTTAGGTCTTCCATTAGAGCCTTTGTGAGGAGAGATTGTCTTCACTTGATTCTACTTGGGAGAGGGTGAGCTTTGTCAAAGTAGAGGAAAACCCTTGATGGACCCTGGGAGGAACTTGCACAACACCAAGGCCAGGTTGTAAGAGTTTCTTTGTTTCGTTATTAATACAAACTGGTTTATTTTTCTCAATAGCTTGTGTTAATGAGTTATTTCATGTGTTCCTTGGTCTGCATGTTGAATATATGTTTTATTATATGAAATGCAAGTGCTTGGTAATTGTTTGATTGTTTGTGGTTGCAGGAATTGACTTGAAGGAGGAGCTCATCCGGATCGTCAAGAACGGACTTCAACAACAGCGTTTTGGAATAAGGTAAGCCTAAACACTTGTAGTTTTCATGTTGTAAAAGGTGTATTTAGAGAAAGATCACTCCATTTTGTCTTGTTTGTCATTAGAATGTCTTAGACTTCTAGGAAGGTCAGTCGTGTCCGCACCCTTGACAGATTCCGTGTGACACACATGCAGACTTATGCAATCATATGCAAATTCATGGGACTATGGCCCACCGAAAAGGCTTTACAAACATGGATCAGATACCACTCAAAGCCTAAGGGAAGCATAGATCTTCATCTAGGATCCAAAGGTTTTTTCACTGTGGTGTTTGCAAACATTGAGGACAAAGACAAAGTGTTTGAAGGTGGGCCCTACTTCTATGCAGCAGTAGGGCTCTACATGCGGCCGTGGATGATGAACTTCGTGCTGGAGCGGGAAACCTTTACCTCAGTCCCGGTTTGGGTAAGACTCTATTCGCTACCTCTGGATTACTGGCAAATAGAATCACTAACAGCCATAGGCAATAAACTAGGGAGGTATGTCAAAACTTCTGAAGCTACAAGAAGGGGTAAATACACCTCCTTTGCCAGGATCTGTGTAGAGATGGACCTATCTGGAGCACTTCCGAACGAGGTCATACTGGAGGTTCATGATGAGGAATGGGTGCAGACTGTCGACTAAGAGCATATTCCATTTAGATGCCGAAAATGTCATGAGCACAGACACCTTCCTACGGACTACCCTCTCAGCAAGATAGAGAGAAATATCAAACATAACACAATGAAAGAAACATATGGATTTCACAAGGTAGCTCACAAAGGAAAAAATGGAAAAAAAGGGCTAAATCAACACCCAAAAGTTGACCAAAAAAGGAGGCCGAATCAGTTCCAGGTTCTTGAAGAGGAGGAAGATACAGCAGGTGAAAATCAAGTAACGAAGGAGGGATATGATAAGAAAGAAAAGGAAGAAGAACAGGATCAGGAACAGGTAAAGGAAGAATAGAAAGGGATAATAATGAGTGAATCGGAGATGGATACGGATCAGGAAATGACTCAGAGTGAGATGGAACTGGAAGACAATGAGTTACAAGAGATTATTGATAGAGAAAACCTAGATCTAGAAGGGTTCTTGAGTAAGGGAACAACGGGTGGGGTAGAATATCTACCACAAGAAGAATGCAATCGAATAAAGCAATTATTCTTATGGAAAACACAGGCAAAGAGCTTGGTAGAAAATAATAGCGTTGAAAGACCAGGTAATCATGGAAGAAAAGCAGTAAAATCAACCCCAGAATTAGCTCCAAGAAACCTGGGAAAAAAAGGGAAGAAAAAAGCAGAACGAGGTTTTAATGGAATGTGGAAAGCTCATGATAGACTCAGGTAAGATGAAAGATATAACCAGTTACTCCTTTACCAATTTTTAATTATGAAGTTTACAACTTGGAACGTAAGAGGTCTAGGAAGTAAAAGAAACAGAGATTGTTGAATAATAAAATGAAACAGGTAGCTTCGGACATAATTTTTGTCCAAGAAACAAAATGCTATATTCAAAAGATAAGACAAATCCATAGTAGATGGCTCAGCAGATATGAGTTTATAGAAGTCAAAGCAGAAGATACAGCAGGGGGTATCCTCATCCTCTGGAAGCCCTAAAAAATAGGGATTATTGATGCGAAGGCATCAAGAAATTATTTATTGGTTGTTATCCAGCTTGTAGGAGACAAGGACACATATCTTGTAATGAATGTTTATGGCCCTCAAAGGTTAGAGGACAAAATCAAGTTTATTGATTCCTTAGTGGACCTTCGGAGCAGATTCGCAGGGTTACCGTGGGTTATAGGAGGAGATTTCAACATGATCAGATATCTCTCAGAAAAAAAGAGGGACAAGAGCACTAAACAAAGATTCCTCAACTTTCCATTTTTTTCAGAAAACATGAAGCTAGTGGACATTGAGACAAGTAATGGTCTATGCACATGGAACAACAAAAGAGGAGGAGATTCCCAGGTAGCTTCCAAGCTAGACAGATTCATGATCTCTGAAGAGCTCCTGCTTCTAAACAAGGAAATAATAGCGGATATTCTTCCTTTTGGAGGCTCAGATCACTGGCCTATTCAAATGGAGATCAAGGGCTTATGCACCCCAAGAAACAAACCGTTCAGGTTTGAAAATATGTGGCTTTCACACCCGGATTTCATCAGCAACATTGAAAAATGGTGGGTTGAAGACCTGCAGATTTAGGGATCATCAATGTTCCTGCTACATAAAAGATTAAAACACATCAAGCAGAAGCTAAAGGAATGGAACCAAAAGGAATTTGGCAATATTTTCACAAGTAAAAAAATTGTGGAAATCAAAATCCTAGAGCTCAATCAAGCTTTGATCAAAAATGGCTTTGACAAAAACAAAAATGATCAAGCAAAGAAATACCACCAAGAATGGGAAAGGCTGTGCAAACAAGAAGAGATTTTTTGGAAACAAAAATCTAGAGTTCTATGGCTAAAAGAAGGAGAATGCAATACTAAATTTTTCCACAGATCCACCATTACGAACAGAACTCACAACAGAATTTCTTTGATCAAGGATGAGCATGGCCAAATTCATCAACCCCATGAGGAGATAGAAGCAGTGTTAGTAAAGCACTTTCAGGAAATTGCCAAGGAAAAATTTTCAGGAAGAGAACCTTTCATCAAGAATTTAATTAAACACATACCTAGGTTGGTATCCAGAGAGGATAATGGTAACCTCAACAGACTTATAACTAAAAGGGAGATCAGTGAGGTCCTCAAGGAAATGCAAAATGGCAAGGCACCAGGCCCAGATGGATTTAATGTGGATTTCTTCAAAGCCTGCTAGAATATTGTTAAAAGGGATATTGTAGAGATAGTAGAAGACTCCAGGCAGAACAAGACCATTTTGAAAGCTCTCAATACTTCCTTTATTGCCCTTATTCCAAAACAGGATAATGCTCAAACACCAGAGAAATTTAGGCCCATCGCCTTATGCAATGTTGTCTACAAAATAATCTCCAAGGTGGTGGCCAATAGACTCAAACCCCTGCTGCCCACGCTTATCTCTGGGGAACAAATAGGGTATGTTGAAGGAAGACAAATTTTGGACAATATAATTCAAGCTCACAAGGTGGTTCACTTGTTAACGGGCAACAAGAAAGCGGGAATGATCATGCAACTGGATATAGCCAAAGCTTATGACAAAGTGAATTGGATATACATCAAAAAAGTGCTCATAGCATTTGGTTTTGATCATAGTTGGGACAAATGGGTCATGGCCCTGGTAACTTCATCTAGCTTTTCAATGTTAGTGAATGGCTCTCCTTCTGAGCTTTTTCTCCCTTCCAGGGGTCTAAGACAGGGAGATCTGCTCTCTCCCTTTCTCTTCATCCTCATGATGGAAGGGTTGGGGCGGTCCATCAAGCATGCAAGAGTAACGGGAAGAATTTTAGGTCTCCAACTTACGGAGAGTGGGAAAGCTCTAACTCATCAACAGTTTGTAGATGATACCATGTTATAGAGAATTCCCACAGTCAAAGAAGCACTTACTTACAAACAGATTTTGGATGACTTCGCAAAAGCCACAAGTATGGGAGTTAACCTTACCAAATCAAAGTCTTTTTCTTTAACACTCATATTGCCATCCAGAGAAATGTCTCCAGAATTTTATGCTTTCAAAGAGAATCTCTTCCCTCCAAGTATTTGGGAGTTCCACTTACAGCTAAACCCCAACACAAGAGTATATGGGATCCAATAATAACTAAAATGCAAGACAAGGTCAGGAAATGGACAAACAGATCTTTAAATTTAGCTGGTAGATTGGTTCTTACTAAAGCAGTTCTCCAAGCTATTCCAATCTTCATGCTATCAGCCCTCCCAGCTCCTATAGGAGTCTTGCAGCAATTTTGGAATATTCAACGAGACTTTCTGTGGGGCAAAGAGGATACTAGGAAAAAATGGGCTCTAGTCTCTTGGGAAAAGGTTTGCAGACCCAAGAACCAAGGAGGCCTAGGTTTAGACAACCCAGAGATTCTCAACAAGGCTCTAGGAGCCAAACTCTAGTGGAGGTGGGTTAAGGATCCTAAAGCCCAATGGGAAAGCATTTGGAAGGAAAACTATGCCAATGCCTGGCCGAATTTGGATATCATACGTATGATAGGGATAGTGAAAGGCTCCCCCATATGGAACAAGGCCTAGGAGAACAGAGAAGTGGTGCAAAAAAATATTTTCTGGGAAATCAGAGTGGGAGATCAAGCACTTTTTTGGGAAGATAAATGGCAACAGGAACCGAATCTATTAAAGGAGGAATTTTTAGGCCTCAAGCAAGAGACTGACAATCAAGGATTAGTAAAAGTGAAAGACTTTTGGGAGAACGCTCATAATGCAGGAAAGTGGAGAATCTGGAAAAAAATTGAGAGCAGAGAGGACAGAACCCTCAATAGTAAAGCAGAATCCCTTAAGAGATTGTTGGATCAGAGAATAATTTTAGTAATGGAAGGGCAGGACCATCTGAGATGGGGTAACAATAAAGAGGGCAACTTTAATATCAAGGAAGCTAAAGGTTTTCTCCTTGATATGGAACCCCAAGCTCCTAATAAAACCTGGTAGAAGCTTTGGAAGCACAAAGGATGGATGAAAATCAAACTTTTCATGTGGTTAGTTCACCACAAATTTTTTTTAATTTGGGACAACCTTAAAAAAAGGGGCATGCTGGGACCCTCCTGATGTCAACTCTGTGAGACCGAGGAGGAGACTATAGAGCATCTTCACAACAGTTGTGTCTTCACTGACAGGATATGGGAATTTTTTACCAACATCTTCAAACAGTCTGATAGAGACAAAGAAAGTATTTCCAACACTTTAAACAACTGGAGGAATAATTTTTCAGATAATGAAATTCTCAACTGTGCCTGGAATCTATTGCCGAGTTTCATCATTTGGAATGTGTGGAAGGAAAGGAACAAAAGAATTTTCAAAGAGGAAAAGTTTGCCTCTCTTAGCCTAGTGGAGCTGATAGTAAAACAACTAAAGGAGACAGTGGGCACCACAGTCAGGAATCTCCCCAAAAATCCTCCCTCAGCTGGAGAGTTAAGAATCCTCCAGCTGTTAGACTTGCAGGGGCTTATTCCTCAAGGTCTAGACAGGATAGCATCTATGAGAGAAAAGGTGGAGGAATTCTGGCATCCCCCCCAAAGGTTTTTTAAAGTACAACATTGATGGAGCTTCCAAAGGCAACCCAGGTGATGCTAGTTTTGGGGGAGTTCTAAGGGATAATACAAGTAGCATTATCTCCCTCTTCCATGGTCACTTAGGAAAAGCCACTAACAACATGGCAGAACTAATGGCATTGGAACAATGCTTAGAATTTTTGATACAGAGCAATTGCCAAAATGTCATAATAGAAGCGGATTCAGAGTTAGTCATAAATGCTGCCAAGAGAATCAGTAATGGAACAGGGCCAAAAAAGGTTACAAAACATTGGAGGTTAACTAGAGTCCTTCAGAGAATTCAAGTGCATCTACGGGAACTGCTTACTCTCAAATTTATTCATGTGAGGATAAAGGCCAACAAATTGGCTGACATTATAGCCAACCATGGTGTTAGCAGCAAGGACAGTGCTATCTTAACGAAATGGAATACAATGGTGTAGAGTAACCTAAAAAAACTCTGCCATAACTAGGCGGAGGAGGACAAAGAGGAGCATAGATGCAAAATGACGGATCCCAGTTAGTTATGGTCAGCGATCAGAGGGCTACGCCAAGTGGGACAAAAATGTGCACAATGACAGGTAAATCAAGGTCAGAGGTAAAGTGGACCACGTTTAGGACCATTCTAAGTGACGGGCGTAAGAGCCTCCCGGACTGCAGAAAGCAGCTTCAGAAACTTCCGCATCATCCCAATTTTTCAATGTTGGAAGTCAATACCGCCTCTAGGTGGTTTCACAAAGATCGCACCGCTCCCAGGTTAAGAGTGGTTTCAGATTTTTGGCAGTGATGCCATAAAAATCATGCCACGTGGTGGAGGGCCCGGTACAAAAACCACTTTCCCCGCGCCATAAAAATCGATTACATCGGGCGTGCGATTTTCTGCTCTGTCGTCCGATGGCGCAAGGTAAATCAATGGGCTGGATCCATCGAGAAGTTTGGTAGGGCCCGAGGGTTTGGTGGGGTAGGCAGTTTCATTGCTATCGCACCGCTTTTTTATAGAGAGCAGTTTTCTGTTTATTGGCAGCGATGCCATAGGTATCTTGACACGTGGAGGAGGGCCTGGTCCTTAAACCACCCTCCCCGTGCCCTAAATATTGACAACTTCGAGCGCGCAATATCCTGCTCAGCCGTCCAAACGTGCTTGGTTTTTCAACGCTCTAGATGCATTGTGCAGTTTGATGGGGCCGTGGGTTTGGTTGGGTCCGTAGTTTCTCCGAGCAGTTTTGGTGGTTAGATGCTTCGGGGTGTTTTCCGTTTGGGTGGGGTTGTGGGTATAGTCAGAAAGGTTGGTGCTTTCTGATGTGGCCACGTGTCCTAGGGGTTTTTCTCTTGAGTTACTTGGATGTTTTTTTGCCGGTGATCAGGCCTTTGTTTTGATTGGTTCGGCCAAATGTATGTAACAAAAGATTTTGTTGTTTGTTGTAGCGGGGGGGAAGCTTAATTTTGGCTTCATTCCCTTTGTTTCCCTATCACCTCTTGGAGCATAGGTGTCACGCCCCCAAGCTGGCGGTAGTCTTTCAACCGCTCTTAGCGAGGTGCGGCACCATCGAACACTTTCTTTTCACCAATACTTATGCTCGTGGACTACGCCTAACCGCTTACTCCTACTTAGTTTGTTTTTCGCAACCAAGTATTATTATGTTATCCTTTATACCAATGAATACCCATACACATTCATTATCATCGACAATTATAAATGAAGAACACAATTGCACATTGTAAAGGGAGGGGCAACTCATTGAACAATGAGTCTCCCCGATAATATATTATACAGTTTTTTATAATAGTTACAAAGCTTTACAAGTATACTTGGAAACCCCAAGTTTCATACTTAGCCAAATTTACAATCTTCGGCAAACTCGGTTGCCCAGCTCGTCGATGCCTCTCCACGGTCGCTGCACGACTCACTTGCCCAACTTGGGCGCGCCTCCAAGTTGCCACACATGGGCGCCTCCACCCGAGACACACCTTTGTCCATAATCTCAACACTTCACCAAGTCACCGTGCACACTTGCATGATGGGCGGGCGCTCACAGGAGTCACCCAAGAACCCGTGCCAAGTCATCTCACAAACCGGGCACCACACACCCGTGCACGCCTCGCTCCAACCAGCGAGCGACCCTGCCCGCACCCTTCACCCAAAACCAAGACAAGCGTTTCACCTCCGTGCGGTCCTGCCCAAGAACGGGTGCATTAGTCAAATCTGCGCCTTTCTCCTTAGCTTCCACGCACTTAGGCCTGCGCCTTTCTTACATGAGCGAAGATGCTTTGTTGTTTAATCGATGAGAGAATGGTTTAAATGAGCTCCATCACGTCACTAATATATACGGGTGGTAGGCAAGGTCGTGGCTGCCCAGCTGACCTGCCTACTCCTTCAATCTTCACGCAATATCATGTCGG
This sequence comes from Pinus tabuliformis, assembly GCA_031772625.1. Taxonomy (NCBI): domain Eukaryota; kingdom Viridiplantae; phylum Streptophyta; class Pinopsida; order Pinales; family Pinaceae; genus Pinus; species Pinus tabuliformis. Next base: position 832,993,357 of record CM062807.1, on the reverse strand, counting down.
CCTCCTCTCCAAACGCTCCCCAACCATCGTCAGCTCCATAAGGTTTAAGTCATGCTCCCACGCATATAAACTCTAGCTCGCCCTTCTCTTATGTGCATAACACTCCATCGCATATCCAAGTCGAGCTCACACATAACCGGAACATTGTTCATTCAGCTCCAACCGCACGCGCACTGTTCCACCCGCGCGCCCTCCATCGGTCGCGGTCGCACTTCACCCGGTGGGTGAGTCAAGGACTGCAGGTCCTTACATCCTCCTCCACCTGAAGTCGTTGTCGTCCTCGACAACATACCATCCTGGTAGCCATCCACCAAGATCATCATCAATATTTGTCTCATCCTTGGTCCATGATGTCAACTCCTCCACATACTGCAAACATCCCTGCAACATATGTAGAACTTCCATCTCCATTATGTGTCGTCCTCATCTTTTGAACTGTCCTCCTCATCTGCCTGCCTGATGTCAACATCTCTCTGGTACACTGCGCACCCTCATGACTTGAACTAGTCGAGTGATCAGTCCAACTGTCACGCTCAAATCATAAGAATGTCCCTCCTTATGCCTTCACCAGTCTATCTTGGATTCTGCCACATCTCGGACTCACCAAGAATCTCTCCCATGCTTAGATCCATGGAAACTCCATCCCATCTACAACATGTCATGATGCTTGATGCCAAGCCATCCCTGCACCATCTGTCATACCTGCTCAACCTGTTTTAAGGACTCACTGCCATGAGCAGATAACAATGAGCCCCATCTCCTATGTCATCTAAGAAGATGTGGAGGGAGTAGAGCCTGAAGGCTCACCCTCACTAATCATCTCAATCCATCTGTCAGGATCTTCTATCTCCATCCTTTGTAGATAAGTGACCCGATCCTCCTCCCAGACATTCGGCCTCACATATGCCTCGTCATCATCATCATCATCCTCAACCACTTCTAGCCTTCTTGATAAATCCAAGATACTATCTGAAAGTGTCCTGATGACCAATGACTGCTCGGTAAGCTTTGTCTCAATTGTGGACAACCTCTTACTCATGTCTTCCATCCGCTTCTCATCCTCCATTTGCATCACTGCCAACTTACAATCAGGCCTTGTCACTCCAATGGTTGGAACACTAATGGGTACATCTTCCCTTCCATCGTAAATGTACAGCTTCTTCAAATGTGGAACAATCATAGCATCGAATTTTTTCATGAATTCCATTCCCAGCACAACTTCATAGTCATCTATCCGCACTATAGTGAAGTCGACCTTCCCTGTCCACTCACCTAGTGTTGTGTCCACCTTTTCAGCTACACCAAGAACATTATCAGGAGGAGAATTGACTGTCTTCATCTGTGCCTTCACCGGTACAAATTTCAGCCCAATTCTTCTCGCAGTATCTTCTCCCATGAAGTTGTGAGAGGCCCCACTATCCACCATAGTGAGTATATCAGCACCTCCAACCTTCATCCGAACATACTCCAACCTGTTCCTCTCAGGATCCCTCCGAGAGATCACCTCTGTAGCAGCAGCAGCACCAAGTATCTGCATCATCCCCACAGAAGCTTCTTCATTCTTCGTATTAGACTGTGAAATCGTAGCCACTTTCGATCTAGAAGGACAATTCTTTACCGTATGTGGTCCAACACATATCCAACACTTCAAGGCTTTCTTCATCTTCAAATTATCATCTGATTTTGAAGCATCATCCTTCTTCTTATCTTTTGGCGTATCAGACTTCTTCTTCCTATCATCAGAAGTCTCATCATAATGCTCCACAAACCTGTCCACAGTAGCAAAAGCTTCCTCGAGTGTTCTAATCCTCTTCCTCTTCACTTCATTGCATGCCCAAGGCTTCAACCAATAATGAAATTGAACACCTTGTCCCTCTTTGCCATGTCAGGAAGTTCCAGAACCGCACTTGCAGACTCCCGCTGATATGTCTGAAGGTTCCATGTGTGCTTTGTGAACTTAATTTTCATCCTTGCTTCCCATGTTTCATCCTGAGCACTTAAATGGGTCTGCAAAGCTTTCTTCATCTCATCCCACGAAGTAATGTCACCAGCACTACCATTGGCAATCTTATCCATCCTCCTTCGCCACCACATCTTAGCATCCTTTGTCAAGAACTAAGCAGCTACCTTGACCTTCGTCTCATCATCAGATAGACCCAAGCGTTCCAAGTATTTCTCCATGTCCCATAGAAAGTTGCCAAGAGTCTTTGCACTCCTTGTACCATCATAAGATTCTGGTTCCTTGACTTTCACATGAGGCACTCCTCCACCTGAGTTATGCCTAACGACCTTCTTCAACACCGCGATCTCATCTCTGGCTTCGTTAAGAGATTTTCGCAAGCCCACGATCTCTGCAAGACCTTGGTCTCTTGCCTCTTCAACCTCCTTGACCCTTATTTCAAGTTGTGTACACAAAAGATCAGTGTACTCGTGTTGAGTCTGGAGTTCATCGCGCTCTTTCTTCATCTTCGAATTGGCCTCTTGATCTCTCTCAATCAAGTCCATCTTCTTAGTCCAGAAAGCTTCCAAGTCCTCCATCTTCTCCAACACTTTTTCCATGAATGCGATAGTAGCATCCTTCGCACCGTGACTAGACCCAGCCTGAGATTCAGCTGCCATTGCTAACAGCTTCCTTCTTCCTTGCAATCTAGTTTTGACCATCCAACAGCTTCACCAAGATGCCTGCAACCAGAAATAGCTCTTGTTCCACTTGTATGTGAAACAACTTCCTTCACCTACAAGTACCTGCTTCACTGTCACCAACTGTCAAGCTTCTTCAACCCTGAATCAGCTTTAATATCTGCACTTCGTCACGAGCAACCCTGCTCCGATACCAACTATCATGCCCCCAAGTTGGCGGTAGTCTTTCAACCACTCTTAGCGAGGTGCGGCACCACCGAACACTTTCTTTTCACCAATACTTATGTTCGTGGACTATGCCTAACCGCTTACTCCTACTTATTTTGTGTTTCACAACCAAGTATTATTATGTTATCCTTTATACCAACGAACACCCATACAAATTCATTATCAATGGCAATTATAAATGAAGAACACAATTGCACAATATAAAGGGAGGGGAAACTCCCTGAACAATGAGTCTGCCCGATAATATATTATACAGTTTTTTATAATAGTTACAAAGCTCTACAAGTATACTTGGAAACCCCAAATTTCATACTTAGCCAAATTTACAATCTTCAACAAACTCGGTTGCCCAGCTCGTCGGCGCCTCTGCACGGTCGCCGCACAACTCACCAACCCTTCGTTCACCTCATCGCACGATCATGTTGTTTGCCCAACTTGGGCGCGCCTCCAAGTCGCCACACACGGGCACCTCCATCCGAGACACACCTTTGTCCACAATCTCAACACTTCACCAAGTCACCGTGCACACTTTCACAATGGGTGGGCGCTCACCCGAGTCACCCAAGAACTCGTGCCAAGTCATCACACAAACCGGGCGCCACACACCCATGCACGCCTCACTCCAATCGGTGGGCGACCCTGCCCGCGCCCTTCACCCAAAACCAAGACAAGTGTTTCACCTCCGTGCGGTCCTGCCCAAGAACGGGCGCATCACTCAAATCTGTGCCTTTCTCCTTAGCTTCCACGCACTTAGACCTGCGCCTTTCTTACATGAGCAAAGATGCTTTGTTGTTGGATCGATGAGCGATGGTGTAAATGAGCTCCATCGCATCACTAATATATACGGGCAGTAGGCAAGGTCGTGGCTACTCGGCCGACCTGCCTATGCCTTCAATCTTCACGCAATATCATGTCAGCCTCCTCTCCAAACGCTCCCCAACCATCGTCGGCTCCATAAGGTTTAAGTCATGCTCCCACGCATATAAACTCCAGCTCGCCCTTCTCTTATGCGCATAACACTCCATCGCATATCCAAGTCGAGCTCGCACATAACCGGAACGCTGTTCGTTCAGCTCCAACCGCGCGTGCACTATTCCACCCGCGCGCCCTCCATCGGTCGCGGTTGCACTTCACCCGGTGGGCAAGTCGAGGACTACAGGTCCTTACAACAGGGCTCTTGTATATTATGTAAATTTTTTCTCGATATTATGAAATAGAAGGAACTACTCTTGCTTTAGCAAAAAAAAGTTGACCCATAACTTTTTTATACATGGTTAATGAGGTAAATGTGTGCATTAGTAAGACATTCTTCATGTTGCAATAGTTTATTGGTTATATTTATGAAGTCTTCGGCCATATCAACCACATTAATATTTTTAATGTGGTTGTACTAGTTATAAAGTATATGTCAATATTAATTCGTATTAAAATATTTTATCAATAACTAAATTATAAGATTTAAACATCTTACTCACACATTTTTTTTTTACTTCTAATTACTTTATAACACACCCACACACACATACACACACATATATATATAGTCGACATTATTTTTCATAATTTTTAACTTTTATTTTTATTTTAAAGGGGAACAAACAAACGGACAAAATTACAAATTCCTCTCATACTGGGTTGTAGAATGAGCCTCTCTGCTAAAAAATGGAATAAAACATATTTCAATCATATTTGTGTTTTTTAATTGAATCTTGAGATAAGAAATTGATTGAAATACTTTAAAAAGTTGTTCATGCAATGGTATATGGTTGGTTCACAAAATGCTTCATATATATATATATATATATATATATATATATATATACATACACACACACACACACACATATATATATATATATATGACTTTATAATTAAAATAATTTATTTTTAAAATTGAATTGTAATAACATACATATTGATTGCACTAAAATACACTTTCTACAAGCCAATATGAAGCATGATTGGAATTATTTCCATGTTCAATATTAAATTGATACATGATATATTTTAGATCATTTAAGTATCAAAGTGACTTGCATCATAAATTAAGATTGTACTTATATTTTTAGTTTATGAAACTAGAAACCAAAATTGAACATATATTTTAATTGTAAAAGTTAAATACACACAAAACAATATCTTCATGTCAATTCTCATCATTTTCTGGCACAAAAACGCGCGGTTCTCAACACCCTTGCAACTCATGCTCTAAGAATTTTTTATGAGAATCACTTAGAAGAAGAAAAATCTCATCTTCTAAAAGTTTTTGAAAATAACGGCTATAACAGACAACAGGGCCTCAAATCTTTTCTGAAGGATTAAAACTTCTCATGATGTACAATCTCCAGTGTCCAACTTCCCTTTATATAGGGGACCACAGATAAGATTTCTCATATTCTCAAAAAGAACAAAGTTTTTGCTACCTTCACACCCTTAATAGCATTAAAAATTCTCTTAGATCCGTCAAAGACAGTGTAAACCCTAAAGACGTGAAAGGGGTCTAATCCATCCTGTGTTCTTGTGGGATTCCCTACATTGGGGAAACCAGTGGCTCCATTAACCAGCGAATCAAAGAACATGCAATAGATATTAAGCACAAGCGCTCATGTTCCTCAACTTTAGTTGAACATGCAGTGAAATCCAATCACCATGTTTGCATGGAGGATTTTCGGGTCATCGCCAAAGTTAATCATAGGGAGCTTCAAGAAGTCACTGAAATTGAAAAACACACTATTAATATTAATAGAGACAATAGTTGGAAGTTAAGTAGAAGTTGGATCCCCGCCCTCTCTTTGTAAATTGTTAGTTTTATATATATATATTATAATTAATTAATTAATTATTTTTACTTTTATATTGCTATATATATCCTCTTTGACCTCTGTATTAAAATATTATCTAATATTTTAATATAATAATATTTAAATCTAATTTCTAAATATTATTTATTTTTTTAATAACCATTTAATAAATATATTGAACCTATTTTTAATTATATATTTACAAATATTCAATTCTTATTATATTATTATTAAATTAATCTAACTAATTTGAATTTAATATTATTTTAATTAAAAATATTAATAAAATAAAATAAAATAAAACATAGCAAAATAACAATTATTTCTTATGGGCTAACTCTGGAACAAATGCATCTTTGCTATTTAAACATTGTGACTTACTGATTTTTTCACCATGTCAACCAACAACTCATAATGTGATTAATCCAAAAAACTTTATAAAAATTGTTATTATTAATTATAATAAGAATTAATATAAGTAAAAAAATACATATATATAACCTGACTTTTAATTTATGTAAATTTTTAATTTGTAAATAAATTTTATTATGAATCCATACTATGCCTTATTAATATTATATATATAAAAAAAATATATAGTAATTCATTTAATATTATTATCTTTAATAAAAAATGGAGTAAAGACAAAATTATTTTGGAGATAACCCCAACCATTTTCTCTTGTCGGAAGAGGATGAATAATCCCAACTCGATTGGGGGGTTAACACTTTCTGGGCAACTCTAAAAACAAAGTAATTTTTTCTACATGTGATTTAGTTAGTTAATAATAAAAGCAATGCAAATTTTTTTTTATCTTTAGTCATTTATTTATGGAAGACTACTTTCTTAGATTTATTTATTTTTTGTGTACTTTAGAAACAATTGCTAATTATATATCTTTATTAAATATTGTGAACACATTAATACTACCATACTATTTATAAAGTGTTGGTAATACAAACAGATTATGGTAGAATTTTTTCCAATCAACCAACCTTCTATACCATCATATGTAATGAAAGGAAGTATGGAGGAAGTATGGTTTCTCGTTTGATTACTTCTATTCATGCATAAGAGTATTTTCAAGTATGAAATTTTGAAACCTTTAGTCTGCTGATGACGAAATTGTGAATACTACCAGCAAAATTTATCGATACTCTTAACTGATAGATATTGCTCATTTATAGATATTACTCATTTAAAGAATACTACTGAAGTGGTAAGGTTTTTAACTTTTTAGTTGTTAATTACTAACCAACCACTGTTGAGGAGTATTCTTTATATTTAAGAAATTGGAATGTTCAAATAATTTTATTGGAGTTGTTCACTGAGTTAAAAGAAGTGTTTGAGAGTCAAAAGTGGTCGGAATTTGGGTAAAAAAATTCAAAATTTATTGTAAAGACAGTGTTTGAATCGTGTTTTTGATGGTTGAAATAGATTCAACACCGTAAGAAACCCTAAGGCACCTAAAATTTTGAAGTTTAACAACTACAACTTGGATTTACAAAAATCCTTACTCAATTTTCTCTAAATATGACCAAAAATTCTATAACTTTCCAGACTATTCCTCCAACTAATTAAACTACAGCAATCTTATTACTCAAGACAACAATAAGTACATGGAATGACTGATCGGAGTATGCATTCGCAATCATTGCCCCCTATGCAGGAGACCGTAGGGATTTTGCCTCTGTCTATCCAAAATCATTGGAGGATATATGGCGACCGATGCTCCACTTGTTGGACGTCACAAAGATTGACACAGGATGTCCATGTCGCCACCCCTGTTGTGTGAGGAATGAGAATTTGGGATGAATCAATCAGCTGAACACACACAAATTTTGTGTGTGAGGGGGAGAATTTTATGGCAACAAATAACTTTCTTGTGATAGGACAGTTAATACGTGGGGTTGTATATGATTACAGTTCGGTAATTGCTTAAATTCAAAACGATGAGCGTATACAGCCCCACCCACTTACTGTCCAATGGCATGCTATTTTCGGCCGAGTTTTATGAGGAGCACACACAGAGGGAATGAGTGAGTTTATATGGATATTATATGGTGGTCACAACAACACTAATGCCAAATCAATTAATTATTCGGACTTGCTTTTCTTGGACATGATACACACTTGGACGACACACAGACGATGAATCATACCACCATTTTTAACCATTATATTTTCTTCCTTGACTTTTGGTGACACAAATAAATTTTACAAATGCTCATGCACTGAAGTCTCAGTGGGTTACATCTTCCTCATCCACCAATATATTTCTTACCTTAACTTTTGGTGACACATAAATTATGCTCATGTAGTGAAGTTTCAGTGGGCTACATCTTCCTCATCACCACCATTGAGTGCACGAACGAAATGATATGGCCAAATATATTGTTGCATGACTTCATTAATTGTCAAGTTGAATAGCGTGTCCTTTGGAAAGGAGTTTATCGGACAACAAAATGTAATTAAGATAACCTTACCCTCTCGATATTACTCGAAACTTTCTAATTATATAAAAATTTGAGTCATATAGATATTTGTTCAGCCTATATAAAATAGATGGGGATGGGTTATCCGTTTGAAATTTTGTAGGCAAAAAACTAGTCATGTTAAGGGCTTGTGTGACCCATGTTAAGTATGATCCGTGAGTGATTTTGACGATTTAGATGCCACTTGGTGTGGTTTTTCAAGCTAAAAGTTATCTCTAGAGGATACAAATAACTTGACAAACAAAACAAAAAAAGTATCATTTTAATTTATTTGTTTGTATAAATGTTTGTGTAAAAGTGCATTGTTAGAACGCTTATACACATGAATGTGTGTTACAACTTGAAAAACAAAATCATTTTTGTTGATTTGCATGTATAAATGTTTGTGTAAAAGTGTTATGTTAGAACACTTATAAACATGAATGTGTGTTCGTGTAATTTTTCGTTGGTTGTGATAAGCATTATGTTTAAAAAAAAGTATACTGGTGGTGATAAGCATTATGTTTAAAAAAAAAATATTATGGGAAAAAAATTCTTTTTGGAGTGTAGAACTTGAGGAATGCTTACACCTCTAAGGATTTTATCCCTCTCAGTGCATGATAGATGCAAAATATGTTGGTTAACATAAAATGAATGGATATGTAATGAGACTATGGTTTATATATCGAAATTGCCCATTCTAGAAAATCAATATTTCTTTACAATGGTTTTAAATCTTTCCTATGTAAAATAAGTGGTAAATTATATCTTAGTCAACTTTCATCATCTCAATATTTCAATTATTATTTTAATTGTGTATTACCAACTTTACACAAACACGCTAAACAAACTAAATCTAATAGAACAATTATTATTTTAAATCAAAGTATAACTTTTCCAATTCAACAATTCCAATTTAACAAACCTATCCGTCTATCTTTGCACTTTTTGGGGCAATTGATAGTATATATCATTTTAAAAAATTATGTATATACCATAAAAAAAATAAGTTTTTATGGTTAAAATTTATATTTAGTCCTATATACACTCTATATAGCATTCAAATGATACAATTTAAAGAATGAAAAATAAAATATTGTATTTTACACTCTAAAATATTTGTACATGAAAAAATTTGATCTCTCAAAACATATTAAATTCGTACTTCAAATAAATTTATAATAATTATGGTATATACCACTTACACAATTAAAATAACCTTTAAAGTATACTTTTAATAAAATTAAAATTTAATGTGAAAAATATAGCTAGCCCAAACTTTATTGATGAAAAGCCTATGGACATTATATCAAATGAAAGCTAATAACATGCATATGAATGTCACGTTCAATTTCGAGAAAATAGAAAACCGCTTTAGTTAAGGTGTTTTGATATTTTATTTTTTAACCTTAAAAGTGTAGTTAAGGTGTTTGATATTTTATTTTTAAGGTTTAAAAGATGGTTTAATGTTCTAATAAAGTGTTGTTTAAATATTACGTGTTTTTATCTATTTTATTGAAATTCAGTGGAATAATTTTTAATTAATTTGTGATTTTTTGTTTTTTAAAATACTTATATAAAAATATAAATAGATTTTATGTTGTGAATTTTTTAAAATATTTAGTTGTGAAATTTAAACTATTTAAATTATTTAAAATTTAAAAATAAAAATAATTAAATTACAAAATAAAAAAATTGAAATTTAATTAATAATTGAAATTAAAAATTTATTTATAAGTATTTTCCTATTAAAAAAAATGAATCATTAATAATATATATATATATATATATAGATATAATTCTTATCATTATCATATTATCAAATTAAAAATATTATAAGTATTTCACTTTAAAAGAAAATAGTGAAATTGAAAATAATGATTAAGAAATGATAAATATTAGGGATAAACCATAATTATTATTATTTTTATTTATTTATTTATTTTTATTTATTTATTTTTTTTTCAGAGAAAAAAAGCAGTATATCATTTATATTAAGATAATATAAAAGCCTCCATGAGATACATAAAGGTGGCATGTGAAGTCACGATCCAAGATGTTTGAGAAGAAACTGTGGCAGATGGTCCAAAGATTCTCCAAAAAACAGGCTGACATGAGACATATGCTATCATATATAAAGCAGAATTCAGGGAATGTAAATGAAATGTGCCTATATAAGAGACAGCATCACCAAATTTCAAAAAGCAAAACTATATAGATGTATCTATACAGCCAGCTAAATTGAAATTGAATCATATATAGCAATGATGTGATGGAGGATGTTAGAATAGGGAAATTTGGAATCACGGAAAATTTTGCGGTTCCTCCAATTCCAGGCGCACCATATCATGATGATGATGATGAGAAAACACTTTGGCTTCAGTTGATTGCACCACCAGGCGAAAGTTGCATGGATAGAGTCAAAAACAATATGAGGAAAATCAAAGGTAATTGCCAGATCATACCAGATATGTTGTGAGGACCGGCATTGGATGAACATGTGAAGATTTGATTCTTCGTCGGATTCGCACATCGGGCACCTGCTTGGGCCATGCCAATTTCTTTTCCTCAGGTTGTCCCACGATAGGTTCTTGTTGTTGTATACCAGCCATGCAAAGAAGATCGTCCTGGGGGGGCATCCCGATTTCCAGAAGGACGAAGGAAAAAAAGAGTTGGCTTGCTGCGCCCTTGAAGAGATGAGGTCAAGGTAGATGTCTTTCACGCGAGCTGGAACCTGTGCATTTGACCAGATTAGGCAATCATTCATGCCATGTTGACGAATCCCGCTGTCTTTTAGAGAAGTTTGGATGGCATTCCATGAGGAGCATAGATACAGTAATGATTTAGTTACAAATTTTCTATTTTATTTTTTCAATTTTTTAAAAGTAATTTATCTAAGAAGATGATTTTGATGAAATTTAGTGGAAATTTGAATAAATTTAAGTTATACTTTTTAAGTTTCAAGATTTTGGGTGCCCAAGGGGTTCTTGATGGCGTTGAATCTATTTCCACCATAAAAAAAAGGAAGGAAAAAAATGAATCAAACACTCCCATGATGGGATTTCTTAAAGAAAAAAATCGTCGGATTCTAACAAAAAATTGATCGTCGAGGCAAAATTGTCATCTCATTATACAATGTCAATTTCTTATTATTCTTATCCAATTGGAAAAAATATCAGACAATAAGTTATTCATTAATTTATTGCATGATAGTTATTATTTATGATGTCGGATTGTTTTTCCCATAGCCTATCTTTTATACATTTCAAAGGGCTTTTGGCTTTCCCACCCATTTTCCAGTCTAATTTGTCGAGAATCTAAGAAGGATTTATTGAAATTCTGAACTCTCCACAATCCAAGTGCCCCAGGTTTTTTTAGGGTGTTGAATCTATATATATGTAGTCAAAAATTGATATTAAACAACAAAGATCAAGATTTCACAAAAAAAAATAGTTGGATGTTTAGACAATGCTAATTGTTATTGTTACTATTTGACAGAGGGTAGGAATTTCAAATTTTAAGAACCATTGAAATTTGATGGATTTTACAACTCTAATACCTATTTTAATCAGTTTAACACAAAATGTTGATGGACGAGGAAAATTTCTAGTCATATTTGGCAAGCAAATCACCATGTGACATACAATTTTCCCATTCACCATGTGACATATGATTTTCCCATCAAATTCCATCTCCGATTTGGTGTACTAATTTTCATTTTATTTTGTGAATACAAATAATATAATATTTAAAAATAAGATGAAAACACACTTAACTATATCATGCATTATGTTTAATATTTTCCATGACACATTGTGCATCGTGTTTAATATTTGCATCACAAAAGCGAAATCAAGTGTCATGATTAATAATTTTAAACATGTACAACAAATGCGAGAGATAATTATGATGATACATATATGTGTTATCAAAGCAGAAGCATTTCATTACGCTGATAGGCATGGTCTATATTAGATTTGGGTTGCAAGAACTTTGTTTCTTTAAAAATGAAAAATTATTAGAGGGTCGACATTCTATAAACTTGGAATACTCTTCATCTAAGTCAGAATCCAATGGGCTAAATTAAGAGCTTGGATAATGAACGGCTACAATTTTCCATTTCCAAAATTTTGGCAGAGTTTTTGTGCCACATGTTTGGTGACAAGGAGAATCATTTCACTACAGGATGGTTATGTTGGCCATCACATTCTTGTTTTTCCATTTCTTTGAGAAACAACGTTGTTTCTATTGAAAATGCAACAAGATGATGGAGCTTAGTGAAAAGAAGTCGCCTTCACTAAGTGGGCCCGCAAGCTATTTTTGGCGCAAAGTCTATTTTTAGACTATGTATATTTTTAGACATATGGATCATGGTCTATGAGTTGCAGGATGCTATTTGTGGATGATTGGTCATGTTGGTAAAAATTGATGGACTTCTATTTTTAGACATATGGGCGGAGTCTATTTTTAGACTGCCACGCTAAAAATAGAACAGTTGAATATTAGTAGCTCTTAATAATATTTGGACTATAAACATTATCTTATCCTCTTGGAGCACTTCAGTTCGAGCTACGGATGTGGCACATGCAGCTGTCAGAAGGAAATACACTTTTCTTATGGGTCAGTTGAGCTATTGCATGATGGACTTCAATTAGAACTCAAGTGGTTGAGTTTGGTGGAGTTGATTGAGGAGTTGATGGAGTTGTGTTCAATTTGACTTAGTTGAACTAGTTGTATTTAGTCTAACTGCAGAATACACTAGTGATGAGTGATGTGAATTAATTATTAATTAATTCACTAATTATTAACTCATAAATCAACTAAAGAATACATCAGTTAACTCAGTGCATGGACAGTTCAGTGGAGACAAGTGTTAGAGGTGAGTGAAAGGGCAAGACAGCTGTCAGTTGTGACTATAGTTGTGCATGAGATTTGCACAATCAATGGATTGAGTATTTCCAATGAGGATTGCATGGTTCAGCCAAGGGAAATACGAGTTTGGATAAGCCATTCTCATCTATTCTCATGCAGGATTGCGCAGTGGAGGCAGGCAAGCAGCGGAGGAGATTTGAACCTGTGATTGATTCAGATCTGAGCTAGTTTGTGTGTAACAGGTGGAGATAGTACTGAGTACTTGCGAGGAGTATTGTACTATGTATTGTTACATGTTCTCAATCAATATAATATACAAATAGTTGGGGTTTTTCAGCTGTATGCTTTCCCCGATTACATTCTGTGTTGATATGTGTTATTGATGTGTTTCAATGTGCGCATGCGAGTGTTTTGATTCTGCAAATTGATGATCAACATAGAGGAGGTTATGTATTATGCATGCATTCCGCAAATAGTGTATAATCAGGATAATCTCTGTGAATAAGTGTTATATTATTCAAAATTTCTACATGGTATCAGAGCAGAGTTGATCATCAGATCTATTATTCAGAAAGTGATTACATTTTATTTCTTCAGGCAGAGTCTGTAATCGGGCCAGGTAGCTTTTGGATTCATCCTTCTTTTGTAAGGTGAGATATCCGGTGAATGCCCATACAGTCAATCTCTGTACGAGAAATACTTTGTTCTCACGAATTTTAGATCAGAAGCGGTTGAGTTTTAAGCTGGTGGAATTCGAATTTGCAGCAATGTTTTCTTGGTGTCAAAGTTGAAATGTCTTGCAACGGATTGTGATTGGAGTATGCCCTTGAAGGCAGCTCGAATTATATTGCATGGAAAGACAGGATGGAGGCGGTGTTAGATGACAATGGGCTGAAGGAGTTCATAGAGGCTGAGGTCCCAAAGCCTACCGATGCTGCTCACGTTGAGGCTTGGCAAAAGAAGACAGCAAAGTGTCGAAGGATTCTGTTGGAGGGCGTGAAGGATCACATTGTATCCAGCCTGCATGGAAAGGCTTCTCCATACTTGATGTGGAAAGCGTTGACAGATTTATTCCAAAGAAAGAGCGACCAGAGGAAGTTGGCACTCAAGGATAAACTCAGAAACATTAAGTGTGAGAATGGAGACAGTATGCCCAGGTATCTCACGAAGTTCACCCAATGCCGGGATGAGCTGGGAAGTGTGGGGGTGACTGTTGATAATGAGGACTTGGTGAGCTTGGCTCTCCTTGGTCTTCCGAAGAGTTGGCATTCCTATCAGGAATCTGTCAATGGTCGGGAGAAATTGCCAGGATGGGAGAGACTTTGGTCAAATCTTGTCCAAGAGGAGGTTAGGCGGAATACTAGGGACGGATCTTCATCAAAGGCATCTGATGAAGAAAATTGTGCTTTGGCTGCCAAAGCAAAGAAGGGGAAGGAGAAGGTTTCTCTTTCCGAATCCAGTTCTTCCAATGATGGGAATAAGGTGGAAAAATCGAAAGTGCGATGCTTTTGTTGTCATGAGGTGGACCATTATGCTGCAAATTGTCCACGGAGGAAATCCAAGAAGGGATCCGGGGAAGGATCTGAAGGTGAGGCACTTGCTTCACAGTTTGAGTTGGATTTCACACTCTTCGTATGCATGGTTTCATCCATGGTGGGAAGTGGTTGGTTTCTTGATAGTGGAGCTTCTTTCCACATGACCGGTGACAAGAGTTTGTTCAGTACTTTGGAGGAGAAAGATCTCCAGATACTCATGGCGATGGGTAATGACGAGAAGTATAGTGTCTCAGGTGTAGGCACGGTTATTTTTCAGAGGGAGCATGGAGCTCGCCTTACCTTGACCAATGTCAAGTATGTACCAGGACTGAAGAGAAACTTGGTGTCGATTGCGATGGTGGAAGACAGAGGCTGTGATGTAGTCTTCAGTAAGGGAACGGTTTTCCTTAGACACATCATCACTAGACAGGTGAAGCATATTGGTTCACGGGTCAAGAACCTATATGCTCTTGAGGTTCAAGATGCATGCAAAGCCTTGAGCAGCGAGGCAACTGATGGAGACTTGGTGGTTGAGAGGGAGTGCATATTACCTCTCAACATGCAGAGCCAGAAGAAGTCTCAGACAATTGTGGAGGAGCCATGATTGGTGCAACAGCTTCAGGAGGTTGTGGAGCAGCCATAACAAGGGAAGCTGAGAGGAGATCGAGTAGAGACATCTACTCATGCAGAGACCTCCAGTAGGGGGAAACTTCGAGCTAGGTGGGCAGAGGGATCGCATGCAGCCATACCTCCACGTAGGAGGTGGGGTGATGTGGATTGATCGTCCCAAGGAGGAGGGGCAGGATCCTTGAGGTACCCAACCTCATGGATGAGACCTTGCTACGGGAGCCCCGATGTGGAGTAGCAGGATCTGACTGATTGGGTAGAGACAGATGCATATGGAGCGGCAGAGAGAGCGATAGTGTAGGGAATCCCAGGACAACGAATAGCTAGCAGGCTGCAGCAATGCGAGAGGCACAAGTGTTTTGCACAGTGCTAGGTGGCACAGAGAAGTGTGCAATGGTGCGAGATGCATGGAGATGTTGCAGTAGCGTAGATGTCAGAGAGGGAGCACTTGTCAGGAGCAGGTAGAGCTTCAGCATCAGAGTATGTTCCTAGCCCAACAGAGTGGTCAGTTGGGAATGTTTTTGTTCCAAGTGTTGTTGGAGCAAGTGGACCAGGAAAATATGTTGCATGCAGAACATTCCAGAGTTGCAGGATAGGGGTTGCAGATAATTCATATCTTGTTTAGAGGGAGTGTTGAAAATGCAACAAGATGATGGAGCTTAGTGAAAAGAAGTCGCCTTAACTAAGTGGGCCCGCAGACTATTTTTGGCGCAAAGTCTATTTTTAGACTATGTCTATTTTTATACATATGGATCATGGTCTATGAGTTGCAGGATGCTATTTGTGGATGATTGGTCATGTTGGTAAAAATAGATGGACTTCTATTTTTAGACATATGGGCGGAGTCTATTTTTAGACTGCCACGCTAAAAATAGAACAGTCGAATATTATTAGCTCTTAATAAAATTTGGACTATAAACATTATCTTATCCTCTTGTAGCACTTCAGTGCGAGCTACGGATGCGGCACATGCAACTGTCAGAAGGAGATACACTTTTCTTATGGGTCAGTTGAGCTATTGCATGATGGACTTCAGTTAGAACTCAAGTGGTTGAGTTTGGTGGAGTTGATTGAGGAGTTGATGGAGTTGTGTTCAATTTGACTTAGTTGAACTAGTTCTATTTAGTCTAACTGCAGAATACACTAGTGATGAGTGATGTGAATTAATTATTAATTAATTCACTAATTATTAACTCATAAATCAACTAAAGAATACATTAGTTAACTCAGTGCATGGACAGTTCAGTGGAGACAAGTGTTAGAGTTGAGTGAAAGGGCAAGACAGCTGTCAGTTGTGACTATAGTTGTGCATGAGATTTGCACAATCAATGGATTGAGTATTTCCAATGAGGATTACATGGTTCAGCCAAGGGAAATACGAGTTTGGATAAGCCATTCTCATTTATTCTCATGCAGGATTGCGCAGTGGAGGCAGGCAAGCAGCGAAGGAGATTTGAACTTGTGATTGATTCAAATCTGAGCTAGTTTGTGTGTAACAGGTGAAGATGGCACTGAGTACTTGCGAGGAGTATTGTACTATGTATTGTTACATGTTCTCAATCAATATAATATACAGATAGTTGGGGGTTTTCAGCTGTATGCTTTCCCCGGTTACATACTGTGTTGATATGTGTTATTGATGTGTTTCAATGTGTGCATGCGAATGTTTTGATTCTGCAAATTGATGATCAACGTAGAGGAGGTTATGTATTATGCATGCATTCTGCAAATAGTGTATAATCGGGATAATCTCTATGAATAAGTATTATATTATTCAAAATTTCTACATGGTATCAGAGTAGAGTTGATCATCAGATCTATTATTCAGAAAGTGATTGCATTTTATTTCTTCAGGCAGAGTTTGTAATCGGGTCAGGTAGCTTTTGGATTCATCCTTCTTTTGGAAGGTGAGATATCCAGTGAATTCCCATACAGTCAATCTCTGTACGAGAAATACTTTGTTCTCACAAATTTTAGATCAGAAGCGGTTGAGTTTTGAGCTGATGCAATTCGAATTTGCAGCAATGTTTTCTTGGTGTCAAAGTTGAAATGTATTGCAATGGATTGCGATTGGAGTATTCCCTTGAAGGCAGCTCGAATTATATTGCATGGAAAGACAAGATGGAGGCGGTGTTAGATGACAATGGGCTGAAGGAGTTCATAGAGGCTGAGGTCCCAAAGCCTACTGATGATGCTCACGTTGAGGCTTGGCAAAAGAAGACAGCAAAGTGTCGAAGGATTATGTTGGAGGGCGTGAAGGATCACATTGTATCCAGCCTGCATGGAAAGGCTTCTCCATACTTGATGTGGAAAGCTTTGACAGATTTATTCCAAAGCAAGAGCGACCAGAGGAAGTTGGCACTCAAGGATAAACTCAGAAACATTAAGTGTGAGAATGGAGACAGTATGCCCAGGTATCTCACGAAGTTCACCTAATGCCGGGATGAGCTGGGAAGTGTGGGGGTGACTATTGATGATGAGGACTTGGTGAGCTCGGCTCTCCTTGGTCTTCCGAAGAGTTGGCATTCCTATCAGGACTCTGTCAATGGTCGGGAGAAATTGCCAGGATGGGAGAGACTTTGGTCAGATCTTGTGCAAGAGGAGATTAGGCGGAATACTAAGGACGGATCTTCATCAAAGGCATCTGATGAAGAAAATTGTGCTTTGGCTGCCAAAGCAAAGAAGGGGAAGGAGAAGGTTTCTCTTTCCGAATCTAGTTCTTCCAATGATGGGAAGAAGGTGGACAAATCGAAAGTGTGATGCTTTCGTTGTCATGAGGTGGGCCATTATGCTACAAATTGTCCACGGAGGAAATCTAAGAAGGGATCCGGGGAAAGATTTGAAGGTGAGGCACTTGCTTCACAATTTGAGTTGGATTTCACACTCTTCGCATGCATGGTTTCATCCATGGTGGGAAGTGGTTGGTTTCTTGATAGTGGAGCTTCTTTCCACATGACCGGTGATAAGAGTTTGTTCAGTACTTTGGAGGAGAAAGATCTCCAGATACTCATGGCGATGGGTAATGATGAGATGTATAGTGTCTCAGGTGTAGGCACGGTTATTTTTTAGAGGGAGCATGGAGCTCGCCTTACCTTGACCGATGTCAAGTATGTACCAGGATTAAAGAGAAACTTGGTGTCCATCGCGATGCTAGAAGACAGAGGCTGTGATGTAGTCTTCAGTAAGGGAAAGGTTTTCATTAGACACATCATCACTAGATAGGTGAAGCAGATTGGTTCACGGGTCAAGAACCTGTATGCTCTTGAGGTTCAAGATGCATGCAAAGCCTTGAGCAGCGAGGCAACTGATGGAGACTTGGTGGTTGAGAGGGAGTGTATATTACCTCTCAACATGCAGAGCCAGAAGAAGTCTCAGACGATTGTGGATGAGCCACGATTAGTGCAGCAGCTTCAGGAGGTTGCGGAGCAGCCACAACAAGGGAAGTTGAGAGGAGATCGAGTAGAGACATCTACTCATGCAGAGACCTCCAGTAGGGGGAAACTTCGAGCCAGGTGGGCAAAGGGATCGCATGCAGCCATACCTCTAGGTAGGAGGTGGGGTGATGTGGATTGATCGTCCCAAGGAGGAGGGGCAGGATCCTTGAGGTACCCAACCTCTTGGATGAGACCTTGCTACAGGAGCCTCGATGTGGAGTAGCAGGAATTGACTGATTGGGTAGAGACAGATGCGGATGGAGCGGCAGAGAGAGCGACAGTGTAGGGAATCCCAGGACAGCGCATAGCTAGCAGGCTACAGCAATGCGAGAGGCACAAGTGTTTTGCACAGTGCTAGGTGGCACAGAGAAGTGTGCAATGGTGCGAGATGCATGGAGATGTTACAGTAGCGCAGATGTTAGAGAGGGAGCACTTGTCAGCAATAGGTAGAGCTTCAGCATCAGAGTATGTTCCTAGCCCAACAGAGTGGTCAGTTGGGAGTGTTTTTGTTCCAAGTGTTGTTGGAGCAAGTGGACCGGGAAAATGTGTTGCATGCAGAACATTCCAGAGTTGCAGGATAGGGGTTGCAGATAATCCATATCTTGTTGAGAGGGAGTGTTGAAAATGCAACAAGATGATGGACCTTAGTGAAAAGAAGTCGCCTTCACTAAGTGGGCCCGCAAGCTATTTTTGGCGCAACGTCTATTTTTAGACTATGTCTATTTTTAGACATATGGATCATGGTCTATGAGTTGTAGGATGCTATTTGTGGATGATTGGTCATGTTGGTAAAAATAGATGGACTTCTATTTTTAGACATATGAGCGGAGTCTATTTTTAGACTGCCAGGCTAAAAATAGAACAGTCGAATATTATTAGCTCTTAATAATATTTGGACTATAAACATTATCTTATCCTCGTGGAGCACTTCAGTTCGAGCTACGGATGTGGCACATGCAACTGTCAGAAGGAAATACGCTTTTCTTATGGGTCAGTTGAGCTATTGCATGATGGACTTCAGTTAGAACTCAAGTGGTTGAGTTTGGTGGAGTTGATTGAGGAGTTGATGGAGTTGTGTTCAGTTTGACTTAGTTGAACTAGTTGTATTTAGTCTAACTGCAGAATACACTAGTGATGAGTGATGTGAATTAATTATTAATTAATTCACTAATTATTAACTCATAAATCAACTAAAGAATACATCAGTTAACTCAGTGCATGGACAGTTCAGTGGAGACAAGTGTTAGAGGTGAGTGAAAGGGCAAGACAACTGTCAATTGTGACTATAGTTGTGCATGAGATTTGCACAATCAATGGATTGAGTATTGCCAATGAGGATTGCGTGGTTCAGCCAAGGGAAATACGAGTTTGGATAAGCCATTCTCATCTATTCTCATGCAGGATTGCGCAATGGAGGCAGGCAAGCAGCGGAGGAGATTTGAACCTGTGATTGATTCAGATCTGAGCTAGTTTGTGTGTAACAGGTGGAGATAGTACTGAGTACTTCCGAGGAGTATTGTACTATGTATTGTTACATGTTCTCAATCAATATAATATACAAATAGTTGAGGGTTTTCAGCTGTATGCTTTCCCCGGTTACATACTGTGTTGATATTTGTTATTGATGTGTTTCAATGTGCACATGCGAATGTTTTGATTCTGCAAATTGATGATCAACGTAGAGGAGGTTATGTATTATGCATGCATTCCGCAAATAGTGTATAATCAGGATAATCTTTGTGAATAAGTGTTATATTATTCAAAATTTCTATAGTTTGACTTCCTTGGCGGAAGCAAAGTATTCATTCGTTTTGGCCAAGGTGCATCATCAAGCTATGAAAAGGCTTCCAGTATTGTAGCAAACTCATTATCTCACGTCAGTTTTGTCACAGTGAAAGGTCGTGCCTTGACATGCAAAAAAGGCTCTTTATGCTAACCCTGACAATAAGATGAACATGGTCACTTTGAACCTGCTTGCCTCTTTGAATTACGGTTTACCATTTATTTCTTTCTGAGGTATATGTACTAACTAAGATGGCCACCTCGATTCTCCTTACCTCTCTCGATTACATTTTCTTTCTTTGTTGTAGGAAAAATGGAGTCGTCGTTATTATTTCTTGTTCTACTCATTTTGGTTCTAACTTTGGTTATTTTCACCAATGAATTTATTAAAAGCTTCGGCTTGGTTGCTAACAGATTCCCTTCTTACATATAGAAAGGTGTACATGGAATGAAACACCCTCCTTTCATCTCTCAAATTCATAAGTGGCTAATTTTGTGACCTCAAGACTCCATAGAGCATTAGTTGAAATTTGAGGTCTAAAATGGGCCTCCTAAGGAAATTATAAAATAATAGTGGAAATAATAAAATAAGATTACATTACATCATCAAATTTTAGGGGAAAGAAGGAAAAACTACTTTTTCAACTCGTATTTTCAACTTATCTTCTTATGGGTTTACTCAAATTTCTAACAACAACACTCGTTGGATGAAAATTTTGATTCCTCATCCAAGGAGTACCCATGTTGCATACTTTCAATGAACCCTGCTACATGAAAAATGAGAAATACATGAAAAACATGATTGCAATAATGTTTTTTCATTTATTTCTCATTTTTGTGTATGAGGATCCATCGAAAGTATTGCAAATGTGTAATCTTTGGATGAGGAATTAAATTTTTCATCCAACGAGTACACCCACTCGAAATTTGAGTAAAACCTTAGGGAGATAAGTTGAAAATATGAGTTGAAAAAGTAGTTTTTTTTTTTTTTTTTTTTTTTTTTTTTTACTTTTTAACTCAAAGAATGGTGAATCATCCCCATGGTTGACATCATCATATTGAATCCTATTGATTCTTATAAAATTTATTTTGGTTGTACATTTTTCTAAGGAGGCCCATTTTCGACCTCAAAATTCCCTAATGGCATTGTTAGGCTTATTGCTTCTATAGAGGGACTTGGGAGGCCAATTTCTCTATTTCTTTCTAACTGGAGATGATGGTCGAGTACTTTGGCGAGGATTAGTTGTATGGGATTTACTAGTGGTGATGGGTGATCCTTTAGTATGTTGAACTTCCTTCCGTGTTTGCAATCCTGAGAGACAAACATCCATTAAAGTACAACACATGACTCCCACAAAAATCCCCAAATTTTTAATCATTTGTATATTGTTAAACTTTCGAATAAACTTTGTGCCAATTATTTTTTAACAATAATGTTATTTTCATAATACTAAAAAATATTAAAAAAAATTAGTTGTTGTTTAATATTTAGAAATAAATATCATATTTTAAAATTGTTTATTATTATTTTTTTATGTGGTTCACGGGCACTGGGTGGCCACTACATCCATGGGAAAATCTAGGCAAATCAGCCTAAAGGGATCGACCAGTTGGCCAAACTAGCAAAACCTAACCCCAAGGGCATAGAGAAAATTTGACCTTATAACCCCTCAATCGGCAAGATACTTAACAACAAGATCTCAACTAATTAAACTATCCCTTCAAATTTTATAAATTATATTTATTATGTATACATAAAAATATTTTATAAAATATTTATTTATTTTTAATTATTAATTAAAATTAATTTAATGGTTTTATATAAAATAATTTATATTTTTAAATTTATTAATTGAAATTTTTTTATGCTGATAAATATTTGTTTTTATATATCAATCACAGTTGTCATTTTTATAGGCAAAAAATAATGCCTAACGAGGTTGTACCAGTAAATACCTATTCTGATAATTTACAATTCTTATAATAACCAACACATAGGGGAGTTCCATCATACCCTATTTTAAAAAACAAAAATACCTTCCCAATCTATTGGGCGTACATCCACTAACACGTACGGGAGTTCCATCAGAACACATTAAATAAGTTCCATCATTGAAAAAAAACACAAAAGCTCCCTCATCTATTCGGCTTATCTTTTGAAAATATATTTTGTACCATTTGTCTGTTAGCTAGATTTTGTACCATTTGACTAGTATAAATTGAATTTGGACTCGTCCAAAACGAATTTTCTCTTTTTAATGTGAAAGTTATACACCTATCAAATCACACTCCACACCAACCAGCACTTATTTTAATTTCTTAGCACGCGGCTGAGCTATTCCCATAACGATTTGCATGTCCAATTGATACCTCTAATGCCATCAGTCCGTCTATGTTGAACGGTAGTTGCACGCAGTCCATCAGATAAGATAAATCTCTAGTGTTTTCCACTCTTCTGTTACGGGATGGGATACTGAAAATCCAAAAATGGGATCAGTAAAGCCCTTGCAAGATCCATTTCTAGACTAGAGGAATACAAATGACCACTAAAAATGGTCATTGACATATTGAAGAAGGGTTTAGGTGGATTTTATCAAAATATTGTTGGAGTTTTATGATTTTCAAGGTAAAAAATAAAATTGGTTAGACAACTAGTTGTTTTTAGTGCATTGGAAGCTTTTTTATTGGGTTTTTCTGTTTTATTCGTGGTAAAATATCAAAGGGAGTTCTATCGCAACAATTAAAAAAAAATCATGGATTTAGGCAATCAATATATAGAATTATCGCTTCATTAATCGTCAGATTTGACCAACTATACAGTTTGAGTGGGCTTAATGGTTAATAGCATGTGTTTGTGGGTCGTTTGTCCCACAAACATGGAGTCTCATATACCAATAAGTGGGTCCCTTGTCCCACAAAACAAGAAAGTCTCATACACCAATTTGATGTTTTGCTTGCCGTAACGATCAAATTAGATAATAATAATAGTAATAATAATTATCAAACAAGTGACCTTGCCCATTAATAAATAATAATAGTAATAATAATTATCAAACAAGTGACCTTGCCCATTAATAAAGCAATCCATATATAGTTTGCCATAAATTTATTATTTCTATCATTTGACTTGTATAAATTAAATTTGGATCTAGAAATTTTTCTTACATTTGATATTCATTAAGATTTTACAATGCTTACCAGTAATTTCAGTCTCAGTTCCACATCAATGTTCTAAAATCATCCCTGTTAGAGCACGAATCATATTACTTTGGGGTGGAACCATCAATGTGATAAACAATATCACCTATTTCATCTTTCAATACTTGTTGTGACATTTTGTCTACCATAACTGGTGATGATTCACAGTGACACCACCTAACCAAACTACCAGTGAAACACTGAATAATGACCTCAACTTCGGATTTCCCTTTCATGCACATAATTTTGTAGGGTGTGTACATTCGATTTATCATCTGTCTAATTTGACATGTTCTCATGTTATCAATATTCCACTGAGAGTACCATTCATCAGCAAAGCTTTGTACCATTGGTAATTTGCCTTTGCCATATGGTTCTGGAGCTTGGGGTCCGGGTGGTCAGGAGCTTAGGGTCGGGTCATATGATGAGGCAAAGATTTATGGATCGGAAGAACATGAGGCTGCGGTTCCTCATTTTCTGAGGATTCTTTTTTCTTAAAGATCTCTGGTTTTTCCTCTCGAAAGAGGTGGGGAAAGGTTCTCTTTTTTAATGTGAAAGTTACACACCTTTCCTCGCACCCGCGCGCAAACAAACACTCAACGCCAACAGATCACGCTCTTCAACTACTTGAATTTAATTTTTTTTCTTGCCAAACGCGCCCTTGACCTGCTCCCCATAATGATTTGCCTGTCCAATTTGTACCTATAATGTCATCTGTCCGTCTATGTTGAACGGTCGTTGTACACACTGCATCAGATAAGATAACTCTCTACTGTTTTCTTCTCTTTGTTACCTGGTGGGATACTGAAAATCCAAACATGGGATCAGAAAAGGCCTTGCAAGATCCATTAATTCTAGACGAGAGGAATAGACATGACGACCAGAAATGGTCATTCACATGCCCAAGCGATGCAAGAACAAGGGTTTTGGTGGAATCAAAGAAGCTATGGAGGATTGCAGAGCCTGCCATATTCACTCGCATATGATCGCAGCTATGGAGGATTTCAGGGCTTGCAGAGCATTTAATTTTAATTTCTTTCACCCGCCGCTGACGTACTCCCAATAATGCTTTGCATGTCCAATTGATACCTTTAACGCCATCAGTCCGTCTATGTTGAACGGTAGTTGACCACATTCGATCAGATAAGATAAATCTCTAGTGTTTTCCACTCTTCTGTTACCCGGTGGGATTCTGAAAATTCAAACATGGGATCAGAAAACCCCTTGCAAGATCCATTAATTCTAGACGAGAGGAATACAAATGACAACCAAAAATGGTCACTGACATGCTCAAACGATGCAAGGAGAAGGGTTTGGGTGGAATCAAAGAAGTTATGGAGGATTGCAGGGCCTGCCATGTTCAGTCGCGTAACCTTGTATGGGATGAATGTTATTACTCTGGCATTCGTGGGGCACTTAGGGGAATTGGAACTAGCTGCAATGTCCATTGCCCTGACTGTGGTCGTAGGTTTCAATTTTGGGTTCCTTGTAAGTATTGACAACATTTTGTTTTTCAATATCTTCTATGGGATTTTTGTTAACATTTCTTTGCGAAGTCATGTAGGTTACATATTAGGTTAGGTATAATAGATTGGCAGTGGAAATACCTATCAGGTTCTCCTACAGGCCCAAGTACGGGTTTCATGTAACACTGTCAGTAATGTAGTAATTGTTGTATATGACATGACAGCTAGGTATGGCCAGTGCCGTGGAAACTCTGTGCGGCCAAGCTTTTGGAGCTAAGCAATACCACATGATGGGAGTATATATGCAGCGCTCTTGCATCGTGGTCTTTGCTGTTGCAGTTCTGCTTGTGCCAACCTATATATTCGCCACTCCCATTCTGAAGCTGATCGGTCAGTCAGATGATATTGCTGAATTATCAGGAGCGGTTTCAATCTGTCTCATTCCCCAGCACTTTGCATTTGTATTCGTGTTTACCTTTCAGAGATACCTACAGTCGCAGTTGAAAAACATGATTACTGCGTGGATCACTGCAGTCGCTTTCGTGATCCATATTATTCTAAGCTGGCTTTTCATCATTAGATTTGATATGGGAGTTATCGGAGCAGCGATGACACTCAACATATCTGGCTGGGTGCCTCCAATTGCCCAATTTATTTATATTGTGTGTGGAGGTTGTCCCCAGACATGGACTGGGCTGTCAATACATGCATTCGACGACTTGTGGCCTTATGTTAAATTATCTGTAGCATCTGGTGTTATGATGTGGTAGGTTATATGCAATCTGATTATGAAAGAATCATTTTTATGTAGCGGATTTTGACAACATTTTAAAATTGAATGCTTTGGAGTAGGTTTAATCTTCTGTACCGAATTTTATTCTTGTAATTTATCCATAATTTCGGTTTCATGAAGCTCAGATAAATTTTCAACACCGACGAGTTCTGACATTTTTGTTTTTAATCAAACAGTTTAGAGTTTTGGTACTATAGAGTATTGGTCCTCTTGACAGGTTATCTCCGAGATCCAGAAGTCGCAGTAGATTCCCTTTCTATCTGGTAAGCAACATGGTATCAATTGTTTATTATGAGAATAATGCAGAATGCTTTTATTCACATTTTAAGATTTGAATTGTCTTCTCATTTCTTACAGTATGAACATCAGCAGTTGGGAGCTAATGATACATCTTGGATTTTTTGCTGCAACTAGGTATGTTAA
Organism: Pinus tabuliformis; assembly: GCA_031772625.1. Taxonomy (NCBI): domain Eukaryota; kingdom Viridiplantae; phylum Streptophyta; class Pinopsida; order Pinales; family Pinaceae; genus Pinus; species Pinus tabuliformis. The sequence goes on along the minus strand of CM062807.1, from coordinate 832,967,084 downwards.
GCATAGTGTATCGGATTCCACCAGATAGCCTGTTAGAGAATTTGCGAGGGTTGCTCTCTGCTTTTTTAAATTGTAACGTGTTAATGCAGTGTGAGGGTTGCCAATGAGCTAGGAACCGGAAATGGAAAAGCAGCTAAATTTGCAGTGATAGTTTCCGCGACAACTTCAACTGCTATAGGTGTTGTCGTTATGCTTCTCATTCTCGTGTTTCGACAAGAATTCGCTCTGGCTTTCACGAGCAGTGCAATCATTCAAGACGCTGTTTGTAAATTGGCTGTTTTGCTGGCCTTTGCTATTCTCCTCAACAGTGTTCAGCCCGTACTTTCAGGTAAAGTAGTTAATACTTTTGGAGTACAAATATTTCCCAAAAAGCTTTGGCTTAACCCATTGTGATCATAGTGTTTTTTTAAGACATTCAATCGTGTAACAGTCACCATTTAAAAAAATTTGGGTAAAAATCTAACCATATTGAGGGTTAGTGTGACTCAAGCTTAGTGTAATTTTTGAGTGATTTTAATGGTTTTTTTTGGTTAATATTAAAATAATTTAACTAGCTTAATTTGATATTTGTTATGCTTAATTTGATATTTGTTATGCTTATTTATGTCTATCATTACAACCACATTTACACATTATGTAATTAATATATGTAGATCAATGCCAAAGCTAGCAATTGTTTGAGAATGTAGTCTCTTAGAATGTTATAACATTTTCAACTTTTGTATGAATGCTTTGGAAAAAACTTTTATTGTCGTCATTGTTGAGATTTTGGAAAACAAGACTATACTCTTATGAAAATTTAACTATCTTTGAACACAAGTCTAGATTAGATATATGAAGAGCTCGGAGATTGGAAAAGCCCGCACTTTTAAAATTAAATTTCGTATGAACACCCTATGAAAATGTTAAGGGCAAGTATACTAAGAATTCAGAACATTGTTAAAGATTTTGGAAAGCCATCTTGTATTTTTTTTAAATTAAACTCCATATGAGAAGCCTAAAAATTCGGGACATTGTTAAACAGTTTGGAAAACAATCTTGTATTTTTTTTTAAATTAAACTCCATATGAGAAGCCTAGGCCAAATAAGCCAAAACTTCATATGAACACCATATGACAATCCTAGGTTAGATAATCTAAGGGAAGATATACGAAGAACTCAACACATTCATACAAAGTTTAGAAAATAGTCTTCTAATTTTCTGAAAATTAAATTCCATATGAGAAGCCGAGATGAGATATACAAAGAAGTTAAAGGTTAAGTTAGACAAAGATATTCTAACCAATAACTTCCTTAACCATTGAAACCCGATATCTTAATAATGCAAGTATTTAATAATTATTCTACACTATAGACATAAATAATAGTGCACCTATTCACCCACTACTTTACACTAATTTTTTTAAAGTTTTTACATTAGTTTTTTTAAGTTTTTAATTTTTTTATCACAAGACTCAATACGATGAAGATGAGATGAGGGACATAGTTATTAGATAATTCAGATTCAAAATTTTGTGAATATATAGCACCTATTTGACCCTACAATTGCTTTCACCTTCAAAGAAGTTTAACAACGGTTAGATTACTCACTGAAAAAAACCCTTATCAAATTAACCACTAAAGAAAACCTGTAGGACAATATGACCATGATCTAATACAATCTCCCCATATATGAGATCAGTACATATTTTCCAATTTTTTCTTACAGTGATAGTTAAATGTGCATGTCGTGTTTGCAATGATTTCAGGTGTAGCCATTGGCTCTGGATGGCAAGCTTATGTTGCGTGGATCAACATAGGGTGTTACTATGTCATTGGAGTCCCGTTAGGCGTGTTGCTTGGTTGGAAATTTAAATTAAGTGTCCAGGTGAGTCCCCATAACTCTACTCGTGCTTGCGTTGATATGGGACCAAAGCCCATTTGTATGTGAAGTAAATGAAAAACAAGAGATTCTACCCAACAAATGACAAATGACATAATGAATTTATTTTGTAGGGAATATGGATAGGAATGATTTGTGGAACAATAGTGCAGACTCTCACGGTCGCTTATATTACATATCGTTGTGATTGGGAGGGAGAGGTAAAGACAAACTATGAAACTAAAAAGTGAAAATTATTTAGTTGTGTTCATGAATATTGATAGGGGTCATGCACTAATTAATTTGCAGGCCGCTAAAGCTAGAAATCGCCTCAACACATGGTCCTCTAGTGATCCCGCTCAAATTACATCAGAGGAGGTGGCCATATGCATTTTAATCTATTGGGTATATCTTTAATATTATTAAAGAGACTTGAATATAGGCTTTGTACCTTATTTTTTGCGTTTTCTTGGCAGCCAAGCACGGGGAGATTGTGATTTATGGCGCTAGATAAATCTTACAAGTTGATATTATCTATAATTTTTATTAAATGGATAATTTATTGCTATCTTACTGAAATCACCACAGGCAGGTAGTTCAATTGGTGATCCCTATGTTATGAAGTATTATGTAAATTACAAGAGTAAAGGTTGAAATCGTTGTCTATCCATTAGGTTAGGGTTATTTTCCAACAATTGCTTTCTTGAGGAGTTAACTATGGTGAGTTTTAAGCTCACATCTAGAGATTTGTAAATGACAAGTTATCATGAATATTCTTAAAGGACAATGGAGAGTTGTAAGCTCACATAGGGATTTGTATTTGTCGAGTTTTTATGGTTATCCTTAACTATGGTGAGTTGTAAGCTCACATAAGGATTTGTATATGCTGAGTTGTCATGGTTATCCTTAACAGAGAATGGAAATTTATAAACTCACGATTTGTATTTTCCCAATTATCATGGTTATCCTTACCAAACATTAGGCCTTCTCTATTGCTATATATAATGGAGGTGTTTTATGTACTTTATCATTAAAATTGTGACTAATTTAACACTCATACACGACTTCGACAATTCCTACACTGTTGAATTATTTTTTAGAGTTTAGTAAATTTTATATGATTCGAATGGGATTGGGATGAACTATGCAGGCTATTATGCGAATGTTGATAGTGACACTACTACAAGAAGGGGTTTTTAAAGACATTTATTTAATACAATATTTTAATTTCATCATAAACACTTTGCTAACATTTTAATCGTCTTAAATTAAGACAATACGAAAAACCAAGTTTTTCCCATCGAGAAATTGTCTTAAATTAAGCCAAAATGAAAAACCAACTTTTTCCCATCAGGCGGACTCAAGTAAATCATATGTAATTGTCTTAGAAAAAAAAATTCTATCTCAGCTCGCTGGCTCAAGGCTTTTTGTTGGAGCAAACAGCTAAAAAAACAAAGACAAACAACAACAGATCACATCATGAAATAGACACAGGGTTTTAACGTGGTTCACCCAACCATTCTAGGCTACGTCCACCAAACATAGGCATCGACGATCTTTTATTAATCAAACAGGAGATTACACAATTAAACAAATCCTCAGAAACTCTCCCACTCACCAAACTATCCGTATGGATACCTATTTTATAGTAAGGAGAATCTAACTGCGTCTCACATCAAATTTAGGATGCATTAATTCTCTCCCAACAACCTGGAGCTAATCCAGCAACAGATTTCTATTGTTGTCACACACTGGGATTTTTTCCTATTTCATCTAAAACAGAAAAATCTCAACAATCTCCACCTTGACAGAAATTAGCCTGATGCCTTGTTTGTTTATTATTTTTATCTTTTCTGCAAGCCAAGAGAAGCCAAACACCAACGTAGCTTCTCTAACAAAACTGGTTTCGTGAACATGTCTGCACAGTTTTCCTTTGTATGCACCTTTTCAAGAGAAACTCCCCTTTCAGTGATAACATGTCTTACAAAATGGTACTTAATTGGAATATGCTTTGATTTACTATGATAGGCTGGATTCTTAGCCAAATGTATTGCACTTTGACTATCACAAAGTAACCCGATGTTGTCTTGTAACCTACCAAACTCACCAAGCAAACCTTTCAACCAAACCGCTTCTTTGCAAGCATGCGAAGCAGCAATGTATTCTGCTTCAGTAGTGGATAAAGCAACAATGTTTTGTAGCTTTGACATCCAGCTAATAGCTCCACCTGCAAGAATAAAGACATATCCTGAAGTTGACCTTCTCTTATCCAAATCACCTGCAAAATCAAAATCAACATATTCGCAAACAGATTCACTACTCTTACTGTAAGTAATATAATAACTACTTGTGCCTCTCAAATACCGAAGCACCCATTTCACTTCTGACCAGTGTTCTTTACCCGGATTTGCCATATACCTGCTGACAACCCCAACTGCATGTGAAATATCTGGTCGCGTACACACCATCGCATACATCAAACATCCTACTACATTGGCATATGGAATTCGAGACATATAATTCTTTTCTTCATCTGTATTAGGACATAAACTAGAAGAAAGCTTGAAATGGGAAGCTAAAGGGATTGACACAGGCTTCACATTGTTCATACCAAACCTCAAAAGTATTTTTTCAACATACTTTTGTTGTGATAGCCACAGCTTACCATTGCCCCTGTCTCTGAAAATCTCCATGCCCAAAATCTGTCTTGCTGCTCCTAGATCTTTCATATCAAACGTCCTTGCCATCTGAGTCTTCAACCTGTTGATTTCTTCAATGATTTTGCTTGCTAAAAGCATATCGTCAACATACAACACTAAGATAATGAACATGTCATTACTTAACTGCTTAAAGTAAACACAATGATCATATTCACTTCTTACATATTTCTGACTCAACATGAAAGAATCAAACTTCTTATACCACTGCTGAGGCGACTGCTTCAGGCCATATAATGACTTCTTGAGCCTGCAGACAAATTTCTCATTGCGATGCTGAACAAACCCTTCCGGTTGTTCCATATAAATTTCCTCATCTAAATCACCATGTAAAAAAGCAGTCTTAACATCTAGTTGTTGTAATTCTAAATCAAGCAAATCCACTAATGCTAACACAATTCTAAGTGAAACAATTTTAACCACTGGTGAAAATATCTCATGAAAGTCTATGCCAGCTTTTTGAGAAAACCCTTTTGCAACCAGCCTTGCTTTGTACCTGTCTTCCGTATCATTCACACCCCGTTTCACCTTGAACACCCACTTACATCCCACAGTTTTCCTGCCTTTGGGAAGTTCAACCAGATCCCATGTGCCATTCTTACCTAAGGCCATCATTTCTTCCTTCATGGCTGCTTTCCATTTGTCACTCTTTGAACCTTCTACAGATTCCTGATAACATAAAGGTTCATCATCATTAGCGGTAAAAGCAACTGAAGTAACATAATCATCATACCTTCTCGAAGGATGTTTGATCCTTGTAGACCTCCTTAAGGATGTTTCTGGTGCTTCCACAATTGGCTGTCTATCATCTGTAGGAACTTCTTCATGATCGCCATCTGCGACCTGTTCATGACCTCCATTTGAACCCTGTTCATAATCTGACTCTGAAACTTGTTCATGACTAGAATTTGAACTATGGTCGTCATGACTATCATTAGAAGTGCTGTCAAACTGAATGTGCTCGAAATCAGATACATCATCCTGTTTCAATTTATTATCTACATCTAACTGTACAAGAGAGGATTCATCAAACTTTACATCTCTGTTGATGATGATTTTGCGGGTAGTAGGATCCCACAATCTAAATCCCTTTGTTCCATCACCATACCCAACAAAGACATACCTTTTCGATTTCGGATCTAGTTTAATTCGCTGATGTTTAGGCACTAGAGCATATGCATCACAACCAAACACTTTGAGTTTAGAATAGTCACAAGGGTGTCCTTTCCATACCTCTTGCGGAATATTGTAGACTATCGTCGTTGATGGAGATCGGTTTATCACATAACAAGCTGTTGCCACCGCTTCCGTCCACAACTCCTTTTGCAACTCGGCGTTACTCAACATACTCCTTGCTCTCTCTAGAAGAGTCTTGTTCATGCGTTTAGCAACTCCATTCTGCTGAGGAGTATAAACCGCGGTCTTATGTCTCTCGATCCCTGCATCCTTGCAATAGCTGTCAAACTCCTTGGAAGTAAACTCACCACCATTGTCAGTTCTTAAACATTTTATAGTTCTACCAGTGTTTTTTTCTACCAATGCTCTAAACTGCTTGAAAATTGTAAAAACATCAGACTTCCTCTTCAATATATAGACCCATACTTTCCTATAAAAGTCATCAATAAACGACACAAAATACAACGAGCCACCATATGAAGTTGTAGGTGTTGGACCCCAAATATTTGAATGGATATAATCAAGTATTCCTTTACTAGTATGTTTGCCAGTTTTAAACTTTTGTTTACTTTGTTTGCCAAACAGACAATGTTTACAGAAATCTAACTTTCCAGATCTTAGATTAGGAAGTAACTTGCGATCAGCCAAAATCTTTAACCCTCTTTCGCTCATATGGCCCAACCTCTGATGCCATAGGCGAATGGAACTACTGTCCTGTTCAGACACCGTAGGCTCATGAACTGACCCTGTTCTTCCTTCTGATTGAAATAGATTTCCTACTTTCTTAGCTTTCATTACTAGTAAAATACCTTTGTAAATTTTCATTACTCCACCTTGAATGACAGTTTTATATCCATTTGTATCAAGTGCCCCTAGTGAAATTAGATTTTTTCTTAAATCTGGTATATGTCTTACATCAGTTAACATTTTGGTTGTCCCATCAAACATTTGCAGCTGTATACTCCCTATTCCCACAATATTAGATGTGACATCATTACCCATGTACACGACTCCATCATTCACTGATCTATATGTCTTAAACCAGTCTCTATGAATACACATGTGGTTTGATGCACCGGAATCTAGCAACCAATGTTGATCATGATTTGCCAAATTAACTGACAAGACTTCGTCGCTCATACCTGAACCAGATACTGAACCTGTACCAGTCGTGTTTGCTTCCTTCTTTTCTATCGATGAAGCTTCTTTAGAAGTTTGTTGTCTCTTCCAGCAATCCTTCTTCAAATGCCCTGATTTGTCGCAGAACCAGCACTTGACTTTACGCTTCTTCCCCTTGGACTTTGAACACGAATCACTGCGCTTACCAGAGCGTCTTTCTCTAGAACGACCTCTAGCCATCATTTCCTCTGATGTAGAGGTGTCAGCATTCGACCACTTCCTGGTTTCCTCGAGCAACAAAGCTCCGACGACATCATCAAATTCAATGGTTTCGGATGAACTAAGACTTATAGACGTGACAAAATGATCCCATGACTCAGGCAACGAGCACAATAAAGTTATGGCTTTATCCTCGCCTTCAATCTTTACTTCTATGCTTTCTAATTGCACCATTAAAGTATTAAAAACATTTAAATGGTCAGTAATGGAAGTACCTTCCTTCATTCGCAGACTGTATAGTTGTCGCTTCAGGAGAATCTGATTTGTCAAGGATTTCGTCATATACAGCTTCTCCAACTTCGTCCACAAACCAGCTGTAGTCTTCTCTGACATGATGTTAAATAAAACATCATCAGCCAAACACAACCGAATTCCGCTCAAGGCTCTTCCATCCAATTCATTCCACTCATCATCTGTCACAGGGTAAGGCAGTTTGGACCTGCCCAACAACGCCTTTGCCACGCCTTGTTGTACCAGCAGATCATGCATCTTTACCTTCCAGATCTCGAAATTATTTTTGCCATTAAATTTCTCGATTTCAAATCGGGCACTCTGAGTTTTCGCCATCTCGTCTAAAACAAAGAATCTCCAATTTCAATTTAAAAAAAAATTGAATCTCAATAAATGACTATGCCTCAGATTATCTTCGCCTTTAGAAAAAAACAACCCCCTATGCTTTGTTGTTTAAACCTCATATTTCAATGTAAAAAAACAAATGGCGCTTGCTTCTCAGCACATTAACCACGCCTTTTAAAAAACGGTGTAAGTGTTGACAAAATGGCGCGAGAATACCACTCAAATACGCACTTATCAGCTCATTAGTGCATTGGCACACTTAATGAAATAGAATCCGCGCCTTTTCAATTGGTTGGCGCGACTGTTATTGCATTACCCGCGCCAATAAGGAAATTAACAGCAAACGACAAAAAAATCAACAAATGCACTCAGCAATCTGTATTACCTACGTGTTCTGGCAAATACTCCGTGGATTTAATAAACCACCATACCCGGCGTTAAATGGTGTGCAATCATGCGATTTAAAAAAAAAAATGGAATCCCCATGCTGTATCACCGTTGTATCACCAGAAATCATGCGATTTAAAAAAAAAAATGGAATCCCCATGCTGATCTGGTTTCCACAACATTGTTTCAACGCTATCAATCCTCCCATGCACAGGTAGCTTGTCTTCTGCACGCACACGCACTAGCCAGCACCTTTCGCATGCACCTTCCGCAGCAAATTCTTATATATATCATGTGGTATTGCGTGCTCAACCTCAATCCATAACACGCACCCTTCCGTATCACCCGTTTAGCCACACACTAGGGACTTCTGTAAAACGCATGTAGCAAAGTTATATGGTAATTCAACGCTGCTCCGTTATGGGATAACTCCACGTTGTTTTCAACACACATCTGGCGTATGCACCAGCAAGCAATACGATGCTGCAGTGACTTATACGCAGGTTCGTTCACGCCATGGTTAACCCCACCGTAGGTTTTTTTTAATCCACCGCAGCAACGGTGTCAAACGCCTATCCGCGCAGGTCCACGCAGCAATGTTAACGTTGTCATATAAACTTTAAATGTTAACGCAGCAAACGTTCAGTCCACCACACGCAGGTCCAATCCCACGCACGTTTTGGTTAATCTCCACGCTGCTGCAACGCTGTCTTCCTACGCAACAATCCCAACACACAGCAATGTTTGATCCAACCGTTAACATGCAGGTCCATTCAGCCCCACGCCTCCAACATCCTCTGATACCAATTGTTGGAGTAAACAGCTAAAAAAACAAAGACAAACAACAGCAGATCACATCATGAAATAGACACAGGGTTTTAACATGGTTCACCCAACCATTCTGGGCTACTTCCACCAAACATAGGCATCGGCGATCTTTTATTAATCAAACAGGAGATTACACAATTAAATAAATCCTCAGAAACTCTCACACTCACCAAACTATCCGTATGGATACCTATTTTATAACGAGGAGAATCTAACTGCCTCTCACATCAAATTTAGGATGCATTAATTCTCTCCCAACAACCTGGAGCTAATCCAGCAACAGATTTCTATTGTTGTCACACACTGGGATTTTTGCCTATTTCATCTAAAACAGAAAAATCTCAACACTTTTGTCTTCATTCCTCCTCCACAAATGTTAGTGAGTGTTTAAGCGACTTGCCTCACAAGCGCTTCAATGTTAGTGAGTATTTAGGCAACTTGCCTCACGGGCGAAAGCGATTCAGTTTTTCCTCCAAGCATCTCCTCTCTGTCGTTATATATCATTACGCATAGTTCAACTCACCTTCGTAACACCTGTGGCGATTACATGCACATTTAGCGACCTAGTGTTGCCTCAATATGTGAGGGAATATTTGCTTCGCTCCTTTTCAGTTGAAAATAGTTTTTCAGTAGCTACACTATGTAAAAGGAATTGGAGATAGGGGATTTACATTTTTCTTGACTAGTTTTCGAAGACTATGGTATGATAATTCATTTATATGTAGATTCCTCTGACATCACACTGGGAAAATTTTCTGGTGCAATCTCCTCTATGGTCCCGTCTTCTTTGCTAACGAGTAAGAATATAATCTTGAAACTAAAGTTTGTCAAAGTTCTAGATTTAGATATCCTTGAAGAAGGTTTGTTGGGATCCATAACAAAAGGTGGAACAAGTGGGATGGCATGGTTGATTCGATGTGTTGAGTTAGGGTAATTGGTTGAGGTTTCCAGCAATAGTTTCATGGAAATGGGGATCATGAATGGAGAAAGTAGTGCACAACCCCTTTCATTCTATTATTTAAGGGGCCTCCACAAGAAATTAAAATAGGTGTCAAAATTGGTCATTTGGTGATACCCACCTTTGCCATCGAAAGCCTAATCACTATGGGTATTTACACATATTTACAGGTTCATTCTCAACTGGGTCTTTAATCCCATTTTCCTTTGGATAGCACAAATGGGTATTTACTCATCAGGGTCTGGAAGAGGGTTCCTCCAAGTGTTCCCCAAACCCATGATACTAATTGTGATAATTTTTTGGGCTTTCACAGACAACTAAAGTTCTTTCCCAATTCATATCGACTGGTAGTTCCATAGTTCTCGAATAGTGTTTTTGAAGATTTATCCATATTTTATGTATTCCTTTAGCGTGTTACCACTCTACGAGGTCCAGTGGATAATCCTCAGTCTAACAATTTTTTTGATGTGTTTTTGATGTTTTCTTTTTTCTCATGGTGTGTGCTCTTATCCCTAAGTCGACACCTAGAAAAATAACCATGACCAGGTATCCTTATTTCCTTTCTTTATAATCAAAATGAATCTATTTGAGTTTCAGTAAGGGTTTTTGTAATCCTTTGTGACCTAGAAGTTTTTGGACTATTAAGGAAAGTCTAAGGACCTTCAAGTCTAGAAGATTGGACTCATATTTTATTTTTATTTTCTTGGTATTCCATTACAAAAACCATTCATCATGGTTTATATGCATATTTGATTAGTTTTCTAAATTACTTCTTAAAACCTTCCCCAGATTATTCAAAGTTATTGTTTCTAGAGTTCCCCTTCAGGTATTTTGGTTATCCATACTTTCAATTAATACAAAGTTGGATACTTTTAATAAATACTAACATTGATATCCATTTTGATGTACTAGGTTTTTTTTCAAGATCCTATTTTCAGGTCTTCCCCAAAAATACATTAAATTTAAATTTACCTGTTTCGGGTATGATTTTCACATAATATTGTATTCTATTTATAGGTGTATGAGAGATAATGCCATGATTGTGACGAATTCTTAGCATTTTTATCTTTAGATTCTTGTGCTATAAACAACTCATTGTTGAAGTGTTGAACTTAATGTGACCTGTAACAATTATCTATACTAAGGTCTCCAACCCACATGTATTTCCTTGTTTTCATTGTTTTTTATATACTAGACAATTTATACAATCTGCGACTACACATACTTAAGTAGAATACTTGTATTCATCATATTCTACATTGTATGTACTATGTCAAATATTTACAGGGTACTTAAATCCCTTTTAATTTTAAATTTTTGTTTAGCTATATAAACAATTTCTTGTGTCTTTGATGCTTCATATTCTGAGTATGTATCTTATGGTAATTAAACATGGCATAACTTGATACCGATATGTAAATGTATTTAGTAATAGCCACATGAGTTTAACTATGTGCTAATATAAAAGCAATGCATACTATAGACTATATCCTCTATTCCTATAAGGGGATTTACTCACAACTTTGAAACTACAGTTCCAGTATGATGGTACACTTATTTGTTTAATTTATTACTATGCTATAACAACACATACATAGTTTACTTTAGATAGACTTATACTTTTATGTGTTGTTTAGCATGTAATATAATAACTTGATTTTTTCAATACATACTAATAATTCTCCCCCATTGTATCGGTTTTTTAATTAAGGAAAAATATATAAGCTCCTAAAATGTATCTTGTGCATATACATATTTCTATGTGCTTGAATGTATAACATATTTTCTCTACCCATAACTTATTTTATGTTCTTGATACAAATAACCATTTGAAATAAATATTTAGTTCTTGTATGTGCTTATGTCCAGCTTGATTCTCAAAATCGCATGTAGCCATGCATTTATCATAATTCCTGTCGCTATGAGTAGATAATTTCCTATTGCAGTAAAAATTATATTTTAATCATTTATTCCTATGTTGTTATGATTATGTTTACAAGTAGCCTATATTCTACCTCTCCCATAACCTGAATGTTATCAAATTTGTTACCATCAGTTCTCATTTAAGAAAAAACACTCCCACAACTAGTTAACTACATTCCTATCCATTAGAGCATGAGGTCCTCTTAACACAAAAATTTCACTTATTTGGTTAATATTTATTCCCTTATTTAATTTATGTATGGATTATGACACTCACCATAACCTTTTCCATAATCCAGTATTAGTAGACATTAACAATCAAACACAACTACTTTTACAATGAGCATTTTTTCATAGGAATGAAATTGTTCACTACAATCAAAATAATTCCCAATTCAAAAGGACAGTGAGAGCAAAATCCAAGGTATACATGCAAACTAGAGTATTTAATGTTGTCACAAATGGGAAGGAAACCGATTTGTAGTAAAAACAACATCATGACCTTTCCAAGTGAGCAACAAGTCATCTTCTTCTTTCTTCAGGCCCATCGTGCAACATGCTCATCTAACATAACCTTCACTTTTGCAATTGTGTCTTCACTGAAAATAAATTCTTTGGAAATATTCATTCCTCATTCTTTGTGTCCATTCAGCTTTGGACTCCAACCTCTTTGTCTTCTGCTATCCCTTGAATGTAATTATGTTCTCTATCATGTATCCAACATCACTTTCATATTGTTGTCTTTGCTTACTATCCCTAGGTAGGAAAGTATCTAATGCATCAAAGGGTATTCACAGATAGTTAAAAACATATTTCAACCTTGAGACTACTCCAATCGATGTCAGATTTGAATCCTCATTAACACGAGTGATAGTTGTGGGCTCAAAGCTCCTAATGATTCTTAAAAATTCATCTCATTGATAGGATAAGGATGAACAAGATATTTGTTGATCTGTTGTTTCCTTAGGTATGTAGTGCAATTTAAATTAACTATTTATGACCCAAGATTCACATTATCTTAAATCCAATATTGATGGTTGAAGTTGATCCAACAACAAGAATTCTCCATTAGTGACTGGAGGGATGGCCCTAAACTCAAAGGGTGTGTTTCTTGACCAGGAAAAGTTGGATAGCCTTATGCCCAATTCCTTGCAGGACATATTATGTAATGGAGGAACTTGAGGCTTGGTGTAAGAAACTATCAATCTGGTGTGTGGAGGCCTTCTTGGTATTTTGGATAGACTATCAATCAATGTAAGCTATTACATGCAATGGGAAATACCGATGTTTATAATATGAACTACTAAATACCCTTCCACTGCATCTAAAATGATGCCACTGGATGAAGAGAACCCAAGTATGTGCCATGGAGTAAGGTCTACAAACCCTGTAAGCTCAATGACTGAAAGTATCTTGGCATACCCAACATGGGCATTAGTTGTTGTAGCAGTCATGGCCTTGAGCATATTTGAGTTACCCATTCTTGCAACTCTTGCTATGAGTTCCCTGAGAAAACAAGAAGTTACCCTTTGGTTAGGGTCTCCTTCAGCATATGCTATATTGTTAGGAACCCACATTATTTTCTGAGCCAGTGTATCATCATTTTTTTCTAGGGCACTTGAATAGTGCAACAATAACTATTCCATGTAGCTAGCATCATGGAAGTCTCCTAGGTTTCCCAGTCCCTTGGCTACAGATACCCCAAGAAATGGCCAAATTTTACCTTCATCTATGGGTGTTGTGTTGAATTCTTCATAGTAATAGATACTAATTACATTTAAATTAGTCGATGCATTCCATTCTCTGTGGGTGGCATCCATGGAGGGAGATCTCAATCGAGGAATAGATGTTATTTTTGAATTCATCAATTTCAATTTTGGAGAATTCTCGACTATACATTGGACTTGCCTTGTGTAATCTGGTTGGTCCAACGTATTTGCAAACTAAAAGGATTGTTGGCTTGTTTTGATTGAACTAACATTCATGTTTTATTCTTGGAAATTTATTGATGTTAATCCAACTAGAAATGGTTGACACAGTTTGGAAATATCTAATATTATCCACCCTATTTGACCTGTGGTGGCCTCAAAGTAGTCGGGGGGCCTTAAAGCTACAATGTCATTGCACACCAAAAATTACTTGGACTCCTCTAATTTTATTTATTTATCAGAAAATAGCACTAGTGTGTGTCTTGATATCTTAAAATCATCTTGAGGATTGATACCCATGATCTCTAGTGAAAATTTCATGGCTAGCAACGATGATGATCTAGAAGCCCTAAGATCCAATTCTCGATATGAACCCATATTCATATTGTCTGATCATGATTTTTTAGGTTCTAAGATTGTCCCCATGTCTGATGGAGTCTCATATTCACATTAAACTTTCTAGAACCCCAAATCTATAGAAGACTACAACCATTTTGATACTAGTTGTGTATTTGTTTGTCATTTCTTTTTCATATAAGTTTATATAAGTTATATATTCATCTTTCTGAAAAGTAAAAGAGGGATCTATACTTAATTCGAATATTTTTAATGCCTATCTCACGTACACACAATTTTCTCTTCCACCCTCCCTAGCATCCTTGTGTTTTAACTTTTTCAAGTCATTTTCGTAATTTGTTTTTTTGATGCTTTATTACTGGAAATAAAACATATAGAATGTTGGCGAGCTTGAGGTTGATTGGATTGAGAAATTAATTAATACATATTCCTTTGTCTTATGAATGGCCAAATGATTAAACTTATTCTTATCTTTCAGATATGGGAAAGTCACCATTTACCATAGAAGAGTTGGGTCTAAGGCCAATGTTGATGCTTCCATTGCTTGGTCTTGGTTTTAAGAGTTTCATGGAGTTTCTGAAAGGAAAAACAACCATTGTTACTAACTTTGCATATAGTAAGTTTTCCCTATAGTAAGGAATATTGTAATATAGATAATGCTAAATATTCATACCGATTCCTTTTTATTTAATCTTATTATGCCAATGTGCAATTGTGGTGGTGGGTCCATTGAGTAATTTTTTTTTTAAACACACAATTGCACTATTCAAATAAATAAAATTATGGTCATAAAAAATTCATTGATTTTCTTGTCACTTACTCCTATAGTTGGCCTAGGTAAACCAAATCTCAAAGAAATCATTTCTTCTACATATTTAGAGTCTTAAATTTTGGAACTAGAAAACAATGAAAACTAAGCTCCCTCTCCCTATAACTCCAAGAATGGGGAAGTAAGCTTTCTTTAACATCTTGGGATTTTGTCATGTGAAGTTCTTGTAGTTAAAGTGAAACAAATTTTGCATCTCTTCCCTAATCCACTACTAGAAGGCTACCCTCTTATGTGGATCATTTTGTGCATAATATTGGCCGCACCAAACATGTGACCCTCATGGTTCAAAATTACTTTGATAATTATATAAGTTAGATCAAATACTCCCTTTAATTACATGGATAACAAGAGAAGGTACTAGTAAAAATCACAAAATCCCTTTAAGTGATATGTTATCACAAAATCTAGCACTTTAGTGCAAATTCCTCACAAGGTGCTTACACTAGTGGAATATTAGAAGTGTTACCATTGTCACCTAAGCAAAAAATTCCCTTGTTTTAGTGAAGTAAAAGTTAAACTCAAAGGAGGCTTCGTTATTTTGGTATGGATTGGGGCTCCTAAAGAAAGACATAATCAATGTAAGGTCTGCTAAGTAGCTACCCAGTTTACAAGAAATGAAATAAAGAAATCAAGTTATTGATTAGCTGGTTATTCATAGTAAATTCCAGATTTGGTTTAATTTTCCTTCAAGGTTTTTCTGAGGGTTTATCAAGTTAATATTTTAAGAAAATTTATCTCCAAATATTGAAAATATGAAAATGAGTAATAGATTTTTTTCCAATTTGCAGTTTAGATTAAAAACTGTAGCAACAAGCAAGCTATAAAAATAATATATTTCAGCTCCTTGAATAAGTTATAACTTGGATAAATTAGGGCTAAATCAACAGATATATCTAGAATTTATAACACTTATAAAAATTTAAAAATTTAAAGTCCTATAACAACCAAAAGGGACCAACATGTACATCCCTAAAAAGATGCAATAAAAACTTGCTAGGATTATTTTCCAAATAAAGTAATTGTCTTGTGACAAGTGTGCGAGAAAACCTTAGACATATTGGGTTTTTATGGCTGTAAATAAAATGTAATTTGTTAAAACCCTAAATTCACTGCAAATCCCAAATAAATTTTGAAATTTTGAAAATTAGTGTGACTAGATAGAAGGAGACTAGTGCCTACTATTGTAATTTGGGCATAAGGAGTCAACTAAGTACTCCCTTGAAACGATATAGGTAGATACGAGGTGATATCTAAGGATGTATACTAAAATCCCTAGAAGATCCAACTAGCATCTTACAAATTTCAAGATAGTTCAAGGAAAGATAATCTACTAGTAATCTTCCAATGGTTTTGAGGTAGGGACTTGTTCAATAAAATACTAAGAGTGTGCACCACCACTACCAAAGAAGAAAAATTACAATTGTAATAATCCATAAACAACACCTAGTGAGATTAAATGACACCACTATATCAAGAAATTGTTTCATCTATAAAACCCAATCCAAGGGGATCTTGAAATTGTAAAAGCATTGGCAAATCTTCATCCTTAAGATATTGCTTTATTTTTCCAAAAAAACATATACAAGTCATAGTAGACAAGTAGTTTTTCACCACAAGTTCTAGCAATGAATCAAAATGAAAAGTTATTCTTTTATTTAGAAGAGAGATCTAATATCCATCTTATTAAAATAATAATATTTTCTTAGTAATAACCCTAAGAAAATATAAAAATTCCTTCATATTTTTAGAAGCCCTAAAGATAAGGTCATAATACATAATATCCATTATACAAGAGGGGATGAGTTAAAGGACCTCCAAGAATGCTCCCATAGTGAGATAACAATGCTTAATTGTTAATTTGTTCAATGCATCTCAAATTTACACGTATGGCACTTGTGGTCTCCAAGAGTGGACGAATTTATTAAGACTCAAAATTCATGTGCAGGGTCTCCAAGGTGAAAATTTTCCTCCAAGTGGTTCAATTTTTCAACCAAAAAGTGCTAAATCATTTCCAAGACGTGCAACATCCCCTAAAAAATGTGCCAAGTCCTATCTATAAGGGTGTTATGTCCTCAAGAAGCCCAACATCCTCTAAAAGAAGTGAAAGGACCTCCAAATGAAATGGAAAAGCACACATCAATCATATGTGTGGTCTCTCCAACAGCCTCTAGATGATTAAGGTTCAATCCAATTCAAGTTCATGCAAAGTGCATAATCCCAATAAGTGCTTAAGTGAGCCAATGTTGTTGAACACAAATTGAATGCAACATAAATATTAAAAATTGAGTCATGTCAAATGTAAATTGCACTAGGTGTATCATATTAAGCATTTCATTCAAACTTCACAATGAATCATAGAATGTATACAATTTTCCAAGCTTAGGTATAGGAAGGTAATCCTTAGCCCATTTTACATGTTCTTGTACCTAAGAATAGAAGTATTTCCCAAGAAACCCATCAAGGAATATGTGTATTGATAGATGGTATGGTTTGGGGGTAAAATTCCCATGAGTTGCATTGTATAGTCATGTACATCCACATGATTTCCTTTGTTGGTGTGCATTAGTTTCCCTTTCCTTGGCACCTTGTCTTTCCACCTATTATTTTCCATTTTCCTTGCTTATTTTTTTTTTCTAAGACTAATTCTATTAAGAAAATAGGAAAATATAGTTACAAAGAGGCAAAGGCCTCAGCCCGTAGCATAAGAGTGATGAACCTGAGACACTGAGCCTGAGCTAACCCAAACTTTGGGAAAAAGACACTTACAATATGATAGAAACCTGCCAACTAAGCTTGGCATATATTGATAATATATGGAGCTGAGAAGAGGATAATATTTTTGATGAATTAGACAAACCCGGCCTATCAAAAAAGTCATAGACTTCCGGGTTACAAAAAAAAAAAACAGGACCAGCTTGCATGACCACCAAAACAGAGACTGAATAACAAAAACTAAGAGGGGTTGAACCTAACCCATGACCTCCAGGAAGAGACATAACAGAAAGGTGAGCGACCACGTAGCATTACTGGTCCATCTGTTCCGCGAAGATGGGGCACTCATAATCAAACCAATTGACATCATCCTGCTCCATGTCTCCCAAGCAACTGCCATCTGTATGAGCCAGCAAGGGAATGATGCCACTGGAACTCGGAGCAAATGCCATTGAGACAAAACACGATGGTGTATCATTCTTTGTCGAACCATGGTGAGGCCACCAGGAGAGTGCACAGAATCCTCTCGACCGAAAGGAGAATGCAAGGAAACAAAGGGCGCATCAGGAATCTGAAAGAGGCTTAAGGAACAAGACTCAATGTGGAAGGAGGGCCCCCCAACAGAAGTATGAAGAATCGCCCAACGTCTGAGCAGAATTCCAGAAGTCAAAGATCTGCAGGGGAGATCATCAGGAGGTCTGCAACAAAGATGAGCCAGAGCACCAACAGTGAGATTGGAATCCAAAATTGCCTTGAGTAAAACCTTACGAACTTCATCTTGGTGAATGTGAACAGTAAAATCCATCTTCCGTCGAATCTACCTTCGTATCTTATTGCCTTTGAATTGATTCATCTTAAGCCAGGTGATCCTGTGGGAGGAAGTGCTGGCTGGCAGGTGGTAGAGCCGAGTGCCATCTCGCATTAAGTTCCTCATTACTAACTTCGAGAATCACCCGCATCTAGGCGGTTTTCTCCTCCCTGCTTTAGATCATTCTTCACCAAATTGTTGAACTCCATTAGTTGGGCTTCTGGGACTAAGCTAGATAATGGACCTGAGCAAAGTTCCAGTTCACAGTTAACCCCAATGTTTTCCAATAGGTCCGCCACTTTATTTCCATTCCTTCGGATGTGCTTGAAGGTTACTGCTCTATGAGATGAGAGCCAATCCTCAATAAGCTCGAGCCTTTTTGCTAATCTCCAACTACTACTAACTTTTTCTGATGGGGCGCCTTGCATGATTTTGGAAATCATATGTATGATGAGTTGTGAGTCACCCTCTACGATAAGCGGAAAGAATACGTTAGTGTGAGCAAGAAGAAGTCCTTGCCAGAGACCCTCCAGCTTCGCCGAATTATTGGAGTCCCGTCCTCTTGTACCAAAGAAAGTAAGAAGCGGAAGGCCTCTGCAATCTCTGAAGATTCCTCTGAACCCCACATCCCCTGGGTTGCCTTTCGAGGCACCATCGAAGTTGAGCTGAAACATATGCATGGGAGGGGGGGTCCAATTTCCGGGAGGGCAATTGAGGTGATGAGATTATTCTCTGGCCCGGGGTTCTTGATTCCACTGAAGGTTCCAATTATTCCAAATACTTTGTTCTTGGGGGGATGAGGGAAAGTATTCCTGAGACCAGTTGTGGAGAAGAAGTGTTTCCTTGATGTTATGACATATAGTGTTCCACAACTGTTCCAAAGGTGTAGCTTGATCATTAAATATCCTCTTATTCCTCTCCTTCCAAATAGTCCACACAAGAAAGCCCGGAATAAGTTTCCAGAGAGAATTCAGGATTGTACTTTGATAAGGATTCCTGTCCCAATCGCTGATAGTGGCTGTGATTTCCCCCTGTTTGCGGCCCTCCTTCTGACAACGAAAGCTGACTTTTTCCCAAAGCTTGCGCGCATTAGGACAGGAGAGCATAAGGTGCGTTGTGGTTTCCTCATCTTGCCGGCAGATTGGGCACATGGAGGGTCCATGATATTTCCTTTTCCTGAGATTGTCCCATGTTAGGATCCTGTTATGACTCAAGAGCCATAGAAAAGTGGATATTTTTGGCCAGTTGTTAGAGTCCCAGACTTTGCTCCATATTGGGTTTTTGACCATGTTCTCCTTCATTATTAAATTGTAAGCTTCCTTGGTGGTGAAAGAGCCTTTTTCTTCATAACCCCATCTAAGGATGTCCTTATCAGTCGAGCATAGAATTTTCCTTTTCATTAACTCTGCGGTTAGAGATTGTTGGGCCTGTTCAGATCCATTCCTTAAAATTTGATTCGCCTGGATCCATTTCCTGTAACCTTGTGAAGAAGAAGGAAGCCAGAACGAGTTAATTTTTTCATGGGCCTGAATATCCTGCTCCAGAATCTGCATGTGAGTGAATAGATCCTTGATCTTGGGTTGTTGCTGCCAGGAGTCTTCCCAAAATCTTGCTGTGTTGCCGTCCTTGACTTCCCAAAAACTATGCTGCTGGATTAAATTTCTGTGCTGCTTGGCTGAGTTCCATATGAGGGATCCTGTACTGTTTTCTGATATTCTGACAAGCTCTTCTGTTGGACAATTATTAGCATATTTTGCCTTCCATAGAGAAGCCCATGGGGTGAAAGATGCAGTCAGCCATCTCCACCAAATTCGAGCCCCCATAACCATGTTGCTATGATAAGGATCCCTGAGGCCAGTTCCCCCAGCACTCTTAGGAAGGCAAACGGTGTCCCACTTAACAAGGGCCCATTTTCGGCCAAGCCCAGAGCTGCCCCATAAGAAGGATCGTTGGATGATCTTGATAGCTTGAAGAACCCATTTGGGGGCCGCTAGGATAGAGAAGAGATAAAGCGGTAAGGATTGAAGAACAGCTTTAATAAGAATTAATCTACTTGCCATATTGAGGGTTCGGTGAGTCCAAGATGTAAGGCGAGCTTCCATCTTTTCTAGAAGGATCTTCCAAGTGGAGTGCTTCAAGGCCGAGGCTATTAAGGGAGCACCTAGGTAGGTTGAAGGCAAACCAGAAATAGAAAAACCAAGAATGCGAGCAATGGTTGTTTGGGTCACTAGAGGAGTGTGAAAGAAGAATAATTGAGATTTGACTTTGTTAATAGAAGCTCCCGAGGCATTCGAGAAATCCGAAAGGATCATTTTGAATTGACGAGCTTCTTGGACTGAAGGATGACCATATAGCGTATTTTCATCCACAAACTGCTGGTGGGTAAAGGTATAAGAGCTATGTATTGACAGACCTTTAAGGAGGTGAGAGTGCTGAGCGTATTTAATATACCGGCCTAGACCTTCTGCCATAATAACAAAAAGAAAGGGAGACAGGGGGTCTCCCTGTCTAATGCCTCGAGAGGGATGAAAGGGGAAGTGGGAATGCCATTAATCAGAATTGAGAAGAACAATGAAGATATAAGGCTCATGATCCACCTGACCCAGGGAGGAGCAAAGCCAAAAGCTAGAAGGACTTCTTTGATGTACTGCCAGCTTAGACTATCAAAAGCTTTAGAAAGATCGATTTTCAGCAACATACCTGATTTTTTGAGATGTTTCAAGGAATGTATAATTTCATGAGTCAAGATGATTCCGTCTGTGATTTTCCTGCCTTCGATGTACCCAGATTGCTTTGGAGAGATGATTAGAGGGAGCAGCAGTTTGAGTCTAGAAGCGATGACTTTGGAGACAATTTTGTAAATGATGTTGCAAAGGGCAATAGGTCTGAACTTGTCCGGGGTGCTATGATGTGCTTCCTTAGGAATAAGGTCTATGAATGTGGCATTCATTCCTGGAAGCATCCATCACATGGCTCTTGATTCCTCAACGACTTCCCAAACTTCCATTTTGATTAGGTCCCAGAAAGAGTGGAAGAAATTTGAAGTAAAACCGTTCAGACCAGGCACTTTCCCATCCTTCAACTGGTGTGCAGCAGCTTCTACTTCCAGTAGGTCAACAGGCCTGAGAAGGAGTTGTTTATGCTCCTCGGAAATAAGTTTTGGTATGTGCCTTGTAATTTTCCTTATGTCCTGAAGTCTGTCTGTGTTGGGCTCCTTGTGCACTTGCTTAAAATAATTTAGAAGCTCACTCTCAATTTCTTCATGAGACTCCACTCTTCTACCCTGCGCATTCTAGAGATGGGAGATGTTGTTGTTCATTCTGCGCTGGATTGTGGTTCTATGAAAAAATTTGGTGTTTTTCTCGCCATCTTTGAGCCATCTGATTCTAGATTTCTGCCTCCATAGCATTTCTTCCTGTCTTGCTCTCTCAGATATTTGTGATTCCAGCAGTTTTTCTTGTTCAGCTAAGTCCTCTGATCGACCTTCGAGTATGATTTTTTGTTGCAGCTATTTCATACTCTTTTCCAGATCGTTCTGAGCCTTGAATATATTACCAAAGGAGTTATGATTCCAATGTTTTATTTTGCTTTTGAGATGCTTGAGTTTTTGCTAAAATTGAAGCATTTTCGTGCCTGTAGAAGAGGGGAAATTGTTCCATTCTGTTTTAACCAGGTTGTGGAAATCCTGATTAGACAACCAGAAGGCCTCAAAATGAAATGGTTTGCACTTTTCATTGCCTGGATGGGACCAATTAAGGGCGATTGGCCAGTGGTCTGATCCAGCTATGGGCAGAATAGAAGCAGCAAAGTCGCCTCCTATATGTATGGCATTATCTGATAAGAGGAATCTGTCTAGGCGTGAGGCTATCTGATGTGTCCCAGTTCTTTTGTTATTCCATGTAAAGAGTTCGTTATTCAAGGGAAGGTCGATCAACCAATTGTTTTGAATGAAATATTTTAGATTGATCCCTTCCTTAATGCTAATGAGTCTGCCTCCCCTTTTCTCCTCCAGATTTGTAATCATATTGAAATCGCCCCCAGCTATCCAAATAGGGTGCATCTTGTTCAGGTTTATTTCTGAGAGGGTGTTCAAGATTTCAATTTTTTGCGTGGCCTCCTGAGTAAAATAAACATTTGTTAGAAGTCCATGTGTATTGGTTCCTGTAATGTGGAAAAATGCCTGAATGAAATTCCTTGTGGCATGAAAGTTGTTAAGGCTGATGGAATAGGGGTCCCATTTAATTGCTAGGCCACCAGACGCTCCATCAGCATCAACTGCTGAGAGACAGCCCGACCACGCTTTTATTGCAATCCTTTCCAGTGCTGACGAGTTACACTTAGTCTCTTGCAAGAAGATTATTTGAGGTTTCTCCTGCATAATCAAGTTTTTGAGAAGTCTTCCTTTTCCTCGGCCATTAAGGCCTCTAATATTCCAAGATAACAGCTTCATTGGGAAGTGTTGGGGAGGGTATCATAGTACTTTGTCAGCTTAGAGTATCCGCCTGACTCTATTAACATTTCTCCTATTCGGATAGTGTGCTGGAGGTCTGTTTTCCACCCTCGCTTTTTGTTATCTTTGGATGTGAGTTTCCCATCCCATACACCTCCTGTTTGGACGCCAAGGGATTTGTGTCTTTGTGCCTTTGAGAGGATCACTTCCAAGTTTTCTAATTGTCTGGCTGGAATCTTATCGTAACTATTTGTTTTGCACGCCATCTCTAGTTCTAGAAGATCTAATTCCCCGATGTCTATATTCTCCTGTTCCTCTTCCATTTGCGGAGGTTCCTCCAAATCTTTAGTGAATTCTGAAAGTGTTGCTGATTCATAGTTAGTATTGTCCACCTCCATTATTTGACTGTTCCATGCGGGGATTTCCGGCTCATCAGGTAACACCAGATTTGACGGCAGAGTAATTTCAAGAGGAGATTTGGCTTTGGAAGGAGCAGAGAATTTATCAGTCGAGGTATCCTTCTTAGAGGACTCAGGATTTACCAGGCTGGGATCCGATTGGCTTGCTAAAGCCTCAAAACTGTTGGAGGTCAAGGGTTGTGAGGTTCTTTCCTGAGGCCATTTAGGATTAGACACGGGTTTCTTGTGGCCTTTCCTACGACTAGCTACCTTAATAAAGCTATTGGACTCAGGCTTTTCTGGAAATAATGGGTTTGAAGGTTTTTGAGTTAGAGGACAGTCCTTGTATAAATGTCCCAAGGCATGACATCTTGTACACCTGAACGTCACATGCTCATAGTCAATCAACTGAATCCATTCAACATCCTCATGATTAATACTTACCTTATTCGGAAGAGGCTTATCGAGGTGCATGCAAAGGAGGTGTATCTTTGAAGTTTTGATTCCTCTGCCACTTTAACGAACTCGCCCAGAGCATTTCCTATAGCTTGTAAGGAGGATTCTTCCTAGTATTCCACAGGTAGAGAATACAGTCTTATCCAAACTGGAGCCCAGCTAAGGTCCTCTTTGTCAGGGTTCAAGCGTTCTACCCAGCCTCTGAGGTACAGTCCAGCCGCATTGAAGAAATATGGTCCTCCATCTAGAACCCTGTTTCGATCCTCAAGACAGTTAAAAATAGCAGTGAAGAATCCTTTAGGTCCCAGTTGCAAAGTGATATGTCCTTTGGGATGCCAGTTTGCTGCTATCCACCCATGCAGTGCTTTTTCCGTTGGCCAGAGTCCTATAAATTTGCCTATTAAGGTATGATCTCTCATATATTGTATCTTGGCGCTGATTTGATGACTCGGGAGATCTACCCTTGGTCGCTCAGTAGCAACTGGCTTACAGGTAGCTGAGGTTACTTTGGGATGCTCAGAGTGCAAGTTCCTCTCCAGAGGATGCAGATCCATGTCGTCCTCTCGATTCCCTTCATTTTTGTCGTTTTCTCCAAGTTGTTGCCGCTCTGCATCTTTGAATGGGGGAGGCTTCGAGCCCTCCCCTGGGGGGGTATCATGGAGACCGCAACTGCGCGATCAGAGAAAGGAGGTTATTTTGCTGATAATGTAGTCAGGTGCGCACAGGATCAGAGCAGTCTGCCATTGCAGGCGTTCACCAAGACCCTAGAACGCTAGAATCGCCACAGAGCTCAGACCCGTCCTTTTTCCTTGCTTATTTAACCTCTTTTGGCTTTTGAATTTTATTTTGCTTCACTTAGTTCTTTTTAGGTATGCATTCACTGCATAGTACTTTGGATGATGTCCTCATAACAAGGGTGAATTTCCCATGCTTTATTTTCCTCATATTTTTTAGCTTTTCATTCTTTATTTATTATGTTTTGTAATTTGTTTCTTTTGCATTTTTTCTTTTTCTTTCTTTTTAATTCATTTTAGGTACATCAACCTCACATAATGAATCTTGTTTTTTTCATGGTGTTATGAAGCATGAACCTATATATGTGACATATGATAACCAACCCATGTGTGGGGAAATGGAAAGCATCATCAACCACCTATGGGTAACCATGGATGCCATGTGTCGAATTGTTGTTTGTGTTAAGGATGATAGGATACTAGTTTTTTCCTCTAGTTACCCTTAGAAGTAAATGGATAACATGACCAACATTATTGCAATCGTGCCTTTATGACTATGGTTGGGGGGGGCTTTCACACTCCATGAGACAATTTTCATTTGGCAATGCAAAGTGAAATTTGTACTCCACATTTAGTTCTTGTGCCATCCTCTTAGTCTATAACCTCAAAATGATGTCACTGAACTTTATTAATAAAAAGTGGGAAAAACTACTCTATTTTTTTAGGTTGTTGTGAAGGGCCCTTGGTTTCTTGTGTTTTCTCTTAGTTATTGACATTCAACAAAGGTGGCAGTAACTATGTGTATATAAGAGTTCCCCATTGAGGATGTGAAACTTTAGTTCTCGCTATGATAGTTTTTGGGCATCTATTGAACTAGATGTGATGGGCCTTGCATAAGGTAGACATATTAGCCCATGGACCTATCTATGGTTGTTTTCCTACTTACTACCCTTTCTTGTTATTGTAGTACAAATATACTAGTTAGCAAAGGAAGATGAACGGGTTAGATTGGCTTATGGTGCTTGAGGTGTCAAAGTGTCCATTGATGGATTTGATTAAGTGTTCCTAAAGAAAAAAGGGACATGTTTCATGATAGAAATGCCTACTGAGATATCCAAGTCAAAGATGAAGAAACCATTAGTCAAGTTTCTGATACTAGAAACATGCGAGTCATATGGGTCCTAGGCTTCATCAATCTAACTCTGGAGCTTGTGCTCAGATATGATCTGGCCAACTAAGTATCCATCTAAATTATGTACACCATCTTCCGATCAAGTATATTTTCATTCCACATCAATAATATTAAAAAAAGGTTCAAATTTATAACAGGTCATCGATTAAAAACTCTGGTACACGAGAACTACTCCCAAGAGTTGGGAAACTCGTTCCAATGGTTCACACACTCCCGGGAGCTTTGGAACTATATGGGAATGTTCCCTTTTCAACGGGAGCTGCAATGGGAGCTTGGGAAAGTTCCGGGAGCTTTGCAGACTATTTTTTTTCGAGTCCCGCATTCTGTGGGGTTGGGGAATACAAAGCCTGTAGAGAAATATGTTGAGCTGCCCACAAAACATGAGCCTAAGTTGAAACCTTCGCAGGAAGAAAGGCCAAAGACATCCTTAACACCGATATCCGTAATTGAGAAACTAGAGCAATCTCTTGAGGGGTTAAGGAAGTGTGTGCCAACTCGATGTAAGGGTGATATTTGGGATATCATGTTGATGAGTACTTCTATTGTTGTTTATGTATATATATGGCAAAAGATTGCGTGTGCATATTGTACGTGGTAGTCAATGCTTAAACATTAGCGGTTGTTTACGTTTTCTCTTAAGAATAACTAGAAAACATATGTAAAATTGTTCCTTTGTATTTTTAATTCAGATTGTTTCAAAGACTAGTCATGTGTCATAATGAACTTAACATTTTAATATTACATTTATATATATATATATATATATATATATATATATATATATATATATATATATATATATATATATATATATATATATATATATATATATATATATATAAGGGAGAGACTCAGGGGGAGAGACACCCAAAGAATATATTTATATAAAAGAGAGATTATATATTTATTATTTGTATATTTAAATTGATTTTAATATTTGAATATTTTGATTCAATATTAATTTTTATTATTATATAAATTATATAATTAAGATATTTATTATTATTATTATTATTATAATATATATTACCGCTCCCGATTAGTAGTTTCCAGTAAATTTTGGGGAAACGTATAGCCATTCCCGACACCCGTACCCAAGTTCCCAACATTCCAGAAGCTCATGCAACATAGATTAAAAACAATTTCTGCAAACTTCCTTATGGTCTATCATGTTTCCCAATTTGGAATCATGTTTATCAAGACAAATGGTTGTTGCTGGGAGACTACTTTATTATGAATTTTGCAATAGATATCAACCAATAATGTTACTATAGGTTTACTCTTAAATTAAAATGTGTTTATTGCTTTTTTCATACATTCAAATGGTTGATTAGTTGTACTTGCATGGATCTAATACATCTTAAATGGGTTGCTATGCTCTTCAGGGTATACTAGATGATTTAATATGTGAAGAGCTTGAGGTAAACATAGTTTCAAACTTTCAAACGAGTACTCCTTCTCTCCACCATTAAAAGATTTGCATTTAGGATGTGTGTGGATTTATGAAAATATATCCATAGTGGAGGGTCAGCTAGTTACTTCCTACAAAAAAAGTTAAACAATTTTCCCAAGGGTGTTAGAGACCTCTACACTTCTTTCAGGCCTATTTTTCAACTGATTTTGATTAGCAAGACATTTCTTATTGATGGTTTGAGGGTACTTATGGTGTATTTTTTGTGGTACATGTGTGGGAGTTTTCTTTATGCATAGATGCATGAATTACCATTGATTCTTTACTTACCTTGGGATTAAGAGTTTCTACATATTTGGAGATAGTTGTACACATGGAATTCTAATGTTCATTCACACCCCACATGTGTGGTTTCTTAGGGTGAATTGTACACTTGGAATTTGTCTATTGATATTCATTGACACATATTTGGATGCTCTAAAACTTTTAAAGCTATATGATTTACCTGGTATTGAAATTGCAACCTGCCGTATTAGGTTTTTAGAGTTGTAGTTATTAGTTGTGTGGTTACAAATCCTTTATATGGAAAGTTATATTCTCAAGTAGTGTGGAATATTATTTTTCCATTTTCTCAATGATGGTATTTATTTTCTAAGACATTTATCAGAGATTTAATTACTCAAAATGGGGTTGATAGCTCCTATTTATGCTTACCCATGGTGGCTAATAGATGTGTTGCACAAGGATTTACAAATATGTTTCTCCCTTTGTTTATATAACATTGGTATCAATTTGGCTTCTACTACTTTTGAACTTATGGTTGTTCTATATACTATTTATAGTGTTCGCACTCTCCCTATTGGTAGCAAATTATTTTACCACATTTTTTTTAACATTTGATAAGTGCTTGGTTGAAATTTATTTATTTATTTATTATTTTATTTTATATTATGTCTAGCATTAAAGCATGGTAAAGACTTGTGTCTCTAAAACTATTTTTCTCCAGATATTCACCTCGTAGACCTCCTTGCTAATGAGGTGGATAGTTATGTCCATGATTTCTCATTATGGCTTATATGTAGTTGCCCATTAGTTTTCTCTTAACCAATAGTTATTGTATATGAATTCCCCTTCAACTCCCACCTCTGCTTCCTTTTCCAATTTCCCTACTTCCCCCAATTCCCTTTTTGAATTGGTGTTCCTAGTGCTAGACTAGCCTCAAATTGCATTAATCATAATTTCATATTTATTGTCCAATTAGTCCATTTATTTGAAAATTCACTATTATGACCCCATCTACTTTCCATTGTACATGTAATAAGTTCTTTTCTGTTCTAGAAGAGGTCAATTGTTTTAGTTCATTAGGTCTTTTTGTTTATATAAATCCCCATACTAGGAGTCCAAACTTTTATTTCCTCATCAATTCTCCCACATGGTGTGCATCAGTGCTCTGTGCTTTCCCTGTTTTCCAAATCCTCCGCCTCACTTTTTGTGCTTAGAGAATTGGGTCACACTTTTGATGAGGTAACTACTACAAAAATATTTTTCCATCTCAATGAAGTCCTTGCCTCTGGCAGTATCTTCTCTTTGCACTCAGGAGGGTGGCCTTATCTAGTAATAAGGAACCTTGGAACATTTGATGTAGCTTCAAATGCAGTCCTCGTGGAAATGCAGTGTGGTTTTCTTTCCATCACGAGAATCCAGTCTTCTAGCTAGACTTTGATTGTTGTAAACACTTATTTCCATTCCATTATACACCATTTTATAGAACCAGACTTCAAGACATATTCTCACATAATTGTTGGAGTTAATGGCATTCATGGTTAGGTTTTTCCCACTTGTTGCATTGATAGCTTGGGCATTATTCCTTGGATTATCCTGTTGCAACTGGAGGGGGCCATGGTACCCCATATCCTCCTCCTCCCATCACTTTCTCCCAATACTCTCATGAACTTATCTTCTTTTCAACTATTAGTTAGCACTCCACTTGCCCATAACACCCCCATGTGGGGAAATGGTTAAGGGAATGACTCGTGTATTTAACTTGGTCTAAGTTTTTGTCTTATTGTGACAACCTTGGTATCAAATGAATTTCATGGGAAATAATTTGAATATTTAACAATAGTAACAACTACTAGACTAGTTCGCATGCCACCAGAGAGAAAGGAAACGTAAAAATCACCACAAAATCATACATTGCTAGCTTCTAGCAAATGTGAAGCTCATTTGACAATCGACCATTCATTGTTCTCTAAAAGGAAATAGTTCATATCTCTATGCTCATATTACTTTCTTTTGATATAAATCTTTCTTTCTTATTCTTTCATGTTTTACGAGTCATTTTCAATAGGTAATAATGCATACATTTTTCCTTCTTAAAGTAGGTCCTTGCTCTCTTTCCTCATTTACAACCATTGGTAGTTGTAATGGGTTTTGATTTGTTGACAAGTAAGACAATTCCTCAAAGAAAAATTAGGGAGCATTTATGGACAAGAAAATCAAACCAGTTAAGGCTAGACAATCTCTTTATTTATCGAAAACAAGGGGAAGAGGTGAGGATTTCCTTAATTTAGAAAATTTGATGAAGTTCGATAGGTATCTCTTACTATTCTGATTTTTTATTGTCGAGCATTGGAAAGTAATAAAAAATTTCCTATAAGAAGTCTTAATGCACTTTTTTATTCAATTGCATATTTATTGCATTGATTATCTTTGTGATAATCTCTGCTACCATATGGAACTTTCCTACTTCTCTTCCTACATTAATTCTAGTTAAAATTGTGACTCCAAAACTTGCTCATTATTTCTTGGTAAAAAGAGGAGGAGACTCAGTGAGAATGTTGATGGAGGCTCATTGCATCCCTTTGGTGCAATTTTTTTCTTTGAACATGTTTTCATACAAAATCTAAGAGTAAGTATCATATGGTCTTATGCAAAATTTTGCTTGAGTATTAATAATTTAAGATGTGATTAATTTGTATGAAACACATTCCTAGCACTTTTGTTTTTTTTGCATACCATATGTTGAACATTGTTGTGTTCATATTTTAAAAATCTCTTGGATTTCACTTCTTGATGAAGAACTAGTTGATGGCTATATATATAGATGGAAATGGTCATTCTAGTCATTATTGACTATTGCACACTGTTATAGTAGTATATACACTTCCTAAAGTTTGAGATTTCTTTAGTAGTTCATATTTATTGGAAAAAAAAAAAGGTTACATTAGTCTCTACAAATTAGAAACTGGTCAATGTGACTGGTGATTTTGAACATGGTAAATGTCGCCAAGGGAGTGAACCTAGCAGTTCCATACAAAAATGCAATAAGAGCTCAAATTGATGATATGGAATGATTTGCAATGAGAAGAGGTCAATAATTGCATTTGTCATTTTTGTGATTCCTCAAAAATCCTCTCTTTGTATGTGCTAAGTCTAAATAATGTAAGCACATCCATGAACATCATGTTGGAAGCATATGTGCATACACATGTATATATTGCACAATTATAGTTAGCAACAAAAATAGACTATGTTCTTTAGTTATTATATTAAGACATGATATATACAAATGTTCATATTTCCATCTCATCAACAAATATACTACATACAAAAAACAAAGGAATGTCCAACCTCTGTATCTCTGTAGGTCAATGACCTTGATTAACAAATACATAAAGACCTTGCATAACAATCTTGTTTTTATTTATATAATTATCTTTCCCTTCAAGGATGGTGATGGGGATGTTTCTCTGATCATGTTTTATCCTCCAATTTGTTGGCACCTAATACATGCAATCTTAGCCAATGAGCCTTAGAGATGTGGGTTAAAGTACAAGAAGATAGGTGAAGGAGATAACTGATAGATTGAGAGCTACGAAATTGTAGACTTTCAGCTAGTCACATAATTGCATTGTGCATAATGTATTTATAAAATTATAGCAAATAATAGTATTCATTTTTGGAACTAAGTTGTAAGAAAAGAGTAGGCGTCACTACCTTAGATAATGGATCAAGCCACATCAATGCCTATAGGATACACCTTCTGCATCTTGGTGAATCCCATGATCATGTCATTATCAATGGATTTTGATACTATTTAGAGTTCTACATGCCATGACTATTTTTCCTGCAGTGGACGCATTTAACTCTCTGTGGTTGCAGGAAATATCTCAAGATATGATATATCTCATTGCAATTATATCATCTAGTGAGACCTAACCATCTACCACCTCATCATCCTCAATAGCCTTCACCAAACCCTCCCTGGTAGCTTCCACCATATCCTACTTGGAAACAGAAATTCAATGGGGATCAAATCATGGGAAGTTACATAATATAAGTCAACATTTTTTTGGAAATCTGGGTACCTCTTAATCTGTCATTTAAAATGATCTCACATCACAAGGCAATAATATCCCATGTGCAACCATATTTATGAGGGAAGCATGCAATCCAAAGTGATCCCCACTATCCCCACTCTGGGATTGTTGAAGCACAGTATTTATATCTAGGTAGTCAATGAAACATTACAAGATTCCATCAAAAAATTTCTTGCACAGGGCACTATTCTCCATAATAGGGAATTGGCCTTGCCACCATAAACAAAGAAACCAAGCCCTTAACATAGTATGGAAACAAATGTCATTGATGAATGTTGGAGAATAGTCTGAAGAGAAGCATGAACTCAACATAACGTATAATTGGATTGGCAACTAATTGTTTTGATTGTATAATGCATTAATCAAAAGGTGAGCCATCCAATATAATGAAATTAGGTGGCTTAAGAGTTGTCACAATATCTAGAATTCTCAGTTTCTTTTTTTCCTTCAGTGTTATGTAATTTTATTTTAATTCATTCTACTGTTAGATAAGAAAAACCCCCTTCAATCATTCAATCCTATCTTCTCTTAAAGGTCTACAAAGAGATGGCACCTCTCACATTTTTGAAAATATTCAGTATTTCCACATAATATCCTAAGGAAAAAGGACATCACTGGCCATCGCTAGTTCTTTTCCTTCAGTGTTATGTAATTTTATTTTAATTCATTCTACTGTTAGATAAGAAAAACCCCCTTCAATCATTCAATCCTATCTTCTCTTAAAGGTCTACAAAGAGATGGTGCCTCTCACCTTTTTGAAAATTTTCAGTATTTCCACATAATATCCTAAGGATAAAGGACATCACTGGCCATCACTAGTCAATAATAGTAACTTTCTTCTAAACTTGGTTACTGAGTGCATTGTTTCTCTTATGCTCTAGGAAGAAAGGCTTTGATAGTCATTTTTATAGAGTACAGGATGACTCATTTATTTGATTTCCTTCCATTGTTTGATAAGGAGAGACCCCGTTTAATCATTTAATCATATCTTCTCTTAAAGGTCACTAAAAGGAGACAATTAACCTTGCCTTTTTGGGAAGTGTTTAGCATTCCAACATAATATCCCCATAGCAAAGGACATAATTGGCCATCACTAGTCATTAGTGGCTTTCTTATGAAATTTGTCAATGCACAAATGCTTTTCCCCTGCTTAGAAAGGAAAGGATCTGATAGTCATTTTGCATTAGTATAAGATGACTCTATTTCTATCACATTTAAGACCCTTTATCCCCTTATGGAAACCAAAGTAATTAATCTCTAACAAGTCTACTGAGAGGAACTCTCCTTAGTTTCCTAGCTTCTTTGTCCTCTTATATTGACACAACTAAAAACATAAAAGTAGAGAAATCAATCAAGAAAATTTATTTGATTCTTTTCTAAGGGATAGCCAAAAGTTCTAAGTTTATTATTGCAGATATTTTCTAGTATTCTTGATTAGTTTCTTTTCATAGCCTTGATGACATATTCCCATAAATGAAACTTGCAACGTTTCTAAAAATCTATCCTATGAATTTTCCTTCCTCATTGATTTTAAGATCCATATTCATCTTTGGAAAAGAATGTGAAAATAATATGTTCTTAAGAATAAAATATTCAAAACTAGCTCACACGACGAATGGCCATACTTAGAAAATTAGAACTCCTAAAAATGTCATGCATGACTATTGGATTTATCACTATTCCAATGCCTTGAAATTACAAACTAAATCTTGAGCACCATCTTATAATGTGAACTACCTTGATCATCTACATAGTAAAATGTGTGTTGGGTTGTGTTATATTCTTTCCACGACTAAAATTTTTTTGGACCCTATATTAGGTTGGGTGGACCTACCCATGGTTTTCGGTCCATGGTTTTGGACATGATGGTTTTTCGGCCCATGGTATTGGATGCTTCAACATGTATAAATATGTATTGTAACATTGAAAGGAATATAATGAAAACTCAAGTTGGTAGTCTCAGTTTTGGGATCCATGGGAAAATCTCTGTGTATATGTGTTTTATGTGTTATGCTCTCGCTATTGTTTATTTTCTACGTTTTATAATTCGTATGCAGGTAATTTATGTACGGGGTTAAAACCCACATTTGGTATCAGAGTTGTTTTGGCTTCAAGGGGATGCCTTTGTTGTTGATGGGTTTCACTTGGACCTGTGGTAGACCCTATTCAGTGGGAGATCTGCGGGATCGATTCTGGTGGTGAAAGAAGATGGCGAGCAGTGGAAAGATAGAGATCGAGAAATTTAATTGTCAGAGTTTTGAGTTGTGGAAACTCAATATGGAGGATCTGTTGGTGGATAAAGATTAGTGGATTGCAGTAGATCTGGGTACTAAACCAACGAGATGTCTGATGAAGATTGGAAGAAGTTGGATTGGAAGGCAAAGAGCACAATACGATTGTGTGTTTCAGATTCAGTATTGTAGAATGTATTAGGGGAAGCTATGGCTAAGGATTTGTGGGATAAGTTAGGGAATTTGTACCAATCTAAGTCTCTAGTGAATAAATTTTTCCTACATAAAAAGTTGTACAACCTAAGGATGAAATATGGAGACTTGGTGACAGAGCATCTGAACTCATTTAATACTGTGGTAAGTCAGTTATTATCTATTGATATTAATATTTCAGATGAAGATAAGTGCATTAATTTGTTGTGTTCTCTACCAGATTTGTGGGATAGTTTGGTTATTGCAATAGGTAGCAATACAACTGCCTTGCAGTTTGATGAAATAGTCTCATCCTTGCTGACGGAGGAGATGAGACGGAAGAATATGGAGAGCCAGAATGGTGATGCCTTGTCTGTACGAGGATGGTCTTAGAACATAAACAAAAATAAGTCATCGAGTGGGAGATCTAAATCTAGAGGGAGATCTAAATCTCCAAGAAAACCTGTAAAGGTGGTATGTTAGAAATGCGGAAAGGAGGGGCACTACAAAAGGGACTGTAAATCTAAAGCTCCTGACAAAGGAAAGGGATTTTATGATGCATCTTCTACAGAGGTGAAAACCACCTCAGATGAAGGTGGGGATGTGTACTTGGCTTCTTTAAGTACACATGTAAATCATGAGGCATGGTTGATTGACTCAGGTGCATCCTTTCACTTCACTCCCCATAGAGAGTGGTTCTGCGAGTATGATAAATACGATGGTGGTGATGTCTTCTTAGGGGATGATAGGAAGGCTAAAATCGTTGGTCGCAGAAAGTAAAGTTGAAGCTGCAAGGTGGAAGGCTTAGAACACTTATGGGTGTTCTACATATTCCTGCATTAGCCAGAAATCTGATTTATGTAAGCAAGCTGGATGATGTAGGTGTAAAAACAGTGTTCGAGAAGGACACCGGCAAGATGGTTCGGGGAGCACTCGTAATGATGCAGGGAGTTCAAACTAGAACTCTGTACAAGCTGCAAGGTAGCAATGTTGTTGATGGGTGCAACAATTCTGTGGTTCCTGAAAGTGGAGCAGAAAATCTAGTGGTCTCTGGAGAGAAGACCATGTTGTGGCATCAAAGGCTAGAACATATTGGAGAGAAGGGCCTTTGAATACTTCATGGTAAAGGTATGGTAGAAGGTATGAGTAATATCTCTCTGGATTTTGATTTCTGTGAAAATTGTGTATATGGGAAGCAGAATAGGGTGAGTTTCCCCTCTTATGGTAAGAGGGCGAAACAGATATTAGAGCTTGTGCACAGTGATGTGTTTGGACCTGTGAAGGTTCTATCACTGGGTAAGTCTGTGTAATATGTATCATTTATAAATGACTTCTCAAGGAATACATGGATATATTTCCTTAAGAAGAAATCTGAAGTCTTTGACAGGTTTAAAGAATTTAAGGCTCTAGTGGAAAATCAGACAGAGAAGAAGATAAAGGTGTTGAGGACAAATAACGGTGGAGAGTTTTGCAGTAAGGAATTTGAAGAATTCTGTAAGAAGTGTGGTATAGAACGACAGAAGAATACTCCATATACACCTCAACAAAATGGAGTTTCAGAAGGAATGAATAAGACATTGACGGAAAGGGCAAGAAGCATGCTTAGTGGTGTCGGGTTGGGACAGGAATTATGGGCAGAGGCGGTGGAGACAACATGTTACCTGGTCAATAGATCACCTTCATCAGCATTGGAGGATAAGACTCCACAAGAGGTATTGACTGGTAAGAAACCCTCTCTTTCACATCTGAGGGTATATGGATGTGACGCATATGTACATGTTCCAAAGGAGAAACGAACCAAGTTGGATAGTAAATCTGAAAAGTATATCTTTATTGGGTATAAGGATGGTTTAAAGGGTTATAAGCTTTGGAACACAGCAACAAGGAAGGTTGCGTACAGCCGAGATGTGGTGTTAAGAGAGGTGAAAGATGTTATTAAACATGAAGTCCAACCAAAGGAACCTAAGAAGATAGAGTTTGAACTAAAGGAAGAAGAATCAGACTCTACAACAGAGGAGGAATCAAAAGATGAAGAGCCACAAACTCTGGGTGTAAGAAGATCAGTTCAAGAAAGAAGGCAACGATAAAGGTATAGTCAATCTACTTTTTGTTCAAATTTTGGTTTATCTATTACTGATGATGATCCCAGAACTGTGAAGGAAGCAGTAGATTCAGAGGATGGAAAACTCTGGAAAGAGGCCATGGTTCATGAAATGGTATCTTTGCACAAAAATGAGGCTTGTGATTTGGTGGAGTTGCTGGCTGGAAGGAAACCCATTGGCAGCAAATGGGTGTTCAAGAAGAAGACAAATGCAGAAGTAAAGGTGGAGAAATACAAAGCTCGGTTGGTAGCAAATGGTTATTCCCAGGTGCCAGGAATTGATTTTGGTGATATTTTTTCTCTTGTTGCCAAGGTAACTTCTATTAGATTACTTTTATCAGTTGCTACTGCTTTTGATTTTGAGGTAGAACAGATGGATGTGAAGATAGCATTTCTTCATGGGGATCTGGAAGAGGAGATCTACATGAAGCAACCTGAAGGCTTTGTGGTGAAGGGTAAGAAAGAACTAGTATGCAAGTTAAAGAAGTCTCTTTATGGGTTAAAACAGTCACCAAGGATGTGGTATCAAAAATTTGATACATTTATACGGGGACTTAGCTTCACCAGAAGCAAAGCAGATCACTGTGTTTTTTTGAATTAATTGGTGACTTTTTTATTTATCTGGTCTTGTATGTGGATGATATGTTGCTAGTTGGAAATGACAAAGAAATTATCTAGGATTTGAAGACCCAATTGTCTTCCAAATTCGACATGAAAGATCTTGGTGCTGCAAACTATATTTTGGGCATGGAAATTAAAAGATATCGGGCAAAGAGGAAGCTCTAGTTAAACTAGAGGAAGTATGCCGAGACAATACTGCAGAGGTTTAATATGCAGGATAGTAAACCAGTGAAGGTTCCTATTCCTGTAGGTGTAAAGTTGTCCGCTGAACAGTGTCCCAAGACACAAGAAGGGGAAGAGGATATGTCCCGTGTTCCATATGCAAGTGCAGTTGGTAGTGTGATGTATGCAATGGTTTGTACTAAACCATACATTGCACATGCAATGGGAGTATTGAGCAGGTTTATGTCAAAACCAGGGAAGGAGCATTGGACAGTAGTGAACAGGTTTTCAGGTATTTGTGTGGCACTAGTGATTATGGTTTGCGTTATCAAGGAAGACCATGATTGGACAAAGTCTTGGATATTCGTGGCTTTGTTGATGCAAACTAGGCTGGAGATTTGGATCAAAGAAGATCTACAAGTGGGTATGTGTTTAACCTATTTGGAGGTGTAGCCAGTTGGATGAGTAAGAAACAATCTGTAGTGGCACTATCAACTACAGAGGTAGAATACATGGCAGCCACTCATGCAAGCAAGGAAGCAGTTTGGTTACAGAGATTTTGTTCAAGTATGGGGTTAGTACATGGAGCTATAAGGATAGACTGTGACAGCCAAAGTGCAATTTTCTTCCAAAGAACCCTGCTGATCATTCAAATACAAAGCACATTGATGTTCAGTATCACTTTGTGAGGGACATGATAGAAGACAAAAAGGTGTTGTTGGTAAAGGTCGACACTTTGAAGAGTATTGCAGATGCATTGACAAAATCTGTGAGCTCTGAGAAGTTCCCTTGGTGTAGAGAAACAATGGGTGTTTCAAGGCTGGAGAAATGGCTAAGCTTTCTTGTGGCCCCCCGTGGAAAGAAAACAACAAATGGGAGAATGTTGGGTTGTGTTATATTCTTTCCACGACTATATTAGATGAAAATGGGCAGACCTACCTATGGTTTCGGTCCATGTTTTTGGATGCGATGGTTTTTTGGTCCATGGTATTGGATGCTTCGGCATGTATAAATATGTATTGTAACATTGAAAGGAATATAATGAAAAATCAAGTTGGTAGTCCCGGTTTTGGGATCCAGGGGAAAATATCTATGTATATGTGTTTTATGTGTTATGCTCTTGCTATTGTTTATTTTATGCATTTTAGAATTCATATGCAGATAATTTTTGTACGGGGTTAAAACCTACAATGTGCAACCAAGAAACATAAAATGTCTCATAGTTTACCAAAGTTTCAGCTTAAATTTGGATCAAAGACAATTTCTACGATATCATTTTGGGCTACGATATTTAGACATGTGAACTAACCATTGATCACTAAATATAATTCCTTCATCCACTTGAGAACAAACCTTGAGAAGGGAAAATAAAGAAATGTTAAAAAGAGAAAATAATGAACTTACAATAACATTGATGTTGATATTAAGTGAAAGAGCTTTATTTATAGATGGAATGCACTTTTTTGTTGTTGGAATTTTGATGTATACATTACATCAATTGACTCTTTTGTGCAACCACTTAGCATCCTCACCAACCCTTTCTATCTCAAGTGTGAGTATGGGGGAGACTTCAATAAAAACATAACCATATGCTCCTCCAATTGCATCATAAATGGGATCACATAATTCACATGCATATTCGATATATTTTATTACAACCTCCCAGTAAGTGTCCTTAACTCCTTTTCCATCATTAAAATTTCCTGTGAAATAACATATATAATGATTTTCCAAGAGATGCATGATACAATTATTTGAACAACTTTGAAGGTGAAACTTTTCATTTATGAAGAAGGAACATGTTTCTTGGTAACAACTTATCATTTAAATATAAGCTAAACCAAATTATTTTCTACTAGAAGGCTATTGCATTATTTTCATTAAAGAAACACAATAGATCGATGTAGGCAATTATAATGCTATCAAATTAAATTGATGGGTTAAAAATCACTATACAATGCCAACTACCAAGACTCTAAAAAACCCAAACCTATGAAGGATTTCCTTTCATGGTCATGTAAAATCTATGGTATCAGTTTGCTAGCCTCATTGCCAACCGAAATTACTTTTATTTATTACTTTGGTTTAGAGATACACCGAAATTTATCTTTTATGGGTCAACAAAGAGAAAATGGAGTTCAATGTGATGGGCATGTGGTCACTATATTTGTTTTCAAACTCAATGGATATTGGAAATTTATTACCAATATTTGATAATTATTTCTTGCAGAATGACAATTAAGAAATTGAATGGTTAACTTGGCCATGGTATGGGTGCATTTGTTTCTCAACCATAATTAATTGATGTTATATAAAATCATATTATTACATTTGTTGCATGTGGTAAATACCACATGTGTAGTTACCAAGATTTGTAAGTTGTACACACGGGGTGATGGTAGCCACCATGTTGATCTCAAGGGGCATGGGGACAATGTTAGTTGTGGGATTAAACAATGTTAGTTGTGAGATTCCTAGGAAAGTATCTAGTTGTTTAGAGGGTGTCAAAAGAAACTACATTTCTTGTGGAATATAGTATCACTACTACACAATATGGGTAGTTAGACATTTATTTAATACAACATTGTTGTTTCTTTAAAGGGTGCTAGTTTAATAGAAGAG
Source organism: Pinus tabuliformis (assembly GCA_031772625.1). Classification (NCBI taxonomy): domain Eukaryota; kingdom Viridiplantae; phylum Streptophyta; class Pinopsida; order Pinales; family Pinaceae; genus Pinus; species Pinus tabuliformis. Next base: position 832,927,674 of record CM062807.1, on the reverse strand, counting down.
CACTTGCCTTATAAGAAGGAAGTCGGTGGTTCGATTCCACTGTGCCCTAACATCAATCAATTAGTGATATTGTATTTTATTTTTAATGAAATAATTTTTATATTGATTTATTTCAATGGTGAGATATTTTGGATTCATTGTTTTATACTCTCTCAATAGCTAGGATTAAAGATACATTGTCTCTATAAAGATAATATGTATTTAATCTCAACTATTATCTCCAGAGAGACAAAAATTAAATTATCTTCTAAGAGACAATAATGCTTGGCTTACATATTGTCTTTACCGAGACAAATTCCTAGGACAATAATTTGATACACTTGCTTAAAGACAATATAAAAAAAAAAAAAAATTGTCGCGAGTTAAGACAATTTACACAAAATTGTCTCAAATATTGTCTTAAAACCCCCTTATATGTAGTATTGTGACGTGGCTACCCTCGCTCTCCCTCCTAGAGACCTGGAAGGTTATCATTTTATCTCCATGTTTAGACTACAAGTTTTTCACTCAAAATTGTAGAAGAAATCTCCAAATCGTAAATAGAAAAGCTCAATTTAAAGCTTGAAAAAGAGCGAACCCTGATATGATCAGTGTCTGCTTGGGTCAAAGTTGTTTTATCCTATTTGGTTATTACAGATCCCCATATTGGTGTCAGGTTTTGGGTCAAATTTTGTGTGGTTGCATGATGTTAGTCGGGTTATGCTTCCACAACAACCCTCGGATTCTCTTCTTATTGTTTGCGTTGGAAACCAACTACAAGTCCAAAATATTCTACAATTGGAGTGACAACTGATTTGGAGCATTATCAAATATTTCACAATGCAATTATTCACAACGACGGTTCCAGTCGAATATAGGACTCACCTAGTTTTTTGTGAAGCGAAGAAATCATGTCTCGTGAAACTCTCACACATACATAGTCTTTCCTTGGATTAAACCACGAGACTTGTGGGAACTAAATATCCACAAGTAGCCATCCTAGCCATAGTTACTTGATGTGCATGAAAGATATTTCCTCGGATTTCCTAACATAAAACAACAATTACTTGAGCATGAAGACTGCGTCTAGTGCCATTCTCCCTATTAAGGTTTCTTCTTTTATAATATTCAAGCAACTTCCAGTTTGTGAAGCTCATATCTCCAGTGTTATAGGAGCTGGTAGATCTAGATCTGAAGAGTGGTTTAGTTATTTTATTTATTTCATGTGATTTTATTTCTTCACTTAGCTTCGTGGCATTCAGATTTGAATTTTCTTAGGGGCATTCATCCATATGTTGTAGATTTGATACACTTGTATTAGAGCCGACCTTATAAAAAGCTAGTCATCATTATTGGCACTACACTTCAATTTATGGCACACATTCCTTGTCAGGAAGAACAAATTCACCTCTATATGAAAATAAGAGGTCACTATATGGAAAAGACCTTCTAGTGGAGCTTTTGCTGAGGCCCCTATAAAAATAGCCCAAAAATCCATTTGTAGTCGAGGTCACTAGTGAAGGTGGGAGGGAAGATGCTTTAGTGGATTTTTCTTTGATGGTGCATCTAAAATACTAAAGTGCATTGGTGCGTTCTTATCAATACACACATTAGAGATGCATATAACATGGTGCTCCATAGATTTTTTGTTTTTGAAAAATAAAAAACCATGGTGTGCTAAATACCCTAACGCACCGATGCTTGAATATTCTCTAGCACCATACTCCTTCATATAGTAAAAGCTACATATGTTATTCGAAAATGATGTCTTGGTGTGGTAAACATATAACAATGCCCTGGGGTGTCGTATAAAGCGCACTAATAGAAAATTTCTAACTTCTAAAAAAGGTTCGGTACTATTGTAAAAATACAACATCGATGTGTTACAAGTAATGCAAAGTCTTGGTGTGTCTTGATAAAACACTGCAATAATTTAAAATTGAAAAAAAAGCATGGTACTTTTGTATATAGCCTACCCCAATGCACTTTGAGACGTGTACCGGAGGAGGGTTAAATAAAAAAAACCCTCCCTATTGTAATTTTTATTTTTACCATCTGTAGTGTGGGAGGGGTCTGAAGCACTGGTGTCACTCTTTCCATGTGAAATTAGCCTGACATTGATGCTTCTCTTGCTCTCCACCTTTTAGTATTGTGCTCACTGTTTTAGTTTCCATTATTTTCAAATGGTGTGAATCTTTTTTCTCCATTACTTGTCCACAATGCCTCCCCAACGACAAAATGTCCAGGTAATCTCTATGTTTCATTCTAATTTAAGTTTATAGTAAATTAGAATTGCAAATTAGGTTGAATTCGTCATTGTTTTTGAAAAACGTTTTTCGACATGCGGTGCACTCTTAGGTCCCTATAATACTAGTGATTCCCCCACTACTATTGTCATTGTAGCCCTTATTGTTATTGTTGTGCTCCTATTGTTCCTGTATTGTTATTATTGTGCCCCATGGAAGCCCACTATTGTTATTGTTGTGCCCTTATATCATTATTTTTATGTCGGCTTTGATTATATTGTGATCCCTTAGACTCCTATATATAGAAAGGAGGTTTTTTCATTTGTATCATCCAATAATTGTTAATTTTTGTGATGTAAATTTGATTCCCCCCTTGAAGAGGCTTATTTTGAAGACATTGATCTATTTGTTCTTCTATTTTTTGACCTGGTTGCATAACATTTGATATCAGAGCTTTGGATTCTAGGGTTTCATTGCTCCAAATAGGTCGTCGTGGAAGTTTTTCTATAACTATTTTTCAACAATGTTTTAGAAGCAGAAATTAAAACCCATTTGAGCCAAAAATCGTGTTGAACCTCAGGTCTAAATTTTAGATCTTTTCTCACTATATTGTCGTAGATATGATCAAATGAAGTTAGGGTTTGTGTAGGATCCTGAATTACATCCCAAACAGGTGACCTTTCGAAAATCGTCATAACTTTATCTCTTAGTATTAGATTGAAATTTAGTAAGAAGATACAGAGAGAGGACAGAATTGAGTTTTCGGTGTATCATTTTCAGGTCTGAAGGTTGAAAGAGGGACACATGGTAGGTCGTACAAGCTCACTCTACTAAACTAGTCTATAATTAGGCCATCATATGAGATTTGGCATAAATATTTATTGAAGAATATAATATTGATAAGACTGACGGGGTTAGAAATAGGACTAAAAGGGATACCACAGGACAACATTTCAGATCTTGGAGATCCTAAATTACAAATATACAACAGATTCAATATCGAGCTCCTACAAAGTGAAAAAAGGTGTGTAGTTTTTTTTTTTAATTTGCATAAGTGTGGTTTGAAAAATTAGTTTGAAGTGATTCAAAGGGTATGGTGAGGCATAATTATCATTAATTGATGCCCCGAAGAAATAAAATGGAAACACCTAGTAAGCAACCTGAAAGCTCTACCATGACTCGTGAAGAAGAGGAAGAAATGAAACATGATATATCAAAATTATGAGATCAAGTTCAACAATTTTCACTCTCACAAAAGATAACAGAATCTAAGGTGGATGGTTTAAAGAAAGCCATGGAAGCTAATATGAATGTCTTAAAAGCCAAGATGGATGGCATGGAAGCTAAGATGGATGGTGTGGAAGCTAAGATGGATGGAATGGAAGCTAAGATGAATGGCGTGGAAGATAAAATGGATGGTATAGAAGAAAAATTTAAAGGCAACATGGAAGATTTGAAGATATATTTGACAAAGTTGCTACAAGAAATGCTTACTAATGGCGAAAGGGTAGTAAAGGAAACTCATGATGAGAACAAAATAAATGTTAATTATGATTTCATAGACTCTAACATTGGATTGAAGACCCACCATGTTCCAAAGATTGATATGAGGAAGTTTGGTGGCAAGGATCACGTAACATGGATACTATAGATGGAGCAATATTTTGATCTCTATAATGTGCAAAACACACAAAAGTTACGCATTGCAACTTTATATTTGGAAACAAATCAGTTTGTATGGTATCAATGACTTTTCTCTCATAAACAAATTGTAATTTGGGAAATTTTTACGGAATAAATGATAGCACATTATGAGGATACAAAAAACAACACCTTTTTTAGCCAATTTATAAGTCTCAAACTAAAGGGTTAAATGATGGAGCACATTGAGGAGTTCCAAAAATTGAATATAAGGGTAAAAGGTATTCCAAAAGAGCATAGAATTGATGTTTTCATAGGGAATTTAAAGGATAACATCCAACATTATTTTTTCCTTTGGGAACCTGATTCATTGGAGAAGGCATTCAGGTTGGCACGAAAAATGGAAAGAAAAATTATGGCAACAAGGAAGCCTGCCACTCACAACTATAAATATGGAAGTGTTGTTGCTCCTAGCCTTCCACAACCTACAAGGTTGACACCACAACAACTGGAAGACAAAAGAGAAAAAGGGCTTTGTTACAGTTGTGATAGAAGATACACTAAAGGTCATAAATGTGTTGAGAAGAAATTATTTTACATAGATTATAAAGAGGAGGAAGAAAAGTAACAAGAAATGTCAAAAGAAAAGGACATACACCAAGAACAAACCCTAGAGAAAGAAGAAATGAATCCGACCATATCTTGTAATGCATTGGATGGAATTACCACTCCTCAAACTATTAAGATAAAAGGACATATCAAGAAGAAAAAGGTAATAGTGTTGATTGATTCGGGTAGTACCCATAATTTTATTCATCGTAAGATAGCCAAGGAATTGAATTTCTCCCTATATCGAGCACTAGAGTGTCAAATGATGGTTGCAAGTGGAGGAACCCTAAATTTCTCTAGAAAGTGCCATAATATCAAGCTATCCATGGGAGAATATGTATTACATAGCCCAATGCTTTCCATTCCAATGGGTGGTGCTCATGTTGTACTTGGAGTCTAATAGCTACAATCTTTGGGTACGATAGCTTTTAATTTTCAAGAACTTTTCTTGAATTTTTTTTGGAAGGAAATGAAATTGAATTAAGGGGTATCGTAGGGAAACTAGGAAAGATAATTAGCTCTAATGGAATGACAAATCTTCTAAAGAAATAACAACGAGGTGTAATTGCACAATTATGTTCGCTAGAGGTTCCCACATCGAAATCATATATTTCTCCAAATCTCCAAAAAGTGTTGGACAATCATTCCAAGGTATTTGAGACTCCCAAAGGCCTCCCACCTATTAGTGATCGCGATCATGCTATTCATTTGATTGCAGGATGTGTTCCTCCAAACATCAAGCCTTACAGATATCCCTATGCCCAAAAGAGTGAAGTTGAACGTATGGTTGCAGAAATGCTGGAGGCTGGTATAACTCAACATATTCAAAGTTCTTTCTCTGCTCTAGTAGTATTGGTGCACAAGAAGGATGGATCATGGCACATGTGTTTAGATTATAGGGAGATCAACAAGCTCACTATTAAATATAAATTTCCTATTCCTATCATTGATGAATTATTGGATGAATTGCATGGATCAATTTACTTCACCAAGTTGGATCTTCGTTCAGGATATCATCAAATCAGAATGAAGACTGAACACATTCTGAAAATAGCATTTAGAATTCATGAGGGTCATTATGAATTTTTGGTCATGCCTTTTGGCCTTACTAATGCACCTTCTACATTTCAAGGTTTGATGAATTCCATTTTCAAAAACTTCCTTAGAAAATTTGTGTTAGTATTTTTTGATGATATACTAATCACAACAAGTCTTGGAAGGATCATGTTCAACATGTTGATCGGGTGCTCAAACTATTGGAGGAGAAACAATTATATGCAAAAATATCCAAATGTTTCTTTGGAATACAAGAGGTGGAATATCTGGGTCATATTGTATCTCATGAAGGTGTTAAGGGAGACCCTAGAAAAATTAAATCCATTAAGGAATGGAAAATCCACACATCCATAAAGCATCTGTGAGGATTTCTAGGGTTGACAGGGTATTATCGCAAGTTTGTTATGAATTATGGGAGAATAGCAACACCTCTAACAACATTATTGAAAAAATATGCATTTTCATGGACTCCAGAAGAAACGAAGGCCTTTGAACACCTTAAAGAGGCAATGTACCAAGCACCAGTCTTAGATATGCTAGACTTCACAAAGACCTTTATTGTGGAATGTGATGCCTCAGGAAATGGAATTGGTGTTGTTTTAATGCAAGAAGAAAGACCCATTGCTTTTGAAAGTCGTCCAATCAAAGGAAAGTATTTACATAAAGCTATTTATGAGAAGAAAATGTTGGCAATACTACATACACTTAAGAAATGGCGATCCTACCTAATGGGAAGACACTTCAAGGTAAAAATGGATCATGATAGTTTTAAATATTTTTTACAACAAAGATTATCTTTATAAGAGCAGAAAATGTGGGTCACAAAGATGTTGGGTTATGACTTTGAAATCATCTACAAAAAAGGGAAGCAAAATGTTGTGGCAGATGCACTCTCAAGAAAGGATGAGGATGTGGAAGAATTGCTCTGTGCCATTTCTATTATCAAACCAAATTGGATAAATGAAGCAAGGGATCAGTGGAAGAATGCCGAAGAAGTGTGGGCACTCATTCAAAAGTTACAACAAGATCCTAGTACATTTGATACATTTAGTTGGAAAAATTATTTGTTATGGTACAAAGATCGCTTATATCTATGTAAGAATTCCCAATTCAAACAAATATTCTTATGGCATTGCACACCTCTCCCTTAGGAGGGCACTCAGGAGTTTTCAAAAATTACCACAAGGTTAAGAAGGACTTTTTTTGGGATGGCCTTAAATCTGATATTCAAAAATTTGTTGTGGAATGTTTGGTTTACCAATAAAATAAAGTTAAAACAATTAAGACCCTAGGTCTATTACAACCTTTATGCATTCGAAGTCAAAGTTGGGAGGAGGTTTCAATGGATTTTATCACAGGTACCCAAGTCTGAAGGAAAGAGTTTCATCATGGTGGTAGTTGAAAGACTTACCAAGTATGCAGACTTTTGTGCATTATCTCATCCATTTAACGCCAATACAGTTTCTACTGCATTTATGGAAACAATTCAAAAGCTACATGGAAACCCAAAGATTATTGTAAGCGATAGAGATCCCATTTTCCCTGGAAATTTTTGGACAAAATTATTTTCTTGTCTTGGTACTGAGTTAGCTCATAGCTCATGTTATCATCCTCAATTTGATGGGAAAACTAAGATAGTAAATAAATGTTTGGAAGGATATCTTCATTGCTTTGTATCTTATAAACATACACAATGGGTCAAATGGTTGCCTCTGGTTGAATGGTGGTATAACACTTCCTTCCATACTGCAGCAAAAATGACCCCATGTATGGCACTTAATGGATATCATCAATCGTGGACATCACATCATATTTAAGAGAAAATTGTAAGGTTCAAGTAGTGGAAGATCACATCGAGTGTCATGGATCAAGCCCAATAAATTCCTATAGGATACACCTTTTGTAGCTTGGTGAATCCCATGATCATGTCATTATCGATGGATTTCCATACTATCTACTGTTCTACAGATCATGTCCAGTTTTCTTGCAGTGGCCACATTTAACTCTTTGTGGTTGTAGGAAATATCGAGATATATGATATATCTCATTTCTATAGGAATTTGTAGGGTAAGTTCCTTAGATAGAACACCAAATGACACTGCTCAAAAACACATCACAGATCAATACCCCATTATTCTTGACATGGTTAAAACCCTCAAAGAGGGAAACAGTCCACAGCCTAAGCCAACGCAACCACTTCAGGAAATTTATTAATGTAAAAGAAAGAAAATTTACATAAGTTTCTCTCATGAATGGTCACCTAAAAAATGACCCTCCATGCTCTTTAAATAGAGATCATGGATCAATCAGGTGTTAATCCATGGATCAAGTGTCAGTAATACCGAGGAGAGAATGAACTGTTGGATCACTTCATGTCTAGAACATATCGCAACTGTCAGATTGTAAGTTACAAAAATTACATACTAAATAAACACACTTTACCTAACTATACGCTAGACCAAGTTGTATTTAATTTTTCCTATGTGTCGGAATATCCTAACATCCTCCCTTAAGAACATCTGGGGATAGGATTGAAGGATGTACAAAGATGACACAATAGGATATGGAAGGAGGCATTAGAGCATATCCCCCCTTAGTGACAACTTCTTGAACTCCAACCATAAATCAAAGTTTAGTAAACTTCGCCTCTATGAGATCCTTTGTAAAGATGTCTCCAATTTGATCATCGGTTGAACAATATTGCACTTCAATAACATGGTCATGAATGAGCTTTCTGATGAAGTGCATGTCTAGTTTAATGTGTTTACTGTGCTGATGTTGGACTAGATATTTTCATAGTTGAATGGCACTTTGATTATCACACCAAAGTGTAATTGGATGTTGCTGCTGAAAACCAAACTCTTACAGGATCTGATGAAGCCACAAGGCTTCCTTACTAGCTTCAACGATGCCATGATACTCTGCTTCTGTTGAAGAAAGACAAATGGCACTTTGTTTCTTTCAAACACATGTAATAGGTCTAGAACTAAGAGTGAAGACATAACCTGTAGTAGACTTCTGATCATCAGGGTCACCATCCCAACCAGAATCAGTGAAACTAACCAATAGAGGAGATCATTCTACATTGTAATGAATCCAAAACTGAACTATACCTTGAACATAACGAAGTATTATTTTAGCTGATTTCCAATGACTTTCATGTGGGTTTTGCATAAACCAAGGACTAAGGCCAGCAATAAAGGAAAAGTTGGGATGGGTATGGGTTAGATACAAAAGTTTTCCAACGAGTTGATGGTATAAGGTAGCATCAACTTCAGGGGAAGTACAAGTGAATGAAATTTTGGCTCTAGACTGAAAGGGAGAAGGGGTTGGATTACAATCTTCCATGTGAAAATGGTGTAGAAGATTACAGGCACACTTAGAATGGGAAAGGGAAATACCTTCTTTGGATTGCAAGACTTGAAGACTAAGAAAATAATGCAAGTGTCCTAAGTCTGTTATTTTGAAACTACTTTTTAAGGTTGTACTTAAAATGGTTTATAAGGTTGGGATCATACTAGTAAGGATAATATCATCAACATATATAACAAGAATGATAAGAGACTTACCCACTTTCTTGGTGTAGGCGGTATTGTTAGAATGAAAAATAGAAAAGACAGTATCTAAAAGAAAGCTATCCATTTTGGCATACCAAGCCCAAGGGGCTTTCTTCAGACCATAAAGGGATTTCTTAAATCGACATACAAGTCTGGAGTCTATTTTTATAAATCCAGGAGGTTGTTCCATATAGATGTCTTCATGCAAGTCCCCATGCAAGAAGGTGAATTTAATATCCATCTGATGGACTTCCAATTTGAAAGAGGCAGCAAGGGAAAGAACAAGGAATATAGAGATCATTTTGGCAATAGGGTAGAAGGTTTTAGTATATTAAATGAATTCAACTTGTGAAAAAACATTAGCAACAAGACGGGCTTTATGTTTATCAACTTTTCCATCTGGTCCAAACTTGGTTTTGTAAAACCATTTTCATCTAATGAGTTTTCGTCCCTTTGGAAGAGGAACAAGATCCCATGTATCATTTGCCAATAATGAACGATATTTTTCATTCATGTTTTCATCCCAATCTCAATGGCTTGAAGCTTCTGCAAAGGTCTCAGGATCATAATTCATTGAATCTTGATCTAGTAAAGAAGAGGCTCTATCGAACTGAGCACATGTACAACAATGATCTGTAGGATCACCTGCAAGAGTACCTCCTACATCTTGAGTAGCGCGAACACATTTTGGAAGTTGAGGAGCTGAAGGAGGATCCCGAGAAAGTGGGGGAGGATTTTCATCCTCGCTGTCAACATTTGAAGAAGGAATATTTTCAGAAGTAGAAGGGATAGAGAGGGGTGGCACATCCGTCGAACTAGGCTCATATGTAGATATATTTTCAACAAACTTTACATCTCTTCTAATGATAACATTTTTGGATTTAGGTTGAAGAAGTCTATATCCTTTGACATATTTAGAATATCTAACAAAAATACATTTTTCACTCTTAGGTTCTAAGGCCTTATTTTTCTCATCTAGAATATGGGCCCATGCTTCACTTCCAAAAACATGGAAGTGACTTACATCTGGTTTAATTCAGCTCCATGCTTCTTCTTGAGTGATATTGTTTAAAACCTTAGTAGGAGTTTGATTTACTATGTAATTTACACAGTTAATTGCTTGTGCCGAAAAATTAAGACTAAGTCCTTTACATTGAAGCATGCAATTAGCCATTTTCTTTAAGCTGTGATTCTTCCTTTTGGCTACACCTATTTACTACAGAGTATATAGAACAGTATGTTGCAATTGAATTCCATGCTCAGTGCAAAAGTTGATGAATTTTTTGTTAACATATCCTCCACCGTTATCAGATCTTAGATTAAGAATTTGATTTCCATAATGTTTCTCAATAAAGGCCTTAAAGGCCAAGAACATGTTAAAGACTTCATTCTTAAGTTTTAAGAAGTATACAACTAGGCCGTCTGGAGAAATCATCAATGGAAGTTAAAAAATACTTGTAGACAGAGAATGAAACAACTGGAAGTGGACCACATACATCATTATGAACAAGTTGTAAAGGGACTGAGGTGTGCCAAGAGGCACGTTTTTCAAAAGTATCCCAATGATTTTTTTGAGTACACATATGGAACAGACACCATTTCTGCAAGAATCCATAGGAATCCCTGTCACCATATTTTCTTTATATAGATTTTGAAGGGAGAGATAGTTTAAGTGACCAAATCTCTCATGCCAAAGTTTTCTCACTTCATCATTATGAGCAAAAAATACCAAGGGAAGAGTTGATAACCCAAATTTGTAAAAATTATACAAACTTGTAGAATCATCAACAATGTGAGTAGCTAAAATATGTCTAGGATCTCTTAGGTCCTTAGTTACAACATCATGAGGTGAAAATTCGATAGTTTTACCTTCACCTGAATGAGTTATCTGATATACAGATACAAGGTTGCAGGATAAGGTAGGAACACATAATACATCATTAAATTGACCATTGTCTAGATGAATAGTTCCAATCCCTACAACACTAAGAGATATATCATCACCAACATATATATTTTTGGTGTTACAATCATTTAAAGAAGAAAAGATGAGCTATGTTTTTGGCCATGTGATAAGAAGCTCCAAAATCAATGAGTCACACATGGGAATGAGAAGAATAAGATGCATTTAGTGCATAACCAGATCAAGATGCTTGAAAACAACATGCAGAAAATGTTATTCCTGAAGATGAAGTTGAAGTTGAAGAGTGGTCGAAATGGATGTTATGATTCTTCATTGCTTCTTCCAAGGTTTCCATCTTCTTAAATCATTTGGATTCTAAGTGGTCATCGTGATTAAAAATGTTCCAATGTCTTTCAGTCTTCTTCCCTTTATTTTTAGTTTCCTTATCATTTTGTTGAGTTAATTTTCCATTTTGAGATTGAAATGGCTTAGGACCCTTGTTTGGTTTAAGCCTATTCCTTTTAGGATGTTGCTTCTTAGGATTCTTTGCACTTGGTTGTTGTTGGGCTGCTAAGACTTTCTTAGAAGAGTTTCCAGTATTAAGAAACCAATATGTAAGAGTTTTTCTAGTTCTCTTATAAAAGAATCATAAAAGACATCAAAATAGGGGGACTTGTAGGCTTGTCCTTGAAAAATAAAGGCTTTTCTAGTAGAATGGAAGGTGGAAACAAACGCGGAGTAGGCTGGTCCTAACTTAGTAAGAATGGAATATGTTGGGTCCCTATAATACTAGTGATTACCCCATTACTATTGTAGTTACACCCCTTATTAATATTTTTGTGCCCCTATTTCCCCCATATTGTTATTACTATGCCCCATAGAATCCCTCTATTGTTATTTTTGTGGCTTTATATTATTATGGTTAGGTTGGCTGGGTTATATTATGACTCCTTAGACTCCTACATATAGAAAGGAGGTTTTGTCATTTGAATCATCCAAGAATTATTCATTTATGTAATGTAAAGGAGGTTTCCCCTCGAAGAGGTTGAATTCTAAGGCATTGATCTATCTCTTCTATCTTTTCTTGAGCTGGTTTCATAACATTTGGTATCAGAGCTTTGGATTCTAGGGTTTCGTTTCTCCAAACAGGTCATCGTGGCATTTTCGCTATAACGTTTTTTCTGCGACATTTCAAAAGTTGCAAAAAAAAACCCATTTGATAAGAAATCGCGTTGAACCTCAGGTCTAAATTTCAAAGCTTTTTGCGCTATATTTGCGGAGATATGATCTGAGGAAGTTGGTCTTTCTGCAGACTCCTGAATTACTCTCCAAACAGGTGACCTGGGGAAAATCGTCATAACTTTCTCTCTGGGGATCGAATTGAAATTTCATAAGAAGGTACAGAAAGAAGATGGACTGTAGTTTCTTGTATGCATTTTCAGATCCAAAGGTTGAAACAACGACTCGTGGCATGTCATACAAGTTCGCTCTACTGAACTAGTCTATAATCAGGTCACTGTGGGAGATTTCACATAACTCTTCCTTGGAGAATCCAAATTGGATTAGACTAGTGGCATTGGAAAGAGGACACAGAGGGATACCACAGGTTGCAATTTCAGAACTAGATGATCTAAAAATACAGAGATACATCAGAGGAAATATCAAGCTCCTACAAAGTGAAAGAAAAGGTGTGTAGATTCTTTTAATTTTTTCTTAAGAGTGGTTTGAAAATTTATTTTGAAGGAATTCAAAAGGCTAGTAGAGCATTATTATCGGTAACTGATGCCCCGAGGAAAGAAAATTCAAACACCTAGTAAGGAGCCTGAAAGCTCTAGCATGACTCATGAAGAAGAAGAAGAAATGCTATATGGTATATCAAAATTACAAGAACAAGTGCAACAAGTGTCACTTGCACAAAAAGCAACAGAATCTAAGATGGATGGTTTAAGGAAAGATGTAGAAGCTAAGATGGATGGTTTAAATAAGGTGTTGAAGCTAAGATGGATTGTTTAAAGAAAGGCATAGAAGCTAAGATGGATGGCATGGAAGCTAAGGTGAATGGCATGGACGCTAAAATTGATGGCATGGATGATAAGATGGAAGAATTTAAGATAAATATGAATAAGTTGCTACAAGAAATGGTCACTAATGGTGAAAGGGTACTAAAGGAAACTCATGATGAGAACAAAAGAAATGTTAATCATGATTCCATAGACTCTAATGTTGGATCGAAGACTCGCCATATTCCAAAAATCGATATTAGGAAGTTTGATGGCAAGGATCCCGCCACATGGATACTACAGATGGAGCAATTATTCGATCTCAATAATGTGCAAAACACACAAAAGGTACGTATGGCAACTTTATATTTGGAACCAAATCAGTTTGTATGTTATCAGATTGTATGGAATTATTGTTGTGTGCCATTTCTATTATCCAACCAGATTGGATAAACGAAGCAAGGAAGGAATGGAAGAATGATGAAGAAGTGTGGGCACTTATTCGAAAGTTACAACAAGATTCCAGTACGTCTGATACATTTAGTTGGCAAAATTATTCATTATGGTACAAAGATCACTTATACCTCTGTAAGAATTCCCAGCTAAAACAAAAGATTCTTATGGAATTGCACACTTCTCCCTTAGGAGGGCACTCAGGATTTTTAAAAACTTACCACAGGGTTAAGAAGGAATTTTTTTGGGATGGCCTTAAATCAGATATTCAAAAGTTTGTGGCGGAATGTTTGGCTTGCCAACAAAATAAAGTTGAAACAATTAAGACATCGGGTCTATTACAACCTTTATCCATTCCAAGCCAACGTTGGGAGGAGGTTTCAATGGATTTTATCACAGGTTTACCCAAGTCTGAGGGAAAGAGTGTCATCATGGTGGTAGTTGACAGACTTACCAAGTATGCACACTTTTGTGCATTATCACATCCATTTAAAGCCAGTACAGTTTCTGCTGCATTTATGGAAACAATTCAAAAGCTACATGGAAACCCAAAGATTATTGTAAGTGACAGAGATCCAATTTTCACTGGAAATTTTTGGACATAATTATTTTCTTGTCTTGGTACTCAGTTAGCTCATAGCTCATTTTATCATCCTCAATCTGATGGGCAAATTGAGATAGTAAACAAATGTTTGGAAGGATATCTTCGTTGCTTTGTATCTGAGAAACAGACACAATGGGTCAAATGGTTGCCTCTGGCTGAATGGTGGTATAACACTACCTTCCATACAGCAACAAAAATGACCCCATTTATGGCACTTTATAAGTATCAACCACCATCTATCACATCATATTTAAGAGAAAAATCTAAGGTTCAGGCAGTGGAACATCACATCGAACATCAACAACAAGTCCTCCAACTCTTAAAGGATAACCTCGTGTTGGCACAGAATAGAATGAAACAACAGGTAGATCAACATCGCAGTGAAAGAAGTTTTGATGTAGGTGATTGGGTATTCCTACGGCTACAACCATATAAGCAAATGTCCCTCAAGCAAGCTAAGAAGGATAATAAATTATCACCAAAGTATTATGGTCCGTACAAGGTGTTGCAAAAGATTTGTACTATGGCATACAAATTGGAGCTTCCTGTAGCTTCTCGATTGCACCCAGTTTTCCATGTTTCATGTTTAAAGAAGGTTATAGGCGACAAGCTCCCAGTTCAAACAATATTGCCAGAACTTGACGAGGAAGGAAAAATTATATTGGAACCGGAAGTAGTCACAGAAAGAAGAACTCGACAGCTATGAAATCGATCAATTACAGAGTACCTTATCAAGTGGAAGAACTTATCCGCTGAAGATTCGACATGGGAGGATGAGAATTTTATGCAGAATTATCCAGAACTACTCAAGCGTTGAGGACAACACTTTTTTGAAGGAGAGGGGCATGTTGGGTCCCTATAATACTAGTGACTACCCCATTACTATTGTAGTTATACCCCTTATTAATATTGTTGTGCCCCTATTTCCCCCATATTGTTATTACTATGCCCCATAGAATCCCTCTATTGTTATTTTTGTGGCTTTATATTAGTATGGTTAGGTTGGCTGGGTTATATTGTGACTCCTTAGACTCCTATATATAGAAAGGAGGTTTTGTCATTTCATCCAAGAATTGTTCATTTATGTAATGTAAAGGAGGTTGCCCCCTCGAAGAGGCTGAATTCTAAGGCGTTGATCTATCTTTTCTATATTTTCTTGAGCTAGTTTCATAACAGAATATATAAGGCTACCATCTTCTTTCTTAATCTTAACACCTTCCAAGAGAAGTCTAAGGGTCTTGAACTTGGACAAAAAACCTTCAATGGAAAAAAAATTGTTGAACGTAAGCAACTCATTTTTTAGTTGATGGGCTCTAATTTCATTTTTAATTCCAAAAACATTATTGAGTTGTTTCTTTGCTTCATTAGGGGTATCAATTTCTGCAATATGGAATGTAAGGTCTGGAAAAATAGACATCCCTATCAACCCACATGCTTGATCTTTCTTATTTTCCAATTTGTCTTGGTTATCTTCATCTTTAGGTTTAGATTGTTGGCCTAAAGCTATTCTATAAAGACCTTTACTTCTAAGTAAATCCACAATTTAAGATAACCATTGAAAGTAGTTGGTGTTGTCAAGAATAACTAGGGATGGAATTTCCATTTTAAAAGAAACTAAAGCTGTAGATGTTAAAAATAAGTGTTCCAATGGAAAGATCTCGAAAAATTAGGTTGATTAAGAAAAATAGCTCTAAAAATGGCTTCTGGATAAATAAGTTATGACTTTTTGAAGAGAAGTTGTTGAAGATGCCGACGTATCACATGAATGTTCGGAAGCGAATGGTAATGTTATATTAAAAAAGTAAATCCCCCCTTTCCAAAATTAATCTAAATAGTTCACTTTAAAAAAATATTACTTTATGTGACCCACTTTTATAAATAAGTGAAAGTCACTTTTACGATGGTACTTTATGAATTATCCACTAAACTATAACTTAAATAAAAAATAAATAGATTTTAGAATTATAAGTGACTCACTTTTTATAATGGGTGAGAACACTTTTATATAAAGTAACTTTAAAACATAAGTTACATGTGTTTTTTGAAAAAGTAACTCAACAAAAAGAAAGACTTGAACCCAAGACCTCTATTCTCATAAATTAACTTTGGACCAAGTGAGCTAGTTTAAAAGGTTAGTAATTTTTGGAAAGCAGGAAAGTTTTTTTTTGGCTCACTAGAGCTTTAGAGTGCGTGCTTACTTGAAGAACCTATTTTTTCCTACAAAAAAAAAAGAACCACACAAACAAAAATGAACATGCAAAAGAAATCCAAACCTTCTAGCTTAAAGTTAGATTTGGCCAGAAACTATATATTTTCCTTAATGTTTCTGGTTTTCCAAGTTCACACTAAGGCATAGTGGAAAAGAGCATATGCATGAGAAAAATATTTTCTTACTGTTTCTGATTTTCCCTAATCGCATAGAGTCGCAGGGCAAAGAGCATACACAGAAATGAAAGGTAAATATTCGGTAATAAAAACATTATAGAGGACTATAAACCAAAATAAACAAAGAGATAAATAACTATAACTGCAAATAAAGATTGTATACCTTCAAATCTTAAAAGTGACGTAGCTAGGGTTACCAGAAACCTTTTTGCATGAAACGAAAGGGGTTCCTCACTAGAAAAACTTATACTAACACAATAGAGTAGTCCTCTCAGCCTTAAAGCAGTTAGAAATAGTAGATCCATGAAACGACAGTCAAATGCAGTTATACTGGCTTCGGATTTGGATCACCAACAGATGCGGCCCTCAAATAAATTTGATACCGTGTAGGAATTTACAGGATAATTTCCTTAGATAGAACACCAAAGGACACCTATCACAAACAGATCAAAGATCGGTACACCAGTATTCTTGACGTGATTAAAACCCTCAAAGAGGAAAACAGTCCATGGCCTGAGCCAACATTACCACTTCAGGAAATTTATTAATGTAAAAGAAAGAAAATTTACATAAGCTTATCTCATGAACGAACACCTAACAAATGACCCTCCATGCTCTTTAAATAGAGATCATGGACCAACCCGGGGTTAAGCCACAAATCATGTTAGGTCCCTATAATACTAGTGATTACCCCATTACTATTGTAGTTATATCTCTTATTAATATTGTTGTGCCCCTATTGCCCCCATATTGTTATTACTGTGCCCCATAGAATCCCTCTATTGTTATTTTTGTGGCTTTATATTATTATTGATAGGTCGGCTGGGTTATATTGTGACTCCTTAGACTCCTATATATAGAAAGGAGGTTTTGTCATTTGAATCATCAAGGAATCATTCATTTGTGTAATGTAAAGGAGGTTTCCCCCTCGAAGAGACTGAATTCTAAGGCGTTGATCTATCTTTTCTATCTTTTTGTGAGCTGGTTTCATAACATTTGGTATCAGAGCTTTCGATTCTAGGGTTTCGCTGCTCCAAACAGGTCATCGTGGCATTTTCGCTATAACTTTTTTTCTGCGACGTTTCAGAAGCTAAAAAAAAACCATTTGAGATGAGATCGCACTGAATCTCGGATCCAAATTTCAGAGCTTTTTGTGCTATAGTTGCGGAGATATGATCTGAGGAAGTTGGTCTTTTTGCAGACTCTTGAATTACATTCCAAACAGGTGACCTGGGGAAAATCGTCATAACTTTCTCTTTGAGCATCGGATTGAAAATTCGTAAGAAGTTACAGAAAGAGGATAGACTGTAGTTTCTTGTATATATTTTTCAGAGCCAAAGGTTGAAACAGGGACACGTGGCACGTCGTACAAGTTCGCTCTACTGAACTAGTCTATAATCGGGTCACTGTGGGAGATTTGGCATAACTCTTCTTTGGAGAATCCAATTGGGATCAGACTAGTGGCATTGGAAATAGGAGACAGAGGGCTACCGCAGGTTGCAATTTCAGAACTGGATGATCTGAAATTAAAAAGATACATTAGAGGAAATATCGAGCTCCTACAAAGTGAAAAAAGGTGTGTAGATTTTTTTAGATTTTTGCTTAAGCTTGGATTGCAAAAATATTTTGAAGGAATTCAAAGGGTATAGCAGAGCATTATTATCAGTAACTGATGCCCCGAGGAAAGAAAATGCAAACACCTAGTAAGCAACCTGAAAGCTCTAGCATGACTCATGAAGAAGAGGAAGAAATGCTACATGATATATCAAAATTACAAGACAAAGTGCAACAAATTTCACTCTCACAAAAGCTAACAGAAGCTAAGATAAATGGTGTGGAATCTAAGATAAAGGGCACAGAAGCTAAGATTGATGATTTGAAGATAGATATGAAGTCAGATTTGACAAATTTTATACAAGAAATACTTACTAATGGTGAAAGGGTAGTAAAGGAAACTCATGATGCGAACAAAAGAAATGTTAATCATGATTTCATAGACTCTAATGTTGGATTGAAGGCCCACCATATTCCAAAAATTGATATGAGGAAGTTTGATGGCAAGGATCCCGCGACATGGATATTACAGATGGAGCAATTTTTCGATCTCAATAATGTGCAAAACACACAAAAGGTACGTATTGCAACTTTATATTTGGAACCAAATCAGTTTGTATGGTATCAATGGCTTTTCTCTCGTAAACAAATTATCACTTAGGCAATTTTTACGGAAGAATTGACAGCACATTATGAGGATACAAAAAGCAACACTTTTTTTAGCCAATTGATAAGTCTCAAACAAAAGGGTTCAATAATGGAGCACATTGAGGAGTTCCAAAAATTGAACATAAGGGTAAAAAATATTCCAGAGGAGAATAGGATTGATGTGTTCATAGGGAATTTAAAGGATAATATCCAACATGATGTTCGCCTTTGGGAACCTGATTCATTAGAGAAGGCATTTAGGTTAGCAAGAAAAATGGAAAGCAAAATTATGGCAACCAGGAAGCATACCACTCACAACTATAAATATGGAAGTGTTGTTGCCCCTAGTCTTCCACAACCTATAAGGTTGACACCACAACAATTGGAAGTAAAAAGAGAAAAATGGCTTTGTTACAGTTGTGATAGTAAATACACTAAAGGTCATAAGTGTGCTGAGAAGAAATTATTCTACATAGATTTGAAGAGGAAGAGGAAAAGGAGCAAGAAAGGTCAAAAGAAGAGGATATACTCCAGGAACAAAGCCTAGATAAAGAAGAAATGAATCCAACCATATCTTGTAATGCATTGGCTGGAATTACCACTCCTCAAACCATCAAGATAGAAGGACAAATTAAGAAGAAAAAGGTAATAGTGTTGATTGATTCAGGAAGTACCCACAATTTTATTCATTGTAAGGTAGCAAAATAATTGAATTGCTTCCTATATCCAGCTCTCTAGTGTCAACTGATGGTTGCAAATGGAGGAACAATAAATTGCTCTAGAAAGTGCCATAATATCAAGCTATCCATGGGAGAATATGCATTAACTAGCCAAATGCTTTCCATTCCAATGGGAGGTGTTGATGTTGTACTAGGAGTCCAATGGCTACAATCCTTGGGTACAATAGCTTTTAATTTTCAAGAACTTTTCATGAAATTTTATGCGGAAGGAAAGGAAGTTGAATTAAGGGGTATTGTAGGGAAACTGGGAAAGATAATCAACTCTGACGGTATGACAAAGCTTCTAAAAAAGGAACAAAGACGTGTAATTGCACAATTTTGTTCGCTAGATATTTCCACATCGAAATCATCTATTTCTCCAGATCCCCAAAAAGTCTTGGACAATCATTCCAAGGTATTTGAGACTCCCAAAGGTCTCCCACCTATTCGTGATCATGATCATGCTATTCATCTGATTCCAGGAAGTGTTCCTCCAAACATCAGGCTGTATAGATATCCCTATGCCCAAAAGAGTGAAATTGAACGTATGGTTGCAGAAATGCTAGAGGCTGGTATAATTCAACCTCAAAGTTCTTTCTCTTCTCCAGTGGTATTGGTGCACAAGAAGGATGGATCATGGCGCATGTGTCCGGATTATAGGGAGCTCAACAAGCTCACTATTAAAGATAAGTTTCCCATTCCTGTCATTGATGAATTACTGGATGAATTGCATGGATCAATTTACTTCACCAAGTTGGATCTTCGTTCAGGATATCATCAAATCAGAATGAAGACTGAAGACATTCCGAAAATAGCATTTAGAACTCATGAGGGTCATTATGAATTTTTGGTCATGCCTTTTGGCCTTACCAATGCACCTTCTACATTTCAAGGTTTGATGAATTCCATTTTCAAACCCTTCCTTAGAAAGTTTGTGTTAGTATTTTTTGATGATATACTAATCTACAACAAGTCGTGGAAGGATCATGTTGAACATGTTGACAAGGTACTACAACTATTGGAGGAGAAACAATTATATGCGAAAATATCCAAATGTTTCTTTGGAGTACAAGAGGTGGAATATCTGGGTCATATTGTATCTCATGAAGGAGTTAAGGTAGACCCTAGCAAAATTAAAGCCATTAAGGAATGGAAAATCCCACATCCATAAAGCATCTACAAGGATTTCTCGGGTTGACAGGGTATTATCGCAAGTTTGTTAAGAATTATGGGAGAATAGCAGCACCTCTAAAAACATTATTGAAGAAATATGCATTTTCATGGACTCCAGAAGCAACAAAGGCCTTCGAACATCTTAAAGAGGCAATGTGCTAAGCACCAGTCTTAACTACATCGGACTTCACAAAAACCTTTATTGTGGAATGTGATGCTTCAGGAAATGGAATTGGTGCTGTTTTAATGCAACAAGAAAGACCCATTGCTTTTGAAAGTCGTCCAATCAAGGGAAAGTTTTTACATAAAGATATTTATGAGAAAGAAACGTTGGCAATACTACATGCACTTAAGAAATGGTGACCCTACCTAATGGGAAGACACTTCAAGGTAAAAACGGATCATGATAGCCTTAAAATACTTTTTAGAACAAACATTGTCATCTGAAGAGCAACAAAAGTGGGTCACAAAGATGTTGTGTTATGACTTTGAAATCATCTACAAAAAAGGGAAGCAAAATGTGGTGGTAGATGCACTCTCAAGAAAGGACGAGGATGTGGAAGCATTGTTGTGCGCCATTTCTATTATCCAACCAGATTGGATAAACGAAGCAAGGGAGGAATGGAAAAATGATGAAGAAGTGTGGGCACTTATTCAAAAGTTACAACAAGATTCTAGTACATCTGATACATTTAGCTGGAAAAATGATTCGTTATGGTACAAAGATTGCTTATACCTCGGTAAGAATTCCCATTTCAAACAAAATATTCTTATGGAGTTGCACACTTCTCCCTTAGGAGGGTACTGAGGATTTTTAAAAAATTACCACAGGGTTAAAAAGGAATTTTTTTGGGATGGCCTTAAATCAGATATTCAAAAGTTTGTGGCGGAATGTTTGGTTTGCCAACAAAATAAAGTTGAAACAATTAAGAACCTAGGTCTATTACAACCTTTATCCATTCCAAGCCAACATTGGGAGGAGGTTTCGATGGATTTTATCACAGGTTTACCCAAGTCTGAGAGAAAGAGTGTCATCATGGTGGTAGTTGAAAGACTTACCAAGTATGCACACTTTTGTGCATTATCACATCCATTTAAATCCAATATAGTTTCTACTGCATTTTTGGAAACAATTTGAAAGCTACACAGAAACCCAAAGATTATTGTAAGTGACAGAGATCCCATTTTCACATGAAATTTTTGGATAGAATTATTTTCTTGTCTCGGTACTCAGTTAGTTCATAGCTCATCTTATCATCCTCAATTTGATGGGCAAACTGAGATAGTAAACAAATGTTTGGAAGGATATCTTCGTTGCTTTGTATTTGATAAATAGACACAATGGGTCAAATGGTTGCCTCTGGCTGAATGGTGGTATAACACTTCCTTCCATACAGCAACAAAAATGACCCCATTTATGGCACTTTATGGATATCAGCCACCATCCATCACATCATATTTAAGAGAAAATTCTAAGGTTCAAGCAGTGGAAAATCACATCGAGCATCAACAACAAGTCCTCCAACACTTAAAGGATAACCTCGTGTTGGCGTAGAATAGAATGAAACAACAAGAAGATCAACATCGCAGTGAAAGAAGTTTTGATGTAGGTGATTGGGTATTCCTATGGCTACAACCATATAAACAAATGTCACTCAGGCAAGCTAAGAAGGATAATAAATTATCACAAAAGTATTATGGTCTGTACAAGGTGTTGCAAAAGATTGGTACTGATCTGGATTTAAACAGGAACGCAATAAAATACAGAGATAACCATATACACAAAGATGCAGTGGAAATAAGGCTTCATTTCATTAATGGAAAATACTGAAATATGCTTCCAAACAAAAATGGAAAGAAACCAGCTAGGGCGATGGTAGCTTATCTTTGAGAAGAGATGTGGCAGCTACATGCCTCTGAAATGTGTTAAAATGAGGCTCGAAGGCCAATTTATTGTTGAGAAATAATGGAAAACCCTTCACATCCCAAAACCTAACCCTAGAAGATGAAACGCCAAATTGTGGGCCCCGTTTGGGTAAACTGGTACATCAATTTCCCGGGGTCGTAACTTTGGCATACGATCTCCGTTTGATGCATAAAATAGCATGTTGGAAAGATCTATCCGAGAAGTTCAGGACTTGAAAAACTGCTAAAAATAGTAAATTGTGCTACAATTTAGGAAACTGAAAAAGCTGAAAGAGACAGTTGTGGGGGTCCAAATGGGATAGGTGGGTGGCCACCAACATCCACCTAGATTAGGTACGATGGCATACAAATTGGAGCTTCCTACAGCTTCTCGAGTGCACCCAGTTTTCCATGTTTCATGTTTAAAGAAGGTTATAGGAAAAAAGCTCCCAATTCAAACAATATTGCCAGAACTTGACGAGGAAGGAAAAATTATATTGGAACTGCAAGCAGTCACAGAAAGAAGAACTTGACAGCTACGAAATCGATCAATTTCGGAGTATCTCATCAAGTGGAAGAACTTATCGGCTGAAGATTCCACGTGGGAGGATGAGAATTTTATACAAAAGCATTCAGAACTACTCAAGCGTTGAGGACAACAATTTTTTGAAGGAGAGGGGCATGTTAGGTCCCTATAATACTAGTGATTACCCCATTACTATTGTAGTTGTATCCCTTATTAATATTTTTGTGCCCCTATTGCCCCCATATTGTTATTACTGTGCCCCATAGAGTCCATCTATTGTTATTTTTGTGGCTTTATATTATTATTGATAGGTCAGCTGGGTTATATTGTGACTCCTTAGACTCCTATATATAGAAAGGAGGTTTTGTCATTTGAATCATCAAGGAATCATTCATTTGTGTAATGTAAAGGAGGTTTCGCCCTCGAAGAGGCTGAATTCTAAGGCGTTGATCTATCTTTTCTATCTTTTTGTGAGCTGGTTTCATAACAAATCAAGTGTCGGTAATATGAAGGAGAGAATGAACCATCAGATAACTTCATGTCTAGAACATATTGTGACCGTCGGATTGTAAGTTACAAAAAGTACATACTAAAGAAACACACTTTACCTAACTATACACTAGATCAAGTTGTACTTAATTATTTCCTATGTTTCAGAATATCCTAACAATTGCAATTACTTCAACTAATGAGACTTTACCGTCTACCACCCCATCATCCTTAGTAACCTTCACCAAAACCTCCCTGGTAGCTTCTACTATATCATCCTTGGACACATAAATTCAATGGGGATTAGATCATGGGAAGGCACGTAGTATAAGTGAGCATGTTTCTGGAAATCTAGGTACCTATTAATCAAGTATTTAACATTATCTCACATCACAAGCCAGTAATATCCCATGTGCAACCATATCTATGAGGGTAGCATGCAATCCAAAGTGATCCCCACTATCCCCATTATGGGCTTGTTGAAGGATAGTATTTATATCTAGGTAGTCAATGCAACATTGTAAGATTCCATCAAAAACTTTATTGCATAGGGCACTATTCTCCATAATAGGGAATTGGCCCTGCCACCATGAACAAAGTAGCCAAGCCCTTAATAGAGTACGGAAATAGAGCTCATTGATGAATGTACTGTGCAGCAAAAATGGCGTTTTGGACGTTGAAAATCATGCAAATATCACGCAGAAGAAACAAGATGAAATGGACAAAAAACGACGTGTAACGGCTTTTTGACAAAAAAATCGATTTTATCGAGTTTTTGGCGCGGTTTAGTCAGGTGACGTGAGCATGACGTCATGATTTTGTCGTATAGCGGGGGTACGGAGGCCGACTTGGCAATGACATGGCAGAAACGGCGGATGATACGAAGACGGGGTGGTGGGTGACGTGTCTGATGATGTGAGGATGACGAGAGGGAGACGTTGGCGCGGAGGGGGCATAGGCAGTAAGCGGTTTGGCCCCCGCACCGCCTTTGGGCCATAGTGGTTTTGTCAGGGGGGCAGCGATCATGCCGAGCGCCTGTCGCGTGTCTCGTGTACGGCAGAAATACCGCCCATCCCCCGGATGCTATCGTCCGGCATATGAAGGCTCGCGATATGCATGTGGGCCGTCCAATCTAGGGCATCGAATCCAACTGTTGGCGGCATAACGAACAGGCGGAGGGGTAATATATGGGACCTGGCATAATATTTCATCGTTTTTTAAGGTTTTTGCGGAAAATCGCAGTGTATTACAATTTTGGGTTGCGGGTTGGTTATTTAATCAACCAAGTGTTAATTAAATCCCATGGTTGGTATGTGCGGGGAGGGTTGTCAACAAGGTTTCGGGTAAACCTTGGACCCCCAAAATATTGACATATGGCTTTAATAAGCCCGGGGCGGGATATTATAAAGTTTGGGGTTGTTTATGTGTTTTATGTATAATAGGGGCGGGGAAAACTTTAAATAGGAGCTATATAATAGAGTTAAAATGTTAATATGGTTTTGTAGATAGAAAACGCTAAGTTTATAAGGTAATAACTTAGGTTTTTAGGGAAATGAAAGGGAAATGGAAGGATCTTTTTACACAAGAAATGTGGCTTGTTTTGGCTAAGTAAACACAGAGTTCCACTTAGTATTCCTCATAAAATGAAATGAACTAGGACCACTAAGCAGATCCCAATGTCCTTGAGGGGATGTTAGTAAGTGTTCTTGGGGAAATGAGAGGGAAAATTAGTCATGCTCCACTTGAACTGCAACCACCTTGCTATGGTATTTGTGATATTCATGAGATAGATCATATTCAACAAGACAAAACTGATCACAAACCTGCTTCTGCAACATCCAACTGCCTACCCAGCCTAATACACCTAACATTTTTTCTTCCTTTTGATTGGGTGCATTTGAACTGGAAAACCCTTTCTCTTTTGTTTTCTTTTAGCTATCCTCCTATCTAACTCTGCCCTTATCTCTTCCAAGGGCTCAGATTTAGCTGTTGAGCACCTTTTCTTCTCTACCTAACTAGTGATCTGCCAAGCTTAAACTATTTGAACGACCTTATTCTCTAGTGCTAAAACAAGAAATTTAAACATGGACTAGCCAGGATTGAATTGTTTGGCCATCCATCAAGTGTGACAGAAGTCACTAATTGCATAATCTAAACTTGTTTGCAAAAAATAGGACAGTAGTGGCATTTTGACTAGCACACTTTCCTAGTCTTTTCTTTGGGGTTCATTTTTTTTCTTTCTTGACCAATTCATTCTTTTGCCCTTTGATTATTCTTTTAGGGCATACCCTCTTTACATTTTTTAAATCTTTTGGTTTTTTTAAAATATGGAACCTTTGCAGCATGGAAAGGATGATCATATTTGGCATTTCCGCAGTCAATCATGAAATATGACACCTATTGGTATAGGAACCTAACAGTCTCAAACAGTGTATAGATTAGGATTGTCTTCCTTGATAGTGCTAGGGCTTCTCTTCTTCCTAACATAACTGTGTCCTCTAGATTATGCGTAGAGTTGTCATAGGGTAGGGTTGTGCTAGGACTGCGTTATGGCCTCCGTGCTTAGGCTTCTTTCCCCCTATGTTTAGGGCTTCCTCTCCTAGATTTCTCTTCCACTAAAACCCAAAGCGAGTGAAGAGAAATCAAGAGTGAAGTTTGTGTGAAATGACTCTCAAGTCATCTCTTTTTATACTAAAACGTTGAGCACATGTGGGGGTTATTTGGTTGCTAGCCGAACTTGACGATTTGTCCAATAACACAAATAAATTCATATCTCCATGAATACTTATCAGAATCAGATGATATTTAGATCAATCCTACACCTCTCAATGAGAGGGATCCAAGAAAAATTTCAGCTTCCATAAATAAGATGACCCACATGGATTTTGGACCTAGTTTCCAATTTTAACACTCCCTCTCAATTAGGGAGAACCCCATCCTTTGATCCATCTGCTAGAATGTATTATCTTTGCCATCAGTGCCCTGCACTACTCTACTCCTCAGTTGAACCATGAAGAAGAAGAATTGATCGACAATATCTCATACCATTCTCTACTGACCCAATGTCAGTCCCATATGAAGAGAGTGTGTCATACCACTCACTGATCCCATGATTAGTTCCAAAAGAGAGTGTCTCAAATCACTCATACTGATCCCAGATTAGTTCCAAGAGAGAGTGATATATATCACTCTTACTAACCCGAAGTCAGTTCTGATTGATCCTAGATCAATGTAGGTCATCCTAGCATAGGGAGTACGGTAGATATAACGATGCATCCATCGATAGTCCTACTATGGTCCCTAACCCCATTTCCCTACTCATTGGCCAAATGAGAGGTACTTCACATGAGTCCCAGAATGCATGGGTAGGATGCCTCGACAGGAGAACCACTCATCATGTCCATAAGTCACCACGGGGTATCACAGGGGAAGGCTGAACCATTCACCCTGTACACAACACACCATTAGGGGAGGGTGAGTCTCCCTAGGGTCACTTGTTGCTCCAAGAAGTACCCCAAGACCCCCAGAGCTCCCAGAGCTCAATGCATGCATCATGCAAGATCCTCATAAGAGGGTCTCTCAACAACTCCAAGTCGTTCTGGAAAGTCACAAATTGGACCTTTCCTCTAGGCTTCAACAGAATGTCTACAACCTGCACATCAGTTGCAATGTGATGGAGACTTCTTGATCATCGATGTACCATATCCCAGATAAAGTGGTACTTGATGTCTATATGCTTGGAGTGATCATAACACATGGGATTCCTCAACATTCGAATCCCCCTCTGGTTGTCACGGAAGATCACGGTGGTATCCATAATGTGTCAAATAGCTGACTAAAGAGCTTCCTCAACCAAGCATCTTCACACGAGGGCATACTCATAGCTATGTATTCAGTCCTAGCGGTACTCAAAGCAACTATCTTCTACTTCCTGCTCATCCAGGATATCGAACCAAAACCCAAAGAGAACCAACACTCAGAAGTGCTCTTGCAATCCTCTACACTTTCTGCCTAGTCAACATTTGAATGATCATGCAGCTTCACATTTCTGGTAGTGTATCTCAATCCATTGTGCCCCGAAGATATCTTAGAAGATTCTTGGCACCAATCCAGTGAGGCTCAACCATATATGAGTTCAACATGCCAACTTCAAAACATATATCCGGATGGGAGTTCACCAAGAACATCAATGTTAGAATGAGTTTATGAAACTCAGAGGCATTTCCCAAATCAGATCTGGCATCCCTACCACATAACATCTAAAGTTTAAGCTCCATCGAGGTAGTCACGGGCTTGTAGTTCACCATTTCACATCTGAAATCCAACTCCCTCTTACTTTTGCAAATGAGAGGGTCTACACCTGTCAAAAAGAGGTTAGCCTCAAAAGGTGCCAGTATGAGAGGACTATCATCCACAACCTTCAAGCAAAGGTTTGGATCAGATTCACTCCTAGTGAATCTCAACTTCATCAGAAAGCTATCAATCCTCTCATATCAAGCACGAGGTGTTTTGCTTCAAGCCATAGAGGGCTTTCTTCCACCTGCATACATGAGATTCTCGATCATGAATCTTAAACCCCTCAGGTTGTTCCAAACCTATGGACTTGCTACATGAGGGAATTGTCCCCTTGTAAGATTTTTCTTTCAGTACATCTCGGACATGTACCTTCATGCTCTTCTTGAATTCAGGCATCCCTGTCACCATTTGACTCACATCGGGTGGGGCCCCATAATAAGCAGACCTCCAGTGCTATAGATGAGATGTGTCAATTGACATGGTCCCCAATGGACTTCCTTCAACTTGATACAAATTTCCAATCCTGAACCCATGAGTTAAAGCATCTTTGAAAATTCTATTTTCAAACATGTACCTTTCCATCGATGAATACCACCCTGAAACCTTTGACTTCCATTGCCAAAATGGACACGGTTCTTCTTGCGCTCAGGTATATAAAAGAGATTCTTGTAAATGAATCGAGTTACCCTCATTCAATTGAGGGGTAACATTCCCTACACCCTTTTTGGGATAGGTGGCATTGACTCCAAGTATAATCCCACGGTTGTTTCCATCTCTACCAAATTAGAGAGTGCACCCTTCTATCCGATGAAGTGCCTTGAAGCACTACAATCAATAAGCCAGATTTCCAAAGAGTTTGGAGGAGAGGTACAATATAAGATAATGTTGCTTTATCTTACCAAAAACAACATTTGATTCTTCATACCTGGAGTTATTTGCTTTCTTTGAAGAGTCGTTCATTTCCTTGATGACCTGCATTACCTGTCATTCCTCCGATCATTAAATATGTCCCTGGAATGATTGTTATCATCATCAAGTGATGTGTCCCTACCATTCAGACAGTCCCTCGCATAATGGTCGAACTTATTACAAACAAGGTATCTACATTTCCTTCCACCCTTAGATCCAGACTTCCCATTGAAGTGATCTTTTAGGAAGGCCATCCGATGCTTTCGCTATGCCACTCGAATAATATTCTTTGCTTCATCTTCACCCTTGGTGAATTTGAAGAGAGATGAGGAATCCATTGATCCCTTTTGTCCTTTCCCAACTGTCTTTGGTGATTTCTCTCTCACTCTTGTTTGGGCTTTGTCTTCACCTCAGCTCTGATACCATGTTAATTTTAGGTATGTTATATTCTTAGAGAAATTTCTTTCAATTTTCATAGTTAGCTCAATATCTTTTCCAGATTAGCAATCACTTCAACATAATAATAAATTGCAGATAGAACATAAACACAAATTGTAGAAGACAATCCAAGACAAGAGGACACAAGATGTGGCGCTAGCCAGGGACAAACCCCAATGTGGGGAAACCCTTGATCAATTCTTCTTATATGTTCTTCAATAGTTCAGCACAGAGAGAGAGAGATAGTACATTTACAACAGAATTCAACACTTTGACTTATCTAAATAAGAGCATAGATCATCTCTAAGAAGATGATACATGAGGTAGTTGAACTCAGTTGAAGACATGTTGCTTCAACTGATTCTCCAAGGTGACTCCATCACCCATCATAGTGTTGCATCTCGTCATCATGTTGCAACTCACTCTGCTGCACCATGCTACATCCATCATCACTATGATGGACCTCATTATCATACTGCTACACCTTATGTTGCACCTTCCTGTACTGCAACATCTTGCTCTACCTTATCATCTTGCTAAACTCACCAGTGCTGCCTCATCCTATACCTCATTTTGCCCATCATGTTGCATCTCATTATATCATTTAATATCACTGTATTGTTCTTTGCAAGTGCTGCACACGACATGCTACACTTCACTTCGTTACGATGACCATTATTATGTAGAAGCATTCCAAATCATGTTATACCTTATCAAAATGTTGTCACATCTCATTGTTGCACCATGATTTCTTATTGTCCCATGTATCATGCTCCACCAAGCACCATGTCCTTTTTGTCCCACGTACCATGCTCTACCAAGCACCATGTCCTTATTGTCCCATGTACCATGCTCCACCAAGCACCATGTCCTTGCTATCCCATTTACCATGCTTGTCATTGTTGTCCTATGTGATTGTTGCACCATGCTTTCCATACTGTTGTCCCATGTGGCATGCTGCTCCTATGTGGCATTGCTATGCCTTGTGACATTTCTACACCATGTTGTCACACTACTAGCACTATGGTCTCAATACTAATATTGTTTTCCCACTACTAGTCAGCAAGACTAGCCCTCTAGTGTTGTGGTCAAACTAGGATAGGCTCCTCCATACCATGTTGTCCTCTTGAGGGTCTGTCCACCTCAACTCGGCCCTAGAATAACCCCAACATCTTGCTATGGCCTACGGTCTAGCTTGCTGTAGCTTTTGGTCTCCTCAAGGTGCCCAAACAGTCACTTAATTTCCAATGTTTAGCTACTCCCCTACTCGAACTAGCAGCCTGCCCTCTCGGCCCTAGATTCTTGGCCCTCCATCCAAAAATTCGGTCACTTGAAGTGGCCTGTGGCTAGGGCATCATGGACCTATGGCTAGGACATCATAGGCCTATGTATGGGGCAGCGCGAATAGGCTTTAGATCATCCAAGTTAGGGCAGCATATGAGGGTCTTCTTTACTGCAGTGAGGGCATCTCCTTGTCAGCATCTAAGGGTTGTCTCAAACAGCGTATAGATTAGGACTGTCTTCCTTGATAGCGTTAGGGCTTCTCTTCTTCCTAACATGACTACGTCCTCTAGATTATGCGTAGAGTTGTCATAGGCTAGGGTTGTGCTAGGACTGCGTTATGGCCTTCATGCTTAGGCTTCTTTCCTCCTGCGTTTAGGGCTTCCTCTCCTAGATTTCTCTTCCACTAAAACCCAAAGTGAGTGGAGAGAAATCAAGAGTGAAGTGTGTGTGAAATGACTATCAAGTCATCTCCTTTTATACTAAAACGTTGAGCACATGTGGGGGTTATTTGGTTGTTGGCTGACCTTGACGATTTGTCCAATAACACAAATAAATTCATATCTCCATGAATACTTATCGGAATCAGATGATCTTTAGATCAATCCTACACCTCTCGATGAGAGGGATCCAAGAAAAATATCAGCTACCATAAATAAGATGACCCACATGGATTTTGGCCCTAGTTTCCAATTTTAATATATTATGGCAGTACTCATAACTTAATCAATTACAAATAGCAAAATTTCTCAAATTTTTTGTATAGATCCAGCACGAGAGTTTCAACTAATGATTATAGATGGAGATACCATAAATTTTTCAAGGAAGTTCCATAGTATTAAGCTCAATATGGGACAATATTTATTGGATAGTCTCATTGTTTCAATACAAATGAGTGGTGCTAATGTTGTGTTAGTGGTCTAATGGTTATAATCATAGGGAATGTTTATCTTTAACTTTCAAGATCTCTTCATAAGATTTAAATCAAAAGACGAAAAAATTAAGCTTAGAGGTATCCAAGGGAAACCTTATAAATTGATAACCTCTAATGAAATGACAAAACTATTAAAAAAGGAGCTCTAGGGTGTAATTATATAGGTGTCTTCACTAATGATCAAACACCAATATCATCTATGTTAGAGGATCTCCATAAAGTTATCAACAATCATTCCAACATATTTGGAGTAATGTCTAAAGGCCTTGTACTTGCTCGAGATTATGAATATGCTCATCATTTGTACCTAGAAGTGTGCCAAATATAAATGAAGAAGGGAAAATCATACTAGAAGAAGAATTAATCCTTGAAACAAGCATTAAGTAGCCAGCTAATCAAACAATTGTAGAGTACTTCATCAAACAAAAGAACCTACCAATGGAATAGGTGACATGGGAAGATGACTTAATCATGCAAAATCATTAGCAGTTAGTTAATTGTTGAGGACAATACTTGTCTAAAGAGGAGGGGCATGTTAAGCCCTATATAAGCCTGATGTTAACCCTGAAACTTATTATTAAGCTTGATATATTGAATGATTATGTTTCTCTTGTTATATTGTTATGTAGGCAAGAACCTTTCATGGTTCCATTTTATTATAATTGTACCCTTTATCTCATATATATACTAAAAATCCCTAGCCTTAGAATCATGAAAACTTGTCTTATACATCATATTCATTATAAAATGAGGTTTCCTCCTCAAAAATTATTGTAATTATTGGTTTTTTTATCATTCCTAAGGTGTGAATTTCATAACGGGATATGTAAAAATGTAGATCATTATATGTCCAGGGAGGTTTAAGAAGATGGAATGATTAAAGACACTTATCCAATGAAATATAAATAAATTAATATGATAAGAGTGGAAATGAATTGTGAAATTGAATCTTTTGCTTTAAACAAGGATTAAGGTTTCTAGGAGAAGTTGACATTCAATTAGCCATTAAAGATCCACCTATATACCATCACTAGATCCCCCACTTGGAATTCTTTTTCCCTTCTTTTCATATCAGCTCTCTATTTGTATTTGCCACTTCTTTCCTGCAATCTGCCTTTGACATCTTCATGTAATCTTTGCATCTTCTCTACAAACTCTTCAACTTTTGCACTTCTTGTCTCTTGTTTACCTAAATTTCTGATTTCATACACACCTCTTGGATTCATTCCAAAAACAATCTGAAATGGACCCATTCTAGTACTTCGGTTTGGAGTGTCATTATAAGCAAACTCAGCTTGTGCAAGTGCTAAATCCCACTGCTTAGGATTTCTATACACTAAAATTCTCAATATGTTCCCCAAGCTTCTGTTTACCACTTCGGTCTGTCCATCTGTTTGAGGATTGTATGTTGAACTGAAACTAAGGTTAGCACCTAGTTTCTTCCAAAGAGTTCTCCAGAAATGCCCAACAAACTTTGTATCCCTATCAGACACAATACTTACAGGAAATCCATGTAACCTTACAACTTCTGAAAAAAACAGATTAGCAATATGTGTTGCATCACTAGTCTTTTTACATGCAATGAAATGTGCCATTTTAGAAAATCTATCTACCACAACATAAATGGAATCATTTCCTCTTTGAGTTTTAGGTAATCCCAAAACAAAATCCATACTAATTGCATCCCATGGTCAGTCTGGTATTGGCAATGGCTAGTACAATCCTGTATTTTGGCTTCTCCCTTTAGCATGCTGACATATCCTGCACTTCTCAACAAATTTCTTAACATCAGTTTAAATCTTTGGCCAATAGTAAAAGGCATTTACCTGAGCAAAGGTTTTGGCTTGTCCAAAGTGACAAGATAATCCTCCATTGTGTTTCTCCTTGATATTTTTCCCTCATAGAACATTTGGGAATGCACAATTTGTTACCTTTAAACAGTAAACCTCCTTGGATAAGATAATCCAACCACTGGATTCTATTATGAACTGTTGGATTTTGTACAACTACATAAATATCTTTAAATTCTGCATCATCTTTATACATATCAACCATTTCTTCAAATCCTACAACACCAACTCTTAATTCTTGCACAACGAAATTTACCCTGCTTAAAGCATCAACAACTTTGTTCAACTTACCACTTGTATGTTTTATCACAAAAGTGAAACTCTGTAAAAACTCTACCCACTTGGCATGTTTCTGGTTCAATTTTGGCTGGTTTTTTATGAACTATAATGCATTATTGTCAGAATACAATACAAACTCTTTTGGTATCAAATAATGTCTCCATTTTTTTAAAGCTTGCACAATAGCATAAAATTATTTATCATAAGAAGAATATTTCTTCTTAGCTTCATTTAGTTTCTCACTAAAGTATGCTATTGGTCTCTGTTCCTGACTCAAAACTTCTCCAATTGCAACTCCACTAGCATCAGTTTCAACTTGAAATACTTTTCCAAAATCAGGTAAAGCTAAAACTAGTTTCTCTATAATTTTCTTCTTCAGCAACTTAAAATTTCGGTCTGCTGCTTCTGTCCACTTGAATGGCTGATTAGTCTCTTTGATTGTTTCAATAATTGGTGCACAAATCTGACTAAAATTCCTGATAAATTTTCTATAAAAACTTGCAAGACCATGAAAGCTTCTTACCTCAAATATGTTTCTTGGAATAGGCCAATTCCAAATTGCTTGGACTTTCTCTAGCTCCATTTTCAAACCTTCTTTAGAAACTACAAATCCCAAATAGAATAATTATTCTTTCATGAAACTACATTTCTTCATATTTATCAGTATTTTCTCTTTCTGCAGAGTTCTTAAAACCAACTTAAGATGCTCTAGATGTTCTTCTTTGCTTCTACTGAAAACTAGAATATCATCAAGATAAACAATGACAAACTTGCCCGCGTATTCCTTCAATCATTCATCAATCTCATGAATGTGCTGGGTGCATTAGTGAGTCCAAAAGGCATCACGAACTACTCATACTGCCCACTGTTTTTTTTAAATGTAGTCTTCCATTGATCTCCTTATCTAATCATTATTTGATGATATCCACTCTTCAAATCTATTTTAGAAAAATACTTTGACTCACCTAAACAATCCATCAAATCATCCATGCGTGGTAAAGGAAATCTATACCCGATAGTAATCTTGTTTATGCCCCTGGAATCATTACACATACGCCATTCACCCCCTTTCTTTGAACTGAGTATTGTTGGTACAGCACACAGACTAAGACTCTCTCTGATTAATCCCTTATCCATCAATTCTTGCACTTGTCTTCCAACTTCTGCATTCTCTTTAGGAGTTAATCTGTATGTTGCTTTGTTTGGAAAACTTGCTCTAGGTATCAGATCAATATGATGACTAATACTCCTAATTGGTGGTAATGCATTTGGAAACTCATCCACAAAATATCAGAGAAATCATTCAACGGAGTTTTGATTTCTTCAGGTAAATCATCTAAGTTTGTAGAAATTGAAATTACCTTAGGTATCCTTATGACAACAAAATGTATTTTTTTCATCCTTCTTGACTTCTTGCAGCAATTATTTTCCACTCATCATCATAACACTATTTCCAGGCGCTTCTTTGCCTGCTTCATCCTTCAATGGCAGCATTGTATGTTTAGTTCCATCCTTCTCTAAAGTATAAGTATTTCTCCTCCCATCATGAATAGCTTTCTGATAAAACTGCCAAGGTCTTCCCAACAATACATAGCATACATCCATTGGAATTACATCACACAATATCACATCCTTATAAGTACCAATCTATATCTCTACATTGCATTGTTCTGTCACAATAAGTTGATGTCCTTTTTGCAACCATGACACTTTGTAAGGAGTATGGTGTACTATTTTCACTAATCCTAGCTTGTCCACCATTTCTGTAGAAACAAGGTTATCAGTGCTTCCACTATCAATTATCACTTTACAACATTCTCCTTTGGATTTGCATGTAGTTCTAAATAAACTCTTTCTCTGAGTTGTTCTCTTGTCTCTTTATCTGCCTTAAGCAATACCCTTTTCAACAACATGGATTCTCCTACTTCAGGTGATTCTTCCTTGTTTGCAATTTGAGGTTTTTCTTCCTTTTCCTTAGCCACATTCACTTTTCTCTGATTTGTTGCTTTATTATGAGGACAGTCCCATGATCCATGTCCCCATTCTCCACATGTATAACACTGAATTTCTCTTCCTTGGCCTCTTCCTCTGAGTGCAAATCTTCCTCTACTAAAGTCTCCTCTCTATGGTGATCTACTACTTGAACTTCCTGCTTCACTCTGATGGTGCTGAAATCTTGGACTAGTAGTTCCTCTACCTCTTGTTGAACTTTTCCCTCTGTTCCTTTGATTTTTCTTCCTCAACATCTTCTCTTCTGCCTTCAAAACTCCTTGATAGGCATCTTCAATTGTCTTCAGACTCAGCAAGCTAATTTCATCATGTATTTCATACCTCAACCCATTGATATATCTAGCTACCTTCTCTACATCATCCTCTGCATGTCCTACTCTAATACTCAGCTTATAAAACTCTTTTGTATATTCTTTGACAGTCATTCCTTTTTGCCTCAAATTCTGTAACTGTCTGAAAAGATTTAACTGATAATATTTTGGCATAAATTTGGCTTTCAATCTACTCACCATTTTATCCCATTGTTTGATCTTGGGCTTTCCTTTTCTTGCTCTGGATGTTTATAGTTCATCCCACCAAATAGCCACATGACCCTTCAATCTGGTAACTAGAAATTTCACCTTCTTTTTATCATCAACCTCCTCATAGTCAAAATACTTATCCAATGAACTGATCCAGTCCATCAACTCTTCTACATTGAGATTCCCATCATACAAAGGTATTTCCACCTTTTGTCTTCCACTTGCTTTGGCCAATATCTTGATACATTTGGCAGCGTCACTTTCATCCTCTTCTTATTCCTTGGAAGATTCTTCTACAACACTGGCATCTCCTTCATCAGGTGCTCTCCTTTGAGCAGTCTCCATTGTCTCCATCCTTATATGCAGATTCTGGATCTCATCCAGCAGAATTAGACTACCAAGGTGGTAGTCTGGAATTAGACTACTGGTTAATTATGTAACCAATCAATTGTGCACAAACAGATTTTGTACGTGGATTTCCCCCTGAGGTTCCCACTTACCTGACCAATCACCATCGGTCCTTTTTTTGAATTTCCCTTTTGTTAGGTGCTTCAATCCACGCCGTTGATTTCTTCCTTCATATCCAACAGATATCGCATTGTCTGCTCACCAACTAGCCCAAACGATCTCCACCATCGATGTGACACGTCGAATCGAACGGATGTCGTGCAATCTCATGCAGATTCTTGCACGACTGATATCAGGTCGAGAGCGCGCAAGAAAAGTGGTTTTCTCATGCTACATGTCGCTCGCTAAGGTTAATCGCATGAAATTTTTAAATACCATTTCCATCCTTTAGGGTGCGTGAGATATCACTTACCACTTACCAAATACTACCCACGTGCTTAATTCATATTTTTAAGAAAGATTCTTAAGGAAAGGTTTAGCACTTAAGCTCGATATTAACCCTTAATACTAATCGACTGTGATTTATAAATAAATGTTTAAACAGAGAAAAATTACCCGATTAGGGTCCAAAATGCCGATACACAGCTACAAATGAATTCCTTCACCAAAACAGTGCGTCCACACCACACTTCAATCAATTATTCAACAAAATGGAAATTACAGAGTCTTGGCCCTCTCGACTCGATTATAACAGTTTTTCTTACCTCTGTTTCAATCTCAAACCCTATCTCTGTCACTCAAACTCTCACTAACTCACTCTATTCTCGATCATCTAATCTCTCTGTCATTACATTTTTTTCCTTTTATGAATCGAATCCTATCCTAACTGCATTGACAACTCAATCCCTATTTTTATCAGTCTAACAATCAAATCCCTATTTTCAAGCTCTGATACACACCTATACTAGCACTCATCTCTTAGTCTAAAAATAATACAGTGATCTAATTTTTACAATAACTAAAGCAAAGATAAATTTGAGAGATCCAACCCTCTCTACTAACGCTGATTTTGACCACTGAGGCCAATGAAATTCATCTCATGTTAGCCACAACATGTGAACATACAATCACATTGTTGGCTAAGTCCCGATGCTCCTGCATCAGATCTTGGGCTTATCCTTTATAGAAACGTCTGATGTAATTCAGACTGCCTAGGAATCGTTGCAGCTGGGTCTTGTCTAGGATTTGCTCTGGAAAATTCTGTAGGTTTAGAAGAACATGATCTTGCAGTGTGATACTTCCATTAGAAATATTCAAACCTAAGAAACTTACATCTATTACTCCAATTTCAATCTTGGATTTTGACAAAGCTAATCCATGTTTAACACAATGCTCACAAAATATTTGGAGATGTTTCTGATGTTCTTGGATATTCTTGGAACAGACAAGTAAATCATCTATGTAGATAATTAACCAATCTATGCCATGGAAAACATCTTCCATTCTTTTTTGAAATTCACTAGGAGCATTCTTTAAACCGAAAGGTGTTATGAAAACAGCTCACAAAAAGATAGAAAAGATATATCAACACCTTAGAATTTAGCCTCTTCGAGGGGGCAACCTCCTTTACATTACACAAATGAAAAATTCTTCGATGATACAAATGAAAAGACCTCCTTTCTATATATAGGAGTCTAAGGGGTCATAATATAATTAGAGCCGACATAACAATAATAATGGCACAATAATAACAATAGTGGGCTTCTATGGGGCACAATAATAACAATATGGGGACTACATGGGTACAACAATATAATAAGGGGGTTGTACTAATAACAATAAGGGGTTACACTAGTAGTATAGGGGCCTAACATGCCCCTCTCCTTCAAAAAGTGTTGTCCTCAACACTTGAGTAGTTCTTGATGCTTCTGTATAAAATTCTTGTCCTTCCATGTGAAATCTTCAACAAGTAATTTCTTCCACTTGATGAAATGCTATGAAATTGATCGATTTCGTAGTTGTTGACTTCTCGGTTCTGTAAATGCTTCAGGTTCCAGTATGCTTTTTCCTTCCTTGTCAAGTTTTGGCAATATTGTTGGAACTGGGATATTCTGCAACTTTTGAATGAGTTCCCACCCTGCTTCGCCATTCTTCCATTCATACCTTCCTTTGTTTATCAAATTTGGTTGGATAAGTGTACCAACCTCTACCATTTCTGCAACCATATGTTCAATTTCACTCCTTTACGCATATGGATATCTATAAGGCTTGACGTTTGGAGGAACACATCCTGGAATAAAATGAATAGCATGATCATGATCATGAATACATGGGAGACCTTTGGGAGTCTCAAATACCCTGGAATGATTGTCCAAGACTTTTTGGGGATCTGGAGAAATACATGATTTCGATGTGCGAACAGTTAGCGAACATAATTGTGCAATTACACCTCGTTGTTCTTTCTTTAGAAGCTTTGTAATTCCATCAGAGTTGATTATCTTTCCTGGTTTCCTTGTGATACCCCTTAATTCAACTTCCTTTCCTTCCGAATAAAATTTCATAAAAAGTTCTTGAAAATTAAAAGCTATTGTACCCAAGGATTGTAGCCATTGGACTCCTAGTACAACATCAGCACCACCCATTGGAACAAAAAACATTGGGCTATTCAATACATATTCTCCCATGGATAACTTGATATTATGGCACTTTCCAGAGAAATTTATGGTTCCTCCACTTACAACCATCACTTGACACTCTGGTGCTGGATCTAGGAAGCAATTCAAGTCCTTAGCTATATTAAAATTAATAAAATTCTGGGTACTACCCGAATCCATCAACACTGTTACCTTTTTCTTCTTGATATGTCCTTCTATCTTTACAGTTTGGGGAGTGGTAATTTCTTCCAATGATTTACAAGATATGGTCAGATTCATTTCTTGATGCTCGATGTGATCTTTCAATTCTTGAACATTTTTCTTCTTGATATGTCCTTCTATCTTGATAATTTGAGGAGTAGTAATTCTGGCCAATGCATTATAAGATATGGTTGGATTCATTTCTTCTTTCTCGATGTGATCTTTCACTTCTTGAACCTTTTTCTTCTTGATATGTCCTTCTATCTTGAGAGTTTGAGTGGTAATTATTGCCAATGCTTTACAAGATATGGTCGAATTCATTTCTTCTTTCTCTGGGGTTGGGTCCTGGCATATATCCTCTTCTTTTGATGTTTCTTGATCCTTTTCTTCCTCCTCTTCATACTCTATGTAAAATAACTTCTTCTCAACACACTTTGACCTTTAGTGCATTTTCTATCACAATTGTAACAAAGCCTTTTTTCTCTTTTTTCTTCCAATTGTTGTGGTGTAAGCCTTGTAGGTTGTGGAAGGCTAGGAGAAGAAACACTTCCATAATTATAGTCATGAGTGGTGGGATTCATTGTTTCCATAATTTCACTTCAATTTTTCTTGCCAACCCGAATGCCTCCTCCAATGAATCAGGTTCCCAAAAATGAACCTCATGTTGAATGTTATCCTTTAAAGTCCCTATGAAGACATCAATCCTTTGCTTCTCTGGAATATAATTTACCCTTCTATTCAATTTTTGAAAGTCCTCAATGTTCTCTTCCATTGAATGCTTTTGTTTGAGATTTATCAATTGGCTAAAGGAGTTTCTCTTTGTATCCTCATAATGTGCTATCATTTCCTCCGTGAAAATTTACCAACTAACAAGTGGTTTACGAGAACAAAGCCCTTTATACCATAAAAATTGATCTGGTTCTAAATATGAAGATGCAGTACGTACCTTTTGTAATAGTTTCACCTCATGTAGATCGAAATATTGCTCCATCTGAAGTACCCAATTTACCGGATCCTTGCCATCAAACTTTCTCATATCACCTTTTCTTGATTTTAGGAGATCGATATTGAAATGACTATAACTCTATAATTTTGTTTCTTCCAATTCTGAAATTGCGACTTGCAGTAGCCCTCTGCATCCTCTTTCCAATGCCACCAATCTGATCGAATTTAGATTCTCCAAGAAAGAGTTATGCACAATCTCCCAAGATGACCTGACTATATGCCTTTTCAGAAGAGCGAACTGGTATGAAGTGCCATGTGTCACTGTTTTAACCCTAGGATCTGTTTGGAATGTTATTCGAGAGTCTGAAAAAGGCCAAATTCCTCAGATCATATCTCCGAAAATATAGTGCGAAAAGCTCTGAATTTTGGACCCGAGGTTCAGTGCGATTTCGTCTCAAATGGGTTTTTTTTTTGCTTCTGAAACATCACAAAAAAAATATATATATATATATATATATAAGAGAGAGAGAGAGAGAGAGAGAGAGAAAATGCCACGATGACCTATTTGGAGCAGCAAAACCCTAGAATCCAAATCTCTAATACCAAATGTTATGAAACCAACTCACAAAAATATAGAAAAGATAGATCAACGCCTTAGAATTCAGCCTCTTCGAGGGGGAAACCTCCTTTACATTACACAAATGAACAATTCTTCGATGATACAAATGACAAGACCTCCTTTCTATATATAGTAGTCTAAGTGGTCATAATATAATCAGATCCGACACAACAATAATAATGTAAGGGCACAATAATAACAATAGTGGGCTTCTATGGGGCACAATAATAACAATATGGGGACTACATGGGTACAACAATATAATAAGGGGGTTGTACTAATAACAATAAGGGGTTACACTAGTAGTATAGGGGCCTTAAAAAAGGCATTACCTTCCATTGATACTATCCATGTGGGACAACAAAGGTCGTTTTATAACGATCTTTAGTAGCTATTCCAATTTGGTAGAAACCTGATTTAAGATCGAACTTGTTGAAGATGTTACATCCTTTCAGTTTTTGGAGAAGCGTTGCTTGATTTGGCAGAGGATATGCCATATTTTTTAGCACTGCATTTAGGGGCTTGTAGTTGATCACCATGTGAGGTTGGCCTCTTTTGATCTCTGAATTCTTGTTGACGTAGAATGCTTGGCACGCCCATGGGCTCTTGGCTGGTTCGATTAGGCCCTTGTCTAAGAGATCTATAATCTCTTTCTGGCAGTAATCCAACTCGGTTGGACTCATTAGAGTAGTTGATGCTTTCTGTGGTCTGATTTGTATATCATCTACATATGGTAGATCGATCACATACTTTTCTCATGCCCAAAAAGCATTGGGGATATCTGAAGTACACTGCTGGATAATCTTTTCATAAATTTCTTTCAAATAATCTTGACGATGAGTTGTGGCGAAAGAAATTATTCTTGATTTTTTTTGGACTTCTGTAGGCTTTGGCTGTTCTAGTTTTTGCTTGTGAGGGACAGAGAATGTATAAGAATTTTTTATAGGAATATGTCCAAACTTAGTAGAAATAGTCATGGAAAATATGAGTTGGTGGTAGTCAATAGAAATGGGAGACCAACAGGTAAAGAATTCAAAACCTAAAATAATGTTGGTCGGGATGTCATCAAGTTCGAGGAATGTACATTGAACTAGATGGTCTTGGATGGATACAGGGAAATCAATTACCTGATGTGGGAGAGAAAACATTGAACCAGTAATGCTGGCACTGCCTTCCATTGATTTCTCCCAATAGAAAGGGGAAATAGAAATATGGTGAGCTAAATTAACCTGAGCGCCTGAATCAAGTAAACAATCTAAGGAATATTGTTTACAATCAGGGGAAAAAATGGTAAGAGGAATATACAATTTAGGTTGACTGGCGAGAGAGAGAGACTTACCAGGATAAAGTGCAGAAAAATCAGGTGAATCAGGCCGTTGGGCATAATCTGGTGTAGGCGAGACAGGGGAAGATTGTTCTGGACTGTCTAGAGCCTTAGTTGCTAGATGGTCAAAATCATCATCAGAGGATTCAACAACTTCTTTCTCGAGCTAGTGCAATTTTGCTTTGAGTACCTGGATTTCTACGGCAAGGGATCTAATCTTTGCTTGCTTGTCATGGATCTGCATACGCATGGATGTGCAGGAGGCACGCTTGACAAGTTGTCGCTCTGGATGCTTGGTTGGATGGTCAGCGTATAACTCAGCTAGATGCCAGTAGGAGGGAACAGAATAGGCTATCTCCTTCTCCTTTTGTTTGGTCATCATCTGGCTGGATGACTGAAGTTCTGGATGGTTTAAAGTGGTCATGGCAGCATCGATTTTTTTGATCTCATCATGAATGTTCATGTAGAGATTTATCTGCCATGGCGGTGTTTGCTCGAGATTTTGCCTTAAGTCTGCAAGCCGCTTGTTAGGCATAGAAAACATACAAAAGCGGTAGGACTGCAAACTATCTTCATCATCAGAACTGCCATGGAAACCGGGAACGTGGTTTCCATCTTCTTCTTCTGCCTCGGAATCATCTTTTGGATAATAAATTTCTCCAGTAGGGTCTTCGTCATAATCACAGTAGACATTCATTTTC
Organism: Pinus tabuliformis; assembly: GCA_031772625.1. Classification (NCBI taxonomy): domain Eukaryota; kingdom Viridiplantae; phylum Streptophyta; class Pinopsida; order Pinales; family Pinaceae; genus Pinus; species Pinus tabuliformis. The sequence goes on along the minus strand of CM062807.1, from coordinate 832,884,917 downwards.
CCAATGACCTTCCTTATTACAAATAAAACGTCAGACTAATTTAGCTGGAGTCTTTCAAATCGAAGGAATGGTCGTTTTTCCTAGAAAGGCTTCTTTCCAGGATGATATGGCTTCTTGTAAGCTTCTGGCTGAAACTTACTCTCTGAGGACCAATTCTTCTTGTGCAGATCTTTGGATTTACAAGAGAATTTGGGGTCAATTGAAGGGTCCCTTACCCCAGTTGGGCATATGGCCAACTATTGTGCAAATCTTATTTGAAAAGATCTTGTTGTACTCCTTGAATTCAGTGATAACACGTTTAGCTAAACAGTGTTCTTCAATGACTTTCTTGATGTGGCCATGGACCATTGCTAAGGTCATGCCTGACAAAGAAAGATGTTTGTCTTCAAAATATTTGTTGATGGCAGTGGGAAGAATGCCAGGCATACTCTGGATATACCTCTTGAGGTATGTTGTATTAGCATAGGAATTGGATCGGATGAGCCAATCCTGCATTTGACAAAAATAATCTTCCATAAGACCAAGATTGCCTAACTGGTTAGACATAAAAAAATCACTGTAATGGTCTATATCTTCATCAATTGTAAGGCCGACAAACTGTGCACGTAGAGAAACTAGCAACTAAACAACAAGATCATTATGGCCAAGGATGGCTTCTTGGGCTTCTGTGGAGGCGTAATGCCACCATGTATGTGCTAAGCCACCAAATCCATTGATAATGAGTTGTGCAATGCTACAGAGAGAAAGGGTAGGGTCATCAATCTGTTTTTTCATTGCCCAGCTATTGAGGAGACTCATTGCATTCTCCAATTCGATCTTAAGTTGGCAATTTGGAAAAAACATGGGTTCTTGTGGCATAGCTTGGATGGCCACACTCATAGTTGAAACTCTAGTCATTGTTACTGATATAGGATAGGATGTTTCACCAACTTGGGTAATCCGCAAAGGGATACCTGGTTCTTGCTTAACATAAACAAGGAACTGATTTATTTGGTCCTTTGAAAGGGCAAGACCCTTTTCTTGCACCTGTTGCAAGAAGGATGTTGTGACCGAAGTAGCTACCTCGATCTCTTCTTCTTCGGCTGTTTGAATCCCAAAATTCCAAGTAGGTAGCTTATGACTAGCTACGCTAAAGCTGAAAGTGTGCCTAAGCTTGTTCTTGGGATTATCTGTAAACATAGCTGACTTTGATGGTTTATCCAAAATAGAATAGTCAGGGGTCTGAACCTTAGATCCTAACTTCTTGATGATTGGGGTAGTTATGGACAAAACCTGAGATATAGCTGCCAGCCTTTGGTCTAGCTTTGTATTGGCTACTGTAAGGACTGATATGTCAGCTATCTTGTGATCTAGCAATTCTAATCTTGCTAAAATCTTCTCGCACAATTCCTTTTCTTCAGAGACTGCTTGTTTAACCTTAAGGATGTCACTGTGCAAATCATCAATGTTCTTTGACTCAAGGTCGAGCTAGAGATTTGCATAGTTAAGTTGTGTAGTGTTAGTACCAGACGCAGTGGTTGCTGGTACTGTGGCGTAAGGGATGAATTCCCTTTTCTTTTGACCATCATCATCAAACTGTTAGAAAGATATATAAGGCAGGTTCCTTCCTGGAGTGTAGGATTCTTCTCCCGTGCTAACTTTGATAGTTTTAGTTGTTTCTTCTCGGGGTAGCCGAGTGAGCATGAGAATGTGAGGTCTTTCTGGCTTAGTAGTAGTACTAAGCTTTTGTATCAGCTGATTGCAGGCTGGACACTGCTGGTGTTGACCTTGGTGTTTTGTAGTAAGCTCTGTTGAAGAGCTTGTGGGATGGTTTTGGACCATCTCTGCAACCTTCTCTCAAAATGTTGTTTGAAATTCGGTTGGTAACCGGAAGGATTGGGTAGTAGCATTAAATGGGATTGGGTGTGCTTTGGAAATCTTCTAGCTGTATTTGAGTAAGGTTGATTGGTGGTACTATTCATATTTAGCTTCCCAAAGTTCAGGATATTAGATTCCAATCCATTCAAATGTAATAGGAGTTGTAGATTTACTGGAACCAGATTCCACCTCACTTATGAGTTGTGAAGTATGACGAATATGGGACTGTAGTGGGGGCATGCTGTCATTACCAAATCGAACAACAGTCAAAGTTTTGAGCTGAATTATTTTAGATAGGCGTTTCATGTCAAAACCTTGGGGATGAATATAAGCTTGTAGAAGGTCATAGATGTAAGGGTCATCTAATGACACAGAATACTTGGGATAGACAGTACCAAAGGCAGGGCCGTCATGCAGAGGATTGGCAAAGCCTCCTATTATGGCATCGAATAATTGGTTATGTTGAGTATCTATCACAACGCAAAGGCTATTGATATTCATGGATGGTCGAACGAGAGTGTTCAGGCCAAAACAGATTGCGCCCAGATGGAAATATTTGAAACCTTGGGATTTTGCCTAGTTGATCTATGACTTTTCAAGCAAGGGGATTTGGGTGGGTTCATCTTGAGATGTAAAACTTACGTCAACAAAATGAAGCCAAATCTGAGAAGAGGAAAAATACTTATAAAAGGGCATGTTATATACTTGAGCAGGTAAAATTGGCGGGATTTGCTAGTTTGGGTCTGGGTCGGTTTCAGAAATAGAAATAGTAGAAGCAGAAGTCGAAACTTCTCTGTAAGAAGACTTTTGGCCTGGGAGAGAAACCAGAGGAGCTGGTGCTTCAATCTCTACCTGGTTTATTGTTGATAAATTTGAATCCATTTTGTTGTACACCTAAATGCCTTGCCTTCCACCTACAACAAATGGTCTATGCTCTTCTGGCTGCAACCTAAAACTCAGTGATTCTCAGGGCACGATACGGGTCCGCTACAACAAGAGAAGATGCAACTATATCAAACTAAACAGATAGAGAAATAAACCAACTGTGGCTATGATAATCAAGTAAATACAAATTACCACCATCAAAATACAATTTCCAAAACAATTGTAAAAATGAAAACAAACTTCAAATTGAGAACAAAAATAAAGAAACAGAAAATGTTAACGGAACATCGCATGTGTAAAGACCTTACAAAAGCCAACTCATATGTGCATAATTCATTTTGGATAATAAGATCATCCACTTAATTGGTTTTCCTTTCATTATCTTTGAAAATTTTATATATAAATATTAATTTATAAAATAAATTTAAATTATAAAAAAATATGATATTGTTTTTATAAAATCAATTTAAATTATATATATATATATATATATATATATATATATATATATATTTAATTAAAAATATATATTTAATTAAATAAAAATAATATATTATTTAATTAAAAATATATATTTTGTTAAATTAAAATAAATAAAATATGTAAAATAAAACTTTAAAAACAAATTAAGTATTTTTCTTTTCATTTATATATTTGAAAAAAAAAAAAATTAATATAAAGATGTCAAATATCTCATATTCCAAATATGTTAAATATGACAATTATCTCATATGCCAAATATGTGTATACATGAACATATCCTCGCCTTTACCAGAGTCTATTGAAATTTCCTACTAGGATGAAGTCTGGTGTCAACCTATGGATTACGAACATGTCCCTTTCTAGTGCCGGTGATGTCATGAGTATGACCATTTACTTATATATTACCTAATTCGTTAAGCAAAACTACAGGAAGAGGCCCAAAAAGTTAATTATGAAGGGTTTCAAAAAAGTTGCAACTAGAAAAAGAAACAACAAATATCAATCCACACAATAGAATGTCAAAATCCATGATTATGGTTATCTGATTCATTGATAACATATGCCCCATATGTCATTGAGCCTCAACACCATGCTTCTTCTTATGTTCAATATTTTATTAGATCTCCATATCCCTGTATGGAGATCTTTTAATAGAATGGTTTGTAATTATTTTATTTCTTCCTTGATGAATTTTATATATCTTCCTTGTTTTAATGTCTTATTTTCCATTTCTTCTGTCATTTTTCTTTTAAGGTTTCTTGAGAACGTGATAAATCCACCCTTTCAAAATTATAACCATCCATTTCATTAACTTTCTTCTCTTATTGGGAGAACCTAAATTCTAAGTCTTGACTTTCTAAGTAAAAGACTTGGATGAGCCTTCAGAAGGTTTAATTAGTGTAGTAGCTTTTGAAAGATGATCCATGTTCCACCCTAGCATAGGATCAACTACACTACAATATTTCTTGCATTGTACTTCCCTTGATCCAAACTAAGAAGTCGTGAGAGAAGTTCACACTTAGGATTACAAGGTGGAGTCATGAAGGTCATCCTATTTCATCAAATCAAGCTCTTCATTTCCTCTTGAAATCACACTAAGTCGAGAGTCTACCCAATTGTTGTGGGTGGTTTCTCAATTGCTCTGTACAGAAAAAAACCAATGGGAAATCCTCTATTAGGATATCAATGGTGTGAGGATGAATTCCATTCTCCTTCTTCCACATAAAATTCAATATGAGGTCTTTCAACCTATTGAGCCAGGACATGTTCCCATTCACAGTGTGACCACAATGGGCCTGCATAGAACGAAAGGATCCCTTCACTGATTAATAGTTCCCTCAATGCTTCCCATTTTTAGTTATTTTTGTGCCTACACAACACGAAAGGAACCCTTCACTAACCTAGTAGTCCCTCACTGCTTTCATTTCTTAGTGCTTTTGTGTGTAATTCAGAAAAATTCCTTGACAACTATAGTTTGTGCTCTTGCTTAGGTTGAAGACTCTAACAATGAATTCACTCACCAAACCAGACAAACTAAATTCAATCATAGGTTTTTGTGTCATGTATAGGTTTCTTTATCCACATGAGAGCCTCAAATATTTGTCTCTCTTCTCTACTCTCACACCCTTGCGAGTGGTTATCTATATTCTTCTTCTCATTTATTGATGAGGCTCATCAATAGGTAAATTATATGGGTCACAATGCCACTCTCCAGCTTATTAAATTGTCTTTTCTCACATTTATTTACATATTTTATTATATTTTTCTTAGTGAGAAGAGTAAAAGTGAGTTATTATGTCCTGTGGCCTAATGTGTGTTAAATGCAGGAAATTAGAGCAGTTCTGAGTTGACTTGAGTGCAGGGACTCGTAGTAGACAAGCAAGAGAGATTATAGGAAGTGGTATCCCTCCTTAACTCCTCATATCATTTGAAGATTCTCCCATTCTATATCATCAACTTGGTGTCACAGGAATCCAAGCAAGCTAAGTTCATTGGCAACCAAGCTAGTGCTAGTCAAGGAAACATTATTCTTGAGTTACGGAGCCATGTATCCCTATTTTCTAGGGAGCTGTTGGTAGCTCCATTTTTGTATAAATAAGCAAGTTAAGGGACTCATTAGGATTCAAATTTTTATTGTAGGCAAGATGCCATTAAGTTGAAGCACATTTCACTGTTATCATTATGATGTATTTGACATTTTTATGATAATGAGAACTTATGTTTTGATCCAGCACTGACTTGACTCAGAGGGTTGAAGCTCTTAGGTTAGGGCCCAACCCTAGCAACAAAAGTTCCTCTCTTTTGTATCCATATTCTTATCTTAGAATGTTGATTTACTGCTGAAGTTTATTTTTGTTCTTTGTTTAGATTAGAAAGTTGATCAAAGTTGTTTCTTATCCATGCTTTCATTAGCTTAAAGAATTGATTAGTGTTGCATTCTAGTGAAGTAAATTATACCAGAAAATATTGTGACATTGAACCCTCCCCCATCTCCCTTATGGGATCATGATTAGGGGACCACACTCTTGTTGGTGTCAAGGAATGAACAATTTATCCACCCCTTTTCCTACATTAATGTATCAATTTGGGTGTGTATTCTTTTCAAGGCAACACGCAAGGTATATGCAGGGGCAAGGTTATAGTCTGACCTCAACCAAGGGTTCGTGATTACCAATCAAAACATTGTTGAAATAGGAATAAAAGCTCAACTGCATAACTTAAAAAGGTATTCACAGTTATCTAAGAAATCTGCAACAGCAACAAGAAATAAACACAGCGATGGAAAATACACAAAAACCAATGAAACACATAGCACCTGATCATAAGAGCGGGCCCAGCTCTCTGATCAAGGTTGCGCTACTCACAGCTAACGGTAGATCAACAAAAAGGTTTATATCTTATTAATCTGACTAATGTTGTTACAATACAATGCAGGGTCTGACTAACCCCTGATACAGGAATGACCCACCTTTTATACAGTATAAAGGAGAATAACATCTCTTCCCAAAACCTGGAAACTATATGCCCAAAGATATACATCAGTTCCATCATATCACTAGCGCCGAAAGAGCAAGAACAAGAATGATCCAAAGACGGGTTGAGAACAGCTGCAAATCAATTATGTTGTTTCGTCATGGTCGATCAGCTACTATGAATCACGGAATTGTTGCGATATGCTATGTGGTCAACACCTACGCTCCATAATCTGCGATCATCACATGTTTTAGTGGTTCGCATAGGTAAAAACCTTCATGACTCTACTTCATTAATTAAATATCCCAAGAGACGATAAAAGGGGAATTACCTCATAGTTTTACACAATAAATATATGCGAATGAATACAAAAGGGATGAAAAGAGGAGTGGAAATGCAAGGAAAAGATAGGCTAATTTGATGCCCAACAACTCTCACAACCCAAAAACAGAGTTTTCCTTTATTCATTTCCTAGGTTAAGTTTCATTCTTAGCTAGATAATTGTTTATGATTCCTTCGAAATATTTGTAGTTGTTACTTTGATTCTTAATATTGTTGTAGCTTAGAAGGTAGTCTATTCCACAGATCTAGTATTTAACAATAGTTAGATCAAGCTTTTTAAATTCAACCCATTTTTTCCATGTGTACATGTAATAATTTGTAAATGAAAAGAGAGACAGGTTTTATTGCAGGGATTTTTGATCAGCAAGAAGGGACACCTCCAACCAACTACACCTAGGTCTCCTCCATTTTATGTTAATGCACACCAGCCATATTCGAAATCTCTGTTTTCCAGCCATAGTGAGCAAGTTGTCTTAGGCAAATACAGCCTTCTGGGAGTGCTAGGCTTGGCCTTGGGTGATGTTAAACTTCCCTACACCTTCCACAAATGTCATTCACCCATCCAACACTTCATTTCACCATTATTGTCCTCCAAAACCTCTCAGCGAACTTCCTATAGTAGTACAAGACATCCTGTAGCAGTGCAGGACATCCTATAGTAGTTTCCTGTGGCAAACTTGTAGCTTCCTATTTTGACCCTTTTTTGACTTGAAATGGTAGTATAGCCTAGTGTAGGAGTAGGTTAACCCCTCATCTTGGAATCCATGACCAGAAGTGCCACCTAGACCAGCCTTTTCATTCCTTTCCCTCCTGCAAGATCAAATAGCATTAGCTTTTATATTTCTGAATTTAGCAATTAGGACGTTTTATCTATTATGCAAGTGTGAATGAGATAATTAATGCATGCATGTTTGGATTTTGAAATGATAGAATAAATTCTTATTTTCAAGCAGTTCTAGTAGCTAGATGATCAAGTGCAAGGTTAGCGTAGTTTCATTCCCCCAAGCGATCTGTGTCATTTCATAGCTAGATGATTTATGTCATTTCGTAGCATTTACAAGTTAGCAACTTTCATTTCCTGAATTGACAAGCATTTACTTTTCTTACACTAGAACTATTTTTACATTCCACTGTCAGTAGTCAGACTCCCTTTAGTCCAATAGAGGTATGGTCTGGAACCCTAATGGTCAAGTGCCCCAGTTGAGAAGTGACATGAGTAGAATGATGCATCTGCTATGTATATAGAATTGTCACCTCCAAGTTTGTATGAAACCCCAAGTTGATAAAGTAAAGCTAGTAGCCCTAGGAGTTGCAACATTCTTATTGCAATACTGAGGCTCATCACTTTTTGGCATCGTTGTTGGGGAGGTTTCTAGGTAGATGTAATTTCTGCTTTTTCTTTCTATTTTTCATTTTCTAGATAGATGTTACTCTTTCTTTCCTTTATGTCTTGCATTTAGATTTGAAGAAAACTCATAAAAAGGAAAAAATATATTTCTTTCATGCCTCGTAGGAGTAGAGACACTTTAGGGAAATTCTTTCCAAATACCCCCACACCATCAAATAGTCAAGCTTCCCTCTTCTTCGGTGACTGTCATCTTCCCTCTCTGACTATAGGAGAGTTAGAGGATCCCTTAGGAGAACAACCTGAAATATTTGAAGATTCTATTGAGGAAGAAGAAGTAGTGGCCATTCCACACACTTACGCCATGGTTGAAAATAGAAATGAGGTTGAAAATAGGAATGAGGGTTCTTTCCCCATCAGAGATACTAATGGAGATACTGGGATGAAAAACATAAGTCCCTCTTCCCTTCCTCACTTCCATGGCCTAACCTCAGAGGACCTTGATACCTTCATGTTTGAGTTTGTTGTCATCTGCAAAACTTATAATTATGCCTCTAATGACCAAAAGTTGAAGTTATTCCCATCCGCCCTCAAGGATGCATATTTGCATTGGTTCATGGGTCTACCTGGGGATAACATCACTACATGGGCTCAAATACAACAATCCTTTAACAACAAGTACAGGGACTATTGCAAGTCCAAAGACACCAAAGATGAAATCTTTAGTATGATCCTAGGACATGATTAATCCCTGGAGGATTATGAGGAAAGGTTCCAACTCAGTTACAAAAGGTCTAGATGCACCCTTGGCCTTGAATCACTCAAATTTGTCCTTCTTAGGGGAATCATGGAGGACATACTGGAAACCCTAAACATGTTGTCTGGAGGGGACATTTATCAGCTACCCTATAATGATATCAAGACAGTGTTCAAAAACCATTCTAGGGTTGCTAGAAAGAAGGGTAGGGCTAGTCAAGCTTTGGCCAATTCCTCTTCCTCCAACACATCTATCAAGAGTGAAATTGGAAACATGTTGGAGGACTTTAAAAGTGAAATGTTGCACACCTTTTCTCTGCAAATGGACATTATGCATATCAAGAGGAAACAAGAGGAAGCAGAGAGAGCTTTAGCTATATTTTTCCCTAAATGCACTAGGAGGCACCCCATAAATGAATGTCCACTAAATGTTATAGAGGTCTACTCGGTCTGTGAGGAAAACCATTCCACAGATAAGTTCCCTTCTCTACTGGGATTCAAGGATGTATACCAAGGGGCTGAAGGTGGGGTTGAACAACTCTGTTAAGGAGGCCTTAAGGACCTAGGCCATACCAGCAGGGCATGCAGGGTGCATCCTATTCCTACTACCATCCCAATTAGAATGCACCCCTGCCCCCTTGGTTCTCTTAATCACCCTTCATGGACCACACCTTCTCCTTGGTCTTATGCACCTTAGTATCCTTCCCAACTTACCAATCAATCATTTCAGCCATATGCTTCTCCACATCCTCAGTGGAATACCCCATCACAAGGTTGGAGGCCTTAATTCAACCAACCTCCTGCTTTACTGCCTCCACCTCCATCTCAACCATAGCTAATTCATCCTACTCCACCTAAGAAACCTTAGATGCCTGCCCAACCAAATCCGAACCCAAAAAACAAGCAGGCACAGTAGGTATATAGTGGGGAGACATCTTACCCTGCCTATGTTGTGGAGATTCAAGAAATTCACCTCAGGTCTGGAAAAGTGCTACCAGATAACCAACCTCCATCTCCACCTAAGGAGCTTGAAGAGGAAAATGAAGAGAGTGTTCCTAAATCCAATCCACCTCCTTTTCCTGAAATATTAATCCATCCCAGTCAGCATAACCCAGAAGAGACTTAACTTCTAGTAGAACTGGATTTTTTTTTGTGAAAATCCCACTCCTCCAAGCTATTAAGGATGTTCCCATATACAATAAACTTATAAAAGAGAAATGTTTCAAAAATTTCGAGAGGAGAAAGAAAGATACCCTTACCATTAATGTCATTGGTCAATTGTCTGACCTAATGCTGGGGAGAGTAATATTTCCAAAGTATCTAGACCCTAGAAGTCCTATGGTAGATGTGCACATTGATGGCATCATTTTCCGACACACCTTGATTGATCTAGGGGTTGCCATCAATGTGATGACTAAGGATACCATGCACAAACTAAATATATAAGGATCCTTCAGAAATACCACAATAGTACTGCAACTTGCAGACAAGTCCACAGTAGCTCTTGAGGGTGTTTCTGAGGATGTAATGGTCTCTATTGATTCCTTGGAGTATCCTATTGAATTCTTAGTTCTCCAGCCTAAGACCAAATTCAATGATTATCCTCTCATCCTTGGAAGATCATGGTTAGCCATTGTTGATGCTTACATAAGTTGCGGAGCTAGGAACATGACCATTAAGAATGGGAATTTTTCCAAACATTTGGTCTTGTACCCTCCTGCTCAGTCATCCCTAGAGCATGACTTACCCTTACGGTTGGAAGAGGAGGAGGAAGATTAAGTATATCACACGAAATCCTATCCAATTTGTACCCTAGATGCTATTATAGGAGGGGGGGAACATGATGAAGATGACCTCAATGATTAAATCCTCCAGAACCAACCCCCCAACACCATTCCTCTTGAAGAGCGGTGAAGGAATCCGACGATAACCTTTAGGTTGATTTATGCCTAGTTGACCCTAGTCCTGCTCATGTCAAAATGGTATAATTTGGTCCATCTAAAATATTGAAAATCAACCCCTCTCTCTCGGCCAACCAAGAATAGAAGTTGTGCAACATGCTAAGAGAGCACTCAGATGCTTTTTCTTGGAGCTATAAGGAAATGAAGGGAGTGCATCCTTCGGTGTGTACTCACCACATCTACATCAAAGAAGGATGCAAGCCAGTGCACCAACCTTAGAGGAGAATGAACCCAACCCTCAAAGACATAGTCAAATACGAATTGCAAAAGTTGTTGGATGAAGGGTTTATTTACCCCATCTCAGATAGTGAGTGGGCATCCCCTCTAGTTTTGGTCCCAAAGAAGAATGGAAAGTGGAGGATCTATGTGGATTACAGAGAGTTAAACAAAGCCACCAAAAAATACCATTTTCCTCTACATTTCATTGATCAAGTCTTGGATGGCCATGCAGTGAGAAGTTCTTCTCTTTCCTGGATGGATTCAGTGGTTATAATCAGATCCATATCAGCCCAGAGGACCAAGATAAAACCACCTTCACTTGTCCTTGGGGTAATTTTTCTTATAGGGTCCTTCCTTTTGGATTATGTAATGCCCCTGCCACTTTTCAAAGGGAAGTTATGAGCATCTTTGTTGAGCTAGTCCATGAATCTATAGAAATCTATATGGATGATTTCACTCCCTATGGATGTGACTTCCTGGAGGCTCTCTCTAACTTGGGGAAAGTACTAAATATTTGCATTGAAATGAACCTATCACTTAATCCTGAGAAGTGTGAATTCTTGATGAACGCAGGGATTGTTTTGGGTCATTCAATTTCCCATGAAGGAATACAAGTGGAACCAAATAAAATTGCCATTATAAAAGGGTCCCTACTCCTCAAAAGCAGAGAGATGTTAGGAGTTTCTTGGGCTTAGCTAGATACTATAGGAGATTTATTAAAGACTTCAACAAAGTAGCCTGACCATTGTTTGGACTACTGGCCAGTTACTTTGAATTTTGTTGGTCAGACAGTTACCAAGAGGCCCTAGAAATCTTGAAGCATAAGTTGATTGTTGCACCCATACTTAGGGGGGCTCTTACTTTCCACGTCCATGATAATGCATCTAACAAAGTTGTAGGAGCAGCTCTAGGACATATAGATGAAAATTTACCTTATGCCATTTACTTCATTAGCAAAAATATGTGTAAGGCTTAATTGAATTACACTGTGACTGAGAAGGAACTCCTAGTTGTTGTCCATTCTTTCAATAAACTCAGACAATAAATCATTGGTTATCAAACCTTTGTGTACAATGACCATGTTGCTATCAAGTACTTAATGAACAAGCCTGATGTGAATGCTAGAATTATTAGATGGTTGCTTTTATTGTAGCAGTTTGATTTAACCATCATTGATAAGCTAGGTAAAGAAAATGCAGTTACATGTTTTTTGTCTAGGATTGCTTTGTCTACAGGTGAATAAGGGATGGTTGATGAAAAGATGTTAGATGAACACCTATTTTCTATTTTAGTCCTCTCTCCATGGTTTTCCGTCATAGCCAACTACCTAGGTGCTTCAAATTTCCCTCCAAATTTGTCATCCATGGAGAAGAGAAAGATTCTAAGGAAGAGCACCCCATTCACTTGGATTGGGGGCAATCTCTTCAAATTGGAACCAGATCAAATATTGAGGAGATGTGTCACGGAAGATTAAATCTTTGACATCCTCTTAGACTGTCATGATGGGACTTATGGAGCTCACTTTGTTGCAAAGAGGACAACTTTCAAGGTACTGCAAGTGGACTACTGTTGGCCCACTCTCCACCAAGATGCAAGAAGGTACACCAGTCGATGTGATAACTACCAGAGGATGGGGAAACCTACTCCCTTTCAACCTCAGGTGGTTTTAGAGCCATTTGAAAAGTGGGGTATGGATTTCATTAGGCCAATTGATCTGCCATCAGGGCAGAAAAAGTACGTAATTGTATGCACTATTATTTGACAAAGTGGGTTGAGACCAAGGCTATTAAGGTAGAAACGGAGGAGAAAGTGGTTAAGTTCTTGAGGGAAAATGTGTTTTACAAATTTGGGTACCCTAGAGAGCTAGTCGTTGATCAAGGAGCTCAATGCACATCACATATGATCGAAAAATTGTTAAGACATCATGGGATAAAGCACAAAACATCTATTTCCTATCATCCTCAAGCCAATGGACAAGTAGAGGACACCAACAAGTCATTAGAAGGCATCCTCTCCAAGGTTGTGAATAGCAACAAAAAGGATTGGTCAGACAGACTAGTGGAGGCCACTTGGGCATACAATACAATTTGGAAGACAACTATTGGTTTCACTCCTTATGACTTGGTCTATGGAAAGAAGGATTTTCTCTCCATTGAGTTTGAGTACAACACCTTGAGAATGGAAGCATAGTTGGATTTGGATGTTACAAAGTCACAACAAGAGAGGTTGCTCCAGATGAATGGCCTAGATGAATTTAGAATGCAGACCCTCCCAGATTTATAATATGAGTATCTTTACGCTCTGTAAAAATGTAAGGTGCCATCTTATGGTTCCATTTCCTAGTTTTATGCCCTAAATGAACTCGTGCTTCCATCATCTCTTCCAAATCAATGTTCCAATATCTGAGCTTCGCTCTTAAGACGGGGAGAGTTTAGTTAGCTGTCTCCGTACATACTTCCTTCAGCACCCTACCAAAACACTGGCGGGGTGCTTTCTTGACCATTTCACTTGAGTGAGATAGGGGAGAGTGGAATTTCGTGTGGAGGGATCAAATCCTAAGATATACGAAGGAACGCCAACAACGCAAATTAAGAAATCCCATCCATAGAGGGCATATGTTCTATTCTAAAGCCCTATTGTCCTGCTTTGTATATACGAAGCTCTTTCTGGTCCCAACCTCCGTGGCATAGGGGGGTCTATTGAAATGGCTTTGTTGCAACCTTCACATTCCACTATTCTTTCATACAGTACGGATAGACACCTAAGCGAGACATCACATCGGAGCCAGGCATACACCTTATGTGCATACTCCATATCGAGGCTTTCAAAGCGATGCCTACTATAACACCAGTCTCTTAGATATATGTATAAATTCGATATTTATATGAAACAAGTTGATAGATTTGTGGTTGTCCGTTGTATAGTTGGAGTTGGGAAATCGGTTTGTTATTGCTCCTCTATATTAGAAGTCCCTTAAACCGATCCACCAGAGCTATTCCCGATTTCTTATATAGAGGATAGCCTATATATAATAAGAGCATTTAAGGAGGACCGGTAGGGGCTCACCATTCCGATGGTGAGGACCGATAGGGGCTCGACTATTAAGGAGAGGAATTTATTGCTTGCTTGACGTTAGGAAAGCAAGGACCCGGAGGGGCTTGCGCTTCCTAGTGCAAGGACCCGACAGGGGGCTCGACTGATAAGGATGCGTAAGCAGGCTCGACTGTTAAGGAGAGGACCCTTTAGGGGGCTCGACTGATAAGGATGCGTAAGCAGGCTCGACTGTTAAGGAGAGGACCCTTTAGGGGGCTCGACTGATAAGGAGAGGAGAGGAGAGGAGAGGAACTTTAGTTGCTCGACCACCGGGAGAGGACCGGTAGGGGCTCGACTGTTAAGGATGCGTAAGCAGGCTCGACTGTTAAGGAGAGGACCTTTAGGTGCTCGACCATAAGGGAGAGGAGAGGACCGGTAAGGGCTCACCATTCCGATGGTGAGGACTGATAGGGGCTCGACTGTTATGGAGAGGAATTTATTGCTTGCTTTCGAGGTTACGAGGGAGAGGAGCAACTCTCTTTTGGGCCCCTCACCAAATAAGCACCCCAATTTATCTCTCTATTTCCTAAAAAATAGAGGGTGAGGTAACGAACAAAATTTACGCGAAGGGCTCTCTTTAACGGAATATATTATTTCATGTTATGTGGCTCGTAAATGAGTTGTGGATACTGTTGTACGAACAGCAGATGCTGCTTATCTTTTCGAATAATATGATCCACAACTCTTTTTCGAGATCCACGTGCTAGTTCTAGAGGTGTTCACGTGGTTAACTTACATAGAAGCCACCGTTTCACTCACTACACTTCATCGACAGAGGAAGTTTTGGCATGACAAGAACATCAAGGAGAAGGTCTTTAAAGAAGGTGATTGGGCTCTATTATATGAACCCAGGTTTAAGGAATTCAAAAGAAAATTGATGACAAGGTGGTTAGGCCCATACCTGATAGAGAAGTGCCATGATAATGGAGTTGTTCAAATCAGGACCATTGAATAGGAAGGTATTCCCTTACTTGTCAATGGATACAGGTTGAAGGCTTACAAAATACCTCTGTCCAGGGAATATTTCATCAACACAATTAGCAAGGAGGTAAATTTGATTGGAAGTGTCCTAGATTCCAAGTCACAGAATTTTTGAAAACTATTTTTATTTGTGAAGAAAAAAAATGCAATAAGAGGCCTAGATAAAATCCTCCATGAGGCATCTGAGGCCCGCTCTTCAGTTGAAAGCCTCCTTGAGGCAGGCCAGGACTGAAAAATAAAATATCCCTGGGTAAAAACCTCCCTTGAGACTCCCAAGGCAGGCATGCAGGTTGAAAACCTCTCATGAGCCTATGTGTCCCTCAAGAAAAAGGAGAAGAAAAAGAGAAAAAAGGACAAAAAAAATTAACATGAGAGGGAACTCCAACCTATCCATTAATAAATTCTATCATTTTGCAGGTGTTTGAAGACATTGGAAATTACAGATCTACATGGATAGCATGCTCAATTTCATTCCATATCTCCCTCCACCCACTTCATCTCATCCATGTCAACCATGTCCCTACCACTCATATCCATTGTCGGGCATCAAAAATCATTTTTTTTTTTTGCATTTTATGGTGTGCTACAGGATGTCCTATAGCTGCTACAGGATGTCCTGTAGCTTCTACAAGAAGATCCTGTAGCACTACAGGATGTCCTAAAATGCTATAGGAAAGGGGACCTAATAAGAAAATCATCATGCATGCATATCCTAGGTTTATTAGGAACCCTACAATTTATCAAACCACTCACCTATCACCTATGCATCCCTGATTCAAATCACCATACCCGTACTTAGCTCTATCTCATTCAAAAAAACATAGGAAAATGTAAAAATGTGAGTGGTGAAGGGTCGTGGAAATGGAGGACATGTCTCCCCTTTATATATATATATATATATATATATATATATATATATATATATATATATATATATATATATATATATATATGGGATACATGTCCTCGATTTCCATAGCCCTTCACCACTCAATCAGAGCTCTTCTATCATCCACCAACCCCTACACCACTTTCCACCATCCCTCTGAAGAAAAAACCTTGAAAATGAAGAAAAAGGGGTTGCTACAGGAGATCCTATAGCAGCTTGTGCCACTACTACAAACAGCCCGAATCTCAGTTTGTTTGACCAACTAGAGTAAGGAAGAGTGCCATCATCCATGGGAACCTTGTTCTTCCTAGAAATACTCCATAGTAGCAGCATTAACAAAAGGATATCAAGCACCTGCACACATGAACAAGACAAGAAGTCAGCTATACATGAGTCAAAAGAAAAACATAGAAAGATAGCAAGGAAGCACTTCCCTTAGTAGAAGCACAGAAGTCAACTACTCCAACATGCACAAATCAACAAAAGGTAGGCTCAGGTATGGTAACTTACTTAAGTCTTCCCTAGGTATGATATGATGAAAAATTTGTAAATGTCGAAGAAAGGTATTTTTTATAAGCTAGAGGTGGGCAGTTAACTTGGCCACCCTCAACTCATGATCAAAAAGTGATATTTCAGTCAGCATGCCACGTAAGGATGTCACATCAGTGGGAATCAGTTAGAAAGGTGGTCGAAATCAGTTAAGAGGGAGTGGGTGATGATTACGAGGAGTAAGTGAATGATGACCAACGATGGGCCAATGATTCAAATTAGGAAATCTCGTACCACTGCCAACCAACACAACGCTCCGAGTCCTAACCATAAATAGCATAAAACCCCAAAATTTCATGCATTTTTTTGCTCATTTCGAAATCAAGGAGATAGGGACCAGCTTGGAAAGCCATTGAAAAGTCAAACCCTGCTCTGGCCATCCTACAGGAAACAACTACAGGAATCAAAGAAGGCTACAAGAAGCTACAGGAAATAGTGAAATTCCACAGGAAGTCTGCAAGGGTGTGCCTAGGGTCAACTTGGTCCTCAATTGTCATAATCCCAGGCATTACAGTGAGAAGTAAGTAGCCTATCTCTCCTTTGTTCATGGTTTTCATAACTGATACACTCTGCACTATCTTAGTAATTACAGTCAGCTTGGGAATTAAAAAGAGTTTGGGGCTATAAAAGGAAAAAATTTGTGGCTATAAGGAGTTGTAGAAATTATAGTCATCCACTAAAAAATTTAGCTGTGAGCTACCCTAAAATTCATACTAAAGATATCCTACAAAACCTCATGCACTTAGCTGAAACCAGAGAAGAAAATGGGAAGGGGATTATATAGGAGCAAGCCCAAAGATACATCAATAATTCACCTTCATCCCCCTATGGTAGACATATTCAGGAGGCATCACTAGTTAGGCTTCTTTTAGTTGCTCAAGGGATATGATGATGATATAACTTATGAGTTTTCCATGGCACTAAACCCTCAAGCAAGAACAAGTGCTACCATTGTGGTAAAAGGTTGTCCATTACCATCAATCTTGAGTTAATCAACAGAGTGACAACACTTCCTCTAGGGGTCAATTGGAGAAGGGAAGACAAGGCCAGCAACACCTTTGCTAAGAAAAAATTCTTCACCAATGATGAGAGACCAATTGAAGACAAAAATGGGGTTAGAAGGGAGAGTCTTCCCTATCCCTGGGATGAGGTAGCCTACCACATCCTTAAATACATTTCTTGTGAAGGGAGATAGAGTGTAGCTTATGGATACCAGTTCTGGTTGCTCCATGAATTGAGATTTTGAACCAGGCTTCCCATAGCCCAAAGATTAAGTGTGCCCTATTTTCTCCTACAATCAATCATAGACATGAGCCAGAAGGTGAAAGAGGGAAAGAAACAACAATTTAGCACACCATGGTCTCATCAAGCTGATAGTAGAGGATGCTTTGAGTAGATCAAGAGTCCCTGTCTACTGGTCCACATTCAGATATATCGATAGAGAATCATTCCTGAAGACCCAAGTCCTTGTACTTGGTGAGAACCCAGCTTCAATTGAAGAAGAAGGAGAAGAAGAACAAGGAGAAAAAAAAGAAGAAGAGGCAGTGACATACAAAACAAAGGAAGAAGAAAATAGAGAAGAAGAGGAGGAGCAGGATAAAGAGATCAGCCTTAAGAAGACGAGTGCATGTGAAGAGGAGGAGATATCCCTAGATTAGGGAAGGTTGTCTCTTGAACCCACTGAAAAGGAGGAATCTTTTGCCTTAGCTCCTATGAGCATGCCCATCAAATCCACAAAGAAAAGGCAGAGAAAAACTCCCCTCTATTTTATAACAAGAAGAAGCACTAGGATTAAGCAGGGGTAGCCTAAAACCCCCCAAAAAATCCCCTATTGTAATTGAAGAATCACCAAGTAAACAGGAGGAGCTAAATCCATGGGAATGAAGGTTGAGAAAGTCACATCATCAGGAGCAACCCCAAAGGCTCTGATTACCTATGTTAGGAATCCTGTCACCAGGTCAACCTCAGCCAAGTAGAGAAAGGCACCTGTAACACTCTAGAAGAAAGGAAAAGGCTTGTTGTAGGATCCCAAAACAATGCTACAGGAAACATTGGCAGTGCTACAAAAAAGGAAGAAAGTGCTACAGGGAGAGCAATAGGGGAAAAAAGGAGGCAACTAAGCAACACCACAAGCATGGGAGGGGGCAGCTTCTCCAAAGACAGTTGAGGGAGATTTTACAAAGCTACAGAAGCCTAGTCCACAGTAGAACTTAAGCTCCTACTACAAGTTCATTGAAGGAGGCAGAGTGATTCCACATAAATTTGCAATCCATCTCTTCTTTGAACCTATAAAAGAAAGAGGAAGGACAAATCGATGGATGCAGATTACTAAATCAAAGAAAGTAGAAGATGTGGGCCTTATGGAAGAAAAAAGCCTAGAGATGGGCAAGAAGTTGAGTGAATTGAGAGATAGAGAATACACCATGAAAACATAGTTGCATGAATAAAACACATGGTTGAGGAGGAAATTTCAAGAAAAGGAGACCTAATTGGCCACCATGGAAAACCTCTCCATGGAGGCACTTCAATGCAGAGTGCCATCGAAATCCTATGCACTTTACCTCAAGGACCAATGGATGCAATTCCAATTTAAGACATTGGCACAACATGGGACCATTCCATTCCAGAATTACATGCAGTTCATTGATTGGTGTGACAAGAGAACCCTTGAGGACAAGGCCAAGGTATCTGAATTCTACCTACACAAATTTGTCATAAACAAACCTGAAAGTTTGGGACCCCAATGAAAATTTGGGAGACTTGCAGTTGATGGCCCTTGCACTATGGATGATTCATGAGTAAGATAAGACTGGGAGTTGAAGAGAATAGTAGAAAAAGAGTAAAAGGAACCCCTCTACATCAAGGAAGAGCAAATAAATTCAAGTTTTGTCATCACTAACCACATCATCATTTCCCATGATGTTCAAATTTTACCAAGATACCTGGCTACCCAATAAGAGACCATCTCACATTTTGAGGACACTCTAAGACTATTGGGGACTAAGATCCAACAAGCATGCTAAAGGAGATGGAATAACCTGCCACATAGTCTCAGGATTAGGGAGTATCACTCTCCTGAGACATTTAGGGACGCATTAGAGAGAACACCCTCATATAAAAAGGAGACTCAAAGACTGAAGATCAATTGGATTGGACTTAAGCTCATTCCACCTTTGTTTTTGGGTATGCTTGATAGTAGGAAGGAAGAAGAGGAAAGAAACCAATGTGAAGATATAGAGAAAAATGTAGGGTTCTATCCTCAGGAAGAGACACCAGCCACAGAAGCTTGGGATTTCAGGGAGGCCACCAGGGCTATGAAGGATATGGTATAGATGACTAGGTTAGTTAGAGGATGAGAACCGTTTCAATAGGGGGTTGATGATGAGGCTCATCAATAGGTAAACTATATGGGTCACAATGCCACTCTCCAGCTTATTAAATTGTATTTTCTTACATTTATTTACATATTTTATTATATTTTTCTTAGTGAGAAGAGTAAAAGTGAGTTACTATGTCCTATGGCCTAATGTGTGTTAAATGCAGGAAATTAGATCAATTTTGAGTTTACTTGAGTGCAGGGACTCAGAGTAAACAAGCAAGAGAGATTATAGGAAGTGGTCGCCCTCCTTAACTCCTTAGATCATTTGAAGGTTTTGCCACTCTATCTCATCATCTCAGCACAGGCAGCCAAGCAAGTCGAGTTCATTGGCAGCCAAGCTAGTTGATTCAAGGAAAAGTTATTCTCAAGTTACGAAGCCAAGTATCCCTATTTTCTAGGGAGATGTTGATATTTCCAATTTTGTATAAATAAGCAAGCTAAGGGACTCATTAGGATTTGAAGTTTTATTGTAGCCAAGAGGCCATTAAGTTGAAGAACATTTTACTGTTATTGTTATGATGTATTTAACATTTTTATGATAATGAGAAATTCTATTTTGATCCAGCACTAAGTTGACTCAGAGGGTTGAATCTCTTGGGTTAGGGCCCAACCCTAGCAACAAAAGTTCCTCTCTTTTGTATATGTATTCTTAGCTTAGAATGTTGATTTACTGTTGAAGTTTATTTCTGTTTTCTTTTTAGCTTAGAAAGTTGATCAAAGTTGTTGCTTATCTATGCTTTCATTAGCTTAAAGAGTAGATTAGTGTTGCAATCTAGTGAAGGAAAATATACCAGAAAATCTTGTGACAGTGACCCCTATCCCATCTCCCTTATGGGATCATGATTAGGGGACCCCACTCTCACAGCCCAAAAACAGAGTTGTCCTTTATTCATTGCCTAGGTTAAGTTTCATTCTTAGCTAGATAATTGTTTATGATTCCTTGGAAATATTTGCATTTGTTAGTTTGATTATTAAGATTTTTGTAGCTTAGAAGGCAGTATATTCCACAAATCTAGTATTAACAATAGTTAGATCAGACTTTCTAAATTCAACCAATATTTTCCATGTGGACATGTAATAATTTGTAAATGAAAAGAGAGACAGATTTTATTGCAGGGATTGTTGATCTGCAAGAAGGGACACCTCCAACTAAATCCTCCTATGTCACCTCCACCTTTTGTTGATGCACACCAGCCATATTCCAAAACTCTGTTTTCTAGCCACCATGAGCAAGTTGTCTTAGGAAAATTCGGCCTTCTAGGAGTGTTGGGCTTGGACTTGGGTGATGTTCACCTTCCCTACACCTTCCAAAACTGTCATGCACCCTTCCAACACTTCATCTCACCATTCTTGTCCTCCAAAAGCTCTCAGCCAACTTCCTGTAGCAGTACAGGACATCATGTAGCAGTTTCCAGTAGAAAACCTATAGCTTCCTGTTTTTACCTGAAATGGTAGTATAGCCTAGTGTAGGAGTAGGTTAACCCCTCAACTTGGACTCCATGACTAGAAGTGCCACCTAGACCAACCTTTTCATTCCTTTCCCTCCTGCAAGATAAGATAGCATTACCTTTTATATTTCTGAATTTAGAAATTATGACTTTTAATCTATTATGCAAGTGTGAATGAGATAATTAATGCATGCATGTTTGGATTTTGAAATGATAGAATAACTTCCTATTTTCAGGAAATTATGGTAGCTAAATGATCAAGTGCAAAGTTAGCATAGTTTTCTTCCTGCAATCGATTTGTGTCATTTCATCGCTAGATTATTTATGTCATTTCATAGCATTTACAAGTTAGCAACTTTCATTTCCTGAATTGACAAGCATTTACTTTAACTGCACTAGAACTAGTTTTACATTCCACTGTCAGTAGTCAGACTCCCTTTGGTCCAATAGAGGAATAGTCTGGAACCCTAATGGTCAAGTGCCCCAGTTGAGAAGTGACATGAGTATAATGATGCATCTATTGTGTATATAACATTGTCTCCTCCAAGTTTGTATGAAACCCCGGGTTGATAAAGTAAAGTTTGGTAGCCCTGAGAGTTGTAGCATTCTTGTTGCAATACTGAGGCTCATAAATTATATCGTATTGTTGCTTGTTTTTTCTTCTCACACCCCCACAAATTCTTCTTTCATTCCCTTGCAAACACTTCTCTCTATACCATTACCTTTCTTCACGGGTTTCCTCCTTGATGGGTTTCTTGTCAAACATGACCATGGTGGTCAAATTAGAATCTTACAATTAAATGCCATAAGTTTTTTTTGGGTATTTTTGCCATAGCTTTGATATGATAGTTGGGGTATAAAAGAACTACTACCATAAATATAGAAGTTACTACGACCTCCTTCTCATTAGATATGTTTATTGGGAAAAGTTGACAATCTTAAATATTATGAATATTTGGCTCAACCAAACAATATTATCAAGAATTAATTACATAAATCCCTCTTGTTGGTTTCCATACTCCTCATGGATTCTCATGGTCAATTTCAAGGCTCCACCCTTTCATCAATTTCTATTAACATATAATTACAATTATTTCAATTCTTTTAACCCATTTATGATTACTTTCCCACAAATGTTTCATTAACATAACTAATTACAACTACAATATCAATGAATAGTTAAAAGCTAAGGTGTTAAACACCTTGGGTGATCTTATAGAGGTGTATCTTTCAATATATGAAATTGAAATTTACTTCCTCTCTTATACAAAGAAGGTTAATCCAGTTGGTAGAAATTGAAATAGAAATTGATATAAAATGAAATAAAGATTGACATGTACATTGAAATCAACACATTGATTTCAAGGTACATTTTTAATCATCTATTGATCAATCCATACTTAAAACAATGTATTAGAAATTGAAATAAAAATAGAAACCCAAGAGGGGACCAATATCTTTGGGTGGGAACATTTCTTCAAGTTTTACACTCTAAAGAGATTTTCACTTCTAAAAATTTGATTCCTTTCAATACTTAATAGTTTCAAAGTTAAAGTGGATCTAAACTAATAAGAAATATTGCATTCTTATTTTTTGTAAAAAAATAATGATAATATATTTTTAAAGTCACAGACCAAATTGGTGTATGAAATCCTCTTGTTTGTGGGAGAAGGGACTCGCTTTTGCACAACAATTTGACTACTAAAGTGTACTTACATACTCTATGCTTTAAATTTAAACATATAAATAAATAAATAAATCTCAATTGCCTAAACATTTAAAGTAGACTTCCCTATCTCCTTGGTATCCACCTCAAAATAGAATCCTAGATAAATCACAGATCCAACTTTGGCAAAGCACACAAGTTAAGCATAAACCATAAATCTAAATTTGAAAAACACACAATGCAAGCAATTTCTTTTAAAAACACTCAAGGCATTGTCCCCGATCCTTGTTATCCTATTAACTAGAGGTAAATCATAAATCTAACTTATGTAACTCATACCAAGCACACGACTCGATCATTTTTTTTAAAGAAACAAATTGAGGGCATTGTTAGTTCGTCTCCCATTTTAGCTAATGCAAACTCAACTTAGGGATGTCATGTCTTGAATGAAAAAAAGTAAACAAAGAACGTCACTCCTCATAAGGTGAATAATGAAGGTCCAATGTAGCAAATCACCATTTAAAATTTGAGTTTTCTTTAGTGCGACTTTTTGGAATCTTTTTAGGTGGGTTTTTCCAGTCTGATTTCTCTAAAATCCAACAGGAATTTATTGAAATCACAATTTTGATGGTAACCCCTGCACATTCGAAGTTCCCTAGGTTTTTTAGGGTGTTGAATCCATACATACAGTCAAAAAACCAGTTTAAATACCACAAATCAAGATTTCACCTCAAATTTTTCCGTTGGATTCCGGCACCGAAAAGTCCAAAAAGTCGCACTATAAACAAATCCTTTAAAATTTGCATATTTTACATCACCAACGTATTCAACTTCTATAGACAATGATCTACATATTTTAAATCACCAATATTCAACTTCTGTAGACAATGATCTACATATCTACAGTGATACTAGTGATTCCAACATGTCACCACTAGTGAATCCCATGAAGCCTACATTGGATTTCCATCGTAACGCTACCTCACTCTGTAACCTACTTCTTTAGTGGCAAACAAGTTATTCCTAAGTCATTTTCCACTTACATTAATTATAACTCACTAATGAAGAAATGGGGCAAGATCACAATGGTTACATTGCACTTTAGGACCTAGTTGCACAAATCGATATGTCCCTATGAATTTTATATTGAAATCCATCAGGATTCTTTAAAGATTGTATTGAGAATGATGCGGAGTTCATCGAACGTGGTTCATGTGTAAGGATTAATACGTTAAGTTAGTAAGAGTGCCGAGCACACTGATGTGCAGGCTCCCAAATCACCTAAGGATTTGAGTTCTTCTCATTTTGCACGCAAATCAGACAGATTGTCCACAGATGCAGAGCAGGAGAGGCACTCGACTAGACTCAAACACACAAAGACTCGAACTCACTCCAAATGCAAATGCCTTAGAAATGAGCCTTACCCTCCTTATATAGGAAGAGAGGGGGGACAAGCATTACTGTGGATCATCGGTGATCTGACAAAATCATTACCTTTCGATGCTACCAGGGCAACGTCGGCACAAAGATTCTGATCCGAGTGGATGGAATTATTGCTTTCGGGTAATGCCAGGGCGTCATCCATCCAACAGATCCTTGTCCGAAAAAGTAAATCTTACGACAAATATTCTTCTCAGTACAAAGCTCATGAGAAGATTATGAAATCGACAAAACAAAGTGGATGCTTTTCTGAAAGCCCACGGGAAAGATTATTTACACATTGGAAGCTTTATTACAACAAAGCCTATGGAAACAGGTATATCTTGCAACTCTGCCATCTAAATTTGTTGATTATATAAGAACGCGGGAATTCTTTCAAATACCTTTTGAGTCATGTACATGGGGAGAGATTTATGCTCTCGTTACAAAGACATTGGTCAGTCTTTGTACTAGCTCAAACATAAATAAGTCTCTGGAAAAACTTTCCAGATTGCCTGACAGAAAATCCATATGCAGCAAGTATGGATTAACATTGGATGATCCTCTGGTAAAATGAAAGAAGGCTAAGAAAAGAGCCAAAAGAGAGTTTAAAGAAACTTTCTATAAAAACTGAAGAAATTATCCAAAGACTAAAAAGAGATATTCAAAGTCGAGGCAAGGCCAAGCCTCCAAAACAAAGAGAGGGTATTATAAGTATGTCCCCGGAACACACTACTATAATCCCTCTGATATTCACCTGCACACAAATAAGCAGGAAAAATGGAATAAAATTACTTGCTAGTTATGTGGAAAAGCTAGACACACTTCCTCCAGATGTCCAGAAGGCGAAGAGACAAAGCTAAACAAAGGCAAGAAATCCCAAGCCTTTGCCCAAAGAAACAAGCAAGTAAAGCAAGAAGGAAGAAGACCAATAGTGTGCATGAAATGTGGCTCTCATACACATGCTACAGAGCGCTGCCCAAATGTCATAATCAGAGACATAGCTCAGCAGCATCAGATAGAAGAATCTTCCTATGATTCTTTCATTTCTTCCTCTGCAGAAGAACTTAATGCTTATATGGAAAAATATTCAGATTTTGCTTCTTTAGATTGTTCATGTTCTGAATCTGAAGAGTGTGCTTGTCAAATACAATATAATTTTGATTCAGAATATTTCAGTGAGTCTAGTAATGAAGAAGGGGAAATGCCTAAGCCCCAGAAAGAGAAAGTCCTCATGGCCGCTACAGAAGAAGAAGAATTAAAGATTCTATCCCAGATTCGAGCTATGGGGGATGGAGAAATGAAAAATCGCCTGACTGAAGCCTTCATGGATCAGCTCAAAGCAAAAGCTTCAAACAGTTCAAGTAAGAAGTCTCTATTTATTGATGCTTCATATGAACGAAATACAAAATCATTCCAAAGGCATCAGCAGAAGCCTGATAGAGTAAGATCACTTACTCTAGGAGAAGTCAGTCGAGAGATACATAATCTCAAGACAGAAATTTCTGCAATAAAAGCTCAAGTTGCAAAAATACAGAAAGGAAAACAAATGGCAAAAGAAGAAGGTGATGATCAGCCATGGAATACTGCTTCATACAGCAGTAATCAAGAGGTTCAAATTGTTGAAGGTATGAAGGATCAAAATTTTGGATTCAGAGATATGTGGTTATTAACCATTTCATACCAACAGCATCATGTCCTGATAAATATCTGCATAAAGGGGAAAATGTTTGAAATGATTGCTCTTATTGATTCAGGAGCAAATATTAACATCCTGAATATGAAAAATATCCCAGCAAAATATTGGGTGACTGCAGAAACAGAAGTGGTAGGATTGGGCAATAAAAAGCTCCTATATGAAGTACCCAAGGCATCTGTTTGTTTTGATAGCCACTATGTTTATTTGAAATTTGCAGTAGCTAACATTCCAATAGACTGCATACTTGGTAATGTCTTTCTTGAAGCAGTAGAACCTCATGGGTCACTCAGACGCAAAGGAGGGAAAGCTGGATATTTTATATCTGTTCCCACTTCAAAAGGGACAAGAAAGAAAATTGAACTTCCATAAATCTCCAATCCTAGAATTTCTACAATGGTACACACTGTACAAGATCTAGATAAAGCTGAAGCTAGACTGACAGATCTAAAAGATCTGAAATCAACTCTGAGAGTAGAAGAATAGCTTAAATCACTCCAGGTCAAAAATAGAATTGGAGAATTGAAGAAACAATTAGAAGAAGAATGTTGCTCAGAAGAACCGAATGCCTTTTGGCACAGGAAGCAGCACACAGTCGAACTCCCTTACAAGGAAGGATTTGTTGGTAAACCTTGTAAGAGCGGAGCTATTCCGATGAGCCAAGGATACAGAAATCTCTGCGAGAGAGAAATTCAGCAGCTCCTCAGCAAAGGATTGATTAAAGAATGCGACAATCCTTGGAACTGTTATGGGTTCTATGTATATAAGAGAGCTGAACAAATCAGAGGCATTCCGAGATTGGTTATTAATTACAAGCCTCTAAATTCAGTCCTAGCTGATGACAGCTATCCAATTCCACACAAAGGAGATTTGATCAGGAGGATAGCTGGCGCCAAGATTTTTTCCAAGTTTGACCTAAAAGCAGGTTTTTGGCAAGTGGCCATTGCTGAAAAAGATAAGTTCAAAACTGCCTTCAGCATACCAGCAGGACATTATGAATGGAATGTCATGCCTTTTAGGCTCAAGAACGTGCCATCAAAATTTCAAAAGGTAATGGACAGTATTTTCAAGCCATATTTTGACTGGGTAATTGTATATATTGATGATGTATTAATTTTCTCCAAAACCATTCATGATCATTTTAAGCATGTAAATATATATAAGAATTTAGTTAAGCATAATGGTCTGGTGCTTAGCAAAAAGAAGATAGAGATCTTTCATACCACAATCAAATTTTTGGGTCATACAATCTGCAACGGGCAGATATCTCTGCAGAAACATGCATTAGAGTTTGCAGACAAGTTTACAGATGTCATAACAGATAAGAACCAACAGCAAAGGTTCTTAGGCTGCCTCAACTATGTCAGCAATTTTTACCAGGACTATGCCAGTGACAAAAGGATATTGAATAAAAGGCTAAATAAGAATCCTCCAGAATGGACAGAAGTCCATACAAGAGCAATCCAGAATATCAAAGCAAAGGTAAAATCATTGCCTATTTTGTATGTTGTTGATAATCTTGCATATAAAATTGTTGAATCAGATGCAAGTAATATTGGTTGGGGTGGAGTTTTGAAGCAAAAAATTGGAAAAGATGAACAAGTTGTTCAGTTTTCTTCTGGAATATGGAATCCAGCCGAATTAAATTACTCCACAATAGAGAAAGAGGTCAAGGCAGCATGGAACTACATCAGTAAGTTTGAAGTTTATCTTATTAATAAACCTTTTTTATTAAGAACTGATGCATCTGCTTTGCAGAAGGTCTTAACAAAAGACATCAAAAGGGCCGAAGAAGCCAAGTTTGCCATATGGCAAGCTCTTTTTGCAAACTTTGATTTTCAGGTAGAGCACATTAAAGGAAAAGACAATGATCTCCCTGATTTTTTAAGCAGAGAATACATTGAACCAAGAGATAATGTCATGATGATCATCAATGAATGGGACTAGCACCAGAAACAAGAATTCTTAAGGACTATCCCGGACGACCAAGATTGGGAGACCTATAAGAGAAACTGGAAACCCACTTGGCAGCTGAGAAACACAAAGGTCCTGGATGCCAACTTGCAGCCTCATACTGATATCCAACACTTTGTCCCAGAAAGAAAAGTGTACCCTAAAGGAGGCAAGTGGATTCATGATATGATATATGACAAAGCAAGGCGAGACTGACATTGCACAACGGGCATTGGAGCAAAATTTTCATGACATTGCCACTATTTGGTACCATGGTGGATCTAGCACAGGAATATATGAAAGATACGTTTGCATCTATAGGACAAGAGATATTTGGAACAAGCCAGGACACGTCAGAACTCAACCTGCTACTAGATGGCCAAGAAATGATCCCAAGATCATTTTTCCCGATACAGTGTACAACTTTGCAGACTACAAGAAGCTCTGGTGGGACTTCCTGAACGTTGATGATAAGGTAGGAACCCACTACACCAAATTAAAATTCAGCACCATTGGTCATTATCAAGGATATCAACAGTGTAAATGGTTCAGAGACTGGTGGACTGATTATGGTATAAGCAGAACCGCAATGGACCCAGTATGGCATGAAAAATATTACAAAACCCATTGTAAATTATGTAATCAGCAAAACCTTGTAGAATGCATTCATCCCATTTATAGAACTGTTAAACAAATGACAGAGGGTGAGTGGACAACCTACAAGTCATCTCCCTATAATAATTCCCTGGAAGAATATATGAGAGAACACATGGAATGGCTTGAATAAAATTAATTAGAAAAAGATGTTTAAATTGAATAAAATTGAAAAATAAAAATAAAAATTAAATGGTAGGAAAAAAAACATTTATTAATTAGATTATTTAATGGAGATTGACTTTCTCTTGCATAAATTTCAGGAATCACTAATTTATTATTTGGTTATGTGTTGTACAACTCTCCATGACAATGGTGCAATAGTACATTCTAGGAATCACTAATTTACTATTTGGCTATGTGTTGTAGGAAAATATTATTTATCATGCACTAAGCCAATCATTGGTTTGGTGCATGTCATTGTTATCCATACATACATAGTTAGAAATGGAGTATAAATTTGTGTCGCATGTCATCTTCATCATGAGCTCAAGTCATTATCTTTCGCAAGATCTATTATCATTTACTTTGTACCCAAATGCATTTCTTTCAATAAACCTAACCTCCATAGTCTTGTCATGGGAATGGCATTACAAAATTCCTCAATCCTCATCTTTCCTAAAACTAAAATTTGATACATCCATTGTGTCCAACTCATCGAAATCTTTCCAATAATTTAAACTTTACAAAAATTGGCTCATAGATCACAAGATATGGTCATTTGAATTTTGGCTCCATAAACCTTACCATGTCAGCATCATGTTTCCATGTGGCAACCCTCAACCCTCTAGGGGAGGCCCACATCACTGTGCCTACACATGTGGCACGACCACATCATCACCCTTCCCGCGTTCCCCATCGACTTGCTCTGCTAACTCTCCACGTGTATCGCCCCTCAGCCCTTGCCATATGTTTTACAAAACACTTACACCCTAAAGTCCCAAGACGACGAGTTTTAACGTTAATGAACATGTGGAATTATTATCAACCTCAACCATGTTAACCTTTCTCACAACTGCAGCATATCTCCCCTGAGGCTCAAGACCCCAAGGTCTGGGACATGAAGTTTGTCGTGAATTATTGGGGGAATTACCCGCCCACCTTGCTCGTTAGTATTGGCCTTATCTTGGTTGGAACATTACCAACCTTGCCGAGATCCTAAGACACTAAGGTCCCGAGAAGGAACTCCTTTAACGTTATATGTCAAGAATACCCTTGTCTCCCTCATCTATCAATATCAACCTCTTTTCCATTGTGCATATCTTATCCATGTGGCCTCCTCCAAGAGTTCCACATGTCACTCAATTTTGAGCCCCTTGACCCTTTGATATGGTCGATTTTGGATGCCACATGGCATGCCACTATGGAACCATGTCAACTTGATTCCACATCAACTCACAACCTAGCCTAGGTCCCACCAGTTCAAATACTTTGGCAGATTTTTCAGTTTTCCCTTGTAATTATTTTTGGCCCCTTTAGCATTGATTTCTTATATTGGGTTCAATCATTGCCCTGAGGCCTAAGAAAAAATCCCTTAGTGTCAATTGATGGGAATTCCCATTGCCTAGGCTTTTGTCTCTTGGGAACACTACATTGAACACATCTCTAGGGTCCCTAGAGGTCTCAAGATGAGAAATAACTTCGTGGATTGGTGATTAGTTTCCCTATCTCAGCCTTTGTCTCTCCTTTCAACACTTAGCAAATTTGGTGTGACTCCCTTCTAAGCTTATCTCTAGGGTCTCTAGAGTCTCAAGATGAGAAATAAATTCGTGGATTTTTTATTAGTACCCCTTTCTCAGCCTTTGTCTCTCCTTTCAGCACTTAGTCAATTTGGTGTGACTCCCTCCTAAGCTTATACACACACACACATGTATAGCCTTATGTCGAGAACTCTTGGCACTCGGCCATAGTTCTTATATCTATTGAGCTTATAACTACATATATTTATATGTGTGTGTGTAAACCTTTACTGAGCACTCTCGATGTTTGACCCAGCTATCTCTCCTGAGATTACCAAGGATATATAGATATATATATATCTATATATATATATATATATATATATACTCAAAGGCCCTTTCATTTGGCATTTTAAACGGTTAACTACCTCTCATAAGCTTAAATGGGATTCAACTATCCCAACTGATACAACAATGCATAAAATAATGTTTGACCCTTGTCATCCAACCCATAGCATGGGGCCTACTAATTCGATTCTTTTTAATGAAATAGTTTAATTAAACACCAGATATTGACCCCTATCTTGTGCCTATTAATTGACTTTATTCACATTTATTAATAACCACATGAATTAGCCATTCATTAAATAGAGGACATGAGTTCATCGTTTCTCTTGCATTTAATAAAACAACAAGCTTCATATAAGGTTCTCATGCATTTAATAGCACAAAAATTATTCATGTCAGGTTCTCATGCATAGTAACTCAAATTAAGCACTTATTTGGGAGGAAGGAGTCTACCAACTAAGAGTGGGACTTCTCCACCCAACCTTAGATTGACTTGCACTGCAATCCTTCTTGTAGCCAATCACCTCCGAGATAGATTTCAGAGCTTGAGGAAGTGTGCACAAAGGAAAATACTCACATAGTCAACACCACTGGGAGTCCATAGATTCACCCATATCCACCTAATAACCAAATAATCTAATACCCTAGTGCCTCCACCCTAAACCTGGAAATCCCTAAGACAATGGAACACTGCAAACCAATAGTCTTCTTATTATTCAATCGTTGCACACACTAGTTATTTCCTCGTTATGCCCTCGTGTGCACTCCCTTGAGGCTAATATCTCCATCTATGTGGGTGTTTCACTCCTTCTTTTATTTTCTCCTCTATAGTGTGCCCTCAACCCAAGATCATATGTTTTTCTCTTTCGTTGTGCACACTCACCTCCCAACGTTGTTCTCTTCGCTCTTTGAAATTATCCATTGTACAACCAATGGTAAAAATATGTTTTTTCCCCACTCTTAGAAGGCTACCCCTCTGCTTCCAAGAAAACTCTCTTGCTCTGCCCCTATGGAAATTCCTCCTTTTCTTGCTTGCACTAATTCCTCCGTGCCCGTTCTTGCTTTGAATGCCTCCATTCTTCTAGCCAGCTAAATTGTGGAATGATTTTATGGATTAATATCCCATTGCCTCCTTCATCATGATTGTCTAACTATTATGTGGTGACGTGTTGTCGACCCATTTTCTCCAATTGCAATTTTTTATGGTCATGGATGGGCTATCATGCTAGCTCCCCATACCACTTTTTCATCACTACTACTAGTGTTATTCCATTTCTTTAATTTTTTTGTCCCTTTTTGCTTATGGACTTTCCCAAGAGGAGCATGGCCTCGTCCTCTCTTCCTCTAGCTCCTTAAATGTGTACTAAGACCATTTAAA
This sequence comes from Pinus tabuliformis, assembly GCA_031772625.1. Lineage (NCBI taxonomy): Eukaryota > Viridiplantae > Streptophyta > Pinopsida > Pinales > Pinaceae > Pinus > Pinus tabuliformis. The sequence continues at coordinate 832,852,964 of CM062807.1, read as the reverse complement.
AGCCCAATAGCCAACCCATGACTGGTATTAAATAACCACTTCTTTCCATTCCCAAGTAACATCCTTCCCGAGCTCTGAAATCCATGTCCCATATCTCAACAAGATTATATTTTAATTGTAGCAATGTTACAAATGCTTACAAGAAGGGGATTTTCCCAAAGGGGTTGTCACAAACCCCACCCCTTTGGAGGAACATCGTCCTCGGTGTTCTAATCTTGAATAAAAATACATAAACATGTTTAATCACAAGCATAAATCATTATGAAGTTTATAAATGCAGCTCCATTACAATTATATTTTACATACACAGTTGCTTGCCCAGCAACTCAATGAGTATAACAATTCATTGAATCAATCATTTTCTAGTGATTATTTATGCTTATTAACATGCCTTTTCCAACTTGATAGCTTTCCTTCTTGAGTGTTTCCTACCTCCATGTCTTGTGTTGTTGTCTACCATGCTTAGTGCTACTTCAACAAACAACTTTGGCTCATTGTTATCCGGGACACGCCCATTTTACCCTTGATCCTAATCCATCATGCCCATGACTATTTTGAAAACAAATTCATGTCCCGACATCTCCTTCTCTAATTCTCATTCCCTCGGGTGATCTAATCCCCCTTTCATATAGTCACTCACATTCCAAGTTCATTCAAGGTTTCTTTGCATCAAAAGAGTTTTATAACTAAGGTATTTACCTACCTCAACATAAGTCATATCCATCATGGCATGCTTCATGGAAATCAACAGTTAATATTGGGTTTCAGTATCACCACAATGGCCTCATTCACTGCTATGCACTTTTCCGTATTCAAGTTGTTGTTAGTCCAATGTCCTCCCTACATCAAGGAATACAAATATTCATGAGACTCATCATAAATAAATTGCAATAAATTTAATTACACGTCATTAGTAGATTTATCCATGGGGTGAACCTTGCATTTTGTTGGGTTGTGTTATATTCTTTCCACGACTATCCCACATAGTTAACTGGGGGTTAGAGGGGGGGAGGTCACAGGGGGTTTGAGGTGTACCTGTAACCCCACTGGGTCCGGGGCAACGCCCCGAGAAATTTTGGTTTTAGACCTTATGTTAGGATGGGCGGACCCACCAATGATTGTGTGCATGATTTTCACACATGTTTTTGGACACGATGGTTTTTGGTCCATGGTATTGGATGCTTCGGCATGTATAATATGTATTATAACATTGAAAGGAACATAATGAAAAATCAAGCTAGTAGTCCCAGTTTTGGGATCCAGGGGAAAATCTCTGTGTATACGTTTTTTATGTGTTATGCTCTCGCATTGTTTATTTTATGTGTTTTAAAATTCGTATGCAGGTAATTTCTGTAAGGGGTTAATACCTAAATTTGGTATCAGAGCAGTTTTGGCTTCAAGGGGATGCCTTTTTTGCTGAGGGGTTTCGCTCGGGCCTATGGTAGACCCTGTTCAGTGGGAGATCTACGAGATCAATTCTAGTGGTGAAAGAAGATGGCGAGCAGTGGAAAGTTAGAGATCGAGAAATTTAATGGTCAGAGTTTTGAGTTGTGGAAACTCAAGATGGAGGATCTATTGGTGGATAAAGATCAGTGGATCGCGGTAGATCCGGGTACTAAACCAACGGGAGTGTCCGATGAAGAATGGAAGAATTTGGATCGGAAGGCGAAGATCACAATACGATTGTGTGTCTCAGATTCAGTATTGCTGAATGTATCAGGGGAAGCTACGGCAAAGGATTTGTGGGACAAGTTAGGGACTTTGTACCAATCTAAGTCTCTGGTGAATAAATTGTTCCTACGGAAAAAGCTATATAACCTGAGGATGAAAGATGGAGACTTGGTGACAGAGAATCTGAATGCATTTAATATTGTGGTAAGTCAGTTAGCATCTGTTAATATTAAAATTTCAGATGAAGATAAGTGCATCAGTTTTTTGTGTTCTCTACCAGATTCGTGGGATATTCTGGTTATTGCAATAGGTAGCAATGAAACTACCTTGCAGTTTGATGAAATAGTCTCATCCTTGCTAATGGAGGAGATGAGATGGAAAAATATGGAGAGCCAGAATGGTGATGCCTTGTCTGTACGAGGATGGTCCCAGAACAAAAACAAAAATAAGTCATCGAGTGGGAGATCTAAATCTAGAGGGAGATCTAAATCTTGAGGAAAACCTGTAAAGGTGGTGTGCTGTAAATGCGGAAAGGAAGGGCACTCCAAAAGGGGCTATAAATCTAAAGCTCCTGATAAAGGAAAGGGATCTGATGATGCTCCTTCTGTAGAGGCGAAAACCACCTCAGATGAAGGTGGGGATGTGTACTTGGCTTCTTCAAGTACACATGTAGATCATGAGGCATGGTTGATTGACTCAGGTGCATCCTTTCACTTCACTCCCCATAGAAAGTTGTTCTACGAGTATGAGAAATACAATGGTGGTGATGTCTTTTTGGGGGATAACAGGAAGGCTAGAATCGTTGGTCGCAAAAAAGTAAAGTTGAAGTTGCAAGGTGGAAGGGTTAACACTTCTGAGTGTTCTTCATATTCCTGCATTGGCCAGAAATCTGATTTCTATAAGAAAGTTGGATGATGCAGGTGTAAAAATAGTGTTCGAGAAGGACACCTGCAAAATGGTCCGGAGAGCACTGGTATTGATGCGGGGAGTTCGAATTGGAACTCTGTACAAGTTGCAAGGTAGCACTGTTATTGATGGGTGCAACAATTCTGTGGTTCCTGAAAGTGGAGTAGAAAATCTAGTGGTCTCTGGAGAGAAGACCATGTTGTGGCATCAAAGGCTTGGACATATTGGAGAGAAGGGCCTTCGAATACTTCATGGTAAAGGTATGGTAGAAGGTATGAGTAATATCTCTCCAGATTTTGATTTCTGTGAAAATTGTGTATATGGGAAGCAGAATTGGGTGAGTTTCCCCTCTGGTGGTAAGAGGGTGAAACAAATATTAGAGCTTGTGCACAATGATGTGTTTAGATCTGTGAAGGTTCCATCATTGGGTAAGTCTGTGTACTATGTATCATTTATAGATGACTTCTCAAGGAATACATGGATATATTTCCTTAATAAGAAATCTGAAGCCTCTAACAGGTTAAAGAATTTAAGGCTCTCGTGGAAAATCAGACAGAGAAGAAGATAAAGGTGTTGAGGACAGATAATGGTGGAGAGTTTTGCAGCAAGGAATTTGAAGAATTCTATAAGAAGTGTGGTATAGCACAACAGAAGACTACTCCATATACACCTCAGCAAAATGGAGTTGTAGAAAGAATGAATAAGGCGTTGATGGAAAGGGCAAGAAGCATGCTCAGTGGTGCTGGGTTAGGACAGGAATTATGGGCAGAGGCGGTGGATACTGCATGTTACCTGGTTAATAGGTCACCTTCATCAGCGTTGGAGGATAAGACTCCACAAGAGGTATGGATTGGTAAGAAACCCTCTCTTTCACATCTGAGGGTATTTGGATGTGATGCATATGTACATGTTCCAAAGGAGAAACGATCCAAGTTGGATAGTAAATCTGAAAAGTGCATCTTTATTGGGTATAACGATGGTTCAAAGGGGTATAAGCTTTGGAACCCAGTCACACGGAAGGTTGTGTACAACCGAGATGTGGTGTTTAGAGAGGTAAAAGATGTTATTAAACATGAAGTCCAACCAAAGGAACCTGAGAAGATAAAGTTTGAGCTTAAGGAGGAAGACTCAGACTCTACAGCAGAGGAGGAATCAGAAGATGAAGAACCACAAACTCCGGGTGTGAGAAAATCAGTTTGAGAAAGAAGGCAGCCAAAATGGTATATTCCATCTGCCTTCTGTTCAAATTTTGCTTTATCTATTGTTGATGATGATCCCAGAACTGTGAAGGAAGCAATAGATTCAAAGGATGGAAAACTATGGAAAGAGGCCATGGTTGATGAAATGGCATCTTTGCACAAAAATAAGGCTTGGGATCTGGTGGATTTGCTGGCTGGAAGGAAACCCATTGGCAGCAAATGGGTGTTCAAGAAGAAGACAAATGCAGAAGGAAAGGTGGAGAAATACAAAGCTCGGTTGGTAGCAAAAGGTTATTCCCAAGTGCTGGGAATTGATTTTGGTGATATTTTTTCTCCTGTTGCCAAGGTAACTTCTATTAGATTACTTTTATCTGTTTCTGTTGCTTTTGATTTTGAGGTAGAACAGATGGATGTGAAGACAACATTTCTTCACGGGGATCTGGAAGAGGAAATATACATGAAGCAACCTGAAGGCTTTGCGGTAAAGGGTAAGAAAGAACCGGTATGCAAGTTAAAGAAGTCTCTATATGGGTTAAAACAGTCACCAAGGATGTGGTATCAGAAATTTGATACATTTATACAGGGACTTGGCTTCACCAAAAGCAAAGCAGATCACTGTGTGTATTTTAAATTAATTGGTGACCGTGTTATTTATCTGGTCTTGTACGTGGATGATATGTTGCTGGTTGGAAATGACAAATAAATTATCCAGGATTTGAAGACCCAATTGTCCTCCAAATTCGACATGAAAGATCTTGGTGTTGCAAACTATATTTTGGGAATGGAAATTAAAAGAGATCGAGCAAAGAGGAAGATCTAGTTAAACCAGAGGAAGTATGTTGAGACAATACTCCAGAGGTTTAATATGCAGGATAATAAACCGGTGAAGGATCCTATTCCTGTAGGTGTGAGGTTATCTGCTGAACAGTGTCCCAAGACACAAGAAGAGGAAGAGGACATGTCCCATGTTCCATATGCAAGTGTAGTAGGTAGCCTGATGTATGCAATGGTCTGTACTAGACCAGACATTGCACATGCAGTGGGAGTATTGAGCAGGTTTATGTCAAAACCAGGGAAGGAGCACTAGACAGCGGTAAAGAGGGTTTTTAGGTATTTGCATGGCACTAGTGATTATGGTTTGTGCTACCAAGGAAGATCAGGATTGGACAGAATGTTGGATATTCGTGGCTTTGTTGATACAGACTGGGTTGGAGATCTAGATCAGAGAAGATCTACAAGTGGGTATGTGTTTAACCTATTTGGAGGTGCAGTCAGTTGGATGAGTAAGAAACAATCTATAGTGGCACTATCAACTACAGAGGTAGAATACATGGCAGCCACTCATGCAAGCAAGGAAGCAGTTTAGTTGCAAAGATTGTGTTCAAGTATGGGGTTATTATAGGGAGCTATAAGGATAGATTGTGACAGCCAAAGTGCAATTTTCTTGGCAAAGAACCCCACATATCATTCAAAGACGAAGCACATTGATGTTCAGTATCACTTTTTGAGGGATATGATAGAAGACAAAAAGGTGTTGCTGGTAAAGGTGGACACTTTTAAGAATATTGCAGATGCATTGACAAAATCTATGAGCTCTGAGAAGTTCTCTTGGTGTAGAGAGACAATGGGCGTTTTAGGGCTAGAAAAATGACTAAGCTCTCTTGTGACCCCCTGTGGAAAGAAAACAACAAGTGGGAGAATGTTGGGTTGTGTTATATTCTTTCCACGACTAGCCCACGTAGTTAACCGTGGGTTAGAGGGGGGGAAGGTCACAAGGGGTTTGAGGTGTACCCATAACACCACTTTATGGGGTTCGGGGCAGTGCCCTAGAAAATTTTGGTTTTGGACCCTATGTTAGGATGGAAGACCCACCAATGATTTTGTGCATGATTTTTGCACATGTTTTTGGACGCGATGGATTTCAGTCCATGGTATTGGATGCTTCGGCATGTATAAATATGTATTATAACATTGAAAGGAACATAATGAAAAATCAAGCTGGTAGTACCAGTTTTGGGATCTAGGGGAAAATCTCTGTGTATATGTGTTTTATGTGTTATGCTCTTGCATTGTTTATTTTATGTGTTTTAGAATTCGTATGCAGGTAATTTCTGTATGGGTTTAAAACCTACACATTTTATTTTATTTCCTAGCACAACAAAACCAATTAGTCCATAATCCAAATCAGCATAACAAGAACTTTAATAAAACTAAATCATGACAATAATTTAAAAATTCATTAAATCAAATGGAATAGTTGATACTTATCTATGGTTTTCTTTTGCTTCTTTAATCCACACAACTAAGTGGTTTTCCAAGCCCAGCTAGCACTCAGTAGTGCTCACACAACTCCATGCGGTCTTCGACTCATGTGCAATTATATGGTTGGCAAACCTGGAAAACATCTAGTGGTGGAAATCATCCATGCAATCTTAAGTCTTTAACTCACACACTGTATTGATTTTCAAAATTGGGAACCATCTAGTGGTGGATATGCTCCGCACAATCTTCAGTCTTTGACTCATGTTTAGTCAATTTAGTGTTGTCTAAATTGCTATCATAAATTGTCAACCCAGGGCTCGTAAGCTGATGAAGTGAAGGTGTACAGTATATACTTAAGTAACCTCTTAGATCTTTTTGTCGTTTGGGGGTGTTGTGGTCAATTTAACTTCCTAAGATGGAGTGATGATTTTATAAACAAATGAGTGATTTGTGTGTGTATGGTGGTTTCTAAATGAGTGAGTGTGTGTAACTGGTGGTTTCTAACTACCTTCTAAACTTGCAAAGAAAGAGCTTGAAAGAAATAACTTGAAATGAAACTGAAAGCAAAGCATAAAAACCACTTTCTAATGGCACTAGTCACTACTCATGCTGCTGCAATAAAAAGGTAAGAAAAACCACTTTAAAGACCAATTATAATGTTCATCTCTTCCTAACACTCTGCTTCCAACATATAGTACTATGTGAAACACGATTAAGAAGTAGTTAGATATAAGTCTAAAAAGTAATCAAGCTCTAAGATGACAAATTATAATACCACTGTGCCTCTCTCCAACATTCCGCTTCCAACATACATTGTAATGTGTAACAAGTGAAGAAAGAGTTAGTGATATAAGTCAAAAACTACTCAAAGCAAGCTGTGATTTATTAGTATTCTGATCTCTTAAAGATGAACAACTTATGATAAGGAGACCATCAATATGTTAGCATACAACTTGAGAAACTAAACTAGAAATCAAGCTAGAAAAACAAAATAAAGGCAGCAACTATGAATATGACAACTGAAAATACCATTAGAGATAAAGCAAATACAACAAAAACACACAATCCCGGGCTAACACCTGCAGAAAACAATCCTGATCAGTTAAAGTAAATGCTGGAAATGAGATGACAGTGAAAGTAAATCAAAATTGTACATGTATTAAAGAAAAGGAAAATTGTTGAATTCAAAAGAAGGAAATGGCAAGAACATAAAGGTAAATTTACTGTACAAAGGCTGTTATGAATGGGGGCCCTCCATCCACAAAACCCAAGGAAAGATCAGCTACTTGAAGGAGTCAAAACAGCACAGTCTTCTATTAACTCATATGCAGAAATTACAGTAAAAAGTGTTGAAACAGCAGCTTCAAAACAGAGTTTCTGTACACACTAAAATTGTAGCAATTACATAAACAAAGCAAATAAAAACTAATCCTTAAGCGTGCGCAGACGCTGGATTTTATAGGCGTATGAACAACTGCCTACTGCGTAAAACATGAAACTAGAAATTAACTGACAATCATGCTAATTAAATGGTACAGCAACACGTAAACAGGTCCGTGTGTTATCTGGAGGGTACGGCCGTCATGGAGGTTGAATCCAAGGTTGGATCCTATCTCCCATAACCTGCATAGCGTGGAGGAATCGCCATCTGGAGTGACGTGACCTATCAGCTCACGCAGCACCGTTTGAGCTGGCTTTGTTGACCGAAGTTTGATCCACGTTGACCGGAGGTGTGCGTGGCGTTGTTGACCAAACCAATAGCATAGGAACCTTTAACACCTTCATTCCCACGTGCCCATGTGATTCGTTTTTCAAAATGACACGTGGAACATAGAGATCAATGAAAAGGCCGCGGAATGACTAGATAGCTGCAGAATTGTTGAATGGCTGCGGAATTGCCAGACAGCTGCGGAATCTCCATGCATATGTCAAAAATCTAGACAAACAGTCAAACATTAGCAAAGTTAACCAATCATGCTTAAATACATCAAATGTAATGATCCGGATAGCTTTATGAGGAAAATAGGGCAAAAGAGAGGGATAAGTGAGGAAAAGCTGTAGGTAATGATAGATAATTAGGTGCAAGTTAGAGGCTCTACAACTCACACGCATTAGATCAATTTCCAAACCTAGCAAGCATCTAGTGGTGGATATGCTCCACGCAATATTCAATCTTCAATTTACATGCACTAGATTTATTACCAAACCTAGCAAGCATCCAGTGTTGTATATGCTCCAAATAAGCCCATTTGCTTCCCTGCAAGTATGGGCACTACCAATCATGGTAGTCTTATATCAACAAGAATATATTTACCATCACAACTATGTGATCATCATATATCCAACATCACAAATACATACACATTATACAACGCATACACATTACACAACATATACACTTTACACAACATCATGAATTCCCTGTCATCGCACCTCCCATCACTACTCCTAGTCTCAGGAAACCACCAACCATGGGTGATCTACCTATCCCATTATCATCCCAGGTAACCCCCAATATAGGTGGTCCACCTGTATGGATTGTAAATGATAGCATATTTGTCTCATCCTTTAACCAAGAATCCAATTTGTAATTAATATACTTGTTGACATAACCTTCAACATTTCTTGTTCATAGACATGACATAAACATAAGTATCATAATCTCGTGATAATGAAATCATTAATCAACAAGAATTCCCTTTTTCTCAATGGATTCCTCATACAACTGAGAATCTGATTGGATAATTATATTATGTTATCCAAATCCTACCATTCATATATCCATCAAATTCATATGTATAATCATTCTTTTTTCCACAAGAATGATCCTTGGCAATAACTTGTCAATTACAATGGAGTTTCATACATTCATTTAATCATCAATCATGCTCATGAATATAACACATTCACACACACACAAATATCAAATAAGGTCAAGGTTAAGAGAACCTATTGTGCTCATGCAAAGCATGCATTCATTTGGAAACAACAGTTTTCAAACTTAACCGCAAAGTAATTCTTCACCGAATTCATTTCCCTTTACCTTACTACCATCATTAGCATTATCAATTGATATTATTGCTACTACAATATTCAAAAGTGTGTTAAACTCATCATTTCCCCACTCATGCTATCCATGTGCCATTTAGTTTTCAGCGCTCATGATTTTTCATTCATGCTTGCTGCAATCTTCACTAGTATTATTACAACATAAATTTTAGCAATGGCCTTTGCTTCCCATTCTCCCAATGGTGTTCCATGTTATCTAAAACCCAATAAATATCCTCACAAGGCTACCCAAACATTCCAATTCCAATTCATGTTCTCATGTCATCACAAAGTCATAGGATATTATATGTGTGTGTGCGCATGTATATCTGAAATGACTTATTTGTTTGCTACTATGATAGTTTTCCACCCAAGGATCTGTTCAACCAGACAACACCTTTATTTCTTCACCACATCATGATACAAGCATAAATATTTATTTATTTATTTATCAACCATGTAATTCCAAATTTAGAAAAGTTCCCTTTTTGTGCCATCCTCATGGTTGTCATGTTGTTGTTCATTTATTTATATGGACCTAGCCAGTTTTCCTACCTACTATGTTCACCTTTCTTCCCTCTATTTCATACAACGATTTTATCCTAATCTTATATTTTTCTGTTCACTTAGAGCTTCCTAGAGTTCCATTATTCCCCTTCTCGCACCCAATAATGACCAAGACTCAAAGCATAAGGAAGGAAATAATAAAATAAAATGAAGGATCATAAAAGCTCATAACAACAATATAAAACCACAAACAAGGTAGCATGGCCATGCACAAATCAACAATCAAACAACAAATCAAGTATAAATCCAATTGTGAAACAAAAAATACAAGAAACATTCAACAACCACAACACTCAATCCCCGTGAGTTATGGTATTCCATATTTCCTTCACCCATATATAAATGGAGATATATAAAATCAGATCGATTCATTTTTCCAAGGTTTATGGCATTCTTAAAATTTCAACAACCCTCAAAATTCTTCATGGGGGGAGGGGGGAGTGCTTGGGGAGGTGCTCCCTATTCTCCTCCAACATTACATATTTTTTGTTCATGTACCTGCTGCTCACATAACTTCTCTCCTTCTTCTTCTTTTTTCGGATAGGAAAATCTCTTTTTAGGTGCTCCCCTCCACAATGCCAACACGAAATTAGCTTCTTTTATTTTTCATCATTATGATGCCTCTTTCTAGCCTTGTTAGCATGAATTTTTTCCACATATCGAGAGGTTGATTCATGTTGTAACAACCCTTATATGCATGACAAGTTTTGTATCATCATTTTTCTCAACCTTTCCTACTCCTCTTGCTTCTTGAGGAGTCTTATATTTTATGCCTTACAACTCTTCAATTCAGCCTTCAAGCTCTTGAAGGTTTATTCTTTTTTAGGGGAGTTTCCCCTCTAATGTTCATGATGGATTCCACTATCCATGCCCTTTTCTTCTCACTATAACTGAGCTTTCTTATGTGTTTTCACACACACACACACTCAGTTATCAATTATAATAAATAAAAACAACTCAACCATTACCTTACCATGCTCACACTGAGCATGTTTCCCTGCAGTTGTTCACACATCTGAATTTTCATGTTAGCTACATGTTCACAAAACTAGGAATATGTATACATATATAATCATTCTGTTACAAAAATTGAAACTAGCATTAAGACCAACATTGTTAATTAAAATAAGTATTCTTTCCCTAAGGCTAGCAACCATTACCTCTACAATCTTAAGAGTTAGTTAGAAATCAATCTAACACCTTAGCATCTATCATCTTTATAATTTTGAAATTATATCATTATCATGGATATGCATGCAATATACAATTGGAAATCAACACATAGACATCAATCACAATGCTATAATAAGCACCTCCTAGCACACAACAAGTAATCACTAGAAACGCATCACTTTCTAAAAGAGTCACAAAATTTTATGCCTCCAATCCACTAAGGTTCTCTGCCACATAACATACATACCATGGGGTTCCCACATCCCAATCAACATATATATAAATACCTAACATTCAATAAAATCAGGAAATGCTTATGCAGATACAAGCAACACAAGGATTTCCAAAAATCCCTCATATCATAAGAACATTCACATGTATATTTCATTCCAAGTATGTAAAGGAACACCTTTTAACCAATAGTGTTGATATACTATAAGTAACCATACACACTGACATGCAGGAAGTCCTAACACTATTAATGAAATGGAAAGCACCCAAAGTCACAATAATAGGTTGTCTAGACCTTCAAGATGCAAGATAGAAAACACATGAAATGTCAATGCATCTGTCAAAATAACTAAACATGTTAGAAACATCATTGCAATCAACATGAAATCCACAATAAAATTTTATAGTCAACACACAACCACATTCACATTCAGCTTTTACACTTTGTGTTAGAGCTCCACTCATCTCTAGAGGTGTAGTGTTGAAGCTTTTGGTCTGACATTAATCTGCAATAGACCTTAATGAATTACACTATAGCATCAAAGACCCCAACCTTTATATTCAAAGGTCCAAGTGTTGAAACTTCTACTATGATACCACTTTGTAACACTCCCATCCACCCCATAGATTAACTAAGGGGTACTTTAAGTCATTAATTTTGATAAACTCAAACTCCATAGTCCTGTCATGGGAATGGAGTTATAGAATTCCTCAATCCTCATTTTTCCCAAAACTGAAAGATGATACTGCCATTGTTTTTGGATCATTGAGAGCTTTCCGAAGATATATATTTTTTCTAAAATTGACTCCTATATCACAAGATACGACCATTTGAAGTTTGGCCCCATAAACCTTTCCATGTCAGCATCGTGTTACCACATGGAAACCCCCCCCCCCCTCTAGGGGAGGTACACGTCATTGTGTTTGTACATGTAGCATGGCCACATCATCACCCTTCCTAGGCCCCCCTTCAATTTGCTCTATTAACTCTCCACATGTATCACCCCTTGTCTCTCATCCCTTTCTATATGTTCTACAAAATGCTTACACCCTAAAGTTCCGAGACAACGATTTTTAACATTAATGAATGGGAGGAATTTTATTGAATCTTGGCCTTGTTAACATTTCTCATAACCACAACACGTCTTCCCTTAGGCCCTAGACCTTGAGGCCCAAGACATAAATTTTTCATGAATTTCCAGGGGAATTCCCCATCCACATCACCTACTAGTCCCATCCTTATCCTAGTAGGCACATTACCAACCCTGTCAAGATATCGAGACCCCGATATCCCAAGACAAAACCCATTTGAAATTATATGTCAAGAATATCCCTATCTCCCTCATCCATCATTATCAACCTCTTTTTCGTTGTGCACATTATATGCCACCCTCGAGGTTTGAGACCCTGAGAGACTGAGATGACGTCATGTTGATGTCATCCTGTCCACATGTACTCCTCTAAGAGTGATACATGTCACTCACTTTTTAGCTCCTTGACCCTTTGATATGGTTAATTTTGGCTACCATGTGGCATGCCACTATGGTTCCATGTCATCTTAATTCCACTTCAACTCACCACTTACCCTAGGTTCCATTGGTCCGAAAGATTTGGCGGAATTTTCAGTTTTCCCTTGTAATTTTTGCATCCTCTTTAGCGTTTACTTCTTATACGGGGTTCAAATGTTAGCTCGTGGTCCTTGACAAAATCCCTTGATGTAAAACAATGGGAATTCCCTCTATTTCAGTCGCACTACATTACACACACCTTTGGGGTCCCCTGAGGTCCTAAGATGGGAAATATCCCCATCAACTATTGGTTAGCATTCCCATCTCAGTCTCTATCTCTCCTTTCGACACTTAGTCGGTGTTGTGTGACTCCCTCAACCATAACGCCTATATCTCCTAAGCTTTGAAATTATATATGAAGGCCTATCTCCCATAAGCTTAATAAGCACTTAGCTTGGCCATATATGTGTGTGTGTGTGTGTGTGTCTTTGTCAAGGACTCTCAGTGTCTGATACAACTATCTTTCTTGAGCTTACCACGAATATATGTGTGTGTGTGTGTGTGTGCGTGTGTATACCTATACCTCAAGGCCCCTCTGTTACTTAGAAGATTCAGTATATCCCTCCTGATCTTGGTATCTAAATATATATAGACATATATGGGATTTTGTTGAGGATTCTTAGCATTTGGTCTAGGCCTATCCCTCCTAAGCTATATATAGCACTATGTACTACAAATGCCCTTCCCTTTGGAATTTAAATGGTTAGTTATGCCTCCTAAACTTATATGGGATTCAACTATCCCAACTGACACAACAATACATAAAAGAATGTTTGACCCCTGCCATCCAACTCATAGCATGAGGCTTGCTAATATGATTCTTTTTAATGTAGTAGTTTAATTAAACGCACGAGATTGACCCCTCTCTTGTGCATATTAATTTATTGTATTCACATTCATTAACAACCACATGAATTAGCCATTCATTAACCAAAGTACATGAGTTCATCATTTCTCATGCATTTAATAACACAATAAGCATTTATATAAGGTTTCCATGCATTTAATAACACAACAAGAATTCATATCAGGTTCTCATCCATAGGAACTCAAATTAAATACTCATTTGGGATCAAGGAGTATGGAAACTAATATTGGGACTTCAACTCTCCACCCAACCTTAGATTGTCTTGAACTACAATATTTCTTGTAGCCAATCACCCCCAAGCCATATTTTAGAGCATGAGGAAGGGTGTTGAAAGGAAGAATACTCATATAGTCAACGCCACTAGGAGTCTAGAGATTCACCCATATCCATCCAACAACCAAATACTTTGATACCCCAGTGCCTCTAGTCTAAACATGGAAATCCTGAGGGCACTGGAACACTGCAAACTAATAGTCTCCTTGTTATTCAATCACTGCAAAATGCTTGTCCCAACCCATTTTGTGCTCCCATGTTGCTTATATCCTCATTGTTCCTTCGTGAACACTCTCTTGAGGCCAAGTTCTCCCTCTATGTGGGTGTTCTACTCCTTTTCTTTTCTCCTCTACAGTGTGCCCTTGACCCAAGTCTATATGTTTTTATTTTCTATTATGCACACTCTCCTCCCAATGTTATTCTCTCTTCTCTTTGTGATTCTTCATTGTCCAAGAAATGGTAAAAATGTGTTTTTTCCCCACTCTTAAAAGGCTTTGCCTATACTTCCAAGAAGACCCTCTTGCCTTGCCCCTAGGGAATTTCCACCTCTTCTTGCTTGTGCTAATTCCTTCTTGCCTATTCTTGCTCTTAATGCCTCCATTTTTCTATCCAACCACGTCGTGGAATGATTCCATGGAGGAATCTCCTACCACATCCTCCATCATGATAGTATAATTGTTATATGGTGGTGTGTTTTCAGGCTATTTTAATCCAATTACAACTTTGTGTGGTCATGGGTGAGTTGTCATGCCAACTCCCAATACCACTTTGTCACTGCTCTTGTCTCTTTTTTTGTTGAAGCAAGAGACTTTCCTTCTATTTCAAAAACCCAAAAGTAAAGTAACAATAGGTACAAAAGGCCTGAATATTTGAAGGCCTACGAAACCAACGAGATCGTATTGTCAACGATGTGACCAACTAAACAAACAAAAGGAAAAGCTAACCATTTAATTGCCCCACAATTACAAGTTGACCCAGAGTCCAAATCCATGATAACTCCCATCATTAACTTGCAAGGATTAAACAAACTCGCGACCCCACAAACTAGCCCGACCAGATCTAACCGTTGAAAGCCACCGCAAAAAAGGACGGCTCGGAGAGATATCGGAGAGCCAAGATGCAAGATCTTTAAGGCACGATGAAGGGTGGTAAGATGACCCCCACCCCTACCATGTGTTGAGAGCTGAGTGGAATCACTCTCAACAAACCAAAACCACTTACCATTTCTGAGCCTTGCTATCATAGGAAAACCACTTAATGCCTGGTTTTCCAAACCGTGAGAAAAGTGTTGTGGAATTTCCTTTGTGGTAGTGATCCAGCCTTTCATCCTGCTGAAACTGACAATGGAGCTCACCGCTGAAACCTCCTGAAACTGTAAATCATACCTTGTGTCGCCATTCAAGAAGCGAAGGAGATAAGTTCCCTTATTCCAAAGGAAGTTATCGCCATGTAGAGTAAGCCCTTTTTCAAGGAGCTGACCACCAAAATGCTTTTGAACAGGCATAAAGAGCTTTAATCATATCCTACCCCTCGTGCCCAATGATCAAAAATTTCCTTGTCCTCTGCAGCTTGAGCATCGCAGAGAGCTTTTAGCCTACTTGGAGGCATCTCCTACCATTTCATTTCGATCCTGCAATCTGGATTAGTCACTCCTTGGTTGGCCAAGAGATCTCCAAGTTTATTGGCCTTCCTTTGAACATGATTGAAGCTAACCATTCGAATACTCTGGAGATGTTTTTGGATTCTCTGGTACACTTGTATAAGTCTCCAATGTTTTGAGACCCTTTCAGGCGTTGTTCCATAGCTAATCTTCTTAACTGCATTTATAGAAATCTCGAAGTCTACTTCGATGAGGACATTTGAACTGTGATTTAGTTTAAGAAGCTCTAGACATTGTTCCAAAGCCATTAATTCAGCCATGTTGTTGGTGGCTTTGCCTAAATGATAGTGGAAAGTGAAAATTATTTTTCCTTCTTCATCTCTTAACACACCTCCATAACTTGTTGTCCCCGAGTTGCTTTTTGAAGCCCCATCAATGTTGCATTTCAGATAACCTTTTGGTGGAGGATGCCAGAACTCCTTTTCTCTTTCCATCACTCTTTCTTTTTTACTAATACCATTATGGATGATCTCATGCATACCCAGCTGCTTGAGAGTTCTCAATTCAAGTGTAGCGGGAGGAATCGAGGGATAACTGTGCACAGTGGTGGAAACAGTCTCCTTTATCTACTTTAAGATCAATTCCATTAGGAAAAGAGGAGTAGTTTTTTCATCCTTGAAAATTCTTTTATTCCTTTCCTTCCAAACATTCCAAATAATAAAGCTTGGTGTAAAGGTCTAGGCAAAATTAAGGATCTCATGCTCTGAAAAGTTTTTTTTCCACTTGTTTAGGGTGTTAATAATGCTACCTTTGTCTTTGTCTGTTTGTTGAAAAATGATGTTGAAAGCATCCCACAACCAGGTAGTATAGGTACAGTTGTTGAGAATATGCTTCATTGTCTCCTCTTGAGCCTCACATAATTGGCATCTAGAAGGCCCCATGACCCCCCTCTTCTGAATATTTTCCCAAGTTAAAATTTTCTTGTGATGAACTAACCACATAAATAGTTTGATCTTCATCCATCCTTGGTGGCTCCAAAGTTTTTGCCATGACTTAGCCAAAACACAGGGATCAAGGTTAAGGGTTATTCTTTTTGCTTCCTTGATATTGAAGATGCCTTCTTTGTTTTGGCCCCATCTTAATTGATCCTACCCATCTGTAACCAAGATCTTCCTCTGTTCTAATATTTTCATGAGTTCTTCTATTTTTTTCTTTTCTGGGGCCGTCCCCTCTGCATTCTATTGTCCTCCAGCTTCTCCATTTCTCAGTGTCATGAGGAAGATTCCATAAATCCCTAACTTTTGTTAGTCCTTGGAAATCAGTTTCCTGCTTGATGCTCATAAAGTCCTCCCTTAACAACATAGGTTCTTGTTTCCATTTATCTTCCCAGAAGAGAGCTTGTTTTCCTGCTCTGATTTCCTAGAAGTTGTTGTCTTGTACTAGGCTTCTGTTATCCCAGGCTTTATTCCAAATGTGAGAGCCTTTTATGTTCCCTGACATCCTGATAAGATCACTTGTTTTCCAGGAGCTTGCATATTTTTCTTTCTAGGTTTTAGCCCATTGCACCCCTGGTCCTTTAACCCATCTCCACTAGAGTTTGGCTCCTAGAACATTACCTAGAATCTCCTGATCGTCTAAGCCTAGGCCTCCATGACTTTTGGGTTTACAGATTTTATCCCAAGAAACAAGGGTCCATTTCTTTCTGGTATCCTCCTTACCCCAGAGAAAGTCTCTTTGAATGTTCTTGAGTTGTTGTAAGACCCCTTTAGGGGCTGGCAGGGCTGATAAAAAGAAAATAGGGATAGATTGAAGGACTGCCTTCATCAAAATCAACCTGCCAGCAAGGTTCAACGCTCTGAAAGTCAATCTTTTGATCTTGTCTTGCATCTTGTTGAGCATCGGTTCCTAGATAATTTTGTGCATTGGTTTATCCATCACAGGGATTTGCAAATACTTAGAAGGGAGGGCCTCCCTTTGGAAGCCCAGTATTCTGGAGATGTTCCTTTGAATAGCAATGTTAGTGTTTAAGAAAAAAAAAAAATTGATTTTGAGAGATTGACTTCCATACCTGAAGCTAAGCCGAAGTCATTTAAGATTTTTTTATACGCTATAGCTTCCTTGACTATGGGGATACCCTGCAGCATGGTGTCATCCACAAATTGTTGATGAGTCAAGGAAAGGTCGTTCTCCGTTAATTGGAGGCCCTTGATCTTTCTTGAGACTTTAGCATTTTTAATGGTTCTGACCAATCCTTCCATCATGAGGATAAAAATAAAGGGAGAGAGTGGGTCTCCCTACCTGAGGCCTCTAGAAGGAGTGAAGATCTCTGAGGGTGAGCCATTCACCAGAATTGAAAAGCTGGGTGAAGTAACCAAAGCCATAACCCATCTGATCCAATCATGATCAAACCCAAAAGCGGAAAGGACCTTTTTGATGTAAATCGAGTTGACCTTGTCATACGTTTTTGCAATGTCTAGTTGCATGATCATACCAGCCTGCTTTTTGCTAGTGAGTGATTGAACAACCTCGTGGGCCTGAATAATATTATCCAGTATTTGCCTTCCTTCAACATAGCCAGACTGTTCCCAAAAAATCAAAGAAGGAAGAAGAGGTTTGAGTCTGTTGGCTAGGATCTTGGAAATAATTTTGTAAACTACATTGCATAAAGCAATGGGTCTAAACTTATCAAGAGTCAGGGTTGAGTCCTGTTTGGGGATCAGGGAGATGAAGGAGGTTTTGAGGGCTTTCAAAGTGGATCTACTTCTTCTGGAGTCCTCTACCACATCCAAAATATCCTGTTTGACAATATTCCAGCAGGCTTTGAAGAAGTCAACATTAAAACCATCTGGACTTGGAGCTTTGCCATTCTGCATTTCTTTGATAACCATGTTGACCTCTGCTTCAGTAACTAGTTTGTTCAGGTTAAAGTTATCTTCTCTAGACACCATCCTGGGAATATTCTTTATAATTTCCTTGATGTGTTGGTCTCTGTCTCAATTATTTTCATTAGTGATGCCTCTGAAATGTTGAACCATCACAGCTTCAATATCCTTGTGAGAGGTCTGAAGCTCCCCATCTTCATTCAATATTGAGGAGATTCTATTGTGCTTTCTATTGGCTATGGTGGAACGGTGGAAAAATCTCGTATTTCGTTCACCTTCTTTGAGCCATTGGACTCTAGACTTTTGTCTCCAAAAGATTTCCTCCTGTTTGCATAAATTCTCCCAATCAAGGTTGTGTTTTTCAGCTTGCTCACTTTTGGTTTTATCAAAACCATCTGTGATCATAGCTTGGTTTAGTTCCTGCATTTTGATCTCTACTGATTTTTTGTTTACAAAAATGTTACCAAAATCCTTCTTGTTCCATTCTTTGAGTTTGATTTTTATGTGCTTTAGTATTTTATGGAGGAGGAACATTTTGGTGCCCTGAACTTGTAGATATTCGGACCACCATTCTTTAATGTTGCTGATGAAATATGGGTGGGCGAGCCAGATATTCTCAAATCTGAACGGTTTGTTGCTGGGAGCATCAAATCCCTTGATTTCTAATTGAATCATCCAGTGATCAAAGCCTCCAAAAGGGAGAATACTTGCAGATATTTTTGTATTTGTGAGCATTAGCTTCTCCGAAATCAAAAATCTGTCTAGCTTGGAGGCAACCTGAGCATTACCTCCTCTTTTGTTGTTCCAAGTAAAAAGACCGTTATGCATTTCAGAGTCAACCATTTCCATGTCTTCTGTGAAAGAATGGAAACCTACTGAATCTCTACTGAGGATTCTAGTGCCTCCTTTTTTTCCGAAAGAGATTTAATCATGTTAAAGTCTCCTCCAATGACCCAAGGGATTTCTTTATGTCTGCTTCTGAGATCTGCTAGGGAGTTCAAAAATCTAAGCTTCTCATCTAGTCTCTGAGGACCATAGACATTCGTAGCCAGAAGGGTCTCAGACATCCCCATTGGTTGAATGATAGCTGATAAGTAATTTCTCGTTGTCTCTGCATCTACAATGCTGACTTTTTTGGGGTTCCAAAGAGTGAGAATGCCTCCAGCTGTGTTCTCTGCTTTGACTTCTAGAAACTCAAATTTACTGAGCCATTTGCTGTGGATTTGTTTTATTTTCTGAATGGAGCATTTTGTTTCTTGAATGAAGATTATGTTCGGCATTGCTAGTTTCATTATGTTACTTAGCATTCTTTGTTTTCTTTTACTACCTAGACCTTTGATATTTCATGATATAAACTTCATACTTAAAGAATTGTAAAGGAGTAACTGGTTAGATCTTTCATCTTACCCGAATCTAACATTAACTTCCCACACTCCATCAGGAACTCATTTTGTTTTTTTCTGCCTCTCTTTTTCCTGGATTTCTAGTGGCTAATCCTAGATTTACTTTCATTATTTTCACCCCTCAGTGCTCTTGTTTGTGGATGTTTTTACCCTTCTCCAGTCCTCGTTCCTGAGTTTTCCATAAAAACAATTGTTGTATTCTGTTGCATTCTTCTTGAGGCAAAGACTCTATTCCTCCTTTGGTGCCTTGCATCAGGAATCCTTCCAGATCCAAGTTTTCCTTGTCGAGAATTTCTTGTAGTTCATGATCTTCTAGATCTGTTTCACTTTGGGTCATTTCCTGGTCCATTTCCATTTCTGTTTCACTTCGCATGACTTCTTTTTGAGAGTCAATGTCCAGAGAATGATTTTTGTCCTCTTTATTTTCTTTTTTTTTTTGCATCTTCCTTCTGATACTGATTCTCTCTTGTGATCTCTTCAGGCTCTTCTAGCACTTGAAACTTATTCTGACTATCCTTTTGCCCCTCAGTGTGTTGTTGCTTTGATCCCTTTTTTCCTCCCCTTCCTCTACTGGCCACTTTCTGAAAGCTTTCAGTGTCCTTCATTCTATTAGGCTTTTCTTTGTTATCTTCTTTGTTGAGAGGGCAGTCTCTTAACAAATGCCCATGTTCATGGCATCTTCGGGATCTGAAAGGGATATGTTTGTAATATACCATCTGCACCCACTCCTCATCAAAAACTTCTAGGATGACTTCATCCGGAAGTGCTCCTAATAGATCCATTTCCACGCATATCCTGGCAAAAGAGGTATATTTTCCCCTTCTTATGGCTTCAAAAGCTTTAACAAAGCGTCCTAGTTTATTGCCAGTGGCAGCCAACGATTCTATTTGCCAATAATCGAGAGGTAGAGAGTAGAGCCTTACCCACACAGGAACCGAAGAGAAAGTTTCCCTCTCTGGGACAAATTTCATTCTCCGAGGTCTTATATAGAGACCTGCTGCAGCAAAAAGATAGGGTCCTCCTTCGAATATTTTGTCTTTATCTTCGATGTTAGAGAAAACTGTTGTGAAGAATCTTTTTGACCCAAGATGTAGGTCAATGCTTCCTTTGGGCTTCCAATGATACTTGATCCACATCTGTAAAGCCTTTTCAGTGGGCCATATTCCCATGAATTTACAGATAATGGCATAGGTTCCCATATATTCCTTGTGATCCTGCAGAGCAGGATCATTTAATATTACTCAAGGAGTGATTTCTGCTTTTGGTTTGCAAGGTCCTTTTTGGTTTTTGTCACTTGAACCCAGACTTTTGTCTTCTTTCTCTTTGTCCTTTGTGTTGTTGTTTTCTTTTGTTCTGGTCCCATCTATTTCCTTTTCATTGTCCCTATTTCTGTAGTTCATACCGCCTTTATTATTTCCAGTTGTTGATTTACTTCTGCTGGTCACTGCATCTTTGTAGGAGGGAGTGTCTCCCTCCCCTGCCACTCTCCATTAGAATCAAACTCTGCTCGCTGTGGAAACCCTAGCCGCTACGTCTCCATCGTCTCCCCACAAATTAACGTCCCTTTGTCACTGCTCTTGTCAACGTTGTTCCATTTCATTAATTTTTTTTTTCTCTTTTTTCTTGTGGACTTTCCTAAGAGGAATATGGGTTCATCCTCTCTTCCTCTAACTACTTAAATGTGCACTAATCCCATTTAAATGCCCACCAATTAGCCCATTATTGGTATTAAATAACCACTTATTTACATTCCCAAGCAACCTCCTCCCCAAGCTTTGAAATCCATGTCCCATATCTCAGTCGATTTAGATTTTAATTGTAGCAATGTTACAAATGTTTACAAGAAGGGGATTTTCCCAAAGGGGCTATCATAAATTGCTTCTCATAGCAAGAAGGCATTGACTACATCAAAACCCTTGCCCATTTGAAAAAATGAATTATGTAGCACTAAACCTTTCCCTTGCTACTCATTTTGGAAGGAAAATTCATCATATGGATGTTAAGAGTGCCTTCTTTCATGGTGACATGTTTGAAGAAATCTATATGGAGCACCCCCCTAGTTTTGTGATATATTTGAATCTTCTCTATCAATTGCAGAAGTCATTGTATGGTTTGAAGCAGGCCACTCAGGCTTAGAATGCTAATATTGGTCGATTCTTTCTTAATATTGGGTTTAAAAATTGTGAATCTTAGATCTAAGACTTTTGTGATCCATAATGTAGATGTAAGTCTTTCGGATTAATCACATTGTTAGGATTTGGTCAACGATTCGAACCAACTAATGTGGTTCATCCTCAGGACAAGGTGAGAAATCCATCGACCATCAGAATATTTATGTATTACACATTAGTGATACTTTCATTGATGTGAATGATTTATTCATAACTAACACCATACAAATTCAATTTTTAGATTGAATGGTTGAATTGCAAACACTTTTGAGATGAATGATCTTGGTCTTCTGAATTTATTTCTTGGTCTTCAAGCCCTTCCTTTGCATGATGGTATTTTTATCTCTCAATATAAATATGTATTGGACTTTTTGAAATGGTTTAAAATGGAAAATTGTAAGCCATGTGCTACACCCTTTCAATCTGATATCAAGTTAACTAAAGAGTATCTCTCTTTGAAATTTGATGCTACCCTTTATTCACAATTTATTGGTATCCTTATTTAATTGAATCATAAATGGACTATCATATATTTTTTTATTAGTGTGGCTTATTGGTTTATATAACATCTATTAGAAATCCACTATAAAGTTGCAAAACAAATTGTTCACTACGTTAAGGGAACCTTTGAATTTGGTATCAAGCACTGTTGAAGTTCATATTTGTTCATCAGCTTCACCGACTTTAACTAGGTAGGTGACAACAATTAGAGAAAATCCACTTATGGATATGAATTTTACTTAAATAATAGACCTATGATTTGGTCATGCAAGAAACAATGTGTAGTCTCTCTGTTGACTACGGAAGTAGAATATACTAGAGTAGTTAATGCAGAATGGAGGAAATTTGATTTCATCAACCCTTGGGAGAGATTTGGTTTCCTATTGAGGCCTCGAATACTATCTATTGTGATAATAAAAGTGCAATTTCGATGGATAAAAATCCTATTGCACATAGTAAGATGAAACATGTTGAACTTCATGCTCATTACGTT
The DNA here is from genome assembly GCA_031772625.1 of Pinus tabuliformis. Classification (NCBI taxonomy): domain Eukaryota; kingdom Viridiplantae; phylum Streptophyta; class Pinopsida; order Pinales; family Pinaceae; genus Pinus; species Pinus tabuliformis. The sequence continues at coordinate 832,830,148 of CM062807.1, read as the reverse complement.
AAATAATTAGTTCAAGATAAGATTGTCACTCTTGTCTATTGCAAAATTGATCATAAACTCACTAATATCATATGTAACCACTAGTGTAAGCCAAGTATTTTAAGCTACATGGTATTATTAAGCTTTATAAAGCTACAATGATGGTGGGTGAGTATGTTCTATAGATTTAATTTCACCTCTTCAACCTCCAAAATGTTATGTTGATTGGAGGGGGGCGGGGGGGGGGGGCGGGCCAGGGTGTTGGAACCTAAGGCTACGTTGATTCATCACATATCTAGAGCCCCTTGAGACACTTAGTTGAAGGATTGGCTAACAAGAGATAGCCAGTTACAGAATTGACTATATTCAAGTGGTCTACTAGCAAAGTAATCAATTGTGTACTTGAATGAGTGGTTGATGGGTTAATCAAGTAACCAACTAGCAGACAATTGGTAAAGTGGTTGACTAGTGAGACCATTGACTGGGTGGTCTAAATCGATTTAATAGTCAAGTCAACTTGAGAATTTGGCTAGCCGACAAGAAGCGAGTCAACTAAAACAATCAACGAGTCGATGAAACAATGTGGATGTCATGGAAATGGTTGAAAAGTATGACACTTGTTTATGGACCAGATCTTCCATAATTCAAGGAAGTTGGGTAGATTTGGACACTATAAATAAATTACCCTATGGGTCAAATATGCTTGACAAATATGATGAAGATCATGAATTATTATCATGATTTATGGTGTCTTGGTCACAATGCATTGTGCTTAAGTGTTGTATAGGTGCCTTTAGACACTACCCATCACCTTGGAGTATTACTTATCTTCTGATTATTTTCTTTTAGATTATGTTATATTTTCTCTATTCTCATGTTCCCCTCACTTTCCAACAGTCTAGTTGCTAAAAAATGTCAAGAAATTGTTGATGTATCATAAGTATCCCCATCCTTATCTTTGGATATCATTTTATGGATTCCATAGAATTAGACGATTTAACCTATAATGTGATGGTCTTCTCATCAATAGACCTCATCAATATTTAATATGTCTCATGATGGGTATCATCTTCACTAGATACTTTTTAAACATAAATGAGAATAGAGGCAGGGGTTTCATCAAATAGTTTTCAAGAAAAAAATATTTTTGCCAACACCACTCAACGATACTAAAATATAATCTCATGTTGAGATTTTTAATGGTAACTATGACATTCTACAAAATAGTGTCCATAACTACAACACCTCCAAGAAACATCATGACCTCATCCACATGCTCTAAATCTCTCTAATTAGTATGTCCCCAAAGTGATTCAACCCCTCATGGACATAGGCCTCCATTCTCCCATATTGTTAGGATTTGATAAGGTTGACCTTGCTCCCATGATCCTGATTGTGACATGAATGCCATAGTAAATTCCCAAAAAATGAATCCCCTTCTCTAACATAAAGTCAGAGAGTTTTTTAGGCCTAAGGGGGTTGCCCTTAACGTGGATATTGTAGGTTTTAACACGTACAAAAATTACCTGCATACAAATTCTAAAACACAGAAAATAAACAATGCGAGAGCATAACACATAAAACACATATACAGAGAGATTTTCCCCTGGATCCCAAAACCGGGACTACAAGATTGATTTTTCATCATATGTTCCTTTCAATGTTATAATACATATATATACAAGTCGAAGCGTCCAATACCATGGACCGAAAAACCATCGCACCCAAAACCATGTGCTCTGGATCCAAAAATTGGGACTACTAGATTGATTTTTCATTATGTTCCTTTCAATGTTACAATACATATATATGCATGTCAAAGCATTCAATACCATGGACCGAAAAACCATCGCGCCCAAAACCATGTGCTAAAACCATGCACAAAACCATAGGTAGGTTCGTCCCACCTAATATAGGGCGGATAGTCATGGAAATAATATAACACAACCCAACAGATATTATGAGGCTTACCCAATAGGCCAATGACTAAGGGATTGAGGGTCATCACTTCCCACAAAGACAGAGTGACCAAGAGACATAACCTACAAGCCGTTAGATTTCATGAGTAATTAAATGGGTATGTTAAGGGTTGGAATCAATAATTAAAATATATTATCTGTAATGGCATCGATGTTGATTCTTCTATATTTATGCATCTTCCTCTCCATCACCATGGCCACCACCATTTCCATTAACCCTACAAAAAATCCATAAACCTAGGTGGAAATTTTGTTATACATTTACGCATACACATAATTAAAATCAATTTGAGTTAATCTCACATGGATTTGAATTGATGGTGATTGAGTGTATTGTTAAGACACTGATTGAGGATAAGGTCACTAGTTTAAAACCCATGGGCCATCTCACTTGCCTAACCTAAAAAGAAAAAATTAACTTGAATTTGATAATATGAGATACATTTTAACATTAATTAGTAATTTATTTTAAACAAACACTAATTTAAGATTAATATTTCATTGATATCTATTCAATTGGATGTAGTTTGAGTGGTTTAGATAAATGTTGTTATCTTCCCCCCCAGGTTCAATTCTCGCATGTGACATGGTGAGTTCATAATGAATACATCCTTGTAATGGCTTTGATCCTCGTTTCCTGATAACCCCTTGAGGACCAAAGCATGCATCTTCCTCATATGGATATAAAGATATTTAAAAAAATGAAATATTCCATTTATATCTTAAAATTAATATTCTTTATTTTACATGTTTATATATATATATATATATAGATAGATAGATAGATATATATTCAATAAAATTGAGGCTAATGTAACATATAATATTAACTAATGTACAAAGTGGCACTAAATGGACATTTGGTGGGATTCAAATTTAAAGATGTTGTGGTAGACATATTGAGATACTCAACTTTTAAACATTGTAATAGACATAAGAAGAGGGGGAAATGCTTCTAGAAAATGTTTCAGTGGCTCCACTTAAATTCTTAATAGGATTAGTCATAAATAGATACATTTTTAAAGATTAACCCTATTTTATACAAATAATTGCCTAGGTTGATCAATCACTCTTAGGAAGAGTAATAATTATTAAGCGAACAACACCATACCCTATTATGTTGTACTCACATCATGAAAGATAAGATGTAATCTACTCTCAATTTACCAGTGATTTCAATTGGAAAGGAACTAACACACCCCTCCTAATATCTCATTGAGGAATTAGATGTGGCTAGGGAAGGTTTTACATAATGGTTGGAAAAACATAAAAGGGTTGTTCTCTTCTTTTATTGGAGCATCTAAGTGTAATGTAGGAGAAGATGGCACATGGGAAGTCATCCTAGTTTCTAGTAGAAATCAAATATTTTTCATTTTCTTCGGCCTTGGGACATGTTAGTGTCGGTCTTGAAAGCCCTCCATCAGCGATCAAAGCTCTTTGCATTTGCATTCGTAGGTGTCTCATCAGTGTCAAATTTTTCATCCCGCTAGGCATGCCATAACCCTGATGGAGGAGCTGGTCTATTTATACCCCTCTTGGCTTTGCTGGATCAGGTCATATCAGTCATTAAGCTTTTTCAAGATTGTCTTGTTTTGTCTTGAGGTCAAAGTCCTAGGTCTAGGGTTTTGGTCATTTATCTCTGCAAGGTCATGTCTTTGAAAATCCATGAGTACTCAGCAAGCCAGAGGGAGGTTTGCAAACGTGTTTCTTCGATATTTTTATCTTGTACAGTGAATTTTCACCTTGGATTTAAAAACTCTGTTTTTAAAGCCAAGGTCATTTTCCGAGTTTTTGTAAATAAGTGATGAGATTTCAAAAGTCTTCAGCGGACAAAGTGCAACCCTGGTCCCCTTGCCAAGGTCCCTCAGATGATCTACCTGCAAAAAGAATCAAGTCAAAGCACTCAATGAGTCAAATTCAGGATAAAGGAAACCAAAAGTCAGTGTTATAAAAGTGTCAAAGATAAACTTTAGAAAGTGGGTTTATGAATGAAATTTTTTTTAAATGAAACTTATAAAAGCCCAAATTCCCTCCTTTCACTCTCATTGTGCATCCTAACGCTTGCAAGAGAGGTTTGAGAGAGTGATTGAGAGAAAGGAGCAAAGACAGAGCGATTTCGGGCAGCAGAGAGGGGCGCGACCCGTCGAGCCAGGTGCGCGACCTGTTGGGTGCGCGCGACCCGTCAGAGGGTCTCCCACAGTTCAGAAAAACAACGGGCGCGACCCGTTGGGCGTGGTGCGCGACCCGTTGGACTGTTTTGCTGCAAACTCCAAACAAATTCCCTCAAACGCCCTCCAAGCTATCAAATTGTTCGAGGTAGGTGCTCTAAACATGGAATGGTTGCTGGTTATGAATGGTGGATGTCATGAACATGTTAAATGATCAAAATTTTGCAAGTGAAACTCCTTTATATGGCTGCAATGTTAATGAGCAAACTGTGCTAGGGTTTGTGTTGTTTCAAGCTATTTTTCCCTTTGGTTTGTTTCCCTCCTTTCCCTTTCACTCACACTTATATGTTCATCTCTTTTCCCATATTATTTTACAAATGAAATGCAAATCTTTCCCCATCCCTAATCACTAAAATGAAAACCCTATCCCTCTCCCAAAGCATCAAAAAACAAAATTCAAAACCCTAGTTCTCCTCCACCATATGCATGTGTAAATAACAAAAAAATGTTGGTAAATATGTCAGCATGTTTTGTGCATGGTTTCCCTATTTCCCCTATTAATACATGCTTTCATATATGTTTTTTCCCATATGCAATGATCTTTGCAAATGATTTCCCAATTATAAATATGTATTCCTATATGCATAATGATTTGCAACATTTCCCTTAAAAATTCCCTGTTATATTTATATATTCCCATTCCTTGTTAAAAGATCCCTCCCCTAACATTTCCCTCATGTCTTTTTCCCCTTGAAACAGCATAGAGTTCAGCACTTTTTGCAGGCAGAGACAGCAGTTCAGTTTGTCCACTTTGCTCCTAAACCATGCCAGAAATCGAAACTTATGAGCAAAGTGATTACCATTCATCATCTACAGAGGTTGAGGTACAGAGGAGGCCTCGTAGGGGTGGTAAGGGTGGACATCATAAGCGAGAGGAGCCCACCTCTTTGGCAGAATTACAGGCTTGTCCTATGGCAGTCACTTGTTTTCAGTACATGTCTTGTTATCAGTTTTGTGAGAGGATCTCTCGGATTCAACATCACAGAGAGTTGGCCCGCCTCTTTGTTTTACATTTGCATGATGGACATGTCAATCTAGCAGGGGTAGATTTTACATTGACACCCGAGGTGATCTCACATGCTACAGGGATACCGAATGTTGGTGAGGTGTGGCCTAAGCGCAAGTTGCTAGATACTGTTCACTTTGAGCCTTATGTCCGGCCACCATTCTTGAGACATTTAGCGGGTGTTTTTCCATTCAGATTTCTCCGGAGCGAGTATGCTCCCATCATGAGGCTTATTATGCACTATTTTACCTGTGAGGGCAGATTTTCACAGGTGTACTCATATCACATTCGCCTCTTGATGCACTTCACCCGAGTGAGGATGATGAACATCCCGGTTTTCTTCTTTCAGAACATTCAAAAGATGGTGCCCATGTTGCAGAGGAAGACCCCGGCCCAGCAGTACAGGAGCTTATGTCATTATGGTTTGATTCAGCTCATAGTCTTGCATCAGTTGACACAGCAGGGTATCTCATGGGAGGAGTTTATCTCTCGTGAGTTTTTCACAGTGCCACCCCAGCCACATCATGAGGTCATTCATGAGGAGGGAGGACCATATCAACAGCCTGATATTCCGGTCACCCGACATGTCAGCTCCACACCTCTGGTCACCTATCAGAAAGGCCCAAGGGCCTTATTTGCAGCAGCCAGGCGAGTACTATCTCCACAGCAGGTGGAAGGGGTCTCGCCTTCATCATCAGCTCAGCGAGTGTTATCTCCACATCAGGTGGAAGGGGCCTTGCTCTCTTCATCAGCACAGGTAGCACAGAGGGGCAAACAGCCTATGATTCATGAGGGTCCATCAGGAGTCCCAGACACCGAGGTCATTGATCTTGAGGCCAATTCTCCTAGCCGAGAGGCAAAGGAGATCATTCAGCATCTGAGAGCTGAAAATGATGCTTTGTAGAGGAGACTTGAGGGTGCCCAATGGACTATCACTTACCTGGAGCAGCGGAACAAACAGCTGGAGGAGGAGAAAGCACTTGATGAGCTATGGAGGATTCGTAGTGACCGAGTCTTGAACCGAAGAAGACCCGGTGATCCATTGCCTGCAGACCGAGAGTCAATGCTCATCCAAGTGAATGCATACTTAGAGAGGTTGTTGGCTAAGGCCAACCAAGAGAAAATGCTGCCGAGGAATATGAAAAATCATTATTGGGCAAGGATGCATGTATGCAAAGCCAAAATGAAAGTTTTTCAAAGGAGGTTGACCGAGGCCCAAAAACAGAGAAAGAAGCCAAATCCCCTCCGTATCTTGGTTGAGGCTTCACTCAAGGATCATGGCACTCATTAGCCTAGCCACAGCTCAAATCCCAAAAAAATTCTGAAAGTTTTGGGTAATTTTGGCAATTTTTGGAAATTTACAGGTTTTGGCTCCTCAACGGGTCTCACCCCCGGTGAGACCCTTTGTCATGGCAGCTCCTTTTTGCAAAAACTCAGCATTTCTATATTTTTCATGCAAAGTTACATATGCCTATGGATGGATTTGAGTTTTTATGGAGTTTTGGGCCTCCAAAAGGTCAAAATACATGCAAAATTTGACTTTCTGCCCCTTTTTTGAGTTGCAGAAACCAGTCTTGGGAGAATTAAGTTTTGATAGGGAAAATGACCTCCAAATCCAAAAATTCCAGTTGGGTTGGAAAGTAGACTCATAGACCTTTCCAACGAGCTATCCTTCACCCAATTATGACACCTGCAAGTGCCTCAAACAGAGCTCCAAAGGTGCGCGACCCGTCAGGCAGGTGTGCGCGACCCATCAAGCAAACTTTGCCAGATTTCACTGTAACAGCTCGGAAAAGCACAGTTTGACTTGGTTTGACTTTTTGAGGTTAATGATGGTCCTCTTTGATGTAATTATGACACTTTTTAGACACTTTTACTCTTTTTTAACTCTTCTAGAAGATTTATTCATGTAAAGGGTAAAAATTGAATGTATGAACTGGTTTCCAAGTTTATAGAGGCAAGTTGTTTTGACTGCCTATTTTGTAGTGCTTAGTTTAGAGGTGGTTGAAACAGCTCCTAAGATAGTGAGCTCAACCCATGGAGGCAGGGAAAGAGGTTAGATCATCTATATTATTTACTTTCTTGCTCATTTTCATGGTTGGACTCTTGAGGGAGAAGCTATCATTGTATATTTTCACTGTATCTCTGCAATATTTGGCTAAGGAAGACCAGGGTTTTGCAGTCATCTTTGGGATTCTTGTGGACTCATGTGTTGATGGTGTGTTTTCTCAATGTTCTTGTAAGCTTTGTTATGTGATTCATTTCCTTTCTTTACTGCTGCACATTAAACAAATGAAGTGTTAAAGTATGAATTCATGCTAGCCATGCTTTGCTTTTAAATTTGTTTAATTTCAATGTTTTCTACTGTCTAAAGGGAATTCAAAGTCATTGTTTGCTCTCTTTAGCTTCTCATCTTTCATTCGTGATCATCCATCTCAATCAAAGGCATCAATACGGTATCCTACCTCGCCCCAAGGAACCCCCTGCAGAAACTGTGTCAAATCCCCGCACCCAAAATTGCAATTCCTCAAATTGCCACCATGTTGATGCCCCGAAATTCGTTGCAACAACATCGGGGAAACCACCCGGTCCGGAACTTAGTGCAGCTCCTTTTCCGTTTGGAATAGTGGCTCCGACTGGGGATAATGGGACCAGTTTCCCAAAGATTATAAGTAAACGGGATGGATGAATGATTTACGATATAAGATGATAATAAGTAAATAACTAAACTACAATAGAAATATAATAACTATAAACTAATCCCGGGAGTTATCGATTCATAGAATGCAGCGTTTGATAATCTATGCTTAATGACAGGCATATAGATGACACTAACAATAAGCATAGATGTTTAAATCATTTAAGATTGCTCTGCATAATTAGTTATGCAGAGCGATAATAGCGAATTACTGCACTCAGTCATTTATATTATTGTTACACGCATGAGTAAGAGAGATAACAAATCACAAAACATTCAATAGTGATATGAAATGAAGACTTGCTGTTATATTGCATACATGTATTCAACAATAGCAAAAGTAATAACACAGCAATTCATATAATAGAAAAGAGAACAGATACAGATAATAGTACCATGTAAGCTGTTTGATCAATCCAGTATATTAATCACTATGTCGCGGTCCTTCCTTCAAACCAGAAAGCATTCCAAGCAAACGACAGTAGTGCACAATTTACTTAAAACAGCCTTCTAAGCAAAATTAAGAACCAATGGTCGAGTTTCAAAAAAGAATATAGGCTGAAGCACAATAGTGCAAACTTCAGCCTTTAAGTCTTTTACAAAATTTTACGACCCTTTCCAAAACAATGAAAGGATCTATAAATACTATGCTAATCTAAATATCTAAATATCTAAAACTGAAAAGCTACTAAATCGGCATTAACAAACATCATCTTGTATTCTGGTGATTTGGCAGTCGGCGGCGATGCTTCATTCAGAGGTCTCTTTGCCTTTACTCCTTCGCTGACATATCGCCAGCATTGGCTCTACTTCTGGTGGAGTATTGAGGCGTGAAGTTAGCTGTGCATCATATGTGGCATCTTGAATGTCGGCAATCAGGTATCGGAGAGCATCTGTTAGACAGTTAAGAGCCGACCTTTGAGAATGTGGTTTAATCAGAAAAAGCCAGTATGCATCGGCGGTTAAGGTATTTACTCCGGCGATTAACCACCCTTGTTTCTCCAGATCAGGGTAATTCCTGTGCTCCAGCATGTTTGCTGTTGTTAAGTTTCCAGGTGTGCATTGGGAAATCATGTTTGCCAGATACAATGTATCATTGACTAGATTGATCATGTTGCTGGCAATCATTTTGCATCTTGAGGCTGCCCTTTCTGCTTTCATCACCTGTGTGTTCCATTCCATGAAGAGTATGTCCTTGTATGTTACATGGATTCGGGACAAGTTTGCTGCTTTCCCTTCTGGAGTGTCTTGCCATTCAATATATTCTGTTATATCATCTTCAGCCTGATCCAGCTTATTCCTGGCTCTCTCTATTTGTTCACACACTGCTGTAGATGTTTCACAAAGTGATTCAGCGTCAACAAGTTGTTGGCACAAGAGCTTGATTTGAGATATCAATGCGTTGTTTATTCGAGTTGCCTCTGTTCTGAAATCATCAATACTCTGGGCGCCCTTGATACCTTCGAGCTGTGCTGATAGCTGAATTATTTGCTCGTCTTTAGCTTTTATCATCAGCTCATTAGATGCTTTTAACTGGGATAATGCCTCTGACAATTCTTTTGCTTTCTGAATGTCACTTTGGTCTATCCTCTGTTTTTCGATTTGCTGGGTTAACAAATTATTTTCTTGCTGTTGGGCCAGCAATTGTTCCTCTACCTGCGCTGCCTTATTTCTTGCCTCAATTACTTCTGCTTGCAATGCATATATCTCATGATCTTTAGTCTTCAAAAGAAGACTTACTTCGGATGCTTTGTCAATAGTTGCCGCTGAATAAGCTCCCGCAAATTGCGATAGCTTTGTCAGATCTTCAGAGGGATCTAATTCTCCCTTCCAGACCACATTGCCCGTGACTGTTTGCTCAGGTGAAATAGAAGGTTGATCAAGCCTTCGTCTTTTCCTAGAGCGCCTTACAACGGCTCTATGCTTTGGGCTGTAGAAAATGTCTAGGGGAGGAATTTCCTCCACCTGAAGATCAATTTGATCGGATGGGTCTTGAGTGATTACCTCAACATTCTGTACCATGGGTGGGCCGCTGGTTCCTTCTAGAACCGGAGAAGAAGTAGTATCGGGAGCATTATTTGTTTTAGAGGCGTCTGAGTCTTTGGAGGCTTCCTTACCACTTATAATGGAATCGAATTGGTTCCATTCTTTAATCAGTTCAGGATCAGTAGAGATTTTCTCACTTTGTTCTGTGTGGGCTTTACTCTGTTCTTTCTCTCTTTCAATCCTCTGCTGTTCCTCGAATGCCTTCCGCTGTTGCTCCTCTTGTGCTCTTTGTTGTTGTTCCTCCAATTCCCTTTTCTGCCTATCTTCCAGTTCTTTCTTTGCTTTCTCTTCTTCTTCTCTTTTCCTTTGTTCTTCTAACTCCTTTTGTTTTCTTTGCTCTTGATCCTTTTGTGCCTTTTGCTGCCTTTCTATCTGCTCCCTTTTATGCTTCTCTGCTTGCAGCTTGTTTTGCCTTTCCTCCTGTTGTTTATCATACTCTTTAGTTGTAACAGGAGATAGGTGTATTTGCTGCTGTCCAGACTCGCTTGAGGAGGATGTTGGGGTTGTGGATAATAAATCTAGAGGCAAAGTTTGCAACCTTTGCTTTCTAAGTTTATTAAATTCAGTTAACTCCACATCTTCATATCTCAATGTAGCAAGTTGTCTGACTTGGCTTAATGAATCGGCACTTACGAACAGGTCATCAAACTGATCCTCCTGATGGACAACCTTTGACAGTTTGGCCTGTTCCAAGGCAATGAAAGCGGTCTTTTTTGGATCATAGAGTCTATTTGGAATAGAAGCCAGGTATATCATTTGGAGTTTTGCTGCTTCCTTCTCTGCATGCTTGTAATTTAGCAGCGTATAAACTCCAATTCTTAAAGGAAAAGAGGGCCATCCTCTCTTTTTCTCCTCTTTGAGAGTTTGTGTGACACCCTCAGACATAATCTGGTAGGAGATTTCCCGGGCTAACAATTTATCTGGGATGTACAGGGGGAGAACATGTGGCCTAGCCTTGCTTCCAAAAACTCTAATATAGGTAAAATGCTCTTCGCCGAACCAATGGGCTACGGCTGGTAGGTCAAAAGAAGCTTCATAGGAAATTCTTGGGATAGGTCTGTCAAAAATAGAATAGTGAACGGGCACTATGAAACCATTGCAAATTTGATACAAATGGTCTTTGTGAGAGGGTTTCCACAATTTCCAATGGTACAAGTGAATGGGTGTTGGGTCATGGGTGGTCCATCTCCAACCAAGGACAGGAAATTCAGAATTAAAACAAAGGGTATCCATAATGTAGGCAGAGTAATAGAAGGGTGGGATTTTCCTCTCGGTGACTCTGGTTTTGGCCCTAAACTCACGAATAGCTATGACCAATTTATCAGACAGAATAGTGGCCCAATCCATGATTATACTATTGACGGCCGCTTCCATTAAGGGAACCATATCAATATGGATATTTGCAGAGTCATGTAATCCCCACAATCTACACATCATAATCCCAACATAGCAATAAGGTGAAGCCAAAGAAGCATTGGAGTACTTACCCGACATATCATGCTTGTGTCTAGCTGGATTCTGCCTCCAATCTCGGAGAGGTTCGGATGGTGATTCATTCTCTTTCGCGAACTTCTCCACAAAGGCTCTGTTATAGACTAGCTCAGGTTCAGGCAAATGATACATTCGTCTCAAGTCATCAGGCTTGAAGGAACCGAAAATCCTTCCATCCTTTGTATGAAAGGTTCTATCAGTGAGGGTAATTTCCTCAATTGCCCAGCGTACCACATCAGTATAAGGCAGGACTTGTTCTCTGGCTGTTATTCTGTGCAAGAAGGAGTCGGCCAAGTCTTTGAGAGTTGCCTCGGACTTCCTTAATTCATCCACACTACCCTCAGTTAATGTCTTTTCTGGTTGCTCTGCCTCTAGCAAATTGTATGTACCTTGCCATGTAGTGCTAGGAAGACCAGTGCATGTAGTGTCTGAGATTAAGCCTTTCTTTGAAACTATAGCAGCTTGGCCTGAGACAGGTGTCGCAGTAGAACCTGCCACCTTCTTGAATTTCTTTCCCATCATATTCAGACTTCTCTCGACGGTTGAATTCTACACAAATGCAAGAGAAATCGTAACAAGGAAATAACAATGACGATCCATAACGGGATAGATATATTACTTGAAGCGTGGTGAGATTAATTCTAAAAGTGGTTGCGGATCTAATGATTTGAGAAGGCACCGCAGATGCAATGATGGTGATTTTACAGCCTGCAGCTCCATAAATGACCATTACTTAAGTTATTAAACCGAATGACCCCTTTAAGCGTGCAACAGATTTTTTCAAAGGTCTAATCGTAATTGTTCGTTAATTCGAAGGGGCAAAGCTTTAAATACGCATGCATTACCTTATCCCTTTATTTAACGGCATTTTTGAAATCTGTGCTTTTGTCAAATCGGATTTAAATATAACTTTAAAGCTTTGAAATAATCACCTTTTAGGAATTCTGGTCATCATTAAGCGTCATCGCATCGCATCGGGGGTGTGAGTGACATTATCATTTGGGAAAGATCTTGGCGAATGCCGATTGCGACATTGCATCATATTTAGCGTGCGAACATAATCCCTAAATGTATATCAATTGATTTACCGACTACCGATAGCGATATCACATCGCATCGGGAAAAGATCTGAACGTCTTATGAAGATGTATGGGATTCTGCCGACTACCGATAGCGATATCGCATCGGGTCGAAGCTTAAAACACTTTTCATAAGAAGTAGCGCCGATAGTTGATCACCGATATCGTGTCGCATCGGGGAAAAGGCATGTGCTTTTTGTGTGTGTGCATTGGCTATCGCCGATGGCCGATAGCGATATCGCATCGGAAAGAACCAAGGTAGCAAACAATTTGGCGATTGCTTTTTCGGACTTAACCAAAAATTGCTTATTATTTGTTCAAAAAGGCTTTTATTCACAAATTCATTTGATTATCATACCTTTTTCGAACAAATTTGTTAATGCCAATTAAAATTTTAAAAGGGACCCATTTCATATGTTAATTGTTTGTGATAAAAATGTTATGAAATGGGGGGTTGTTGTAGGGCACAACAATTGGCGATTCGCTGGTAGAACCAGTTATCTCTGGACTAATAAATATACTTACACTTTTTCAAATAGAATCTTTATGAGGGAAAGGAAATTTCTAATATAACTAGATGTCTATTGATTCTGAATAAAACAGGCTTCTTCATTTGACTTCCTCTTTTTATAAAGAAAATAAATGCACTTTAAGTTTTAAAACAAGTCTTTATTGGTTCATAAAGGTAAAATAGAAAACTTTTCCATATCAGCTTTTTAAAATAAACTCCTCTGTCACAGGTAGGGCCTCTGCTGCCAGCAAATGTTCATAGTCTCGGCAGGGTTACCTTTTAACCATGTTGTTGTCCATTGTTCCATTCACTTAAGAGTGTGACCAAACAGAATGAATTCAAAAGATATTTTTGTAATTTTTTGAATTTCACTTTCTTCTTTGATTAAGATAAAAGCCATTGTCCTGGTTTGGTGGCCAGATAATGACAATGCCACTCACGGGTAGTAATCAAACTGAACAAGCTGGCTCGTGATGAGACCCCTTGTCTTGAAATTTCAAGACATTACCCTGTTTGATATGCAGTTTTGGTAATGTCAGTTAAATTATTTTCCTATGAACATGGTAAGCAGGCTTGTAATAAGACCTCTTATCTTTAATCTTTTATATTTTAGAATTACACTCTGAGTAATCATAAACTTTTGGTGAATGGGATGAACAACTATCTTCTTAAGAGTAAATGGATGACAGGTTAAGAGTTAAAGATGTTGAAGATGAATTAGCTCCTATTTTAATATAGATAACCTTTGGAGACTAATTTTGAAAACCCAAGATGACTCATAGAACTTCGTTCAGAGTGAAGTTTACAAAAGTTAGACTGTGATGTTCAGAATAAAAAGATATCTAATTTCCTAGAAATGATCTCTCTTGGTTGAAGACGCTATTATCCAAAGGCAAATACTAATAGTGTCGTGGTGAGACAACTTTTAATTACAGCGCAAGGTCAATGGAAGATGTCCCACATCCTTATTTCTACAAATCCTACAAACTATATAAAAACTATCAAACTACAAAGAGAAGGGGTTACCTCCTCAATTAAAGAATTTCTTCAAGATTAGACCATTGACAGGGAGAGAATCTCTCACCCCTGATAGATTTTGCAGTATAAAAGTGGAATGGCCTATTTTTTCACAGATTTGAAATGGTCCAAGCCACAGTTTCTGAAACTTGGAATGTTTACCTTTGTCTTCATGGGCTTTGTCCCATTTCAGAACTAAATCTCCGACTTGGAATTGTTTAGGACTAGATGAAGCTAGATCAAAAGCTGCTTTAATGACCTGCTGATGTTTTGCGTGTATAACCTTGGCTTTTTCCCTTTCTTCTTCAAGTTTGAGAATTTGATCATACCTAAACTGGATAGAGGAAGAAGGAGTTTCGTCAATAAATTGCACTAGGGCTAGAGATGGAAGAAGAAGATTGGTTGGTACGATTGCTTCTTTTCCGTAGACAAGATTAAACGGAGAGGTCCCTATGGAAGCTTTCTGTGTTATCCTATCCGCCCATAATGCAAATACCAAGGATTTATGCCAGTTCTTATGATTCTCTTCGATTGTTCGCTTAATGATTTTGATTAGATTTTTATTAGTTGATTCTGCTAGGCCATTACCCTGAGGATAGTAATTAGCAGAATACTTTAATTTAAATCCCATTTTGATAGCGAAATCAATCATTGCATTGCCTGAGAAGTAAGAAGCATTATCAAAGACAAGAGCATTTGGAACACCAAACCTGGTAATGATGAACTGATCTATAAATTCAATGATCGCCTCAGAGTTTGCTGTCTTTAACGGAACTGCTTCTACCCATTTTGTAAAGTAATCAGTTGCTGTAAGAATATATTTGTGCTGCCTGGAAGAAGATGGATTAATTTCTCCAATGATGTCCAATCCCCATTGTTCAAAAGGTTGTTCAATGTTGATTGGTTGCAAAGGGAAAGCTGGTTTTTGTTGTCTTCCACTGGCAGTTTGGCATTTAAGACATTTCCTTACATATTCGTGAGCGTCCTTAAACAAAGTAGGCCAATAGTATCCAGCATGAATGACTTTATGAGCTGTTGTATCAGCTCCGAAATGTCCTCCTGCTGGTCCGTCGTGTAGCTCCTGCAAAACCTTTTGAGCCTCAGGTTTCTCAAGGCATCTTAATAGGACAGAATCATAGTTTCTTCTGAAGAGCACATCATCAATAATGGAAAAACTCTTAGCTTTCAATCTAATGGCCCTTTTGTTCTTGTAGGACAAATTGGTAGGTGCATAACCATTCTTTAAATAAAAGATCAGATCTGCATATTGAGATTCGGAATCGGGAATACTTAGCTGATTAACTTCTTGGGTTTGCTCTGTATCACTTGATTCCGGAATGTTTGATGCTCCTGCTAATATCCTGCAAAAACCTTGACCTTTAACAAACTTTGCTGGCTTTATTTCTAGATCATATTCTTGGAGAGCTGCGACCCAATTTGCCCTCTTTTCACCCAATTCCTTTTGGATTAGTAGTTGCCTAACTGCTGAGAAAGGAACTATCACTTTAGTATGGGTTTTTAAAAGAAAGGGTCGATAATGTTGGACTGCTTTAAAGACAGCAAAAGCTTGTTTCTCAATATCGAAATAGTTCAATTCGGCGCCTTGAAAGTTTGAACTGAAGAACGAGATGGGCGCTTCCAAATTGTCATCATTCAACTGGGTGAGCACTGCTGCGTAAGATAAGTCGGATGCAATGGTATATAATGTAAAATGATTAGAAAGATTTGGAGTATTCAGAGCTGGGACATTGATTATTGATTGCTTAATGTCATTAAAAGCTTGCTTTTCTTCTAATCCCCATCTGAAGGTTGAATTCTTTTTAATCATCGTTTGTAGTGGTAGTACAATCTGTGAAAAATCTGGAACAAATCGTTTAACGAAATTAATCTGTCCTAGAAACGACTGCATCGATTTTTTGTTGTGTGGAAAAGGAATTTCAGAAATTTCCTTAATTCGATCAGGATCTACATAAATGCCATCCTTAGATACAATAAACCCTAAAAGCTTACCCTGGTTAAGAGCAAAGAAAGACTTTTTTGGGTTGAGAGAGATACCATGTGTTTTGCATCGTTGAAAAATTTGATTTAAATCATGCAAGTGATTATATCTCTTCTTAGAATATACAGTAATATCATTGAGGTAGACGACTACTGTTCGATTAATTAACCCTCTAAAGGCTGTATCCATAGCTCTTTGGAATGTTGCTCCTGCATTTATGAGTCCAAAAGGCATCTTTTGATATGCATAAGTCCCCCATTTTGTTCTGAATGTGGTTTTAAGTTGGTCATCAGGATGAACCAGCACTTGATTATATCCTGAGAAACCATCGAGAAATGACATCAATTTAGATCCTGCTACCGATTGGAGGATTTGTTCCATGGTAGGCAGTGGGAAATTATCTTTTAAGCTTGCCTTATTCAAGTTTCTGAAATCAATACAGATTCGGATGTCGCCGTTTTTCTTCCTGACTGGTACCATATTAGAGACCCAGTTTGAGTGTCGGACAGGGAAGATAATCTTAGCTTTTAAAAGCTTATTAAGTTCCGACTTTATCTGGCTCTCCAAATTCGGGTGTATTTTTCTTAACTTCTGCTGGATTGGTTTTTGATTGGGAAGCATAGGAATAGTATGTTGTATGATAGATGTATCATATGTCTTGAGGTCGTCATACTTCCAAGCAAAAACTTGCTTGTTTTTTCTTAAGAGTTTGATGAATGCTTCCTTTTCTTGTATAGAAAGTCCTAATCCTAAGTTAATATTTTGAGGAGCTTGATCTGTTCCCAAATTAATCAATTCAAACCTAAGAGTAGAGCTTTGGAGTTTTGCATTAATTACAGGTTTGAACCTGTCTTTAATGTCATAAAGGTCTTCGAGCTTTACTACGGGCTTAGGAATTGCGTTATCTTGAGATGTTCTTTTCATTTGAGAATCATGGTCATGCTCTTCAATGATTTGATTATCATAGGACTTTTCAGAGGTTAAGAATTGCAAAATGTCCTCATCATGGTTGAAAACCCTCCAGTTGGTGATATTATCAAGAACTGAAGGCCTAAAAATTAATTCTATAGAAAATCTATCAAGACTATAGTCTTCGGAAGGGAGAAGTTTGGAAGCTACGTTGGCTAGTAAATCGGCTGCTGAGTTTTGTGATCTAGGAATTGAAGAAATGTTGAATGCTGAGAAATGTGAAGTAAGATCTTGTACTAGCGATTGATAATGCTTAAGGTGACTTGAAAGGCAATGAATTGTATTCCTTACCTGCTTAACAATGATCTCACTATCGCCGAATACTTTAATATATTGGACTTTAAGGTCAATTGCCTTATATAATCCCTGCACTAGAGCTTCGTATTCGGCCGTGTTATTGGTGCATTCAAATTCTAATCTACAGGAAAGCATCGTCTTTTCGCCTTGCGGACTAACCAAAATGCAACCTGCTCCTGAGCCCTCACTGGACTTAGAGCCATCAAAATACAAAGACCAAAATAAAGGAGAATCAACAAAAATATTTACATCCTTTTGATTTTCATTAAAGCATTTGGATAAATTGGTTTGTGAAAAATTTTCTACCTGAGATGTACAATGGTTAACTGAAAAAGGGGAAGATTGGGCAACAAAGTTGCCAAAGAATGATTCTGAGGAATAATTTCCCAAAATGTTGTTGTTGAAGGCCACAGGCTGGTTTTCTTGTTTGAAATCGGTTACTGTGTGGGTCATGTGTTTCTCACGGTCGATCCTTATTTGATTTGGCTTACCCTTGTAGGGGAGCCACATATGTGACCAATCCGTAGAAATGTATCCATGCAGTTTCTCAGACCAATCTCTGCTCAAAATTAAACCATAGAATTCAGGTATGTCAGCAATCAAAATATCTATTCTCTGTACTATTCTAGGATCAGCAGACAACCTGATAGTCACGGAATTAATTTCTCCTATAACCTGTACTTTGGTTCTGTCTAACTGTACAATGTGAATAGCGGACTTCTGGGGTTCTATGTTCAGTTTGGAACAAACTGAAGCTGGCATAATATTAGATGAAGCCCCTAAATCGATTAAACAGTTATGCAGATTTCGATTATAGATTTCATAGGTGAGCAAGAAAGGTGGGGTATGAGAATTGGATCTATCTCCGATCAGAACCGAATCGGTAGCTTCGACCATATCTGGAGGGGGTTGTCCTGAATCATTAGCAGCTTTTGAACTGGGAAGAGGAGAAGAGGGGACAGCATTAAATTCTCTTAAGAGTAATTTCTGCTGATGTTTTAACTTACTCAGTTCAAACATGGTTATGTTTGCCTTAGTATTTTTCATATCATCAACAATATTATACTCCATGGAGTCAGATACCACTAGTGTCTTAGATGTCGAAGGAGAATTAGAAATTGGAGGCTGGTTTTGAGGAGCTGCTACAGGCGACTTTTTTGGGAGAACTTTTTCCTTTGGTGTGGCAGCACCTGCACTCCTCTTTTTTGTAGTTGTTTGAGCAGGATCAGAAGCGATTTTACTTCTCGTAGTAACAGGAAATGCTTCTTCTTGATTCTCGGTGTCAGAGTTTGGGAGTATAAAATCCCACATGCCGTGGCATTCAACTACTTCTTCTTCATCATCTGTTTGAGAAGTTGTTTCCTCTTCCTCTTCATCCTGTTCTGAGTCTGCATTAGATATAACATTGGGTGGCTTTGTTTCAGTTTTCTTGAAAGTTCTAAATGGTCTTTTGTTTGAAGTCTCAGCCACCTGTTTTTTAATCTCAACCATTTCATTAGACAATGTTTTGAGGACTTTTTGTAAACCTTCCATGTCGTATGGGTCCTTTGGGGTCTTTTTCTTAGAATCTTCTTTAAATGAAACTTTTTTGGTTTTTCTATCCTCCAAGGCAGCTTTCTTCTCTAGAGCGTTAATGCGCTTTTCAACAGCAAGTGCTTCCTTCATATTTTCGGCTAAGGTAGGTTTGCCAGCCCTGTCAACAAAAATAGCTATGTTGGAAGGGAGGGCAGTAATATACCATTCGCTCCTAATTTGTTCACTTGGTTTCGAAGCGGTGGGGATTTTATTTAGGAGTTTGTTGAATCGAGCATTAAACTCCTTTATTGGTTCCCTATGCTCTGTTCTCAAATTGGAGAGGTCATTTATTAAAGTGGCTAGAGACCTGTCATCTCCATATTTGGTAAGGAATTGCTCTTGGCATGTGGTCCAGCTGGTAATAGAACCAGAAGGTAAGGAGAAGTACCAGGATCCTGCCGATCCTTGCAGGGTATAAGGGAAAAGCCTGACAACAACATCTTGTTCTGTCACTCCTTTTAAATTAACTGCTAACATGAAATTGTTAATATGTTCTTCAGCTTGTGTTCCGTTATCTGGATTAAATTTAGGCAACCATTTTTCGGGAGCATCAGGTAGATCATGCAATGGTGCGGGCATATTGACTGCACCTGGCGTAGTCCATGGATCTGCCATTATGCTGGCGATAATAGTTGTTACTACTGTTGGGATTCCAGATGACTGAGGAGAAGAGGTTGTTGAAGAGTGAGTAGTTTGAGATGCTGTAGTACTTATTCCCTGATGAACAACAGTGTGTAACGGAGGAGTGGATGGTTGACTTCGCAGAGGAGGAGTTGAGATGGAGGATATGGAAGAAAGATCTTCACTATCAGATACTTCAGTAATCTTCTTAGCCTTTTTCCTTTTCGGTAAAGGGAACTAAGTAGGTTCAATACCGAGTTTTTCGCTCTGAAGTCTGGTAAGTGGATGGGATAAGTTTAACTGCGAGGTCACACTACTTTGTGATACTTCAGATTTCTGAGGCGAAATCGAGAAGCTCTAAAGTTTATGGATAAGAGACTGAACTTCAGGGGATTCAAGACTTAATTGTTCTGAAATATGATGGGTATGAGTAGTGGTGATTGATTCCTCTTTTTCTCGATTGTGTGCCGGAGAACCAGCATGTGATTGAGAAGGGGAAGAGGATTTGGAGGGAGAATTACTCTTAGAATGGTTTGCAGATTTGGACCTACTTGCCATTCACAGTTGATTGCCCTCCTTCTAGCGCCAAAAATGTTGATGCCCCGAAATTCGTTGCAACAACATCGGGGAAACCACCCGGTCCGGAACTTAGTGCAGCTCCTTTTCCGTTTGGAATAGTGGCTCCGACTGGGGATAATGGGACCAGTTTCCCAAAGATTATAAGTAAACGGGATGGATGAATGATTTACGATATAAGATGATAATAAGTAAATAACTAAACTACAATAGAAATATAATAACTATAAACTAATCCCGGGAGTTATCGATTCATAGAATGCAGCGTTTGATAATCTATGCTTAATGACAGGCATATAGATGACACTAACAATAAGCATAGATGTTTAAATCATTTAAGATTGCTCTGCATAATTAGTTATGCAGAGCGATAATAGCGAATTACTGCACTCAGTCATTTATATTATTGTTACACGCATGAGTAAGAGAGATAACAAATCACAAAACATTCAATAGTGATATGAAATGAAGACTTGCTGTTATATTGCATACATGTATTCAACAATAGCAAAAATAATAACACAGCAATTCATATAATAGAAAAGAGAACAGATACAGATAATAGTACCATGTAAGCTGTTTGATCAATCCAGTATATTAATCACTATGTCGCGGTCCTTCCTTCAAACCAGAAAGCATTCCAAGCAAACGACAGTAGTGCACAATTTACTTAAAACAGCCTTCTAAGCAAAATTAAGAACCAATGGTCGAGTTTCAAAAAAGAATATAGACTGAAGCACAATAGTGCAAACTTCAGCCTTTAAGTCTTTTACAAAATTTTACGACCCTTTCCAAAACAATGAAAGGATCTATAAATACTATGCTAATCTAAATATCTAAATATCTAAAACTGAAAAGCTACTAAATCGGCATTAACAAACATCATCTTGTATTCTGGTGATTTGGCAGTCGGCGGCGATGCTTCATTCAGAGGTCTCTTTGCCTTTACTCCTTCGCTGACATATCGCCAGCATTGGCTCTACTTCTGGTGGAGTATTGAGGCGTGAAGTTAGCTGTGCATCATATGTGGCATCTTGAATGTCGGCAATCAGGTATCGGAGAGCATCTGTTAGACAGTTAAGAGCCGACCTTTGAGAATGTGGTTTAATCAGAAAAAGCCAGTATGCATCGGCGGTTAAGGTATTTACTCCGGCGATTAACCGCCCTTGTTTCTCCAGATCAGGGTAATTCCTGTGCTCCAGCATGTTTGCTGTTGTTATGTTTCCAGGTGTGCATTGGGAAATCATGTTTGCCAGATACAATGTATCATTGACTAGATTGATCATGTTGCTGGCAATCATTTTGCATCTTGAGGCTGCCCTTTCTGCTTTCATCACCTGTGTGTTCCATTCCATGAAGAGTATGTCCTTGTATGTTACATGGATTCGGGACAAGTTTGCTGCTTTCCCTTCTGGAGTGTCTTGCCATTCAATATATTCTGTTATATCATCTTCAGCCTGATCCAGCTTATTCCTGGCTCTCTCTATTTGTTCACACACTGCTGTAGATGTTTCACAAAGTGATTCAGCGTCAACAAGTTGTTGGCACAAGAGCTTGATTTGAGATATCAATGCGCTGTTTATTCGAGTTGCCTCTGTTCTGAAATCATCAATACTCTGGGCGCCCTTGATACCTTCGAGCTGTGCTGATAGCTGAATTATTTGCTCGTCTTTAGCTTTTATCATCAGCTCATTAGATGCTTTTAACTGGGATAATGCCTCTGACAATTCTTTTTCTTTCTGAATGTCACTTTGGTCTATCCTCTGTTTTTCGATTTGCTGGGTTAACAAATTATTTTCTTGTTGTTGGGCCAGCAATTGTTCCTCTACCTGCGCTGCCTTATTTCTTGCCTCAATTACTTCTGCTTGCAATGCATATATCTCATGATCTTTAGTCTTCAAAAGAAGACTTACTTCGGATGCTTTGTCAATAGTTGCCGCTGAATAAGCTCCCGCAAATTGCGATAGCTTTGTCAGATCTTCAGAGGGATCTAATTCTCCCTTCCAGACCACATTGCCCGTGACTGTTTGCTCAGGTGAAATAGAAGGTTGATCAAGCCTTCGTCTTTTCCTAGAGCGCCTTACAACGGCTCTATGCTTTGGGCTGTAGAAAATGTCTAGGGGAGGAATTTCCTCCACCTAAAGATCAATTTGATCGGATGGGTCTTGAGTGATTACCTCAACATTTTGTACCATGGGTGGGCCGCTGGTTCCTTCTAGAACCGGAGAAGAAGTAGTATCGGGAGCATTATTTGTTTTAGAGGCGTCTGAGTCTTTGGAGGCTTCCTTACCACTTATAATGGAATCGAATTGGTTCCATTCTTTAATCAGTTCAGGATCAGTAGAGATTTGCTCACTTTGTTCTGTGTGGGCTTTACTCTGTTCTTTCTCTCTTTCAATCCTCTGCTGTTCCTCGAATGCCTTCCGCTGTTGCTCCTCTTGTGCTCTTTGCTGCTGTTCCTCCAATTCCCTTTTCTGCCTATCTTCCAGTTCTTTCTTTGCTTTCTCTTCTTCTTCTCTTTTCCTTTGTTCTTCTAACTCCTTTTGTTTTCTTTGCTCTTGATCCTTTTGTGCCTTTTGCTGCCTTTCTATCTGCTCCCTTTTATGCTTCTCTGCTTGCAGCTTGTTTTGCCTTTCCTCCTGTTGTTTATCATACTCTTTAGTTGTAACAGGAGATAGGTGTATTTGCTGCTGACCAGACTCGCTTGAGGAGGATGTTGGGGTTGTGGATAATAAATCTAGAGGCAAAGTTTGCAACCTTTGCTTTCTAAGTTTATTAAATTCAGTTAACTCCACATCTTCATATCTCAATGTAGCAAGTTGTCTGACTTGGCTTATTGAATCGGCACTCACGAACAGGTCATCAAACTGATCCTCCTGATGGACAACCTTTGACAGTTTGGCCTGTTCCAAGGCAATGAAAGCAGTCTTTTTTGGATCATAGAGTCTATTTGGAATAGAAGCCAGGTATATCATTTGGAGTTTTGCTGCTTCCTTCTCTGCATGCTTGTAATTTAGCAGCGTATAAACTCCAATTCTTAAAGGAAAAGAGGGCCATCCTCTCTTTTTCTCCTCTTTGAGAGTTTGTGTGACACCCTCAGACATAATCTGGTAGGAGATTTCCCGGGCTAACAATTTATCTGGGATGTACAGGGGGAGAACATGTGGCCTAGCCTTGCTTCCAAAAACTCTAATATAGGTAAAATGCTCTTCGCCGAACCAATGGGCTACGGCTGGTAGGTCAAAAGAAGCTTCATAGGAAATTCTTGGGATAGGTCTGTCAAAAATAGAATAGTGAACGGGCACCATGAAACCATTGCAAATTTGATACAAATGGTCTTTGTGAGAGGGTTTCCACAATTTCCGATGGTACAAGTGAATGGGTGTTGGGTCATGGGTGGTCCATCTCCAACCAAGGACAGGAAATTCAGAATTAAAACAAAGGGTATCCATAATGTAGGCAGAGTAATAGAAGGGTGGGATTTTCCTCTCGGTGACTCTGGTTTTGGCCCTAAACTCACGAATAGCTATGACCAATTTATCAGACAGAATAGTGGCCCAATCCATGATTATACTATTGACGGCCGCTTCCATTAAGGGAACCATATCAATATGGATATTTGCAGAGTCATGTAATCCCCACAATCTACACATCATAATCCCAGCATAGCAATAAGGTGAAGCCAAAGAAGCATTGGAGTACTTACCCGACATATCATGCTTGTGTCTAGCTGGATTCTGCCTCCAATCTCGGAGAGGTTCGGATGGTGATTCATTCTCTTTCGCGAACTTCTCCACAAAGGCTCTGTTATAGACTAGCTCAGGTTCAGGCAAATGATACATTCGTCTCAAGTCATCAGGCTTGAAGGAACCGAAAATCCTTCCATCCTTTGTATGAAAGGTTCTATCAGTGAGGGTAATTTCCTCAATTGCCCAGCGTACCACATCAGTATAAGGCAGGACTTGTTCTCTGGCTGCTATTCTGTGCAAGGAGTCGGCCAAGTCTTTGAGAGTTGCCTCGGACTTCCTTAATTCATCCACACTAGCCTCAGTTACTGTCTTTTCTGGTTGCTCTGCCTCTAGCAAATTGTATGTACCTTGCCATGTAGTGCTAGGAAGACCAGTGCATGTAGTGTCTGAGATTAAGCCTTTCTTTGAAACTATAGCAGCTTGGCCTGAGACAGGTGTCGCAGTAGAACCTGCCACCTTCTTGAATTTCTTTCCCATCATATTCAGACTTCTCTCGACGGTTGAATTCTACACAAATGCAAGAGAAATCGTAACAAGGAAATAACAATGACGATCCATAACGGGATAGATATATTACTTGAAGCGTGGTGAGATTAATTCTAAAAGTGGCTGCGGATCTAATGATTTGAGAAGGCACCGCAGATGCAATGATGGTGATTTTACAGCCTGCAGCTCCATAAATGACCATTACTTAAGTTATTAAACCGAATGACCCCTTTAAGCGTGCAACAGATTTTTTCAAAGGTCTAATCGTAATTGTTCGTTAATTCGAAGGGGCAAAGCTTTAAATACGCATGCATTACCTTATCCCTTTATTTAACGGCATTTTTGAAATCTGTGCTTTTGTCAAATCGGATTTAAATATAACTTTAAAGCTTTGAAATAATCACCTTTTAGGAATTCTGGTCATCATTAAGCGTCATCGCATCGCATCGGGGGTGTGAGTGACATTATCATTTGGGAAAGATCTTGGCGAATGCCGATTGCGACATTGCATCATATTTAGCGTGCGAACATAATCCCTAAATGTATATCAATTGATTTACCGACTACCGATAGCGATATCACATCGCATCGGGAAAAGATCTGAACGTCTTATGAAAATGTATGGGATTCTGCCGACTGCCGATAGCGATATCGCATCGGGTCGAAGCTTAAAACACTTTTCATAAGAAGTAGCGCCGATAGTTGATCACCGATATTGTGTCGCATCGGGGAAAAGGCATGTGCTTTTTCTGTGTGTGCATTGGCTATCGCCGATGGCCGATAGCGATATCGCATCGGAAAGAACCAAGGTAGCAAACAATTTGGCGATTGCTTTTTCGGACTTAACCAAAAATTGCTTATTATTTGTTCAAAAAGGCTTTTATTCACAAATTCATTTGATTATCATACCTTTTTCGAACAAATTTGTTAATGCCAATTAAAATTTTAAAAGGGACCCATTTCATATGTTAATTGTTTGTGATAAAAATGTTATGAAATGGGGGGTTTTTGTAGGGCACAACACACCAAAAACCCAAAAAAAAAACCCAAATCAACATTTTAAATCAGTTTACTAGCCTAATATCAGTGTTACCTTGTTGGTCATCTCATCCCATTTAAGATCTGCCGAGATTGACCGAAGAGAGCCTTCTCCTGCCCCGTAGGGCTAGCTACGAGGTTAAATGGTTTGATGTAGCCTTGAGGTTTACCTTTCTCAGCCTGAGGTGAAATTTCAAGCGCTAACATACTGGCGACCATACTGGGCAGAACATCTAATCCTTTGCTCATTGACGTGTTATTTCATAAGTCTTAGACGGAGCCTGAAGTTACGCCAGGTAGCCTTCGAAAACGCTCTTGTTTTACATCAGCGCAAGTAGATAAACGCTGCTTCAGTCAATCTCTGTGAGCTTGTGAACATAGCGCTTCATTGACATCCTATCCCAGTGTAATTGTTAACTCTGAGCCGTGGATGATAGGTTGAGAGTTTTCACAGGCTGAATGCTTTTTCTTTCCTAGTCATTTTGAGAAAACAAGCTGGCTACAGATCCTAAACCCATTTTTAGATCTCATTCATGCCCAGCTATTTTTGATTATCTTGAAGATTTAGATTTTGACGAAAGTTTTGAGTTATCTCTGTTTAAATCTAAGTCTGAAAATGCGCTCGATTCTCTAGTTCTTGACCCTGATTTTGCAGCTACTATTGAGTTTGAGAGACATAATAAATTGGTTGAAAATTTCAACCTAAGACATCTTCAGTCACGTATTGAAGCTACTACCCTTGCTGATTTTGTTGAGAATATTTCTGATCACATTGGATCAACTATCACGGCTCACGAAGAAGCTTATCCTCCTTATGTTTCAGTTTCACTTATAATCACCTATCCTGAATCGACAGTCGGTTCTCCTCCTTCTTCTCCTACTACTCCGACTCCCCCAACTCCACAAACTACACCTCCTCTTATAATAATCCCTGCTATCACAGCTCCGCCTCCTCATACCCATCCTACTCCCCCTCCTAGAGCAATGGCTGCTCGGTTTGCCCCACTGGTTTTGCCTGCAAATCTTCATGATATGCCAGCTGATTATCAAAGTAAAATCCCCATGTTTGATGGCACTCCACAAAGTATTACCTCTCAGCAGCATATCGACAAGATGACCACATTCTTTGATCTATATGAGTTAGATGAGGAAGATGTCACCATGCGGTTGTTCGTGCAAACATTTGCAAGGGAAGTTAGAAAATGGTTCAGAGGTTTGACAGCTAACATCATTACTACTTTGGAAGCACTTCAGAATCAGTTTTTAGATCGGTGGGAAATCAGAAAGGATCCGCTTCAAATTAATGCCGAATACAACAACCTCAAGCGTAATCCAGGTGAGTCTGTTCAAGATTACATAATCAGGTTCAATACAGTTTATAATGCTATTCCCGATGATTTGAGGCCATCTAGAAAGTCAGCGCTTCTTAAGTTCCCGGATGGTTTTGATCCGGAGATGGCTTATTCATTGAGAGACAGAGATCCACCTACCTTGGAGGAAATGCAGAAAATTGCTGTCAGCGTTGAGGCAAATTTGAATGATAAAAGAGCAAGGATGAAGGCAGAAAAGCGAGTCACAATCAAGGAGGAAGCATCCACATCAAATCAGGTTGTTCTCCGTGAACTTGAGCAGCTTAGAAGGACATTTGAAAAGGTTACTATTGACAAGCCGGAGCCTCAGATTCGTAATCCTAATTTCAGAGGTCAACAGCAGCAACAATATAGGATCAAGCAGCGAGAAACAAAGGCACAAGAGCCAGCAGTTCAGCAGCAAATGAAACCACCCTTTCAGCAGAATTTTGTTAGCCAAGAATCTGAAGATGAAGGTGATAATGTTGGAGAGGAAAATCACTTCTTCACTCCTGATGATATGCCCACATATATTACGGAAGAAGATGAATTGGTGAGTAATTCCGTCTTTCCCCAAGATGAGCATTATATTTTGTCAAACGATGCAATACTTGAAGAAGAATCCGAAGAATATCAAAGAGGGTACTTGAACGCTTTATCAGCTCAGCAAGGACAGCAAAGGCAATTGAGAAGCCGAGCTATTCCTATAAATCCCGTGCAGAAAAAGAAAGACATTGCAGCAAAGAATGACTCGGTTTCCTCAAAAGGAAAAGACATAGTCGGTCCTTCAACAACTCCATCACCAGCAGCTAAGATAGATCAGCCATCAAATGCACCGAAGAATAAAGCTGAAAAAAGAGATAATCCGGTAAAAGAAGCTGAGAAGCTTCCAGTTTTCAGTTTGGAGAATGAGATTGCAAAGTTGAAAATATCTATTCCCTTGACGGAGGTCATGAAGAACAACACTTACCGAGGCCAAATTTCCAAGTTGCGGAATTTTGATCCAATGCTAGACATGGTGAATGTACAAGATGATCAACCGGAGTTAATCTTTGGGCCAGCTTTAAATGGTGAGTCTCCCGAAAGTGATGTTCCTCCATTTTATATCAGTTTACGTTTGCATGAGTTTGTGTTGCACAATGCCATGTTTGACTCGGGAGCTTCACATAATTTGATGCCGAAAACAACCATGGAGAAGTTGGGCCTTGACATCACAAGAAAGTATCATGATTTGTATTCGTTTGATTCCAGCCGGGTAAGATGTATTGGTTTGATCAAAGACTTAGTGGTGAGTCTAGATCAAATTCCAGCGAAGAATGTTTTGATGTATGTGGTGGTGGCAGACATTCCTCCACGGTTTGGCATGTTGTTGTCGAGATCATGGGGAGCCAAACTCAAAGGTACACTTCAGCTTGATTTTTCATTTGCCACAATTCCAGTTTTCGGTCAAATGAGGAAGTTATATCGGGAACAAAAGATGAAATACATGATCACTAGTAAGGAAAAGCCCATCAATCATCCTGTAAATTATGTACAAACAGATTTAGAATCTTTTGTTTTGTTTGCGGAAAATTTCAATGAGGTAGATAGTCAGTTAGTTCAAGTAGAAGATATACCATACATTTCAGAAAATTTCAGGGAAGTTTTGAGAAAGGAAAGTGAAGAAAGGTCTTCTGTCATAAGGCCAATTGCTGAAACAAATGGGCAGCAAGCAGAGCGGGAATCAAAATCAGATTTTCAGCACTTAGAAGATGATGAGGATGGTCTTTGGACCATGGATTTTGACGGTGCAGTGGGCAGCGATGGTGCTGGTATAGGTGTGTGGATTCGAAGTCCATTTTCAGCCCAAAATCAAGTTCCAAGCAAGGTACAGGTATGTTCTTATAAATTGGCATTTGATTGTTCAAATAATGAGGCGGAATATGAAGCTCTTATTGCTGGTCTGAAAATCCTTCGGAAGTTGAAGGCAAAGAAGATAGCGGTATATGGCGACTCCGAATTAGTTATCAAGCAAGTGAAAGGTGAATTTCAGGCCAAACATCCTCGTATGCGAGCATATCGGAATGCTGTTTTAGATATCTTAAAGAGGTTTTCTGAACATACTTTGACATGTGTGCCCCGGATTCAAAATGGTGTTGCGGATGCATTGGCTAAGGCAGCGAGTAATCTGAAAATTCCCATGAATTCCAGCAATAAGTTTGAAATATATGTGAAGCATCGTCCTACAGTTCCAGATAATCAAAGGTGTTGGCAAGTTTTCCAAGATGACGAAGAAATCAAAGATTTTCTGCAAGTTGAGGGTAAATTTGAAGAAATTTCGATAGACACGGAAGCTGAAGGAGTAAATCAGATGGATGTGTTGCAGCTCAAGGACAATTACATTCCTAAAGGATTGATTCCTTTGGAAGAATTGTTCGATCAAGATGATGTGGCTCGCAAGCCAACTTTGAGGCCTACGGATGAAGGAGTTGAAGATGTAAATCTTGGGACAGCTGCAAATCCAAAGTTGGTGAAGCTTTCAAAAGCATTGCCGCCTAAGGTAAAGCAAGAGTATATCAGATTATTGTCTCTGTATTCTAATGTTTTTGCATGGGACTATTCCGATTTGAAAACTTATGACACAAGCATTATTCAGCATACCATTCCCATAAAGCCAAATCAAAAGCCTTTCCGGCAAAAGTTGAGAAGAATTAATCCTAAATTGCTGCCATTGATTGACAAGGAAGTCAACAGGTTGTATAAGTCTGGAATCATAGTGCCAATCTGGTTTTCTGATTGGATCTCAAACTTGGTGCCCATGAGGAAGAAAACCGGTGAGATTCGCTTGTGTATAGACTTCAGAAATCTGAACAAGGTGTCATTAAAGGACAATTATCCGCTGCCCAAGATGGACCA
Organism: Pinus tabuliformis; assembly: GCA_031772625.1. NCBI lineage: Eukaryota > Viridiplantae > Streptophyta > Pinopsida > Pinales > Pinaceae > Pinus > Pinus tabuliformis. The sequence goes on along the minus strand of CM062807.1, from coordinate 832,800,560 downwards.
CATATTGCAGCGGGTTGTGGGGGCATCAAGGATGTCATTGCTTGATGGTTACTGCGGGTATAATCATATTTTGGTGCACGAAGATGACCGTGACAAGACAGCATTTACTACTCCATGGGGTACATTTCATTATGCCAAGATGCCGTTTGGATTGAAGAACGCGGGTGCCACATTTCAGCGGGCAATGGACATGGCCTTTGCAAATGAGAAAGATGTCTTTTTAGTTGTTTATCTTGATGATCTGACCGTGTTTTCTAAATCAGATGAAGAGCATTTGTTTCATTTGACTAAGGTGTTTCAAAAGTGCAGAAAATATGGCATCTCATTGAATCCGAAAAAGAGTCTTTTTGCTATGAGCGAAGGCAAGCTGCTGGGCCATATCATTTCTAAAGACAGCATTCGTATAGATCCTGCACGAGTGGAAGCAATTCAGCAAGTGGAGCAGCCCCGTAGCAAGAAAGAAATTCAGTCCTTCAATGGTAAATTGAATTTTCTGCGTCGTTTCATCCCCAATCTTGTTGAACATCTTAGAGAAATAACAAATATGCTCAAGAAGGACAGCGCGCTCAAATGGACCGAAGAGGCAGTGAAATATTTTAATTTGATAAAGGCAATCTTATCTTCAGCCCCAACTTTGATCAGCCCAGATTATGCACAAGATTTGATTTTGTTTTCATTTGCCTCTGAGCATACATTGGCAGCCGTGTTAATGCAAAAGAGAGATGGAGTTGAGAGGCCCATAGCTTTTTTCAGCCGCATCATAAGAGACAGAGCGTTGAATTATAATATCATTGAGAAGCAAGCATTGGCGCTGATCAAAGCTTTGAAAGATTTCCGGGTTTACATATTGAATTCTCATATTTTAGCATATGTTCCTAATGCAGCTGTTAAGGATGTTTTACTGCAAACGGAACCAGAAGGAAGAAGGGGTAAATGGATCGCTGCACTATTAGAATATGATGTAGAAATTAAGCCTACCAAGTTGGTTAAAGGTCAAGGTCTTGCTAAGTTGATGGCTGAAGCAAACCTTCACGTCCTTGATATCAATTTGATTGCTGCCTTGTCCGATGAAGATGAAGAAAATTCAGTTCTACAGGTGTCTGATATCTTTGTGTCTTCTCCTTGGTATGCTGATATAGTTTATGTGCTTCAAAATTTATCTTCACCTTTGGGAATGCCTAGAAACAAAGCTAGAACATTGAAGCTAAAGGCTGCCAAATTTTGCATTATCAAATCTGCACTTTATTGGAAAGATCCCGGTGGCATCTTGCTGAACTGTTTGGTCGAAGAGGAAGCTAAGACAACAGTAGATGATTTCCATAAAGGTGACTGTGGGGGTCACTTATTTTGGAAGACCACGGCTAATAAAATTTTGAGAGCTGGTTTCTATTGGCCTTCTTTATTTTCTGATGTGTATAAAGCGGTAAAGAGTTGTCATGAATGTCAAATTTTTCAAGGAAAACAGAAATTACAACCATTGCCTCTCAAGCCGGTTGAAATCAGCGCACCATTTCAGCAGTGGGGCTTGGATTTTATTGGCGAAATCCACCCAGCATCTTCCGGGCAGCATCGATGGATCTTGACCGCCACAGATTACTTCACAAAGCGGATAGAAGCCATTCCTACCCGGCAAGCCACGGATTCGGTAATTATCTCCTTTCTTGAAAATAATATCTTGTCACGTTTCGGCTGTCCACATAAGTTAATTACGGATAACGCAACAGCATTCAAATCGAAGAAGTTGGTTGATTTTTGCTATAAATATAACATCAGCTTGGGGCATTCAACCGCCTACCATCCGCAAGTTAATGGGCTGGCCGAATCTTCAAATAAATCTCTAGTGAACATCATAAAGAAATTGTTGGAAATAAATAAGAAGAGCTGGCACAAGAAATTAATAAATGCATTATGGGCTGATCGGGTAAGTCAAAAGAAGTCAATTGGCATGTCACCTTTTGAACTTGTTTATGGAATAGATGCAGTGTTTCCTACTTCACTTAGTGTTCCAGTAGCCAAGTTGTTTCAAGAAGCTAGTGGTGAGGAGGATCCTATGCAACGACGGATCAGTCAAATGATTCATTTACAGCAGACACGAGAAGAGGTTCACCAGAATTCCCTTAAGTTGCAGGAGCGCATAAAGAAAATCTATGACAAAAAGGCCAAAGCAGATGAGTTTCAGATTGATGATGTTGTGTTGCGGTGGGATGCCCGCAATGAAGATAAAGGGAAGCATGGAAAATTCGACAACTTATGGAAGGGTCCTTACAAAATTGCAGCATACCGTGGTCCAAATGCTTTTCTTCTCAAAGAAATGAACGGTGATGAATGTCTCGGTGGGTCGGTGAATGGTCGGCTGCTCAAAAGGTATCATGCTTGAGCATTTTCTGCTCTAATCACTCTCATTGTAATTACCATTTTATTTTCATTCTGCAGCAAGTGTGAAACTGATCTCTCATCTTCAGTTTGGGGCCCGCGGTGAAGGCTATAATTCTGAAAATGGTGATTAGTTGGTGTGAGTTTTACAAGTTGTTTCATGTCAGTTCATTTTCTGCATAAAGTAAGTGAGTTAGTGTCAAAGTTAGTCTAGAATTTCAGTCAATTGTCCAAGTCAAATAAAGTTGTTTTAAATTTGGTCACATGTTAATAAGTTGACTCCATTGCCCAATGAATAAAGCACTGGTCTGCTCTCCCAGAGGTCTAAGGTTCTTGGTACCTCCAAGGAGCTACCATCCCCATTGGAGCCAATGTTAGTGTCGGTCTTGAAAGCCCTCCATCAGCGATCAAAGCTCTTTGCATTTGCATTCGTAGGTGTCTCATCAGTGTCAAATTTTGCATCCCGTTAGGCATGCCATAACCCTGATGGAGGAGCTGGTCTATTTATACCCCTCTTGGCTTTGCTGGAACAGGACATATCAGTCATTAAGCTTTTTCAAGATTGTCTTGTTTTGTCTTGAGGTCAAAGTCCTAGGTCTAGGGTTTTGGTCATTTATCTCTGCAAGGTCATGTCTTTGAAAATCCATGAGTACTCAGCAAGCCAGAGGGAGGTTTGCAAACGTGTTTCTTCGATATTTTTATCTTGTACAGTGAATTTTCACCTTGGATTTAAAAACTCTGTTTTTAAAGCCAAGGTCATTTTCCGAGTTTTTGTAAATAAGTGATGAAATTTCAAAAGTCTTCAGTGGACAAAGTGCAACCCTGGTCCCCTTGCCAAGGTCCCTCAGATGATCTACCTGCAAAAAGAATCAAGTCAAAGCACTCAATGAGTCAAATTCAGGATAAAGGAAACCAAAAGTCAGTGTTATAAAAGTGTCAAAGATAAACTTTAGAAAGTGGGTTTATGAATGAAATTTTTTTTAAATGAAACTTATAAAAGCCCAAATTCCCTCCTTTCACTCTCATTGTGCATCCTAACGCTTGCAAGAGAGGTTTGAGAGAGTGATTGAGAGAAAGGAGCAAAGACAGAGCGATTTCGGGCAGCAGAGAGGGGCGCGACCCGTCGAGCCAGGTGCGCGACCTGTTGGGTGTGCGGGACCCGTCAAAGGGTCTCCCACAGTTCAGAAAAACAACGGGCGCGACCCGTTGGGCGTGGTGCGCGACCCGTTGGACTGTTTTGCTGCAAACTCCAAACAAATTCCCTCAAACGCCCTCCAAGCTATCAAATTGTTCGAGGTAGGTGCTCTAAACATGGAATGGTTGCTGCTTATGAATGGTGGATGTCATGAACATGTTAAATGATCAAAATTTTGCAAGTGAAACTCCTTTATATGGCTGCAATGTTAATGAGCAAACTGTGCTAGGGTTTGTGTTGTTTCAAGCTATTTTTCCCTTTGGTTTGTTTCCCTCCTTTCCCTTTCACTCACACTTATATGTTCATCTCTTTTCCCATATTATTTTACAAATGAAATGCAAATCTTTCCCCATCCCTAATCACTCAAATGAAAACCCTATCCCTCTCCCAAAGCATCAAAAAACAAAATTCAAAACCCTAGTTCTCCTCCACCATATGCATGTGTAAATAACAAAAAAATGTTGGTAAATATGTCAGCATGTTTTGTGCATGGTTTCCCTATTTCCCCTATTAATACATGCTTTCATATATGTTTTTTCCCATATGCAATGATCTTTGCAAATGATTTCCCAATTATAAATATGTATTCCTATATGCATAATGATTTGCAACATTTCCCTTAAAAATTCCCTGTTATATTTATATATTCCCATTCCTTGTTAAAAGATCCCTCCCCTAACATTTCCCTCATGTCTTTCTCCCCTTGAAACAACATAGAGTTCAGCACTTTTTGCAGGCAGAGACAGCAGTTCAGTTTGTCCACTTTGCTCCTAAACCATGCCAGAAACCGAAACTTATGAGCAAAGTGATTACCATTCATCATCTACAGAGGTTGAGGTACAGAGGAGGCCTCGTAGGGGTGGTAAGGGTGGACATCATAAGCGAGAGGAGCCCACCTCTTTGGCAGAATTACAGGCTTGTCCTATGGCAGTCACTTGTTTTCAGTACATGTCTTGTTATCAGTTTTGTGAGAGGATCTCTCGGATTCAACATCACAGAGAGTTGGCCCGCCTCTTTGTTTTACATTTGCATGATGGACACGTCAATCTAGCAGGGGTAGATTTTACATTGACACCCGAGGTGATCTCACATGCTACAGGGATACCGAATGTTGGTGAGGTGTGGCCTAAGCGCAAGTTGCTAGATACTGTTCACTTTGAGCCTTATGTCCGGCCACCATTCTTGAGACATTTAGCGGGTGTTTTTCCATTCAGATTTCTCCGGAGCGAGTATGCTCCCATCATGAGGCTTATTATGCACTATTTTACCTGTGAGGGCAGATTTTCACAGGTGTACTCATATCACATTCGCCTCTTGATGCACTTCACCCGAGTGAGGATGATGAACATCCCGGTTTTCTTCTTTCAGAACATTCAAAAGATGGTGCCCATGTTGCAGAGGAAGACCCCGGCCCAGCAGTACAGGAGCTTATGTCATTATGGTTTGATTCAGCTCATAGTCTTGCATCAGTTGACACAGCAGGGTATCTCATGGGAGGAGTTTATCTCTCGTGAGTTTTTCACAGTGCCACCCCAGCCACATCATGAGGTCATTCATGAGGAGGGAGGACCATATCAACAGCCTGATATTCCGGTCACCCGACATGTCAGCTCCACACCTCTGGTCACCTATCAGAAAGGCCCAAGGGCCTTATTTGCAGCAGCCAGGCGAGTACTATCTCCACAGCAGGTGGAAGGGGTCTCGCCTTCATCATCAGCTCAGCGAGTGTTATCTCCACATCAGGTGGAAGGGGCCTCGCCCTCTTCATCAGCATAGGTAGCACAGAGGGGAAAACAGCCTATGATTCATGAGGGTCCATCAGGAGTCCCAGACACCGAGGTCATTGATCTTGAGGCCAGTTCTCCTAGCCGAGAGGCAAAGGAGATCATTCAGCATCTGAGAGCTGAAAATGATGCTTTGCAGAGGAGACTTGAGGGTTCCCAATGGACTATCACTTACCTGGAGCAGCGGAACAAACAGCTGGAGGAGGAGAAAGCACTTGATGAGCTATGGAGGATTCGTAGTGACCGAGTCTTGAACCGAAGAAGACCCGATGATCCATTGCCTGCAGACTGAGAGTCAATGCTCATCCAAGTGAATGCATACTTAGAGAGGCTGTTGGCTAAGGCCAACCAAGAGAAAAAACTGCTGAGGAATATGAAAAATCATTATTGGGCAAGGATGCATGTATGCAAAGCCAAAATGAAAGTTTTTCAAAGGAGGTTGACCGAGGCCCAAAAACAAAGAAAGAAGCCAAATCCCCTCCGTATCTTGGCTGAGGCTTCACTCAAGGATCATGGCACTCATTAGCCTAGCCACAGCTCAAATCCCAAAAAAAATCTGAAAGTTTTGGGTAATTTTGGCAATTTTTGGAAATTTACAGGTTTTGGCTCCTCAACGGGTCCCACCCCCGGTGAGACCCTTTGTCATGGCAGCTCCTTTTTGCAAAAACTCAGCATTTCTAGATTTTTCATGCAAAGTTACATATGCCTATGGATGGATTTGAGTTTTTATGGAGTTTTGGGCCTCCAAAAGGTCAAAATACATGCAAAATTTGACTTTCTGCCCCTTTTTTGAGTTGCAGAAACCAGTCTTGGGAGAATTAATTTTTGACAGGAAAAATGACCTCCAAATCCAAACATTCCAGTTGGGTTGGAAAGTAGACTCATAGACCTTTCCAACGAGCTATCCTGCACCCAATTCTGACACCTACAAGTGCCTCAAACAAAGCTCCAAAGGTGCGCGACCCGTCAGGCAGGTGTGCGCGACCCGTCAGGCAAACTTTGCCAGATTTCACTGTAACAGTGTAGAAATTTTGAATAATTTAACACATATTCAACAGAGATTATCCTGATCATACAATTAAAGTGGAACATGTATAATACATAATCTCCTCTACGTTGATCATCAATTTACAGAAGCAGAAACATTCACAGGCGCACATAGAAGCATCAATCAAACTCATAAACACAATATGTATCCCGGGGAAAGCATCTCGCTAAAAACCCCACACTATCTGTATATTATATTGATTGAATCATGTAACAATACAAAGCATAATACTTCTCACAAGTATCTCCACCTGTTACACACAATACAGCTCAGATCTGATCTCCAAATCTCTTCCACTGCTTGCCTGCCTCCACTGCTCAATACCTGCTCAAGAACTGATGAGAATAGCTTCCCAAACTCGATTTTACACTGCAAAATAGTCACCCACACTATGTTGGACGTGAGAAACAGCTATAATATCATGAAGATACGTGAGCAAACTCATTGGCATACTCAATCCTTTGATTGTGCAAATCATCATGCACAGCTATAGTCACAACTGATAGCAATCTGATCCTCTAACACCTGTCCCTGCTGAACTGAACATGCATTGACATGCAACTGAGTTAACTGATGTATTCTATAGTTGCATTATGAGTTAATAACTTGTGAATTAATTAATAACTAATTCACCCAACTCATCTTTAGTCTATTGATCAGTTAGACTAAATACAACCAGTTTAACAAAGCTAAACTGAACACAACTCCATCAACTGTACCTCCAATCCACTAAACTCAACTCACTTGAGTTCTAACTGAAGTCATGCATGCAAAAACTCAACTGACTCATAAGAAAAATGAATTTCCTTCTGACAGCTGCATGTGCCACTTCCGTAGCTCAAACTGAAGTGCTCCAAGAGAATAAGATTAAGTTTATAGTCCAAATATTATTGTGAAATAATAATATTTGACTTTTCTATTTTTGACTTTGATCACTCACACTGTGATCACTCACACTGTAATCACTCACACTGTGATCACTCACACTTTCATCAAAAATAGAAGTCCATCTATTTTTCCCAACTTGATCAATCATCCATAGACATGATCCATATGTCTAAAAATAGACTTGCGCCAAAAATAGCCTGCGGGCCCACTTAGTGAAGGCGACTCTTTTCACTAAGCTCCATCATCTTGTTGCACTCTTCAACAAGCATTTCTTGTTGCACACTTTTCAACACTCCCTCTCAACAAGAAAGGCTTCCTCTCAAACCCGATCCTGTAACTCTGGAATGTTCTCCATGCAACACATTTGGCCGGTCCACTTGCTCTGTCATCAAAGTCTCTGACTGCTATTGCCTCTGTCAACTGAAACTCTGCATCTCTGTGCTCTTCAGTATCTGACTGCTCTAGCCTCTGTCACTTTGATCTCTGACTGCATCCGTGCTGCTGCTGGTTCTATCTCCCAGCATTGCATCCGCACTGCACCTCCCAACTGACCTCCCTGTTGGGATAGAAACATCCTCTGATGCTGAAGCTCTACCTGCTGCTGACAAGTGCTCCCTTTCTGACATCTACGCTACTGCAACATCTCCATGCATCTCGCACCATTGCACACCTCTCTGTGCCACCTAGCACTGTGCAAAACACTTGTGCCTCTCGCATTGCTACAGCCTGCTAGCTATGCGCTGTCCTGGGATTCCCTGCACTGTCGCTCTCTCTGCCGCTCCATCCGCATCTATCTCTACCCAATCAATCAGTTCCTGCTACTACACATCGGGGCTCCCGTAGCAAGGTCTCATCCAAGAGGTTGGGTACCTCAAGGATCTTGCCCCTCCTCCTTGGGACAATCAATCCACATCACCCCACCTCCTACCTGGAGGTATGGATGCATGCGATCCCTCAGCCCACCTGGCTTGAAGTTTCCCCCTACTGGAGGTCTCTGGATGAGTAGATGTCTCTACTCGATCTCCTCTCAGCTTCCCTTGTTGTGGCTGCTCCACAACCTCCTGAAGCTGCTGCACCAATCGTGGCTCCTCCACAATCGTCTGAGACTTCTTCTGGCTCTGCATGTTGAGAGGTAATATACTCTCCCTCTCAACCACCAAGTCTCCATCAGTTGCCTTGCTGCTCAAGGCTTTGCATGCATCTTGAACCTCAAGAGCATACAGGTTCTTGACCCGTGAACCAATCTGCTTCACCTGTCTAGTGATGATGTGTCTAAGGAAAACCTTTCCCTTAGTAAAGACCACATCATATCCTCTGTCTTCCAACATCGCGATCGACACCAAGTTTCTCTTCAGTCCTGGTACATACTTGACATCGGTCAAGGTAAGGCGAGCTCCATACTCCCTCTGAAAAATAACCGTGCCTACACCTGAGACACTATACTTCTCATCATTACCCATCCCTATGAGTATCTGGAGATCTTTCTCCTCCAAAGTACTGAACAAACTTTTGTCACCGGTCATGTGGAAAGAAGCTCCACTGTCAAGAAACCAACTACTTCCCATCATGGATGAAACCATGCATGCGAAGAGTGTGAAGTCCAACTCAAACTGTGAAGCAAGTGAGGCTGCCTCACCTTCAGATCCTTCCCCGGATCCCTTCTTGGACTTCTTCTTTGGGCAATTAGTAGCATAATGACCCAACTCATGACAACGAAAGCATCTCACCTTCGCCTTGCCAACCTTCTTCCCATCATTGGAAGAACTGGATTCGGAAAGAGAAACCTTCCCCTTCCCCTTCTTTGCCTTACTCACTAAGGCACAGTTCTCCTCATCCTGCATGGATGAAGAACTGTCTCTGGTGCTCCGTCTAATCTCCTCCTGCATCAAATCCGACCATGGTTGTTCCCAATTTAGCAGTTTCTCCCTTCCATTCACCGAGTCCTGGTAGCTATGCCAACTCTTAGGAAGGTCAAGGAGTCCTAGACTCACCATCCTCACCATCAACAGTAACCCCCACACTTCCCAGCTCATCTCGACACTGAGTGAACCTCGTGAGATACTGGGGCATACTATCTCCATTCTCGAACTGAATGTTTCTGAGTTTTATCTCTTGCTTTGGAATTAAATTCGAATTCCACCAGCACAAAACTCAACTGCTTCCGATCTAGAATTCGTGAGAACAAATTATTTCTTGTACAGAGATTGACTGTATGGGCATTCACTGGATATCTCACCTTCCAAAGGAAGGATGAATCCAGAGGCTACCTGGCCCGATTACAGACTCTGCCTGAAGAAATAAAATGTAAACACTTCCTGAATAATAGATCTGATGATCAATCCTCGCTTTGATATCCTGTAGAAATCTCTCCTACAAATCAAGCTGCTCCGATACCATGTAGAAATTTTGAATAATTTAACACATATTCAACAGAGATTATCCTGATTATACAATTAAAGCGGAACATGTATAATACATAATCTCCTCTACGTTGATCATCAATTTACAGAAGCAGAAACATTCACAGGCACACATAGAAGCATCAATCAAACTCATAAACACAGTATGTATCCCGGGGAAAGCATCTCGCTAAAAACCCCACACTATCTGTATATTATATTGATTGAATCATGTAACAATACAAAGCATAATACTTCTCACAAGTATCTCCACCCGTTACACACAATACAGCTCAGATCTGATCTCCAAATCTCTTCCACTGCTTGCCTGCCTCCACTGCTCAATACCTGCTCAAGAACTGATGAGAATAGCTTCCCAAACTCGATTTTACACTGCAAAATAGTCACCCACACTATGTTGGACGTGAGCAACAGCTATAATATCATGAAGATACGTGAGCAAACTCATTGGCATACTCAATCCTTTGATTGTGCAAATCATCATGCACAGCTATAGTCACAACTGATAGCAATCTGATCCTCTAACACCTGTCCCTGCTGAACTGAACATGCACTGACATGCAACTGAGTTAACTGATGTATTCTATAGTTGCATTATGAGTTAAGAACTTGTGAATTAATTAATAACTAATTCACCCAACTCATCTTTAGTCTATTGATCAGTTAGACTAAATACAACCAGTTTAACAAAGCTAAACTGAACACAACTCCATCAACTGTACCTCCAGTCCACTAAACTCAACTCACTTGAGTTCTAACTGAAGTCATGCATGCAACAACTCAACTGACTCATAAGAAAAACGAATTTCCTTCTGACAGCTACATGTGCCACTTCCGTAGCTCAAACTGAAGTGCTCCAAGAGAATAAGATTAAGTTTATAGTCCAAATATTATTGTGAGATAATAATATTTGACTTTTCTATTTTTGACTTTGATCACTCACACTGTGATCACTCACACTGTAATCACTCACACTGTGATCACTCACACTTTCATCAAAAATAGAAGTCCATCTATTTTTCCCAACTTGATCAATCATCCATAGACATGATCCATATGTCTAAAAATAGACATAGTCTAAAAATAGACTTGCGCCAAAAATAGCCTGCGGGCCCACTTAGTGAAGGCGACTCTTTTCACTAAGCTCCATCATCTTGTTGCACTCTTCAACAAGCATTTCTTGTTGCACACTTTTCAACAAACAGCTCGGAAAAGCACAGTTTGACTTGGTTTGACTTTTTGAGGTTAATGATGGTCCTCTTTGATGTAATTATGACACTTTTTAGACACTTTTACCCTTTTGTAACTCTTCTAGAAGATTTATTCATGTAAAGGGTAAAAATTGAATGTATGAATTGGTTTCCAAGTTTATAGAGGCAAGTTGTTTTGACTGCCTATTTTGTAGTGCTTAGTTTAGAGGTGGTTGAAACAGCTCCTAGGATAGTGAGCTCGACCCATGGAGGCAGGGAAAGAGGTTAGATCATCTATATTATGTACTTTCTTGCTCATTTTCATGGTTGGACTCTTGAGGGAGAAGCTATCATTGTATATTTTCATTGTATCTCTGCAATTTTTGGCTAAGGAAGACCAGGGTTTTGCAGTCATCTTTGGGATTCTTGTGGACTCATGTGTTGATGGTGTGTTTTCTCAATGTTCTTGTAAGCTTTGTTATGTGATTCATTTCCTTTCTTTACTGCTGCACATTAAACAAATGAAGTGTTAAAGTATGAATTCATGCTAGCCATGCTCTGCTTTTAAATTTGTTTAATTTCAATGTTTTCTACTGTCTAAAGGGAATTCAAAGTCATTGTTTGCTCTCTTTAGCTTCTCATCTTTCATTCTTGATCATCCATCTCAATCAAAGGCATCAATGGGGTCTCCTACCTCGCCCCAAGGAACCCCCTGCAGAAACTGTGTCAAATCCCCGCACCCAAAATTGCAATTCCTCAAATTGCCACCAAAAACCCAAAAAAAAAAAACCCAAATCAACCTTTTAAATTAGTTTACTAGCCTAATATCAGTGTTACCTTGTTGGTCATCTCATCCCATTGAAGATCTGCCGAGATTGACCGAAGAGAGCCTTCTCCTGCCCCGTAGGGCTAGCTACGAGGTTAAATGGTTTGATGTAGCCTTGAGGTTTACCTTTCTCAACCTGAGGTGAAATTTCAAGCGCTAACAGGACACATAATGAACAAAAAAGAAAAGGCTATAGTTGCTTACATTGATGGGCCAAATTTCACCACCAACAACTAGGGATTTCCAATGCAGAATCCTAACTAGACTCTACACTGTTTGGTATGGTAGTCCCATCTGATATATGGGCCCAGATGCCACCATGTTGTTTGAAGATTTTCTTTGGATAAAATGAACAACAATGTTAGAGAACAAATAAAAAATTCAGCAAATACAAGTTAAGCAACTTTATGGAAATATAACATGTAAAATGCTATGAACATAACAACGGCTAAATAACATGGCATGAATCTTAAATAAGCAATGCTAGCAAGACTCCAACTAAAAATCATGCACAAAATAAAGATTTGTTTATCGACCATAAATTATTTCATATTCGATAACAAGCATGAAAGCAAATAAAATCATACAATTCCATAAATGATATGTGATTAAATTAGTAACACTATTTATCTAATCTAAACACACTAAAAGCAATGCATATACCATCATATCATCGCAAGAAGATTCTTACAAAGGCTAACAACACATGGGAGGAACTCCATACTTAGGCTCAAGGATATTCAAACATTAAGCTAAAATGCTCATAACACCATCACATGAAATGTCTATGAAGTCCATTAGTGTAAATACAAATCCACTACTTGAATCCTCAAAATGTATATTATCTCTCAAACAATATTCACAAACATTTCAAAACTAAAAGGACCTTTTCATCTAGCCATGAGGGTTTATTTATAGAAGATAGGGTGACCTTTCACCTACCATGACTCTTCATCTACCCTCATGACTCTTAAGCTTCCTTATGAGCTTTCACATTCCATTTGAATCTCTCTACTCTAGCATTCTTGATTGACTAGTCGAGTGATGGAGAGATCTAGAGCATCAGCCTGGAAATATCGAACTAGGTATGCCTGTCATAGCTTTTATTCACATGCAAGTGTTAGAATCTAGTGTTGTAACTTGTCCCTCGTGCCTATTAAGGCATTCTAGTGCATGTGGTATCAAGATGGGATTTTTCTCTTGCAACTAATTCGACAGTGTTATGAGATTTGTGTATAGCCTCACGGGCTCCACCACATATTGAGCAATCACATCTATTGTAGGCTCCAAATTGTATCTTGCAATAGCTTGTTTTATGGGATCCAAGAATGATTGAATCTCTTTCTTGACTTCTTCTTTAGATTTTGTTTCGCTTAATGCACCAATGGAAGGCATTATGTGTATCTCAACAAGAGATTCCCACCTACCATGCAAGGTCTTATATGAGGCTATTATCCTGTCCAAATATATGCTCATCTTCTCACGTGGTTGCATTTTGATATTGACAACAACCTTGTCAGTTCCTGCAATTTTCCAAATTTTCCTAGGGAGTTCTTCAAGTGCATTAGGGTATTTATGGGTCCATTCATAAATGTGATCAACTATTGTGGTGGTTAGTTTGATCATCATTCCCATATCCTTTGATTCATTTTTCATTCTTGGGAATGGAGACATAACTTGATGCAAGATTGACATCTCATTATAAACCAAATCCATCTCTTCCTCTAGTATCTTAACTCAATCTAGAATGGATGCATGCCAGTCCTAATTTTCGGATCCTAAAGTCAACAAGGCTTGGTTTTCATTCTGCAACTGAATCACCTTTTGTTCTGAGGCACCTAATTTTTCCTTCAAATCTACATTCTCCTTGGTCAATCAATTAATATTAAATTATGTAGTGGATACAAAATCAGTTCCAATTAAAGTTATCATCTCAAGGTTCATTAAGGTATTCATGATGATTTCCCTTTCCATGACAATTGAAATAGGCTTTTCCAAATTCCTAGACAAACATCTACGCGTTTCTTGCATGATATTGCATTGAAACCAATCAAAGGTAAGTCTAGATATATCAAATACTTATTCCTCCTCTTCATTCGTAAATCCTTAATTCTTGCAACGAGAAATTCCCACTTGTGATAGGAATAGATGGTGGAATGTTCAGAGTGGAAAGCTCCAATTTCATTTCAGATCCATTTGATTGATTACCTTATGCTGATGTATCTTATGGTCCTTTGGTAAGTAGATCTTGCTTGAGTTTCTTAGCTAAGGTCTCATTGCTTGGCTTCCTGCTCTTCATTTCCTCTTCTTCTTTCTTTCTTTATTCTTCTTTTGTTTTCCTTTTGACCTCGTCTTCTTCTCTCTTCTTTTGCATTGCTTCCTCTTTTTTCTTCTTGGTTTCCTTTGCATTATTTCTCTTTTGGGATTCTTTTCTTTTCTTCTCCTCATGTTTATTTCTTAGGTTTTCTTCTTCCTATTGCTTCTTCATCGATTCTTCCTCTACCTGTTTTCGATGAGCTTCCTCCTCTTGTTTTCTTCGAGCCTCTTCCTCTTGCTTCTTCCTTTGCTACTCTTCTACTTGATTCTTTCTCACTTCTTCTTCTCGTTTCTTTCTCTAGCCTTCTTCTTCCTATTGTTTCCTCTTGAATTCCTACTTATCAACCTTTTGTTTTTTATGCTTCTCTTTGTTGGTTTATTGCCCCTCTTTCTCTTTCTTCCAAACTCGTGATTTCTCATGTGTCATTATCTGATTGTTCAGCCTCCTTTTCTTATTGCACAATTGATTCTATTGCTTTGGATACATTATAATTTTTTTTTAATATTTTCTTCTTCATCATCAATGAAATGAGCATAATCCTTACCAAACCCAATCTCTTTGCAATGTGCCAATGCAATACCCCTTGGGTCATATTTATGGAAACTAAACTTAATAAAATGAAAGAGTTTTAGATCTTTCGCTAATACCTCTGCATATCTAAAGGTTTGGATAGTGCATACGTTGATGTCCAATGGGAAGACATGCCATTGTCCCTTCTTACCTTTCATTAAGGTCTTAGATAATCTAGTAGTCAGATGGTAGGCAACCTCCTATAATACAAATTTATATGTCACTAGTGTGGGGAGAGCATGAGGATGCTTGTAGGCACCAAATACCCTTATAGAAGTATCCTCTTCAATTGGAAACCAATCTATGATATCATGAAGATAATTATGCACCCTTTTTTACATGCATGGAGGCTCATCATTGAAGAGTACATTATATAGAGTGGAAAAAATTACTCCACAGTATTCTCATACATGCTTTTGTAGCCTATATTCCATAAGATCTTATAATAGATACACATAGGTTATTGTTCATCTGGAATCGACTTCAAACACAAACCTTTAAAGTCACACTTAACACAGTTTTAATCTAAGAGATATGAAGCAATGTAGAACTCTAATTATTCCCCTTCTATTGGATGCTTGGTTGCATGGGCGTTTACTTTGATAGAAGATGCTAGTGTGATTTCCCAATTGAAGATTGTTACTTTCATGGCAACTGCATGAATCATGGGAACCTAGGTTCCTTGAAAGGTGTCAATGTTTGGTTTCCCATAAATTTTATTCATCATGGTAGCCATCAGTTGGTAAACCTTCTTGAGATACTTTGTCTTATGGATTCCATATGTTTTGAGCCTAAATTTATTTGCCTCTTTCCACCATGATTCCAATATATCCTTGGTGGACTCATTGAATGCAGATAACCATCTGGTATTGAAATATTTTTTATTTTTGGGCAACTTATAATAGCTTGCAATGTCTTCAGCAGTAAAAGATGCCACAATTTCTCTGTCATGACCCTTAATTTCCCACAACACTTCATTGGTGTATTGAAGGATCCATTCTATCATTTTCATGCATGGGTAGACTACTGGGTGAGCTACCACTTTGTGTAGCAATGACTTCTTCACATTGATATGTACTTGACAATCCTCCTCATCTTGTGGGATATCTTTCCTTGTGAACTCTGAGAAAATTTATCCCCATGAGAGTTCAATTGCCTAGTCAATTCGACAAGCAATATCACCATAGACAAATAACCTTGGAGGGTTATCCATGACCCATTCTATATTACTTTCAATCCTAGTAGAGCTTCTGTTAGATCCTCTGATTATGGATAACACCATCTCTTCAGAAGAAGATGATATGCTTAGGTAGTCTATGTCAATGGTACCTAAAATTTTGAAGATACTTATCAAAGACATAAATGTTATTTCAAAGCAATGATAATCACTAATCTCACAAGAAAATATGAATTCCAAGGTGAAGTTTCAGGATGCCAGGGTTTAGGGATCAATCTTGGTAGGGTGAAATCTTTTGTGTGCATCACAAGTTAAACTTATAGAGTAGGTCACATTTCTTATTTCTAAAGAAGGTCACATTTCAATTTAGTAGAATAGGTCACATTTTCAAGAGACAGAGTAGGTTGCATTTCATTATCACAGTGTCATTGAAGACTAACATTGCGACTTGCTACCTCATGGGATGGTAGAATAACCTAGTTGAAATTCTCATCAACATATGAGGCCGCACTTCGTTTTGTTAATGCAAATTACATCTTGAGAAATTAATCATTAGAGGATATGAATGTAACCTACAACCTCAAACTAGTCACAATTCAAGTCTATATTGCAGATCGTGATCTGGGATTGTAATTCGATGCATATTCTGAGTGTGATGGTAGTTGATTTGTTTACTATGAGATTGCATGGGAGGCGTAAGGGTTTAAATATATAACCAAAGGAAATACGCCACATAACATATATAAATCCTTTCAAATGGGTTTATATAGTTTTAATACAAGAGTCCCATGATGTCATCAAGTAATATATCATAGAATTGAAGCCCGAATCAAGCGTGACACACTCCATGTGGATGAACATGGTTTTCAAATGACAAAGTCACACAATCTCAGCCATGAACACATGAAATTAAGTCAGTGTTATAGTTAATGACTAGATTTTTCTGGCTATACATGGTAGTCATAAGGAGTATGGCAGAAACCTTTGTCATAGAAATGAAAAACTAGGGTTCAGGATCTTTAAATCTTAGGTTTGAGAGACAAATTGAGAGCAAGAATCTGGTGGTTGAGTGTAGAAGTCACAAGTTGAGAGCTTGAATTTAGATTTGTAAGCACACAGGTGAGGGTAAAGAAATGATTGAATACTTGTCAAAATAAAAAGAAAAAAGTGATTATAAGAAGAGGGAATTGTTACTTACCACTAGTTACACTTGCATAGTCTAGCCGAAGGATAGGTCACTCTCTAAATCGTTGTTGACATAGTGAAATGGTATGAGAGAGTGAGTTTCATTATATAAAAAAGGAGGCATGTGTGACATGGTTGCACCTAGGACTTTCACACTAGATGTATCACATGTGACGGGCTTAGCAGTGTCATAGGTCGCATTTACATATTAGAATAAGGAGCCACTTTCAACTCATAATGTGATTTGCAACTTCATGTGAGAGGTCACTAGAGGAGGTCTCAAATCTCATTTGTAAATCACTGTGAGGAATTATTGTGTTTTCAAGATGTGATATGTGACCTAGGGTATAAGGATTCAATGCAGATCATAAAACACAATTTTAATGGTTAGCAAGACTTAACACTACAAGTGTGATTGCGACCTTAGTTCAAAAAAATACCATTGAAGAAGCATTGAGGCTAGGCTTGCTAGAGCCTAGGGAAACCCTAGCTAGGTCAGAGGAGGGATGAAACCCTAGGAGACCATAAACTAGGGGTGATAAGAATTTAAGAAAGGGGGTCTCCAAAAATTTGAAAATGATGAAATTTTGGGGTTGTTATAGTGGCTACAACAATTGGCAGTTTACTAGTAAGACCTCAGAATCTTTACTTGATCTCTATTCAAGATGAATTATAATCCTCAAAAGTGATGTCATAGACTATGGGTCCCCCTAATTTTATCGTGCAACCTCTTTTAATGAATGTAGTCTCTCTATGACTTTGATTGGCTCCTTTTGAATAAACTCTATAAGACTTTAGGAGATGACACTAGTGGCTTTGATAGGGGGTCACGATAATGGAAGTGTGAGCTGAAGATGTTCATAATTAAGGTGAGTCTTCAATGTTGCTTCGTTTCTAGCAAGTTTGTTCAATACCCTAACAAAGTGACTCAAGGAATCACAAACATTTCTTTGCTACCAGCAAGCCTATTCAGTACCCCAATGAAGTTGCTTGCATGAACTCTTTGCACAGGAATCCTTTCTCAATCCTTTACCCTTCATTTGATTGATTTTACTTTCACATGCACACTAGTATCATTTATTAGGCATTAATTTTGCTAGGGAGGATGAGAGATCCCGACTTATTTCACGAGCAAGAGAGGTTGTTCCTTGTTTTCAAAGACTTTAATGATTTTTCCAAAATTATTTTTCTCACTATAAGTTTTATCCTTTTCCCTTCTCTTAGCACTAGGTTAATTCAGTGAGAACACAATTTGAATCTTGAAGCCAACTAAAGCAGAAAATATCCTATTAATAATATAGGGCATTCTAGCTGATTAGGGTTCCCCACAAATCAAGTTTATTGTTTCCTTGTGGATATCATTAACTTGAAAAGATATTCAAGGTCAAACAATAGAAATAATTTTGAAGTTAGCCAATGATTGAGAAGTTACCACCGTTCTTGTAACACATTCATCTTTTAAAAATGTCCTAGAGATTTTATTCACATGAAAAGCCTTTATTTATGTACATAGGTCTTCAACAAGACTGAAAAACAAATGCATAAATAAAAGACATGAAACTAAAAACAAGATAGGGAATTAAAGGCATGAAATGGAAATGATAGGAAAATAAATATGTACAAAGACAAGTTATAGCAAGAGCTGCTAAGTGAAGTAAAATTTCAGTTCTTGGCCATTTATGGGAAGAGATTTAGTCTTCCCATCTACGATTTGGAGACGATAAGTGTGTTGGCCAAGTTTTTCTTTGACTTGATATGGACCAATCCACATGGACTGAAACTATGTGCTTTCCTTTTTCCTCATGGGATTTATCCCATTTTAGAAGAAGATCACCCACACTAAATTCTTTATTGTCTGTAGATATTTTGTCGAATAGTAATAGCCTCCTCCCACATCTACCCAAGTAACCGACCAACGGGGGTAAACATGCGACGAAAAGCTACTATGATTGGATTCAACCTCCTATGTGACCTTAAGGAAATGGAATCGATGGAAACACAACATAAAGACCTTCCACATCAACTACAAGACCCCTGAGAACCATCCCAACACTTCAGGCAGCTAGCCCCTGGGTCCCACTGAAGTTTTTGATCATTTGACCTCTAGACGCTCTCATGATATAGGCCCGCCAACGTCTAAGTGGCTCTAGATGTTCTCATGCTATAGGCATGCCAATGTTCAAGGACTATTTTATCCAAATATGTGCCATTTTCCCTGGGATTTAAGCCACTTTTTCAAGCCCAGAGCCCAGGTCACTACCCATAATTGAATGACATCTTCATAACAGTAAAATAACAAGGAAACAATGATGCAAAAGAAAATAGTTGAACAAGCCCTTAATGATGTTGATGCTAAAAATATATCCCTATTTTCTAGGGATGATTTTTCACTTTTTTTTCTTTTTCAGGAAAGGTTTCCATGCATGCAAGGACGAATTGTGTAGTTTTGAACGGAAGCGGGAAACCTGCCGGCACATGCAGTGGAAAGCAGCTGAAGGAATGCTTCTGTGCAATTCCTGGGTTGAGTGGCTCTGATTTCCTCTCATGCTTTGTGCAATTTCCCAATCGAAGACAAACTGCTAGTTGGGTCTACGCAATTCTTGAGCTGAAGCCCAGTGTTTGGATGTTCTGCACAATTTCTCAAAGCAAGGTTGTCTTCTGGGATGCTTTGCACAATTCTGGAGAGAAAAGCAGACTGTTGGGCTGCTCTGCATAATTCCTGAGAGAAAGCAAACTACCCTCTAGTACTGCATAGTTTTCCAAGACAACACAAGAACCTGATGCAAACCAAGTCATAGGAGGTCAGCTTGTGGTCGGGAAACAAGACAAGTTAGCAAACACAAGATGTAAAGCCAAAGATAAACTTAACTGAAAACATAAGTACCTAAGCAGTGCAAGATAGTTGCTAATATTGTGAGGAGTAAGGCTCCAAAACAAAGCGAAGGAAAAATTTTGGAGAGTGGTTGTAGCCGCTACAATAGGTACTTTTGTAAAGTGAACAAGAATAATCACTATGAGCAACAAGTGTGTTTTTCATTGACATGTAATGTTGTTGGCTTGTTTATAAGTCCAAATGTTTAAGGAATTTTGGGATGTACAATGTTTGTTGTCCAAGTTTGTCTACAATTTGTCATGTATTCACTTATACAAGTGTTCAAGATGAAACTTGTTGTGAATAGAATCTTTGTTTAAGATTGTACAAGATATGACTATGTTTTTGTAGGAAAAGCCAATAGTGTCATTGAATTTTTGTAGCCAGAGTAATTTTGTGTACAGGCACAATTTGAGGACAGTAAAACAAAAATTGTTTCAGTGCATGACAAGCATTGTATTGCTTCTGATTTCCAAGATGGAAATTCAAGTTTGTCTTCAACAATGGAACTTCAAGATGAAGTTGTTTGAGCCATGAAATATGGGTTTAAAGAGAATGTTCAGATTCCACTCATCAATGTTTTTGTTCCTGCATCAACAATAAGAATTTTGGTTCAATTCTTAACAGGACGGTAGGTCTTCACAAAGAAGATAGGTGAAGTACCTTGATTGGAGATTGAAGGGCACCAACTGAAAACATAACATATATGGATTGAGTTTTGAGATTTTTTTAGTTTTAGCCTCATTTTATTTACTAGGAGAAGTAAACTTTTGGAGTCCAAAAGTTCCTAGTGGGGAGGGATTAGGTGATCAAATTTTAACTCTAAAATTAAGGTGACTAGAATCTCTTGAAAATGGCGTCGAGTCAAAGCGTCTTCGTTATGAATCCAATGACCCTTATTTCACCTTAATCCAATATCGTATGACAAAGTTATGATGTTATGAAGTTTTCAAGCAACAACTAAAAAACTTATCAAGTTTGTTGACTGGGTAGTTGTACTGCTGATTGGGCAGTCGTACTGTTGACATCATTAGGTTGAATGGGCAGGTATGGACCAATGAGGGTCTACCAAGTGGAAACCTCATACTGGGAAAGTTGGTTGGATCCTGTTGCTTAGTTAGTTTGTGGCAAACTAATGAGGGTGTGTCGCATGGCCCAACCAGAGGCCGCAAGTGACACCTCATGGTTGGCCAAAATTATGGTAGGGAATGAATAGCATGGGCAGGGATTGAACCCCCGACATGCATTTCAACAGTCAAGTGCCTCACCATTCCACCTATGCCATGGTTCTTAACACCAAAAGGGCTCCAGACATATTTCAATTTGACTTCAACACTTATTGGGAGGAGGGGTCAGGCGATCAACCCCGACCCCCAGTCACCTACAACACCACATGACTGGTGCAAAGGAGATGGGGCTCTGGATCTTAGCCTAGCGCCCAATCGGAACACTCTAATGGGACCACAGACAGAGCTAGCAAAGAGTGCCAAAGGAAAGGGGCTTACATCTAGCCCTAGCCCCGATCATATGGAACCTTCACATAACCTTGGCACAATCGGGAAGGAGCTAGGTGGAAGGGTGCGGAAGTTTGGCCCTAGCCTTGGGTGTATGGGCACCCACATCACACCCACATGACTACCATTGGAAGGAATAAGCAATGACAGGTGTGGGGCTTAGGGTTTCTCCCAACCCCTAGTGTCATTAACTCACACGGGACCATGGTGAAGTGCTTCGGTGGAGGGCGCAACGGTAAGCTCCAGGATTTGGGTGTGTGGCATTCATAGGACCAGGCACCATGGCAGAGTGGGCTTCAATGGTAAGGGAGGTCCGTTGGTCTGAACCTCGGCCCCATGGGTACAAACAGAACCACGGGCCCAAAATTTTAGGGGCTACGTCAATGGGGGCAGGGAGTTAGCTCTGACCCCGAGCCAGATGGCCCATGTGGCCATAATTTTCCACTCACGAGAGTTATTGGGCGTTTTAAAGGTTCAAAATTTTGCACCTTTAGCGAGTGAAATTTTTGCCTCCACAGCAAAAAACATGGCGAAATTGTAATGTTCTTAGACTGTTAAACCATTTTGTAGGACGAATAACAGAGGAACTAAGGGAAAAGCTTGTTAGAGCCATAAATTGGTGAGTTTTTAGCCTTTTGGGGCTCAAGAAGAGTCCAGATAGAGGTTTTTGGACATTATGGATCCAATGGTGACCTTTATTTTCTAATTGGAGCACATATGAAGATATTTTTTTTGTAGGTTTAAGTCCATGGGTGTATGGATCAATCAATGTTTTAGAGAAGTTCTTGAAGGTGTTTGAGCATGGAGAAGGCCTTGTAAGGGGTTTCTTACCTTCAGAAGTTTTCTACAACAACTGTGACTTGTAGGGTGAAACTCATTTTGTCTTGTTGAAGAAAGCTTTCTTTTTATACCTCAATGTGGAATAGAAGTACTTGTATGCTCATGTATGCTCATCTTCGGATGGAGTACTGGGTGTTTGTAGGAGACACCTTTTAATGTTTATGGTTTCATGACTTAATATAGGTTGTCATGTTGTTTATAGTGAGAGTTATTTACAGGAGAATGTTTCCTTGAAGGGGGAACTAGCCACTTGTTTTATTAGCAAACTTTATATACTCATTTTCACTGAATATATGGAGTGGTCTAGCTATGTTGGTAGACTTGGAGATGTAGCCTAGGAGGGGTGAACTCTGTCACCAAATTCTTTGTTGTTTCTCTTCATGAATTCTTGTATGAGTTAAATGATGAGATGTTTCTTATGTTTTAAGTTTACATGAAAAACTAACTCATAATCCTTGAAGAGACCTTTGAAAACATGTTTTGTCATACGACCCATTTTTCCTTGCAAAGCATCACAAAATGATCACTTTTTAGGAAGGAGAAGTTATCCTCCAATTTTCAGATCACCCATAAACTTTATTCATCATGGTAACCATCATTTGGTAAACCTTCTTGAGAGACTTTGTCTTATAGATTCCATTCACTTTGAACTTGAATTTATTTGGCTCTTGCCACCATGATTTCAATATATCCTTGGTGGAATCAATGAATTCGGATAACCATATGGTATTGAAATCTTCTTGATGTTGGGGAAACTTATAATAGCTTGTAATGTTTGTTGTAGTGAAGGATGTCATAATTTCTCCATCATGACCCTTAATTGCCCACAACGCTTCATGGGTGTGTTGAAGGATCCATTCTGTTGTTTCTGCGGATGGGAAGACTGGTGGGTGCACTGCCACTTTGTGTATCTAGGACTTCATCACATTAATATATACTTGACGATCCTCCTCATCTTGTGGGATCTCTTTCATTTTTAACTCTGAGTAAATTTCTCCTTGTGAGAGTTCAATTGCCTTGTCAATTTGACAAGAAATATCACCATAGGTAGACAACTTCGGAGGGTTATCCATGACCCCTTCTATATTTCTTTCAATCTTGGTAGAGCTTCTACTAGATCCCTTGATTAAGGGTGACACCATCTCTCCGAAAGAAGATGAGATGCTTGGGAAGTCTATGTCAATGGTACATGATGTTTCAAAGATATTTATCAAAGACATAAATGTTAGTTCAAAGTAATGATAGTCACTAATATCACGAGAAAATATGAATGCCAAGGTGAAGTTTCAGGATGTTAGGGTTTAGGTGATCAATCTTGGCAGGGAGAAAGATTTTGCATAAGTTGCAAGTTCAACTTATAAATCATGTCACAATTATTATTTATAGAGCAGGCCACATTTCAATTCAGTAGAGCAAGTCACATCTTCAAGAGATAGAGCAAGTCACATTTCATTATCATAGTGTGACTTAAGATTGACGTTGCAAATTGTGACCTCGTGTGATGGTAGAATAGCCTAATCACAATTCTCATCAACAGATTAGGTCACACTTCATTTTTTTAGTTAAAATCACATCTTAAGACATTAATTGTTAGAGGATGTGAATGCGACCTGCAACCTCAAACTAGTCACAATTCAAGTCTATATCATATGTCGTGATTCGAGACTACAAATTGATGTGTAATATGAGTGTGATGGCAGTGGATTTGTTTATTATGAGGTTGCAAGGGAAGCACAAGGGTATGAATATATGACCAAAGGAACTATGTCACTTAGCACATACAAATCATTTCAAATGGATTCGTATAGTTTTAATACAAGATCCCCACAATGGCATCAAATGATATATCATAGAATAAAAGCCCAAATCAAGCGTGACGCACTCCATATGGATGAACATGATTTTCAAACAAAAAAATCATACAATCTTAGCCATGAAAACACATAATTAAGTTGGGGTTCCAGTTAATGACTCGATTTGTGTGGTGTGACATGGTAGTCATAAACAAATTAAAGAGTTTGAGTGCATGCCTATGACAAAATCCTTTGGCATAGGAATGACAAACTAGGGTTCGATACCATTAAATATTGGGTTTGAGAGACAAATCGAGAGAAAGAATCTAGTGGTTGAGTGTAGAAGTAAGAGGAGAGGAGAGCTTAAATTTAGATTTGTAAGCACATAAGGAGGGTAAAGAAACAATTGAATGCTTGTCAAAAGAAACGAGAAGTAATGCTTGTGAATAAGGATTTGTTACTTACCATAGGTCGCACATTCATAATCTGGCCAAAGGAGAGGTTGTGCACTCAATCATTGGAGACAGCGTGAAATGGTATGAGAGAGCGGGTTTCGTTTTATAAAAAAGGAGGCACATGTGACCAGGTCGCACCTAGGGCTTGCACGTTAGAAATTTCGCATATGATGGGCTCAACGGGGTCGCAGATTGCATTTCTAAATCACAATATGGAGCCATTGTCAACTCACAACGCGACTTGTGATTTCATGGGAGAGATCACTAGAGGAGGTCACAAATCACAATGAGTAATTACTATGTTTTCAGGATTTGATCTGTGACCTGGGGCATAAGGATTCAAGGCAGGTTGCAAATAACATTTTTAATGGTTAGCAAGACTTAACACTAAAAGTGTGATTACAACCTTAGTTCCAAAAAATACAAGAGATGAATCGTTGAGGCTAGGCTTGCTAGATCCCGGGGAAACACTAGCTAGGTCAGAGGAGGGATGAAACCCTAGGAGACCATAGACAAGGGGTGATAGGAAGTTAAGAGGGGGGAATCTCCAAAATTTTGGGTTTCTTTGTAGCAACTACAACAACCTATCAAAGTGTCAAATTGTTAAAGGAGGTAGAATGAAGGGATATTATCATTATTGTAGACTCCTCAATAATTATGATGACCTTGAGCCAAGGGGGCATTATCTTCTCTTAATTCTTGTATGACCTCCATCTTAAAACAAAAATTCTTCTCTGTAATTTATATATCATAGGAAACCTTGACCAAAAGATCACATAGGAAGAACCATTAGAAACACTACATTGGGAAAATGGGAAGGCTTCTTAGTGATCAACAAAACCATAATGGTGAAAACCTCAACATAAGGAGAAGATGAGGAAAGGAAGAACAAGAAAATGCTAGATGAGAAATTGAGCACAAGAAGAACTATGAAATCCTTGGTGAGTAATATGGGGGAAGTTATGTAAAGCATCGAGAAGAAAAAAGGGAAGACAATAAGAAGAGAGGAGAATGTAGAAATTTTGAATAATATGACACTTATTCACAGAGATTATCCCGATTATACACTATTGCGGAATACATGCATAATACATAACCTCCTCTATGTTGATCATCAATTTAGCAGCATTAAAAAACAATGAAACATCAATCGCATGCACACATTAACACAGTATGTAATCCGGGGAAAGCATACAGCTGAAAACCCCACACTATCTGTATATTATAATGATTGAGAACATGTAACAATACATGGTACAATACTCCTCACAAGTACTCAGTACTATCTCCACCTGTTACACACAAACTAGCTCAGGTCTGAAACAATCACAAGTTCAAAGCTCCTCCACTTGCTTGCCTGCCTCCACTACGCAATCCTGCATGATAATAATGATGAATGGCTGAATCAAACACGTATTTCCCTTGGCTGAACCACACAATCGTCATTGGCAATACTCAATCCATGCATGTGCAAAATCTCATGCACAACTATAGTCACAACTGATAGCAATCTCAACCTCTAACACCTGTCTCCACTGAATTGTCCATGCACTGAGTTAACTAATGTATTCTTTAGTTGCTTTATGAGTTAATAATTAGTGAATTAATTAACAATTAATTCACATCACTCATCACTAGTGTATTCGCAGTTAAACTAAATACAACTAGTTCAACCAAGTCAAACTGAACACAACTCCATCAACTCCTCAATCAACTCCACCAAACTCAACCACATGAGTTCTAACTGAAGTCCATCATGCAATAGCTCAACTGACCCACAAGAAAAGTGCATTTCCTTCTGACAGCTGCATGTGCCACATCTGTATCTCAAACTGAAGTGCTCCAAGAGGATAAGATAATGTTTATAGTCCAAATATTATTATGAGCTAATAATATTCGACTGTTCTATTTTTAGCCTGGCAGTCTAAAAATAGAATCCGCCCATATGTCTAAAAATAGAAGTCCATCTATTTTTACCAACATGACCAATCATCCACAAATAGCATCCTGCAACTCATAGACCATGATCCATATGTCTAAAAATAGACATAGTCTAAAAATAAACTTTGCGACAAAAATAGCCTGCGGGCCCACTTAGTGGAGGCGACTTCTTTTCACTAAGCTCCATCATCTTGTTGCATTTTCAACAACCCCTCTCAACAAGATATGGATTATCAACAACCCCTATCCTACCTCGGTGGTATTCAAATTTGCTCCTGGTGAGCGCCTTCATCAAGATATCAGCATCCTGATCCTCCGTTGGAATGTATGAAAGTAACATGATTCTCCACTGCACACAATCTCTGATATGATGGTACCTGATGTCAATGTGCTTAGATCTATCATGAAATACTAGATTAGCCGAGAGTTTAATGCAACTCTGGTTATCACAATAAATCACTGTAGGCTCCAAGTATGAACCGAACAACCCGACCAGGATCTTCCTCATCCATATAGCCTCGCATGCAGCCAAACTTGCTGCCATATACTCGGCCTCTGCTAAACTGAGTGCCACGGATCTCTGCTTCCTGCTGTACCAAGAAACTGCTGTCGACCCAATACTGAAAATCCCTCCAGATGTGCTCTTTCTGTCCGTTGGGCTCCATGCCCAATCTGCATCTTGTTGGGTTGTGTTATATTCTTTCCACGTATTTAATAGGGGGTTTGAAGGGCACCCGTAACCCCACTTTATGGGGTCCGGGGCAGCGCCCCGAAAAATTTTGGTTTTGGACCATATGTTAGGTTGGGCGGACCCACCTATGGTTTTGTGCATGATTTTCGCACATGTTTTTTGGACGCGATGGTTTTCGTTCCATGGTATTGGATGCTTCGGCATGTATAAATATGTATTGTAACATTGAAAGGAACATAATGAAAAATCAAGCTGGTAGTCCCGGTTTCGGGATCCAGGGAAAAATATCTGTGCATATGTGTTTTATGGGTTATGCTCTCGCATTGTTTATTTTCTTTGTTTAAGAATTCGTATGCAGGTAATTTCTGTACAGGGTTAAAACCTACATTTGGTATCAAAGCTGTTTTGGCTTCAAGGGGACGCCTTTGTTGCTGAAGGGTTTCGCTCGGGCCTGTGGTAGGCCCTGTTCAGTGGGAGATCTGCGAGATCGATTCTGGTGGTGAAAGAAGATGGCGAGCAGTGGAAAGATAGAGATTGAGAAGTTCAATGGTCAGAATTTTGAGTTGTGGAAACTCAAGATGGAGGATTTGTTGGTGGATAAAGATCAGTGGATCGCGGTAGATCCGAGTACTAAACCATCGGGAGTGACCGATGAAGAATGGAAGAAGTTGCATCGGAAGGAAAAGAGCACAATACGATTGTGTGTCTTGGATTCAGTATTTCTGAATGTATCAGGGGAAGCTACGGCAAAGGCTTTGTGGGTCAAGTTAGGGACTTTGTACCAATCTAAGTCTCTGGTGAATAAACTGTTCCTGCAGAAAAAGTTGTATAACCTGAGGATGAAAGATGGAGACTCGGTGACAGAGCATCTGAATGCGTTTAATACTGTGGTAAGTCAGTTATTATCTGTTGATATTAAAATTTCAGATGAAGATAAGTGCATCAATCTGTTGTGTTCTCTACCAGATTCGTGGGATAGTCTGGTTATTGCAATAGGTAGCAATGCAACTGCTTTGCAGTTTGATGAAATAGTCTCAGCCTTGCTGACGGAGGAGATGAGATGGAAAAATATGGACAACCAGAATGGTGATGCCTTGTCTGTACGAGGACGGTCCCAGAATAGAAACAAAAATAAGTCATTGAGTGGGAGATCTAAATCTATAGGGAGATCTAAATCTCCAGGAAAACCTACAAAGGTGGTGTGCTGGAAATGCGGAAAGGAAGGGCACTTCAGAAGGGATTGTAAATCTAAAGCTCCTGATAAAGGAAAGGGATCTGATGATGCTCCTTCTGCAGAGGCGAAAACCACCTCAGATGAAGGTGGGGATGTGTACTTGGCTTCTTCAAGTACACATGTATATCATGAGGCATGGTTGATTGACTCAGGTGCATCCTTTCACTTCACTCACCATAGAGAGTGGTTCTGCGAGTATGAGAAATACGATGGTGGTGATGTCTTCTTAGGAGACGATAGGAAGGCTAGAATCATTGGTCGAGGAAAATTAAAGTTGAAGTTGCAAGGTGGAAGGGTTAGAACACTTCCGGGTGTTCTACATATTCCTGCATTGGCCAGAAATATGATTTATGTAAGCAAGTTGGATGATGCAGGTGTAAAGGAGGTGTTCGAGAAAGATACCTGCAAGATGGTTCAAGGAGCACTGATATTAATGCGGGGAGTTCGGATTGGAACTCTGTACAAGCTGCAAGGTAGCACTGTTGTTGATGGGTGCAATAGTTCTATGGTTCCTGAAAATGGAGTAGAGAATCTAGTGGTCTCTGGAGAGAAGACCATGTTGTGGCATCAAAGGCTTGGACATATTGGAGAGAAGGGTCTTCGAATACTTCATGGTAAAGGTATGGTAGAAGGTATGAATAATAGCTCTCTGGATTTTGATTTTTGTGAAAATTGTGTATATGGGAAGCAGAATTAGGTGAGTTTCCCCTCTGGTGGTAAGAGGATGAAACAGATATTAGAGCTTGTGCACAGTGATGTGTTTGGACCTGTGAAGGTTCTATCACTGGGTAAGTCTGTGTATTATGTATCATTTATAGATGACTTCTCAAGGAATACATGGATATATTTTCTTAAGAAGAAATCTGAAGTCTTTGACAGGTTTAAAGAATTTAAGGCTCTGGTGGAAAATCAGACAGAGAAGAAGATAAAGGTGCTGAGGACAGATAATGGTGGAGAATTTTGCAGCAAGGAATTTGAAGAATTTTGTAAGAAGTGTGGTATAGCACGGCAGAAGACTACTCCATATACACCTCAGCAAAATGGATTCGTAGAAAGAATGAACAAGACGTTGATGGAAAGGGCAAGAAGCATGCTCAGTGGTGCCGGGTTAGGACAGGAATTCTGGGCAGAGGCGGTGGATACTGCATGTTACCTGATCAACAGATCACCTTCATCAGCGTTGGAGGATAAGACTCCACAAGAAGTATGGACTGGTAAGAAACCCTCTCTTTCACATCTAAGGGTATTTGGATGTGATGCATATGTACATGTTCCAAAGGAGAAGCGAACCAAGTTGGATAGTAAATCTGAAAAGTGCATCTTTATTGGGTATAAGGATGGTTTAAAGGGTTATAAGCTTTGGAACCCAGTCACATGGAAGGTTGTGTACAGCCTAGATGTGTTGTTCAGAGAGGTAAAATATGTTATTCAACATGAAGTCCAACCAAAGAAACCTGAGAAGATAGAGTTTGAGCCAAAGGAGGAAGAATCAGACTCTACAGCAGAGGAGGAATCAGAAGATGAAGAGCCACAAACTCCGGCTGTGAGAAGATCAGTTCGAGAAAGAAGGCAGCCAGAAAGGTATAGTCCATCTGCTTTCAGTTCAAATTTTGCTTTGTCTGTTACTGATAATGATCCCAGAACTGTGAAGGAAGCAGTGGATTCAGAGGATGGAAAACTCTGGAAAGAGGCCATGGTCGATGAAATGGCATCTTTGC
The DNA here is from genome assembly GCA_031772625.1 of Pinus tabuliformis. Taxonomy (NCBI): domain Eukaryota; kingdom Viridiplantae; phylum Streptophyta; class Pinopsida; order Pinales; family Pinaceae; genus Pinus; species Pinus tabuliformis. The sequence goes on along the minus strand of CM062807.1, from coordinate 832,770,529 downwards.
ACAAAAATGAGGCTTGGGATCTGGTGGAGTTGCCGGCTGGAAGGAAACCCATTGGCAGCAAATGGGTGTTCAAGAAGAAGACAAATGCAGAAGGAAAGGTGGAGAAATACAAAGCTCGGTTGGTAGCAAAAGGTTATTCCCAGGTGTCGGGAATTGATTTTGGTGATATTTTTTCTCCTGTTTCCAAGGTAACTTCTATTAGATTACTTTTATCTATTGTTGCTGCTTTTGATTTTGAGGTAGAACAGATGGATGTGAAGACAACATTTCTTCACGGGGATTTGGAAGAGGAAATCTACATGAAGCAACCTAAAGGCTTTGCGGTGAAGGGTAAGAAAGAACTGGTATGCAAGTTAAAGAAGTCTCTGTATGGGTTAAAATAGTCACCAAGGATGTGGTATCAGAAATTTGATACATTTATACAGGGACTTGGCTTCACCAGAAGCAAAGCAGATCATTGTGTGTATTTTAAATTAATTGGTGACCGTATTATTTATCTGGTCTTGTATGTGGATGATATGTTGCTGGTTGGAAATGACAAAGAAATTATCCAGGATTTGAAGACCCAATTGTCCTCCAAATTCGACATGAAAGATCTTGGTGCCACAAACTATATTTTGGGCATGGAAATTAAAAGAGATCGGTCAAAGAGGAAGCTCTGGTTAAACCAGAGGAAGTATGTCGAGACAATACTCCAGAGGTTTAATATGCAGGATAGTAAACCGGTGAAGGTTCCTATTCCTGTAGGTGTGAGGTTATCTGCTGAACAGTGTCCCAAGACACAAGAAGAGGAAGAGGACATGTCCCGTGTTCCATATGCAAGTGCAGTGGGTAGCCTGATGTATGCAATGGTTTGTACTAGACCAGACATTGCACATGCAGTGGGAGTGTTGAGCAGGTTTATGTCAAAACCTGGGAAGGAGCACTGGACAGCAGTGAAGCGGGTTTTCAGGTATTTGCGTGGCACTAGTGATTATGGTTTGTGCTACCAAGGAAGACCAGGATTGGACAGAGTGTTGGATATTCATGGCTTTGTTGATGCAGACTGGGCTGGAGATCTGGATCAGAGAAGATCTACAAGTGGGTATATGTTTAACCTATTTGGAGGTGCAGTCAGTTGGATGAGTAAGAAACAATCTGTAGTGGCACTATCAACTACAGAGGTAGAATACATGGAAGCCACTCATGCAAGCAAGGAAGCAGTTTGGTTGCAGAGATTGTGTTCAAGTATGGGGTTAGTACAGGGAGCTATAAGAATAGACTGTGACAGCCAAAGTGCAATTTTCTTGGCAAAGAACCCTGCTTATCATTCAAAAACAAAGCACATTGATGGTCAGTATCACTTTGTGAGGGATATGATAGAAGACAGAAAGGTGTTGCTGGTAAAGGTGGACACTTTGAAGAATACTGCAGATGCATTGACAAAATCTATGAGCTCTGAGAAGTTCTCTTGGTGTAGAGAAGCAATGGGAATCTCAGGGCTGAAAAAATGACTAAGCTCTCCTATCGCCCCCTGTGGAAAGAAAACAACAAGTGGGAGATTGTTGGGTTGTGTTATAGTCTTTCCACGTAGTTAATAGGGGGTTTGAAGGGCACCCGTAACCCCACTTTATGGGGTCCGGGGCAGCGCCCAGAAAAATTTTGGTTTTGGACCATATGTTAGGTTGGGCGGACCCACCTATGGTTTTGTGCATGATTTTCGCACATGTTTTTTGGACGCGATGGTTTTCGGTCCATGGTATTGGATGCTTCGGCATGTATAAATATGTATTGTAACATTGAAAGGAACATAATGAAAAATCAAGCTGGTAGTCCCGGTTTTGGGATCCAACGAAAAATATCTGTGCATATGTGTTTTATGGGTTATGCTCTCGCATTGTTTATTTTCTTTGTTTAAGAATTCGTATGCAAGTAATTTCTGTACAGGGTTAAAACCTACACATCCGTGAAGCCACATAGCTTCACCTCATCCTCATGTCTGTACCACAATCCATATCCCAATGTGCCTCTGAGATAATGCAATACATGCTTGCCTACCTTCCAGAAGAGCTTGGTTGGCTTAACCATAGCTTGTGAAAGATGGTTAACAACATAGCATATATCGGGTCGTGTATTGACCAGATACATAAGCGACCCCACCAACTGTCGATAAACAATGGCATCCACTACCTCCGATGAAGTAGCATCCTCCTTCCTCCAACCTCCAGGAAGAGGAGTATCAATAGGCTTGCAGCCATGCATGTTGAACTTCTCCAGTATCTCCCGAGCATACTTACCCTGAGAAACAAATAGTCCATCACTGCGCTGCCAAATTTCCAATCCCAGGAAATAATGAAGGAGGCCCAAGTCCTTCATCTCAAACTCCTTAGCAAGATCATCCTTGCATGAAAGTATCAAAAACTCATCACCTGTTAGAATCAAATCATCTACATAAAGTACAATGATAAGCAACTTACCCTCCACCACAATCTGGTATAGGTTAGGATCCGCCTCACTCTTGGAGAATCCAAGTCCCGTGAAATAATTGTCTATCAGTGTGTACCAAGCACGTGGTGCTTGTTTCAACCCATACAATGCTCTCTTGAGCATGCACACATGCGACTCGCTACTGAAGATCTAGAAACCTTCGGGCTGCTCTATGTACACCTCCTCCTCAATGACTCCGTTGAGGAACGTAGTCTTCACATCCATCTGATGAATGTGCCACCCCATCTGCACTAAGAGAGCAAGAATCGTCCGTATGGAAGAATACCTTGCGACATGTGCAAAGGTCTCCTCATAATCGATCCCCTCTATATGTGAGAAGCCTCAAGCAACAAATCTTGCCTTGTACTTCTCCACACTCCCGTCAGCTACCTACTTCACTTTGTAGATCCATCTCGAACCCACCACTGATTTCCCCTCCGGTCTTGGGACAATCTCCCATGCACTGTTTCTGGCAATTGAATCATACTCTTCCACCATGGCATCTACCCATTCGGGATCCTCCACAGCTTCCTCGAAAGAGGATGGCTTAGTCACGACACATTTGCTCACTAGAGCCATGTATCCAGTGTACCGATCTGGTGACTGTCTCTGTCTACGTTGAGCTGTAGGTGGCCCTACAACCTTCTCTGCATCTTGAGCCAGTCGCTCAGCTTTTGTAATGCGCTTTCGCCCTCTGATGGTTGGCGCTGCATGAGTGGTCTCTTCCACTCCATGAACATCGTCCTGTGGCTGATCCACATCCTAAAGCTCATCCTTGGGAACTAATAGCTCCTCATCTTCATGCAAGTGTGGCTCCCTCTCAAGCGAACACTTCATGGCTTTCTCCTCCTGAAATTTTATATCCCGTCGCACAACAGTCTTGCGACTGTCTGGCAAATACACATGATAGTTATGGGGTGTATCAGTGTACCCCACAAATATCCCAACCTCTACGGTCGGCTCCAGCTTCTTCCTGGCATCCTTCGTCACATGCATGTAAACGTTAGAACCAAAAATCCTCAAATGAGAAATATCAGGCCTCTTACCAAAATAAGCCTCCTCGGGTGTACTCATGCCAAGTATCCTGTGAGGACAACGGTTCTGCACATATACTGCAATATTGCATGCTTCTGCCCACAAGTGAAGGGGTAGGCCCTGATCATGCAACATCGCCCGTGCAACACCCACGATCGTTCTGTTCTTTCGCTCAGCAACCCCGTTTTGTTGTGGGTTATGGGGAGCTATGAGCTCTCTTCGAATCCCTTCTGCGCTGCAGAAGTCCTTGAACTCGCCAGAGATGTATTCACCACCATTGGCGCTCCTAAGAGCCTTCACCTTCTTCCCCGACTCCTTCTCGACCAGTGCTTTGAATTCACAGAACTTTGAGTATGTCTCGCTCTTCTTCTGCATGAAGAAGATCCAACACTTTTGAGAGAAATCATCAACAAAGATCACATAGTACCCGTGCTTTGTTGTCGAATCTACTGAGAAAGGTCCACACACGTTTGTGTGGATTCTCTCAAGGATCGTCGTGGCGGGACTATCCTTCTCGTGAAAAGTGGCTTTCATAAATTTTCCCAAAATACACCCCTTGCACTGATCTGACTGCACAAGAGTGCCTTTAGGAAGCCCAGTAGTAATCTACTGCAGTATCTTCAAGGCTCCATGGTGAAGGTGACCCAATCTCCTGTGCCACAGCTCGCCATCATCTCGGCTCACCAATCCTTCTGCCTTGCATGCCATTACTGCGCAACCATCTACATGCAATTGATAAAGGTTCCTAACTCGAACCCCTATCTTCTGGGTTTCTCCAGTTGTCTTACTGCACAGGAAAGCCTTTCCCTCGCTGAAAACAACATCATATCCCTTGTCTTCTAACATCGCCACAGAGATAAGATTCTTCTTCAATCCTGGAACATGCATCACTTCCTTCAATACGAAGGATTTACCAGACTCCCTCTCAAAGGAAATGGTACCGATACCGATCGCACTGTATCTACCATCATCGCCCATCTCAATGTGCACTGCAAGATCTTTCTCCTCCAGATCAGAAAACAAATCTCGATCTCCTGTCATGTGAAAAGACGCACCATTGTCCAAGAACCATACCGATCCCATCACACTTGATACCAAGCATGCGATCAATGAAAAATCAAGCTCAAACTGCAAGGCTAAGGCCTCTCCTGCTGCAGATCCAGCAACTTGCTTATTTTTCTTCTTCTGCGGACAATTTGTGGCATAGTGTCCATGCTGGTGACAGTGAAAGCACTTCACCTTGGACATGTCCTGCTTCTTGCCTTTCGCACCGGAATGAGAAGCTTTCTTGTTCTTCCCCTTCTTTGCTTTGGCAACCAAAGCGCAATTTTATTCATCAGTTGCCTTTGATGAAGATCCGTCCCTTGTATTCCGCCTGATCTTCTCCTGCACAAGATTTGACCAAAGTCTTTCCCATCCTGGCAATTTCTCCTGACCATTGACAGAGTCCTGATAGGAATGCCAACTCTTTGGAAGACCAAGGAGAGCCAATCTCACCAAGTCCTCATCATCGACAGTCACCCTTACACTGCCCAGCTCATCCTTGCACTGAGTGAACTTCGTGAGATACTTGGGCATACTGTCTCCTTTCTCACACTTAATGTTTCTGAGTTTATCCTTGAGCGCCAACTCTGGTCGCTCTTTCTTTGGAATAGATTTTTCAACGCTTTCCACATCAAGTATTTCCATGCAGGTTGGACACAATGTGATCCTTCACGCCCTCCAACAGAATCCTTCAACACTTTGCTGTCTTCTTTTGCCAAGCATCAACTTGAGTAGTATCAGTAGGCTTTGGGACCTCAACCTCTATGAACTCCTTCAGCCCATTATCATCCCACACCACCTCCATCCTATCTTTCCATGCAATATAATTCAAGCTGCCCTCAAGAGCATACTCCAATCGCAATCCGTTGAAAGACATTTCAACTTTGACACCAAGAACACACTGTTGCAAATTCGAATTCCACTAGCTCAAAACTCAACCTCTTATGATATAAAATTCGTGAGAACAAAGTATTTATCATATAGAGATTGACTGTATGGGCTGTTACCGGACATCTCACCTTCCAAAGGAAGGATGAATCTAGAGGCTACCTGGCCCGATTACAGACTCTGCCTGAAGAAATAAAATGTAACCACTTTCTGAATAATAGATCTGATGATCAACAACTCTGATACCATGTAGAAATTTTGAATAATATGACAATTATTCACAGAGATTATCCCGATTATACACTATTGCGGAATACATGCATAATACATAACCTCCTCTACGTTGATCATCAATTTCGCAGCATTAAAAAACAATGAAACATCAATCGCATGCGCACATTAACACAGTATGTAATCCGGGGAAAGCATACAGATGAAAATCCCACACTATCTGTATATTATAATGATTGAGAACATGTAACAATACATAGTACAATACTCCTCACAAGTACTCAGTACTATCTCCACCTGTTACACACAAACTAGCTCAGATCTGAAACAATCACAGGTTCAAATCTCCTCCACTTGCTTGCCTGCCTCCATTGCGCAATCCTGCATGAGAATAATGATTAATGGCTGAAGCAAACTCGTATTTCCCTTGGTTGAACCACACAATCCTCATTGGAAATACTCAATCCATGCATGTGCAAAATCTCATGCACAACTATAGTCACAACTGATAGCAATCTCAACCTCTAACACCTGTCTCCACTGAACTGTCCATGCACTGAGTTAACTGATGTATTCTTTAGTTGCTTTATGAGTTAATAATTAGTGAATTAATTAACAATTAATTCACATCACTCATCACTAGTGTATTCACAGTTAAACTAAATACAACTATTTCAACCAAGTCAAACTGAACACAACTCGATCAACTCCTCAATCAACTCCACCAAACTCAACCACATGAGTTCTAACTGAAGTCCATCATGCAATAGCTCAACTGACCCACAAGAAAAGCATATTTCCTTCTGACAGCTGCATGTGCCACATCTGTAGCTCAAACTGAAGTGCTCCAAGAGGATAAGATAATGTTTATAGTCCAAATATTATTATGAGCTAATAATATTCGACTGTTCTATTTTTAGCCTGGCAGTCTAAAAATAGAATCCGCCCATATGTCTAAAAATAGAAGTCCATCTATTTTTACCAACATGACCAATCATCCACAAATAGCATCCTACAACTCATAGACCATGATCCATATGTCTAAAAATAGACATAGTCTAAAAATATACTTTGCGCCAAAAATAGCCTGCGGGCCCATTTAGTGAAGGCGACTTCTTTTCACTAAGCTCCATCATCTTGTTGCATTCTCAACAGAGAATTCAAAAGGGAAATAAAGCAAAAAGCAATCAATTGAAAATGTTGGTAAGAAATATCTAGTGATAGAACAAGGCCCAGTGAAAGAACAAAGGAAGGTTAGGAAAATTCAACTATAAAATTGAAGAATGAGGCATAAAATCTAAAACCTTAGGAGGAAAATGATAATAAGGAATCAGTCTCAGTTGGCATATTAAGTGGATATTGAGGTCATAGGATGACTGATTGAGCTCCATCAAGGAAACACATAAGCCAAATGACAAGTCAACATGTTGTATTAAGATCACCAAGAAGAAACATTACCACAATGGAATTTTAGAAGGCATGAGAAATGATGGGACATTGGATGATAGTTGCCATAATTCCTACTAGTTTGCGGTTGGCCTTCAATGCTAGGTGATTGTTAATTTCCTTAGAAGTAGAATACTTTGAGTCACCACTTTCTTTACTAAGGAAATAAGTAGATTATGGGTATCATTCAAAGGAGTTTTTTTTATTATAACAATTGGGGGATGGTGATCAATATCACCTCCTCGTTTTAGTGACTTGGGGACATGTATTAGAGTTTATTTAAGGGAAGTAATTCAACATGAAAAAAATATCAAAATTCTTGGCATTGGTACAATTTTATTGTTTTTGTGCCCCGATTATTACTCATATGGAGGTTGTAAATCTACATTGACTATAATCAAATACTCAATATTTTTTTGTCTTTTTCTAGTATATTTATATATCCAAGAAGTAGATGTTGATAGAAAACAAGTTGTTTTCTATAATCATACGAAATCCTTTGTACTTGATGGAAATTGGGAACTCTGTGTTCAAACTTCATTATTTCACATACATTGTGTTTAACATAGTTTCTAATTTATTTAGTTACTTATGTCTTGGTTTTCATGTGATTGTTGATGATAATTATGTCTATATGTGATTTCTTTTCATATAAAATTTGCATTCTAAAGTTTGGGATGTATTTAATGGGTTCCTTTTGATATTTGATTATCTAGTAGATGTTTCTTATGCCCTAAATAATTGCAAGGAAGTAGCTCCACCTCCCCTCTCGATAACTTACAATATTAGCAACCTTTGATCCATACTTATTAGTGAATAATCAACCATATCTATGTAACCAAACATTCAAACTTATCAATGAATATCGTTATTTCTCTAAGCTTTAGTGTAGTATCTAAAGTATAAGAGATTCAATGACAAATCTAATCATATTCAAGGACACCCCCCTTATACTCACCAACCCTATAATAAGACAATATTTGCTGGTAATCTTTACTTCTTGACTACTTCTTAGAGGCTTCCTAGAAATTTGCAGTCCAAGGTCAATATTTGTAGGAGGGAAATCTAGGGGTTAATAAGCCCTTCTCTAAAGAGAGAGCTTGTACATATAGTATATCCATCATTTTTCACAAATAGATCTGAAATTTGGATTTGTAATAACTTTTTAAGTCTTACACCAAATGGATCCAATCTTGTTTCAATGGACATTGTAAGCTCCCACAATACGCGATTTAGTAAACTTGCTAGTTTAAGTGAAGTTTGAGTATGAACTATAAGCCCCAACTTGTACAATGTGAAACTTTGAGATTTCTACACATCCATTACTAAAATTCTAGCTAGGAATAGTTATTGATACATTTAATCTTTGAATTTCCATATTCTTCCTAATGTTTATCCTCACCATGTTCTATGTAATTTTCTCCCACATAGTACAAATATATTATTTTTTTTGTTGATAATTTTAGTTCTTCCTTGATGATGAGTGAAGTGTCCACTAAAAACATTGGAAAATTCAAATATTAGCTCATTAATATCTAGAAAACTCAATCATTATGAGTTATGGAAATTTGCATTCCCGTCTCTCTATTTTTTTCAACAATCTTAACTCTCTTAATATGGTGTCACCCATCAAAAGTCATGTAGCTGAAAGTAGGATGTACTCCTTTAAGGTGTGCAACCAAGAATTTTTTGCTCTTGTACCAAACATTATGAACCCAAATACAATATAAAGCCTGATTAAACCTACGTTTTTTTATCCAAAGAAAACCTCGTGAGGAAACCCAAGGGATAATTCCCCACATTTTGGATGGCATCCCTAGTAAAATTTTCATTTTAGGCTAATGCATCTAACCCAAGAGGATTTGGATAAGGTACTTACTTGTAACCACCCTCCTCTCACATTTACCCAAGCTAACCTGTCCACTAGGGTAAACATGTGACGAAGAGTTACTATGATATAATTCAACTCCCCAAGTATAGTTAAGGAAGTGGAATCGACAACCAAAACCAAATTAACCTTCCTTAGGAGCCACAGGAACCCCAAAGGCTAACTAACCACTCCAGGTGCTCAACCCCTAAGTTAACTTGCCTTTTGATTGAACTAGACCCCTAGTCGCTCCCATGGCAAGCCCTCCATGTGACTGAAACCCTCCAGTCACTCCCACAACAAGGCCCCCATGCAATTGTAGTATTTTTCAGGCAGTTATGTGCCAGTGACCCCGATTTCTGATCCACTTTTTCAGGGCTAGGACTCAGGCTTCTACCTAGAACTTGATAAATTTCTCAGAAATGATAAATAACAAGAAGACAATGCCTCTAAAGAAAAAATTGAACAGGTACCTGGCCTAACTCATCCCAACCATGACATGCATTTCATTAAAAACATCATGAACATGTAACGTACAGGTCATAAAAACACATCTAAACATAGGGACCTCATACTTATCTGAGAATCATTAAGAAGGTCTAATGCCCTCTCACCTTAGCCGCATTATCATATATTAGGTCATTCATTCATTAACATTTCATCTACTAACCAAAACATGATGGGAGCCATAACTTAAGATGGTCATAAAACCATATTTATAACCTACATATAACCAGATAAATAACGAAATAGAACAACCATCAAAGCCATATAATAACAAGTACATTTACCCACAGAACATAAGAGGAAAGGAGCTCTTATTAACATATGCAAATACAACCAAGTTAGGGACTTCCACGTATTGCCCGACCATAGATTGGGTTGAACCAAATCTCTCTTTCAACCAATCACCCCCGTGCCATATTCCAAGCATGAATGTGGGATCTCATGGAATAACCAATCAAAACCAAACCCAGGGCTTCCAGAGGCCAAACCACCTTGAACCTCAACCAGTGATTCCACCTCACAGTTGGACATCATTAACAATCACTAGAACAATCTCTATCCAAGTTGTCCAGGGATCTAGGGTGTTTGTTCCAACCCAACTTCCATGACTAGTAACTCAACCCATAACTGTCGTCGAGCTCCAGAGCGTTTGTATAACAAAGGCTTCTAGAGCATTTTTCCAACCAAGGCTTCCAGTACTAGTAACTCAACCCAAGTTGTTACAGGGCTTCTAGAGCGTTTGTCCAACCAAGGCTCTAGGAACTAATAACTCAACCCACAACCAAAGGAAGATGAGAGCCAACCAGAAAACAAATATAAAACCCATAACACCATGGCTATCCTCAAAATGACAAGGCTAGGCAAAACCACTGTCAATCTAGGCAATCCTACATGCCAATGACAGATCAAAACTAAGAAACCACATGCATGTACCATGCATGCCAAAACTAGCAAGGAAATCACACATGCAACTTGGTACCTGTAAGCAAAACTTGTTGTAGTTTTTGATCCCGCTGTCCTCTTGCGCTTTCATGCTTTTCCTTTGCCTTCTTGCTCCAAATCCCAAGTATGCCACACTCCCCCAAGAATGCTCCAAGAAATTCTAAGTGTCCAAGAGTATGAGAGAGAGAGAGAATAGAATGAGAGTGCTAAAGACTAAATTGACAAAAGTTGTGTACTGATCCTCAAAATCCCTTTTATTAATGAGGCCTATATTTTCTTCATTTTCCATTATTTTCCTTTAATTTCCTCCTCACATGCAACCTGTGACCTTTCACCTTCCTTTTCTCCTATTTTCCATTATTTTCATAAATAAAATGCTAATAAATGCCTCACGCCTTTCCAAAGCCTTTGCCAATTTCCATAGCCACTAATTAATCACAAGTGATCCCTGTCACTATGTTTTTTCTCAACATTCAGCTTGGAATACATGTCCCATGACCTTGGTTATTCTTTTGCCTTTATTAACTTTATTACACGGATTTTTAACTTGGGGCTATTACATTGCTGCCATAAACTACCCAAATTCCAACATCATTAGGGACCATTACCTAAGATAACCCATTAGGCTATGTGATAAAACTATATACACACAAAATACAACAAAGAATGACATGGAACACATATGGCAAAAGTATTATTGCAATAAGCTACACAACAACTCATTATACATGAGGATAATAACTCCCAATATATCAAATACAATAAACCTAAATCATTTTGTCTAATAATGACTCTATTGAGCTCTTATATATACTAGTTTCCACTCATTGCCCATCTCTTCCCACTATTAGGCTAACATGTTATTTAAATATATAATTGACCACTGATATGCTTCCATTCTAGTTATAACAAGAACAGGGCTAGTGCTTGACCACTTGAATAGGAAAACTTAAGAAACATAAAGAAACAAAGTGCTTAATAACTTCCTAAGAGATACAAAATAGATACCTATCTCCCTATTCTTATGAAGTTAAAGTAGTTGCATCATGGGGAAGAGGTGTCTCGAGCCTACATGCATGAGGTTTAGGTGGATGGTTTAAACCTCTATTTGTTGTAAGTCTTATACAACACTGGATATTGAGAAAATATGGCTTAGGCCCATACCTTTTTTTTCTCACAGAGAAGAAAAACACTTTTATGATGAATAAAATAAAAATCATAAAAACAAAAGATAAGAGATTATTTACATACCCTCTAACCACATCATAAGAACAATTTATCGAACTATGCTTATATACATTGATCCATCCTTATTTCTCTAATGCATGTTCATATTTTCATAGGAAGAAGTACTTTTATCTTTTAGGCTTCCTTTAACCATAGTTATCAAACTCTTAATAATGAAGTTCCCAATACCTTTCATGATTATCCCAAGATGCATAATTTTTTACACTACCATACCCACATATCATTTGCTTCACACCTTGTAAATCTCCTATATATATATGAACTATGGAATTTCAAACTGCATTGAATTCCTTGTTATTCTCCTTATGCCAACAACACCTTTCAACTTAACTTAATATCTTTGATGATTCTTTTTATTTTATGATTGTGAATGATTTATTTATATCATTATTTTGACTTCACTGTGAATTATGAGATTTTTTAATTTTTAATATATTGCAATCTTACCCGTGGAGCTCCTTCATCAAACAGAAATATCTAAAAGGCCGATCCTTGGTATATTGGTACAGAAGGAACCTGCTGGGCATTTCAACAGGCTCGGCAATCTGGCGAAGTTTTAGAAAGACCCTCCCCTTCTTCATGGAAAATTACAGGTGGAGGCTCTTCTCAGGCTCCAACATTTTCATTGGCATTGACAAAACAATCCTCAACCTGGAATTGATGATCCCTTCGGACTTGCTATCTTTCCTCCTCGCTCGGGGCTTCTGCACTTGGGACAAAATTATTAGTTCTTGGTCCCCCCTGGGCCTGGTCTGGAAGGTTGATGTCGAGCTCTCTCTGCCCCCCCATTTCTGCCCCATTTGGCAAGTGGCTGTTAATAGTTTTTCAGGTAAAGGAATCTCTCCTACGGGCTCCAGGGACGAACTGATCTGGTCATGTGGAAAATCTTCCTCGTCCCATAGTGTAAAAGAAATCTATGCGACAATCTCAACGGGCTTCCAACAGGCGTCCCCCTCCTTCCCTCTCAAGCTCTGGAAAGCAACCTGTCCGTTAAAGATGATCCTTTTTGCCTGGCTCCTTTTCTCAGACAAAAATCTCTCGTGGGAGGTCCTACAAAGGAAAGGCTGGCATGGGCCGAGCAGGTGCCAGATGTGCCTCTCAGAAGCTGAATCGAACCTGCACATGTTCTTCCAGTGTGCCGCCACATCGTCTATCTGGTATGAGCTTTCCTTAATTTTTGGTTTCTCTCATCAGTCTTTTTCCTCTGTACAGGCAGCTTTCTCTTGGTGGAGCTCCCAATGTCCCCCCTGGCGCTCCCTTTTTGTTATCTCCTGCTGGTTCCTATGGACATGGAGGAACGACTGTATGTTCAACAACTCAAACAGGTCTCTGGCCTCTATTTTGAATTCCATAATGGGCCTCCTGCCCCCTTGAATTATGCTCAGGCGCTCTTGCTTCATATCTGCCATATGGAGAGCTTTTTCGCTGCAATATCTGTCATATCTATCTCATGGAGAGCAATTATTCGTTCTGGGCTCACAGGGTTTCTTCTTCCGGCCTACATCTGGACTTTTTCATTATATGCGGCTTCTTATGCTTATCATCCTCTCTTTTTCATATGGATCATATTTAGATAGCCTCTTTGCTGGACTGGTTATCATACATCATTCTGTTTGTATTTAGATCATTATATTTCCTTAATATAATCTATCTCGTTTTTTCCTCTGAAAAAAAATCTTACCATTTAATCTATTATACCACTTTATTGCTATTATGACTTATACATGTAAATTGCTTCCATAAAAAATGAAATGTAATTTACTTTAAATAAAAATTTATCCATTCATAAACTTCTATTAGAATGTTAAATCCTTCCTTGCTATTTTGATACCAAGTACCCTTATTTGTGTCTCTCAACTTCCTTCCTTGATTTAATTATAAAGTATATAATTATTTTTAATTCCATTGTTATATTAATACTACTTATTTCAATAACATACGTTTAACCAATCTAGCAGTAAATGTTATTTACGGAAACGTGTTACACTTAACAATCCCACCACTTTAGGATTTATTCGACTCACTTCATCCAGGATTACTTTGAATCTACCTACGTTATGAAACTCGTTAATTCTTAATTCCTTGCTCCCTGAAATTCCCCTTCAAAACACCCTTATCTCTGTCAAGCTCGGCGCGGTCACCTCTATCCTGCCTAAAGCCGAATAAAATCCGCTGATGGTTCTCGGATCCATGTGTGCCCACCTTTACTTTTTAATTAATGAGAAGGTCAAACGCTGAAACCCTTTATATTTACCTTCTCAAATTTAATAACTAATAATCACAATATCTTTTTGATGGACAAAACAAAATACTAATGGTGTCATCGCACAAGCATTGGTGATAAGGTGGATGATTTGCATTTCAGTAAGCAGCTGTTCAGCTGGTGCATGTATGGAGTGCTGTAGAGTCTCTCTTCTTAAGTTTAATGAGAAATCCACATCTATACCATTTGCACGTGCACATGGATGCAGTGTTGTTGGCAAACAGGAAAACACAACAAGAGTTTCATATTCCAAATTGGTTAGAATGGGTTTGGCTGTGGCCCTGTCATGGCAATTAGGTTGTGGGACTGCCATTGCCTTTGGGTTTGAGAAAGACCCAATTCAACCATTTACTCTATATGGCAGCATTTTGTAGGTGTTCAAAGTGTTTTTACAGCCTGCATTCATTTCATTACGATATTTTGATAAATTCATTGTAATCTCCATTTCCTTTTGCTGGCAGTAAGAAGTATGTAATAGAGCAACTTGTTGATGGCAAGGTGATTTCCAGGAAGAAAGGTCTCACTACTAATGCTTGGTAGGTACCCTTTCCATCAATTTCGAAGTTCTTTACAGTGAAGATTGCTTTACTGTCTTCTGTGTCCAATCCCACGAGCATTTGCACAGATAGTGGACTAGGAATAGCCGAGCCATATAAGCAGCATTTAAAGTCGAATAGTCCGCATTGTACAATTCTCCATTGATGCTTCAATGCTGCTACCATTATTTAAGTATTTCCAAATAGTTGAATAGTAAGAAAATTGCTTCTTTCACTGCCATTATTACTATAATATGCAAAAGCAATTGCCAAAAGACAAAAGTTTCTCAGTAATGCCCTAAATTGTATGAATTTGGTTGTTCTGGTTTTCAATGATCTGAGTAGTTGAGTCCACGTTTGTGAAAAATTCAAAGCTTTTCCCTTCCGAAATGGGTTATCTGATTATCAAGTCCAAATCTTGGATACTCGACGAGAAGCCAAAAGGGTTTATTTGAATAATAAGTCCATACCTCAAAGACATGCAAAAATGTAAGCAGTACATATAAATGAGTCTTATACACGAATTTGATACGAATCTGGTATTTGGATGGTTACTAATTTGGCATTTGGATTGGATTGGATGTGACTTTAAATTTTAAAATTAGATTGGGTGTTACTTTAAATTTTAAAATTAGGTGATATATAAAAATGTAAGCAATGCATGTAAATAAGTTTTGTACATAAATTTGGTATTTAGCTTACATATGATTTTAAAATTAGATTATTATTATTTATAATTAATTGGGTGCCTAAGAAAAATTGAGTATTGTGAGTGCACATGAATTGAAACCAGAATTCAGAGTAAACTTTGGATGTAAATTTGTAATTGAGATTAAGAAGGGTAAAGCTAGTCTAATCGAATTAGGTCAGTGAGCACAGTAACATTGAATTTAACGATCCTTCCATATCTGCACCCAAAACCCCAGATTTAGAACCGGCAGCACTTTTACTTGCCGGCAACTTAATACACTTTTGACTTGTCTAGCAAATGATGTGCAAAAAATTGTGCTGCCTACCGACTGGACTGCAAATTTACTTATCTTTGACATCTTTATTCATGGTCCTTAGCATGGTTCATAATTAGGAAACTAATATTCTAGGGCTATGCTACATGTTGTGTTTGTACATCTCTACGGATTAGTTAGGAAAGCAACTTGTTAATTACTTCTCTGTAGTGTTCCAAGGCCAAGCCCTATAGCTTTCTAAAGTATCGGATTTTACTTCACGCATCTAATTTTGGAAAAATGTTAGACTTTGTAAACCTATCTTTCTAAATATTAATCTGGAATAGCTTTATCTCTGTGGCATAAATGCAGGATTCATAATAGTGTAGCTTGATTTTTGATGAATGCTTTGATTGCTCTGTAGCATCAACGGATTGGTCATTAGAGCATTCTGGTTGCCTGAGGCGTGGTTGAATTGAGGTTTTCTAGTCTGCATTTTGGTCTCCATGAAGATTTGTTTTGCTGCATCTTCTCAGCGTTCTTGTAAATATTCTAGTGCCATTTTGTGTTCTTTTCCTTCGTTATTAGTTCTAAACTCAAAGCAACGGCAGCACCTCTATAAGCATATCTTGATGATCACTACCTTCACAAGGGATGGCATCTTTTTCAGACTTATGTTGTAGATAGTCTCTTTGTAATTTATGTGATATGTAGCCTTTTGTATTGATAATAACCAGGGGATAACCAAATAAAGGTATGTACTCCATTGTTCTACATTTTTCAACCGTGTTTATGGAAAGGGGAATAAAAACTTTTCCATGATTTACACTTACAATGTGCATGTATGTCAATACTGATAACACAATTGCATCTGTTCAATTTGTTATTTTGGACAATAGGAAGATAACATGCTTAGTTCATCAAATATATGACCTTAAGAGGCTAAAAACTATCTCAAAGTGAAAATCCAAGTCATGTGATCTTCAATATGGTTGCTCCTCATATGGTATGATGATTGCACATGTTTTTATCACATGATTCAGAGATTTTCAGGATGGTACGATGATTCTAGCCTTCTAAAGGTTGGATGTTATATGCTAGCTTCATGGTGATGATAGTTCTATTGGCCCATTGGGTGGTTTGAGTACTTTGGATTGGAGGAGATGCACATCTCTATTTTGATGGATTGTCATGGCTTGGTTCTCTCTTCATGGCAACACATCTTTGGTTGATGGATTAACATATTAGTGGGCATTCATTGGTGATGCTTAATACTATGATACTTCATGTGACTTATGTTGGC
This sequence comes from Pinus tabuliformis, assembly GCA_031772625.1. NCBI lineage: Eukaryota > Viridiplantae > Streptophyta > Pinopsida > Pinales > Pinaceae > Pinus > Pinus tabuliformis. Next base: position 832,753,809 of record CM062807.1, on the reverse strand, counting down.
ATCTTGGTGTTTTTCTAGATGGTATTACCCCTTGCACACATGTATGATGTCTTCCTAGTGATTGATAGTGATATGACATGTTTCTATTCTACAAACATGTTGAGGTTGTTGCTTGGTGGTTGATATCCTATGAGACAAGTTCCCTAATACATGATGATATATTGAATGGATTAATGTCACATAGAGGTGAGGTGCTTAGCATTGATCCATATTCATATGGTTCTAGCATGGTTATTAATGTATTGGATTTATTTTACATTGTTGGGAGGACTCCTAGTATGAGTGCCCTAGGAGATCTTTGCATGGTTTATGCTTGTTACACATTGTTACAACCTATGTTATCTTACTAGATTGAGCGCTCACCTAGTACACACATTTGGAGTACGATTGCAACATTTAATGATGGTTTTGGCTTTTGTTTGACTAAATGAAGGCCTATCTCTTGAGCACTGTAGCTTCCATGGAGGATTTTGACACATGGAACACTTTATGCTGGCATCAATTATCATTATTTGTAAAGTGCTCCCCCTTTTCACATATTTCTATGTAATCTTAGCCCTCACAATGACTAGTTGACCCATTTTTATCTATCTGGAGGATTATGATATGAATGCCCTTGCTTATGTGGCTTGGTTTGTCATTTGGAGTGGTTTATGATGATGTGGACCAGATTTTCATGTGGAGCACTCACCTTCTTGCTACATGGATTTCATGCAGTGCTTTTGCGCTTGTGATGGACTGCCCGAGGGTTTTGGGGTTGACTTGGCATGGTTTTGGCACTCATGTATCATTTAATCATGAATTTGAGGAGCGCTCCACTTACCCCTTGCTTGGCACACATTTCGATGATGGTTATTCTTGGAGTTTGAGCTTGGGGAGTTGTTTGACGTGGTTAACTTGTGCCTTGGCCTATTCTTAGCATGTGGTTTCACTTCAAACTATTTTATTCCTGCTTGTGGAAGAGCATACCCTTTTGAGGGATCTTATGTGGACCTTGGAGCATCTTTACATGGCTAAACCCTGCCTTTTTAATAGAGCACTCTCTTTCTTTATGATTTGATGGATGAAATACCTTTTTGGGAGAGTTGTGTTACTGCTCAAACTAACAGGGGACCTAAAGGGGATCCCTAAAGGGAAAATGCTAGGCCAAGGGCAACAAATGGAGACTTAGCCCACTATCACCTCAACTAAGGCTCCCTTCTATATACAGAGTTTCACTGATGGGTGAAGACCTCGTATATTATGGAGTCACCGATGAAGGATAAGTGAATGAAATGATGTGGAGTGACCCTAATAATCCCTTTCCTGGTAGATTTAGAAGGATAAGGCTTGATTGCTTTCAAGGCAAGGTAAAATGTCTTCTAGGGAAAGGAAGGGAGGATTTAAGGGTTAGGTTTATGGGATATGGCTTATGAAGGAACTTCCCAATCCCTAAAATCCTTATTGTAATTGGTATCTCGGATGGTTCTTGAAGAATTGTCTTTTCAAAGGAGCGGGACCACACAAGACCAAGTGGACCCAGTCTAGGATAGGAGGAATGAGTGTGGCAATCAATGATGTTCTTACCCTAGACAAGGTGGGAAAGGATCAAAGAAATAATTTCACTTGAAGGTGTTGATTTGATCCTATGAGGTACTAGCCTTGGGGATGCTAAGGCAAAGTTTGATCCTGGAGCTAGGGCTTGGCTTTTCTCCCAACTCCACTGTCGGAATAGCTTCAAAATTGGAGGAGACCTTGAGGAAACACCAGCGCAGAGACCCTAGGAGATCAAACTTTTTGGGGTGCTAGCTTGTTGGGAAATTAATGCCTTAGATGCCCCAACTTGGCTAGACCTGAAAGAAGGTGATTTTTGGTGACCACCTCTTGGTAGATTAGTGCCTTAATCTTTGGGAGAATGGAGTCTATGATGAATATGAGGAGAATTTCTTGATTCCAAGTCAAGGAGGCCTCAATACCACTTCGCTAGCCTTCTAGGTCAAGGAGAAGCAATCTTGTAGCTTTTATACTTTATGTGCTAAGGAAATGGCTTATCAAGGTCAAATTCTTTGATAGAATTACCCCTAGGAGATTTCGTTCATATTACATGGCCCATACATTGAGAGATGCTATAATAGAGACAAAATTCCACAATTTTAAGCAATAAATACATGTAGCAGTTAGCCCTAGAACTGTGAAAATCCCAGTCCAATGTATATGACAAAGTAAACAAGAATAACATTAAATGAATGTACTTATATGTAACAGAATATATCCAACCATTCACAATTGACATGACAGAAGCTCCAAGAGAAGATAGACCAATATCCACACATCAAAATTCATCCATAAAGCTCCAATTCATCCTCTAGAAAATGTGTGAAATTCTCAAGAGAGAGAAAAGATCCAATCCAAAGTGCTGATGAGCAAATGACCTCATCTCACTTGTATTTACTATTTAGACACAACTTAGAAGTTCGAGTTAGCCTCCTTGGGCTACATAAGCCCCAAAAATAAAATAATGTTATAATAATTCAACTTTTGGTGACAAGCCCACCAAACTAGCTCATAAATGAAAAGTAAGCCACTCAAGAGGTCAAATAATAATCTATGCATGTCGTAATGAGGTCCATGGGTGCCACAATGAAGAGTAGGACCCTCAAAAGCAATGGACAATGTGTTGGCCCCTTGTAATAACCTGTGTTGCTCCAAATGACATGTGGGGGCACACAAGTGTCCTAATGGGTCTCCAAACAAATCAAAGATGCCTGTAGATCTCCTGCAAGGGCTAGGATGATGGTGTAGGTGACGCCACATCATCGTGCAAGCCCTAGATCATCTGCCAAGTGTGTGGTGCAAATCTGGGGCCAGCTGGGCATGATGGATTAGGTGCATCTCCCTTGTCCAAAAAGTGAACCACGAGCAATCTCTGAATGGTTGTGGGGATCCATGAAGTGTTGTCTGCTGCTGTGGAGGCCCATGGCTCTCAACGCACACACTATAAGTGCCAATGTAGCCCTCTGAAGGATTAGGACCCTATATAGGGAGACCAAACCCAAAATGGAGACCATCTGCAATCCTGCATAAGATCCAATGCATCCCCTAGCCTTCCAGTACAACAAGTCATTAGAGAAATCGAGTAAATGAGCTTACCAATCATGGACCACAGGTGAGGACTTCATAATGGCCCGCCCTTCCATAATGGGCTTCGGGATGTGCCAATGTCTCCTAAATTCCAAATGGGGTTAACCAATGATCCTATTAGGTGGTTTCTACTTCTAAAGGGGATAATATAGTCAAGGTACATCCTTCAAAAGGTGGTGGCATGTGACAGATGGGTGAATGAAGTGGGAATGAGAAGGGGCAGCCCTGGGTCACATGAAGGGTACAAGGGTAGCTAATAAGGGGGAGTCCACACTTGGGTTTATAATGTATAGGAGGGAGAAAACGTGGTACATGAGGTGCCCCGACCTTGATTTTTCCATCCTTCTTTATATGCTTTTTGCCTTTTTATGATTTTCTTTGATTAACTGCTTGGAGCTCAATGGGCGAGAGCATGATGTATAAGATATAGCAGTGAATACCCCCTTTTAAGGTGGGGTGGTTCATTGCTCACTAGGGGTTGGGACAATCATGGGTTCCTATATGATGAAGGAGGTTCATAGAACTTGTAGGAACCAGGGTGATGGCCATGAGGATGGGGTAGAGCTCATGTATTGGTTTTTGTCCACATGCTAAATGTTTTTGTCCCGGCCATCTTTTGCATTCTGTGGTACACTTTCCTGTTGAATGTGGCCATATATGCTTTTATCTTTCTTTTTAGCTGCATCAACCTCCGAGCTTCATTCTAGGACATGACCCAAGGTGTGGCCCTATGTGGACCTAGTGGGAGAAATGACTAATGGGGTAATAATGAATGGAAAGAGGGTAATATAAGTGGATAGGGGAGCGAGACCATGCAACCAAAATTGGGGTTTCCCATGAAATACCATCCCTAGAGCCAAATGGCCAGTAAAAGAGATTCCACGGGACTAGAATCCAAGGTTAATACCTAAAAGAGGTCTAGGGGACAAAATCTCAGACCTAGTCCATTCTTTCTGCCGAATCCCCCCATTAATCCATGCCCAAAAGTGTCTATGATAAGCAAACTACAATACTTCATTTCCAAATGACAAGGCATACCTTTAGGTTCGGGAGGCCCACCTTCAAACATATGATCATGGCAGATGGGTGAGGGACCACATGGATGTCTCAGGTGGTGGAGAAGTAGCACAATGAGCTGGCTGGTAGCTGCAAGGGGTTGGTGGCTGTCGGCCGAGGACCTTCTTGGAGAAAAAAAATTCTCCTAGGGATATCACCCACAAATTGGTGGGTAACAAGCCGCACATGTGATCATTGGAGGCCACATTTGCACACATTTTATTGCACTTGGTTGAGATGTTCCATTTGGAAATGCTATGCTTGCTAATTTGAGGATGTCTACATGATTTGATGCCTTCCCTTGACGAATGTCCCACTTTGGAGGTTGTCTTGCACAATTTTTTTATGTTATGGATGTGGACGTCCACCTTTTGAGGATCTGCCTATGTCACTTTGGGGTTTCATTGCGTATTTTGAAAGGTTTGTTGATGGAGTGTTCACCTACCTCGTCAAACATTTATGGCATCTCATTATTTACATCATTGTTTTATTGCTAGAGAGGGGTTGTCCTCTTTTCCAAGTTGTTTGATAACATATTGCAACATGAATTGAGGAGTTAGTTGGTGGTGTGGCCCCTCACAATAGGGATCTAACAATTTACACATGATTTTATGTTGGTTACACGAGACCACACTTGTAACTATTGCATGCTATTTTTAGAGGGACATGTCACCTACTTGGTCCACATGTGCCATGCTGAGATGCTTTTCTAGTGGAGCAACTTGTATTGGAGGTTCTAGAGAGAGATATTGGAAGTTGGAACTTCTACTCGTTCTTCCGCCTATTTTTAGGATGCATCCACCTGGAAAGCTCACACATGTTATTTTGAGGTAGTTATTACAAACCTAATGAGTATTTTTAGTGGAACAATCCATTGATGGATGCTTCCAATGATATATTGTATCCTTTTGACATGGTGTACTACCTTGGAGGAGTTACATAACTAACCATTTCATTATTTATTTATTGTTTACTTGTCTCATGGAGTTGGTTATTCATTACTACCTTTAGTAAAAAAAGTTGTTGAGAAAACTATTTTTATTGTTATTCCTTGGAGGACTAATGAATATGGGAAAACACATATTTCTTTGTTGTAAAAGGAGTTGAGTTCAAATCTATGTAAGGGTTTGTTCTCTCCCTCATTGGTATGGTTAAATTTGGGGATAAATGCCTTGGACCTTAGTTGAATATCTATTGGATGCTTTTGGAGGATTAGTAGAATACTTTGTAGATGAGGATGTCTTGTAGATCTTAATTCTCTCTTATTGCTTGAATTATCTGGACATATGTTTGTGGAGCACTGAACTTGGTATACTCTTTCCATTTTCATTGTGTTATCCTTGGGATGTTGTTTATGGATCCATTATTTCTCTACATTTGGTTAGATGCACATAATTTTCATCCTAGGTAATCATAGTCTTCATAAATGTTGGAGTTCATCTTTTTTTATGATCTCCTTAGTTACACTTCTGCAATATGGGACAACAAGGAAAGGACCTTTGTAGCTGGTACGTTTCAACCTCAATTTCCCCCCTTTCCTCAATAGGATAACATCCCATGAACCTTGATTTGATCGCATATGACCAATGGAGAGACACTAGTCTTTGGTCCTTCCATCCAATTTATTTTCCTAACTCACAAAAACCTGTTTTGCTGGAATTTTCTCTTCATTTTTTTTTTCTTTTGAACCCGTAGCCTTGTTGAAATTTGGTACCGGAGGACAGGTGGTTCCCTTAGGCTTTGATCTTTGGCCTAGGGAAAAGTGTCCAAAAGAATTTAATTTTTCTCCTCAAGTGACTTTATAATTTTATAAAGTTAAATCTAATTTAAAAGTGACTTTAAGTGATAAAGTTACTAAGTCTAATTTTAAAGTGACTTTTATAAAGTCAATGAAAAATTAGAAAGGAAAAGTGACTTTGGAAATAAATGACTAAGTGGGTCTTTTAAAGTGGGGTGAATTAAAAAATAAAAAGTGAGATTTAGATGAGCATTTAATCTCAGCCTTAGGTCTCAATCTATTTCAGCTATTGGATTTAGGGATCACCCAAAAGTCACTTGGATCACCCAAAAGTCACTTGGGGTTAGATTAAAGGAGGAAAAGGAGGAAAAGGTCATTAATTCTTTCATGAGCAGATTGAGAGAAGGAGCGCAAGAGAGCAAGGGAGATTTCTGGACAGTGAGCTGCGGAGTTTCAGCGGCGGAGTATCAGCAGCGGAGTATCAGCTGCGGAGTATCAGCTGCGGAGTATCAGCATCGGAGTATCATCAGCGGAGTATCAGCTGCGGAGTATCAGCAGCGGAGTATCAGCAGCGGAGTATCAGCTGCGGAGTATCAGCAGCGGAGTATCAGCTGCGGAGTTTCAGCAGCGGAGTTTCAGCAGCGGAGTATTAGCAACGGAGTATCAGCTGCGGAGTATCAGCAGCGGAGTATTAGCCGCGGAGTATCAGCAACGGAGTATCAGCAGGGCGGAGTTTCAGCAAGTCTGTACAGCGGAGTTTCAGCAGGGCGGAGTTTCAGCAAGGCGGAGTTTCAGCAAGGCTGAGATAAGTTGTAAAAGTTTGCTTGCTGATTTTTGCTGAATATTTCTCTTACTGTAAAAAGGCATTTTCCAGAAATAAAGAAGAGCTCTCAAACTGGTTTTCCCCAAGAGTTGTAGGGGATTTTTCCAGGGTTACATTGACCAAAAATCCCAGTGTTTAAATGTGTTTTAATGACTGTTTATTACTGCTGATTTTTATTTCTGCAATTTCCAGCATTCTGTAAAATTTCCAGAATTTGTGTTTTCAGCAAATTTATTTTTTCCAGCTTGTTAAATGTATGGTTATGGGAAAGGGCATTTAACTATATGGGAGAAATAAGGAGAAACTGAAAACAGGGGTGGGAAATGAGAAATTTCTACAAGCCTAAAATTCTAGTAGGACTATTATACGGAAGCCCCCACTTGAACCATAGGAGAGCCAATTTAAAGTGTGAAGAGGCTTGGTGATGTGACAGTGGCATCCCTCTTAGTTTCTCCAAATCCTTGCTTGAGCTTTAGGAATCATCTCAAGAAGTGAGGGTTTAGGTGATAACAAATATCATTTGACATCCATTCAATGTTTCTTTCATTAACATCTGTTTGATGCAATTATAGATCAATAATCCACAATCTCATTAGAAAACAGTTCCTAAGCAAGGGCATATTATGAATATTCTAATGGGGAACCATTAAGTCCTAGTTTCAATTATCTATATAAAACAAATATAAGAAGAACTTGTATTGTCAGGCTATTTTATTGCAATAAAGGAGGAAGTTCCATGCATTTGTCCTAGAGTGCCATTACCCACCACAATGGGTAACCCCTAGGAGAAAATTTTTCTCCTTTGTGATCAGCCATCCATCTAGCAGCCCTATGATGATCCACATATAGCTTTGCCTCAGAGACCTCCACTTATGCTTTGATCAATGCTCTCTCCCATCTAGCATACTTTTTGAAAGGAAGTTGGTTCATCTATCAAATGGTACACTAACCATTTTTGTAGTCATATGCTTTCATTTAATGTTAATGGTAGTCAAATGTGGATCATTGGTTTAGTTGGATCACTGGTCGCTCTAATTGTATCCTTGTTCCCATACTTGGGAGGTTATCCTTTGCCCCTAGTCCAATGTGACTCTCTTTAAGGCCAATTTCTTTTAGAAGGGGCACAAATAGGAGGCACTGATTGATATGACATGCCCATGGTAATCCAACTTGTCATTTTCCATCTGACCTTGATATCCACTTCCATTCTTTGGGTTGATCGTCATTTGTCACTGGTATTGGCACCCTTTATCCACATCATTGAGTCAGGGCCTTGAAACTATGCCTTAAGAGGTTGATGTAGTTGAAAGAAATATAAAACCATATATAGACACAGATGAAAGAAAATGGAAAAATGCAAAAGATGGCTGGGACTAATAATAAGCATGCGGGCAAAAGTCTATCTTGAGTCCTACCCCCCTCATTATGCCATCACCCAGTTCCTAAGCATATCGTGCTCTCTCTAAATCAAAGGAACTCATAAATGTCCCAACCTTGATGAGCAATGAACCACTACACCCTTATGGGGTATTGAATAAGCATTGAGCACGCTGGTCACCCAAGCTATGTAAGAAACAAAAGAAAGATCATTGAAGTAAAAAGGCACACTAGAAGGGTGGTAAAAATTGGTTAAGGTAAGGGGTAACTTAGACCTCCATGATTTCTCCCTCTTATCATCATTACACTCAAGATGTTGGACCTCTTTTAGTTGGCACCAAGGCAATGGCATCTTCCCTAAAGTCTTTCCCATCCCATGAATGCATCACATACACCTATGGATTAATGGGCCTACCTAGGAATTGTTCTTCACCTTGGGGATGGATTATGGAAGCACCTAATAGGGCTAATTGTATAATCATCCCTAACACAAGTGTGGTAACTTGCTTACAAATCATTAGCTAGAAAGACATTTGAAGGCAAAGCTTGTGTGAAATATTTTTGTGCCCCTAGCATTGAATATGGTCCACTATGATACTTTAATGGTTTCTTTACCTAATGATGTTGATCTCACTTGATCTTGAGGATATGTTTCAGGTGGTTTCCCAAAAATGCATTAGATATCCCTTGAGGCATGGCTTGGGCCTTTTGCAACACCATGAAGAAGACGTCTAGCCCAACTTGAGAGCACTTATGGCCACTACAGCATCATCTTTTCCCCGTTAGGGTTGAGAATTGGGCCTCGATCACCCTCCACATGGATGTATGGCCCCTTCCACACCACTAGATGTTGAAACGCTAAGCCAAGAAGTCAAGTTGTTAACAGGATTAATGATGTGCCCTAGAGGACCTAGGATGCCCCCAAGTTGGCTTTCTACCTCCTAGTTAGGCGTTGCCATGTTTTAAAGTGTAGAAGAGGAAGGTGATCATTTGAGACACTTTAGGAGGGTTGACATACTTCTTTTTGATGCAAATGACATGCCCTAGGGTTGCCACATCACCTATGCAAACCCTAGGAAGGTGACCTAGGGCATCTTGATGTTGATGTCTTGGATGAGGCGATGCAACGTCAATGTGGAAGAAGTCAAAGTCGGGATTAAATCGGCAAGGGTCCAGAAATTGAAAAAGTCATTAAAGTCGGGAATTTTTTGAAAAAGTCAGCAAAAAGTCGGTAAAATTAAAAAAATACAAAAATATTCATTTTTTTTAAATCCTGACTTTTTCAATAAAATCCCAACTTTTTCAATAAAATCTTGATTTAAAAAAAAAATCGTTAAAGAAGCTACCTCATTCACAATTTTTTGGAAAAAGTCCTGATTTAATCTTGACTTTTTCAATTTAATCCCGACTTTTTCAAGTGGGAAAAAATCGGCAAAAAATCAGTCGATTTAACCGGCCAACTAAAAAGATCGCATTTTGGGGATTTAATCCCGATATTTTCTCTACTTTTTCCACACTGTGCGGCTTAGAGATGCACCCATTCACATTGGTGACGCTTGGAGTGAGGAGCACTTTTTGGACCCACTTGTCACTTTACTTGATGGAGATGCTCATTTAATGAGGATGATATCATATTGGAGAGCCTTTTCTTCGATATGTTTGGAGAAAATGTGTCATTTTCTTGTGATTTATCATTTTATAAATCTATCTTTAAGTATGCTTGTGACTTGTTAGTTTTGTTGGATGCTTTAAGCAAATTTTTAGGGCTTTTAATTGTAAAGTAAGGAAATTTGACTTGCTTACCCTCATATAAATAGAGAGGAGTCAAAATCCTTTGGATTGTTGTCACTTGCACTCATCATTTCTCTCTTGAAAGAGTGTGCACTAGTGAATCTCTTTTTTCTTGGATGCAATGTGTAAGTAGAGTGCGAATTTTCCTAGGGAGGATATTTTTGCATGGAGAGGCTTTCTTTGGATTGACGAAGTGACACTTGCTTGAATGGTGTAAGTTTAATGCTATCTTTTTTCTTTTTGCATGAAATTTTTGAAATTAGGGTTTTCTATATGCCATATTAAAAACTACAATATCTTTTGTGAACTCTTGTTTATGTGTTTATGCAAAATTTATCATTGAGCATCCTTCAAAGGAACTAGTTTTCTTGATTCCTTTGACCTTAAATCTCTTAGAAAAGAAAGTCACCGGGGTTCCCAAAGTGAAGCAAATTGTCTTCCACGCTTTCCATCCAAGGTCTTTCTTTCTTGACCTCACCTTGATTGACTCCATTGCTCAATTGATTAGAGACACTAGTCTTGGTGTGTCAATCAACCTTAACATTTCCTTTTTTCTACTAGTTTATGGGAACTAGGGTTAGGGTTTGGTTAAAACTGTTTTTTATAGTAATTCTTGCAAAGTTGCACCTATATGTTATAGTAATTTAGGTAGGAATTACATCTATTAATGTTTAAAAAACAAAATCTATCATTTTATGAATATTTTACCATTGATTTTAGGGCTTATCTCTATGTTATTTTTTGCTATTTTGCATTTTCGACCATTGAAAACTATTGTTTAATCTATCCCTTGTTTACCTCCTTGAATAGCCTCAATCGTTTATTGAACTTATACATTATAGGCTATTTTTTTAATACTATTTTGCGTGTCGTAAATATGCATACCTATAAAACCTTTCCTTATAACAGTGTTGCCCATCTGTTGACCACACATGTGTCCACTGTTCCAAGATGCAGAATACCTGTTAAATTTTTTCAAATTCGTTATCATCATGAAGCTTCCAATTTGTCAACGTAATCCCAAATTATGTTATTATTGTAAAAATGATTTTAGTATGACTATAAAGCCATGTAACAACGCCTAGGTAAGCCTATGATTCTTCTCAAAGGGTTTCACTCTAGGGAGTTTTTTAACCTCCCCAAATTATGTGTCTTTGTAAATGTGGATAATTGGCAAACTTTTCTCCCAGATATACCCCAAAGCTAGGGTGGAGCTCACTAATAAGGTCTTAGGTGAGTCCTAGTGTTTATCGAGTCTGTATTTTTTATACTAGATCATGTGTCTTGTCGTAGAATTTGGTTGAGTCTCATGAGTCTATGCCTAAATGTATTTCCCCTTCCAAGGGTTGAATTATTATTTTGATGTAAAAGCGTGTTTAGAAATATTTTTGGTGCTTGGTTCCTCATAATTAGAACACCATTACCAAAATATTTTTAGATACACTCAGAGGGTGGAAAAATAATTAATCCCCTCGAGTCTTTTTTTATTTTAATTTCTAGCAAAAAAAATTAAATTAGCGAAAAATTATCCAAAAAATAAAATGAAGGGAAAATTAATCACCCTCCAAGTGGAAAATTCATCAAAAAATTATTTGAGGCTATTTTCACAGAAAAAATTCAAGTCAAAGATAAAATGCCTCATTTCCAAGGCAGAAGGACCCAACCCAGAAATTTGTTGGGACAAAAAAGACTATTGTCCAGAAAAATTGATTTTTTTGGGGCGAAGAAGTGAATTATTTTGCACAAGTAGCGATAATTCTATTTTTTGGAGGTCTTCTATGGTCCATGTTACCCACCATTTTGTGGGTGATATCCCTAAGAGAAAATTTTCTCCAAGATGGTCTTCAGTCGACAACCAACATCCCCTTGCATCCACCAACTAGCTCGTTGTGCCACTTCTCTGCCACCTAAGCCAACCATGTGGGCCCTCACCCATCTGTCATGATCGTATGTTTGAAGGTGGGCCTCCCAAACCTAAAGGTATGCCTTGTCGTTTGGTAATTGAGTATTGCACTTTACTTATTATGGAAACTTTTGGGCATGAATTGATGGGGGGATCGGAAAGAGTGGGCTAGGTTTGTGCTCCTATCCCCTAGACCTCTTTTGGATGTTACCCTTGGGATCTCTTTTACTGACCTTTGGGTTCTAGGGATGGTACTTCATGGGAAACCTTGATTTTGGTTGTGTGGTCCCGCTCCCTCATCCACATATATCACTTCCACTCCATTCATTATAACCCCATTTCATCATTCTTCCCATTTGGGTCCACATTCCTTCACTGGATCCACATAGGGTTAGCCTCCCCTTCCCCTTACCCACACCTTGGGTCAGACATGGAACGATGACCCGAAGGTTGATGGAGCTAAAAAAAGAAAAAGTATAATTGGCCACATTCAATAGGAAATTGTACCATAAAATGCAAAATATGGTCGGGACAAAAATAATTAGCACGTGGGCAAAAGCCATTGCATGAGCTCTTCCCCATTCCATGGCCATCACCCCTGTTCCTATAGGGCCTAGATGAGCCTCCTCTATCATTCAGGAACCCATGATTGTCCTAACCCCTATTGGGCAATGAAGTGCCCCACCTTAAAGGGGTTATCCACTGGTATACCTTACACATCATGCTCTCATTCCTTGAGCCTCGAGCAGTTAACCAAAAAAAATCATAAAAGGCAAAAGGCATACAAAGAAGGGTGGAAAAATCAAGGCTAGGGTATCTCATGCACCACGATTGCTCCCTCCTATACATTATATACCCAAGTGTGGGATTTCCTTTATTAGCTACCCTTGTACCCCGACATGTGGCCCAAGATTGCCTCTTTCATTCTCTACTCCATCCATTTCTTTGTCACACGTCACTACTGTTTGAAGGATGTACCTTGTTCATACTATCCCCTCTAAAGGCACAAACCACCTAATTGGGTACTTGGTTAACCCCTTTGGAGCTTGGAGACATTAGCACATGCCAAAGCCCACTATGGAAGGGCATGCCATTATGAAGTGCCCACTTGTTATCCATGGTTTGTAAGCTCTATAAATCCATTTCTTTAGATGACTTGTTGTGCTAGAAGGCTAGGGGACACAATGGATCTTATTCGAGATTGCAGATGGTCTTCATTTTGGGTTTGGTCTCCCTATACGGGGTCCTAACCCTCCAGAGGGCTACATTGAAACATGTAGGGTGTGTTTAGATAGCCATGGGCCTTTACAATAGTAGACAACACTCCATGGATCCCCAAAGACGATTAGAGATTGCTAAAGATCCACCTATTGGACAAGGAAGGTGCACCTGGTTCACCATGCCTAGCCGACCCCATAGTTATACCATGCACTTGGCAGATGACCCAAGACCTATATGATGATGTGGCATCACTTACATCATAATCCGAGCCTTGCAGATAATCTATAGACATCTTCAATCTACTTGGAGACCCATGAGGTTACTTGTGTGCCCCCACACCCATTGGGAGCACCACATGTTTATTATTTGGAGAACAAGGGCCAACCCCTTGTCCACTACTTTTGGGAGTCCTATTTCTCATTATGGCACCTATGGACTTCATCAGGGTTCTTAGAAGGCCCAACGACATGTACTATTGATTATTCGACCTCTTGAGAGGCTTATTCTTTTGTTTATGAGCTAGTTTGGTGGGTTTGTCACCAAAAGTTAGTTATTTTGCACATTATTTTATTCTAGGGGCTAATGTAGGCCTAATTAGCTAAATCGAACTCATTAGAAATGTATAAATACAAGTGATGTGAATTCATTTTAGCATCATCACTTGGATTGGATGATATCTACTTGTGAGATTTTCGCTATCTTTTGAGGATGAGATTTTTTGGATGAATGGATGAATTTCGATGTTTGGTTCATCTTCTTTGTCTTGGATCTTCTATGATTGGCATATCTTGGTCATTAGATATATTCTTCTTACATGTAAGTACCATGTTAATGCTATTTTGATTATTTATGTTGCTACATTCATGATATTGGGATTTTTCGCTATTTTAGGGTTAATTTGCTGCTTTTCTTAGAACGAAATTGTGGAAATTGAATCTCTAAATAGTGATATATCATGTATGGTCCATGTTTGAATGAATGAATGTTCCTAGAGACATTTTGTCTTGATAAGTCACCAAATATTGTTGAATGAAGTATAAAGACCTTGAAGCTACTTCCATTAAGTCCTAATGCCCAACAAAGTTGTGTTTTAGGCCTCCTTGACAAGTGGAAATAAATCCAAACTCTTGATCTTCCATGACTCCATCTCTCCCAAAGGATTAAGCACTGGTCCTCCATAGGTGATCACCTTAAATCATATTTTTTGCACCTTCTCTCTTTCTTTCTAGGCATAACCTACATAGGTCACCTAGGGAATCACTTATCTCACAATCTAGCCATCCCAATACTTCAATTTTTGGTCCACAACTGCGTTGGAGTTTGCTCTAGAGGCCCTCCAAATTTGAAGCAAATACGACATTGGGATCCCGAGATATTGCAAGCCCTAGCTTAAGGACCGTTTCTTGCCCTAGGTTTCCCTTGGCTAGTGACCTCTTTGGAATTATTGCATTAAATTCAAAGAAAATTTCTCCTTTAATCCCTTTATCCTCCCTCAATTAGGTCAATCACACCCTTGGTTGATAAATTCCATCCCCTGGACCTAATTTTGGGTCCACTTGGTCCTGTGTGGTCCCACAACCTTTTGAAGATAATTCCATAAAGACCACTTGGTATCCAAGTTTCCACATGGATCTTAGGGTCTAGGAATCTCCTTGATAAGTCATATACTCAAACCCTAGTCTTTGGGATTCTCCCAAGCCCTTCCTAGAGAGCATTTCATCTTGCTTTCCAAGCAAGCTAGCCATATATTTGAGCCTCTCTTGTGAATAGGCTTGTAGGATCACCTTTCACCCTATCATTGATCCATTCATCTTCGTGATCCTCATTATACCGGGTCTCCTCCCATCGGTGAAAGTCCATAAAGAGCAGGGAGCCTTAGCTGAGGTGACAGTGGGCTATCGCTCCATTGTTTCCCTTGACCTAGTAGTTGCCCTATAGGACCCCCTCCTAGGACCCCTGCTAGTTTGAGCGGTAACATTTCTAGTGTCGTTGCTGGGGACATGAGACGTGTGTTTTGTTCCCCATACGACATAT
Organism: Pinus tabuliformis; assembly: GCA_031772625.1. Classification (NCBI taxonomy): domain Eukaryota; kingdom Viridiplantae; phylum Streptophyta; class Pinopsida; order Pinales; family Pinaceae; genus Pinus; species Pinus tabuliformis. The sequence continues at coordinate 832,738,746 of CM062807.1, read as the reverse complement.
TGACATATCATTATTGGACACTCCATTGGAAGAACGAAGCAGTAGTTATTCGTTGAACTTTAAGGTCAATGCTTGTAGGGTGAAGAAAGCATTTTTTCTAGGCATCTTTAAATTCACCTTGGCGACTCCTACAAAATTTACATCTATACCCAAAGTAGGGTGTCTTCCTTTGATGATTTTCCCTCTTTGGACATCATTAGCGTCACTAGGCACCCTAATCATGTCACATGAAGGATGGTACGTGGGGTGCCCGTGTTTGATGGTGATTCACTCTCCGCAATTGACCATGAAGAAAGATTTAATGCACATACTTCGAAAGGGAAAGTTGTTCACCAGGATGTCCTCATGTTGTTTTTCATGAGATCTCTCTGTGGTCATAATTCATGGTTGCATAATCACGAACCTAAGAGCATCTCATCTATTGAAGAGTTCGTAGATGGCTTTCTTAGACATTTTCAAGTACACCCTGCATTAAGCATCCAAGAGGAAGCCTTCATCTAGCATCATTAAGACATTGAGAATCTAAGTAATGAGCAGGAAGACGAGTCCTCCTTGTGTCCACATGATGAAAAGGATGATTTTGAGAACACGCGTGTTGGGAAGAATGAGTCTATGGAAAGTGAAGTTGAGACTAACTTTACCTCTCTCAAGGATAGTACTCCCGATGATTCTCTTTTTGAGAACCTTGAGGAAGGTGATCCCATTAGCCCCTTAGAAGATGACATTGGAGATTATTTCCATATTGAAAAAGAAAAATGGGAAATTGTTGGTTCTCAATTTGATTATGCTCCCATTTATGACACCGACAAGGAGGATGAGGTTGAGAGTGGTCCTCCCTTTATCTCGGGCATTATTTATGAGGACATATCCATCGATACCCTTGGGAAAGAGAATAATCATTTATCCTTGCATGAAAGTGAGCAATTGGAGATGATTGATTCTCCGTTTTGGGAAGACCCTATCTTTGATACCAACAATGTTAGGATTGATAAAGCCCTTGCTCATGTTAGAAAATTATATATTATGGAGCAATGGAACACATAAAATATTGCAGAAATATAAACACAGAAAGAGCATAAAACAAGAGAGACACAGATGTACGTGGTTCACCCAGTTTGGGCTACGTCCACCCCGAACAACCAGTCCTTCCTTTCTATTATCCAGCAAAATGAAGAAACACAACCTACAACATATCCGCTGTAATATCCTCTGTTTTCTCTCACAGTCTCACCTCTCTATTTCCCGCTCACACAGAATACACATCTATCACACAGCCTCAAATACAATGCCCTCATACAAAGAGAGGGGTTGCCTTCTAGGGCAAAAAACCCTAAACTAAACATAAGTTCTACCGTCAGATCATCTGCCTAATGAACGGCCCAGATTGACTAGAAATTACTATACTTTTACAAGGCAATTTTACAGCTGTTTCCGCCCCCCCCCCCGGACCCCCCCTGCAGCGAATATTTTATGGGCGGCGTTGCCGCCCCCATTTCGAACTGGGGTCCAATGTGGCGATACCTTTGAATATATAAGATAATCAGGCTCCACACCCAACAGCTCATACCCACCTTCCTTATGATTCCGGGAGTATATTCAAATCACTTGAACCTCTAGAGTTGGATTTTCAAGAAAAGGGTTCCGTTGAAACTTCACCTTCCCCTTTGCCCTTTTCTATTGTTCATCATCTTGAGTCTTCATCAAGTGATTCCCTCACCCCTTGCCATATGAACTCAAGTGACCGTGAGCCCTTTCTCCTTCCAAGTATAGTGTCGAGGAAGAGCCCCTCATTGATTATACTTTACCTCATTGTGCACACCCTTAGGGTTTTGATCACTCCATGACCTCCCCTCTCCAATGTAACCATCACCTTGAGCAACCAATTTATTGCACCCATTCCTTCCCTCGCCCTTCGTTCCCCTCTCATCACGACCTTGTGGCATTTACAAAGCATGATATTATAAACAATGATTGTGATAGGGAGTTGTTGAGAGTGATCTTTCATTTCACCATTGCATACTTAGAGGGAAAGCCCCACGCTTCTAGATTGGCTTATTCTCCTTCTCCTAGGGCTTCCTTTTACCTCGAATGGAGATCATATTTTCCCACCTCCCACCCGCTTCATCCTCCATACAAATGCATCCACATTCGCTTTAGGATTTGCTACATGAGTAGTCATACTCGCAGGCATATGTATATTGGTATGATGATATGTTGGTTGCATTGGCTTTATGATTACACTTAGCATTAGCATTATTATATGCATGTTAGGGTAGGATGCATTGCATGCAGATTTTTGCATTAGAACTAATGACATGTGATATTTCTGAGGGTAGATTAGCTGCATTTAGATTCAAAATTTGCATTTGAAGAATTTATTTTTATGGATCGATTATATGGGTCTAATCCAAGCATGTGTGAGCATAAGACACCATGAAATCATGATGCCCCATGTTTTTCATCTATGATATGTGCAGGTAACAGGTCTACGGTGTACCAAAAGATTGTTAGTGTTCTCGTGACCTCTCGTTCGAATAGCTTCGCCCACTTTTTGAGATATCACGTCCAAGTTGGAGCCAGATGTTACTCACCATTTTGTGGGTGATATCCCTAGGAGAAAATTTTCTCCAAGAGGGTTCTCAGCCGACAGTCAGTAGCCCCTTGTAGCCACCAACTAGCTCGTTGTGCCACTTCTCTGCCACTTGAGCCAGCGATGTGGTCCCTTAACAATCTATCATGATCGTATGTTTGAAGGTGGGCCTGCCAAACCTAAAGGTATGCCTTTTCATTTGGTAATTGAGTATTGTAGTTTACTTATCATGGAAACTTTTGGGCATGACTTGATGGGGGGATTCATCGGAAAGAGTGGGCTAGGTTTGTGCTCCTGTCCCCCATACCTCTTTTGGATGCTACCCTTAGACCTTAGTCACGTGGGATCTCTTTTACTGACCTTTGGGTTCTAGGGATGGTACTTCATGGGCAACCTTGATTTTGAATGTGTGGTCCCGCTCCCTCATCCACATATATCACTCCCCCTCCATTCATTGTAACCCCATGTCATCATTCTTCCCACCTGGGTCCACATAGGATAAGCCTCCCCTTCCCCTTACCCACACCTTGGGTCAGGCATGGAATGATGCTCCGGAGGTTGATGCAGCTAAAAAAGAAAAATCATAATTGGCCACATTCAACAGGAAATTGTACCATAAAATGCAAAAGATGGCCGAGACAAAAACATTTAGCACATGGGCAAAAGCCATTGCATGAGCTCTACCCCATTCCATGGCCATCACCCTGGTTCCTATAGGCCCTAGACGAGCCTCTTCTATCATTCATGAACCCATGATTGTCCCAACCCTTGGTGGGCAATGAAGTGCCCCACCTTAAAAGGGGTATCCACTGCTATACTTTACACATCATGCTCTCATTCTTTGAGCCTCGAGCCATTAACCAAAGAAAAATCATAAAAGGCAAAAGGCATACAAAGAAGGGTGGAAAAATCAAGGCCAAGGTATCTCATGCACCACGATTGCTCCCTCCTATACATTATATACCCAAGTGTGGGCTTCCCTTTATTAGTTACCCTTGTACTCTGACATGTAGCCCAGGATTGCCCTTTTCATTCCCTACTCATTTATCTCTTTATCACATGTCACCACCATTTGAAGGATGTACCTTGGACATACTATCCCCTCTAAAGGTACAAACCACCTAATAAGGTACTTGGTTAACCACTTTGGAGTTTGGAGACATTAGCACATGCCAAATCCCACTATGGAAGGGCATGCCATTATGAAGTGCCCACCTTTTATCCATGGTTTGTAAGCTCTATAACTCGATTTTTTTAAATGACTTGTTGTGTTGGAAGGCTAGGGGACGCATTGGATCTTATTCAAGATTGTAGATGGTCTCCCTATACGGGGTTCTAACCCTCCATAGGGCTACATTGGCACATGTAGGGTGTGTGTAGAGAGCCACGAGCCTCCATAGCAGTAGACTGTTCTCCATGGATCCCCAAAGATGATCAAAGATTGCTAGAGATCCACCTATTGGACGAGGAAGATGCACTTGGTTCACCATGCCTAGCCGACCCCACAGTTGTACTATGCACTTGGCAGATGACCCAAAAGCTATATGATGATGTGGCATCACTTACATCATAATATGATCCCTTGCAGATGATGTACAAGCATCTTCGATCTACTTGGAGACCCATGAGGTTACTTGTGTGCCTCCACACCCATTGGGTGCACCACAGGTTTATTATTTAGAGAACAAGGGGCAAACCCCTTGTCCACTACTTTTGGGAGTCGTATTTCTCATTATGGCACCTATGGACTTCATCAGGCTTCTTAGAAAGCCCAACGGCATGAACTATTGATTATTCGACCTCTTTGAGAGGCTTATTCTTTCGTTTATGAGCTAGCTTTGTGGGCTTGTCACCAAAAGTTAGTTATTTTGCACATTATTTTAAACTATGTGGCTAATGTTGTCTTAATTAGCTAAATCAAACTCATTAGAAATGTATAAATACAAGTGATGTGAATTCATTTTAGCATCATCACTTGGATTGGATGATATCTACTTATGAGATTTTCGCTATCTTTTGAGGATGAGATTTTTGGGATGAATGGATGAATTTTTATGTTTGGTTAATTTTCTTTGTCTTGGAGCTTCTATGATTGGCATATCTTGGTGATTGGATATGTTCTTCTTACTTGTAAGTACCATGTTAATGCTATTTTGATTATTTATGTTGTTGCATTCATGATATTAGGATTTTCGCTATTTTAGGGTTAATTTGTTGCTTTTCTTAGAACAAAATTGTGGAAATTGAATCTCTAAATAGTGATATATCATGTATGGTCCATGTTTGAATGAATGAATGTTCTTAGAGACATTTTGTCTTGATAAGTCACCAAATATTGTTGAATGAAGTATAAAGACCTTGAAGCTCCTTCCATTAAGCCCTAATGCCCAATGACGTTGTGTTTTAGGCCTCCTTGACAAGTGGAAATAAATCCAAACTCTTGATCTTCCATGAATCCATCTATCCCAAAGGATTAGGCACTGGTCCTCCATAGGTGATTAAATCATATTTTTTACACCACCTCTTTCTTTCTAGGCCTAGCCTACATAGGTCACCTAGGGCATCACTTATTTCACAATCTAGCCATCCAAATACTTCAATGTTTGGTCCACAACTGCGCTAGAGTTTGCTCTAGAGGCCCTCCAAATTTGAAGCAAGTCTGACGTTTGGATCTCGAGATATTGCAAGCCCTAGCTTAAGGACCGTTTCTTGTCCTAGGTTTTCCTTGGCTAGTGTCCTCATTGGGATTATTGCATCAAATTCAAAGAAAATTTCTCCTTTAATCCCTTTCTCCGCCCCCTTAATTAGGTCAAGCACACCCTTGGTTGATAAATTCCATCTCCTTGACCTAATTTTGGGTCCACTTGGTCCCATGTGGTCCCACAACCTTTTGAAGATAATTCCATAAAGACCACTTGGTATCCAAGTTTCCACAAGGATCTTAGGGTCTAGGAATCTCCTTGATAAGTCATATACTCAAACCCTAGCCCTTGGGATTCTCCCAAGCCCTTCCTAGAGAGCCTTTCATCTTGCTTTCCAAGCAAGCTAGCCATATATTTGAGCCTCTCTTATAAATAGGCTTGTAGGATCACCTTTCACCTTATCATTTATCCATTCATCTTCGTGATCCTCATTATACCGGGTCTCCTCCCATCGGTGAAAGTCCGTAAAGAGCAGGGAGCCTTAGCTGAGGTGACAGTGGGCTATTGCTCCAATTTTTCCCTTGACTTAGTAGTTGCCCTATAGGACCCCCAACTAGGACCCCTGCTGGTTTGAGCGGTAATAGTCCAAAAATCAAAGTTTGACCCTTTTAGCACAGTGAACAAGGAAGGTCGAAGTTTTTTGGAGATTTGTGCCAGCTAATCAAGGGGTCAAATTCTTTCTTCCAGGATCAAGCCATGGATCAATGCAACTAGCTATTATTTCCACTTGGAGGAGTTAGTCCATGTCATTTTTTCTATATAAGGAAGCTCTCATGCTCTTCATTGTAGCTTGATCGCACTATATCGATTTTTTTTTGTACTGAGCTAAGCTTTGTTGGAATTTCTACATTAATAAAGATTTTGGGGTTTCAATTCAAGGTGTCTCTCGCTTAATGATTCATGATATGTTAGAATGTGTTTAATGCTTTAATTTATGCTATCATTGAAGATTATTGTTTCATAGCTAGTGGTTGGACTATCTATTAGCACATGTATCTTTCTTTAGGTTTTGGGCTAGAGTAAACACTTAGAAGTTGGTGGATCTAGCAGGTATCTCTAGATCACTGGTCTATTTGTGTGAATCGAACCCCTATGAAACTAATGATCTATTTTTCAAGTGTATAGAGATCTTTCAAGGGATTCAGCCCTTGGGGAAAGCCCAAGTTCATGGACTTTGAGGTGATCACATTTTGTTTGGACCTTGAGCTTATCTAATGAATCTATTTTGCGGAGTTTGGATTTGCACATTAAAATTATAATTATATCCATCAAATTATTCTTGGGCTATAAATGAATTATTTTCTAATTAGAGCTAATTTTTCCTTGTAGATTATTGTAAATAATTTGTAAATTAAATCCAACCCTTGTAAATTATTTTTATCACTTGTAAATAATAATTTTTGGGCTTTATTTGAGATATTTTTAGATCTTGTGTCTTGGGCTCTATTTATTCATCTTACAGGTGCCTAAGGACAAAAATTTCAAAGATAAACTCAAGTGTGAAGGTCCTAGCCCTTACCTAGTCTAGACGACTAGTGTTTGGAGGGGTATTCAACTTGAAGAGGAGCCGTCCAGCCCAAGAAAGCAAATCATTCAACTTCTGTGTTGATCTAGGGTCTGTAGATCAAGATCTACAAGACCCAAGTCCCATTTTTGCAATGTGTAGCCTCCTTGAGGAACCCGCTAGCCCTAGAGGGCCTATCACTTCTACAACTGGGGTTTTTCTTGAGCAATTATTTTCTGAAGTGGTTTTGCAGGTAGATTCTCAAGGTTAAGGTCATTTTTGGGCATTTTCAAAGTTTGAAGGCTAGTTTGGCCTAGCCAATGGGCTTGAATGGCTAAAAGCCCTAGCCGCAACCTCTTTTCAGCCTCCACAAGAGAGCCGCAGGATTAATTAGGCCTCTAAGCCTAGGCCGCAGCCCTAGAAGGGCCTAAACTTATTTTTACAAGGGATTTCCAAGGCTAATACTTTGTTTTGCAAGCCTAAGGTGATTTCTAGCAAGGGTTTGAAGGGTTTCTCATTGTATTTGTGTCATTTCGTAGACTAATCCTTGTTTTGCAGGCTTCTTATTCATTCAACAAGGGTTTCAAGGGCTCTAAACTCATTTGTTTGATCATCCAAGGCCTTTGAGGCCTAGCCGCTAGGCCTAGGGCCACTTTCTAGCCTGGCCGCTAGCATTGGAGGGCCTAAAAGCCCTAGCCACAACCTCGAAGTGGGCTGATACATCATCAAACTTGCTTTTCACGCTAATACATTTGAGTTGCAGGTCTCTACAAGGGCAAATTTCCAAGTTTTGAGGGTCATACATCAAGTTTTGGGGCTTGCACTTGCCACATTTGCTCAACTAGCCTAGCCGCAAGCCTAGATTTGCCCTAGCCGTGGGGTTTTGAGAGAATCTTCTTGATTTCCAAGCTAATCATTGGTGGTTGTAGGTATTCAAAGGCTCAAACATTGCCAAGTCACTTCATTTGGTGCCTCAAGCTTGTCTCAACTTGGTAAACTTGCTAGTGAAGCAAGGCTTTGGTCCTCTATCCCTTTCTCTCTTTCTTTGACTGTCATAACATATCAGATCTGAAGCTAATCTATAACAGTGGCATAATCAAGTGATAATCATTCTAAAGAAACCTAAAAACAATTCTAAATAAGCCTAATAACTATAAGAAGTAACATTCATCACTTAAGGGCCTAAATCATTATTGTGTTTGATGGTTTCTCTTGTCAATTTTGGGACTGCTTCACAAATATAGCTTGCTGATCTGATTTATTCAAGTCTGGTTCATTTTTAAAGTGATAACATTGTGAGAAATCCATTGGTGAATTAACCATATAAGTCTTGCATTAACTTGTCTATTGCATCTTGCATCATTGCATTGTCTCTTTCTAGCATCCATTGTTAATTAGATGCACTTGTTGGCTTCATATCACTGTTAGCAATCTCATCTCTCATTGTGCTTGTCTCTATTTTGCTATTATATTATGCCTAATTGATTCATGATCTAAGTGACAAATAGATGATTGTTTCTCATCATTGTGATATAAAGTTGTTTCTTGTGCCTAATTGCTAATCAAATTTTGACATAAGTAATACATTGAGAACATCTAATAGGCATCTTGAGTATTTGAAATTGCTAGCCTTACTTCATTGTGATAAAGTGCTCCAATTTGTTCTTGTGCACAATTGTTGATCATAAGAGGAATTAACTAACACATTAACAAGTTCTAATAAGCTCTTGCTAATTGTGTTTCATTGAAATTGTCTCTATTGTTTCATTGGGATATTTGATAAATGCCATAAGTACTTCATTTACTTGCTCTTGTTATCTCATGTTGAATATCATTTGGATCTCAAGTTGATTTCTTGTTGAAGTACTTAATTCACTTAATAATCCGGTTGAGGAAATCACTCACATCTCACATTTTCATTCTAAGTTAGAAGTGCATTTTTAAAACATACCTCCAAGCATAAGATTGGTTGCAAGAAGATAGGACCGCCTTCTCCAAACAAATTTGTTGAAATTTGGTACTGGAGGACAAGTGGTTCCCTAAGGCTTTGATCTTTGGCCTAGGGAAAAGTGTCCAAAAGAATTTAATTTTTCTCTTAAAGTGACTTTATAATTTTTATAAAGTCAAATCTAATTTAAAAGTGGCTTTAAGTGATAAAGTTACTAAAGTCTAATTTTAAAGTGGCTTTTATAAAGTCAATGAAAAATTAGAAAGGAAAAGTGACTTTGGAAATAAATGACTAAGTGGGTCTTCATTAAAGTGGGGTGAATTAAAAAATAGAAAGTGAGATTTAAATGAGCATTTAATCTCAGCCCTAGATCTCAATCTATTTCAGCCATTGGATTTAGGGATGACCCAAAAGTCACTTAGGGTTGGATTAAGGGAGGAAAAGGAGGAAAAGATCATTCATTCTTTCATGAGCAGATTGAGAGAGAGAGAGAGCAAGTGAGCAAGGGAGATTTCTGGACAAGGAGGAGAAGGAGACAACAGCTTGGCACACATATCAAGGCAACATTTAAGCAAATCCTTACAACTGAATGAGCAAGTAGTAAAAGGCAGATTTGTTTTTGCACAAAAATCGAGGCAACTGATTTTTCTGCACAAAAATAGAGGTCCGTACAGTCTGTCCGCACCGTCCGTACAGCCGTCCGTACAGTCCATACAGTGGCCGTACAACATTGTGTTGCTATTTGGAAATTTCCAGTGGGCTGTGAGGCTCAGAAATCGAGATAAGTTGTAAATTTGCTTGCTGATTTTTGCTGAAAATTTCTCACTGTAAAAAAGGCATTTTCAGAAATAAAGAAGAGCTCTCGAACTGGTTTTCCCCAAGAGTTGTAGGGGGTTTTTCCAGGGTCACATTGCCAAAAAAACATTGTGTCTAAATGTTTTAAATCGTTGTGCTGATTTTTATTTCTACATTTTCCAGCATTCTGTAAAATTTCCAGAATTTGTGTTTTCAGCAAATTTTTATTTTATTTTTTCAGTTGTTGAATGTATGGTTATGGGAAAGGGCATTTAACTACATGGGAGAAATAAGGTGAAACTGAAAACCGGGGTGGGAAACAGAAATTTTTACATGGTATCAGAGGTTGAGTGCTGAAGTGCAGTTTGGGACAGCGAGGAAGAAAAATTACAGCCTGCTGATTTTTCACTCAGAAAATTCCAGCAAGTTGATTTTTTCACAAACAACAGTTTTATCTTTACTTCAGCAGTGCTATTTTTCAGTTTTAGGACAACAGGATGTCATTGGGATTAAGGGTGGAGGATAGGTTGGATGGGCATACAAATTACAACGTTTGGAAGGAGAGAATGCAGAGTATCTTTGAGGAGGCAGAAGTCTGAGATATCATGGTGCATACCACACAGAACCCTGTTGTTGTGCCTACTGATGCCACTTAGTTGGCTGAGTATAATAAAAAGAACAACAAGGGTAAGAGACTGATTCTAGACGGAATCAAAGACCATTGCATTCCTCATGTGAGAGGAAAGAGAAATGCCCATGAGATGTGGACAGCATTGTCCAATCTCTACCAGAGTACCAATGAGAACCGAAAAATGGCCTTGAAGGAGAAGCTAAAGACTATTAAGATGGGTAATGATAGTGCTGCTGGATATCTCACAAAGATTACTAATGTGAGAGATTAGTTGGCAGCAATTGGAGAGGCCATTCAACCCATTGAGTTGGTGCGGATTGCAGTGAATGGCCTCCCCCATTCATGGATGAACTTTGCTGATGGGGTTTGTGCACGTGAGACCCTTCCCACATGGGAGAGGTTTTGGGATGATTGCATTCAGACAGAGATCAGGAAAGGTCAGCTTGGGGCAGCCAAGCCAGTTGAGCAGGATGAGGATGTAGCACTGTCAGCAGGAGGTAAGAAAGGCAAAGGGAAGAAGCAGGCTTCCACAAGCAATGGTGGGGGCAAAGGCAAAGGTAAAGGTAAACAGGGTGACACATAGAAGGACTATTCCAAGGTGAAGTGTTGGAATTGTCAAAAGATGGGACACTATGCAGTTGTGTGTCCGGAGAAGAAGAAGAAGGGGAAGAACCAGAACGTGGCAGCTTCAGTAGAGGTTAAGGACTTTGCAGTTTGTTTTGACCGAGAGTTTGGGTTCACTGTGTATGAGTCCTCTAGTGCAGGATCACCTACCACACAGGTTCAGAGGGAGCATGCTTTTCCCTCGATTAGCAAAGCATCTTCAGGTATCTGGTATGTGGACATTGGGGCTTCATGTCACATGACAGGAGTCCGGGAGTACTTCTCAGAGCTTTCAGAGAGTGGCACTGATATTGAGGTAGTACTCGGTGATGACAGAGTTGTCAGAGCAGTCGGGGTGGGGACACTGACATTTCAGAGGGAGTCCAAACCTCCCTTGAAGGTGTCAGACGTTCTTTATGTGCCAGGGATGAGGAAGAACCTCATATTCGTCTCAGCTTTGGAGGATAGAGGATATGAGGTACTGTTCAGGGGAGGACAGGTGTTGATGTATCCCAGGGGCACTCCAGCTGATTCAGCTAGAGTGATAGGTGTACGCCATGCAAAGGTGTACAAGTTTGCATTCCAGTCCCTTGTGGCATTGAGCAGTAGTACCGACAACAGAGCTAGCAGTTCTGAGCTGTGTGAGATTTGGCACTGCAGGATGGGACATATGTATTATGGAGCCTTGAGGACCTTGTGGGCGATCACTACAGGTGTGCCAGATTTCAGCACTGATCACTTTGATACTTGCAGAGGATGTGCGATGGGCAAGTTTGCCAAATCCCCTTTTCCCAGCAGTGACAGCAGAGCGACTGGGATACTTGATTTGATTCATTATGATGTGAACGGTCGGATGTCTCATGTTTCCTTGAGTGGATATGAGTACTATGTTTTATTCATTGATGATCACTCCAGGAGGACTTGGATTTATTTCTTGAAGACCAAGAGTGAGGTCTTCAAGCGGTTTCAGGAGTTTAGAGCTCTTGTGGAGACACAGACAGGTCGGAAGATCAAGTCCTTGAGGTCGGACAATGGGGGAGAGTACACCCTTGGAGAGTTTGTTGACTATTGTGCGGAGGCAGGCATTAGGAGCGAGTTCACTGTTCCTTACAACTCCCAGCAGAACGAGGTTGCGGAGAGGAAGAACAGATCCATCGTATGGGCTGCCAAAGACATGTTACATGATCAGGGGTTTCCATTGTTCTTGTGGGCAGAGGCCTGCAACACTGCTGTTTATTTGCAGAACAGGAGTCCGCATCGTGCCTTGGGGCACATGACTCCGGAGGAGGCTTTTTCTGGGAAGAAGCCTGATATTGGTCATCTTCGTATCTTTGGGTGCATCACATACTCCTACATACCCAAGGAGAAGAGGACCAAATTAGAGCCCACCGCAGAGAAGGGTATCTTTGTGGGATACTGTGAGACCTCAAAGGCCTTTTGGATTTACATTCTTGCACAGAGGAGAGTTGTTGTTAGGCGGGATGTGAAGTTCTAGGAGGACAGGGCCTTTAGGAGATCACGGGAGTTAGAGTATCTGGATTAGCCAGACCCTCAGCAGCAGTTGAGTCAGTCACAGGGATCTAGTGGGTAGGGATCAGGAGGATCTGAAGGTACATCTATGAGGATGTCAGGTCCGTCAGTGAGCAGTGGCTCACCGAGCCAGAGGGGTGGTGCTCTGGGCAGCATGCAGAGCAGTTCACAGAGCAGTTCATTAGGGAGTCCACTGATGGACAGTTCACACGGTACCTCAGCTTCTACAGGTTCAGGTGCAGGCAGGAGGATAACAGACAGACAGTCAGGAGTTCAGGCTCCTGATGATGATGGGGAGGAGGAGTTTCATTCTCCTATGGGAGAAGTGCACTCAGGGAAGAGGAAGCCCAAGTGGCTTTAGGACACCTTGAGAGATGCCACATCTATTGCTGAGCTGAAGAGGCCGGTCAGAGAGAGTAGACCACCTGAGAGGTTTTGTAGCTATATGGCAATGGTTACCAACATCCTTGACTCTGAGCCTTCTAGCTATGAGGAGGCAGCTAGCCAATATGTCTGGAGAGAGGCCATGCAGGAGGAGTATACTTCTATCATGAAGAATGATGTTTGGGAGGTGGTGCCGAGGCTTGAGGGCAAATCCGTGGTTACTTCCAGATGGCTTTACGAGGTAAAGCATGCTGTAGATGGCAACATTGAGAAATTCAAAGCGAGGTTTGTGGCTAGAGGATTCCCCCAGGTAGAGGGAGTTGATTATGAGGAGACCTTCGCTCCCGTGGCTCGATATACTTTGATTCGCTCCATTATATCGATAGCAGCAGAGATGGGTTGGAAGATCCACCAGATGGATGTGAAGACTGCATTTCTCAATGGCTTCATACAGGAGGAGGTGTACATTGAGCAGCGACAGGGCTTTGAGGTGTATGGGAAGGAGTCCCATGTGTGCAGACTGAAGAAGGCCCTTTATGGCCTGAAGCAAGCTCCCAGAGCTTGGTATTCCAGGATAGATACATACTTGCAGGGGTTGGGTTTCACAAAGAGTGAGGCAGATCCGAACCTTTACTTTATTGTGATAGGTGAGGAGCCTCTCATTCTGGTGTTGTATGTGGATGACTTGGTCATTACAGGTGCAGAGAGACTCATAGAGCACTGCAAGAGAGATTTTGCGGCAGAGTTTGAGATGAAGGACATCGGCTTGATGCATTACTTTTTGGGTTTGGAGGTGTGGCAGGAGGAGGGGCATTTCTTCCTGGGGCAGGGGAAGTATATTGTGGACATACTTGGCAGATTCCACATGGAGGATTGTAGACCCATGTCGACACCGATGATCACCAACTGGAAGAAGCTTCATGCTTCGGATTCTGAGTTGGTGGATCCAACATTGTACAGGCAGCTAATTGGTTCCTTGATGTATTTGGTCAACACTAGACCAGATATTTGTTTTGCAGTCAACACGATGAGTCAGTTTATGTGTGAGCCTAGGAAGGTTCACTGGGTGGCTGCAAAACACATTTTGCGGTACTTGCAGGGGACAGTGGATTATGGTTTGGACTACAGGCAGGGGATGGAGTGAGATTGGCAGGTTACACTGATTCTGATTGGGCAGGTTGTGCTTCTGATAGGAAGAGCACTTCAGGATGTTGTTTTGGGTTGGGTTCGACAGTAGTGTCATGGTTCAGCCGGAAGCAGCAGTCAGTAGCATTGAGTTCAGCGGAAGCAGAGTATATGGCAGCCAGTCTAGCTAGTTGTGAGGCCATCTGGCTTCACAAGATGTTGTTTGGCTTATTTGGTCAGCCGTTGAGACCTTCAGTGATTTACTGTGATAATCAGAGTTGCATTAAACTCACGGAGAATCCAGTATTTCATGACGGGTCAAAGCATATCGGGATCAAATATCATTTCATCAGAGACTGTGTTCAGAAGGGCGTTGTGAAGCTTGAGTATATTCCCATTGATGAGCAGGTTGCAGATATTCTTACCGAAGCCTTACCACGGGGCAAGCATGACTATTTCAGAGACAAGATGGGTGTGGTGAGGAACACCTTCCTCGGTAAGAGGGAGTGTTGAAATTTGGTACCGGAGGACAAGTGGTTCCCTAAGGCTTTGATCTTTGGCCTAGGGAAAAGTGTCCAAAAGAATTTAATTTTTCTCCTAAAGTGACTTTATAATTTTTATAAAGTCAAATCTAATTTAAAAGTGACTTTAAGTGATAAAGTTACTAAAGTCTAATTTTAAAGTCACTTTTATAAAGTCAATGAAAAATTAGAAAGGAAAAGTGACTTTGGAAATAAATGACTAAGTGGGTCTTTATTAAAGTGGGGTGAATTAAAAAATAGAAAGTGAGATTTAAATGAGCATTTAATCTCAGCCCTAGATCTCAATCTATTTTAGCCATTGGATTTAGGGATCACCCAAAAGTCACTTAGGGTTGGATTAAGGGAGGAAAATGAGGAAAAGATCATTCATTCTTTCATGAGCAGATTGAGAGAGAAAGAGCAAGAGAACAAGGGAGATTTCTGGACAAGGAGGAGAAGGAGGCAGCAGCTTGGCACACATACCAAGGTAGCATTTAAGCAAATCCTTACAGCTGAATGAGCAAGCAATAAAAGGCAGATTTTTGCTGAGAAAACAGTAAAAGGCAGATTTGTTTTTGCACAAAAATCAATGCAGCTGATTTTCTGCACAAAAATCGAGGTCCGTACAGTCTATCCGTACCATCCGTACAGTCCGTATAGACATCCGTACCGTTCGTATAGTGGCCGTACAACATTGTGTCGCTGTTTGGAAATTTCCAGTGGGCTGTGAGGCTCAGAAATCGAGATAAGTTGTAAATTTGCTTGCTGATTTTTGCTAAAAATTTCTCACTGTAAAAAAGACATTTTCAGAAATAAAGAAGAGCTCTCGAACTGGTTTTCCCCAAGAGTTGTAGGGGGTTTTTCCAGGGTCACATTGACCAAAAATCACTGTGTCTAAATGTTTTAAATGGCTGTTTGTACCTGCTGATTTTTATTTCTGCATTTTCCAGCATTCTGTAAAATTTCCAGAATTTGTGTTTTCAGCAAAAAAAAAATTTATTTTTTCAGTTGTTGAATGTATGGTTATGGGAAAGGGCATTTAACTACATGGGAGAAATAAGGTGAAACTGAAAACAGGGGTGGGAAACAGAAATTTTTACAAAATTGAGGAAATATAGACCCTCATTCGCAGTTAACATAGGTGACCTTGCAGTTCTCTTGCGGACAATCCCTTGTAGGAACAAAGACACCTAGGTTGTTAGATATCCATGGGAGGTGTCGTTAATGAAGCCATAGCCTCCTTCCTTTGGGATTCTCTCTACAACTTGCGTTCGAGACTAGTTCCAAAAGAATTGAGGAGAGGCAATCACTTAGATTAGGCATATAATTAAAAGTAACCAAGAGCTTGCATCTCACATAGTTTTTAGGTCCTGCACTTAATATAGGATAGAACTTACATATTGCAACAATTGTTCATCCGGTAATTTGGAATTTTAATTCTTATTGCGCAAGTAATTAATCTCTAAAGGCACTGGTCTCTAACTTGTAATTTTAAAGAATCTAATCAAATTGTGCTGATAATTGTACTTGCTTCTTAATTTCAACCAAGTTGCTAGGCCATTAAGTTGTGTCTCCTTAACTTGTTGGTTCCCAAAAATTTGTTCTTTATCTTATCCATAGGGGCTATGCCCTTTAGTCTGCGGTTAGGAGACAACTTAAATGGAGAGGGTAGCAATCAGAGTGACAACCCCTGCCTTGAGAGTTATTGTAATCTTGTGTACAATCTGAGCAACAACACCATCAAAATGGGTAAACCTATAGGAGGAAATTTTTCTCCTACATTTGACACCCAGTCGGTCAGCCAGATAGCCAACAACCCTTGCTAGCCACCATTAGATGATGATATGCCATGTGCCTCCACCACTTGCATCAACCATGTGCTTCTCACCCATCTGGCATTAGCACTTGTATGATGGTGGATTGCCACTCAAAAGGTACTTTGATCATTTTGCAATTGGGTTCTTATATTTGTTTCTATTGGGCATTTAGTATGGATAATGAGGTGATTTGGAAGATTGACAGACCTTGACCGTATTCTTGTTATCACACCTTACCAGGGGGGGTTAATCTTTGACCCTAGTCTAGTGGGACCTCCCTTAAGACCCTTCGGGTTATAGGAGGGGCACTACTTGGGAAGCCATAAATGAGATAGCATGTTCCATCTTCCCTATCTCATACTTAACACCTTCCTTCCCACATTAAAAGCCCTATATCTCATCTCCATTCATTGTATACATCTTGTCATTGGTTCTTAGGGATTTGGCACTCACATGTGCACATACCTTGAGTAGCTCTCGAAAACTTTGGCCCGAGAGGTTGATGTAACTAAAAGGAAAGGAAAAAGCATATCATGACCATAACAAAACAAAGAAAGAAAAATTAAAATGCAAAAGATGGCTAGGATATAAAGATTAGCACGTGGGAAAAATCCTAGCATGAACTCTACATACCTCATATGGCCATCACTTGGTTCTTGAGCACATGATGTTCCATTGCATAAAAAAAGAACTCTTGCATGTCCCAACTTTGATGAGCAATAAACTAACTCATCTTAACGGGTTAATAAAACTACTGTATCATACAAAGCAAGCTCTAACCCTTGAGCTATGAGCAATAATACAAAGAATAATGAAGAAGAAATAAAAGACGCACAAGAGGGGCGGAAAAACCAAGGCCAAACTGGTAACTCATGCATTCACGAATGCTCCCTCCTCACATCTATGCACTCAAGATGTGGGCATGCCCATTAGTTGGTCCCTTTGACCATGGCACTTGGCCATGAAGCATTCTCCCCCGCATTACCACGTTATCATTCACTAATACTTATTAATTGATGGGTGGACTAGGGAACTGTTACTTCCCCTTAAGGGCTGGAAGCACCTAATAGGGTTGACTTTTAGCCATCCCCACCTAGGGATAAAACACCTATGCGAGACCTTGGTCCTGATTTTGGAAAGGGATGCTTGTTTGAAGTATTAAATTGCCCTTAACATTCAAGTTTGGCTCACTTGATGCATTATTGATCTTAGTCTCTAATGGATGGTTGCTTTCATTAGAATCCTTGTTGTTTTCTGTCGGGTGGTTCAGTAGCCCAGGGCCTGGGCACCCACTCCGTAGGTACCTAGGCCCTTCAAAGGAGTACATCGGCCAAAACAAGTGTAGCATTGAAGTCTGGAGCCTCCTAGCAACACTAGCATATGATACATGTCCTAGAGCACCTCCAAGACCCAGAGCATTGGTCAACTATGAATTGGATTTGAGGATTCGTGGTGATGACAACACTGGACCCAACATGTCCCTAGGCTGGCCTTGACACAACTTGATGGGCAAGAGTTGATTCAGAGCCCAGATGAGGATGGTCTCACACTGAGAGATTAGGGAGGGCTTGTTGCACCAGAGGAACTCCTACCACTGGAGAGGAGGCCTCACTTAGCAGTTGGAGACCCATGGAGACCACTTTATGGCACCCCAACTGGATCTTGGGACTCCATAGGAGATTTTGAGGTGAATTTGAGGGCCAACCCTCAAATTTTGGATCTACTAGGCTTCGACACCTTCTTGGACACCTCATCACCCTTAGACATAGCATTTGGAGCATTTATGATGGACGATGTCGGCGTTATAGAGGTTACGACTCACACATGTGGGAAGAATAGGCTTATTTTCATGTTAGCTTGTGGGTTGGCCTGTAACCCAAGGTCATTTTGTGATTTAACTTGTCTTTAGGAGCTTTATAGACATAATTACTTGTCTTAATCCTCATATAAGTAGAGGATAGGCATATCTCATTTTGTCATCATCACTTGTGACATTTTCGACCCTCTTAGAGAAACTCAACCTAGTTGAATTGTGCTCTTGTATCTTGTGGAAATGTGATCTATGGTGGATTTTTGCTGATGGAGCTAATTCATGTCTTTGGAGATGTCATTTTGGAGAAATAATGGACTTGTTCATGAATTCTATTCTGTAAGTGTTCCTTGTATTTGATAAAGCTTTATTATTTGTGGCTATTGTATGGAATGGTTTATTATCTAGGGTTTCTATGTGCAAATTTATGGTTGGAAATTATTCTATGAACTCTTGATGATAGTATTGCATGCATTACCCACTTATAGAATGTGAATGACAATCCCATGGGTGAACCTTTAAACTAGCTCTCCCCATTGACTTTGCTCCCTCACAAAAGTGATAGTTAGGGTTTGAAACCTAGGGTTTCTTATTCCCTTACTCCTTTTCCAAGGTTTAGCAATCTTTAAACATCCCCTAGACTCCATCACCCAAGGTCAAGGCACTGGCCTTTTGTTGCATGGTTGATCATCTTAAATTTCACATTTTTCCTTCCTCAACCTCATTTTTAGCCTCTCAAGGAAAGCCACTAGCTAAGGCTAGGGAGTTTTTCTCAACTAGGGTTGAACGCATTGCTTGAAATAGGGATTCAACGCATGGAGGTGAGGTATTTGCCTCAAAATCAACTCATTCTTGTGGCCAATTTCTCTATTTTAGGGCAAACATCTCTTGCCGTAGGTAGATCTTGACTTAGAAAAGCCCTAGTTTTCCTAGGCTTCAACTTGGGGCTTACTGAAGTCATCTTGTTCCAAAAATTGAAGTATACATTTGTTGGAAGAGTTTTCTTTGTCTTGTGAGCTTAGGCAAGCTTATTTACCTTGTTATTTCTCAAGCCCTAGGTCATGTTGTGCCCTAATTAGACATATTGGAGGATGTGCATTACTTTATTGTTCTAGCTATGCCCTGTCCTTAAGAAGGTATCCCTCCTAGAGTTTATCTTGTCACCTTATTCCCCGCACTTGATAAATTCCTTTAGGTGACTTTAACGATCCTAAATAGGAATACAAGTGATAACAAGCAAATAATATATGCAACAAATTACAAAAACGAAATATTCAGCAAACACCCATATAAAAGTTGCAAATGGAGAACTTCTAAGCCATTTTATTATATTTCTGCAAGCGAAATACAATAGATAGTGGAATGGTGCACCTGGGCTTGTCTCAATGGATAAGCACAACCAAACCCAGGTAGGAAAATGGCTGAGCTAAAGGCTGCCCAGCTGCTGCACCAATATGCACTGCGCTGCCTAGAAAATTTCTGCCATGCTGAATTTAGAATGGCTGGAAAGTGCACTAAAACCACCTAGAAATTTATATGCTTTTAACCTTGGACTCCTTGGCCAAAACCCAGAAAAACCCAGAAGGGAATTTGGCTGGTTTTGACTTCTATTTTTCGACCCCCTTGGAGCCTCACCCCAACTATGGCTGCCAAATTCGACCTACTGGAAACTGCCTACAAATCCCTTTGCAAACTCCTCCAAAATGTTGGGTTCACCCTTGCTATCCAACTCCTAACTTCCCGGATGAACTCTTGGCCTGGATCAGCTGCTCCCAAACACCACGAAATTCTGTTGAGTGGCCTTTGCGCTGTCCCTTTGCCCAGAAATGTGAATTGCTGGTATGCTGGCTCAGCTAGCTAAAAGCTCTAGTGAAAATGCCTGCCCAATGCTGCTACCTCAGCTCCCTGA
This sequence comes from Pinus tabuliformis, assembly GCA_031772625.1. Taxonomy (NCBI): domain Eukaryota; kingdom Viridiplantae; phylum Streptophyta; class Pinopsida; order Pinales; family Pinaceae; genus Pinus; species Pinus tabuliformis. The sequence continues at coordinate 832,718,877 of CM062807.1, read as the reverse complement.
CCTCCTAACAAGCAATGAGATCCCTGCTGGTCTCAAACTCCCTCTGCGTGATTCCTGGCTGCCCAGAAATACGCACTCCCCTCTCTACGCTGGTTACTGATGTGTGTTGCTGCCCCAGAACTCCTGAAAACTCCTGTAGAACAACCTCCCTAGGGCGGGCACAGATGGTCCCCCGAAGTAGAGGTTGAATCTCTCGCTTGAGAGACTCGTGGCTAAACAACTGGTAGACTTGCTAAACAACAAAGTGTACAGATGAGTGTTTGTTTGCAAATGTCAAAGATACCAAATGGAGGCCTCCAAGCTCTATTTATAATTGCTAGTCCTCTCCCTTGGTGGTCCCCACCTTCCACTAATAAAATATTACTTTGCCGCCATTCTTCATTAAAATAATAATTTCCACTTTTCTCCCACAAAATAATATTTTCTCCTTTTTATTTAATATCACCAAAAATTGGCAAAACTTCTTAGTGAATTTCACACTCACAAAATTTGGGAACATTACAGTGACCTACTATAGGGAAGCCTCCCTAGTGGTGAAAGTACACAAAAGAGTAGAAGGTAGTGGTTGTGGTGACAGTGGGCCACACCTTATATTGTTCCCTACTCTAGCTCTTTTCTTGTGAGTTACCCTCACAAGACTTGTTAGATTTTGAGGAATCATTTTTGGCACTGTTACTGGGGAGGATTTTAGTCAACCTCCTCTTGATTTGAAGATTAAGCTTCACCTTCTTTGAAGAGAGCATTCAAAACGACCAAATAGATTCTCTTCTGGCGACTCCTGAATCAAATCCTACTAGATCCCTTGGTAGTTCTCCAGACAATACCGTAGCTCCAAGAAAGAGGAAGACTACCAAGAAAACCACTGAAGCATCTACATCTCCCATAAATCCTATTAGTCTTGTGGTTAGAAAATTCTTTGTAGATAACACCACCCCTTTCACGATGGATAGGCCATGGCTTGTAGTTGCATTTGGGCTGTTGGATTTGAGCAAACTCCTTGATGCTCCGCATTTATTACTTAAGAAGTATTACGAGTGGTTGCCCAAGTTCAATAGTATTGATGAAACCACTGCAGAAAAACATATTCATGAGTTTTATTGGGTAGTGAATGCAAAGACAATAATGGAGGAAGATCCGAAGATGTAATTATGATGTTATTTTCCTTAACGTTTGATGGAAATGATAGGCACTAGTACCTTAGTTTGCCCCAAGGTAGTATTTATAATTGGGATACCTTTCATGAAGCATTCAAGGAAAGATGGGCTACAAATTTAGATGGAGCTATCCTTCTTCAGAAGTTCCTTCAAGCTACTAAAATTGAGAAAGAATCTGTGAAGGAATATAATCAAAGGTTTGAAAACCTCCTCAAGGAGATACCCCAGAGATATAAGCCTACTGATGACACTATCCTTGATAGGTATATCAGATCTCTCCATGGACACTTGACCTATGCCCTTAGAGACAAAGGTCCCAAGAATCTAGCTAGAATATAAATGTTGCTAGGATTGATTTTTCAATTACCCTAGGGCTAGAATTGAACATAAGGTTAAGCCTAGCTCCCAGGTGGATCTTGCTTTGCAGGATTTTGCCCAAAGATTCAATAAGCTTATAAATGAGTTAATGTAGGGAAAAAGACATTGATGAACAAATTATCTATGATGGAGAGAGAGGGGATCTTGATTGAACTTCCCTCCCAAATCACAATTCAACAAGGACAAACCTTTCAATAAGAAGGCCCCTGAGGCAGCTCGTGCCAACCAGCAAAGTGTTCCAAACACACTTGCCCCAACCAATTTGGTAGGGAAAAAAGGGTCTCCTTGTTGTCAACCTTGTGAGGAGTATCACTCTCAAGAAGAATGTCCTTACAACCAAGTGGAGGAGTAAGAAGTCTCTGAGCACTTAAACACGGTGAATGATAGTGCTCCCTTTAACATCTTTCTTGGTGACACTTATTTCCACTCAGAGCTAGAGCAAGTCCATAGTGAAAATACCAATGATCAAGCTGAACCGATCATGGATGCGGAAAATAGTGGAGGGTGTAAAGGTTTGCAATATTCCAAGAGAAATACTAACCAGGGCCAAGCAAGCTCCAACTTTGGACTTGCATCCCAAAAGAAGAATAGTTTTCAAGTTCAAACTCAAAATAAACCAAAGTCAAAACCTAGGAAAAATGATATTGCATAGATGTGGATATGACAATTTTTTTGGCTAAAGTTAATGTGCAAGTCCCTCTTATGGAGATGGCGGACCTTCCTGCTCAAAGGAGGAAAATTAGGAAGGCATTTGACTTTGAGGAAAAGCCTGAGGGTCCTCTTGTCATCTTACAAAATGTGTACTTTGATAGGAAGAATGGAGGTCATGAGCCATTCTTGTTATCCCTAGTGATCAATAACCCTATATTGCATAGTTGTATCCTTGATTCAAGTGCCTCAACAAATGTTATGCCATTAGTCACGTGTTAGGTAGAAATGGGCATCAATAGACCTTATAAGAATGTATGTGGTTTTGATTCCAAATCTATACCTATCTATTGTCTCATTATATATGTAAAGGTGTCTCTGGTAGCTAACAAGGATATATTTGTGTCGATGGATATTGTAGTCATTGATGTGCCTGATGCTTGTGATATGTTCTTTTTGCTATCAAGACATTAGAGAAATTTTGAGGTCTAAAATGGGCTTCAAAACAAAAATGTACAACCAAAATCAACTTTATAAGAACCAAGATGATCATGTCAACCATGTGGGATGATTTACCATTTTTGGAGTAAAAAAGTAAAAAGATTAAAAGATAAAAAAAAATAAAATTGGCTGATTTCCCTATGATTTTACTCAAATTTCAAGTGGGAGCACTCGGATGTAGATTTTAATTCCTCATCCAAGGAGTATCCATGTTGCATACTTTCGATGGACCCTATTACACAAAAGATGAGAAATACATAAAAAGCATGATTGCAATCACATTTTTTCATGTATTTCTCATTTTTCGTGTAGCAGGGTCCATCGAAAGTATGTAACATGGGTACTCCTTGTTGATTTCTGGTAGCATTGGATGTGCTCTAAGCCTCAAAATTTGCAGGGAAGCTTAGACACATGCATTCCACAATACCCAGAAATAGTTTTGGGAAATTCCACCTAGAGACGGTTTTATTAAAATAATTAATTATTTTTAATGGGTCCCTAAGTCTAAACTAAGGAAATTAAAATAATTAAAGGTTATTAATCAAACTATAGGTGAAACTTCTAGAAGAAGATGATGATCAAGCCAAAATAATCGGAGCGATTGATTAGAATCTAATCTTGGCCGTTGGTTCTCAACAGAAGGATTATAAGAGGAGACTTGATGGGCATTTGGAAAATATATCGAGTGAGAGATCAAGAGATAGAATTTCTCAGGGAGGGCAGCGCAGCAGTTGCTAGAGAATCGATTGAGAAGATTTCTTGCAGTGAGGGGCAGGGATAGTTCTGGTTGGAGAATTTCCTGATTTGGGAATACATTGCAGAGGAGGCAGAGAGAGATCCGGAAGAGGCAGCGCAGAGGCTACACTGAGTAGTGTAGGCTGACGCAGAAGCATCGTAGATCCTGAGAGGAGATCTGTATTTTGCTGAAGAGGTTGAGTTCGGAAGCCAAAAGCTAGGGTGTGAGACCGGGAGGGCAAAAATCAAAGTCTTAGAGGCAAATTGATCAGTAGAGGGAGTGACACAATCCCCAGAAGTTGTGATGCAGGGCCTATGCAGTGACTGCGTAGAGGCAGGAAGGTGCTAGCCATTCTGTGGCTGGATCAGTCGGGATCTCTAGTGATAATGTGAGGTATATCTCACTCATCTCTCTGTCAGTCATATTCTCTGTATTGGATAGCCAACAAGGTATCCAAAGATTGTATTCAGAAAACTATTGCTTAATAATACAGACCCTTAGTTGCTGCACTGATTTTCCCGCGTTGGGTTTTCCCGGGGACATTTGTCCAAAAATAACTGTGTAGATGTGTGTGATGTTTATTTCTCTCCTGTGCTATATTTAGTTTCCGCAGTTTTTATTTGTGTAGGCTGCAGTGTATTTAATTCGATATTTGTCATAGCACACAAGAAGTGAATTGGTTAATCGAATCAACAATTAGAAGAATTAACATCAGTTGCTGCAATAGGAATCAGGTAACTGATTTTTCACGTGGTATCATAGGATAGATCGTGAGCAGAAGAGATTAGAAGCAGAAAGGAAGAGGAGTTCGAAATTACTGCAGAGGCAGCAATTTGAAACCCCAACAGGCAGCGCAGTCCTTGGGCCAGAAGGTCAAAGTTTTGAGGAGAAATCGATTTCTCTGAGTGAGTCGATAGCGATATTCGATCTCCAGCTCGAAGCTTTCCAGAGGCAGAAGGGAGCAACGTATTTTCCTTACAGAGCAAATCTTCAGCTGGGACACAGATATTTTGCAGCAGTTACTGGTAGAGTAGCGTCAATGGGAGAGAAAGTGACACACTTGAGGGAATTTCTTCCTCAAATAATTCCTTGCCAGGGAATTCGATTTCTCTATTGCTAAGTAGGAGCGGAGAGGAGACGATTTACTAACTCCAGTAGCGAGTGCATAGGCTAATCTAGTGCTGCGCAGAGGAGAGAGGAGGTAGTTCGACAGTTCGTTGGCAAAGATGGCAGCTAATGGGTTGCGAGATTAGGATTGGTTGGAGGGTGCATCCAACTATGTGATCTAGAAGGCAAGGATCTCATGCCTTCTGGATGAGCACGATCTCAAGACCTATGTCGATAATGTGGTAGCTGTACCTGCGGATCCAGATCTGCTCAAGAAGTACAAGGCTGAGATGGCGAAGGCCAAGCAGTTGATCCTCGATGGAGTGAGGGATCACGTAGTGTGTCACATTGCCGACAATGATACAACCCGACAGATGTGGGAAGCATTGGCCACATTATATGAAGGATCTTCCGAGTAATAGAAGATGTACTTGGAGCAGAAGATGAGATCCACACAGATGCAGAAGGGGGAACGCATTGATCCATTCCTAACGAAGCTTCAGGAGATCTGAGACTCGTTGGCAGCTATGGGTTCAACACCTTAACCTACTGAGATGGTGAGCCTGGCCCTAAATTCAGTATTAGAAGAATGGCAAGTGTTTGTCCAGAGCATCCTGGTCAAAGATAGATTTCCGGATTGGGAAGGAATGTGGGTTGCTCTTCAGTAGGAAGAGATGAGGAGAGACTTAGTCAAGTGCAAACTTGATAGTAGCAGCAACAACAGTGGGACAAAGCCAAAGGAGGAGGATGAGAATGCAACCCTTGCATCGAAGGGGCAGTAGGAGCAGCGGAAGAAGAAGAAAGATGTTTCGAAGATCAAGTGCTTCCGGTGCGGTGAACTTCGTCACTACACAACACAATGTCCTCTCAAGAAGAAGGACAAGGACGAGAAGCATGATTTGAACGCTGCATCTGCACAGATCAAATAGGAGGAGTTTGCCATGATTGCCCAAGGTGGGGTGATTTAGCACTGTAGTTTGACAAAACTGCAGATGGGCAGGATCCTTAAGGAGTCCACCTCTCAAATCAATACCTTGCTACGGGAGGCCAGATCATAAGTAACAGGATGGACCAGTGTGAGTTGGTGCAAAGGAGTGTCGGAGTGACAGTTGTAGTAGCTAGGAGCGCTAGAGATTGAGCAATGCAGAGCTAGAGTTTGCAGCAGTGTACTTCGCACAGAGCAGAGTCAGCAACATCTGTAATATCCCTTATTAGGAATATACCCTAAACACAAGCAAACTCCAACCAGAGATGGACTGGGAGGTCATTTACCAGATATGTCGCCTCTAAAAAGAGGACGAGATCCAGAGGCTACCTGGCCCTTTCCAGACTTTGTCTAAGAGTATAATAAAAACACACAAGTGGTATAATAGCCGAGAATGCTCAAAGAGATACAAATAACAATGATATGATATATCAAATAAACCATAAGCAGATACATAAGAAATGCAGAGAGAATGCTAAGCCATTTTATTATACTGAGTAATAAAATGAGTACAAGAGGTGATCAGGAAGATGGAACCTCTACTTGCACTAGGCAAGTGAAGAAATACACTCAGAATAGTAAAGGAATGGCCCCTCTCTGATCTGCGTCCAAGCTGCTGGGAAACTGTTGTGCTGTTGTTGCTGCTAGAAATCAAACGAGGATTTGGGGCTGCTCCCCTCCTCAGAAAAAGCTGAAACTCTGGAATCGGACTCTACTCGAGAAACCCAGAAAAACCCAGAAAGCTCTCGTGGAATGGCCAACCCCCGAAAATCACCCCCTTGGGGTTCTGCGCAGTTCCTCACTGCTCTCCGCTGCCACTGAATAAAACCTTCTGAAACTCAGCCCAAAACTCTGCCAAACTCCTCCAATATGGAAGAGCTGATCTCTTGCTCAACCCCTCGGCTCAAATCCTCCACAAAGCCTCAGTCCAGAACTGCTCCCAAAAGGAACTCCGTCCCTCTCCTAGTACTGCGCATCCTCCAGAACACTGATAAAACGATTGCTAAAATGTTGAAGATATTGCTGCTGAAATGCCAACGAAATACCTTGCCCAAGCAGGCACTCGAAGTCCCCCGGGGCTAAGGGTGAGATCTTCGAACGGAGACACTCAATGCACTAAACAGTGCTGCAGACTAGCTAAATAGCCAGCGTGGTCTAAGCCAAAACGACTATCACAAATGCACATAACTGAATGATCAAAATGAGGGGGCTCCTCCCTCTTTTATAGATTTTGCCTCTCTCAATCCCAATGCTCACCTTCTCCTGCGTGATTACACCTTGGCCACGTGTTCCTCCCCTCCTGCGCAGTCCCTTCATGTGTCTGCGTGGGCTCCATTTATGCGTCCCCCTTTTGGCCCCCTTGGTTCTCCCTTTAAGTCACAACGTTGTGCTATTAGGAAGTGACTTTTATTCTAAAAGTGAGTTATGTCCCCCTTTCTCACTTTTTTATTTACAAAATAACTATAGAAGGCAAAATTTGGCAAAATCGAATATTTCAATTAGCTGGGGCTAATTAGGAATATTACAACATCGCAGGTGCTTCAGAGGGTCAGCGTAGAGACTAGCAGCAGTCAGAACTCCAACAACAACTGCATCATGCTGAACACTTGTTCAGTAATTTTGGATGCTTTTCTGTTGCTGATGCAGTAGCAACAACGTTTGGAGAAGGTTGTAGTGCAGATGCAATGTTGGCAGTGGCAGTAGCAGTTGGAGAAGGTTGCAGTGCAGATGCAGTGTTGGCAGTGGCAGTGCCAGCAACAACACAGATGCATAAAATATGAGGGTTGTAGTACAGATGCAATGTTGGCAGTGGCAGGGTCAACAACAATACAATTGCAACATTTTCGCAGTAGCTGGTGGGTAGCAATGTTAGACATCAGAAGCGCAGAGGGAGATGTTACAGAGAAGGGTGATGCTTTAGCAGGTTGCATTACCAGAGGACATTCCTCGCTAAGAGGGAGTGTTGATTTTTGGTAGCAATGGATGTGCTCTAAGCCTTAAAATTTGTAGGGAGGCCTGGACACATGCATTCAACAATACGCAGGAATCGTTTTGGGAAATTACACCCAGAGACAGTTTTATTAAAATAATTAATTATTTTTAATGGGTGCTTAAGTCTAAACTTAGGAAATTAAATTAATTAAAGGGTATTAATCAAATTTTGGGTGAAACTTCTAGAAGAAGACGAGGATCAAGCCAAAATAATCTGAGCCATTGATTAAAATCTAATTTGGGTTGTTGGTTCTCAACAGAAGGATTATAAGAGGAGGCTTGATGGGCATTTGGAAAACATATTGAGTGGGAGATCAAGAGATCGAATTTCTTAGAGGGTGCAGCGCAACAATTGCTAGAGAATCAATTGAGGATATTTCTTGTAGTGAGGGGCAGGGATAGTGTTGGTTGGAGAATTTCCTGATTTGGGAATACATTGCAGAGGAGGTAGAGAGAGATCCCGAAGAGGCAATGCAGAGGTTACGCTGGGCAGCATAGACTGATGCAAAAGCGATGCAGAGCTTGAGAGGAGATCCGTATTTTGTTGAAGAGGTCGAGTTTGGAAGCTAGAAGTTGGGGTGTGAGATCGGGAGGGCAGAAATCGAAGTCTCAGAGGAAAATCGATCAACAGAGGGAGTGACGCAACCCCCAGATGCTGTGACACAGGGCCTATGCAGTGACTGCACAGAGGCAACTAGGGGCTAGCCATTCTGTGGCTAGATAAGTCAGGATCTCCAATGATAGTGTGAGGTATATCCCACTCATCTCTTTGTCAGTCATATTCTCTGTATTGGATAGCCAAAAAGGCATCCAAAGATTGTATTCATAAAACTATTGCTTAATAATACAAACCCTCAGCTGCTGCACCGATTTTCCCACATTGGGTTTTTCCGGGGACATTTGTCCAAAAATAACCATGTAGATGTGTGTGATGTTTATTTCTCTCCTGTGTTGTATTTAAGCTCCACAATTTTTATTTGTGTAGGCTGTAGTGTATTTAATTCGATATTTGTCATAGCAGACAAGTAAATTGGTTAATCGAATTAACATTAGTTGCTGCAGTAGGAATCGGGTAATCGAGTTTTTACACTCCTTGGATGAGGAATTCAATTCTGTATCCAACGAGTGCTTCTGCTTGAAATTTGAGTAAAACCGTAGAGAGATAAGTTGAAAATACGAGTTGAAAAATAAGCTTTTTCTTTTTTCCCTCTAAAATTTGTTGATGTGATCTAATCTTATTTTATTATTTCCACTATTATTTTATAATATTTCTTAGGAGGCCCACTTAGACCTCAAAATTTCTCTAATGAAGTGGTGTGCTTCAATAGGTGGCCAATTGCAAATGGATCTATCATATGCCACTGTCCCTACTTATGATGGGACACCATTTGTCTTTTACAGGGAACCTAAAATCCCTATCATGTTGAAGACATCGAGCCTTTCCCATTCCCTGCCCCCAATAACAAGACCATAGTTATCAAGAATCAAAATGTTGTGAGTCATGATCATTCTAATGGGCCCCCAAATTCAAAAGGCATTATAGTTCACAAGATGTATGTCACATTAAGAGGTCTAACACAAGGCATACCATCACCAAAATGCAGCAGGTCCTGTTACCCACTATCTGTGGGTAGTATGCATAGGATAAATATTTTCTCCTAGATGGTCCTCAGCCGGTAGCCGACAACCCCTTGCAGCCACCAGATAGCTCGATGTGCCATTTTCTCCGCCCCCTAAGCTAGCCATGTGGTCCCTCGCCCATCTATTATGAATGTATGTTTGAAGGTGGGCCTCTCGACCCCGAAGGTTTGACTTCTCATTGATTTAGTTGAGTAATTTTGTTTACTTTTCATGGACGCTTTTGGGCATGGATTGGTGGGGGGATTCGACGGAAAGAGCAGGCTAGGTTTGTGCTCTTTTCTCCTCGGCCAATTTGGTGTTTATCCTTATATCCTAGTCCTGTGGGATTTCAGTTAGTGGCCACTAGCTTTAGGGTTAGCACTACATGAGAAATCTTGATTTTGGTTGCATGGTCCCGCTTCCCGACACCATATACATCACTCCTTTCTGCTCATTTTGACCCCATTCATCATTTTCCCCATTTGGGTACACATGTTTCAAATGGCTCCACATAGGGTTAGCCTCCCCCTCCCCTTGTCCACACCTTGGTCGGGCTTGGAATGATGCCCTGAAGGTTGTTGCAGCTAAAAAGAAATGAAAAAGCATAATTTGGCCACTCTCAATAGGAAATGTACCACAAAATGCAAAAGATGGCTGGGAAATACAAATATAGCATGTGGGCAAAAACTGAACATGAGCTCTACCCCTTATCCATGGCCATTATCCTAGTTATTAGGGCCCTAGATGATCCCCCTCCATCATTAAGGAACCCATGATTGTCCCAAACCCTGGTGGGTGATGAACTGCCCCACCTTAAGGGGGTATGCACTGCTATATACTACACATCATGCTCTCATCCCCTAGAGCCCCGAGCAGTTATGAAGAAAAATCAATCAAAGGAAAAAGGAATATGAAGAAGGGTGGAAAAGCAAAGGCTGGGGTAACTCGTACCACGATTTTCTCCCTCCTACACTCATATACCCAGGTGTGGGCTTCCCCTATTATAGCTACCCTTGTACCATGACGTGTGGTTTGGATGATTCCCCTGGTCCCCACTCCATTCCATTACTATATCATTTGCCACTTGCCACCTGTTAGCACTAGGTTTGTATCTTCACAAAGGGTTCAAATGTTTTGAGAATCAGTTGACAACTTCATTTAGAAAGAGTGAAAGCTCAAGTGTTGGACTATATTAATTTTTTATGTGAAACGATGGCATAAGGGTTAGGAACATGTCAAAGAGGTTTATTATGTCATGCCTAATGTTTTACCTAAGTTTTGTAGCCAATCTAATGAAGTATATCGAAAACAGGCGGCGCCTATAGGAAATATAAAGTTAAAAGGTTTCTAACTGCCCTTTGAAGCATTTCAAGTGCCCAAACCATTTTTAAAGTAATTTAACTCATGTTCAAGCCTAATGTGACATTTGGTGGACTTTCCAAGCATTAGAGAAGGTTTTAAACCCTAAAAATTGCAGTTTTTTGTAAAAAGGCCATTTCTAGCATACCCAGGAAACTAGTTTGCAGTAGATAGAGGATTTTTTTAGCATTTTTTACTGCGTGTAGCAGATTTCATAAACTCCCTTGATGGAAGCACAACTAGGGTTCGGGACATGAAATTTCAAGTGACAAAAGTTGCAAAGGGAACAAGTTTACCAACTAAAGGCGAGAAGTGATTTAAGAAGAAATGACAACACTCTATTTTTTCCTATTTTGGTCACCCTGTTCAAACATATGTCCCAAGCAAGTGGTGATGAATTTTAAAAAACCAGAAAAAGCTTTTGTTGGAAATGGGCTGATTTCAACAAAACTCTTTCAGATTTTACCGAAACATTATGGTTTGGAAACTACAAAGGAATGTTTGAGGCCTATTTTTCCAGATTTTGTAATCCTTTTTTTCTTGTTTTAGACATTGTTTAAAAACGTAGTTTCTGAACAGGTGGTGATGAATTTCAAAAAACTAAAAGAGGTTTTTGTTGTGAACAAGATGATTTACAAAAACCTGTTTCCGTTTTGCAACAGGTGTCATGGTTTGGAAGATATGAATGCATCTTTGGACCCTATTTTTTAGGAATTCGCCAGATTTATTTTTCTAAAAATAAACTCATAGACAACTATTGATGAGCCACCTCATCAATTCGACTTGGGGATCAGATCTAACCATCTCCTTGATTATTTCAAACAATTTACTAAAGATGGGTTAAGAGGTTTTCAGATCCATTTCTTTTGGATCTTGAGGATTATTGTAATTAATACTTTCCACAAATTGTGGATCTGAAACCTATGTAGTATTTCTATAAATTAAATGTAAAAGGAGGACCAAGGGTTGGTTTTTGATGAAAAGATAACTATTGTCTATGTGTTGAAAGCTTTATTAATTTACAGTTTGCCAAGATCAGTATATTTTGATTAGTGACAAAGATTCATGTGATGGTATCTCTTAGTCTATAATTTCTACATGTTTCAGTGTTTCCCTCTTTGTAATATCATTTGAATGTAATGTGTTCTGATATTTGAATGAGAATAAATGTTACAGAATTCATCCTTGTTTTTGATGTTGTGTCTCATAGATTAAAATATTTGCACTCTTATCTTCTAAAGCTTTTAGGATTCATTTAATATGCCCTACTGTAGTGGATTGTTTTTCTATTTTCCTCTTTTAGCTACAACAATGATTTGAAATGTCTTGGATGTGCCATCTACCTTGCCTTTGTCAATCCTAATCAGATAGCCAGTATCTTGGTAAGTTGCCATAAACCCTAGCTTGTTAACTCCATTGCCCAATGGAATATCTTCCTTATGCCCAACCAAACCCTACCTCAACACAACTCAACTGAAGATCTAATCACTGTGTGAATGTACAGTCAATTGCTAAATTTAGTGATTCAACTATCAGAGAAAGCCCTCTCTCGATTGAAGGGGCTAGCCTTCAATTTGTAAGATTGGTTTGAATGGTTACCTTAGGAATTTCTCTCCTACAGCCAAGAGGACATTTCTGAGCAATAACACCACTTGAGGGATGTACCATGGACATTTCAGCCCCTTTAAAGGTTGAAACCACCTAATAGGGTCCTTGATTAACCCCCTATTGAGCTTGGAGACACTTGTACATGCCAAAGCCCACTATGGAAGGGCATGCCAACATGACGTGCCCCATTGATTCCATGACTTGTAAGCTCATTTACTTGATTATTCTAATGATTTGTTGTATTGGAGAGCAAGGGGACACATTGGATCTTATGCAGGATTGCAGGTGGGTCTCCATTTGGGGCTTAGTCTCCCTATACGGGGTCCTAGCCCCCTCAGAAGGCCACCTTGGCACTTGTAGGGTGAGCGTTAAGAGCCATGGGCTTCCACCATGGCAAATAGTACTTCATGGATCCCCAACACCACTCATTTATTGCTCATGTTCCACCTTTTGGATGAGGATGATGCCCTTGGTTCACCATGCCCAACTGACTCCACACTTACACCACACACTTGGCAAATGATCCGAGGTCCCGATGAGGGCTTATATCATCATCCTAGCCCTTGCAGATGGTTTATAGCAATGTTGTTAAAAGCGCGAGCGGGATTTAATCGGCGCCGGGAAAAAAGCGGAAAAAATCGGCAAAAGTGGGAAAAAAGCGGGAAAAAAGCATTTGGCACAAAAATATTCATTTTTTTTCAATTTTTTTAATATCTAAACCATCTACAACATAAAATAAATACATTGAGACATAAATATGATAAAAAAAACTAATATATAAGATGTTTAATATCATTTCTAGCGCTAAAATCACACATAACATTGAATAATGTCCTGAATAGTAAGTCCTGAGTCCCAACTCAGCCTCAAAATATCAACAAAAAATATGATAATGTATCTCATCATGTCATAATGTCATATACAATAAAATGAAAGTCTAAGACTCTAATCCTATTGATTTCCTCTGCCCCTCTTGCGAGAAAATGTCACTGCTTTCCCTTTCCCCATAGATGAAGATGCTGGTGGAAATGGCAGTGGAGTCTGACGTGCTCTAGAAGCTGAAGAAGTAGAAGTAGCAGCTACTGTAGGTAGACGGAGACCACGTCCTCTACTAGTGGTAGTGGTAGCCCGGGTAGGCGGTGTCACTTCCTCCACCTGCTCCTCCAACTCCTCCTCCTCCTGCTCCTGCTCCTCCTCCTCCTGCTCCTCCTGATCCTGCTCCTGCTCCTCCCCCTCCTCCTCCCCCTCATCCTGCACTAACCAATCATCAGTGGGATCCAGGAGAGGCCTCTCGATCTCAACCCTCCATTCAGCAGTGGTGTCAATCCCATCCAATGAGATGGCATCCATATCAGGTGTCTTCTCTAGTTGCCTCACCCACAATCGAAGATTGTAGTAGACATAGACCATGTCATTAAGTCTATGGGACTCCAACCTGTACAAAGTTCATGAAATAATAATTAATAATTAATATTATAAAAAAAATATTGTTTAATGAATTCAAAAATTTATTTGGAAATTTGCAATATTTTAAATGTTTAAGTGTTAACCTATTGCGCTTCTTGTTGTGTATTTTTTCAAATACACTCCAATTGCGCTCACATCCCGAGGAGCTGCATGTTTGGCTGAGGATGCGTACGGCAAGCTTTTGCAAAAGGGGTACTCTGCCACCATACATCTTCCACCATGCGTCTACAACAAAATTACAAATAAAATTTTAAATAAACATAAGAAAAAAATGGAATTTGAAGAGACAATGAAATTTGAAACAAAGTTACAAAGTACAAACTAAAAAATACCTGGCATTTTAATCGTCCTATCAGTGACAGCCATCTCAAAGCCAAATGTGCCACCTGACATCTTATATGTCTCAATTTGTTTGGAGATCTCTATACGTTGTTCTGGAGATCTCACCATCTTCTGGACACAGGTTAATAATCCATCCACGATCTCAGCATCAAAATCAAACCCACATGCATAAGAAAATGCAGGTTTCAGGAAAAGCCCAGCAGCATGAATGGGACGATGGAGTGTGTTGTTCCATCGCTCATCAATGACTTCCCATAGAAGGAGTTGTCTCTGAAGCCCATCATCTCCCTTATCATCATAGTAGGACCGAATGGCTTCTTTGGCCCTGTCCATGGCTTCATACAAATAGCCCATTGCGGGCTTCTCACCATCAACCAACCGAAGAACCTTTACCAAAGGTTCAGTAACAGCGCACACCTCCTGCACTCCCGCCCAGAAGTCTTCCTGGTATGAAACTAGTCTGCACACGGCCTCTCCTTCTGGTTTGCGGCTCATTGACGAAGCACGCCACTCCTCTGAAAGAAACATTCTCTTGAAATCCCACATAGAATTCAAGAGGGATTGAAGAGATATGAAACTCGTCGCAAACCGTGTAATGGCGGGGCGCACCAACTCTTTGTTGTTGGTGCATTTTCTCATCAAGCTAAGCACAGATGTGTGATTGTAAATAAATTTTGTGATGCTTTTTGATGAGTCAACAATCTCTTTGACAAAGGGAATTTTCCCTATGTCCTCTAACATCAAATCAATACAATGGGCAGCACAAGGTGTCCAAAATAAAGTAGGATGCCTGTCCATAAGCATTCTACCAGCAGCAACATAATTTGCAGCATTGTCCGTTATGACTTGGACAACATTTTCTGCACCCACCTCCAAAATAAACACATCCAGCAAATCACATAAAGTTCTTGCATCTTTGATTTGATGAGTTGCATCAATAGATTTGATAAACATAGTCCCCTTGGGACAACTAACCAAGAAGTTTATAAGGGTTCTCCCCTTTTGGTCAGTCCAACCATCTGACATAACAGTGCATCCTGTTTGTGCCCATGATGCCCTAAAATCCTCCAATCTTTGGGTGCAGTCACGCTTTTCATCTTGAAGAAGCCGACCTCTGAAATCATGAAGAGAAGGGATTTTGTACCCCGGGCCAACACTGGCAATAACATCAACAGTAGGTTGGAAAAATGGATTATTCCTTACAATGCTGAAAGGAATATCACTCCAGAGGAGAAATTTTGTCATCAACCTGTCAGCTTGTTCTTTTTCAGTTCTTTTTAGCATTGAACCGATAGTTGGTTGTGAACCAGGTGTGGTTCGAGGAACAAAATATGATGATGCAGCTACCGGATTGACTGACGCTGCAGTAGAACCAGTGCCACTTGGCCCACTTCCTTCAGTTGACCTTTTTAGTTGCCTTTTGAGTTCTTCTTTGGCCTCTCTAGTGTGCTCTAATTCTCCCAATGCTCTCATGGCTCTTTGGATAATTTCAGGATTTGTATTTAGACAGGGCCCCACATCATGTCCAGGGATTTGTGCAAGGTGGAACTTCAACCTGTACACCCCCCCGAATATCTCCTTTCCACACAACTTGCAATACAAGTTTTGTCTATCATTCGGAGTTTTAGGTTCACCATATTCCCAGAAAGGATCCAATTTCCTTGGCATGTTTGTTTTTGAATTTTGAATTTGCAAACCTATGGAAAAATAAGGATTAGGAAATAGGAATTTAGGATTACATAATACAAATTACAATTTAGCATTTACAAAATTACAAGTTAATTATTTCCAAAATCCCAATTTCCAAACCCAAGTTACCCAACCAAATGCCAATGGCAAATGCCAAAAAACAATGAAAATTCAAAAAAAATAAACAATGTTTAAAACAAATGAGAAAATAAAAATAAAAAATTGGTTCTCATAGTCATAACAAATTACCCATCCCAAATCAATGAAAAATTACAAAAAATTCTTTAAAAACAATGAAAAACAAAGTTTTTATAGAAGCAAAACAAAAAAAAAATAATCTACATACCCTTTTTATGGACAAATTGGTGATCTTGTCTTGGATTTCTCCTAAAAACACTTGGATTCGCTCCCAAATTCGACGGAAACCCTTCAGCTCCTCTCCCTCACCTCTTCTCCTCCTCCTCCGCGCGGCGACATCATAATGACATAAAAAAAAATCGTTTTTGCCTATTAAAAGCCCGCTGCCCCGCGCCTCTGCGATTTTTTCCACAAAAATCGCGATTTTTTCGAAAAAATCGGTATAAAAAAAAGCCGCGATTTTTTGGGATAAAAATCGCGATTTAAGCGGCTGGGGGATAAACTCGCGATTTTTTGAAAAAATCGCGATTTTATCGCGATTTTAACAACACTGGTTTATAGGCACTTTTGATCCACTTGGAGACCCATGAGGATGTCTTTGTGCCCCTCACACCCACTTGGGGGCACCACGAGAATTTTCTTGGAAAACAAGGGGCCAACCCCTTGTTCATTATATTGAGGTCCATTATCTCATCATGGCACACTCAAGACTTCATTAGGCCTCCTCAAAGGCCCAATGACTCACTTTATTGATCATTTTACCTTCTTTAGAGGCTTATTTTTATGTTATTGAGCTATTTGGTGTGCTTGTCACCAAAAGTATTGTTATTATGCACATTATTTTATTTTAGGGGCATTATTAATCCAAATTAGGCCATTTGAACCCCGTAGAGGATTGTATAAATAGAAGAGATGCATTCTCTCTCATTCATCATCACTTGAATGCGGGATTAGTAGCTCTTTGAAGAATTTTGCATCCTCTTTTGGAGGATGAGTTTGGATGTTATGGATGAATTTTGATGTTTGGATCTATTTCACTTGTCTTGGTGCTTCATTATTTGCATAATTGGATAATTGGATATACTCATTTGTACATGTAAGTAAATCTTTTTCATGCTTATTCTTATTATTTACTTTGTCAAATGAATGTTGATGGGATTTTCGCTATACAAGTCTGCAATTTACTGCTACTCTAAATGAAAATGTGGAAATTTTGATCTTTTATAGCGTTGCATCATTGCGTGTGCCATGGATGAATGGGTGAATGTTCCTAGAGGTTATCTTTGTTGAAAATACCTTGATAACTTGTAAGTCATCAATTATTGCATATCAAAGTATAAAATCTTCGGGCAGCTACTCTCATGCCCTAATTGCCATATGAAGTTGTCTAGAGGTCTCCTTGAGTGGGTATAATCCCTCCAATTCATAATTTGATCTTGACTCCATTTCTCTCGAAGGCAAGGCACTAATCTATCCGTCGGTGGTGACCTAAATGCTTATTTTTATTGTCTCCTCTCTCTCTTTCTAGGCCTAGCCACCATAGGTCACCTAGGGTATCGAATAAATTTCATTGTAGTCATCAAAACACCTTGATTTTTGGTCCATAGCCATTCTAGGGTTTCCTCTAGAGTTCCTCCAAATTTGAAACAATTCGGACGATGGGATCCTGAGATATAGCAATCCCTAGCTCGATGACCATTTTTCGCCCTAGGTTTCCCTTGGCTAGTGTTCTCATTTGGATCATTGTAGTTAATTCTCAAAAGAAAATTTGTCCTTTGATTCTATTCCCTACCCTAATTAGGTCAAGCCCCTCAGTTGATCAACTTTGTATCCTTGACTTAGTTCTAGGTTCACTTGGCCCTTTGTGGTCTCGCAACTTCACAACTCTGATTTCACAAAGATCACATAAATGCCAACTCTCCACAAGGATTTTCGGTCCTAGGAAACCTCTTGACAAGCTATATTCCCAAAGCCCTAGCCTCAAAAGTCCTCTTAGCCCTTTCTAGAGAGCATATCACCTTGCTTCTCAAGCAAGAAAGCCATACAATTGAGTCTCTTTTGTGAATAGTCCTTTGGAATCACTCCTTATCCTCTTGTTGATCCATTCATCTTGTGATTCCCATTAAACTGAGTCTCCTCCAATTGGTGAATGTCCGTAAAGAGAAGGGAGCTTTAGTTGTTAGATAATTATATATTATAGAGAAATGGAACACATAAAATATATTGCAGAAATATAAACACTGAAAACACATAAAACAAGAGAGACACAGATATACGTGGTTCACCCAATTTGGACTATGTCCACGGAGAAATAGACAGTCCTTCCTTTTATATTATCCAACAAACTGAAGAGATACAACCTACAACAGATCCGCTGTAATTCCTTCTTCGCTCTCACACAATCTCCTCTCTCTTTCTCACTCAGAATACAGATCTCAACGTAGACGTAATACAATTCCCTCATATATAGTGAGGGGTTTCCTTCTAGGGCAAAAAACCCTAAATTAAACATAACTTCTACCGTTAGATCTCCTTCACCTAATGAACGGCCTAGATTGACTACGAAATTACAACATTTTAGAAGGAAATTTCACATCTATTTTTAGCTTCGAGGGCGCTGCCCCCGATCCTCCCCCCTGCTTGGATCCCCCTTGCATCACAAATATTACGGGCGACATTACCACCACATTACGAACTGGGGTCCAATGCAGTGATACCTCTGAATAAAGAAGATAATAAGGGCAACAACAAAGGAAAGGTTAGGACGGGTATGGGTCAGATACAAAAGTTTTCCAACAAGTTGACGGTATAAGGTAACATCAACTTCAGGGGAAGTACAAGTGACTGAAAGTTTGACTCCAGACTGAAAGGGAGAAGGGGCTGGCTTACAGTCTTCCATGTGAAATTGGCGTAGAAAATCACAGGGATACTTGGATTGGGAAAGGGAAATACCTTCCTTGGATTGCAAGACTTGAAGACCAAGAAAATAATGCAAGTATCCTAAGTCTTTCATTTCAGATTGCTTTTTAAGGCTGGACTTCACATGGTTTATAAGGTTTGGATCACTACTAGTAAGGATAAGATCATCAACATAAAGAACAAGAATGATAAGAGACTTACCCATTTTCTTGGTGTAGACAGTATTGTTAGAATGACACTTAGAAAAGCCAGTATCTAAAAGAAAGCTATCCATTTTGGCATACCAAGTCCGAGGGGTTTGCTTGAGACTATAAAGGGATTTCTTAAGCCGACATACAAGGCTGGAGTCTGTTTGTATAAAGCCAGGAGGTTGTTCCATATAGATTTCTTGATGCAAGTCCCCATGCAAGAAGGCAGATTTAACGTCCATCTGATGGACTCGCCATTTGAAAGAGGCAGCAAGGGAAAGAACAAGGTGGATAGAGTTCATTTTGGTAACAGGGGAGAAGGTTTTAGTATAGTCAATGCCTTCAACTTGTGAAAAACCCTTAGCAACAAGATGAGCTTTATGTTTATCAACTTTTCCATCTGGCCCAAACTTGGTTCTGTAAACCCATTTGCATCTAACAAGTTTTCGTCCCTTTGGAAGGGGAACATGATCCCATGTATCATTTGCCAATAATGAATGATATTATTCATTCATAGCTGCATCCCAATTTGGGTGGTCTGAAGCTTCTGCAAAGGTGTCAGGATCATAATTCGCTGAAGCTTGAGCCAATAAAAAAGAGGCTCCATCGAACTGAGAACGTGTATGTCGTTGATCTGTAGGATCACCTGCGAGAGCACCTATTGCATCTCGAGTAGCACGGACCCATTTTGGAAGCTGAGGAGCTGAAGGAGGATCTTGAGAAGGTGGGGGAGGATTGTCATCCTCGCTGTCATCATCTGAAGAAGAAATATTTTCAGAAGTAGAAGGGATAGAGAGAGGTGGCACATCCGTCGAACTAGGCTCGTAGGCCGATATATTTTCAACAAAATTTACATCTCTTCTAATGATAACATTTTTGGACTTAGGTGAAAGAAGTCTATATCCTTTGACATGAAAAATTAGGCCAATTAAGAAAAACGACTCTGAAAATGGTTTCTAGATGAAGAAGTTATGTCTTTTTGAAAAAAAGTTGTTGAAGATGTTGACGAAGTGCGTGAATGTGTGGAAGTGAATGATAATGTTATATTTAAAAAAAAATCCCCACCCTTTCCAAACTTAATCTAATTAGCTCACTTTAAAAAGAAAAGATTTTATGTGACCCACTTTTATAAATAAATGAAAGTCACTTTTACAATGGTACTTTATGAGCTACCTACTAAATTGTAACTTAAATAAAAAATAAAGAGATTTTAGAATTATTAAAAAATAAAGAGACTTTAGAATTATAAGTGACTCACTTTTTATAATGGATGAGAACACTTTTACATAAAATAATTTTAAAACATAAGTTATGTATTTTTTGAAAAAGTAACTCAACAAAAAGAAAGACTTGAACTCAAGACCTCTATTCTCATAAAGTAACTTTGGACCAAGTGAGCTAGTTTAAAAGGTTAGTAATTTTTGGAAAAGAGGAAGGTTTTTTTGTTTTGTTTGTTTGGTTTTTTTTGTTTTGTTTTTTTTCACTAGTAGCGACTAAAGCTTTGGGGTGCGTGCTTACTTCAAAAAGCACTTTTTGCCTACAAAACAGAAAACCACACAACTGAACAGGGACATACAAAAAAACCAAACCTAATGGCTTGAAGTTAGCTTTTGTCGAAAACTAAATATTTTCCTCAATGTTTCTGATTTTCTGAGATCACAGTAAGGCGCAACGGAAAAGAGCATATGCATGAGAAAAATAGTTCCTTTCTGTTTCTGATTTGCTCAGATCGCACTGAGTCACGGGGCAAAGAGCATATGCAAAATTGAAAGGTATAGATCTAGTAATAAAAAATAGAGAGATAAATAAATAAAAATAAACAGAGAGATAAATAACTAACACTGCAAATAAAGACTGTATACCTCCAGATCTTAAAAATGATGTAGCTAGGGCTACCGGAAACCTTTTCGTGTGAAACGAAAGGGCTTCCTCACTGGAACAGATGCTCCTAACACAATAGGGCAGTCCTCTCGGCCCGAAAGCGGTCAGAAACAATGGATCTAGGAAACGACAGCCGGATGCGATTGTATCGGCTTCCGATTTGGATCACCAACAGATGCAACCCTCAAATAGCTCTGATACCATTAGGAATTTACAGGGTAAGTTCTTCAACACCAAAGGTCACTGTTCACAAACAGATCATAGATCAATACACCTGTATTCTTGACGTGGTTAAAACCCTCAAAGAGGAAAACAGTCCACGGCTTGAGCCAAAGCGGCCACTTCAGGGAATTTATTAATGTAAAAGAAAGAAAATTTTCTTAAGCTTCTCTCATGAACGGTCACCCTACAAATGACCCTCCATGCTCTTTAAATAGAGATCATGGACCAATCGGGTGTTAAGCCACGGATCAAGTGTCGGTAATACTGAGGAGAGAATGAATCGTCAGATCATTTCATGTCTAGAACATATCGTGACCGCCGGATTGTAAGTTACAAAAGTACATAGTAAAGAAACACACTTTACCTAACTCTACATTAGACCAAGTTATACTTAACTATTTCATGTGTGTCAGAATATCCTAACAAACCAGAAAACTTCGTCCCACCAAATTCTCTGTTGCTGAATGTGCCTTATCTCTCCTCAATCTGTTGCATAGATGCTCCAAAAATTATGCCTGGAAGACGAGAGTTTCCACACCAAAATCTCGCACAAGAAGGCTGATCTAAGCCCCATGAAAACTTGCCCAGTGACCCCCAGCACAGGCCCAACAACACTAATTTCGGCCTCCCTCCAAGCAACAACTCCCAGCTACAAAATTCCCCTCAAATGCTGGACTTCCGTTTAGTGAAATTACCCCAATTACTCCAGCCCAAACACCCTTTGGAACTTGCTCTACTAGATGGAACGATTTGGCTTCTGTGTCCCCTCTAGAGAATGAACTGGCTGCAGAATGTATAGCTGGAAGTACCACGACCTCCCCACAATCTTTCCACTAAGATTTGAGATGTCTTCCTAGGGTGGCACTCAAGGTCCACCGAAGAAAAGGTTGAGTCTTTTCCCTGGAAAACTTGTGTGCTCAACAACACTTGTAACCCAGCTAAACAGCTTGAGCAACAAAGGTAAATGAGAAGATGTCAAAAGGTTCCAATAGCTGCTCCCTTCCTCTTACTTATACTAGCTGCCTTCTTCCCCATGTGGGTCCCTCCATCCAAGCAATTCGATTTTCCCTTAGCCCATTTGATTTCCTTTTCATGGGGTGCGTATTTCATGTGGGTGTGGCCCCCACATTCCACCAACAAAATAATTCGACCCACTTTTCCTAAGTTGGTGTCCAAAAATTGTACTAGCCTCAAAATTGCAAAATTGGTAATTCCCTCCTTGGGCAAAATTTATTGAGAAGGGATATTACATTTATGTGTCTCATCCTTTCTTTTCTTGCAAGATAATTTGTTATTAACTTAGTTGTAATATATATATATATATATATATATATAACATTTCGCCCAACATTTCCATTTTCTGGGGGTCGCATTTCCAGCTGTACCTGTTTTGGAAACTTCCGATGTTTCAGCGTTTTATGCAACTTAGGTTCCAATTAGCTCCATGCTTGTTTCCAATTCCCAAGCTCAAGAAAAAATCCTTGTCTTCTTTCCTTTCTGATGATAGATGCTTTGTATTTGGCAAATAATAGCTTCAAAATAGGTGGCCTCAATCTAAGGTTGTGTTGGCCAACCAAGAGGTATCACTAATCTTTCTTCAGAAAACTGACTTCTTAGTTTTCAATCCCATTGTGATTTTCAGGTCCTGTAATGACAAGCATTGTGCTATTCAGGCCATATTCCCTGTGCTGAAAAATCCGTGTTGCAGAACATTTCAAAGTCCTCGCATTTGTTCCCAAGCATACTTTAGTCTCTCATACACAAGGTGACATGATTTGTCTTCATTACTGTCACCAGAATATCCATTTTCAGTTGATCACCACTGTATCCTTCAATCACCAAACTTGTTCCTTGAAGGATTAATAAAAAAGTAAAACAAAAACTGAAGCTAATTGTGCATCATGTATGTGAGTAACAATCCTTCTTCAACTATCCCAAATGGTAAATTGCTTCAGGCAGCTAATGGTATTGTTCAAATTTCAGGCTTTTCCTGATCTCATGCTGGACTCCAAAATATAGAAAAAGAGGCTGGCAAATTTTCTTTTGTGCTTTGAAGGTGTAAGAAATTTGGTTTAATATAGAAGAATAATTTGAAGAGATCAGTCACACTTATGATCAGTTACAATAAGAATATTCTTTAGTAGAACTTCTCAGCAATGGAAATAAAATCCATTAGCGTATGAAACATGTAAAGTTACCAAGCATGTTAAAGACCCACCTGTATATTATCTTGTTACGTTAACAAATGTGATAGACATTGGGATAGATAGATGCATGGGAACCTTTCTCAGAATTTCTAGCTATAAATTCTTCAAATTTTGTTGTTGCAGTGTTAATGCATTGGAAGCTAGCAAAGAGACTCCTGAACTCCAACGTTTACCAATTGATGTAAAGGTACCATTACTTCTACTGGAATAGATGTTGTAAATTTTTTGCAAGATTGTGAACTTGAACATCTTGTATTCTTATAGATTAAAAGGAAAGAGCACATCCTGTATTCTTATAGGATAAAAGGAAAGAGAACATCTTATATTCTTATAGGTTAAAAGGAAAGAGCATTTTCTACCTTGGAATATTTGGCTACACTCTATTGAAATATTTGATCCTGCCACCTTTCTCAATTATTTTAGATGTACATGATTCCAGATATTTTTTTCTAATCTAGTTCATGTCCTCACAGGAAAGTTAACATAAGCATCTTTGTAATATGAATTTGCTTGTCTGAGTTTGGTGCAGTTTCCATTTTCCAAGGTTCAACTTAACTTGATTTTACAGATAATGACCATGACGATTCTGTAGGTTAATATTATTGGCAATCCTTCTTGTGAAAAGGGAGAGGGACAAACCAAGGAGGATTCTTGTCTACTCCCGTGTAGAAAAGCATGTGACATTGCTATTTCTCGCCATTTGGAAGCTGTGAAGAAAGAAACTGGCTATATTTTAGATGTAACAGACAGGTCCAAAGTTGTTGATACATGCTCCACCCGTTGTTATAATGAATGTGAGATAACTTCTTCTTACCATCTTTCATGCTTTGTTATTCAGTCTCTAGAAATTTAAGATGTCTTTAAGGTATCCTCCATCAATATTCTTTTACTATTTGGTTGTTAGGGTCATCAAGAGTGGGATGAACTGTTTGGAACGTGGCCAATATTGATTGATCTTTTACTGTTTCTTGTCTGTAATGGGCAGGCTTGAAGTCAGGAAAGAGAATCTCTTTTGTCTATCCATATAGACCACCCAGGTAAGCCTTGAGGGTGAGCATGTATATGATAATGGATTTCTTCTTAAATGCTTCCAATTTATTTGGTTGTTGATGCTAAAGGGAGTTTTGTCAAATTCAAATATAAGCAATATAATCAGTAGTCTCTTTATTCAAATGAATTTTCTCTCTGCACCTCTGTTCGTGACACCTAATGCAATGAATGCTAAGTGAACTATCAAGCTCAGATGAAGTTGGTCAGTTTCACCACTGCTTACTCTACACTGTTAATTCAAAAACGATATGTGACACCTAATGCAATGAATGCTAAGTGAACTATCAAGCTCAGATGAAGTTGGTCAGTTTCACCACTGCTTACTCTACACTGTTAATTCAAAAACGATATGTCATATATTGGACTGCAAAAGCCCTCCAAGTGAATTTTGTGTCATTAGGTCTATCAAAAAGATTCTTGTATGGCCTTGCAATTTCATTGCAATTGTGGTTCTCTCTTATCATCTTGATAACAAAATGTAAAATACAATTGCTAGTGCATTTCATTTGTTATCTCGTTTTTAGTTAGGTAAGATCCCATTCAGTTTGTCTTGTATTATTATTAATATATTTATCTTGTGTTATTATTAATATTATTATATTTCTTGTTACACATGCAAATATGTGGGTTAAGCATAGTCAAGGGATCATTTTTTATGCATATCATCAACATGTGTAATATATTCGTGGCATTGTTGTTGAATAATCTTGGAGAAGACCTTCTGACATATTTGAGAGAGCTATGTAAAGTTTTTGACAACCTTTTCTTTTTTGAAAATTTCACTACCATCAATGTGGTTTTGAAGTTAAACTCATCTTTTTCCTGCATGTAAAATTATTTTTGATTTTGCCCTCATGAATCTGGTATGAAGTCTGGATCATCCCCTTCATTCATTGAATGGAAATGAACATAATTAATCTGTGTAGTGTAATCATCAAAACAAGTGGTGAAAAACTATTACGGATACAAATATGAACTGAAATAAATGTGCTATATGTGAAGTTCAAAAATAGAAATAAGAGCCAAGAACGTGAGAACAGAAGGGGCACTTACAAACCTGTGTGACATGCACTAGTGAATTCAACGAAGTTTGAGGAAGACATCTCCAAAGTCTTTCTATTGAGAGAAACAAGTTGATTTCATTTATTGATTGAGAATAGAATGTACTGGTTGCGAAGAGAGGCGAAGCTATCACTGTATTTAAAAATAAAGAGACCCTAACTGGAGGCTGAA
This sequence comes from Pinus tabuliformis, assembly GCA_031772625.1. NCBI lineage: Eukaryota > Viridiplantae > Streptophyta > Pinopsida > Pinales > Pinaceae > Pinus > Pinus tabuliformis. Next base: position 832,693,453 of record CM062807.1, on the reverse strand, counting down.
GATATTATTATGGGGTTATTAGGTCATTATTTAACATAATTAATTTAATGAAGGAATAAATATGCTTTAGGCCCTTATTGCATAAAATGGTTTTTTTTTTTAAGAGTGATTGAATTATGATACCATAAGATTCATGACCAAAATATTATTAGATATGACCAAAATATCATTAGAAATTACATAACTTTTTTTTAAACCATGGTGAATTGGTAATTGGTTGGGGTAAGTTGGGTGAGGCCCAAGATCTAACTTAGTGCCAAGAGTATATTCAACAGCCCATAAGGTAGATATACTAGGAATTTATGATTTAGCAAAGCCGAGACTCCACGAGGGTGGGGGAGCTTACTCCGCGGGCCTTATAACAATGTCCCTAAGATGTCTCCCTGTGGAATTTGAAACTGGGTGGAGGAGATAACATTCCATTGTGTGTTAATTTGGCAGCGCAGGGACAAATTCCCTCCTTTGGATAACCTTCCTCATCAAGAAAGCCCCCTCCTAGCCTTTGGAAGAATTTAATTTGGTTAAGGAAAAATGTATTTTTAAAGTGAAAACCCACATGTGCACAAAAGTACAGGTCAGCTTTAAAGAGAAATTGGGCACCCCTTGGAAGCATTTAAATACAAGTCAAGTCGACCTCATTTGGACATCACATCAAGCATCTTCGTCTCTCTTTCTACTTTAAATTGGTTCGTACGGGTCCGGAAATTGCAGGTTTTGAGCTCACACGTGGAGAGGAAGAAATTATTCTAGAGCAACAAGGTTGGCTCAAGGAAATCTCAACTAGAACTGCTCAACTGATAGGGTTCTCCCTGCGTCCGGAGAGCTACAACCACACTAATGGTCACTAGCTCCCTGTGGCTATGACCTAAGATATTCTTTGACCGTTGATCGTAGGCTTGGAGACTTTGACTTTGATCATACTTGTTTATTGGGCTCATCTCTTGGAAATTGTTTGGTTAGTTTTTCTAGATAGTCTTTGACTTTTGATTGGTGAATTGGAACTTTGTACTCTCTCTTTGCTGAACATTTTATGACAATCTAATAAGAAGAAGAATTTAAAAGGGTTTTCCCTGTTGTGGGTTTTTCCCTGGTCTTTGACCAAATTTGGTGTCTCTTGTTATTGCTCCTGATTGTTTTCTACTTTACATTGCATTTATTGTTCTATCTACAATTTCTATTGATCATTGGAAGATTAAATTTTTTTGAAAGATTGTTAATTGAAGATAAGAGTTGGGCTAAAGTGATTGTAACAACATAAAACAATGGAAAATTAACATGGAATTAGAGCCGAGGTGAAGGAAAGCCCAAGGAGACAAGAGACAAGAGCAATCATTCTTGAAAGACGCTGAAGAAGCCTATTTGATTTGGTCAAGATGTCTACCTCTTACTCAAGGATTTTGAGAAGTTGGGTGACTCATCAAACTTCGTTGCTTGGAAGATTAGGTTGGAAGTAATATTGAATGAAAATGATGTCTTGGAATATGTGAAAGGAAAGGTGTTTGAGCCTCCGAAGAATGCTTCTGCTGCTATGAAATCCAAGTACAAGAAAGGTGAGCTCAAAGCCAAGAAAAATCTCATTGATGGTTTTCAAGATCATTTACTTTTTTATATTGGTAGCTTAAAAAATTCTAAGCTGCTATGAAATCCAAGTATAAGAACGGTGAGATCAAAGCCAAGAAAAACCTCATTGATGGTTTTCAAGATCATTTACTTGTTTATATTGGCAACTTAAAAAATTCTAAGGATATTTATGATAAGATGGTCGGGATGTATGAAGTCAACAACCTAAATCACGTCCTCTCCTTGAAGAATCAACTCAAAGAAATGACGATGAACAAGGGGGATCCATGCAATCCTATATTGTGAGAGTATCCCACCTGAGGGATCAATTGCAATCTGCTAGTGAACAAATATCTGACAGAGAGCTGGTAGTGGTGACTCTTCAAGGTCTTCCTCCTATTTGGGAAACCTTCATTACTACTCTAAGAAACAATAATGTTCTTCCAACATTTGATGATCTCGTTGGTAAATGCACTCAAGATGAAGCCATGATGATTGCCAGATGAAGGATTCAAAAGCATGAAGAAGGAGAGCCATTTGCATTCGTTTCTCAAAAGACAAGAAGAGGAAAGGAAGATAAAGACGGTCTAGTTCAAGAAGGCCTCCCCCTTAATCAAAGGACTCCAAGAGAAGAGGAAGTAGAATTGATTGCTTTCACTACCACAAGCATGGTCACTATCTCGAAAATTCCCATAAAAGAGAAGAGGACATGAGCAAAGAAGAGGTGAAGAGAAAAGAAGAGGTGATGATAGAAGAAGAAGAGACACTTTGGATGATCGAGAAGAAGGCCATCGAAGAAGAGACACTCTGGATGATCAAGAAGAAGGCCATCGTCCTCAAAAGAGGTCAAGGAACAATAAGTATGAAAATAATGCAACTGCTAATCAATTTGAATATATTCTTATTTCTGCTCTTTCTAGTTCTTCCCCTCCAGATTCGTATGATGGTTGGTAGATAGTGGGGCTTCTAGACATTTCTATGGATACCGGGAATTCCTCTCAAACCTGGTTGAGAGGGAGAAAAATTTGAAAATCATCCTTGGAGACAACTCTACTCATCTTGTGAAGGGGTATGGTTCTGTCCAATTTCATTTGGACTCTCCTGAAACCGTTCTTCTTCGTGATGTTGATTTCTGGTAGCGTCAGATGTGCTCTAAGTCTCAAATTTTGCAGGGAGGCTTGGGCACATCTATTCCAAAGAACCTTGAAAGCGTTTTGGGAAATTCCACCCAGAAACAGTTTTATTAAAATAATTAATTATTTTTAATGGGTCCCTAAGTCTAAACTTAGGAAAATAAAATAATTAATGGGTATTAATCTAACTGTGGGTGTAACTTCTAGAAAAAGACTAGGATCAAGCAGAAATGATCTTAGCCATTGATTAGCTTCTAATCTAGGTCATTGAATGTTAGTGAGAAGATTATTTAAGGAGGCTTGAGGGTCATTTGGAAGACGCACAAAGTGAGTTCAGAAGTTCGATTTTTTGAAGCAGAGCAGCTGCTGGGAGAATTTTGATAGTGAGCTTTTGTAGTGAGGGGCAGAGATAGTTTGGTTGGAGAATCTTCTCCTGAGCCAAGGATACATAGCAGAGAGAGGTAGAGAGGCACTAGAAGGAGACAATGCAGTAACCAGGAGGGGTTGATGCAGAGCCAGAAGGGCTCACGTAGAGGCAATGCAGTTCTCCAAGCAGAAGTCCGAAAATTTGCTGGGGTTTGATGTTCTGAGCCGGGAGGGTTGATGTTAGAGCTATGAGAGAGAAAATCGATCCAACCCTAAGGTGACTGGTGCCCTAGAGCTTAATGCAGGGCCCACGTAGGGGTTGCGAAGAAATAGTTGGCGAACTCGTAGTTCAGCTGCTGGATCAACCGAGACTTGTCAGGTAGAGTGAGGTAATATCACAAATTCCTTACTCCTGTCATATTTCTTTGTAACTAGATTGCCGTGAGGGCATCTAGAAGTTGTATTCCGAAAATTACTACATAATAATAAAAACCCTCAGATATCCTGCACCGGTTTTCCCGCATTGTGTTTTCTGGGGACGTTTTCCCAAAAAGAATTGTCATTTGTGTGTATCTTTCTCTATTTTTTTGCTTCTTGTTTCGGCATATAATATAATTGGTGTAGGTTGCAGTGTATGTATTTCGACGTTTGCCATAGGGAACTATAAATAACTTGTTTATGTAAATCTAACAAGTAGGAGAAATATCATCAGTGCTGCAGTAGGAATTCCCAGGTTTAAGGAATTTTTACAAGGTATCAGAGTGAGTGCAGGTGAAGCAAGAAGAATAGTTCCAGAGAACCCAACGCTGAGCAGAAAAGGAGGTTGAAAAAGGTGTAGGAGGCAGCAGTTCGAATCCTCATAGGGGTTTGCGTAGTCCTAGCTGGAGGGCTAAATTTCGAGGTAGTATCTCTCTTAGTGAGTCGAAGAGAGAAGGGATTCCAGATCGAAATCTTGTTGTGGAAGAGGAAGCAACGTTGAAGCCTCAACATGAGGAAGAGCTGGTGGGATGCAGTTTTTCTGCAGGCTGTTTTGCTGGGCAAAAAGACGTCAAAAGAGAAGAGAAACACTGTGAGGGAATTTTTCCTCATAAGACATCCCACGAAGAACTCTGTTTTCTTATTGGCTGAGCAACATCAATAAGAAGTAGAGAGGAGTAGTTCGACAAATTTCGTGGAAAAAATGGCAACTAGTGGCTTGAGAGATCATGACAAGTTGGTTGGAGCATCCAACTATGTCATGTGGAAGGCGAGAATGTCATTCTTTCTAGATGAGCATGCTCTCAAGACATATGTCAACAACGTGGTGGTTGTGCCTGTAGATGCAGATCCGCTGAAAAAGTACAAGGCAGAAATGGCGAAGGCAAAGAGAATGATCCTCAACAGAGTGAAGGATCATGTAGTATGTCACATCGCTAGTAGAGGGACTGCTAAGGAGATGTGGGATGTGTTGTCTATGTTGTATCAGGGATCTTCTGAGTAGTGGAAGATGTACTTAGAGCAAAAGCTGAGATCTGCTCAGATGCAGAAGGGGGAGCATGTAGATCCGTTCCTCACAAAGCTTCAGGAGACTCGAGATGAGTTATCAGCTGTGGGGTCTACACCTCAAGATTCCGAGTTGGTTAGACTGACCCTCAATTTTGTCTCAGATGAGTGGAAAGTCTTTGTCCAGAGTATCTTGGGCAGGGCGAATTTACTGAATTGGGATGAGATGTGGGCAACTCTTAAGCAAGAGGAGCTGAGGAGAGACTTGGTCAAGTGTAAACTTGACGGAAGCAGCAGTAGTGGGTCGAATCCCAAGGAGGAGGATGAGAATACAACCCTTGCATCGAAGGGGCAGCATGAGTAGTAGAGGTGGAAGAAGGACGACTCGAAGATAAAATGCTTCGGGTGTGGTGAAATGGGCCACTACGCAACACAGTGTCCTCTCCGAAAGAAGGACAAAGACGAGAAACACGATCCAAAGGCTGCACCCGCGAAGATCGAGGAGGAGGAGTTTGCCATGAGAGCCGAGATACCTCTTGGAGGGAGGTGGGCTGATTTAGAGCTGTAGTTCAAAAGAGTTACAAATGAACAGGATCCTTGAGGAACCCACCTCTTGGATCAGTTCCTTACTACGGGAGCTCAGATCAGAAGTACTAGGATGGACTAGTGTCGGATGGTGCCGAGGAGTGTCGGAGAGAAAGTTGCAGTGGTTAGGAGCGCCAGAGACTGAACAACGCAGAGCAGAGTTGGCAACAGTGCAGATGGCACAAAGCAGAGGTCAGCAACAACACATAAAATTCAGAGTGTTAGTGCAGAGACTAGAAGCATAGGCCCCAACATTCACATGGTATCATACTGAACACAGTTAGTTCAGTGATTTGGGATGTTTTTCCGTTGATGATGCAGTAGCAACAACAGTTTGTAGTGGAGGGGCAGTTTGCAGTGGCAATACCAACAAAAGTACGGATGCAAAAGTTCAGAGGGAGTTGTAGTACAGATGCAGTGTTGACAGTGGCAATATCAACAACAATACAATTGCAACAACAACACAGTAGTTGGTGGACAACATCAGCAGCGTAGAGGATGATTTTATGAAATCAGGGTGATGCTTCAGTAGGGAGGCATTGCTAGAGCACATTCCTCGCTAAGAGGGAGTGTTGATTTCTGGTAGCATCAGATGAGCTCTAAGTCTCAAACTTTGCAAGGAGGCTTGGGCACATGTATTCCAAATAACCCCAAAATCATTTTGGGAAATTCCACCTAGAAACAATTTTATTAAAATAATTAATTATTTTTAATTGGTCCCTAAGTCTAAACTTAGGAAAATAAAATAATTAATGGGTATTAATATAACTGTGGGTGTAACTTCTAGAAAAAGACGAGGATCAAGCTTAAATGATCTTAGCCATTAATTAGCTTCTAATTCGGGCCGTTGAATGTCAATGCGAAGATTATTTAAGGAGGCTTGAGGGTCATTTGGAAGACACACATAGTGAGTTCAGAAGTATACGTAGCAGAGAGAGGCACCGAGACACCAGAAAGAGATAACGCAGTGCCAAGGAGGGGACACCAGAAGAAGATAGCGTAGTACCTAGGAGTGGTTGACGCGGAGCCAGAAGGGCTCACGCAGAGGCAACACAGTCCTCCAAGCAGAAGTTTGAAAATTTGCTGGGGTTTGAAGTTTTAAGCCAGGAGGGTTGACGTCAGAGCTATGGGAGAGAAAATCGATCCAGCGTTGAGATGACACATTGCCTTAGAGGCTGATGCAGTAGGGCCCACGCAGGGGCATCATAGAAATAACCAGGGAACTTGCAGTTCAACTACTGTATCAGCTGGGACTTGCTGGCTAGAGTGAGGTAATCTCACAAATTTCTTTTTCCAATCATATTTCTCTGTAACTGGATTGCCGGGAGGGCATCCAAAAGTTGTATTCAGAAAACTACTGCATAATAATAAAAACCCTCAGATTCGCTACCCTGATTTTTCCACATTAGGTTTTTCCGGGGACATTTGTCCAAAAATAACTGTGTCATTTGTGTGTATCTTTCTCTATTGTTTAGTTTCTTGTTTCGACATATAATTTAATGGTTGTAGGTTGCAGTGTATGTATTTCAACCTTTGCTGTAGGAAACTGCAAATAACTTGTTTATGTAAATCTAACAAGTAGGAGAAATATCATTAGTGCTACAGTAGGAATTCCCGTGTTTAAGGAATTTTCACACGTGGCGTGATGAATTTTTTGGGACTAAAGAAGAACTTGGTATCTATATTTGCCTTAGAAGACAAAGGGATGAGAGTAGCCTTCATAAAAGCAAAATTTCTCACATGGCCTATGGAATCTCGCATGAGGGATGCTTTCACCTTAGGATCTCGAGTTGAGGGACTCTATAGAGTTAGTGGAAGACCTTTGCTAGCAATGGTCCACGACACCAATCATCAAAGTGAGCTATGGCACCGAAGATTGGCACATCTACATTATGAAGCCCTACCGAAATTAAAGAAGTTGGTTTCTGGGATGCCTGATGTTCAAGCTAGTCATGATGGAGTATGTCTGGGATGTGCCAGTGGAAAGAAGACAAGGGGACCATTCCCCTCCAACATGAACAAGATTGATGATATTCTTCAACTCATTCATTCTGACCTATGTGGACCCATGTCAATGCACTCTATTGGTGGCCATCTCTACTACATAATCTTTATTGATGACTTCTCCAGGAAGACATGGATATACTACTTGAAGCATAAGGATGAGGCTTTTGATACAAAAACAAACAGGGAAGAAGATAAAGGTCTTTAGGTCTAACAATGGTGGAGAGTATATGTCAAATGAGTTCGTTGACTTTTGCAAGTAGGCTGGAATCAAGAAGGAAACTATTGTACCTTATAATCTCGAGCAAAATGGTGTGGCTGAAAGAAAGAATAGGTCCATCGTGGAAGTTGCCCGAGTTATGCTACATGATCAAAAGCTATCAAAGTTCCTTTGTAGAGAAGCTACAAATATGAGGGTCTATGTACACAATAAAGTTTCTCATCAAGCATTGGATAACAAGACTTCCGAAGATGTATTCACAGGTGTGAAGCTTGACATTGGACATCTTAAGATATTTTGTTGCCCTATATATTTCCATGTGTCGAAAGACAAGAGGAACAAGCTGGAAGCCACCAAAAAGAAAGGTACGTTTGTTGGTTATTGTGAGAATTCTAAAGCATTTAGAATATATATATATATATATATATATATATATATCTTGTCAAAAGAAGATCAAGTTTAGTAGGGGTGTAACTTTCGATGAAGATGTTGCCTTTGGAAAATATATATATATATATATATCTTGTCAAAGGAAGATCAAGTTTAGTAGGGGTGTAACTTTCAATGAAGATGTTTCCTTTGGAAAAGCAAGAGATCTTCCTCCACCTCCTCCTGTTGAGAAGAGTGATGATGACATAATAGAAAGTTCTTTTGTGCCGGAAACTGAGAAGGATATTGTTGATGACCCCATGGAGCCTATGGACGCCTTGGACGCTCCTCCAAGTGATCCCCTTGCCCAGAAGAGACCATTATGGCTCATGACACATCACAGGACGCTGAGAGATATGTTTATGCCAAAAGGACCTTTAGATAAAGTAAGAAGGCATGTCGGTACCAGGGATATGTTGTAGCTATGAGCATGTAACTTTCGATGAAGATGTTGCCTTTGGAATATATATATATATATATATCTTGTCAAAGGAAGATCAAGTTTAGTAGGGGTGTAACTTTCAATGATGATGTTTCCTTTGGAAAAGCAAGAGATCTTCCTCCACCTCCTCCTATTGAGAAGAGTGATGATGACATAATAGAAAGTCCTTTTGTGTCGGAAACTGAGAAGGATATTGTTGATGACTCCATGGAGCCTATGGACCCCTTGGATGCTCCTCCAAGTGATCCCCCTGCCTGGAAGAGACCATTATGGCTCGTGACACATCACAGAATGCTGAGAGATATGTTTATGCCAAAAGGACCTTTAGATAAAGTAAGAAGCCATGTCGGTACCAGGGATACATTGTAGCTATGAGCACTATGATCCAGGCTGAGCCTTCTACCTTTGAAGAAGTTGTGAAATAACAAGTTTGGAAGGATGCCATGATCGAAGAATATGAATTGATTATGAAGAATGATGTATGGGATGTCGTTCCGAGACCAAAAGGAAAATCTGTTGTAACTTCAAAATGGCTATACAAGATCAAACATGGAGTTGATGGAAGCATTGAGAAGTACAAAGCAAGGTTTGTGGCCTGAGGTTTCTCCCAGAAAGAGGGAGAAGACTATGATGATATATTTTCTCTTGTTGCCCACTGCACCACTATTAGATCGATTGTTTCCCTTGCTGCTAGTCAAGTATGAACCCTTTTCCGAATGGATGCGAAGACCACATTTCTCCATGGCATACTACATAAATAAGTATATTTTGAGTAGCCTCAGGGAATTGAAGTAAAGGACAGGAAGACTCACATTTTCAAGTTGAATAAAGCACTATATGGTTTGAAGCAAGCCTCCAAAGCTTGGTATGCTCGCATCGATAGTTACTTGGTGAAGTTTGGATTCACGAGAATCATTGCTGATCCGAACCTCTACTTCAAAGTGGTCCAAGGTATGCCTTTGATTTTGGTTTTATATGTTGATGATATATTCTTGATAGGTAGTGAGCCCTTGATACTCGAGTGTAAGAGGGAGCTGGCCTTTGAGTTCGAAATGAAGGATCTTGGTATGATGCATTACTTCCTGGGATTAGAGGTTTGGCAGAGACCCAGAGAGATTTTCCTTTCTCAAGGAAAATATGTCGTGAAGCTATTGGAAATATTCAGAATGACAAAATGCAAATCCTTGGCCACCCCAATGGAGATGAACTTCAAGAAGCTATGTGGATGCGCTGTTGGACCTGACTTGGCGAACCCCTTTGAGTACCAAAATTTGATTAGGGCATTGATGTTCCTTATGAACACCCGTCTAGACAAATGCTTTGCAGTGAACACTTTAAATCAATTCATGATTGCGCCCCTTCATGCAGACTGGATTTCTTCCAAACACATACTGAGATATTTGCATGGGATGATTAACCTTGATCTAAGATATGCTGTCGAAGATGTACGACTTCATGGGTACACTGATGCTGACTAGGCTGGAAATGTTACTAACATGAAAGCACATCAGGGTGTTGCTTTAGTTTGGCTTTTGCCATGATATCTTGGATGAGCAGGAAACAAATGTTTGTAGCTTTGAGCACGACCCAGGTAGAATATAGTAATGCTAGCATGGGTAGCTATGAGGTATTTTGGTTGAGGAAGCTATTTGGAGAGCTGTTTGAGCAGGTCTTGGATATGACCATGATATACAAAGACAACTAGAGTGCGATCTGATTGGCAAAGAATCCCATATTTCATGATAAGTCCAAGCATATTGAGATAAGGTATCATTATATATGAGACATGGTGTAGAGAGGAGTAGTGAGGGTCCACCATATTTCGACTAATGAGTAGATTGCGGATATACTCACCAAGGCTTTTTCGAAAGGGAAGTTCTTGGTATTTAGAGAGTAACTTGGACTGATGGATGTGACCCTCCTGGGTAAGGGTCTCGACTAATTGAAAACACTGAGCGTGATCGCCCCCCCATTGAGCTCCTAGGGTGGGAATGTAGTAGTAAGGGCTCCTAGAGTTGAGGTACCTCTGGACAATATGATAGGGTGTGTATCCTTACCCTTGTGGTAAGTCGATCTCATCTATTGTCTCTTTGATAAAGGATACTCCAGTTGGAATTCTACCCACAAAATGGGCATATTGGGATTGGACCTCCCCATCTGGCCAATGGGTTGAGGTGACTTGAGATAGGGTGTGTATCCTTACCCATGTGGTAAGTCGATCTCACTCAAGTCTTGGATGCAGGTGTTCTACCACTTGACTCTTAAGGGTCTCAATGGAGGATCAACAAACAATAGGACAAAGTGTGATCCTCAAGTCGATCTCGCCTATTGTCACTAGATGATAGGACAAAGTGTGATCCTTGAGTAGATCTCACCTATTGTCCCAGGTCAATAGGACAGAGTGTGATCCTTTCCCTTGTAGTAAGTAGATCTCGCCTATTGATAGAGGGTGGTAGCTTTAGCTCCCCTATGATGTCAAATTCTTCTTCTTTTAGATTTGAGAGTGTTCAACATAGATGAGTAGAGATGAGTAGTGACGACATTTGACTTGACAATGATGAGATATTTGAGATGGGACATATATTGCAGTCGGTAATTTCTCCCTAGCTGAGAGGGAGTATTAATTTGACAACTGAGGGAAAAATTCCCTCCTTTGAACAACCTTCTTCATTAAGAAATCCCACTCCTAGCCCTTGGAAGAATTTAATTTGGTTAAGGAAAAATGTATTTTTAAAGTGAAAATCCACATGTGCACAAAAGTACAGGTCAACTTTAAAGAAAAATTGGGCACCTATTGGAAGCATATAAATGCAAGACAAGTTGGCCTCATTTGAACATCACATCAAGCATCTTCTTCTTTCTCTCTTCTTTGGATTGGTTCATACAGGTTTGAGATTGGTTCATACAAGTTCACAAATTGCAGGGTCTTAGCTCACATGTGCGAGAGGAAGAAATTAATTTGGAGTTGCAGGGTTGGTTCAAGGAAATCTCAGCTACAACCGCTCGTCTGATAGGGTGCTCCCTGTGGCTAGAGAGCTACAATTGCACTGATGGTCACTAGCTCCATGTGGTGATGACCTAAGATATTCTTTGACTGTTGACCGCAGACTTGGAGACTTTGACTTTGACCTGACTTGTCAATTGGGCTCATCTCTTGGAAATTGTTTAATTGGTTTTGCTGGATAGTCCTTGACTTTTGATTGGTGAATTGGAACATTGTACTCTCTCTCTTTGTTGAACATTTTATGACAATTTAATAAGAAGAAGAATTTGAAAGGGTTTTCCCTGTTGTGGGTTTTTCCCTGGTATTTGACCAAATTTGGTGTCTCTTTTGTTATTTCTCTTGATTGTCTTCTATTGTACATTGTATTTACTATTCTATCTACAATTGCTTTTGATCATTAGAAGATTAATTTGTTTTGAAAGATTGCTAATTGAAGGTAGGAAATGGGATAAAGTGATTGTAATAACATAGAACAATGGGAAATTAACACTGTGCCAACCACTCGGTCCACGAGGAGACAAAAATAACTAATTTTTACATGTGATAAAATTGTTGCATTTGGGCACACAACATGCTCTTCACCTTAGAAAACTTTGTCCCCAAAACTTGAGGACCATATAATAGCTCTTCCTAGTGTCTTTGCTTTCTTGCGCTTCTTGAGATGGTGTATCTCAATATAAGGATCTCTTTATTGATCAAGAACTAGTCCCATATGAGTAATTAGAGAGAAACTATCGAATATAAGAGGCTATTATACTCATTTACACACAAGCATTATATATGATTCTTTAGCACCATCACTTTTTGGAGTTAATGGGAGATATTCTCCTATTTCTTATGAGTTGTATGTGTCACTCATGGTCATTATCATTCTCGGGAGTCGTGTTCCCCATTATTATACTTCAAAGTAATTCTCCCCATCTATATTTGGCATATTTGATATTTGTTGAGTTGTATGTGTCACTCATGGTCATTATTATACTCGGGAGTCATGTTCCTCATTATTATACTTCATAGTCATTCTCCGAATCTATATTTGGCATATTTGATATTTATTTGGTTATTTTTAGTAACTTGGATCATATAAGGTGGTATTAGAGTGGATAGATTCTTTGGTGAATGATACAATGAGTACTTTGTGCTCACATCACCATAAATTGCTATAGGAAACTCGAAATCCATTGAAATTAAATTTGTTGGAAAGAGGATATATCAGGGCATCACAAGCCAAAATTTCAATGAATTCCATGCGTAAAATTTTGGGAGATAATGTACAAGTTAGCTATAAAATAATTTTAAAGATTTGCCAAAACAATAATTTGCTATAAATGGTGTCTAATTTGCAATTGGATGAGCCAAAATGAGTGAAATTCATTTGAAAGAAGACTTATGAGGTTTACATGACAAACTCGTAGATTATTTGACATGAAATTCAAGGAGCTACAATCAATACAAATTTTGGCCTATGGAAACATAAAAGGTTCTATAAATTGTGTGGAACTTTTGTTTCATTGATCCAAAATAAGTGAATTCAGATGCATTTAAAAAAGACTTTTCATATCGCCATAGGTTCAAATATACAAAAATGGCCAAATATAAAAAATATAGGTGAATTTCTTTTATGGGAGAATTAGATGGACCTAGTGTTGATGAGTTTATATCTTACTGTATGTCATATTATGGTTTTTGAATAAGGTTGTATCCTTCAATGTAAAATGAAAGCCTTGGAAATGATGGAACACTGTTGGTGGTAGAAATATGTTGATACTTAAAGTAACAAATTTGAGAGTTTATCCCAATATACATGGTCCAAAGAAAGAAATATCAACTAAAATATTTCATGATGCATTAAAGAGATTGTGATCCCAATTGGATCATTATATTATTCGTCACTTAATATATCGATGCTTTTAGAGTGGAAAAATTTGAGGAATTAGCTTGTAGGGTCATTTTTACTAGCGGTTCTCAACTTGGAGAGTTGGGGTCTAAAACCTTTCAGAGCCATTTTGAGGTATTAAACAAAGTTTTTTGGGGCCCAAAAACTCTTACTTGTGTCAAACCCTGTGGCATTGTTTTACAATTGGAGGCTTTTCCAATAATGCAAGAATCACATCAAACAAAGTTCACATGCAAAAGTTATGCCTCTTGCAAGTTGACCTAATTTGTTGACCACCATGGTACGAGTGGATTCCATGTAAGCATCCATTACTCATGCATATGGGGTTAGTCACATGTGGAAATTGAAGAGACTCTAGAAGGTTCAAACCTGTAACTCTAGTTGAGGGTTGAGGGAGTCAAGCCTTACCCCTAGTTGGCTATTAGGCTATGTTAAATACCAGGCCACTATGATGACTAGGGGTTCCATTCTATGCTATTTTATTTTGTTCCATAGTTGAGCAAAGCAACTAGGAGTGGGAAGTTAGAGAGAAAAGTAGAGGTTATGTAGCAGTCACATAAGCCACATGTCTTAGGTGACTACGTAAAGAGTACCTCTTTATTTGCACTTCCACATTTTTCATAATAGAGAAAAGAGAGCAACAAAATCTCACCTTCTAGTCGGGTTTTTTCTCGTGAGGTTTTCCTAGGGAAAATGTGTCCATTGTGGATGGTTTATGTATTTTTTTCTATTTTCCATTTCTCTCATTTAGTTAATTTATTTAATTAAACAAAAAATTAACTAACTAAAGAATTTGGAATGAAAGTATTTTTTAAAAAATTGGAATGAGAATTTTTGGAGAATTGGTAACTTTGAAATATCAACTGCCACTATTACATTAGGTACAAATATTTCATAAATTCCACAAATGATCTAGTTACAACATGGCTTCAGAGACTTGAACCCACAAAATTAGGGAAACAAATTGTTCACCAAACCACTCGAGCTAAGATCCTTTGACTTAATAGAAAATGACATGGCGATGGGATTTGATCCACTTATGTGTGCACGAACCACAGAACAATTTAATATGGTCTCTTTGGGTGCGACAACACATTCAACCACTACCTCAAGGTGTTCCCATGGCTCTAGGGAATTCCTCATTGGGATTGAACCTTGCACAATGATGAAAATCTCTTTGCTTTCCACCTTGGATCCAAGCCCTTTGGATGGAATGAAAGGAAAAATCAACAATAAAGATTTGAATAATTTTATCAAATATGTTATGACGCATTATTCTGGTGGAATATTCACTACGATTTATATATCATATTGAGAAAATTAAAAGATGTAAGGTTGCATGAAAGAGATTAAGATGCATTTTGAGTTAAACCCCCATTAATGAAATTAAAAAAGAGAATGGAAAGATGATAAATTAAAGAATCATGAGGATGAATCAAAAAAAGAAATTGAAGGAAAGGATGAGGAAATTCATATTATGAAACCATACCTTCCTTGAAGAGTTTAATGGTTTAAAAGATCAAAAGAAAAGACATCAAATTGTGATATAATTAGAGACTATAGGTGTAGGGAACACTAGAAGATTGAAGAAGCAATTTGTACAAAGGTCAAAGAAGCACTAGACATGAAAATGAAGTTGAGTAAGAAATGCAAAAATGGATTTAAATAGGTTGAAGATATTGTTTGAAAGTGTTACCATGGAAAGGGGAAAAAGATATAATATGGTCATTGAAAAATGCTAGAAGAAGTTGATGTCTGACTGTAGGAGGTAAAGTTTAGATTAGAAATTAGAGGAAAATTGTTGATGACATTCCTTCCAAAATAAGTTTTAATGAAACATACAATGAAGATAAAATAAGTTATAAAAAAACATGGAATGGAAATTTGAAGGCAAAAAGGAAAATCATACAATGGTCAAATTAAATTGATATACTCATTACTAATAAAGTTTGCAAGCAAGCAAAGTAGGTAAATATCAACACCTACATATCCAGTGAAGTAAATGCCAAGATGATGGATTTGTGTGGAATCAAAAGGACAACTATATGACAAGCCATTATCAATGACCAACACTTTCAACAAATGACAATCTTATAAGCACGTGGAATCAAAGGCAAAGTAACCATATGAAGAAACATTTTTAAAGGTCAACACCAATAAATATTTTGTATGGATTGATATATTACCATTATTGACAACTATTCGATTCTAACTTATGAAGATCGCATAGATGGCTTCATCTTATTCTTCAAAGATAAAGCATCCCCAAAACTAAGGAAATTACTAAGGCCCTCTAGCGAGTATAGGAGATCTATCATATTAATAAATGCTATGATGTCTTGGAACTTGGTCCATATGATTAATAAGTGAGAAATTTGTATATAGAAGAGATTAATAATCATTCACGCAATTTTATATGGCTCTTCAATACTATTACCTTTTGGGGTTATTAGGAGACATTCTCATATTTAGTAAGAGTTCAAGTGTGAATTATTGTTTGATTGTATTTGGAAGTTATCTCCTTATCATTGTCACTTAGGTATAGCTTAGGTTAGTGTGAAGAATTGTTACTTTCTTTACTTAGGTTCAAATATCACTTTGTGACATGTCTGCTCTTAGTGAGCCAATTGTTGATGAGTTGAATATGATGTATTTATGCGTAGTTTACTTGGCATTTTGACCTAGAGAATCTAGGGTTTACTTTGGGTAACATCCTTGGAATAAGGAAAAATGTCTAGGTTGTGTTTTCCATGATATAGTACCTAGAAAAAAAATTGTCTCCTAATTATTACACATATTCATACTCCAAATCTATATTTAGTTTTATAACTTAGATCAAATCAATCTCTTCCAATATGTGTTTTTTAACATTCTTCTCTTTGTTATTTGCATGGAGATGGTCATATATACCATAAAATGATGGAGAAGTCGTTTCTCCAAAAAAGTCATTTGGGTCCCATTTGAATTGATAGAATCCTAAATAACACCATCAATTTGCTCTTTGAAGAAAAGGCTATTGTCTGGAGTAATCAATTGGGTCGTATGGATCCTTGATATACATCTATGGGTCTAGAATTCTCTAGACTAATCTATGCAGGGATGAGTTTGTTTCATTCATATACATGTGATATAACAAATGTACTAATCATTTAGTTGGAGGAGATGAGTAGTTTTAGGGATAATAGACATGTTCAAGGGATTAGATTTTAATATTTTCCAGGAGTTGAGTTAACACCATTTGAGTGCAAAGAGCTCACGTTATATGGTTGTATGCAAAAGTTTCGTTTCTACTGCTGTGCAAGTGTTTCGATGGTGGAAAGTTGTTGTAAATCGATCCCAACCACATGTGAATTTAACATCCATGAGGAATACATAAAGGGTCACAACTTAATGGATCAACGAGCCATTTTTGGAGCTACAATTTTGAGATACATGAGATGTTGTCCACATGAAGTCAACGTACTGGAGCATTGAATAAATGGAGTTATAGTGGTGGTTGATGCAAGTTATCAACAATATATTTGTGAAGAATTGACCATTGATGTGCAAATATGTGGTGGAATGTTGTGAGTACACATGTTAGTTGTTGCAAAGGTTGAATTTTCTTATGAAGTGATGAGAAGATGTTGATGCAATTTATTTTTGTGTAGAGGCTATATTGAGCCTCATCTAGACACATCAAATCTATGGTTTTTGCTTGCAATTTATATACCTATTGGTCCATTAAGTCAAAGGATACTTGACTCATTCTCTCTGAGATATTAGTGATAGAGATTGTTTTGCAAATTTTAAATGAATGAGCTTGCCACCACTGTTGCTAAAGACACCCATGACTGATGATGGATTTCAAGTGGCTATGGCTGTAACATAATCTACTCGACCTGATGATACTCCTTGAAGGTATGATCACGTTGACTCTTCAACTCGACTTCATAAGCATGATTTGATGTTTGATTCCAACAACCTAGTGATCATGTTGCTTCACTCACTGATTTGAATGACGAAGAAGAGGGCAACCCCGATATTCCAATCATGATTCCTAGACAACTAACAAAGCATAAGAAGTGGCCAATAAGTGCATTGTTGATCAAACTGAAGCAACCATAAAAAAAAGTGATTTGATTTCATGGGAAAGTGCTTTGTGAAAGACATGACATTGAAGTATTTTTGTTTCGATCATTTTATCTCATATTGGAAGCAATGATTTTATTTAGAGGGTGATGATTCCGAGAGGCATATTGTTTTATATTTTGGGAATAATTACTTTCTTAGTGAAACACTTAAAGGTAAACAAACTTTTGAAAATTTGGTATTGTTTAGTTGGGTTAAAGACAAGTAAAATCAAAACATGCAAAGAAATCGAGGACATTAAAGATGGGGACATGGAGTTTTTTTTAAAGCGTTGTTGCAAGTTAATTACAATCACTAGCGAGAGAACAATCCTTAATAGGCAAGTACATGGGTTCTTTTCTTTCTTAGATGGATAAGTATGTAGATATAAAGTTGAAAGGAAGCCTTATTTTTGTATGAGTAAAAGGGAGATTTTTAATAGTGGTCTTAAGAGAAGTTGAATTAAGTGATTGTGTCAAGATTAAATTCATGGTGAAGCTTTCAAAATCATGAGATTTTGTTTATTTAAAAAGTTGAGGTCAAGTTAAAATTAAATCAAGTACATGCCACTTTTTTGGAAATAAAAAATGTCAACGATGTTGGTCAATGGAGTCAAAATCCAAGTGGGAAAGTTTATACTTTAGATTAAAAATTAAATTCATTGAAAACTCAAGAGACATGGTTGAAGTCAACAGTCAAAGCTCAAGAATAAGTAGCTATATTATTGCTATTATGAACTATTAAAAGTTTAAAATTGTCAAAGTTTATGATTAATCTCGAGGATTCATATGTCCAAGTTAAGTTAAGAGTTCGATTTAAAGACAAGTTAAGAGATTAAGAAATGTTTATGGTGAAACACTAATGGTGAATATTTGGTGTTAGAAATTAAATAATAGAGCAATGAAACTAAAATATTGGAAACACAAAAAAAACATAAAACAAGAGACACAAATATACATGGTTCACCTAATTTGGGCTATGTTGATGGAGAAACAATTAGTCCTTCCTTTTATATTATCCAACAAACTGAAGGGATGCAACCTACAACATATCCGTTGTAACTTCCTCTTTGCTCTCATATAATCTCCTCCCTTTTTCTCACATAATAATAATACATAGATGTAATACAATTCCCTCATATAAACTCGAGAGTTGTCTTCTAGGGGAAAAAAACCCTAAATTAACATAACTTCTACTGTCAGATCTTCCGCCTATTGAACGATCCAGATTGACTATGAAATTAAATTATTTTACAAAGCAACTTTTTAAAAAAAATTTCTGTTAGCAGGCTGCCTCTGAACCCTCGTCGGATTGGGATTGGGATCCAAACAGGACTGAAACAAGACCTTTAAATCAGGAAGATAATCAATCTCACACCCAACATTGGGTGGTAGTCAACACCCACAAATTATGTCAAAGTCATTAGAGTTTGTTGGTAAGATAAGTTGAAGTGAAATATTTATTGATGTAAAGAGTCAAAAGTAAAATCATGGAAATGGTGTTTCAATTAAGTTTGCCAAGACAAGGTCATAGGTATCTTGTAATGGCAGAAGTGTCATCAGACACCTGATTTTATTAATCAGAAAAATAATTGCATAATTTGATTTTGCAAGAGTTTACACCCGAACATCCAAACACTCTTGCAATGAGCTATTTATAAGCTCCATGTCCTAACTACATCTAATTATGGATCACTTATTAAATAACAAGTGTCCATTTACAATAAATGCTATTCAAACCAACTAGCTAACAAATCTCCTAAAATAGAGCCTAAGATACGACACATTTGGAGAGTCATATTTAGTTACAACAATATACTAATTCTAAATAATTAAACATTCTAGAACGATAATTATTAATTTAATATCTTAAATTAATAATTATTTTATTTTCTGACTTAGTTACCAGAGAATCCACAGTGAAACCCATTTTCCTATTAATTATTAATATTGATTTCTAATATTATTAATATTAATTAATAATTATTATTTTAAGTTATTTTAATATACAATACACTAATGTTACTATTCATTAAAATACCAATATGTATTATTAATTAATATATAGATTTTACATACTATTTTATAATAAATATTATACTAACATATATTATATATATTAAATATTAAATATTAATACAATGGACTAAACATTACTATTCATTAAATATTCACATTCTATTTTATAATTAATAATGTTATATTATACTAGCATATATTAAAATCAAATACCTATATGTAGTATTAATATAATAATCACTAAATATTTTAAAATAAGTTATTAATTTTAATTAGAATAATAATCAACATAATAATAATTTATAATAAAATAATAATTTAGAATAAATTAAAATCAATTAATTAACTCATCAATAATTAATCAAAAATTAATATTATTGAAACATGGCTGACATTCATCTCATCCCAAAACCTAATCTCCTCATTACTATTTAATCCCTCAATTGAGCTCTTCTTCTATCAAGCATTCATGAAGTCCTGATGATGGATCCCAGTTGGGATTTGAAACGTTGACGAAAAATGGGTTTACTGTGGATTCTCCGATAATTAAGTCAGAAGATAAAAACCACAGATGTCTTAAATCCAAAATTATTTTATTCTAATTTTATAACCTATGATAAGATTGTATTTTTGGATCATTTAACATCTTGTTGGACCTTGATCAACTCCAACAAGGAGCATATACATGACGAAATTTATTGTAGGTACATGTGAAATATATGAAGAAGAAGACTTTGTGATAAAAGCAGGAGGTAGAGAAGAAGACTATGATGGCAAGAATAAGCATTCAAGATAGTGAAGCATGAATAGAGAAAAGAAAAGGTAAAGTTCAAAGTGAAAGTCCAAGAAGAATATAGAACAAAGGGGATACCGCCAGACCAGATTCAAAGGAAAACATAGGTGAGTTATTGTGTTAGCAGGGTGAAATAGATTTTCTAAGAAGAGAGATACATTGTAGCTTACAGTAAAGGTGAATACAGTGGAGCTAAAACGAAAATTATAGTGAAGTGAAGGGCTTAATAGAAGTCACTTTCCATAGAGAAGTGGAAGCACAATTTAAGAAAGAGAAGAATAAGCGTGAAGGAGAAACTTGCAAGGATGGAACTTAAGAGATACTAGAAGAGGTCAAAGAAGGAAACCAAAAGCATCAACATTAATGGCAGAGATGAAGAACATGCAAGAATTTTAACAGATCATAGGGACAACTCAGAGAAGAGGGGTTGAAGCAGGTTACATAAGTGATGAAGAAAAACCACAAAAAGACATGGCAGTAAAAGAAGAGCAGGAAAGTGTTGAAGAAAGAATTGTAAAAACAATCAGGAAGGTAAGCTCTTGACCTTAGTTAGAAGTTCCTATAAATGAAAGAGTCTTAATGTAGAAGAATTGATCTAGTGGATTGCAAACACATAAATATTTTTAATATGAGGAGGTCGAAGATAATAAAAAGGTTATGTTTGTTGTTACAAGATTGAAAGGACATGTCTCATTATGGTTGGATGACATTAATAATCAAAGAAGAAAGAAACACAAGAAAAACATCACATCATAGGATACAATGGTAGCTAAGTTGAAATATAAATTCATTCTAAGGGACTATTACACAGTTCAAAAGATTTCAAAATCCGAGGCAAAAGGAAATGAGTGTGAAAGCTTATATGGAGGAATTTTACAAGTTGGCTATAAGGGTAGGTCACATAGCAGAAGATGTGAAAAAGGTAGCAGGATATATAAATGGTCTAAAATTTAGCTTTTAGGTTGAGATTTGTTTATTATCTTGAAGAACAAAGGAGGAAGGTCATCGAATTGCACTTAAAGTAGAAAAAAAGGTGTCTAGGAAAAGACTTAGTATCAATGAGAAAGAAACAACTATTGCAGAGGTAAGAGGCAACATTATACAACAATTCAATTCAAGTTTATGAAGGAAGATAAGGAAGTCCTCCAAGTCAAATTCAAAATCCAAGAGAAGATCATCCATACAAAAGAAGAACATCACATTTATAAGACGGATATTTTTAGGGTAACTGTTTTAGATGCAATGAATATGGTCATAGATCTTATGGATGCTCAAATTTTCTACATGAAGATCATACTAATTAGGTTGTTCAAGCTAAAGATAAAAAAAAGTGCAGGATCATCATTGCTGATGAAAAAGATGCTTCTCAATCCAAGCAACAAGATCAAAGAGCAATTCTAGAGAAAATATTTGTTTAGAACTACTTGCAAGTAAAAAAGTAAGTGCTACAAAATTATTATTGATGGTGGTGCTATAGGAAATTTAGTATCTCTTGAAATGGTTGAGAAATTGAGTTTGGAAATATTTGTTCATCCTACACTTTATAAAGTGTCATGGTTACATAAAGAACATCAGATTTTGGTAAATGAACAATGCAAAATAGAGTTTAAGTTAGGAAAACTATCAAGATGAAGTACTTTGTGATGTAATATCTATGGATGCTTGTCATGTTTTATTGGGTATACCATGTCAATTTGATAAGAAAGCAATTCATGATGGGAGAAATCATACATATACCTTTGAAAGGGATGATGAGAAATGCACATTGCTATGATTAAAAGATGAAGGTGCAATAGTAGAGATCATTAATCAAGTGCTAGTGACAACTGAGGAGTTTTTGAAGGAAGGAAAAAAATATGAGAAATGCTATACATTGCTTGTTAAGCCAAATACAATTGTTGTAGACATTGAGGTAATTGATTTTCCTTTTGAAAATCATACTTTGTTAAATGAGCACAAGAATATGATGACTAACGAATTGTTTAGTGAAATGTTGATAAGAAAAGAAAGATCATCCAACGATATCTACCACAAAAGATAATTTTTTGAAAGAAGTTGTGATGGAAGGAAATGGTGAAGAAATTGTAATAGGTGAATAATATGAAAATATAAAGCAAGAAGTTGTCTTGAGAGACAAAAGGGTTTTTTGTGTGAGAAACCTCAAATTGATCTTGAAAATATTATGAGTAAAGATTGTTGTGGAAGAGAAAGTATTTGTGGATTTCAGAAAGGAGCGGAAACAAGTGAATCAGGTACAATTTCATGCATATGGGACACACAATTAGGTAGTGGATTATACATATGGGGAAGAAAGGAAGGAAAGACAGAAAAATAAGAATATAACTTTCTTTCAAGTTGTCCTGACATTGCATTGATTTTTATGTATGAGGATGGACTTCTATAACCTTATGAACAAATTATTTTATTTAACATGCTTGCTTTAGGTGGAGGTGTAACCTGTTATCACTCAAGAAAAAAATTTTCAAAGCTGAAATTGTCTAGGTGATTTCGTAGCGCATAATTCATATTTTGCACTGGTTGCGCTACGAAATTGGGGAATTGTTCAAATCCATAGCCAATATTTCACAGCTGTCTCCTATGGATTCTGTGGGAATATTTGACTCAACATGTCACAGTGCTGGATCTTATCATCAATATACAAATAATACTGTTGTGTTTCATTCTCAAGGTTTTTCCTATAATCCCACTACATTGGCCAAAGTTCTGGTATCCAGTGGAAGTCAATATCCTAGCATGCCTATTGTACAAAGTTCTGTTTCCCTCCAGAAATCCACATGCCTCTCATTTAAAAGGCACAAAGCAACACCTTCAACGAGATTTAACGCGACAAAAACTCTATTCGAAGATAAACCCTTGCTCTGAAGCTGTATTCTGTTAAGCGTGTTTGCTACTTTGGCCTTTGTTCTGCTCTGATTTACTCCCAACATCAAAGATGCCGAAGTCTAAGCGCAACAAAATGGTGACTCTTTCTAAAACCAACGGTGACATCTATTTATCCCAGTCCCAAGCTACTGGAAACTGCGACTGAAGTGACATCCAGGTTTTTAAAGAGTGACAACCACAATTTGAAGTATATGGGTATTGATGCACTTGGTGGAGTCATTAAGGTCAACCCTGACTTCGCAGAAGAACATAAATTGGCAGTGATCGATTGCTTAGAGGATCCAGATGATTCACTTAAATGGAAGACATTGGATTTACTTTATAAAATGACAAAATCCAGCAACGTTGAAGTAATTGCAGAACGCATGATCAGCTACATGATCAGCATCAATGACTCGCACTATAAAACAGAAATAGCATCAAGATCCATCGAACTTGCAGAACGCTTTGCACCAAGCAATCATTGGTTCATTCAGACTATGAATAAAGTCTTTGAGCACGATGGAGATCCGGTAAATATTAAAGTGGCACATAATTTAATGCGAGGGATTGCTGAAGGTTCTGGTGAAGATGATGAGGATGCTGATAGCCAATTGAGATCTTCTGCTGTGGATTCATATTTGCAGGTACTTGGAGAGCCGAAACTTCCATCTATTCTTTTGCAAGTAATATGCTGGGTTTTAGGAGAGTATGGAACAGCTGATGGGAAATACTCTGCGCAATATATTATAGGAAAATTATGTGATGTGGTCGAGGCTCATTCGGGGAATAATGTGGTCATGGGTTATGCTACAACTGCCATCATGAAGATCTGTGCTTTTGAAATCACAGCTGGAAAGAAAGTGGAAAAACAAGTGGAAGCAGAGTTAGTATCAAAAGAAATTGGGTGCCATCTGTTGCAAGTTTTTGAGGCGGTGAATTTTGTTCTTTTTGATTTACGAGGCTTTACTAGGTCATCTCTTATTAACGCAGTACAATGTCCATATTCGTGGGCAAAATCTCCCGAAAAGCTGCTGCAGCGGGATACATATTGGATACTAGCAATCCTGTTCCTGGTTTTGAGAATGTTTCAGTTTCTATTCCCAAAGCTATTAATATGGGCGAAGAGGGTTTGGAAGAGACATGTTTGGCCTGAAAATGGGGCAGCCTTGAGAGAGAATCATCCGACATTCATAGAGCAGGTTTTAAACATTTTCAATGTTAATAGAATTAAGAGGAGTCTGTTCTAATGCCCAGTGTTCTTTCAAGGAATGGAGTTCATAGTTTTCCATCTCTCTTTCTACAGAACCAGACATCAAGGGTGCGCTATCGTGGATTAAAAGACCTAGATTCACTTGTCCATTTCTATAAGGAGATTACAGGTCTTATTACAGGTCAAACGGTGTCGGTTAAAGCGTTTAATTGGCATGTCTACTCTGCTAGTGTCGTGGATGCTTCATTTGAGGGAAATGCTCCTCCCGTTTATACATTAGAGATGTGCATGACACAACCGGACTGCAAAAAGGCGTCTGTCCTTTATAAGGATACCTCCAAGTCTGCAATGGAGATTACACTTAATTCTGGAATAAGCGATATTCTTCCTAAGTCTAAGATTTGTGACTTTCAGTTTGATCCATGTGGGTATTCCATGAATGCTTGAAAGGATGCAGAAAGGTTATGAGTCTCGGTATTGAGGAGGGTTTTAGGAATTTGAAGCATTTACAAGTAGAGGGATCGGGTTTTACAGATTCAGGATTGATCGCCGTTGGTAAATGTTGCAGGCACCTTTTAGGTATTGATTTGGAAGGGTGCTCGAGAATAGCAGAGTCCGGGCTTAAGAAGATCATGGAAGATTGCAGGGAACTGAGTCAGATAAATTTAAAAAACTGTAAATGTGTCGATGTCAAAGCTTTAGCTTAGATGGTTTTCTATAGGCCCTCCCTGAGAAAGCTCGTGCCCCCTTCATCATGTGTGTCCGAGGGACAGAAGGCACTGCTGTTGCGACATGGATGCAAACTCTTCAGTTGCAGTAACAGTTAAGTGACATTCATAAACAGTTATATCTGACCTAGATTTGGGCGTATCCCTGGAGTTCAAATGTTTGCTAAGATGTAGGTTACCGTCTTGATAGTTGCCTTAACAGCTCTGAGTATGCTTTGCCAAGTATTTTATAGATACCCAAAGAGCTTATGTTATATTCAAATATCTCTGCAACTTATAACATCAATGCCATGGAATTAACATTCTACAAAATATAGTTCTTTGCCTGGACACAGTAAACCTATTTGGCAGCCCTGGTTCTAAATGTGAATGATGCGGTGATTTTTATTGAGTATGGTCTCAAGGAGAATGCAGAAATGCTGGTTGCTTCCTGCCTACAGCTTTTTCTCAGGGATCTTCTAAGGTCTTTACACCATCCACAGGTTGCAAGCTTATTATGTAAACCGGAAGGCAGGAAAAGACTGGCAATAATTGGGTATTCATCGTTTGCTTTGTACTCATTTTTAAGTCAAGTAGCCATGGAGGATGACATGAAGTCAGACACCACAGTGCAGTTTTTAGAAAGATTGAGAGAATGTGCCACTTCTCATAGGCAGAAAGCACTTGTATTGCATCAACTGGGTTGTGTGATGCTAGAAAGGCAACAGTACAGGGAGGCGCAAAATTGGTTTGAAGATGCTGCTGAGGCAGGGCATGTGTATTCACTGGCTGGTGTGGCAAGAGTAAAGTTCAAGCAGGGCCATATACATTCTGCTTATTGCCCTGAGTAAAATAGAACCTGAATCATGCAGCGTGCTGTCTTAGATTGAAAGACTACAAGAAAGCAGTTAAATCATGTTCAAAGGTGTTAGAGTTTGAATCACAAAATATGAAAAGACAAATTGAAGATTTGCAGATGCAGCTAAGCCAGTAGGAAAGCTTTCCTTAAGGAAATCACACAGCAATTTTGAATAGCTTCAAGACGGTTGAAAGGGACATTCCAATATCAAAGAAGCTCAAGATAGTAAGATTTTGATGTTAAAGCTGTGTTTTGTGATTACACAGCAGTTTCGTAGCGCGCTACGAAACTGCTGTAGCTGCATGTTTCAGTTGAGCCAATCAATTATGATTGACAAATCAACAAATCTTTTTGAAAGGTGTTGTCTTCACACATGAAAAAATGACCAGCACATCAAGGACATGACAGTCTACTTCATTTTGGGTAATTAAAGGATAAAAGCATGCTTCTTTGGATTCGAATATTTTGAGGCAAACCAAGGACCGACAAACAGGAGCAGTTTCCTATATTTCAGGGTATTGGAAAACATGTTACATTAAAGGCCAGCAAGCAACTACAGACACCTATCACAGCCAAACTAAAAGAGACCACTTGTCAGAGAATGAGCCTGTTTTCTCCTTTTTCTCGTAGGAGCACCATCTTGATTGTAATAAATGCTATTTCCAGCATGATGTCGAATTAGAATCCTAATTGTTTTAGGATTTTAGAGCTGTCAATTTGTAGTCTGCTGTATTTATTAGTTAGTTTCAAATGTTAGCAGGTGTCATCATAGGCAGAATTGGAGTTCCCCTCACGCTGGAGGAGGAACCTCAATTAGGTAGAAGAGCTCTATATATAGCTGAAACATCAATGTAACAGGGGTTGGATATTTTATAAAACAGAGGACTGTTTTGGCTTATGTAAAAACAGAGTTCAGTAATATAAATGACTGTTTTACTTCTCAGGATTCATAAGGGATTTTCTTGTTCAGAATGTGTGATGGTATATTTTCTTTAGTGTTCTTTTACAGTTGTACAAATGCATAATCACTCAGAATTCATTGATCATGCTTTGACTTCCTGTATGTCTTTGTAAACTGTGGTTTTATATAAGTGGTATTCTGAACATCCAAATGCTAAATGCCCTGACTTCTATGTAAGGCATCATCATTGTTTGCTGTAGTATGTTTGACTCCATAGGCCCAATGGAAACTTATGTAATGTTTGTCCAGCCTTCATTATTTGTCAATGTTATTCACAAGAGTTAGCCATCTTATTAATAGTCAAAATCAATAATCCTTTGAGAGAGCCCTCTCAGGCTAAGGAGGCTAAGCCTTAGTCAAAAGATTGGTGTGAAATAGTTACTTGAAGTCTTCCTGGGTTGCAGCCTTCCAGGGCTTGATTTTGAGATAACATAACCAAAGAATATAAGAACATATTGAAGAAGAAAAATGAAGAAATGAATCATGAGAAGGCTTTAGTTATGTAGAAGAGATTGTATGTTTTTGTAATAATCAAGTTTCAAGACTAAAACAATAAAGTACAATTAAGAAGCAAAACAAGTTTACACCTCGCAAATAGACCTTGGTATGACCTTGGTATGCAGGAAACAAATCTTTGAAGAAAGTGTTCTATTTTATAGATGCACCTGCACGTATTTTAAACTTTCAAGTGAAGGCTACTGCAAAAGGGAATTTATGGATCGGAGTCTAATGCAAGAACATCATTTAAATTAAGTTGTAATATGATCTTTAACTCTCTAGAGTAGTCTACTTAAGGATGAGTTTGTTTCTTTAATATATCCTGCAATATAAAAAATGTACTAAATAAAATGTACTAAATAAGCATATAGTTGGAGGAGTTGAGTAGTTTTAGGGATAATAAAGATATACAAAGAATTAGATTTGATATTTTCTATAAATGAATGATAGAAACCAATCTTTCATGGTTCAAGCCAATTACAAATTATTTGTATAAATACATTTCCAGCAGAAAAAATAAGCATGTAAAAATAAAGAATTAAAAATAATAATTATTCATCCGTGTGTAGTCTGAATCAATCACCCCCTCTTCCATGTTTTGTTAAATCTATCGTCAATATATTATTTTCTGAAAGTTATTCTTCATTTTTTTTTCACAACAAATTTAGCTACCACATTTAAAAAAAATTATTCATTAAATAAAAATACAAAATATGTATATACATTTCTTTTGGATGATTATTTGTACACTCATTCATCTTCATTGACCTCTTCTTCCCATGTTTAATCTTTATTAATTTTGATTTTGTATTTTATTTGTTTAATAAATTTACTTAACCATTTACACAAAAGCAAAAAAAACTATGAAAGTTATTCACCCAACCTTTCATCTTCACAGTAATATTCAAAATTAATCTACCACATAAAAGCTTTACGTCCGCGATTTCCATACATTAATCTAAAATGACAATTCATTTTACGATAAGCACCCATTCTTCAAAGCATTCCTGTATTCTCATAATTAAATAATTTCGATCAAATACAATTAACGTAATATATGAGTATTAGGATTTTATGCCAACACGAAGGTATATTTACAATAGATGTATTTTTATCCAACACACAAATTTCAAGGTGGAATTTATTTGAATCAGCTTCTAATGATTCTCTTACCATTTTTTTGTTTTTGTTTTGTTTTGGATTAATTGAATTAAAGATATACGAGGATATGGATTTTTTCTTATTCAATTATTCCTTATTTATTTCCATTTCTATTAGTATGGAGGGAGAGAAAAGCAATTTCAAAATATGATGATTAAGTTTTATTAAGGTTAATGATTAAGTTTTATTAAGGTTAATGTGGTTTATTAGATAAAAAAATAAAAGATTAATTATGATTTTTTAATATTTTATTTCTATGATAAAAAAGAAAGGAGACAGTTTTGCAGACGTGACAAGTCAAGAAGGTTGGAAGTGTGACAAATGTTTTGGAAGTGAGAACGGATGTGGGTAAGAGTCACAATTTAAGAGAAAGTGTTTTTCATATTCAACCATCTCCGTATCACAGAGGCGGTAGATTCTTTTGTCCCAGTGTGTTTTGAGAATAGACCAATGCCCAATTTTGGGCCACAATTCATGAGAATTAGTTCTTATCCTTTTAGTGTTCACTTTCTTCTTAGCACTAATCAAGACATAGTGATAATTCTGGTTAGCAAGGGTAGGGTCGATCACATCCTTATAATACCTTAGCTTCCTTTTTCTCTCTAGCTCCTTATTGTCCTATAATTTATCCTGAAATTTGGAGGTAATAATGTTTTTAATATTATCCTTATTGCCCAAGATGACTCTTCCGTTATGCCCAATGATTGAGCCTAAGAGTGAGTATCCTTGTATCATCCACCCTTGAGACAGAAGTGGAATTTTGACTAGAATTAAAATAATATGATATACCAAATTGAAATCAATTTTTTTTCTTACTTTTTAATATAAACTTTTTGGTAAAATTACAAATTTTACACTAACATCCCAATACTCTTATGGAAAAAATTAAATTTCCCTTTAAAACCGCTTGTGATATACATGCATATAAAAACGTTAAATTTCACTTTAACACCACTTGTGATGTACATGCATATAAAAACGACCCTCTATTATTATCAAATTAAAAATAAAATGTAATAAAGTAAAAATAATATAATTGTAAATATAAAAAATAATAAAAACAAGATCTAAACATCCAATAACTCTTGTGAAATAAAAAAGTAGATTTAATTCACTAAAACAGTAAAAATGTATTAGTTATAGTGATAGGAAACCCGTTTTACATAAAAGGAACCTGAAGCCGAAGTTACAAGAGGTGCGTATGAACTTATTTAGCATGTATGTTAATCTTAATTTATGAATAAAATGTTAATCTTAATTTATGAATAAACTTACTTTAAACTTTTATAATATAAAAATGACTCTTTGATAATTATTGGCATATGATATTATATCGAACCAAAACATTATCACAAAATATTTAAGATTAAATATAAATAATTCATTTATGTAAGGGAATATATGTTAGGTTTCCAAAAAAAATATTAATTAAATTATGTTAGGAAGGTAAATGCCTTTTTAGATTTATACATGTTATCGCTAAATATAGTTTTCATTCATACTATTTAGAAAGTAATTTATTAATCCATTTCCCATTTAATAAAAACATATACTTCTTTTTTGTTTAAGTGTAGGTTATATAATCTCCTTTTAAATAAAAAAAAATGTTAAATAAATTATATTAAGAATGTAAATGCCTTTTTAGATTTATACATATTAATGTTAAACATAGTTTTCTTTTATACTATTTAGAATGTAATTTATTAATCTATTTTTTTTAATAAAAACATATATATTTTTTATTTATTTAATGTTTAAGTGTAAGTTGTATAATCTCTTTTTAAAGAGGAAAATGGAAGTTACACTGAAAAATAAGTAATGTTATACAACTCTTTTTCCTAAATTAGAATGAAAGTGAGAAATAATCTGTATATATAGAGGTTGGGGTTCCAAATCAACTAAAATGGTAGGTATGGTTTGTAATGTTATACAACTTATTTTATTAAAAGCATGTTTCTTTTCTCAAATTAAAACGAAAACAAAAGTGAGAAAAAAATAATCTTTATATAAAAGGTTGGGTTCCATTTTGACAAAATAAATTGTTACGATGCCAAAAGCTCAATAATAGTTGCATATCTTATTAGTCCATCCGTATTGGATGAAATGTATTTTGAATTAATTATTAGATGCTTAAAAGGCATGACATAGTCGTAACTCTAAAAACATATCATAGACGACACAACACATCAATCAACTAGATTGTGTTCTTTGATTGACTTCAATAATTTCCTTAATATTCATATTCTTTTTCTTCTTTAGGAAGAATTGTTTTTTTTTCAATATTTTTTTTTTAATACTTATACACATCCTTTTGTTATTAGTGTTGTGGTTTTCTTATTGAACTTGAAATCTCTTCTAATAACTTAGAAGGATAAAAACAAGAGTCATTAAGTCTTCAAAGTATTTAACGAGGTAGAAGGAGAAAAGCAAGAGTCATTAAGTCTTCAAAGTATTTAACCAGGTATAAGGAGAAAACAAGTCATTAAGTCTTCAAAGTATTTAACGAGGTAGAAGGAGAAAAACAAGTCATTGAGTCTTCAAAGTATTTAACGAGTTTTTTTGGTTGAACCGATATTATTTGGGAATAGAAAAATTGGGCCATTGTTGGTCAAAATCTCCCCGATCTAGTGATTTTGTCAAAGAGATCACAAGTTCGATAAACTTATGAAACGATACGCAAAACTAAAATTTGACTAAACAATTTCCGCGTGGATTTATTTATTTATTTATTATTATTTTTTTAATTTCAACATCCACTAAACAATTTCCGCATGGATTTATTTATTTATTATTATTATTTTTTTAATTTCAACATCCACAATAGCAAGGCATTAGACAGATTCTCTCTCTCAACAATGGTGAGATTTGTAATATTTTCTAGAATCTTCACACTATTCAAAAGCGGAAAAATAGAGCAATTTATTTTTGACATTATAAATAACCCACTCAACAAATATTTGGGTGATATTGGATAATAAATTTCCTTTAATTTTTTATTTTTATTTTATTTTTTATTTTTATCTATTGAGTATGTCGACAGTTTAAATTATTGTAACACATTTTTTACTATTTAATAATAATAACAACTAAATGGAAGGATCTAATTCGTTCAATGTTATTAACAATAACACCAAAAATCTTCTTCAGTTTGTAATTTTTTACAAGGAAATTAATCCACACATGTAGGATACTATCATTTAATAATTCTTTGAAATGTAAATACTAGTAATACAATCCTAATTGAGTTAGATTAATGATTTATGAGTGAACCATTAAACAATAAAATTGTCTACATCTAATATGGAAAAATCCATCAATATAATTTATCAAATCTATTTACAAAAATGTAAGTAATTGCATGTATCAATAATCAAGAGAGAACTCGAAAACAAGTTAAAATTTGACTGACATATAATAAGGACAATCACATATCAAGTTCCACTAGTCATGAGCAACAAACTACAATAGGGATGGATTTTTTTTTGGGAGCAAACTCTCCTCTCAATCAACCCCATAATTAGAGATTGAGAGCTCCCAACCCCTCAATCACCAAGGCTATACCAACTAATATCTTGTTATTTTTTGTCATACTAGATTTGATTTATTTTACTTCAAAAATTTATTTAAAGCCCCAGAAAATATTTATCTCAAATACTTTTTAAATCTGTCGAAAAATAAATACGCTAGTATATCAACTTAAAAAATGCAGTAGAAAAAAAATGAAGAGGTCAATCACACCATAACAACACATTTACGCTAAACACAATCTTCCTTTAATTTCTCGAGAAAATTTTAGGTTAGACCCATGGAGAATGCATAGCAAAATACAATCGTTGGGCACCTGGAAAATTGATCCCACTAGGAAAATCAACCACAGAGAATTAATCTCGTGGAAATTGAACCACTTGAAGCAAATCAACCCTAGAGAATTAATAACCTGTCTCACAAGCAAATCAACCTCCCTTTCTCCTTGTCTCATGCGACTCCTGTGCACTAGAGAAATTGACCTCTCTGGATAATTCAACCTTCTCCACAATTCAACCCTCTTCTTCAACAACTCAACCTCCCTCTTTCTTGAGCTCAATCTCCTTGAATTTCTCTCGAAATTCCCTATTGCACTTTTTCTCACTTCTCCTTAGTCTAGTTGAGCATCTCACTCTAGAGAAAATCACTTTTGCCACTTGTGTGTGTCTTCTCCTCTCTCTTAAGCCTATTTTATAATTTCATTAAGCCAAAATCCCTAACCCTAATCTGGTAAGTGATTAATGGCTATGCTTAAATCCTAAGCCTCACTTGGGATCAATGGTTGAGATTTTATTTAAGGCACTTAAATAATTCTATTAATTATCTGTATAAATTTGGCCTAATAGTTCACAATAATT
Source organism: Pinus tabuliformis (assembly GCA_031772625.1). Lineage (NCBI taxonomy): Eukaryota > Viridiplantae > Streptophyta > Pinopsida > Pinales > Pinaceae > Pinus > Pinus tabuliformis. The sequence continues at coordinate 832,660,746 of CM062807.1, read as the reverse complement.
AATTACATTAATGATTGTATTTTTATTATGCTAATCTTAGGAAAGAAATCATAATATCATTTACTCCTCCAAGCAAGCATCTAAAGATACAATCAAAGATCTTCTACATCTTAGGACACCAATTCAATATATAATACCTTTCTAAAGTTACAAAATCAACACTCTCCTAGCAAGGAAAGGATTCTCTGGAGATGTATTACACAATATCACAACACCTCTCTAGACCCTATTTGTGATGAAGTGGTATCTGATCTATATATGCTTCTACCTATTATAAAACATTGGATTGTCAAAGAGATTAATGAAATTTTGATTGTCATAATGAATCATAGTTGGCCCCATTTTAAGACCAAATAATCCCGTGAGCATCTTTTGAAGCCATATGGCCTCACAACTTACTAGACCCACTGCCATGTACTCTGCCTCTGCTAAGCTAAGTGCCATTGAGTGTTGATTCCTACCACGATATCATAGTGGATCCCAAGTTGAAACACCATCTAGAAGTAGATTTCTTGTCCATTGTATTCCCTGCCCAATCAGAAGTTGTGTAGCCCTGCAACTACACTCCACCAACTTTGACATATCTTAATCCAAAGTCTAATGTACCTTGAAGGTACCTCAATACATTCTTTACTGCCATCCAATGAACTTGCCTTAGCTCCACCATGAACTTACTGAGCGTATTCACTACACAACATATATCCAGCCTTGCGCTGACAAAATACATCAAGGACTTGATCAACTATTTGTACAAATTCGTATTCACCAAATCACCCTCAAAAGAACTTAGCTTCCTTAAGTTGGTGATCATAGGTGTAGACATAGACCTGTAATCCTTCATCTTGAACCTCATGAGGATCTCAACTGCATACTTTCCCTACCCTAGGAAAATATCTCCTTGTTGTTGCCACACCTCGAATTCCAAAAAGTAGTGCATGAGCCCAATATCTTCCTCCTAAAACTTTGAAGCAAGGTCCTCCTTGCACATCCCAATGAACCTCTCCAATCATGTTAGAAAGAGATCGCCAACATAGTGGAACAAGATAAGCGACTCACCATAAAAAAGTACATAGTACAAGTTGGAGTCTGTTTCACTCTTAGTGAAGCCCAATCCAAGTAGGTACCCATCAATCTTGGAGTACCATGTGTAAGTGCTTACTTAATTTTGTATAGGGCCTTCTTCAATCTTCATAAATGGGACTCCCTCCCATGCACCTCAAATCCCTAAGGCTTCTCAATATACACCTCTTCCTCAATCACCCCATTGAGGAAGGTAGTCTTCACATCCATTTGATGTATCCTCCACTCCATCTCTGAACCAATAGAATAGATGCATATCTGACGACAGGTGCAAATGTGTCCTTGTAGTCTACTCCCCCCTGGGAGAACCCTCTTGTCATGAACCTCACTTTGTAATTCTCCAGACTGCCATCAATTGCATATTTGATCTTATAGATTTATCATGAAGTAGCCATTGACTTCCCCTCAGGTCTTGGCATTATGTTCCAAACATTGTTTCTTATGATGGAACTATACTCTTCCATCATGGCATCCCTCCAAACCTACTGGTTTTCTACCTCCTCAAAGGTAGAAGGCTCAGACTTATTGATGTTTATTGTCAAGGAAAAATAATTGGAAAATCTGGCCAATGGTATACTCTCCCTGAAGGTTTTGCTAGGTTCATCCACATGCTCCTCAACATCTCTTAAGTTCTTTTTGGCTTGTCTCGGTCTCTTCCTGATAGAGCTCGAAGGAACATCTTGCTCCTTCTCTTGATCTAAATACTATGTACCTACTATTGGTGATGTTTGTTCCTCCTTAACCTTCAAAGCCTCTCGCTCTAATCCTTTATCATTGTTGGATCTATTCCATGTGGCTTCCTAAAGGTCTTAGCCTCCTCAAATATAACAACCCTCTTGACCACTATCTTCCTCTAACTTTGAGTGTAGGCCCTGTAGGCCTTTGAAGTTGCATTATATCCAACAAAGATGGCCTTCTATGATGAGGGCTCCAGTTTAGTCCTCTTCTTTTAAGGAATGTGGACATACACTGGATTATCAAAGATGCGGAGATGACTCACTTCTATTTTACTCTTGTAAAAGTCTCCTTAGAAGTCATGTCCTCCACTTCCTTTTGAGGACTCTTTTCTTGCAAATATATAGCCGTATTACATACCTCTACCCACAAGAACATATGAAGCTCCTGATCATAGATGATGACCTTGGCTACATGGAAAATTTTAGGGGCTAATATCCATAGGTGGGCTAATTTTCCATGCTTTTTCCAAAAAAAAGATTCGTCAATTTCCATTTTTTCTAAAAATGATTAACTCAAATTTTATAATATAAAATTATTTTACCTTAAAGATTACCAAAATTTTATAAACATTATATAGAAAATCATTAGAAATTTGAATATTTTTTACTGAGATATCTCCAAATATTTATAGTTTGAATATTAGGAACTAGTAAGATCTACCAAGATTTCTAAACTTTAAAATCAATTTCCATCCTTAAAATTTTCCCTACTTGGATATTCTTCCTCTCTACCACTCCATTCTGTGGTAGATTGTAGGGCATTGCCAGTGCTTTCTTGATTATTTCTTCCCTGCATAAATACTTAAACTCGTTGGAGGTATAATCGCCCCTATTGCTTGATATCAGGACCTTGATATTCTTCCTCGTTTGGTTCTTCACAAGTGTTTTAGAACTCTTAAAACCAACTTAAGATCTCATCCTTGGTATTTAAGAAATAAATCTATGTCCTCTTGGAATAGTCATATATGAATGTCACAAAATAACATCTCCCCGAGATTGAATCCATTGACATATGACCACATATGTCATAATGAACGAAATCCAACACACCCTTGGACTTGGTCGCACTGCTAAGAAACACTGCCTTGGCTTACTTGCCAAGGCACATCCATTACACACACCATCATGCTCTATACTAAACTTCAAGAAATCAGTTACTATCTCCCATAATAGTGGCAAATCCTTGCAGTGTAGATGTACCATACTCCTATGCCAAATATCACTCTGGTTGTCATTGTTATGTACTAGGGATTTCACTAGTTATCCTCTCAACATATATACATTGTTAAATATTGACACAATTTTTTATGGTTCTTTGTTATTCTTATGACGAGGTTTCATAGCTATAACAAAAAAATGATATTTCATGAAACGTTGTTTTCGGTGCAGTCACATTTTCGACCCTTTCTTGCTCGTCGAAACTCCGATGCAACGCATCATCACACTGACACTTGTTAGTCGCAAACACTTGTCGGAATTTCCCATGGTTGTGACATCACTGTTGTTAGAAGTGGCATCTCAAGACTGAAGGGTACAACGTTTTTTTGTGACAATCCAACCATGGTTGCGACGTTGCTACCATCGGAAATAACATCCCAAGACCGACGAACTTGACAATTTCTTAAAGATATTGCTACGAACTCACCATGATTGTGATGTTACTGCCATCGAAAGTGGCATTGAAAGATCGACACACTCACCATTTTTTTTAAAAGATATTGCGATGAAATTGCGATAGTTGCCACGACATTTAGATGGAAATGATGTCGGACGACCGATGACGTTAGAAATTAAAAAAATAAAATATATTGGCACTTAGAATTTCTTTGCATATTATTTTTAATGGTTTAACATTTCAAATATGTTTCAATAATTCAAATGAATTATGTTTTTGTAATGGATTAGATAAGTTGAGAATTAAATTATGTCAAGGGAAATTGGGTTTTCAACAAGACAATTATGCCTAAAGACGAGTGACCTAAAAGGATGACTGAAAATCAATAGGTTTTAATGGTTATATAATGTCCATGATGGGACATTTGAATTATCCTCCCCACATTTCATGCTAATGATTATAATCTTGAATGATTTAGCATTGGTTTTTTTATCATCATCTCAAAATGACCTAGTAGATGAAAATTTACTATGTCTCTCATCGTCACTTCACACCATCTCACGGATGACCCCTTCTATAGATTATGTGCATGAATTTCTGGCATGTCATCCACTCTAGCTAGCTTATGATTGATTGTGACAATAGGCGAATAAAAGACACTTTATAAGTAGAGGATCGCTGCTAGTTCATCCTCCATACACCCCATATCTAGTGCTTTCATAATTTTCCACTTCCAACATTATATTATGGAAATTCATTTTGGTGGCTAATTCTATTGATAGTCACAACACATTTGGAAGTTAACATTAGTACAAAATGGCTAACTAGTTACTAAAAAATCGATTGAAATTTGCATATAAACGACATTTTTTTAGTCGGTGACCAATAGTGGCTAATTTACAGTTCCTTATAATGTGATCAACTTTTAGTTGTATTTATCTTAGTCATTAATTTGCTGTCTCAATTTTATTGTCCAATAGTATATTTATTCATAAATTTGGTCATAAATTTAGTCATAAATTTAGTCAGTAATTGTCACAATTAATGATCAAATACACAACAAAATATACTACTACATGATCACTCAAGAAAACCAATTAATGACCAAATAAATATGACCAAAATGTTGGTTGTGTTATAATATATTGTAAATTAGCTACTACTAGTCATATATATGTAAATTTTAGTCATTATTTGAAACCAATTAATAATCAAATAAATATGACTAAATTTTGTTTGTGTTATAAGATACTATAAATTAACTACTAATAGTTGTATATATGCAAAATTTAGTCATAATTTGTAATCACAAATTTATCATTTACAATAGTCATTTATCTTTTTAGGTAGTTTCATATTCATTATATAAATGTCTGGTTTAATAATTTATATTCATTTCATTTACTTTCATTAATAATCATTATAAACTACTAATTTAATTGTTGTATATTCATTTTATTTGTGTTAATCATTAATCAATATAAGCTACTAATTTAGTAGTTTTAGATTGATTTTATGTGTTCATTATTAATTAACATAAATTAATTAATGTGATTTTGCGACTAAATTAAAAAAATGCCATACAATGTGCACGTTCATCTAATATGAAAATGCAAAGTTATGTTAATTACAATACTAAATAATATTAAGCACAATTATAAATAATTTCAACTATATAAATTATATTATATGAAATTTCAAGTACTACAATATCAATTTCCAACTTAATATTGGTTGGACTACAATTTACCCATGAAATATTGTTTTATCACTTCAAAACATTATCATTGTGTTTCCAATACATTGTAGGTGAATTCAGTGACTCTAAAGACTTGAGCACCAATATGTATGTGTGTGTCTCATGCAAGATATTGGCTTTAAGGGTATCACTAGATTGGTTATCTTCTCTCCCTTTCTGCATTTGTTGCTCCAGTGTTATTGTTCTCATCTTTCTTCAATTCATGCTTTTTACCATCAATATTGAGTCTCTCTTTTGAAAATAGAAGAAGATACAATGCAGAGTATAAGACATGAAAGATGATGAACACTAAAATATAAACTAAAGTAGACTGTAAAAGATTTATATGACATATAACTCAACATCAACAATGCCAATGTCATTTTCCCCCCGAAAAACAAGAAACTCGAACATGTTTTCTTCAGTTGGGCAATAGTGATGTGGGCAGATGACCTATATAAACAAAGAAAATAAAACGTCATCATAAAAAATAATATCTTAGGAACTTAGTATTCAACCTTCATGAAAAGCTAAGGCACAATTAAGCCAACTAAGTTACATGCTAAAAATCTCAAACTATCAATAACTTGTGAAAGCAAACGAAAATAAAAATACAACATATAATAAACAAAAACCATGTGGTGGGAATCTCACTACTTTTTATTTTTTGCACATTGCCACTACTTTCTCTTGTTATAATAAGTTTAATAAAAAGATAAAAAACAATTAATATAATATCTTAGAAGAATAAAATATGAAGTAAGCAATTTAATTAATTAAATAAAAATATAAGTAACTTGAAAAGCAATTGGTTCTACATAGATAATTTTAATAAAAATATTATTTTAAAAATTGTATAACAATTTCTTATTATTAATATATTGAAAAAATATATAAATACAAATAGAGTTTAAAGTGGAACCAGTTGCAATGATCAAAGTGTCGTATTTGAAAGTTGTCCATTTTGGTGGAAATTTCAACTTTCACCACCTCAATGCTAAGAATAAGCTCTATACCTATAATATCAAAATTCATAGGCAAACTATGTAGTCAATAGTCTATTAATCATACCAACTACAATGATGACTTCAAATGTATGAAGACATTAAATTCATTTGCGAATAACATTGAATAGAGGAGGGCCCTGAACTGCTACAAACTTAAAACATCTAACCTTTTCCATTTCCACAAGGTAAGCATAACCTCAAAAATGATATGGAACAAAACTAATAGAAAATGATTGAGATGCGCACCTTTCTCAAAATACCACTCTGGGAGCTACCTCTCTCCTACATTCCCAATGCAAACATGGAAGCCTAGTATTCGTGCAGCTCCTGAAAGCAACAAATACCAATGTTCACATCTCTCTCTCTCTCTCTCCCTCTCTTTTTCTCTCTTTCTCTCGTATGCAAGAAAACATACATAAGAATGCATGAATGCATCATACATCATGATACCAATACTATCATGGAGAATAAATTTGATGATCACATGGGATCAATTCTTGTTTTTGTCAAAGGTGAAAATAAGAACAATCAATAAAGGATTGGAGAATGGAGAATGCCTCATATGTTTTACATCTATAAGACACACACATACTGATAATATGCACAACATATGAGTCCATAAGGGATAAACTTAATTTATACAATGAAAGGTAATAGAGATGTGATATAGTAGACTCTTGAAAAAGGGTATGTTAGGATCACTTCCAATCATAGGCACCTGCTGCTAAGTAAAATTCAACAATGACTCTAACCCTTGAGACATTAGAGTCTACTTGTGACTTCGCTTGGTAGTGACAAACTAGATAGATCTCCTTAGTACAACAAACCATTGCCACATTGAGATACGAACAAAATCTAGATATTGACATCTTTCTACTATTTGTTATATTTTGTATAGTTAATTTACATCCATCAATCCTGTGAACATAGGTGCCTATTTGTCTCTCCATTTTATGGATAGAAAGGAAATGCCTTATATGAGAAATATGTCACTAACTAGATTTCGTATCCACAACTGCAAAATTTGCTACAAGAAGCAGAGCATACATTCCCTCTAGTCTTTGTGCAGGCTTAGAAGCACCACTTTTAGCAAGTTGTATCAATGGCTCCACCAAAGGTATCATCTGGTTGAAAAATACAAAGCAATTAATTCAATTAATACCATCTTCAAAAGAAATTTCAAGATGGGCATATTTCATTTAAAACAAAATATTTAAAGCTATAGGATCATTTATAACTTGAAACTTTTGAACCATTAGAGCTAGACCACAATATTTACCCGTATCAAAATCTCTGAGTTCTGGCATGCTAATTTCAGACTACGAAGGTGTTCTCTTCATAAATTTTCCTTCTCTTTAAGTCCCATAGCAAATAAATAAGCAACATCTTGTACAAAGCCATATGTTGATTTTGCAATCTAGGAACCCAAAGACAACAATATTGCAATGCGTGTCTTATTCCCTATATTTTTTTCTAGGAAAATTAAGCAAAAATGAATGAAAATAATGATATCATACATTTATCATTGTGTGCCTCATTCCCTATATTTTTTCCAAGAAAATTAAGCAAAAATGAATGAAAATAATGATATCATACATTTATCAAAATAAACAATAAAAAATAAGTGTGGTTAGTGGGAAATATACCATCTTCTCTATAAATAGATATCGGATAACTTGCTATAGTGGTTGATAAAGTATTCAAGGCTTTGTTAGCAGGGGGACTAGATGATCTAGGTGGATATTGGTGGCTACCCGCCTATTCCACCTAGACCCCTCCAGTTAGTTTCATCTGTTTCCTTGTTCATTTCAACATTTACTATTTTTAGCAGTTTTTCGCGTCCTGAACTTCTGGATCAGTTTTTACCCTCTAAACTACATTTTTCTGGGGTCTGCCGTAGGTTTGTCGCCATAGGTAGAGGCTGATAGTGAAACATGTAGTACTCAGAAAGATATTTCCAACAAGGTATCATACATGCCAAATGGAGATAATATGACCAAATTATGACCCCAGGAAGTTGGCTACCAAACTAACCCCAACGGGGCCCACAAACTCTTGGTGTTACATCTCCTAGGGCTAGGGTTTTTGTTGTTTATGGTTTTATCATGTTTTCAAATAATAAATAGGCCCTTGAGCCTCATTGTAACACAGTTCAGAGGCATGTAGCTGCCACGTCTCTTCTCAGAGATAAGCTACCATTGCTCGAGCTATCTTATTTCCATTTTGTTTGTAAGCATAGTTCAATATTTTTATATTAATGAAATGATGTGTTGTTCTGCTGCATCTCTATGTTTATGATTATATTTGTAGGTTGTCGCATTCCTATTTAAGTTCAGATTAGTGGTATCAGAGCGGTCTTCTCTTTATCTGTTTTTCTTTGCATGTCCCCAACGAGGTCAGGGTATAAGGAGTTATGGCTTGATCTGGTTAAACCATTGCAAGATTAGCCTCGCAAAACCAGATGACCTCCCATGGGGGAAGAAAAGAAAGACGAAGGGGAATGATATCCTTTCAAAATGTTGCTCGAGGAAGCCCTCGAGCAACAGAGGGACACAATGATGGATAACTTTTCCCAAATCCTTCGACGATTACCCACTAGCGATGCATCTTCATCCAACAGCCATTCTGGAGGCGCCACTCCTTTTAAGGTACAAGTTAACTTTGATATTCCCATATTCGAAGGCCTGATAAATGCAAACACCGTAGATAAATGATTAAATCTATTGGAAGGATATTTTTCAGTTCATGACTTTTCCAATCGGGAAAAGATTACTTTTTCACTTCTTAAAGCCACCCCAAGGACTGGTGGGAAACCTACTGTGAAAGAAAGAACGAGAGCGAACCCTCAATGTTTTTAGTCGAACCCACTTGGAATTCTTTTCGAGACGCCATCAAGGAACAATATTACCTTGTTGGGAGCTATGAAGACAAATACATAAAGTGAACCCGTTACTCCAAGGAAGGCACCAAGATGTGCCAGAGTTCACAAATACTTTCCATACCTTTCGCACGAAGCTAGGTATCAAGGATACTGAATGGCATTTGGTGCTCAAGTACCATGACTATCTATACAAGTACATCCAGGACGAGATGGAGTTAATGGACATTTCCTCGTTCATCACTGCGTATTGATACACTGTTAAGATTGAGCATAAGTTTAAACAAAAGAAGCGGGACTTTGGATCTGCGAATCCAAATAAAGGAAAAGGTGCCCCCAAACCACAGAAAAAATGACCAAGCCAAGGTGATGCTACCCACGACAGCCCGCCGAAGCCGCAAGAAAAGAACAAAACCCTGAATACGAAGGACATAGGAAAATGGTGTGAGTTCCATAAGATATCCACTCATAATACAAGTGAGTGTCGGGCCAGGCAGTCACTGGTGGCTGAACTAAAGGCTTCCGAATCAGACGCAGGTTCCAAATATGAATCAAAACCCGATAAGGGAACTGACAAAGGGAAGTAGATCATTGATGTGGAGCCCAATGCCACCGTGGCCACCACCAAGATCTAGAAGATTGAGCCTAAAGATCCAGAGGAGGGGGAACACCTCTTCCACTCACAGATGTGGGTGAAGGGTTCTTCGCTATAGTTCATTGTCGATAGCAGGAGCCAAAAGAACATCATTTTAGCAGAGGTCGTGAAGTGGTTGGGCCTAAAGACTATAGCACATCCACATCCGTACACCATTGAGTGGCTTCACCAAGGACTAGATCTTCGTGTCAGCCAACAGTGCCGCCTTCCCTACAACATCAAGCCCTTCACGGATGAGGTATTGTGTGACGTTGCTCCTCTTGAAGTTTGTGGTGTATTGTTAGGACAACCATACTAGTGGAAGCGACATGCTGTATATGAGTCTAGACCTCACTCTGTGATTATTACTTTAGCTAATAAATTGTACAGGATACTGGAGGTAGCCTCGTCTACTGCCATCTCTTTGATCACTTCAAAGAAATGAGGTAAGATCATTTCCCAGACCAGGAAATTTGTTTTCCTTATGATTCGCCCTTAGCGAAAGAAGAAGGTTGTGGCCATGACTTCCAGGCAGGGCTCCTCTATAAAGCAGTAGCAGATGGACAAGGTTGTGAAGGAGTACAGGGATATTTTTGTTGGCATTATGGTTCAGGTGTTGTCCTTGATGGCAACCAATTCAGGTGGTAGATCACTGTTCTTCATGTCAGCAGCAAAGATTGATGACCAACTCTTAATTTATTGAAAAATTTAAGAAGGACGCAGGTACACTTTTCAGAAAGTGCGTACCCGCAGGTAATCCATGCATAGACCGCGTCCAGGGACGCAGTCCAGCCGTTCAGAAGGTGCGTCCATCCAGTGCACACTTTTTAAGGCAGAGAAAAGTACACGTGGGGGTTTCTTGTGATTTACTCCTGGTATCTAGCCGACGGTATTGTGTTTTAAGGTGTCGGCTCGTGGTATTGTTCCTTGATTTGAGGAGGAGCTTGCCTATATAAAGCAAAGGAGATCATTTGGTTTGAGCATGTCTTTGGTTGAATATCTTATTGGGTGAGATCTGGTCTAGATCTAATCAAGGCGAATCTATTTATGGACCGAGATCTCTTGGCGCATGTTCAGATCTGTGGATCTGATTGTCTGGGTTACTTCTGAAGTCTTGAAATCATCTATGCCTGGAGGGACGCAGGTGCAGTAAGGGTTCAGGTGCGTCCGGGACGCAGGAGCGAAGCGTTTCAGGTGCACCGGGACGCAGGCGCAGAAGGGTTCAGGTGCGCCGGGACGCAGGCAGTTCAATAGACTCAGTGCGAGGGACGCAGGCTAGCAGTTGAGCAGGGTGCGTCCAGGACGCAGGCTAGCAGTTGAGCAGGGTGCGTCCAGGGACTCAGGCCAGCAGTTGAGCAGGGTGAGTCCGGGACTCAGGCTAGTAGTTGAGCAGGGTGAGTCCGGACTCAGGCTAGCAGTTGAGCAGGGTGCTTCCTTCTCTTAAAATCTTTGTTTATCACTGTTGTGTTCTAGGTTTGGTCCTATTATTGTTGATCTGGTTACTACAGTTGATTGGGTAATTCTCTTACACTTGATGATCAATTGATGCTTATGGATCCAGTTTGAAAATTTATGAAAAGTGGTCCTTGTATGAAAAGAAGTAGGGGGTTGTAGCTCCCTTCCAGGAGAAACTGGAAAACGAGAGAGAGTTGTAGCTCTCTGCAGGTTGCAGCCTGCGTACTGGTAAAGGACTGCACCAGTACAAATCCATTGTAAAAGAAGTTTCTAATTTGAAAGAAGATAGAGACATATTGCAGCAGGTGGTTTTTTCCCCACATTGGGTTTCCACCTTACATCTTGTGTTCTTTGGTGTGACTATCTGTTTTCTTTTGTTCATGCTCATTATTTTATGGTACTGACATGCAAAAATAATTCAAAGAACAAATGAAGAAGATTTATTAAAAGAATTATATAATACTGATTCACCCCCCCCCTCTCAGTATTATTTCCAACAATTGGTATCGGAGCCAGGTTCTTCAGAGAAGCTTGATCGCTTGAAGGTAGATCATTCATCATGAGCAACTACGAGAGAGAAGCATCAATCAGGCCACCGGTTTTTGATGGGACAAACTTCAACTATTGGAAGGTAAGAGTTACTGCATATCTTCAATCTCTTGGTACAGAAGTTTGGGACATTGTAGAAACAGGCTACGCTTTTCCTTCAGCTACTCGTACAGATCCAGCTGAGAAGAAGAAATATGAAACAAATGCAAAAGCAGTCAGTACTCTATTAGGAAGTATATCCCAAACGGAATTCATGAAGGTAATGCACTTCAAATCAGCAAAAGAGATATGGGACAAAATGGTCACGAGCTATGAAGGAGATGAACAGGTAAAGCGAGCTAAACTTCAAACTCTCAGGATTCAGTATGAGACTCTCAAGATGTATAATGATGAAAGTGTGGCTAATTATTTTCTTCGGGTAGATGAGATTGTTAATTGTATGAACAATTTGGGTGAAGAAATAAAAGAGGCTATAGTAGTTGAAAAGATTCTAAGATCATTATCCCCCAAGTTTGAATCTAAAGTATCTGCAATAGAAGAAAAGGAAAATCTCCGAATTCTCACTATGTCTCAGCTACATGGAATTCTAACTGCTTATGAAATGAGAAAGGGAGGTCCATCTGACAGAAGGGAAGCTGCTTTCAAGGCATCAGGCAAAGAAGATTACTATGAAGCAAGCCATGTTCCAGAAGAAGAGGAAGAAGAATCAAATTTCGTCAGAAATCTTCAAAGGGGTTCTGGAAGGTTCAAAGGTAAGCTACCTTTCAAATGCTTTGCTTGTGGAAGAGTAGGTCATTATGCTGCAAAATGTCCCTATAAGGATAAAGGTAAGGAACCTGCTAGATGGAACAAGAAACAAAGTACAAATAAGAAAAGCTACTACACCCATGAAGACAGTGATGGTTTATCAAACAGTGATGAAGATGAACAAGGTAATAAATATAAGTTGTTAATGGCATTTGAAGATGATGATTATGAGGATGCTGTAGATGTGAATAACCTCTATGATGAAATTACTAGACTCAAGAGATGTATAGAAGAAAAGAATGTGATCATTGATACTCTACAATTTCAAATTGATGAAAAGGAAAAACATCTTGAAAAACTAGAAGGTGAAATTGTTGGTCTCAGAAAAGAAATTGAGAAAACAAAAGCTATTAATCTTAAGTTTGTCAAAGGATCTGAAACTTTGGATGAGATTATCAATGTGCAGCGGTCTCCTCTAAACAAGACAGGTTTGGGTTATAATGGAGAAACCTCTCAAGCATCCACCTCAAAAAGTTATCTTGATGCGGCAAGAAGAAATGAGCAGAAGAACAATGAAGATAATCAGGTGAAGCAGGGACGAAATACAAACAGAAACTATCAAGGGCAATCCATCTTAAGGATGAACAAAAGCTACAACCAGCCACAGGTAAAATCCTCTCAGTTTGGTTCAAGAATAAATGAAAATAGAAATTACAATCAGTTGGCAGGTAGATTCAATAACCGCAGAAGCTTCTTCAATGGACAATGCTTTTCTTGCCATAATTTTGGTCACAAAGCAGCTCAATGTGTTGCATATAAAACAATCATGACTAGGGAAGCTCAAAAACAAAGAAGCATGACAGGGATTACAAAAAGGACCTATAACAACTTTTCGGCTCTTGAAAATGAAGTTGAATGTTCCATTTGCAATAATTTTGGTCATGAAGACTCTGAATGCAGGAGCAGGTTTCAGGAGAGAAAGGAACAAGAGCGGAAAAAGGAACAAGACTCAAGCACCAAAACATGGAGAATAAAGGAACCTCAAACAGAAAGATGTGGGATAGCATTCTATGCAGAGGGACAGGAAAATCTATGGTACATTGACAGTGGATGTTCGAAGCATATGACAGGTGATAAAGAAAAACTTGAGTCTTATTCTACTTTAGAAAAGGGAAAGAAAGTCTCTTTTGGAAATGATACTCCTGCAACTATAAAAGGAAAAGGTATTGCTCCTTTAAAAGAAACGGTCAAGGCTGGAAATGTTTTGTATGTTGATGGATTGAAGCATAATCTACTAAGTGTCAGCCAGATGTGTGATCAAAGAACCGAGGTTATATTCAGATCAAATGGATGTCTTGTTCGTGATCTTGATACTGGTAAAACAGTTCTCAAAGGGAAAAGAACTCCAAATAATCTGTACATATTTGAAGAAGGACAACAACAATGCTATCTAAGCAAGGATGAAGAGCACTGGTTATGGCATCGAAGGTTGGGACATCTAAGCTTCTCACAAATAAGGAAAGCATGCAAATATCAGGCAGTTCGCGATCTTCCAGATATCAAAATTCCTGACAACACCATATGCAAATCATGTCAGTTTGGAAAACAAACCAGAACTAACTTCCCAGAGAAAGAAGGATCAGCTAGCATGCCTCTTGAGCTAGTACACACAGATACATGTGGTCCCTTCAGAAAAAGGACACCTCGAGGAGAAGAATACTTGATATTATTCATTGACGATTTCTCCAGGTTTGTTTGGTTAGGACTTATGAAGCACAAAGATGAAGCATTCGAAAAATTCAAATCCTTCAAAGCCTTGGTTGAAAATGAATCAGGTCACAAAATTAAGTGCCTCAGATCCGACAGAGGTGGGGAATTTACTTCAAATGAATTTTTCGATTTCTGTGAAGAACATGGGATAAGAAGAGAATTCTCTACAGCAAGAACTCCTCAGCAAAATGGAGTTGTGGAAAGAATGAACAGAACAATCCAACAGATGGCTCGTGCTATGCTTGATGAATCAGGAACTCCCGCAACTTTCTGGGGTGAAGCTGCACATGCTGCGGTTATTATTCTCAACAAAACAAATGTCCGGGTGAACAGTACTCAAACTCCTCATGAGCTCTGGAGTGGTAAGACTCCTTCGGTAAAACACTTCAAAATCTTTGGGAGCAAATGCTATATCAAAAATACTGATGAGCAGCTTGGAAAACTTGAACCTAGAGCAGATGAAGGCATTCTTCTTGGTTACTCTCCACATAGCAAAGCATACAAATGCTACAATAAAAGACTTGGCAGAATTGTTGACAGCATTGATGTAGTGGTTGATGAGAAGGGATACATTCCTAGGCAAGTACATCATGAAGACATTGAAGAAGATGAAGGCTACCCCCAACGACAGAATGATGAAGAAGAAGAACCTCAAGAAGAACCTCAAGAAGAACCAGAGGAGCAAACAAGAACAGAAGAAAAGACTCCATCCAGATATGTTCAGAAGAATCATCCAGAATCTCAGATTATGGGGCAGAAAGAAGCAGGTGTACAAACAAGAAGAACAGTTGCAGAAGCTTCAAGCTATTTGGCATTACTCTCCTCTACTGAACCACAAAATGTGAAAGAGGCATGCAAAGATGAATGTTGGGTGAAAGCAATGGATGAAGAACTTGAGCAGATCGAAAAGAACAACACTTGGGAGCTGGTTCCTAGACCAAAAGTTAAGAATGTTATCGGGACAAAATGGGTCTTCAAAAACAAATTAAATGAAAATGGAGAAGTAATTAGAAACAAAGCCAGACTTGTTTGTAAAGGGTATGCACAGCAAGAAGGAATAGACTTTGAAGAAACCTTTGCTCCTGTTGCAAGACTTGAAGCCATCCGAATGTTCCTTGCTCTCTCAAGTTTTCAAAACTTCAAAGTATTTCAAATGGACGTGAAATCAGCCTTTCTGAATGGAGACTTGGAAGAAGAAGTGTACATTGAACAACCAGATGGGTTCATTCTTGGAAATGATCAAAATCTTGTATGTAGATTGAAAAAGGCTCTCTATGGTCTCAAACAAGCTCCAAGGGCTTGGTACTACCGTTTGGACAAATATCTTCATCAACAAGGTTTTTCAAAAGGATCAGCAGATAGCAATCTTTATATAAAAGTTGAAAATGACAAATTGCTAATACTTGTTGTATATGTAGATGACATTATTTTTGGGAGCAATGAAGAAGCTATGAGTCAAAACTTTGCCTCTGTCATGCAGAAAGAATTTGAAATGTCCCTGCTAGGAGAACTGACATATTTCCTTGGTTTGCAAATCCAACAAAAAGAAGGAGGAATATTTTTATCTCAAACCAAGTATCTCAAACAGATTTTGAAGAAATATGGTATGGAAGATGCAAAACCAGTATGTACACCCATGGTCACAGGATGTAGCCTCAGTGCAAATGATGAATCTGCAGCAGTACATCAACCAACCTACAGATCTATGATTGGAAGTTTACTTTATTTGACAGGTACCCGACCAGATATCATGCATGCAGTTGGAATAGTTGGAAGATTTCAAGCAAATCCGAAAGAGACTCATCTTCAGGCAGTGAAGAGAATTTTCAAATATCTTCAAGGGACTCAAAATTATGGCTTATGGTATCCTAGAGATACAGATCTTACACTTCATGCTTATACAGATGCAGATTGGGCCGGAAGCGTGGATGACAGGAAAAGCACAAGTGGTGGTGCATTCTTTATGGGTTCCAGACTAGTATCTTGGTTCAGCAAGAAACAAAGTTCAATTGCCTTGTCTACAGCTGAAGCGGAATATGTTGCTGCTGCATCTTGTTGCACCCAACTCCTTTGGATGATGCAGACTTTGCAGGATTTTCAAATCACTTGTACACCACCAATCCCTATCTTATGTGACAACACAAGTGCAATCAGCATCTCAAAGAATCCTGTTATGCATTCAAAAACCAAGCACATACCAATCAAGTACCATTTTCTCCGGGAACAAGTACTTGAACAGAAGATCAAGTTGGAGTATGTTCCTTCTAAGGAACAAGTTGCTGATATCTTCACCAAACCATTGCCCAGGGACACTTTTGAATACCTCAGGCAAAAGCTGGGCGTTGTTGATGCATCATCTTATTGTTGAACCTCTTCTTATTGGTGATACAGGCTCAGGGGGAGCACATAATGCATTGTTGGCATTATGGAGGATGGTCAGAAGGAGATCTTGGAAATTGCTGCAATATGTCTCTATCTCTTTCATGGTGGATTATGGTTCGTCGCTGCAGATCTGGTTCATATTCAGGAGGAGCATGATCTTAGGGGGAGCATACCCTTTGCCCTTGATGTCAAAGGGGGAGAATGAAGCTGAAGATTATGAGGTTGCCATCAAGTCCAAAGGGGGAGATTGTTGGCATTATGGTTCAGGTGTTGTCCTTGATGGCAACCCATTCAGGTGGTAGATCACTGTTCTTCATGTCAGCAGCAAAGATTGATGACCAGCTCTTAATTTATTGAAAAATTTAAGAAGGACGCAGGTACACTTTTCAGAAAGTGCGTACCCGCAGGTAATCCATGCATAGACCGCGTCCAGGGATGCAGTCCAGCCGTTCAGAAGGTGCGTCCATCCAGTGCACACTTTTTAAGGCAGAGAAAAGCACACGTGGGGGTTTCTTGTGATTTACTCCTGGTATCTAGCCGACGGTATTGTGTTTTAAGGTGTCGGCTCGTGGTATTGTTCCTTGATTTGAGGAGGAGCTTGCCTATATAAAGCAAAGGAGATCATTTGGTTTGAGCATGTCTTTGGTTGAATATCTTATTGGGTGAGATCTGGTCTAGATCTAATCAAGGCGAATCTATTTATGGACCGAGATCTCTTGGCGCATGTTCAGATCTGTGGATCTGATTGTCTGGGTTACTTCTGAAGTCTTGAAATCATCTATGCCTGGAGTGACGCAGGTGCAGTAAGGGTTCAGGTGCGTCTGGGACGCAGGAGCGAAGCGTTTCAGGTGCGCCGGGACGCAGGCGCAGAAGGGTTCAGGTGCGCCGGGACGCAGGCAATTCAATAGACTCAGTGCGAGGGACGCAGGCTAGCAGTTGAGCAGGGTGCGTCCGGGACGCAGGTTAGCAGTTGAGCAAGGTGCGTCTAGGGACTCAGGCCAGCAGTTGAGCAGGGTGAGTCCGGGACTCAGGCTAGCAGTTGAGCAGGGTGAGTCCGGACTCAGGCTAGCAGTTGAGCAGGGTGCTTCCTTCTCTTAAAATCTTTGTTTATCACTGTTGTGTTCTAGGTTTGGTCCTATTATTGTTGATCTGGTTACTACAGTTGATTAGGTAATTCTCTTACACTTGATGATCAATTGATGCTTATGGATCCAGTTTGAAAATTTATGAAAAGTGGTCCTTGTATGAAAAGAAGTAGGGGGTTGTAGCTCCCTTCCAGGAGAAACTGGAAAACGAGAGAGAGTTGTAGCTCTCTGCAGGTTGCAGCCTGCGTACTGGTAAAGGACTGCACCAGTACAAATCCATTGTAAAAGAAGTTTCTAATTTGAAAGAAGATAGAGACATATTGCAGCAGGTGGTTTTTTCCCCACATTGGGTTTCCACCTTACATCTTGTGTTCTTTGGTGTGACTATCTGTTTTCTTTTGTTCATGCTCATTATTTTATGGTACTGACATGCAAAAATAATTCAAAGAACAAATGAAGAAGATTTATTAAAAGAATTATATAATACTGATTCACCCCCCCCCCCTCTCAGTATTATTTCCAACAATTTTCACCTCACCCATAGGGGTATCTCTGCACTGTCAGGTCAAGCACTCCATCTATTCGGCCCCGGGTGTGCCACTGCCTAATCAACCAATCTATCGACAATCTATACTAGAGAACGATGAGATCAAGAGGCAGATTCAAGAACTATTGCAGAAAGGGTACATCAGGCCAAGCTCATCACCTTTTGGGAGTCCGATTATGTTGGTATAGAAAAAGGATGGGACCTGGAGGCTCTATATTGACTATCGTGTGCCGAACAAGATCACTCCTTGGAATAGGTACCCTATCCCACAGATTGATGACCTTCTAGACCAGCTCAAGGGGGCCAAATATTTTAGCAAGATTGACTTGAAGTCAGGTTAGTATAAGGTGCCTACTGAACCCTCTGATGTGTGGAAGGCTGCCTTCAAATCTTTTCGAATGGTTGGTCATGCCGTTCAGATTGACGAATGGCCCTGCAACCTTCATGAGACTGATGGATGACATCTTGCGACCCTCCACCAATGAATTCATGGTGGTGTATTTAGATGAAATCTTGATCTTCAGCCAGAGTTGGGAAGAGCACCTCCACCATATTCGACAAGTCCTTCAAACCCTGTGCCAACACAAGATGTGTGCTAACTTGGAGAAATGCACCTTTGGCCTGACCCAGGTTCAATATCTGGGGTACATCATTGATGAGCAGGGTGTACATGCAGACCCATTCAAGATACAAGTCATTCGGGATTGGCCAACCCCAACCACTCTAATAGAGCTCCACAACTTTTTGGGTCTTTCCAATTTCTACCGTAGGTTCTTGTTGGGTTTCTCTCATATCACTTGGCCTTTAGTCAAGTCACCAAGGTTGGAGCGAAATAATTTTTTTTGGGTCAGAAACCTAACAACAAGCATTCTCCGAGTTGAAGAATCGCCTCTGTTCTACACCAATGCTCACATTACCAGACCTGCAACAACCATTTGAGATTGAGACAGATGCCTCTGACTATGCTATTGGTGCAATTCTTACTTAGCATAGGCATCCAGTGGCTTTCCACACTGAGACACTTTCAGACACAGTTCAAAAGTACCCCACTTACGACAAAGAAATGTATTCCATTATGCAGGCTCGCCGTCAATGAAAGCATTACATTATGTGGAAGGAAACGATCATCCACATAGACCACTGACCTCTACAGTTCATACAGACACAAGGGAAGTTGTGGAACGATCGCCATCAGAAATGGTCCACCTATTTTCAATTGTTCCATTTGAACATTAACTATAAGAAGGGAATCACCAATAATGTTGCTGATTGCCTCAGCTGACCACCGGTCATGGCGCTGATCACTATGCTCAACTCCTTGGGCATGAGACATCGGGGTGGCCGCATCTTTACAAGAGCGATCTAGAATTCAACAACATATACCAAACACTCCTAGAAGGGAAGCAAGTTCCAAATTTTCACCTGCATGATGCATTGTTATGCCACCTAGGAGACATCTGTGTTCCTTCAAGTGAGCGTGCCAAGATGATTTGGAAGGCACACTACAGTCGGATCACTGGACATTTCAGAGTAGAGAAAAAAATGGTGGTATTGAAAAAGTATTTTTATTGGCCGTAACTTCGTGAGGGTGTTGGGAAGTACATTAGATCCTGCACCGCCTGCGCCATTGCCAAACCAACCATCAAGAAGTAAGGCTTGTATACTCCTCTACCTACTCCTAGACGACCTTGGGAATCTGTCTCCATGGATTACATGTCGGGCCTTCCTTCTACTAAGCACGACAATGATTTCATTTTCGTGGTCGTTGACGGATTCTTTATGATGGACATCATGGCGGCTTGCAAGAAGAGTATCATAACAGAGGCCATTCTTAAGCTCTTCTTTGAGCGAGTATGGGTACACTTTGGGAACCCACAGTCCATTATATCAGATTGGGACAAGAAATTCCTGAGTGCATTTCGGTCAAGTATTTGGTCGATGCTGAATAAAAAACTTACTAAGTCCATGGCTTTCCATCCCCAAACTGGTGGCTAAACATAGGTTGTCAACAGGATGATCGTACACATTCTGCCATGTACAACTCGAAGCATCCACGCACATGGGATGTAAGTCTCTCCTATGTCCAACACAACTACAACAAAGCTCTCCACAACTCAACAGGCCACAACCCCTTTCAGGTAGGGCTGGGATTTCATCCATTATGCCCCATTGATGTGGCCATACCATTCGCAACCACTTAGGTTGATTCAGCTAACATTCAGTCCAAATTTGAAAGGGCTAACAACTTCATTGAGCATAGTCAACACTTCTTGTTATAGACATTTTTGGGCCCTACAACCCCAAGCATGAAATGTCCATAAACCAAGGGCTCCTAAGTCCCTAAAAGTGTTGTTCTAACCCCTAAAGGAACAAGGTCAACAGATTACAGCTTCTCCCAGAAGTTCGCCATGAAAAACTTCTCAGAATTGGTCAAAACAGGATCATTTCAGCTGCTCCACTGGCTAGGTGCGTTGCATCCCACCTAAATACACTATGTGGGTGCGTTGCATTTCAAAAATCCCTTCTGTGGGGTGTGATGGGCGAGAAATGACAAATGGCAGTGTCATTCCGCGAGGTGGAGAGGCAATGGAAGCTTCCAAAATCTTCTCCTGTGACACTTGCCTCACTGAATTCGACCAAGGATGAGTAAGAGACCATCAATCTCCAAGTGGAAGCAAGAACTATCAGAAGGAGGACACTAATCAAATCACAAGCTGACTCATCCCCCTTACAGATATCTATATATGGATCCCTCATCCCAGAGATCCAGAGGCTGGAATTTTGCATATTGTAAGGAATTGCTGTTGGTTTCTTGAGACAAACATCAGATTGTTGGGTGATCTAAGATTTGTTTGAGGTGAAGAGGGGCTTCTTTGCTGGGAGGTTGATGCTGGGTCAGAACAACTGGTTGTAACTCCTCTTGGCTCTTTTCTTGTTTATCAATAAAAGCTATTCGAGTTTTCCTCCATGCTTTTGTGTCATTGATGCTTGCTACATTTGTATGGTCAATTTACATCTGATCCTAGATTGTTTATGATTATAGATCCATGTCTTTGTATAGTGCTATGCTTCTGTGATCTTACAGGTACTTTGTGAAGCTGGGCATGCAAGGGAGCAGGTAGCTGAGGACTATCAAAGAAGAGAGGGATCAAATCGGGAGATTAGTGCAAGACAGAGGTTGGTCTTTCTGTTCCTCTCTATCTATAATTCATAAAGGAAAAACGAAAGTAGCTTTTCTCTGTTTGTTTCTAAGGCAGCTGTCACACCTTAGTGGGATAGAGCAGTTCTATATAGACACTTTTCCCTGTAACAAAATGGCGACTCCACTGGGGAGCTAATTTTATCATTCTTTGTTGTCTGTTTCATAAACTTACAAGTAGCATTCGAACTGCATTTGCCATAACAAATCAAAGTAGATAACTGCTACTTCAATCCATCTACTGGATTTGTTTATGATTTAAACAACTGATTCACAAACTATCTGATTGCCCTTGTGATAGCTCTTAGATCCTCCTTAGATCTACCCCTGATTGTTGCATTACTGATTGCTTTTTGCTCGACCAAAACCCAAGCACTGAACTGCAAAATGTGACCCGGAACCCGAACAGAGTCTCGTTTCTGGCCCAGCGCAGGTACTGTTCAGAGATTCTGAATTTCAGCGCACTTCCGAGTGGACAAGCTGCCCTGCATTTCAGATTCTCTGTGTTACAGGTGCGCTGATCAGACTAGCTCTGTGCAGTTGTGGCTTCTGTGGTTCATTCTTTCCAGTTCTATTCTGAATTTTTCTGCCTGTGATCAGTATATGTCTGTTTCAAACCCCTTTTCCTTGCTGTTATTCTGCCTCCTTTGTACAAAAGAACTGTAGGTGTTTTTGTGTGTTTGTTGAGTCATTTACAGTTCTCCTTTGCAAAAGTAGCGTAATCGTACTGTCGTCCTTTGATTTGAAACTGTCGCAAGTGTCGATTTCAATCATAGGAAAGAGTTTGATTGCTATTGATGGTCGATTATCCTGTTACTATTGCTTTTGGTCTGAATTTGTAATTTTCTAGTGTCGAGAACAAGTATTCAGTTCAAAATCGTAAAGTGTTGTGATTGTCTCCATTTTTTGATTTCGAAAAGAAACTTGTTGATATTTGTCGCTTGAAAAGAAATTCAGATTTGTGCATCAACTTTCTTTTTAGCATTCATATACTAAGAAAGTCGAAAACAAATACATGCATGTGCATTTGCATATAGACAATTTGATTGGCTTGATTTAGGAAAGTGCATTTAGAGTGTGCTCTTTGCTCTTTGTGAAAAGATTCTGTCTTTCTTTTCCCTAGTAGCTAGGATTTTCATTGCATAAAGGAGATAAAAAGTTTGTTTATCATCTTAGATTGCATTTTAGGAATTACATCTACATCTCGTGGTGAACCCGAAAGGCAAACTTCATAAACAAGATCAACTTAAAATAAATTCAATGAATGTAACAACGCTTTGGAACTTAACGCACAACATTTAGAAGTCTAGGCTAGAGACGTATTCCGGCGTCGTAAAGCCTGGTAACTGTTGTTCTCACTGATGGTTGGGTGATTCCTCCACTTTGAGACGATAAGTGCCAGTACGGACTTGTGCTCCCACGTACCGTCGAGTATATTTTGGGAGACCCCAATAGGCTTAATCCTTTATCCATAGGAAGCCGTGTCTGCCGCCTTATCGATCGCAATGCATTGAACACAACATTCAGGAAGATTGACTGCCGTACCATAAAAAGTATTCTGCAGTTTTGCGATTGGTTTGGTAATCCCTCTACCTAGATTTCCAGAGCAGTCCCTTTCGTTCCTTTTCAGACTCCTTAACGGAAAAGGTCCATCTGAGCACTTTCCACTTCAGGCTCATTAAAAATCGAAGGAGACTAGAGTCATCTTTTGTTTTTTCTCGACTCTTAAAAATTGAAAAAACAAGTTGTGTCAAAGCGTCTAAAATTTATTTTAAACGGAATATTCATTACCCTTTCCTACGTTGATCTTGGGTTGAGAAAATGGAATCCACCAACCAAGGGATTCCCCTTGGAGGAAATCCTAGTCCCTTCTCCTCTTGGGGAGATGTTGGTGCACCCCATATGGCCACATTGTCGCTTCCAGGACTGACAATTGGTTTGCCTGTATGGCTCTTCTCAACCTCTGTCGTTCAGAACACCACAATTCCTGAACAATCGAATCAGCAACTAGACGAGTCCAGAGTTACCCACCAACCTTATACTTCCTCTAATTCTTCCTCTCCTCCTTCCTCTTCGCTTGATGGGGCTGGTAAAGCCAAAAGTCAAGCACCTAAGGAGAAGAAGGAAAAGAAGAAGAAAGAGAAGAAGAAGAAGGAGCCAAAAGCGAATGGGGGCAAACGAGTGTCGTCTAGCGAAAATCCACACACTGCACCGACCAGGTCTAAATCACCATGTGTCATTTGCAAAGGAGACCACTATCACAGAGATTGTCCTTGCATCCCTCGGATCTTAAGGGACTGGTCTCCTCGTTTGCACAACTCGATGTCGTCAACCTCTGATAGTCATGTTGAAAACACACCGTCAACTAGTGAAAGTGAAGCCCCAGGACAAAAAGGAAAATATAGATTTCCTTGTAAACTGTGCGAAGGCGATCATGCCGTCCACCGTTGTCCCTTCTTAGATGAAGCTAAAAGAGTTTTGGACGATCGTCCGGTTTCACCGTTACGACTTCCTCCTGGATATAAAAAACTCTTGCCAAGTCCGTCACTAGTTGAAAATCCGGCCGGCCTGCTCAGGTGGTTAGCCGAAGCATCTATCATTGAAGATAAACCATCTGAATCCATACCAGACGAAAGTCAAAAGGTCGAGGCGACAGTTGACCCGGTCTTGCCTTCAGAGGTTCCATCTTCAGATGATACAATCACTGAAAAGAACAAGGATGACACCGTCCAAATTCTTTTCGTAAGCACATACTCCAACGAACATGGGGGAAATTTACCCGTTCCTTTATCGCAGGAAGGAAGTTCGTCAGAGTCATACCCGGCCGTCCATTCGGTCCCACCTCCAAGCAACCTAGTTGTCTCCTTCGACTGAAATCAACTAGGCAGACCCCGTTTACCAGCTAGTATACCATTCCGAATCATTGTTCAAATATATAGAATGGTTATGGCTGGTACCATCATAGATGAGGGGGATTCTATGAGTATCCTTTCCTCAACTGCTTGGAAAGCGCTTGGTTCGCCATCGCTTTTGCCTGAGATGAGAAATCTAACAGGTTTTGATAAAGGAACCAGTCGAACGTTAGGGATCCTTCCCAATGTGACCATAACATTGAGAGGGAAAACCGTTCACATGAACGTAATGGTAGTTCAAGGACCCCTGGATTACAATCTACTCCTTGGACGAGACTATATTTATTGCATGAGAGCCATTATCTCATCACTCTTTAGAGTGATGTGTTTTCCGCACGAAGGAAGAGTGGTCAAGCTCGTAGACCAGCTTTCATTTCCCGGATCACGCATAGCAAATAGTCATATACCATCCCTAAATGGTCTTTTCATGAAAGAAATGTCTCAATCCCTAGTCTGTCCACCCGATGGGCGCGAGTGATTCGGAAGGACATGACTGAAACCCAGGGGGCATGCACCCTGGTCTGCTTCAGCAGGAAAACTTTGGGTATAGGGTAGGTTTCCGCGAGAGAATATGACCTCTGTACTCCCGTCCGTGATTGGAAGAGGGAGTTGGACTGGAATAAGATCCTCTTGTCAAAGTTATGTGAGTTGGCGGGCATCGCTGCTCACCTTTGTTTATCTCGGTAGACATCGCCGAAGAAATGTTTTGTTTACGCCGTAAATAGAACAATATTTGGTAACCTATAAGAGGTAGGCCTCTCTCGGTAAAACAAATGTTTTAACGGACTAAAGAAGGGGTAACCTTGAAACTCTGTTTTATACCTGGGGGCATGCAAGCCTTTTGGCATGCAAGCAAAGAGCGGCTATTTATTTTTTAAATTTGTAGGTCCTCTAACCCTTTAAACTCGTAGGATTGGTCGTTTCCTAACTTGCATAAAGAAAGGATGTGGGGCACAACTCTAAAAGTTTCCGTTTTTATATGAGATATTCTTATCACACGACTGGATTAATCGAGCAGTTTTAGCACATAGTTCAAGCTCGTTAAAAAATAAACATAAGCCATGAGCAAATGTTTCCCCCCGCGTTTAAGCTCGTTAAAAAATGAACTTTTCCCTCGGTAAATAACCATCATGAATGTAGTACTTCAGCCATTAAAGCCTTGGTCGTGTTTGCACCATCATCTCCACTTTTTCATTGGCCGATCATTCACCCCCATTTGATTGTTTACCCATTTTGAGGAACAGCTGCGAAGAGTGATCTCAATAGCCATCCTTGTGACACTGCCATGATTGGAAAATTCCAAACCTTACCTGGAATCAGCTGCTACCCATTTTATCAATCGTTCCTCAAAAGACGAGTCTCCTTTAAGCTCTTTTCAACTGACTCGTAAAATATGAAAAGATTGTCGAGCCAGTGGCCTCTCCAGCTCGTTAAAGGGACAAGAAGTGCTATCCCTCCTCTAGATTTTAATCTTTTTGGACCTGAGGGATTATTACACAAAAAGATCGAGCGTTTGTTTTATTCGGCTTGTTAAAAGTATCGAAAATTCATCCCTTCTGTATTGTTTTATACTTTTTCGGACTTAAGGGATTAGATGACGAAAAAGGAATTTTGGAGTTACCTTTACGTTCCTTTTCAGACTCTCTAAAATTGAAAAGGACCGAGTTATCTTTGTCGTTAAACTCGTTAAAAGTTTAATAGCGACAAACTTGTCTATAGACGAGAACGAGTTTCACTATCGCTAGGCTCGTTAAAACATAGCGATGGGTTTGCCCGAAGGGCAAATTATAGAACAAGCATATGTTATCCTCCTCAAGCTTGAAAAAAATAAAGAGGTACTGGTCAACAATGACTGGGGAAAATTGGGAAGAAAACTTGAAGAAACTTTGTTGGTAGCAAGTCGCTCTTGAACATGACACTTCCACTCCGTGTCCGAGTCGGGTTGGGTTGTTTCATTCACCGGTCGCATCACCATGGTCACATCATACCATCCACATTTGGGGTTAATGCTACCAATCCATCACATCAGTGTCGCCGATATGTTCAAGAGAAGTCATTCAGAGAGTTCACCTGTGTCTCACCCACTACCATACATTTATGCTCCATTCTTTCATGACCGCCACCCTGAACCTTATATCACCAGATCGTTTTCACCTCCATTTAAATCATTTGCTCCATTCCGTGTCATTGATGTGGGATTCATTAAGGCCCTCCTGTGACGGATCACTTCTTGTCGACATCAACTCATTATCCAAGAAGTTGATCTAGGAACACCCCATTCAGTACTTTGAAGCTTGCATGCCTCAATGGAAAGTTTCTCACTTCCGTCGACAGGTTTACATCAATGGCCTTCGACCGTAAGATTTTGTGTGGTGTTCAACGCCAAGTCCTTTATTCACACCACGTGAATTGTACTGCAGTACCTTGAGGGTCATTATCATTATTGGTGATTCCTCTCGCGCTTGTTAACAGTTTACATCATTGCCTGGTAATCAAGCGATGTCTTTCCATGTTCGACTTCAGAACATTTCTCACATGGATCGACTTGTACTCCGAGTGAAGATCGAACGAGATTGAAGACCCCAGATCTAGTTTCATCCATCTGGGCTACGATATATATTCAAGGAAAATAAAGACATCAAATGTACATCATTGCTGCACAGATGATCATCCGATCAAAAGGATGATGGCTCTATCAGAATCATCAGTCTACACTCAGACGATTGTCTGTCCTATGTACATGAAAACGAATTTATAAAGCTGAGCATGGGAATGCCCGCCTCAGCTAGATCATGAAATTATTATGAAGATAATGTATTGTATTGTATCTTATTACAGGTCTCCTCTCAGCATTGAAAGAACTTCGGATCCTCATAATAAAGCATTTCACCCGACATCAAAAGATTAACGACCTCATGCTTTAGGGGGAAACTGTTATAGACATTTTTGGGCCCTACAACCCCAAGCATGAAATGTCCATAAACCAAGGGCTCCTAAGTCCCTAAAAGTGTTGTTCTAACCCCTAAAGGAACAAGGTTAACAGATTACAACTTCTCCCAGAAGTTCTCCATGAAAAACTGCTCAGAATTGGTCAAAACAGGATCATTTTAGCTGCTCCACTGGCTAGGTGCATTGCATCCCACCTAAATACACTGTGTGGGTGCGTTTCATTTCAAAAATTCCTTCTGTGGGGTGCGATGGGCGAGAAATGACAAATGGCAGTGTCATTCCGCGAGGTGGAGAGGCAATGGAAGCTTCCAGAATCTTCTCCTGTGACACTTGCCTCACTGAATTCGACCAAGGATGAGTAAGAGACCATCAATCTCCAAGTGGAAGCAAGAACTATCAGAGGGAGGACACTAATCAAATCACAAGCTGACTCATCCCCCTTACAGATATCTATATATGGATCCCTCATCCCAAAGATCCAGAGGCTGGAAGTTTGCATATTGTAAGGAATTGCTGTTGGTTTCTTGCGACAAACATCAGATTTTTGGGTGATCTAAGCTTTGTTTGAGGTGAAGAGGGGCTTCTTTGCTGGGAGGTTGATGCTGGGTCAGAATAACTGGTTGTAACTCCTCTTGGCTCTTTTCTTGTTTATCAATAAAAGTTATTCGAGTTTTCCTCCATGCTTTTGTGTCATTAATGCTTGCTACATTTGTATGGTCAATTTACACCTGATCCTAGATTGTTTATGATTATAGATCCATGTATTTGTATAGTGCTATGCTTCTGTGATCTTACAGGTACTTTGTGAAGCTGGGCGTGCAAGGGAGCAGGTAGCTGAGGACTATCAAAGAAGAGAGGGACCAAATCGGGAGATTAGCGCAAGACAGAGGTTGGTCTTTCTGTTCCTCTCTATCTATAATTCATAAAGGAAAAACGAAAGTAGCTTTTCTCTGTTTGTTTCTAAGGCAGCTGTCACACCTTAGTGGGATAGAGCAGTTCTATATAGACACTTTTCCCTGTAACACTTCTACCAGCAAGTCCATGATATATTGGACGGAACTAATGCTAAGTACAAGCAGCACCATGATCAACATCGAGTGCCACACAAGTTCCAGGTGAGCGACAAAGTTTGGATACATTTGTAAAAGGAGCGCCTTGC
Organism: Pinus tabuliformis; assembly: GCA_031772625.1. Taxonomy (NCBI): domain Eukaryota; kingdom Viridiplantae; phylum Streptophyta; class Pinopsida; order Pinales; family Pinaceae; genus Pinus; species Pinus tabuliformis. The sequence goes on along the minus strand of CM062807.1, from coordinate 832,632,303 downwards.
TGGACCCCACTGGAAGCTTCACCCACTCCGATATGGGCCATACACCATCACCAAGGCCATCAGTGACAATGCTTTCGAGCTCAACATCCCACCATTCCTTGGTCTGCACCCAGTGTTCAATGTAGGTCGCCTTCGACCATACTTTCGACCATTGTTGGATACATCTGACGTTGCAGAACAACTCACAACAAAAGAGCTCAACCCGGACTGCATGTAACATGCCACAACTGATTAGATCATGGACACAAAGATCAAGAACACTTGCCAACAGAGGATATGGCTATATCGAGTTGTCAAAGCAGGCCAAATCCTTCACCAGGGCAAGTGGTTCAGTAGGGACTAGGTTCCACAAAAATTTCCTCACCTCATGGAGGCTCCACACATAATGGGGACCATTGATTCCTAAAGGGGGAGGAATGATCTAGGTGGATACTGGTGGCCACAGACCTATTCCACCTAGACCCCCTAGTCAGTTTCATCTGTTTCCTTGTTCATTTAAGCATTTAATGTTTTTAGCAATTTTTCGGGTCCTGAAATTCCGGAGCAGTTTTGACCCCCTATACGATGTTTTTTTGGGTCCACAGCAAGCCCATAGCCATAGGCAAGGGCTTATGGTGAACCTGTAGTACTCAGAGAGACCTTTCCAACAAGGTATCATACGTGCCAAAAGGAGATAATATGACCAAGTTACGACCCCGGGAAGTTGGTTGCCCAACTAACCCCAACGGGGCCCATAAACTCTTGGTGTTACGTCTCCTGGGTTAGGTTTTTGGTTTTTTAGGGTTTTCTCATGTTTTCCAATAATAAATAGGCCCCTGAGCCTCATTGTAACAAAATTCAGAGGCGTGTAGCCGCCACATCTCTTCTCAGAGATAAGCTAACATTACCTGAGGTATCTTATTTCCATTCTGTTTGTAAGCATAGTTCAATATTTTTCTATTAATGAATGAAGTGTATTTTTGCTGCATCCTTGTGTTTATGATTATATCTATAAGTTGTTGCGTTCCTGTTTAAGTTCGGATCACTAGATAATGCTTGAATTGCATTAAACATTCCAACCCTCTAGTAAGGAAAGGTCAAATTCCCTTCCGACCCTACGAAGATATTTTATTACATTCATATCAACAATATCACAAATTAATTTTCCATGCACAACACACTATTTGACTAATGCATCTCTAAGTATAGTGGATAGCCAAATAATAGAACCCAAAGTTCTGCGGGATACAAACTGTACCAATAAAAAATTAAATACGTTGTGGTAACAATGCTGTTGGTATCATTTCATTGCCATCCTTTTCTTCTAGAAATCGATCATTTGTCTATCTTTTTCTCCCATAAACCCCTCATAGTCCATTAAAACTGATTAATCAAGGCATTATAGTTGTTAATTTACATTAAATTTAATTTGTGAATTTTTATGTTAAATATTAGGAATTTTCAACAAAAATTACAGGATGTCATGACTTCCTGTAAATAGTTTATGATGTGACACGTGGCATGGCAGGAAAGTCAAAACAAAGGATAGGAACGTGATCTGGAATGTACATACATGGTGAAATATCTATTCAACAGCGAACCTAAAGCTCATGGATACATGGTCAACGCTGGTCAAACCCAGGCTTTTTGGTCACAAAAGCAGCAAAAAGCTAGAGTTTCACAAACTGATTTCATTTTGCTTTGGAAATCAGTTAAGATTAGAAAAGACAAAAATCACTCTTTTGTAAAAGTAGAAACATCTGCATAATTTATGTACATTCGATTTAGAGGGAAAGTTAGTGAACATAGGATAGGAGACAAGCAGATAAAAGACTGCGTATTGTATTGTCCAGAATGATTATTATTCCTGTGTATTGTTTCCAGAACATTGCTCTTGCATGTAATTTCAACTTCCAGAACTTAACTACAGTCATCGTTTTACCCTTACAGTGCTTATGCGTTAATATTCTCATCGCTTGAAGTTTCTTAAATGTGCCATTGAAGCGTGGATGGGCCCTACGTGGAATTGGTATACTTTTATTTTCATTTCCATAGCGTTTTCGAATCTGAATAGTGTGAATAATGTTTAATGTTATTTTCTTGCCTGTGAATTTATTGATTTGATTAGAAGTTCTTGCAAATAATATTCATGGTGATAGCTTAAGAATTCGATTGCGAAATCATTGAACAATATCTTGTAAAATATTTGATCGATCATTAGATTTCAAAGTATCTCTGTGGACTCTGTTTTCATGCATTTAAAATTTCAGTGTGTTTAAAAGAGATTTTGATTTTCATGAATGCTTAGTGTGTTAGCTGGAAAGAGATTTTGTGGATAATATCCTTGTAAGAGGGTTGAAAACTCAGTCTAGCAACATGCCGTTTCTTTAGAACAGTCAGATAAATTAGATGATCTGAGTGTTAAGGTGTGAGAGGAAACATATTTCAATCTCCTATAAAGGAGTGCTGTAGCCTGTCACGGTAAACACTTAGTTAGGTAGATGAGATCCTTTTAGGTCTATAGACTTTAGACATGTGCCTCTAAGTTTATCTACCTTGGTTGATATTAAATCTAGTCTAATCTAGCACCCTAGATTGGACACTACATTTTGGCACCGTTGCCAGGGAGGCGCAGTTAGAGGATTTCGAAAAAAAAAATATAAAAAAATAAAATAAATAAAAACAAACAAAAACACAACATAGATTTGATTTTAATTATCATTTTATAATTCATGTTTACTTATGCCTAGATCTAGAGATAATAAAGGTAAATTCATAAAAACCCCCCCATCCAAAAACTAACCTACCATCAGGAGCAGACCCTTTAGGAAAAGTTGAACACACAACATCAGCTGAGGAAGTCACCATACAAAAATTATAGGATAAACAGAAATCATGGCAAAGACTCACACTCATCGAGAGGCAAATTCTATTAGCACACGAATCATAGAAGAAACATTTCCCTGAATCCTCTATAAAAAGAGAAAGCAACACAGTAACTCAACAATCTTTCCTTGAACTTCTCTTTGAAACAAGTGACACTGAATAAGAAATTAAATCAACAGAGGAACCTATCAAAATGGTTGAAGAAGGACATGGAACAGAAAGAGGACCACCAAATCAAGGTCAGGAGGAAGAGTTAACCTTTAAATTTCCTATTCAAGAACCAGAAGAGGATGACGAAATAAAAATGAAAAACATACCTCCATCTGTGCTACCAAAATTTTATGGCATGGCTTCAGAAGACCTAGATTCATTCTTGTTTGAGTTTGACATTGTATGTCGAACATATGGTTACACAGATGATGCCCATAGGCTTAGACTCTTCCCAGCAACATTAAAAGCATCAACATTAAGATGGTTCATGGGGCTTGGTGAACATGCAATAACTGATTGGGATGGCATGAGAAGAATATTCCTAAAGATATACCATCCTTATTGTAGATCGAAAGATTCCAAAGATGATATATTTAGGATGAATCAACATGAGGATGAAAATTTGGAGGAGTACTTAGAGTGGTTTGTTTACAATTTACAAAAATCAAAACACAGAACCATGCCTCTTGATCTGATTTGAACAATATTTTGAAGGGCATTCGAGAAGAATACTTAGATGATCTTAATTTGATGGGCAAAGGTGATATTTCCACTTTAACTTTTGAATAAATTGCTGAGTTATGTGAAAAGTATTCTAGGAGCAAAGCCAAAATTGGAAAAAGAACCATATCATCCAAAGCCACAAAATCTGCTTCAGCAAGTGTCACAAGAGCTGAAATAGGAAACCTGTTAGAGGAATTCAAAACAGATCTATTGAGTACCTTAGGAACTCAAATTGACACTCTCAAAGCTAAGAAAAGACAAGAAGATGAAGATCAAATGATGGTTGTCTTTTGTCCAAAATGCCGGAAGAAACATGCCTTAAAAGACTGCCCATTAGAAAACATTCAAGTTTGTGCCTTTTGTACTGAAAATCATGATATATTTCATTGCTCTAAAGTCAGGATTTTGCAGAATTGTAATGTGGCAGCTAACACAGATATGGAAAATGTGTATTTCATGGGTGCAAAGAGACCATGGCAGCCAAAACCTCCACCTCAAGGTATGTTCCCAAACCAGAATTTGCAATTTCCTGCACATGATCAAATGTATGCTTAGAATTCGTGGAATGTACCCATGCCATGGCAGCACCAAAATTACCCACAACAACAATGGAGACCATCTCAGCAATACTCTCAACAATATCAGTCATATCCTCAACCATACCAACCATATTCGCAGCCATCTCAACAATATCATCAGCCATATTCGCCATATCCTCAACCATATCAGCAATATCCTCAGCAGCAAGTTGTTTACCCACATCAACCCCAACCCACTCAACAAGCATTACCTGCTCCTACACCAATAAATCCACCACAATTACAATTTCCATCTAACCAACAACCTCCTAGACCTACTCAAATCCATGCTCAACCTGTACCAAATCCAAATAACAAAGCAGAGAGACCAGCTTATAATGTAGATGAGGGACCATCATATCCCACATTACCCTTGCAAAATATCAATTTGAGGTATGGTAAGATACTTCACAAAGAATCTCCAACAACTGATAAACAAGAAGAAAACGAAGAAAATGAAAATGAAACTCCAACTCAAAAGAAACAAAATGATGACATCAAAAATAAACAAATGCAACCATTGCATCCACCACCTTTTCCAGACAGATTGGTCCAAGCAAAACTTCCCATGTCTATACCACAGTTTGATGTTTTAGATGAGCTAAAGAATGTCTATATAAAAATTCCACTACTACAAGCCATAAAAGACATTCCCATATATACTAAAGCCATCAAAGAACTGTGCCTTAAAAAGCCTACTAGGAAAAGAGTTGATCCACAAACTATTCATGTTATTGGACATTTAGCTGGCCTTATGACAAACACCATTTCAATGGAAAAGTATGCTGATCCTGGTATTCCCAGAGTCACTAAAATCATTAACAACATACATATTCCAAACACCTTAATTGACCTTGGGGCCACAATAAATTTGATGACTCTTGAAACAATGAAAACACTCCAGCTCACAAACTTGTAGCACACAACAATTGTTCTAGAACTCGCTGCTAGGTCTAAAGTGATTCCTGAAGGGATTTTGGAGGACATAATTGTTTCACTGGACTCTTGGGAGTATCTAGTGGACTTTTTAGTTCTTCAACCAAAATCCAATTTAGGAGGACACCCTATCATCCTTGGTAGACCATGGTTAGCAACTGCTGATGCATTCATAGGATGTCGATCGAGTAATATGATCATTTCACGAGGAACTGAAAGAAAACAACTCACTCTTTACCCATCAGCACAATCACTAGAAGTAGCACACAATTTATGGCTTGACGATAAATACAATGATAAGGAAGAAGTTCAATCTGTTTTCAGCATCAACCAAATCTATGATTTTCAAGAACATAATAATCATGATCTGGTAGAATTGTTCCTTTCTCAACCTGATGTTTCCGAAGAATTGAGAAATGACCAATACCATGTTGCAGATGAACTTTTGGCACAAAATTTTCAGGAAAGATGCACTATTCATTCCTTGCAAACAACATTTCAGAACATTTTTCCTATCCAATCTATCATAAACACACAGAGCAAGACCATAGAGATTAGTCCAGGAAAAACTTTGAATATTGGCACTCACCTAGACTCATCTCAGGAGGAAAAATTGATTCAATTATTGAGAAAATACCAGAAAGCATTTGCTTGGGACTACATCGATATGCACAGAATTCACCCTGAAACATGCACTCACCATATTTATACGGATAGTAATATCAAACCAGTGAGGCAACCGCAAAGACGAATGAATCCCATGCTTTAAGATATTGTTAGAGAGGAATTACAAAAACTGCTGAAAGTCAATTTTATCTATCCTATCTCTGACAGTCAATGGGTATCCCCATTGGTAGTAGTGCCCAAGAAAAATGGTAAGTGGAGGATTTGTGTTGATTACAGAAAATTGAACAAATCAACCCTCAAAGATTATTTCCCACTACCATTTATTGACCAAGTGCTAGACACATTAGCTAGGAAATCATCATTCCCTTTTCTTGATGGTTTCAGTGGCTACAACCAGATTAGGATAGCCTTAGAGGACCAAGACAAAACCACTTTTACTTGTCCCTGGGGCACTTATGCTTATAATGTTTTACCATTTGGACTTTGCAATGCTCCAGCTACACTTCAGAGAGCTGTATTAGCTATTTTCGCTGATTTAGTTCATGATTGTGTTGAAGTTTACATGGACAATTTTTCAGTGTATAGTAATTCATTTGAGCATGCATTAGAGAATCTTGAAAAAGTTTTGAAGAGATGTATTGAAGCTAATCTATCCCTGAGCAATGAAAAGTGTTTTATGATGTTAAATGAAGGGATAGTATTAGGCCACTATATTTCTTTTCAAGGCATTAAAGTTGATCCATCAAAAATCCAGATCATTGTCAATTTACTAATTCCGAAGACTCAAAAAGAGGTAAGAATTTTCCTTGGGTATGCAAGCTATTACAGAAGGTTTATTGAACATTTTAGTAAAATAGCTTCACCTCTGTTTAAACTTCTAGCAAAAGATACACCTTTCAATTGGAATGAGAATTGTCAGCAAGCATTTGAAACACTCAAAGAAAAGTTATCAACCACACCAGTCTTAAAAGGACCTAACTGGAACCTACCATTTCACATATTTACAGATGCATCTGATACTGCAGTAGGTGCCTCATTAGGCCAAAAAGAGGAGTCTTTTCATTATGCCATCTATTTCATTAGTAAAAATCTAACACCTGCATAATTAAACTACACAGTCACTAAAAAAGAAATGCTTGCAATCATACATGCTGTGAATAAGTTCCGACATTATATAACTGGTTATGAGGTTTTTGTACATACTGACCATTCTGCCATTAAGTATTTAATGAACAAACCAGTAACTAATGGCAGAGTTACTAGATGGTTGTTATTATTATAGGAATTTAATATCACAGTGTTAGATAGACTAGGTAAAGAGAATCAGGTGGCAGATTTTCTTTCTAGACTGTAAAATCCAGGTGAGGTTGTTCTGGTTGAAGATTATTTTCCAGACGAAAATTTATTTGCAATTCCAATAGTGAATCCTTGGTATGCTGACTTGGCCAACTATTTGTCCACAGGAAGAACACCTCCATATTTTACTCCAAAGGAAAAGAAGAGGCTAATCAAACAAAGTGCTCGATACTCATGGGTTAATGGAGATTTATTTTACACTGGTTATGATATGATTATTAGACGATGTGTAATAAATGATGAAATAATTGATATTTTAAAATCTTTCCATGATGAACCGTGTGGTGGGCATTTTGCAGCTAAAAGAACATCATTTAAGATTCTTAGTCTTGGATACTACTGGCCATCTATTTTTAAGGATTCCAAGAAGTATGTGAAGAGTTGTGATAGCTGTCAAAGAATGGGCAGGCCAACAGCTATAGATGAAATGCCACTTCAGCCTCAAGTACACTTAGAGCCATTTGAAAAATGGGCTCTCGATTTCATAGGACCCATCAATCCAACTTCCAAAGGTAAAAAGTACATCCTAGTATGTACTGATTACGTAACAAAATGGGCTGAAGCCAAAGCACTAGTCCGAGCAACTGAACAAACAGTGGTAAACTTCCTTTTTGAAGAAATTTTTGTAAGGTATGGAGTACCAAGGGAGATAGTGACTGATCAAGGTACTCAGTTTACATCAAAGCTAGTTAAAGACATCACAGAAAAATATCAAATCAAGCACAAAAAAAGTACACCTTACCATCCATAGGCCAATGGCCAGGTGGAATCCAAAAATAAAACATTGGAAGGAATTATCACTAAGACCGTAGCAATGAACAGAAAGAATTGGTAAGAGAAGCTCAAAGATGCACTTTGGGCTTATAGAATAACGTGTAAGAACACTACAGGATTTACACCATATCAGTTGGTGTATGGAAAACAGGTAATGCTTCCTATTGAATTTTAAATACACATTTATAAGATGGCTGCAGATTTAGGAATTGATCTCAATGAAGCCCAACAAGAGAGGATTCAACAATTGAACCAACTAGATGAAATGAGGCAGCAAGTAGAGGCGACAACACTCCTAATGCAGAAACAAAGGAAGCAGTGGCATGATGCACACATCAAGAAGAAACAGTTCAAAGAAGGAGACTGGGCTTTACTCTTTGACTCTAAATTCAGAGATCATAAAGCCAAATTTACCACACATTGGATGGGCCCATATGAAATAGTTCAAGTTTATGAAAATGGATCAGTCAAGCTCATTACCATTGATGGAGAAGGCCACCCCTTTCTTGTCAATGGCCATCGGTTGAAAGTCTACCATAAGCCCATCAGCAAGGAGGATTTTCTTCAAACTGTATCTCAACAAAGGGAGGTTGAGATATTGCAGCCTTCAGCTGTGATATCTCTACCTTAATTCATTTCATTTCAATTTAAAAAATTAAATATATATATATATATATATATATATATATATATATATATATATATATATATATATATATATATATATATTAATAATGGTTTAGATGTGAAAACCAGACTCTGGCACACTCTAACCCAGAATTCTTACTTGAAAACCAATTCTTTGGCTGGTAATAATTCCTTGTTCTATTTGTTTACTGTTTGGTTCATCGCTTCAATAATGACTTGAGGACAAGTCAAAGCTTTAGTGGGGGAGAAGCATCAACATTTTTGTTTTCTTTATCTCATCTCCTCATTGTAAATTTTCAAAGAGTTTGTTTCAGCACTTCAGTGTTTCAATAAAGAAGTTGTTTTTGTATTTGTTCTAATTAGAGGGACCTGTTCAAGCAATATGCAGTGGGACCTGTTCAGAAGACTATGTAACCGACACTAATAATAGAGGGACCTGTTCAACAAACATTAAAGGGAACTGTTAAAGACTGCTACATCAGGCTACTTCAACAAAGTTTCAACAGAGTTTCAAAGGTTTCTTATCATCAAGGCTACATCAACACCAAAGATCAAGGAAGCTGCACACACATAGTTCTTCAGATTTCAAAGAAGCTGCACACGCAACATTCTTCAGATCTCAGAGGGACCTGTTATATCCAATCTTATCTCAGAAGGGACCTGTTATGGACAGTGAAGATCAGTCCTACCTGTAGTAAAGATCAGTCCTACCTATGCATGCCAACTCAACTCCTGGTCAACCATAAAAGTGTAATGTATTGTTGTAATTTTTATTTTTAACATTTGAAATTCTTGAATTATTTTAGTGTTAAATATAATGATTATGATTGCTTATGATCAATTTCAAAAACATCCCTATACCCATCACCCTTGTAACATTCCTAACTACTATCATTTCCCAACACATTCTAGTCTATCGCCATATTCCTCCTACGATTTTTAAATCTTCTCCTACACCACCCTTCAAACCTTGTCATTGAATCGGCCATCAAACCTTATCATCGATCCATCATCTTCCTAATCGGCCAAGTACCAACAAGTAATGGACAAGTGGTGAATCATTGGAGAGCCAAGTGTTAAACGATTTCATTCATTTATTTTGAATCGGCCAAGTTATAAAATGATCGTTTGACCCAAGTCGACTCATGCAACAACTATCTGTTATCATCACTCCAACACTCCTTATATGTCTACGACGTTCTCATGATTGTACTTATGCAAACCAGTACAACTCCTCTGTCTTTGTGATATGAATGTGCTCTGCATAATCATTATAGTAAATTGGGTAAGGTTGGTTGTTAAGTTTCATTTCATTCTCAGTTCGTAAAAAGGGCGTTGCCATACTAGTAATTCAAACTCTGTGATTTAAAAAAAAAAGGCCGAGAACAACAGGCGCTACAAAGGGAGAGCATAGTAATTGGGCTCACCACGAGTTTCTACCTCCGCCATAATCCGAGGACATTAATCCGGTCGCTGCCCAAGTCATTGAAGAAGGAGACCCCGAGAACAGAGGGCGCTACCAGGTCGGTTGAGTGGAGCGCAAAACAGAGGTAACAAATCAAGAGACCCTTGTTGAATTATTAAGCAAAAACAAAAAGGGTTAGAACAGGAGTTTCTTTGTCAAAATGACCAATAGAGCAGAGCCTACAACATTTGATAGTTCTCAATATCATGATGACTATATTACAATTTTAAGGGAAAAACAATGGTTATCCTTCCTAGAGAAGTTTAATGGGAACAATGAAGAAGTAACCAAGCAGTTTGCATTTATATTTAATGGAGAGAAAGCATTGATAGGCAACTTCTCTTTTAGGATTTCAGAGGATACCATAGCACAAACCCTAGGAATCAGTCCAGAAGGAGAAAAATATTTCAAAACAAAACAATTAAGGAAAAATCATGGACTCAATTCATGTCTAGGTCAAGGGTTTCCTCTGTCAACTCGAAAAAGGGTGTCCTTAGAAGCTGGCTGATGCACCCATGGGATGAAATGGTGTACATTATTCAGAAATTTGTTACGTGTGAAGGTCGTTACAGCATAGTCTATCTATATCACATCAAACTCCTGTTGCACTTAAAAGGGAAATGCACCATTAGTTTACCTTACTTCCTCCTACAGAGTTTGACTAAAATGGAAAAGACCATTCAGAAACGAAAGGGTAATGAGGATAAGAGTTTATGTAATTTTGGGTTGATTTGAAGTGTAGAGGAGGGGAAAAACATGGAAGGAATTTTTGGTTGCTAATCAAATCAAAGATGGAGAAGATGAACAGGAACAACAAGAGCGCTCAGAATTTATGCTTGATATTGATGAGGAAATCCCTGTGCGCAAGTCAAGCAATGTTCCTCCACACAACAGTAGTGTAAGGACAAGAAAGATGAGGCAAGAAGCTGCCCCAAAAATTGAGCAAGACAAAATTTTCACTACATATACAAGAAGATCAAGGAGAAGACAAAAGACCCAAACACACGAAGATCAACCAGAGTCAAATGCACATGCACCGATGGACATTGAGAGCAGTGATCATTCACAACCAGGACCGGAAGCCGAAATGGAAGTCGAGAGTAAAAATGGACAAGGGAAAGAGCCAGCACCTACAAACAAGAAACAAAGGGGGTTAGAAAAACAAATTGAAAAGCTAAAAGAAGAATTGATGGAGGCCAACATGCTAGAGAAGGTCATCAAGAGGGAGAATGAAATGTTGAGAGCTCAGAGCAAGGAGACTCAACAAAAAAATGAGAAGCTCCAGGAGCAAATCAAAGAACTCAAGGTTGAACAAACCAACATTTGCAAGTGGGCAACCAAATGGTATACTCAAAAGAAAGCTCTCAAAGAGAAATACAAGAATTTGAAACATAAGCTCCACATCCAGAAAAATGCCCAAGCTCAGAAGAATATAGATGCATTGTTACAAGCGACAGAGGCAAAAGCAGGAACAGAGTATAAAGGGAGCACATTAGGATTAGCATGAGGACATGCTAAATCATTGAGCTTGGGGGAGATGTTGGTACCATTTCATTGCCATCCTTTTCTTCTAGAAATCCATCATTTGTCTATTTTTTTCTCCCATGAACCCCTCATAGTCCATTGAAATTGATTAATCAAAGCATTATAGTTGTTAATTTACATAAAATTTAGTTTGTGAATTTTTATGTGAAAAATTAGGAATTTTCAACAAAAATTACAGGATGTCATGACTTCCTGTAAATGGTTTATGATGTGACACGTGGCATGGCAGGAAAGTCAAAACAAAGGATAGGAACGTGATCTGGAATGTACATACATGGTGAAAGATCTATTCAACAACGAATCTAAAGCTCCTGGATACATGGTCAACGCTGGTCAAACCCAGCCTTTTTGGTCACAAAAGCAACAAAAAGCCAGAGTTTCCCAAACTGATTTCATTTTGCTTTGGAAAGAAATTAAGATTTGAAAAGACAAAAATCACTCTTTTGTAAAAGCAGAAACATCTGCATAATGTATGTACATTCAATTTAGAGGGAAAGTTAGTGAACATAGGATAAGAGACAAGCAGATAAAAGACTGCGTATTGTATTCTCCAGAACGATTATTATTCCTATGTATTGTTTCCAAAACATTGCTCTTGCATATAATTTCAACTTCCAGAACTTAACTACAGTCATCGTTTTACCATTACAGTGCTTATGCGTTAATATTCTCATCGCTTGAAGTTTCTTAAGTGTGCCATTGAAGCGTGGACGGGCCCTACGTGGAATTAGTATACTTTTATTTTCATTTCCATAGTGTTTTCGATCTAAATAGTGTGAATAGAGTTTAATGTTATTTTCTTGCCTGTGAATTTATTGATTTGATTAGAATTTCTTGCAAATAATATTCATGGTGATAGATTAAGAATTCGATTGCGAGATCATTGAACAATACCTTGTAAAAGATTTGATCGATCATTAGATTTCGAAGTATCTCTGTGGAATCTATTTTCATGCATTTAAAATTCCAGTGTATTTAAAAGAGCTTTTGATTTTCATGAATGCTTAGTGTGTTAGCTGGAAAGAGCTGTTGTGGATAATATCCTTGTAAGAGGGTTGAAAACTCAGTCTAGCAACACGTTGTTTCTTTAGAACAATTAGATAAATTAGATGATCTGAGTGTTAAGGTGTGAGAGGAAACATATTTCAATCTCCTGTAAAGGAGTGCTGTAGCCTGTCACAGTAAATAATTAGTTAGGTAGATGAGATCCTTTTAGGTCTATAGACTTTAGACACGTGCCTCTAAGTTTACCTACCTTGGTTGATATTAAATCTAGTCTAATCTAGCACCCTAGATTGGCCACTACAAATTCCTAAAACCAATACCCATAACATCCAAGTAAAATGTTAAAGGTAGTGACTAACCCCCACTAACTCCTTTGATGGAATTAAACATAGTTGTTACAACATCTAGTTCACTGGATTGCAAACTTCTCTAAAGCCTCTTTCCTTTTGCTTTCATTATTGTGACGAGCCCAATGTAGATCTGTGGGTAGAATGTCGCCAACATATTTACTCAAGTGAAGTTTTGTCAATTTCAGAAGGAGACAAACAACCTCCAATGCAAGTTTTGTGTTGCGCTTCAACATCTTAACTGAAGCTGGAACCACAAGTTCTCCATTTGTTTCATGCACCATGTGCTTCAAAAGAGGCTAAAAAGCTTCACTAAGTGATTTTGGAGGTTTCTCCCTTGAGTTGAGAACCATTGTAAGGTATAGTTCTAGAACAATTGTCTGCATATCATAAAATGTTCACAATCATAAGAAGCTGATATTCATCCGACCAATTGTGCATTTGTTTCTGTGCAGAAGAGGTTTAAGCAAGAATATCTTATATATTTAAATAAACCTTTATCTAACAAGAGATTAATGGTAATCCTTGTTTAGTTAGAGATGTTTTGGTGTCATTTCATTGTTTATAATTTCAAAAACTCTTCAAAACCTCAAATACCACAAAGGAAACATGGAAACTCACCTTAAGAGTGTGAATTGACTCTCATGCATCCCTCTTCCAATGTATAATATTGGCTACATGTCACATCCTCTGCTAGGTTAGTCACCTCAAAAATAACTTACTGACATAAAATACAGGTTCTAAATAAACCATCTTTAAAACTAAGGTTGATGGTTATCATCTATACCGTAAAAGTAAATCTATTTTAAAAATATCTATTAAAAACATAGATTATGACAAAAATTCTATCAAACAAAGATGCTTTCATATTGCATGTATAGATTCATGGAGGTTTAAAAGGATACCTAGGACCACTAGAGGAGAAACATTATAATGAGCCAGTCTGAACTTTCAATCCATTGCCTCAACAATGGAAATAGAAAAGAGACAACAACTAGTATTTTTGGGAGAAAATATACAACAACAACGAATATATACAATGAAGGCATATTTCCTGTTTGCCCAAGCCACAACTTGATAGTCTTGATTATCCCGAATGACTTTTCCCATGTATGCACATAACATGTCAAAAGGATAATAACCCATGCAATAACACAAGTAGCTTTAGAAAGTGCCTGAACATATCAAATGGTCTCATGTTGTGATAAGATTTAAAGTTGAGAATAATATCCAAGACACCTGAGAATTTGAAGAAATATTAGTGTCAGAAACTCTAAATTGTGTGGGGTCCAAGTAAAAAAATTATCGTAAAAATTATGCAGATGATTACCTTAAGACTTTTAACCACATCTGCTTAAATTTTTAGAATGTTGATTATTTTACAAGTCAACAATACAAGAAATTGTGATGATGAAAAATCCAATAAAACATAATCTACTCATTTGATAGAGAAAATTTGTGAAAATGCATCAACATTGATCTATGTAAAAGCTATGAATGTAAATATTAGATAATACTGAAACATGATAGCTTGTTACAAATGGATATAATTTTTTGTAATTCTAGGATAATTTCTTCTTGTTAAACAATCTTAATGATTTGAAATTCACGAGAAAACTGTTAAGCTCAATTTGATATGTTTAATCTGAATAAGATGAAGTATTTATGCTATAAGGCCTGGTCAAAAAGGTCCTTTTGAAAAATATCCATTAGAGAACCCGATCCATTCCAAGGAACAATAACCATTTCTTGCAAAATACAAAGAATTTTTATTTTATTTCACATATAGTTCCCATGTCTAAATGATCTTAGACGTTGACATGGGTGAAAGGAGCTTCCATAGTATTTAAATGCATGGGGGAGTACTTATTGGAGTTTTCATTTAAGTGACATGTTCTTGTTTTGGGATTTGTTGTCTCTTGAAATAAGCCTTTACTAATACCATGTTTTGAAGAATCTTCTTTCTGATAAATTCCATCCTGTTCAATACTAACAAGCAAGGCCATAGAATTAGAACATGCAAACTCTTCAACAAAGTTGGAACTTGACAAGATACCATAAATTGGATAAGATTGAGGCATAATATCATCATCAATCAAGATCTTACTGAAATAATGTGCAACGTCGCATTGAGACACACTCGTGACCCATATCACTGTTAAACATCAAGGGCAATGGATCATGACACAAGTCATCTGCTAAATTCCTTGCTTGTCCAAAGACATAAATAGAGGCCTTAAATTTATTACAATATATATTCGAACCCGTATCACCCCACCATGTTTTAGAAGTACTCAAAAGAATTCACTATTTTAAATCCAACTGTTGACAATTAATAAGAAATCTCTGGCAGTTTTTCACCCATGACCCTTTGATCCACAATAGGAAACAAAATATTAACATCCTGATCATGATTAAGAGTGGCATATTCTTCTAGAATATTAGCTGACCGAACTTCCATTTCTTTGGGCTTAGAAGCATTGACAATTGGTTCATTCTTCCATATAGTTGTAATGCTTGCATGGAATCATTAATAATTCCTATGGATCCCTTATCCCCTACAATAATAGGCAAGTTGAGTTGACATTGTGTTGCCACAAAAATTTCAGGCTTTCCAGTTTTCTGGTAAGCTTGATAAGAATCACCCAAACTAGAAGGGAAACATGTATTCATATTCACTGAAAATGCTATGCCACCAAAGCTTCTAGCTAAATTGGTATTGCAAATCCCTAAAAAATCAGTTATTTTCTCAACATCATTCCCTTCAGATTGATTTACTGATGTACTTATAGCAGGGTAAAATTTATCATCATGGTATAATGTTGTTTTTTGAATAACTCTATCAGTGTCATCTGACCTCTCATTAATATGAGAATCAAGAGAAGGTTATTCATCTAAATTCTCTCCACTCACTTGTTTAAACTGATCCCCTTGTAGTCCAGAAAATATGGGTGGACCTATATTGAATTGATGAACAACTTGATTTTTTCCATTACCCATATCTTGTTGATCTTGGAACAATATAGATTTTATTTGTGATGGTTTTGATTCCGAATATGAAGGCATTATTCATAATGAACTTTCTGAGCGATGACCTTGAGAAAAAGGAATTCCTTCAGACATAGGATGGATTGAATTCATGACATGTGTTTGTAGTATAGGATTAGAAAGCACGTGGGGCAATTCCTGTTGATGAATTGACTGTTCATCAAAATATGGAATTTTTTCTTTGGGAATGGTCTTCTAATGAGAAAATTACTTCTTGAGATGAGACACCTTATCTTGAGGCAAATTCTGTTGATAAACAACACCTTGAGGAAATTTTTCATTATAATGATGAGATGTTGAAGAGATAAAAGATCTATTAGCTAGATCATTGTAATTTTTCACCTTTGGGTCAATGTGATCTTGATCAAGATTTGAAGCATTGTGAGCTTTTTGCACCTGTGCATGCAATTGACCTTCCCTAGATTAGATTAGATTGATTAGTTAAAATAGAATTTTCAATATAAGAATATCCAAATCCATCATCTTGAGACAGTTGTGATGGATCAACATATCTATGATATGCAGAATCACAACTTTTTATTTGGTAAAGGTTGTGATGAATAATTTTTGTTGTTTGTAGTTGGACAGATTGTTGTACATGCACACTAGATTTGATTGAAATGTAATATGGTGGCATGTATCTATACCGATCTGCATCCATATTCTAGACGATATTGCCAGATGGGTTGTTGGATTGGAGGTGAAATATGAATAACCAACTCCAAACCCATAGGATGTAGCCCATCTGAACTAAGATCCGATATTGGTCGTGCAGTCTTCAATTGGTCTTGTAGTCTGCTATGCTTTCCATGAGAGTCTAATATTGGTAAATTGGTGTCATTAAGCTGCCTATAACCTCAATACATTGAATCTGGGTGACTTTGTAGCAAGATATCATGAGTTGATTAATGGGCAAGTCTAGGAATGTCTTAGTTGTAGTATGTTTATATTGAAGCTCAGGGTCAAATTCCGTAGAAGAGGATATAGATGTTCCATAATATGTTACACAGTGGCCCTCTAGTGGATTAATTATACATTATGATTAACAATCAACTTCTAAGCCTTTATCAGGAAGAATGTGGGTAGAATTCTCTACTACTTCAGATTGTTGGACATGAATTGGCATATTAGGTAAGGGTGGTGGAAGAGTACCTGACTTAGTTGCAAAATAAGAAGTAGATATAGGTGGATTTGAAAAGTGTGGTATAATACATGATAAATTTGTAGTATTCACACCATCTTTGGAAAATTGAGGTAGTAATGTATCACGACAACCTTCTTGAGCTCTTTGAGTAATGCTCTGATTCGCTATGACATCAAAGTCAATCAAATTCTATGAATGTTGTAGTGGGATACTTACCATCCTGTCTGAAGCCAATTTCATGGATTCCATTAACAACATGAACACATAGTTTCTCTAAATTCCTTCTATCAACTAGTGCATCAAATTGGCAAGATCCTAGTCAACTGCAATGAAGAGAAAGATTCAAAGTCTAGAAGATCCATCACTATCTTCTAGTTTTTTGTATTCTTCCATCATATTATCAAGATCCTCCTCAGAGGTAACAAAAACAAGAGCATCAAGATCCTCACCAGGTAGTTGATACTTCGAAATAAGAGCCAGGCCATAAATGTCTCTAATCTTGTGCATAAAATTCTCATAGCCAATATCCTTATTCACATTGATGATGTGTGTCTTTCCCCCTACATACTTGAGCTTCCCATCACTTGGCCTGGGCAGGATTGTTCCTCCAAATCTATGCATGAACATTGCCTTCCCTGAGGGAGAATCATTTGATGTCCCTAAAAGGTAAGATTGATATGTGGAGTATGAAGACATTTGTTGAAGTCTAGTTTGCTGAGAAGAATGAGCAACCAATCCTCTATCTAGTTGATACATACCATCATCAACATAGTGGGAAGTTTTCATTTCTTGGACAAATTCAACATATGTAGGATTCAAGTTGCTCCCAAAATCACCCAAGTTGCCTTTGTCTGTTTCCCATATAGAAATTTAAGAATTGATACCCGAATCTCTTTGGACTATGCCAAGTATTTGTAAGGACTATTTCTAAACTATATATGGTATTTTTTTTTATAAACAATTCTGTTGGGTCCCTATAATACTAGTAATTACCCCATTACTATTGTAGTTATACCCCTTATTTATATTTTTGTGCCCCTATTACCCCCATATTGTTATTTCTGTGCCCCATAGAATCCCTCTATTGTTATTTTTGTGGCTTTATATTATTATTGTTAGGTCGGCTGGATTATATTGTGACTCCTTAGACTCCTATATATAGAAAGGAGGTTTTGTCATTTGTATCATCCAAGAATTGTTCATTTATGTAATGTAAAGGAGGTTGCCCCCTCGAAGAGGCTGAATTCTAAGGCGTTGATCTCTCTTTTCTATCTTTTCTTGAGCTGGTTTCATAACATTTGGTATCAGAGCTTTGGATTCTAGGGTTTCGCTGCTCCAAACAGGTCATCGTGGCATTTTCGCTATAACTTTTTTTCTGTGACGTTCAGAAGTTACAAAAAAAACCCATTTGAGAAGAAATCGCGCTGAACCTTGGGTCCGAATTTCAGAGCTTTTCGCGCGATATTGTCGGAGATATGATCTGAGGAAGTTGGTCTTTTTGCAGACTCCTGAATTACACTCAAAATAGGTGACCTGGGGAAAATCGTCATAACTTTCTTTCTGAGCATCGGATTGAAATTTCGTAAGAAGGTACAGAAAGAGGACGGAATGTAGTTTTCTTTTATATATTTTTCAGAGTCAAAGGTTGAAACAGTGACACGTGGCACTTCATACAAGGTCGCTCTACTGAACTAGTCTATAATCAGGTCACTGCGGGAGATTGTGCATAAATCTTTCTTGGAGAATCCAATTTGGATCAGACTAGTGGCATTGGAAAGAGGACATAGAAGGCTACTACAGGTCACAATTTTAGAACTGGATGATTCGAAATTACAGAGATACATCAGATTCAATATCAGGCTTCTACAAAGTAAAAAAAGGTGTGTAGTTTTTTTTTAATTTTTGCATAAGCTTGGTTTGAAGGAATTCAAAGGGCATAGTAAAGCATTATTACAGGTAACTGATGCCCCGAGGAAAGAAAATGCAAACACCTAGTAAGGAACCTGAAAGCTCTAGCATGACTCATGAAGAAGAGGAAGAAATGCTACATGATATATCAAAATTACAAGAACAAGTGCAACAAATGTCACGCTCACAAAAGCTAACAGATGCTAAGATAAATGGCGTGGAATCTAAGATAAAGGGCATGGAAGCTCAGGTGAATGGCATGGACGCTAAAATTGATGGCATGGATGATAAGATGGAAGAATTGAAGATAAATATGAATAAGTTGCTACAAGAAATGGTCACTAAGGGTGAAAGAGTACTAAAGGAAACTCATGATGAGAACAAAAGAAATGTTAATCATGATTCCATAGACTCTAATGTTGGATCGAAGACTCACCATGTTCCAAAAATCGATATGAGGAAGTTTGATGGCAAGGATCCCGCCACATGGATATTACAGATGGAGCAATTCTTCGATCTCAATAATGTGCAAAACACACAAAAGGTACGTATGGCAACTTTATATTTGGAACCAAATCAGTTTGTATGGTATCAATGGCTTTGTTCTCGTAAACAATTTATCACTTGGGCAATTTTTACGGAAGAATTGATAGCACATTATGAGGATACAAAAAGCAACACTTTTTTTAGCCAATTGATAAGTCTCAAACAAAAGGGTTCAATAATGGAGCACATTGAGGAGTTCCAAAAATTGAACATAAGGGTAAAAGATATTCCAGAGGAGCATAGGATTGATGTGTTCATAGGGTCTTTAAAGGATAATATCCAACATGATGTGTGCCTTTGGGAACCTGATTCATTAGAGAAGGCATTCAGGTTAGCAAGAAAAATGGAAAGCAAAATTATGGCAACTAGGAAGCATACCATTCACAACTATAAAGACGGAAGTGTTGTTGCCCATAGTCTTCCACAACCTACAAGGTTGACACCACAAAAATTGGAAGAAAAAAGAGCAAAAGGGCTTTGTTACAATTGTGATAGCAAATACACAAAGGGTCATAAGTGTGGTGAGAAGAAATTATTCTACATAGATTGTGAAGAGGAAGAAGAAAAGGAGCAAGAAAGGTCAAAAGAAGAGGATATATTCCAGGAACAAAGCCTAGATGAAGAACAAATAAATCCGACCATATCTTGTAATGCATTGGTGGGAATTACCACTCCTCAAACCATCAAGATAGAAGGACAAATCAAGAAGAAAAAGGTAATAGTGTTGATTGATTCAGGAAGCACCCACAATTTTATTCATTGTAGGGTAGCAAAAGAATTGAATTGCTTCCTATATCCAGCACCAGAGTGTCAAGTGATGATTGCAAATGGAGGAACAATAAATTGTTCTGGAAAGTGCCATAATATCAAGCTATCCATGGGAGAATATGTATTGACTAGCCCAATGCTTTCCATTCCAATGGGAGGTGCTGATGTTGTACTAGGAGTCCAATGGCTACAATCCTTGGGTACAATAGCTTTTAATTTTCAAGAACTTTTCATGAAATTTTCTGTGGAAGGAAAGGAAGTTGAATTAAGGGGTATTGCAGGGAAACCAGGAAAGATAATCAGCTCTAATGGCATGACAAAGCTTCTAAAAAAGGAGCAAAGAGGTGTAATTGCACAATTATGTTCGCTAGATGTTTCCACATTGGAATCATCTATTTCTCCAGATCTCCAAAAAGTCCTGGACAATCATTCCAAGGTATTTGAGACTCCCAAAGGTCTCCCACCTATGCGTGATCATGATCATGCTATTCATCTGATTCCAGGAAGTGTTCCTCCAAACATCAGGCCGTACAGATATCCATATGTCCAAAAAAGTGAAATTGAACGTATGGTTGCAGAAATGCTAGAGGCTGGTATAATTCAACCGAGTCAAAGTTCTTTCTCAGCTCCAGTAGTATTGGTGCACAAGAAGGATGGATCATGGCGCATGTGTCCAGATTATAGGGAGCTCAACAAGCTCACTATTAAAGATAAGTTCCCCATTCCTGTCATTGATGAATTACTGGATGAATTGCATGGATCAATTTACTTCACCAAGTTGGATCTTCGTTCGGGATATCATCAAATCAGAATGAAGATTGAAGACATTCCGAAAACGACATTTAGAACTCATGAGGGTCATTATGAATTTTTGGTCATGCCTTTTGGCCTTACCAATGCACCTTCAACATTTCAAGGTTTGATGAATTCAATTTTCAAACCATTCCTTAGAAAATTTGTGTTAGTATTTTTTGATGATATACTAATCTACAACAAGTCTTGGAAGGATCATGTTGAACATGTTGACAAGGTGCTACAACTATTGGAGGAGAAACAATTATATGCAAAAAGATCCAAATGTTTCTTTGGAGTCCAGGAGGTGGAATATTTGGGTCATATTGTATCTCATGAAGGAGTTAAGGTAGACCCTAGCAAAATTAAAGCCATTAAGGAATGGAAAATCCCCACATCCATAAAGCATCTGCGAGGATTTCTTGGGTTGACAGGGTATTATCGCAAGTTTGTTAAGAATTATGGGAGAATAGCAGCACCTCTAACAACATTATTGAAGAAAGATTCATTTTCATGGACTCCGGAAGCAACAAAGGCCTTTAAACATCTTAAAGAGGCAATGTGCCAAGCACCGGTCTTAGCTACACCGGACTTCACAAAAACCTTTATTGTGGAATGTGATGCTTCAGGAAATGGAATTGGTGCTGTTCTAATGCAAGATGAAAGACCCATTGCTTTTGAAAGTCGTCCAATCAAGGGAAAGTTTTTAAGCAAAGCTATTTATGAGAAGGAAATGTTGGCAATACTCCATGCACTTAAGAAATGGCGACCCTACCTAATGGGAAGACACTTCAAGGTAAAAACGGATCATGATAGCCTTAAATACTTTTTAGAACAAAGATTATCCTCTGAAGAGCAACAAAAGTGGGTCACAAAGATGTTGGGTTATGACTTTGAAATCATCTACAAAAAAGGGAAGCAAAATGTGGTGGCAGATGCACTCTCAAGAAAGGATGAGGATATGGAAGCATTGTTGTGTGCCATTTCTATTATCCAACCAGATTGGATAAACGAAGCAAAGGAGGAATGGAAGAATGACGAAGAAGTGTGGGCACTTATTCGAAAGTTACAACAAGATTCCAGTACTTCTGATACATTTAGCTGGAAAAATGATTCGTTATGGTACAAAGATCGCTTATACCTCTGTAAGAATTCCCAGCTAAAACAAAAGATTCTTATGGAATTGCACACTTCTCCCTTAGGAGGGCACTCAGGATTTTTAAAAACTTACCACAGGGTTAAGAAGGAATTTTTTTGGGATGGCCTTAAATCAGATATTCAAAAGTTTGTGGCGGAATGTTTGGTTTGCCAACAAAATAAAGTTGAAACAATTAAGACACCGGGTCTATTACAACCTTTATCCATTCCAAGCCAACGTTGGGAGGAGGTTTCAATGGATTTTATCACAGGTTTACCCAAGTCTGAGGGAAAGAGTGTCATCATGGTGGTAGTTGACAGACTTACCAAGTATGCACACTTTTGTGCATTATCACATCCATTTAAAGCCAGTACAGTTTCTACTGCATTTATGGAAACAGTTCAAAAGCTACATGGAAACCCAAAGATTATTGTAAGTGACAGAGATCCCATTTTCACTGGAAATTTTTGGACAGAATTATTTTCTTGTCTTGGTACTCAGTTAGCTCATAGCTCATCTTATCATCCTCAATCTGATGGGCAAACTGAGATAGTAAACAAATGTTTGGAAGGATATCTTCGTTGCTTTGTATCTGATAAACAGACACAATGGGTCAAATGGTTGCCTCTGGCTGAATGGTGGTATAACACTTCCTTCCATACAGCAACAAAAATGACCCCATTTATGGCACTTTATGGGTACCAACCACCATCAATCACATCATATTTAAGAGAAAATTCTAAGGTTCAGGCAGTGGAACATCACATCGAACATCAACAACAAGTCCTCCAACTCTTAAAGGATAACCTCGTGTTGGCACAAAATAGAATGAAACAACAGGCAGATCAACATCGCAGTGAAAGAAGTTTTGATGTAGGTGATTGGGTATTCCTACGGCTACAACCATATAAGCAAATGTCCCTAAAGCAAGCTAAGAAGGATAATAAATTATCACCAAAGTATTATGGTCCGTACAAGGTGTTGGAAAAGATTGGTACTATGGCATACAAATTGGAGCTTCCTGCAGCTTCTCGATTGCACCCAGTTTTCCATGTTTCATGTTTAAAGAAGGTTATAGGCGACAAGCTCCCAGTTCAAACAATATTGCCAGAACTTGACGAGGAAGGAAAAATTATATTGGAACCGGAAGCAGTCACAGAAACAAGAACTCGACAGCTACGAAATCGATCAATTTCAGAGTATCTTATCAAGTGGAAGAACTTATCCGCTGAAGATTCCACATGGGAGGATGAGAATTTTATGCAGAAGTATCCAGAACTGCTCAAGCGTTGAGGACAACACTTTTTTGAAGGAGAGGGGCATGTTGGGTCCCTATAATACTAGTAATTACCCCATTACTATTGTAGTTATACCCCTTATTTATATTGTTGTGCCCCTATTACCCCCATATTGTTATTTCTGTGCCCCATAGAATCCCTCTATTGTTATTTTTGTGGCTTTATATTATTATTGTTAGGTCGGCTGGATTATATTGTGACTCCTTAGACTCCTATATATAGAAAGGAGGTTTTGTCATTTGTATCATCCAAGAATTGTTCATTTATGTAATGTAAAGGAGGTTGCCCCCTCGAAGAGGCTGAATTCTAAGGCGTTGATCTCTCTTTTCTATCTTTTCTTGAGCTGGTTTCATAAATGTCTCTAATCTTGTGCATAAATTTCTCATAGCTAATATCCTTATTCGCATTGATGATGTGTGTCTTTCCCCCTACATACTTGAGCTTCCCATCACTTAACCTGGGCAGGATTGTTCCTCCAAATCTATGCATGAACATTGCCTTCCCTGAAGGAGAATCATTTGATGTCACTAAAAGGTAAGATTGATATGTGGAGTATGAAGACATTTGTTGAAGTCTAGTTTGTTGAGAAGAATGAGTAGCCAATCCTCTATCTAGTTGATATATACCATCATCAACATAGTGGTAAGTTTTCATTTCTTGGACAAATTCAACACATGTAGGATTCAAGTTGCTCCCAAAATCACCCAAGTTGCCTTTGTCTGTTTCCCATATAGAAATTTAAGAATTGATACCCGAATCTCTTTGGACTATGCCAAGTATTTGTAAGGACTATTTCTAAACTATATATGGTATTTTTTTTATAAACAATTCACAATAAAATACAACCAGAAGAGAAAAACATTGGGAATTCAAATTCATCCAGCACTGTCTATCACATCCCAAATTTTAATTCACTCAACATAGAATTTACATACATTTAACCAAGGTCATAAAGAAAGCATTCAAAATAATATTGCAACACATATGTACCGTTCACCAGAAGACGAGACTCCAATTGATTTTCCATTACTTGTCTTCCCTTGTTGTCGGTCACCTATGAGAGTGAATGACGACGTACTTGATTCAAATGCGATGACCAACCAGTTAACCTCCTAGCCTATTCCTTGGGTACTCTTCTTCCCCGAGGACCCCCTAGCTGCAATGGGGTTGTACAATGGAGGAATGCAATAGCTAGTAGAGGAGAGCACTCCTTGGATCAAGAGTACCCTCTCTAAAATTATCTACCTCACCAAACTCACTATAGTATTGTAATCACTGCTTGACATAGTCTCATGTGAAGTTCAATGAACAAGAAGTAAAACATATTCTAGAATTTCAACTATGAAACAAGAAAGAATGTGCTTAAAAGCAAGTTTGCAGCGAAAGATGAGAAATAACGGGACAGATAAATATGCAAACAACATCCTCCATTCCATTCAGAAAGACAAACCGCTCCCAACCTCGACTCCATATCCTAAAGATAAAACTGAAGCTCCTCACCCTTACAATTGAAGCCAAATAAATTGCGATACAACTCCAGCCTCCAATCTTTCATATTCAAACACGGGCCCAAACATTATAATACTTCTGACAGATAGCTGAGGATTAGGAATAAAGAGAATTATGGTTTTGAGTAACTGAGCAAAACCGTAATATATCCATTGTAGGAGGAATAATAATGATGGGTACCTTGACTTTAGGCCAGCTCACATTCGCCTTTATCAGAAATAGTCCTTACACTTGGTATTAGAGCCATGTTGAACCCTTGAGACCTATGGGCCCATGCATGCATGACTAATTTTGCTCAATATCTACTACAATTATAATGTTGAAATTGTTGTTCCTTTGTTATTTTCACTGAGTGCATTGTATACTGAAGCATAATTCTCAACACCCCATTCTGTTGAAAGATTATATGCATCCTTCATACTTGTTTGGTGTATCCAGAAGGAAAAGCTTGTGTTTAATAATGTTTGACAATGATCTTCAAACTTTTCATTTAACTCAAAGTGCCTAAAATTTCCCTGCAAAAACAAAGCTACCAATATTACGCTGTTATTTCTTTTTCCAGTTTTCCAAAATATATATATATATATATATATATATATATATATATATATATATATATATATATATATATATATATATATATATATATATATATATATATATATATATATATATATATATACATATATATACATATATATATATATATATATATATATATATATATATATATATATATATCATATATATGTATATATATATATATATATATATATATATATATATATATATATATATATATATATATATATATATATATATATATATATATATATATATATATATATATATATATATATATATATATATATATATATATATATATATATATATATATATATATACAATCTCCTGTGACTGTATGAGATAACTTTGAAATGAAGCATAGGCTACAATAAATAATGAATAAAACGTTTAAACAAGCAGAATAAAACAAATTTGCAAGCTTATGTGTGTCAATTCAAGAAAGATTCTTTCTCGTTTGGAGACGCTTTCATAAATAAAATCATTAACTGCATGCGGCCTTGTCATTTATCAAATGAAAATATATTCTGGAATTTCTAAATGTGAAGTTCAATGAACAAGAAATAAAAAATATTCTGGAAATTCAATTGTGAAACAAGAAAGAACATGCTTAAAAGCAAGTTTGCAGCGGAAGATGAGAAATAACGAGACAGATAAATATGGAAACAACATCCTCCATTCCATTTAGAAAGACAAATTGTTCCCAACCTCGACTCCATCTCCTAAAGACAAAACTGAAGCTACTCACCCTTACAATTGAAGCCAAATAAATTGCGATACAACTCCAGCCTCCAATCTTTCAGATTCAAACATGGACCCAAACATTATAATACTTTTGACAGATAGATGAGGATTGGGCATAAAGAGAATTATGGTTTTGAGTAACTGAGCAAAACCGTAATATATCCATTGTAGGAGGAATAATAATGGTGGGTACAGTGATTTCAGGCCAACCCACATTGGCCTTTATCAAAAATAGTCCTTACACTTGGTATCAAAGCCATGTTGAACCCTTGAGGCCTGTGGGCCCATGCATGCATAACTAATTTTGCTGAATATCTACGACATTTATAATGTTGAAATTGCTGTTCCTCTGTTATTTTCACTGAGTGCATTGTATACCGAAGCACAACTCTCAGCACACCATTCCGTTGAAAGATTATATGCATCCTTCATACTTGTTTGGCGTATCCATAAGGAAAAGATTGTGTTTAATAATGTTTGACAATGATCTTCAAACTTTTCATTTAACTCAAAGTGCTAAAATTTCCCCGCAAAAATATAGCTACCAATATTACGCTGTTATTTCTTTTTTCCAGTTTTCAAAATAAATAAATAAATCTCTCTCTCTCTCTCTCTCTCTCTCTCTCTCTCTCTCTCTCTCTCTGTCTGTCTATCTCTCTCTCTCTATATATATATATATATATAATACAAACAATATATATATATATATATATATATATATATATATATATATATATATATATATATATATATATATCAATCTCGTGTGACTGTATGAGATAACTTTGAAATGAAGCATAGGCTACAATAAATAACGAATAAAACGTTTAAACAAGTGGAATAAAACAAATTTACAAGCTTATGCATGTCAATTCAAGAAAGATTCTTTCTCGTTTCGAGACCCTTTCATACATAAAATCATTAACTGCATGTGGCCTTGTCATTTATCAAACGAAAATATATTTTGGAATTTCTAAATGTGAGGTTCAATGAATAAGAACTAAAACATATTCTGGAAATTCAACTGTGAAACAAGAAAGAACATGCTTAAAAGCAAGTTTGCAGCTGAAGATGAGAAATAACGGGATAGATAAATATGGAAACAACATCCTCCATTCCATTCAGAAAGACAAACCGCTCCCAACCTCGATTCCATCTCCTAAAGATAAAACTGAAGCTCCTCACCCTTACAATTGAAGCCAAATAAATTGCGATACAGCTCCAACTTCCAATATTTCAGATTCAAACACGGGCCTGAACATTGTAATACTTTTGATGGACAACTGAGGATTAGGCATAAAGAGAATTATGGTTTTGAGTAACTGAGCAAAACCGCAATATATCCATTGTAGGAGGAATAATAATGGTGGGTACCTTGATTTCAGGCCAACCCACAATGGCCTTTATCCGAAATAGTCCTTACACTTGGTATCAAAGCCATGTTTAACCCTTGAGACCTATGGGCCCATGCATCCATGACTAATTTTGAGCAATATCTACTACATTTATAATGTTGAAATTGCTGTTCCTCTGTTATTTTCACTGAGTGCATTGTATACTGAAGCACAACTCTCAATACCCCATTCTGTTGAAAGATTATATGCATCCTTCATACTATTTTGGCGTATCCAGAAGTAAAAGCTTGCATTTAATAATGTTTGACAATGATCTTCAAACTTCTCATTTAACTCAAAGTGCCTAAAACTTCCCCGCAAAAACAGAGCTACCAATATTACGCTGTTATTTCTTTTTCCAGATTTCCAAAAGATATATATATATATATATACACACACACACAATCTCGTGTGGTTGTATGAGATAACTTTGAAATGAAGCGGATGCTACAATAAATAATGAATAAAACATTTAAGCAAGAAGAATAAAACAATTTTGTAAGCTTATGCGTGTCAATTCAAGAAATATTCTTTCTCGTTTGGAGATCCTTTCATACATAAAATCATTAACTGCATGCGGCCTTGTCATTTATCAAACGAAAATATATTCTGGAATTTCTAAATGTGAAGTTCAATGAACAAGAAGTAAAAAATATTCTAGAAATTCAACTGCGAAACAAGAAAGAACGTGCTTAAAAGCAAGTTTGCAGAGGAAGATGAGAAATAACGAGACAGATAAATATGGAAACAAGATCCTCCATTCCTTTCAGAAAGACAAACTGCTCCCAACCTCGACTGCATCTCCTAAAGATAAAACTGAAGCTTCTCACCCTTCAATTGAAGCCAAATAAATTGCGATACAGCTCCAACCTCCAATCTTTCAGATTCAAACACAGGCCCAAACATTATAATACTTATGATGAACAGCTGAGGATTAGGCATAAAGAGAATTATGGTTCTGAGTAATTGAGCAAAACCATAATATATCCATTGTAGGAGGAATAATAATGGTGGGTACCTTGATTTCAGGCCAACCCACATTGGTCTTTATCATAAATAGTCCTTAAAATATTCTTGTTATATCCTCATAAACATAGGGGTTAGCCTCAGGAAAATTTACCTTTGGAACTGGTACCTTTCCAAATCCATATCCCTTTTAGATCCTTGATGCTTCCTGTGAAAATTCCAGAGCAAATTCCTCACCAGTTTGCAAGGAGTAATTTGCAATGCACATTCCTCCATTTGGTTTATTAAAGATTAAATGACTTAAATTTGATGGAATAAAGTTTGAATCACATGCTATCCCCTGCCCTGATTGTAAAAATGCCTCATTTGTGATAGCTTGGGGTCTAGAGCCATCCTACCTGTAAACATTGGTGTTTTCAACTGGCCTCTCCACTTTTTCATCCATCTCAATAATATTTTCTCGATGGAGTAAATCTTGTTGCCTTGTAATGGGCATGGAAAAATTTTCTCAATTGTAAAAAGAAGAATCACAACCACCCTATGTGTTGCTCAAAGAAATGAATAACAAAAGCAACTACTCCATTTCCATTTGTTCCCTCCAAGTCATTTCAACATAGCTAAATATGTAAGGAAACCTCAAATCCCTTGTATTAAAATTTGATCAGTGTCCAAAGATAATCTATCTACATGAAAGTCCTCTCAAAACTAAAACTTCAACTCTACTTCATGTTTAATTCTTTACAAACCATATCACTCTTGAACTCACTCTCCACATAAAACTCCAATTTGAGTATCGAATACTTATAAGAGGATGCCAAGCTATGTGTATGGGGAAATGAACCAGACAAGTTTTATTGAGGCACAATAGAACTTGGTAGTTTGCATATATGGAAAAGTTTAGATAGATAAAACAAGATAAAACTTGTATTAAGAGAACAAACTATAAAAAAATATTAGTTGCTCTGGTTGGTGCATCATGATCAAGAACATTTGATCAAGTGTGTAAGGTCACTCCAACCTAGGTATAGCACTATCACATTTGAATAGAATAGCTAAAGTGAAAAAGTAGCAAGTATAATGAACACAAAGTAGAGATGAGTAATACCAAGTGTAAAGATGCAATAGTCATAAATTCATAATAATGTTGTATGTGCACATTGAGAGGGTAGTTCAATAAATACATTTTATTTGTAAAAAAATAAAAATGATGCAACATTCAAATCACAAACAACCAATCAATCAGAATACTTTTGCATTTCAACATTTAACTTTCAAGGTTCTATTTTAGAACCAAGGTTCAATCCAACCATCATCTTCCATAATACTGATACTATTTGTTAGTCTTCAACATAAGGAGTAACCAAATGACCATATTTTATACTATTCATATTATCTTGTATATTTTTATTCAAGTTTCTTAGACTAAAATTTCACTTGACTGTTCATATGGTTTCTGAATTTAAACTATGTTAGAAATTAAATCTGACATTTTAGGTAATACTATTATGCAAAAGTAAACTAATATTGTAGCAAAATGACTCTCTTTCCAGCAACAAATTTGATAAGAATCAGGCAGAAATTTTAGGCATGATCATAATTCCACCATGATCCAAATTCCATACATGATGGAATGATTCCACCAAAGATTTTCCCAACTTTGAGTCGACCCAGATCCTCAAAATATCGATTAGAACTCTGAGTTATCGCATAGCAAAAATCTGATAGATAGGGGGAAGTATGTGTTAGTTTTTGGTGGATATGGTAACAACAAACATGTGTTGTAGTCTCAATTGTGTCTAAGAGGCTAAGGAAGAAGCCCTTGAATAATATTTGGAGCTGAAGTCGCTACTAAAGAAAATTGTCATCCCTTGGTTTACTGAAATTCACATAACTTCTTAAAAGTTAGGATTTGTTGCACTACAAAGATGATATAGGAAAATTTGGGACTGTTATCAGGAGTTGTGAGAACCAATGTGCAATTAAAGTGCCTAAACCGTAAGTGCTAAAAGTTAGCCCTTCTCCTTCAACAACTAAGTATTCTCTCTTTACCAGGACAATATTCACTTTGCCAGCACCACTTCCTTTAGTTTGCATGGTACAATAAATCCTTGATAAACAACAGCGAAGCCTCCTCTGTAGGGAATATCCCTATGTTAAGACATCAGTTTTTTATTGAAACATGATGAATGGTGTATCTAATGGATCAAAATGTTCTAATCTAATGAGAATCTAATTGACATGGAAAGACAAAAAGAAGGTCAAGCTCAACTTCCCTTCATATTAACATGACCAAAGCTTCATCCACAAAAAAACACCACTCTTCAACTTTGAATGAAAATGATAATGTACCTAGAACAAAGCAATGAACAAAGAGTTCCAATTACATGAGACACATTTGGGGGGGGCATATCATCACTACTTGATATGATGAACTCGATGTTAGTGTCAGCCTTTGCAGCCTTCCTCCAGTGATCAAACATGCTCTTACAAAGTGGTCTTAGGTCTAGGATTTGTTTTCCAAATCTTTCCAAGTGTCTCACCATTTGGCTAAGTGTACCATCATTCAAAGAGTTGTCATCATTTCAAGTTCCAATGGGTCATTTTACACCTTGTTCGTGCTTCAGTTGTACTTAGGTAGACCCATTTCCCTCTCCTAGGGTTTTGAAGGTAATTTTTCTTAGATGGAAAAATGAGCAACAAAACTTGTGTCCTAATGTGAAAACACGTTCCCCTATCCCTAATATACCTTCTTAAACAATTCTCATCACTGATATCCCTCAAATTCGTCATTTTCCCACAAATCCTAGTTTATTGCTACAATTTGACAATTTTCTAGGCTAGGCCTATGTTTTGACCTTTTGGACCCCTTCTACTCACTCAATATTTGAAATTCCACTTTTCCATGATTCATAACATCCCTTCCTACTTCCTAAAAGTTTTCAAGAATTTAGAAGGCCCTTATCCCCTTCACTTCACTTCATTTCGACAAATCCCCTGTTCCACATATCGGGATAGGTTTTCTTCAAACTATGTTTCTGAGCAAGAAAAGATGAATTTGAAAAAAGTGAGAGAGGTTTTTGTCCATCATTGGACCAAGAAGAAAAACATCTTTCATTTTTTACACGGGTTTCATGGTTTGGGAGAAATGTCGAAAACATCATTGGCCTCAAGAGGATTGATGCACTTTTGGAGGGACCTTGGGAAAATCAAGATTTCACCTAGCTGGGATGTTCAAATGACTTGCTTGATAATTTAAATGATATCTAGCCAGAGAGGGATTTCCAATGAGCTATCATGAGCTCAATCGGGAGTTGAATAAGACCTTCGAAAGTTGACTGCAACAACACTCTACATTTAGGCTACCTCATTTTGCACATTTTGACCAGTCTTGGGAGATTTGAATTTTGATAGGGAAAATGAACTACAAATTGAGAAATTTAAGATGTTTTCAAAGCTAGACTAAATAAGATTTCCAACGAGCTATCCTTCACCCAATTTGGACACCAGGAAGGCCTTCAAAAGTCATCTGCAAAAAGGTGCTGCGCATTAGGGAGGTGCTGCGCATCAGAGGGTTGGCATTGTGCATCAGACAGTTTTTGCCAGTGTTAAAATACATTGGCGTTGTGCATTAGGAGGGCACTGCGCATTGGGCCCAGTGCACTGTGCATCAGTCCAGAAGTTTCCAAATCATTCCAATTTTTTCAATAAACCCTCAAAAACACTACATTGCTATTCTACAAGTAAGTTATCATCATCCTAGACCTGAATTTGATGTCATACTTGTGTTCTCCATGAGTTTTGCATGTTAAAAATTAAACCCTAGCTTGTCTTCGTTACTTTCCATTTCATTGTGCAATTTTCACTCCATAATCACAAACAACATAATTAAACCCTTTTCCCTCTTCCATTTTCCTAAATCACTCCATTTATCCCATTTTCCATATTCCACTCCCCTAAAACAACTCATTCCCTTCACCAAAACCTAAACCCTTCACTAAACCCTAGTTTCTCAAAACTTATCCCTTCATTCCCTAACTCCATTTCCCATTAGTAAAATCTCTTCATACTCATCTCCCTTGTCCTCCCTCATTACCATTTTCCACCATATCATCATCACATCCCTTCCGTAAGACAAGCACCAAGAACCATGGCAAGAAACAGTGAGTCAAGCTATGAAGAAGAAACACTAAGTGACAGCTCTAGGGAAAGGATCTTGCAGCAGCTTGTCAAAGGAAAAGGAAAGGTCACAGAGGAGGAGCTTGTTGATGATGTTGAGAGGTATTTTCAGGCTGAGGAGCATGATGATGATGTGCCACCTCATCACACTCAGGTAATTGATCTTGACATCCCATCCTTAGCTCAAAACATGCTTTTGAAAAAGCAAGAGGATCATATTCATATGTTGAATGATAAAGTGGCCAGAGCTAGATATATTATCAACTATCTAGAGCAAGAAAACAAGCAGCTTACTGACAAAGAAGAACTTATGGAGCTGCAAATCATCAAAGAAAACCAACAAAGGTCCAAGAGGGTAAAGGGCAAGTTGACATCCATTGAACAACAAAATGACAGGGAATATTTGTTGGAGAAGGTGAATATGCACTTGGAGAGGTTACTAAAGATGGCAAACAAATAGAAAAAGATGCTCCGCCACATGGCCTACCACTACCTAACCCGGAAAAAAATCTGTAATGCAAGGACAAAGAGGCTAAAAGCTAAGCTAAGGAGAGCCTTGAGGGCCAAGAAAGAGCATGATACATTCAGAATCTTGGCTGAAGCTTCATTAGCTCAGTAAAGCACTTAATGAGGTTGCCTCTTACCAAATTTGAGGAAATTTTGGAAATTTTTTGTCATTTTTCATTTTTAAAAATAGAAACACAGGAAATTCCGGCTGATGCGCAGCGCCACCGGAGTTTTGCATTGAATTGGTGCATCCTCTTGACAAATGGCTTGTAGATTTGGATTCAGCATCAAAAAATAAGCAAACCCAAAAAGTTTCATCAATTTTGGAGGAGATCTTAGCCACCAAGAGGGCAAAAAACACTCAAAAAGTGCCCTCTCTGCCACTTTTTGGACACATAGGAACCAGTCTTGGGAGAATCCACTTTTGAGGGGGCAAATGACCTCCAAATCAGAAAATTCAAAGTGTTCCAGAAACTAGACAGATAGGGCTTTCCAACAAACTATCTTAGGCCTAATTTGGATAAGCGGAAGGCCTCCAAAATCGGCCTTTAAGTGGAGCTATACATCAGGCTCAGGGTGCTACGCATTAGGCAACATTTTGCCAATTTTGCTCAAAAACTCAGAATTTCACCTAGTTTTCTACCATTTTTACATTTTCTTCTCTCGTGGTAAAATTCATGACGTAATATGATGTAACTTGATGTACTTTGATGTAAAAATGATGAAAAATGACTTAAGGAGGTAGATACATCAGTTATAGGTGGTTTTGAGCTGAATGAATCAGTTTCCATAGTTTTAGAGGCAAGTTGTTCCACTACCTATTTTTCAGTTCCTAGTTTAGATCTTGTTGAAACAGCTCATTGAATCATGGTTTCGACCCTTGATGGCTAGCATAGGTGGTTTGATGCCTATATCTTGTACTTTCTTAGTCATTTTTTAAGGTTCCCTCTTGTGGATGCATTGAGCACTATTGTACATCACTTCTGCAGTTTGGCAAGGAAATAAACCAAGGTTTTGCAGCATTTTGTGGGATTCTTGTGGTAATGTGAATTAGCATTGTTTTCCTCTCTGTTATTCAGTTTATTGTATGTTTATGTGTGCCATCATCTCTCTCTTTCTGCATAACTAAACGAATCAAGT
This sequence comes from Pinus tabuliformis, assembly GCA_031772625.1. Taxonomy (NCBI): domain Eukaryota; kingdom Viridiplantae; phylum Streptophyta; class Pinopsida; order Pinales; family Pinaceae; genus Pinus; species Pinus tabuliformis. The sequence goes on along the minus strand of CM062807.1, from coordinate 832,597,780 downwards.
TTGAATGGTGGAATCCATTGGTGTTTCAGTGATCTGCCTTGGGGTTTATTTAGTTTTAAATGTTTTTCTACTGTTTGAAGAGGACTCATGACATTTTCATGCCCTCTCCAACTTCTCACTAGTCTTTAGACTCACTATTACATTCATTTCAAAGTGCTAAAACACTTTCCTACCTCGCCCCACAGAAACGTCTGCAAATCTGAGTTGATTTTCCGAACCCAAAGCTGTCTTCCTCATTTGATCCAGTAACCAACTATCAAAATCAATCAAAATCCTCTGACCTAATATACCTAGCCTAAAATCAACATTTATTTTCAGTCATCTCAAACCCTAGTTGCCATATTTTAATTGAGATTGACAAGGAGAGAGTCCTCTCCCGACCTGGTAGGGCTAGCTACCAGTTTAAGCGTGGTTTGATGTTACCCTAAACCTGCCTTTCTTCAGCCTGAGGTAGATTTAGGCACTAACATAGTGGCGACCGTACTGGAGACGTAGTTTTATGTTCCTCAGTAAAATGTAATCAAGTTCAGATATGATTGTTGATGGTCAACAACGATCAGACACAACAAGGATGAAATCATTCGCCTGGCGACTCCAAATTAGTTTCGAGATCATATCCAAGGACTCCACTGGAGGATGAACCCGACCAGTAGAAACATGAAGGGACAATATGGAAAGATCAGGTATTCAAGTTGGAATTTCATCTGACATTATGTTATTTGTTATAAATTATTTCTTCTATTTTCCCGAGAATGTCCAGAAGGCTTTGCAAAGTATATTGTATTTGAGAAAAGATCCTTGGCCTGCATTTGATTCCTTCCCTTTGAATATTGTGAATACCAAAGATTTGCATGCCTTTGAGCTTGATCAAGACCCTTTTTCTGAAGCTTGTGATGACTGTCTTCAAACTGATGAGCCTTAAGAGATCAAGACTGATTCTACACCTTTTGTACATACCCCTATACCTTGTAAAATTCCAAATCGATATAAACCTTTGATTTTACCTCCTATATCACATGCTTTCCCTAAAAATCATTACCTATATCTACCAAGATTTGATGGTGAATGTGACAACATCACTGCTGAGAGACATGTATTGAATTTTGAGTCTTTTCTTGACCTTTTTGAAGTTGATGAAGAGGATGTCAGTATTAGGCTTTTTGCTCTTTCTTTGCAAGGAAAAGTCAAGAGTTGGTTCAAAACCCTGCCTGATGCGAGCATCTTATATTTCCAGCAGTTCATCAAAATTTTCCTCGACAAGTGGGTGGTCAGACAAAACCCTTTCTTGATTATATAAGAGTATAACCAACTAAAAAGACTTCCAGGGGAGACAATACAACAATTTTCTGCCAGATTTAACCAAGTCTATTTCTCGATGTCGGCTAATATAAGACCTCCTCCTAGATCCACTATCTTGCACTACCTGGGTGCCTTTGATCTAGAAATGGAGTTTCAGCTGAGGGAAAGGAATCTTGCAACACTTGAAGAGATGCAAAATTGTGCAGTAGATGTAGAGGTGCATTTGCTTATTAGAAGGGCAAAGTTGAAGGAAGAAGAGGTGAAGAGCATAGATCTAGAGGAATCGACATCTTTAGAGGTAAAGCTTGACATTTTGGTAAGTGCAGTGGAAGAGATGATGCAAAAGATCACCACAAGGAATGAGTATGATGTTCAAGACCATGGATCACTGATTGAAGAAGAACAAGTGGCTGCTCCAAAACATTTTCTTTCTTATCCTAGTTGTCATAGATCTGATAATGATTGTTTTATAGATAATCTTGGAGAAGAGAGATCTATTGATATGACATGCATGCTTGATGATGTGTTTTATACTAATGGTTTGCCCAAGTTTGATCAGTATGATGATGATGATTATGTTCTCCAAACAGAGGCTAATCTTGTGACAAGTCAGCAGCTAGCTTGTGGAAGGAGGAAGTTCACTTTCAACAATTCGAGTACAGTGGTCAGCTGATACATATCAGCTATGGAAGTGAGGAGGAAAGTGCAGCAAATTTTGAAGTAAGTGAAGGATCTTTGCCTTTTTGTTTTGCTTTGTGTCAGATCATCAGAGACAACATTTGTGCAATCAGAAATCAACTGTCGACAAGTCTTGATCTGGACCATCTTGAGGGCAATGAAGACCTTGTTCAAGACTTCTCATGTCCAGAGTTGCAGCCTCCGAATGCAATTGATTGTCAAGTTGCAGATGAAGACTAGGAAGTTGGACTATATGATCAAATGATGCAAGATGATTCCGTACCATTTTGTTTTGAATCATTCCAGTTTTTGAAGGGAAAATTGCATAGTATATCTTCAAATGAGCAGCCTGTAGAAAATCATGAAATCTCATTAGAACCAATATAAAATGGATTGCAACAGTCTTTTCAAGTTTTTCACGATCCAATAGCTGATGTGTTGAATGATGTCTGTAGTAAAAGTCCTTCTCCACTAGGTAACTGTGAGATTGAAACAAGTATTGATACAAATTTGATCTGGCAGCTGGTTTCTTTGTCATTTTTAGCAGGAGTCTAATCACAAAGCTCAGATGAAAGTTTGCATTCATGGTATAGGGAGAAGAGAAGTAATCCATTGGATGAGCTAAGTCCCAGTGCACATGAATTTCAAGATCCTTATGCAGTATTTTTGGAGGCGGATAGAGAATCTATATTATTCAATTTGGGAAAATTTGGATCTGTTTACAAGTTTTCATGGGAGTTTCCTTTCAGTAGTTCTTTCTTGTTGTTCATAAGAAAGCACTTGTGGAGAGTGCAAACATCAACCATAATGCTTACTTGGTTACATTGGTTATTTCATTTCACTTGATCTGGTGATGAATGGAACAACTAGAGTAGGTTTTATTGAATAAGCTCCATTTCGAGCATATTTTCTAGTTTGTCAGTTGTGCTTTAGTATTGAGTCAGTTTCAAGTAAGTTTGTGTCATCAAGTTGTTAGCTTTAAGTCATGCATTTCAGTTTGAGTTTTTGACTCCATGCCCATTGGATAAGGCACTAGTCTATTTTCCCAAAGATCTGTGGTTCTTGGCACCTCCAAGGAGCTACCATTCCCATTGGAGCCAATGTTAGTGTCAACCTTTGCAGCCTTCCTCCAATGATCAAACATACTCTTACAATGTGGTGTTAGGTCTAGGATATGTTTTCCAAAGCTTTCCAACTGTCTCACCATTTGGATGAGTGTACCATCATTCAAAGAGTTATCATCATTTTAGGTTCCAATGGGTTATTTTACACCTTGTTCGTGCTTCAGTTGTACTTGGGTAGACCCATTTCCCTCTCCTAGGGTTTTGAAGGTAATTTTTCTTGGATGACCAAATGATAAACAAAATTTGTGTCCTGATGTTCATACACCTTCCCCTATCCCTAATATACCTTCTTAAACAATTCCCATCACTGATATCCCTCAAATTCATCATTTTCCCACAAACCCTAGTTTATTGCTACAATTTGACAATTTTATAGGCTAGGCATGTGCTTTGACCTTTTGGACCCCTTCCCCTCACTCAATATTTGAAATTCCACTTTCCCCTGATTCATAACATCCCTCCCTACTTCTAAAATTTTCTCAAGAATTTATAAGCCCCTTATCCCCTTCATTTCACTTCATTTCGACAAATCCCGTGTTCCACATGTCAGGATAGTTTTTCTTCAAACTATGTTTCTGAGCAAGAAAAGATGAATTTGACAAAATTGAGAGAGATTTTTTTCCGTCATTGGTCCAAGAAGAAAAACCTCTTTCATTTTTTACACAAGTTTCATGGTTTGGGAGAAATGTTGAAAACATCATTGGCCTCAGGAGGATTGATGCACTTATGGAGGGACCTTGGAAAAATCAAGATTTCACCTAGCTGGGATGTTCAAATGACTTGCTTGATAATTTTAGTGATATCTAGATAGAGAGAGCTTTCCAATGATCTATCATGAGCTCAATTTGGAGTTGAGGAAGACCTTCAAAATATGACTGCAACAACACTCTGCATTTAGGCAGCCTCATTTTTCACATTTTGACCAATCTTGGGAGATTTGAATTTTGATAGGGCAAATGAACTCCAAATTGAGAAATTCAAGATGTTTTGGAAAGTAGACTCAATAGGATTTCCAACGAGCTATCCTGCACCCAATTTGGACATCAGGAATGCCTTAAAAAGTCATATGAAAAAAGGTTCTACGCATTAGGGAGGCGCTGCGAATCAGAGGAGCGTTGCACATCAGACAGTTTTTGCCAGTGTTAAAATACACTGGCACTGCACATTCGGAGGGCACTGCGCATTGGGCCCAGTGTGTTGCGCATCAGTCCAAAAGTTTCCAAATCATTCCAAATTGTTCAATAAACCCTAAAAAACACTACATTTCTATTCTACAAGTAAGTTATCATCATCCTAGACATGAATTTGATGTCATACTTGTGTTCTTCATGAGTTTTGCATGTTAAAAATTAAACCCTAGCTTGTCTTCGTTACTTTCCATTTCATTGTGCAATTTTCACTCCATAATCACAAACAACATCATTAAACTCTTTTCCCTCTTCCATTTGCCTAAATCACTCCATTTATCCCATTTTCCATATTCCACTCCCCTAAAACAACTCATTCCCTTCACCAAACCCTAAACCCCTCACTAAACCCTAGTTTCTCAAAACTTATCCCTTCATTCCCTAACTCCATTTCCCATTAGTAAAATCTCTTCATACTCATCTCCCTTGTCCTCCCTCATTACCATTTTCCACCATATCATCATCACATCCCTTCCGTAAGACAAGCACCAAGCACCATGGCAAGAAACAATGAGTCATGTTATGAAGAAGAGACACTAAGTGACAGCTCTAGGGAAAGGATCTTGCAGCAGCTTGTAGTGTTCCAGCTAGGGTACTAGACTAGACTATATTTATTATCGACTAGGATGCGTAAGCTTAGAGGCATGCGTCTAAAGTATATAGACATAAAGGATTGTTGGCTAAGTGGTTATGATGTAGGTCACAAGACTTCTTTACGGAAGATTGGGGTATGTTACCTATCATCCAAACACTCAGGTCACTCTGCTAATATACCTGATTACAATACTATCATTAAATGCATTTACCAAATTAAACACTGAACCTAAACACTGTGTATCACTGCAAACCAAGATTTCGATCTTCTTACAGAGACATCACACATAAAACCCTTGTTCAGCAAACACCCAACATTCACTAATATTTATACAAGATAAAAATATACAGAGATCATAAACAGATTTTGAAATGAAAACAAGGTTCATGGCATTGCTTTTAAAAGACAACACAGGGATCGAATCCCTTATAGGACGTGCTTCAAGATCTCAGCGATGACTGTTCAAGTATTACCACAAACGCAAACCATATACATTCGATGGAAATCAAGAGCTATTGAAATCAGAAACCAAACATAACTACTGTGCAAACCATATAATACCCTAAGTGCGAATAAAACGAAAAGGACAGTATACCAGTTTAACGCAGGGCCCGTCCGCGTTCTAGAGGTATACTGGACTATATTCAACTGGCTATCAAATCAACGCACAAGACAAGGGTCGTGACTGTAACTGGATTCTTAGTATTAAGTTCAAAAACTCTGTTTCAGAATGAAACAACCATTAACCATCATTCATTACATTGAACTGTATTTACATATGTCTTTTTACAACACATTTCAAAAACACGAATGTACATACATGATATGGCTGTTGCCGCTTTTACTACATTGAGATTTTTAAAATGTTTCCATCCTAAACTGATTTCAAAAAGAACAAAAACTAAATCAAATTAGAATGCGCTGCTATTGCTGCCTTTGTCGCCAATGTGCCATGCTTTGACCTGTGTTGACTGCGCATGTAGGAGGGTCGATTTTGCTGTGGGATAGGTATTTGTCCATGCTTGGACATTCTACTTTTCATCCATGCCTTTCGCTCTAGCCCAGCTGTTGTGCCACATGTCAAACAATGAGCTAATTACGGGATGTTGGAACTTCGTGTAACCATTTTACCAAAAACTTCTAATTCCTTAACATTAAACTCCTAAATCAATTTCAATGCATTTTAATAACTATAGAACTATTAACTAATCAATTTTCAAGGATTCTAAGAGATATATGATGAAAAGGAATAGGCAAATGATATGTTTTAGGAGGAAAAAGGAGGTCATGGGATGGTACCAACATCTCTCCCTGACTTAAGGGCTTAGCATGTCCTCATGCTAACCCCGAAGTGCTTCCCTTGAACTCTGTCCCTGCCTGGATTTCTGCTGCCTTTAGTAATGTGTCCACATTCTTTTTCACCTGGGTATCTTTCTGACCCTTGAGCTCCTGCTTTAATCTTTTGTATTTTTCTTTGAGGGTCTTCTTCTGATTATACCACTTAGTGGCCCAGTTAGAAATCTACGTTTGCTCAGCCTCCAGTTCACTGATTCTCTCCCTTAACTTTTCATTCTTCTTTTGAGTTTCTTTACTCTGCGCTCGGAGCATTTCATTTTCTCTCTTGATAACTTTTTCTAGCATATTAGCCTCCATGAGCTCTTCCTTTAGTTCTTCAATTTGTTTTTCTAATTTCTTCTATCTCTTAATGGGAGGTGGTGAACATTTTTCCTGCCTGTTATTGCTTTCTACCTCTATATCAACTCCTGGCCCTGGTGGTGAGTGGTCACCACTCTCAACATCCATTTGTGCAGGTGCATTGGATTCAAGCTGGTCTTCTTGTAACTGGGCTTTTGGTGTCCTCCTTGTTCTTCGTGAGTAAGTGGTGAAAATTTTATCTTGTTCTGCCCTCTTAGCATCTTCCTTTCTCATGTTCCTAGTCCTTATGCTGCCCACAGGTAGAGGTGCCTTGCTGGCTTTGGATACTGGGATTTCTTCATCAATATCCTTCATGAACCCTGAGTCCTCCTGCACTTCTTCTTTGTCTTCCTCATCTCTAATTTGATTAGCAGCTAGGAACTCTTTCCACAGTTTCCCTCTTCTCTGCAATTCATGCTCAATAAGAATTTTAATTAAGCCAAATTGATATAGGCTCTTGTCTTCATTCCCCTTCTGCTTCTGGATGGTCTTGGACATCTTCGTTAAGCTTTGTAATAGAAAATATGGTAGACTGATAACACATTGTTTCTTCAAGTGGAGCAGTAGTTTAATATGGTATAGGTAGACAATACTGTAACGGCCTTCGCAGGTTATGAATTTTTGAAGAATATAGACCATCTCATCCCAGGGATGCATCAAACAACTTCTTGGAACACCTTTCTTCCAGTTAACTGATGAGACTCTAGATCTAGACATAAACTGCGTCCACGATTTCTCTTTAAATTGCTTTGTTTTAAAGTACTTCTTCCCTTCTGGACTAATCCCTATTGACTGAGCTATAGTATCCTCTGAAACCCTGAATGAGAAGTTACCTATCAGGGCTTTTTCTCCATTGAAGGTGAAAGCAAATTGCTTGGTAACCTCTTCATTACTTCCATGAAATTTCTCTAAGAATGGTAACCACTGTATCTCTCTGAGAATTTCAATGCAATCTTCATGATATTGTGAACTGTCGAACACACTCGGCTCGACCCTATTAGTCATAGTGGCAGAGGGTCGTGCTCTAACCCTTCTCTGTTTATGTTTCTACAATTTCAACAAAGAAATTTCAAATTTGTTACCTGGTGTATCGCTTCCCTTAATCTTCAATATGATGCTCGGTCGGTCGATTGTCTCATGACTGTGGTGGGAGTCGAAACAGAGTGGTTATATTTTCCTCTTTCGGCGCTCACTGCTTCCAATCCTCACTGTGTAAGTCAAACCCAAATGGTAATACTTCTTTCGGCGCTCACTGCTTCTGATTCTACTTTGAAAGTTACAGGAATCAAATGCGAAAATGATGGTGGGATAACCAGCTGTACTTACTCACAGCGTATCCATTTTTAGAACAGAGGAGTGCTGTACGCTTGCATAGATGTCACCACAAGAGCACTAGGAGCGCATATATATATATATATATGCTGGGTATGATTTCGGGGAGTGCCTTGAATCACTTGGGTACGTCGGGTGGTGGAGTCATAATTTGGCCGTGTGGAATACAATGAATAGGCCGCTTTACATTTGTTTCTTTCCCTTTTATTTAAAAACACAATCCACCACGTGTCCTGTTTCGGTTGGTATTCGGTCAGATGGAGGATGTTGGTATGGCTGTAGGATGTATTTAGCATGACAAGGTTGATGTGTTGGTAATAGGTTTAGAAGTATGAATAGGTTGAAGTATGAGAAATGATAAGAATCGGTGGAATAAGGGATGATAGGAAATGTAGGTGTCCTTGAAATCGATCATAACAGTCACAGTCATCAAATTTACATTAAAAATCAATCTAAGAAATTAAATGTTAAGAATAAGAAACATATTACTCTTTTGTTGGTTGTTGTTGTATTGACATGCTGAGTAGGACTAGTCCCTTTTTGACTGTTCTTTTGCTTGTTGTAACAGGTCCCCTGAGAAATATTGAATGCACAGGTCCTTTTGACCGTTCTTTTTCTTGTTGTAACAAGTCCCCTGAGAAAGATTGAATGCAGCTCCTTATATGTATACAGGTTCATTGAACTTGGGCATTTGATGGAGTCTTGGTGCCCAAATCCTTGTAGAAACTTGATGAAATTCTTGTAGAAACTTGATGAAACTTTGTTGAAGTAGCCCTGGATGTCAATCTCTTTAACAGGTCCCTTCTAGGTGTCTTAAACAGGTCCCATTACTGCTGGTGTTGGTAGCATAGTTGTCTGGACAGAACAGGTCCCCCTGCATAATGTTTATAACCAGGTCCCTCTGAGATAAAACAATGACAAAACAACTTATTTATTGAAGTCTGGAATGCTGGAACAAGCTGCTTTGGAAATTTACAGTGAAGATATAGGATAAGAAATCTTTAAGAATTTACAATGGAGAGATAAAAGAACAAAATGCTGATGCCTCTCTCCCCGACTAAAAGTTTGACTTGTCCTCAAGTCATGATTCAGCTGATAAATCAAACAGTGAACAAAAGAAAGAGAATTCTTACCCGCCAATGAATTGGTTTTCAAGTAGGAATTCGGGGTTAGAGTGTGCCAGAGGCTGGTTTTCACATCTAACCCATTATTATTATTATTATTATATATATATATATATATATATATATATATATTTTTTTTTTTTTTTAATTTTTTTTTTTTTATATATATATATTTTTAGTTTTTGTTTTATATTTTTTGTTTTGTTTTGTTTTATTTCTTTTTGACTCTGAAATTGAAAAGAAAATGAACTAAGGCAGTGATACTGCAGCTGAGGGCTGCAATACCTCAACCTCTCTTTGCTGAGATAGTGTATGGAGAAAATCTTGCTTGCTGATGGGCTTGGTGTATAGTTTCAGGCGATGACCATTGACAGTAAAGGAGTGACCTTCCCCATCAATAGTTTTGAGTTTGACTGAACCATTGTCGTAAGCCTGAATAATTTCATATGGGCCCATCCAATGGGTGGTGAACTTGGCTTTATGATCTCTGAATTTTGAGTCAAAAAGTAAAGCCCAGTCACCTTCCTTGAACTGCTTCTTCTTAATATGTGCATCATGCCACTGCTTCCTTTATTTTTGCATGAGGATTGTGGTTTCTTCTGCTTGCTGCCTCATCTCATCCAGCTGGTTCAACTGCTGAATTCTTTCTTTTTGTGCTTGGTCCAAATCAATTTGTAAATCTGCAGCCAGTTTAAAAGTATGTATTTGGAACTCAATAGGAAGCATTACCTCTTTGTCGTACACCAACTGATATGGTGTAAATCCGGTAGTATCTTTCCAGGTAATCCTGTAAGCCCAGAGTGCATCTTTGAGCTTCTCTTCCCAATTTTTCCTGTTCATTGCAACAGTTTTAGTAATGATGCCTTCCAAGGTTTTGTTTGTTGATTCCACCTACCCATTGGCCTGTGGATGATAAGGGGTACTTTTCCTATGCTTGATTTGGTATTTGTCTGTGATGTCCTTCACTAGCTTTGAGGTGAATTGAGTACCTTGATCAGTCAAAATTTCCCTTGGTACTCCATACCTCACAAAAATCTCTTCAAAAAGGAAATTTACTACTGTGTGTTCGGTTGCTCTAACCAGTGCTTTTGCTTCAGCCCACTTTGTGACGTAATCAGTACATACTAAGATGTACTTCTTACCATTGGAGGTTGGGTTAATGGGTCCTATAAAGTCTAGAGCCCATTTGTCAAATGGCTCTAGGTGAACTTGGGGCTGGAGGGGCATCTCATCGGTAGCTGTGGGCCTGCCCATTCTTTGGCAGCTGTCACAACTCTTTACATACTTCTTGGCATCCTTGAAAATGGATGGCCAGTAGTATCCAAGAGTAAGAACTTTGAATGCTGTCCGCTTAGCTGCAAAATGCCCACCACACGGTCCATCATGGAAAGATTTTAAAATATCAATTACCTCATCATTTCTTACACATATTCTAATGATCATATCATAACCAGTGTAAAATAAATCGCCATTAAGCCATGAATATCTAGCACTTTGTTTGACTAGTCTCTTCCTTTCCTTTGCAGTAAAGTGTGGAGGTGTCCTTCCTGTAGACAAATAATTGGCCAAATCAGCATACCAAGGAGTTACTGTTGGGTCCCTATAATACTAGTGATTACCCCATTACTATTGTAGTTATACCCCTTATTTATATTGATGTACCCATGTAGTGCCCATATTGTTACTATTGTGCCACATAGAAGCCCCCTATTGTTATTGTTGTGCCCTACAATATTATTGTTATGTAGGCTTTGATTGTATTGGAACCACTTAGACTCCTATATATAGAAAGGAGGTATTTTCATTTGTATCATCCAAGAATTGTTCATTTATGTAATGTAAAGGAGGTTGCCCCCTCGAAGAGGCTGAATTCTAAGGCGTGGATCTCTCTTTTCTATCTTTTTGTGAGCTGGTTTCATAACATTTGGTATCAGAGCTTTGGATTCTAGGGTTTCGCTGCTCCAAACAGGTCATCGTGGAATTTTCGCTATAACTTTTTTTCTGTGACGTTTCAGAAGTCGCAAAAAAAACCCATTTGAGAAGAATTGGCGCTGAACCTTGGGTCCGAATTTCAGATCTTTTCTCGCGATATTTTCGGAGATATGATCTGAGGAAGTTGGTCTTTTTGCAGACTCCTGAATTACATTCAAAACAGGTGACCTGGGTAAAATCGTCATAACTCTCTCTCTGAGGATTGGATTGAAATTTCGTAAAAAGGTACAGAAAGAGGACGGACTGTAGTTTCTTGTGCGTGTGTTTCAGATTCAAAGGTTGAAACAGTGACTCGTGGCACGTCGTACAAGTTCGCTCTACTGAACCAGTCTAAAAGCAAGTCACTGTGGGAGATTTCACATAACTCTTCCTTGGAGAATCCAATTTGGCTCAGACTTGTGGCATTGGAAAGAGGACGCAGAAGGCTACTACAGGTAGCAATTTCAGAATTGGAGGATCCGAAATTATAGAGATACATCAGATTCAATATCAGGCTTCTATAAAGTGAAAAAAGGTGTGTAGTTTTTTTTAATTTTTGTGTAAGCTTGGTTTAACGGAATTCAAAGGGCATAGTAAAAATTTATTATCGGTAACTGATGCCCCGAGGAAAGAAAATGCAAACACCTAGTAAGGAACCTGAAAGCTCTAGCATGACTCATGAAGAAGAGGAAGAAATGCTACATGATATATCAAAATTACAAGAACAAGTGCAACAAATGTCACGCTCACAAAAGCTAACAGAAGCTAAGATAAGTGGCGTGGAATCTAAGGTAAATGGCGTGGAATCTAAGATAAAGGGAATGAAAGCTAAGATGGATGGCATGGAAGCTAAGATTGACGCTAAATTTGATGGCATGGATGATAAGATGGATGAATTGAAGAAGTTGCTACAAGAAAGTGTCACTAATGGTGAAAAGGTAGTAAAGGAAACTCATGATGAGAACAAAAGAAATGTTAATCATGATACCATAGACGCTAATGTTGGATCGAAGACTCACCATGTTCCAAAAATCGATATGAGGAAGTTTGATGGCAAGGATCCCGCCACATGGATATTACAGATGGAGCAATTCTTCGATCTCAATAATGTGCAAAACACACAAAAGGTACGTATGGCAACTTTATATTTGGAACCAAATCAGTTTGTATGGTATCAATGGCTTTGTTCTCGTAAACAATTTATCACTTGGGCAATTTTTACAGAAGAATTGATAGCACATTATGAGGATACAAAAAGCAACACTTTTTTTAGCCAATTGATAATCTCAAACAAAAGGGTTCAATAATGGAGCACATTGAGGAGTTCCAAAAATTGAACATAAGGATAAAAGATATTCCAGAGGAGCATAGGATTGATGTGTTCATAGGGTCTTTAAAGGATAATATCCAACATGATGTGCGCCTTTGGGAACCTGATTCATTAGAGAAGGCATTCAGGTTAGCAAGAAAAATGGAAAGCAAAATTATGGCAACTAGGAAGCATACCATTCACAACTATAAAGATGGAAGTGTTGTTGCCCATAGTCTTCCACAACCTACAAGGTTGACACCACAACAATTGGAAGAAAAAAGAGCAAAAGGGCTTTGTTACAATTGTGATAGCAAATACACAAAAGGTCATAAGTGTGCTGAGAAGAAATTATTCTACATAGATTGTGAAGAGGAAGAAGAAAAGGAGCAAGAAAGGTCAAAAGAAGAGGATATATTCCAGGAACAAAGCCTAGATGAAGAACAAATAAATCCGACCATATCTTGTAATGCATTGGCGGGAATTACCACTCCTCAAACCATCAAGATAGAAGGACAAATCAAGAAGAAAAAGGTAATAGTGTTGATTGATTCAGGAAGCACCCACAATTTTATTCATTGTAGGGTAGCAAAAGAATTGAATTGCTTCCTATATCCAGCACCAGAGTGTCAAGTGATGATTGCAAATGGAGGAACAATAAATTGCTCTGGAAAGTGCCATAATATCAAGCTATCCATGGGAGAATATGTATTGACTAGCCCAATGCTTTCCATTCCAATGGGAGGTGCTGATGTTGTACTAGGAGTCCAATGGCTACAATCCTTGGGTACAATAGCTTTTAATTTTCAAGAACTTTTCATGAAATTTTCTGTGGAAGGAAAGGAAGTTGAATTAAGGGGTATTGCAGGGAAACCAGGAAAGATAATCAGCTCTAATGGTATGACAAAGCTTCTAAAAAAGGAGCAAAGGGGTGTAATTGCACAATTATGTTCGCTAGATGTTTCCACATTGGAATCATCTATTTCTCCAGATCTCCAAAAAGTCCTGGACAATCATTCCAAGGTATTTGAGACTCCCAAAGGTCTCCCACCTATGCGTGATCATGATCATGCTATTCATCTGATTCCAGGAAGTGTTTCTCCAAACATCAGGCCGTACAGATATCCCTATGTCCAAAAAAGTGAAATTGAACGTATGGTTGCAGAAATGCTAGAGGCTGGTATAATTCAACCGAGTCAAAGTTCTTTCTCTGCTCCAGTAGTATTGGTGCACAAGAAGGATGGATCATGGCGCATGTGTCCGGATTATAGGGAGCTCAACAAGCTCACTATTAAAGATAAGTTCCCCATTCCTGTCATTGATGAATTACTGGATGAATTGCATGGATCAATTTACTTCACCAAGTTGGATCTTCGTTCAGGATATCATCAAATCAGAATGAAGATTGAAGACATTCCGAAAACGGCATTTAGAACTCATGAGGGTCATTATGAATTTTTGGTCATGCCTTTTGGCCTTACCAATGCACCTTCAACATTTCAAGGTTTGATGAATTCAATTTTCAAACCATTCCTTAGAAAATTTGTGTTAGTATTTTTTGATGATATACTTATCTACAGCAAGTCTTGGAAGGATCATGTTGAACATGTTGACAGGGTGCTACAACTATTGGAGGAGAAACAATTATATGCCAAAAGATCCAAATGTTTCTTTGGAGTCCAGGAGGTGGAATATTTGGGTCATATTGTATCTCATGAAGGAGTTAAGGTAGACCCTACCAAAATTAAAGCCATTAAGGAATGGAAAATCCCCACATCCATAAAGCATCTGCGAGGATTTCTTGGGTTGACAGGGTATTATCGCAAGTTTGTTAAGAATTATGGGAGAATAGCAGCACCTCTAACAACATTATTGAAGAAAGATGCATTTTCATGGACTCCGGAAGCAACAAAGGCCTTTGAACATCTTAAAGAGGCAATGTGCCAAGCACCGGTCTTAGCTACACCGGACTTCACAAAAACCTTTATTGTGGAATGTGATGCTTCAGGAAATGGAATTGGTGCTGTTCTAATGCAAGATGAAAGACCCATTGCTTTTGAAAGTCGTCCAATCAAGGGAAAGTTTCTAAGAAAAGCTATTTATGAGAAGGAAATGTTGGCAATACTCCATGCACTTAAGAAATGGCGACCCTACCTAATGGGAAGACACTTCAAGGTAAAAACAGATCATGATAGCCTTAAATACTTTTTAGAACAAAGATTATCCTCTGAAGAGCAACAAAAGTGGGTCACAAAGATGTTGGGTTATGACTTTGAAATCATCTACAAAAAGGGGAAGCAAAATGTGGTGGCAGATGCACTCTCAAGAAAGGATGAGGATGTGGAAGCATTGTTGTGCGCTATTTCTATCATCCAACCAGATTGGATAAATGAAGCAAGGGAGGAATGGAAGAATGACGAAGAAGTGTGGGCACTTATTCGAAAGCTACAACAAGATTCCAGTACGTCTGATACATTTAGCTGGAAAAATGATTCGTTATGGTACAAAGATCGCTTATACCTCTGTAAGAATTCCCAGCTAAAACAAAAGATTCTTATGGAATTGCACACTTCTCCCTTAGGAGGGCACTCAGGATTTTTAAAAACTTACCACAGGGTTAAGAAGGAATTTTTTTGGGATGGCCTTAAATCAGATATTCAAAAGTTTGTGGCAGAATGTTTGGTTTGCCAGCAAAATAAAGTTGAAACAATTAAGACACCGGGTCTATTACAACCTTTATCCATTCCAAGCCAACGTTGGGAGGAGGTATCAATGGATTTTATCACAGGTTTACCCAAGTCTGAGGGAAAGAGTGTCATCATGGTGGTAGTTGACAGACTTACCAAGTATGCACACTTTTGTGCATTATCACATCCATTTAAAGCCAGTACAGTTTCTACTGCATTTATGGAAACAATTCAAAAGCTACATGGAAACCCAAAGATTATTGTAAGTGACAGAGATCCCATTTTCACTGGAAATTTTTGGACAGAATTATTTTCTTGTCTTGGTACTCAGTTAGCTCATAGCTCATCTTATCATCCTCAATCTGATGGGCAAACTGAGATAGTAAACAAATGTTTGGAAGGATACCTTCGTTGCTTTGTATCTGATAAACAGACACAATGGGTCAAATGGTTGCCTCTGGCTGAATGGTGGTATAACACTTCCTTTCATACAGCAACAAAAATGACCCCATTTATGGCACTTTATGGGTATCAATCACCATCCATCACATCATATTTAAGAGAAAATTCTAAGGTTCAGGCAGTGGAACATCACATCGAACATCAACAACAAGTCCTCCAACTCTTAAAGGATAACCTTGTGTTGGCACATAATAGAATGAAACAACAGGCAGATCAGCATCGCAGTGAAAGAAGTTTTGATGTAGGTGATTGGGTATTCCTACGGCTACAACCATATAAGCAAATGTCCCTCAAGCAAGCTAAGAAGGATAATAAATTATCACCAAAGTATTATGGTCCGTACAAGGTGTTGCAAAAGATTGGTACTATGGCATACAAATTGGAGCTTCCTGCAGCTTCTCGATTGCACCCAGTTTTCCATGTTTCATGCTTAAAGAAGGTTATAGGCGACAAGCTCCCAGTTCAAACAATATTGCCAGAACTTGATGAAGAAGGAAAAATTATATTGGAACCGGAAGCAGTTATAGAAACAAGAACTCGACAGCTACGAAATCGATCAATTTCAGAGTACCTTATCAAGTGGAAGAACTTATCCGCTGAAGATTCCACATGGGAGGACGAGAATTTTATGCATAAGTATCCTGAACTATTCAAGCGTTGAGGACAACACTTTTTTGAAGGAGAGGGGCATGTTGGGTCCCTATAATACTAGTGATTACCCCATTACTATTGTAGTTATACCCCTTATTTATATTGATGTACCCATGTAGTGCCCATATTGTTACTATTGTGCCACATAGAAGCCCACTATTGTTATTATTGTGCCCTACAATATTATTGTTATGTAGGCTTTGATTGTATTGGAACCACTTAGACTCCTATATATAGAAAGGAGGTATTTTCATTTGTATCATCCAAGAATTGTTCATTTATGTAATGTAAAGGAGGTTGTCCCCTCGAAGAGGCTGAATTCTAAGGCGTGGATCTCTCTTTTCTATCTTTTTGTGAGCTGGTTTCATAACAGTTACTATGGAAATTGCAAATAAGTTTTCATCTGGAAAAGAATCTTCAACTGGAACAACCTCACCTGGATTTTGTAGTCTAGAAAGAAAATCTGCCACCTGGTTCTCTTTGCCTAGTCTATCTAACACTGTGATGTTAAATTCCTGTAACAATAATAACCATCTGGTAACTCTGCCACTAGTTATTGGTTTATTCATTAAATGTCTAATGGCCGAATGATCAATATGTACAAAGACCTCATAACCAGTTATATAATGTCAGAATTTATTCACAGCATAAATGATGGCAAGTGTTTCCTTTTCTGTAACTGTGTAGTTTAACTCTGCAGGTGTTAGATTTTTGCTAATGAAATAAATGGCATAAGTACAAGAGTCCTCTTTTTGGCCTAATGATGCACCCACTGCAGTGTCAGATGCATCGGTAAAGATATGAAATGGTAGGCTCCAATTAGGCCCTCTCAAGACTGGTGCGGTTGATAACTTCTTTTTGAGTTGTTCGAATGCTTGTTGACAGTTCTCATTCCAGTTGAAAAGTACATCCTTGGTTAGAAGTTTAAACAAAGGTAAAGCTATCTTACTAAAATGTTCAATAAATCTTCGGTAATAGCTTGCATACCCAAGGAAACTTCTTACCTCTCTTTGATTCTGTGGAATTGGCAAATCAGCAATGATCTGGATCTTTGCTGGGTCAACCTGGATGCCTTGTAAAGAAATATAGTGGCCTAACACTATCCCTTCGTTTAACATCATAAAGCACTTTTCATTGCTGAGGGACAGGTTAGCTTCAATACATCTTTTCAAAACTCTCTCAAGGTTGTCTAATGCATGTTCAAATGAATTGCCATATACTGAAAAATCATCCATGTAAACTTCAACACAATCATGAATTAAATCAGCGAAAATAGCTAGCACAGCTCTCTGAAATGTAGCTGGAGCGTTGCAAAGTCCAAATGGCAAAACATTGTAAGCATAAGTGCCCCAAGGACAGGTGAATGTGGTTTTGTCCTGGTCTTCTGAGGCGATCCTGATCTGGTTGTAGCCACTGAAACCATCAAGAAAAGAAAATGATGATTTGCCAGCTAGGGTGTCTAACACTTGGTCAATAAATGGTAGTGGGAAATAATCTTTGAGCGTTGCTTTGTTCAGCTGTCTGTAATCAACACAAATGTGCCACTTACCATTTTTCTTGGGCACTATAACCAATGGGGATACCCACTGACTGTCAGAAATAGGATATATAAAATTAACTCTCAAAAGTTTTTGCAATTCCTCCCTGACAATATCTTGGAGCATGGGGTTCATTCTTCTCTGTGGTTGCCTCACTGGTTTAATGGTGCTATCTGTATAGATATGGTGAGTGCATGTGTCGGGGTGAATCCCATGCATATCAGTGTAGTCCCAAGCAAAGGCTTTTTGGTATTTTCTCAAGAGTCTAATCAATTTCTCTTGCTGAGATGAGTCTAGGTGATTGCCTATGTTCAGAGTTTTCCCTGGACTAATCTCTATGATCTGACTCTGTGTGTTGGTGATGGATTGAACTGGAAAAATGTCGTGAAACATGGTTTGCAAAGATTGAATGGTGCATGTTTCCTGAAAGTTTTGGGCCAGAAGTACATATGCAGCATGATATTGTTCGTTTCTCAAATTTTCAGACATATCAGGTTGAGAAAGGAATAATTCTACCAAATCATTATTGTCTTGTTCTTGGAAATCATAGATTTGGTCAATGCTGAAAACAGATTGTACTTCTTCTTTATCATTAAATTTATCATCAAGCCACAAATTGTGTGTTACTGCTGGTGAGTGTGCCGATGGATAAAGGGTGAGTTGTTTTCTTTCGGTCCCTCGTGAAATGATCATGTTGCCCGATCGACATCCTATAAATGCATCAGCAGTCGCCAACCATGGTCTACCAAGGATGATAGGGTGTCCTCCTAAATTGGATTTGGGTTGAAGGACTAAGAAATCCACTGGATACTCCCAAGAGTCCAGTGAGACAATGATGTCTTCCAAAATCCCTTCAGGAATGACTTTGGACCTATCATCTAGTTCTAGAACAATCGTTGTATGTTGCAAATTTATGAGCTGGAGTGTTCTCATGGTTTCAAGAGTCATGACATTGATTGTGGCTCCAAGATCTATCAAAGTGTTTGGAATCCGTATGTTGTTAATGATGGTGGTCACTCTGGGGATGCCAGGATCAACATACTTCTCCATGGAGATGGTATTGGTCATAATGCCTGCTAAATTTCCTAAAACATGAATGGTTTGAGGATCAATCCTTTTTCTAGCAGGCTTCTTGAGGCACATGTCTTTGATGGCTTTGGTATAGATAGGAATGTCTTTTATAGCTTGCAGCAGTGGAATTTTTATGTAGACATTCTTGAGTTCATCTAAGACATCAAACTGTGGTATAGACAGTGGAGGTTTTATTTGGACCAATCGGTCTGGAAAAGGTGGATGCAGTGGTTGCATCTGTTTGTATTTGGTATCATTGTTTGGTTTTCTTTGATTTGTCATTTCATTTTCATTTTCTGTGTTTTCTTCTTGCTTATCTGTTATTGGAGAATCTTTGTGGAGTACCCTACCAGACCTCAAGTTAATATTTTGCAAAGGCAGTGTGGAATATGAGGTTCCCTCTTCTACATTGTAAGCTGGCCTCTCTACTCTATTATTTGGATTTGGGACAGTTTGAGCAGGAATTTGAGTGGGTCTGGGAGGTTGTGAGTTAGCTGGAAATTGCAGTTGTGGTGGATTTATTGGTGGAGGAGCAGGCAGTGCTTGTTGAGGAGGTTGGGGCTGATAAACAACTTGCTGAGGATACTGCTGATATGGTTGAGAATGTGATGAATACGGCTGTTGGTATTGCTGATATGGTTGTGAGTATGGTGGGTATGATTGAGGGTATGTATGATAAGATTGGGAGTACTGTTGAGATGGTCTCCATTGGTGTTGTGATTGGTTTTGGTGCTGCCATGGCATGGGTACATTCCATGAGTTTTGTGCATACATTTGATCATTCATAGGAAATTGCAGATTTTGATTTGGAAACATACCTTGAGGTGCTGGCCTTGGCTGCCATGGTCTCTTTGCACCCATGTAATACACGTTTTCCATCTCTGCATTGGCTGCCATATTACAGTTCTGCAAAACCTTAACTTTAGGACAGTTAAACATATCATGATGTTCAGTACAAAAAGCACAAACTTGGATGTTCTCTAGAGGGCAATCTTTTAATGCATGTTTCTTCCAGAATTTTGGGCAGAAGATAGCCATGACATGATCTTCATATTCTTTTTTCTTCTTGTCTTTTAAAGTGTCAATTTGGTTCCCTAGAGTGCTTAACAGATCTGTTTTAAACTCTTCTAAAAGATTCCCTATTTCAGCCCTTGTGACACTTGCAGAGGCAGATTTTGTGACCTTGGATGACAGGGTTCTCTTTCCCATTTTAGCTTTACTCCTTGAATAATTTTCGCATAACTCCGCGATTTCTTCAAAGGGTAAGACAGAAATGTCACCTTTGCCCATCAAGTTGAGGTCATCCATGTATTCCTCTCGGATACCTTTCAAGAATATTGTGCGGATCAGATCAAGAGGCATAGTTCGGTGTTTAGATTTTTGTAAGTTATAGACAAACCGTTCTAAATATTCCTCTAAGGTTTCATCCTCTTGCTGGCTCATTCTAAAGATATCATCTTTAGAATCTTTGGATCTGCAATAAGGCTGATATTTCCTAAGAAATATTCTCCTCATGCCATCCCAATCAACTATAGCATGCTCACCAAGCCTCACGAACCATCTTAAGGATGATGCCTTTAATGTCGCTGGGAATAATCTAAGCCTATGAGCATCATCTTTATAGCCATATGTTCGACATACAATGTCAAACTCGAACAAGAATGAGTCTGGATCCTCTGAAGCCATACCATAGAAGTTTGGTAGCACGGATGGGGGTATGTTTTTCATTTTGATCTCATCATCTTCCTGTGGTTCATGTATAGGAAACTTAAAAGTTGACTCCTCTTCATCTCCTTGGCGTGGTACTGATCCAGATCCTTCCTCAGCCATTCTAATTGGTCTCTCTGTGTCAGTGTCACTTGGTTGAAAAAGGAGATTGAAGAAAGATTGTTCGGTCACTGTGCTACTTTCTCCTTGTGTGGAAGGTCTAGGAAAGTGCTTATTCTGAGATTTATGTGTAAATAAAGTTTGCCTTTCAATAAGAGTAAGTCTCTGTCCTGACTTTTGTTTTTCTTCCAATGCTTGGATAACTTCCTCAGCTGGTGTTGTATTCCCTAGAGAGTCTACTCTTGATGATGATGGGTTAGTTTTTAGATGGTGGGGGGTTTTTACAAATCTACCATGTCTGTCTCTAAATCTAGGCATAAATGAACATGATTTCTAACTGTGTTTTTGTTTATTTTTTGTGTATTGAAATTTTTTTTCTTTTTGTTTGAATCCTTTAAGTACGCCTCCCCGGCAACGGCACCAAAATGTAGTGTTCCAGCTAGGGTACTAGACTAGACTACATTTATTATCGACCAGGATGCGTAAGCTTAGAGGCATGCGTCTAAAGTATATAGAAATAAAGGATTGTTGGCTAAGTGGTTATGATGTAGGTCACAGGACTTCTTTACGGAAGATTGGGGTATGTTACCTATCATCCAAACACTCAGGTCACTCTGCTAATATACCTGATTACAATACTATCATTAAATGCATTTACCAAATTAAACACTGAACCTAAACACTGTGTATCACTGCAAACCAAGATTTCGATCTTCTTACAGAGACATCACACATAAAACCCTTGTTCAGCAAACACCCAGCATTCACTAATATTTATACAAGATAAAAATATACAGAGATCATAAACAGATTTTGAAATGAAAACAAGGTTCATGGCATTGCTTTTAAAAGACAACACAGGGATCGAATCCCTTACAGGACGTTCTTCAAGATCTCAGCGATGACTGTTCAAGTATTACCACAAACGCAAACCATATACATTCGATGGAAATCAAGAGCTATTGAAATCGGAAACCAAACGTAACTACTGTGCAAACCATATAATACCCTAAGTGCGAATAAAACGAAAAGGACAGTATACCAGTTTAACGTAGGGCCCGTCCGCATTCTAGAGGTATACTGGACTATATTCAACCGGCTATCAAATCAACGCACAAGACAAGGGTCGTGACTGTAACTAGATTCTTAGTATTAAGTTCAAAAACTTTGTTTCAGAATGATACAACCATTAACCATCATTCATTACATTGAACTGTATTTACATATGTCTTTTTACAACACATTTCAAAAACACGAATGTACATACATGATATGGCTGTTGCCGCTTTTACTACATTGAGATTTTTAAAATGTTTCCATCCTAAACTGATTTCAAAAAGAACAAAAACTAAATCAAATTAGAATGCGCTGCTGTTGCTGCCTTTGTCGCCAGTGTGCCATGCTTTGACCTGTGTTGACCGCGCATGTAGGAGGGTCGATTCTGCTGTGGGATAGGTATTTGTCCATGCTTGGACATTCTACTTTTCATCCATGCCTTTCGCTCTAGCCCAGCTGTTGTGCCACATGTCAAACAATGAGCTAATTACAGGATGTTGGAACTTCCTGTAACCATTTCACCAAAAACTTCTAATTCCTTAACATAAAACTCCTAAATCAATTTCAATGCATTTTAATAACTATAGAACTATTAACTAATCAATTTTCAAGGATTCTAAGAGATATATGATGAAAAGGAATAGGCAAATGATATGTTTTAGGAGGAAAAAGGAGGTCATGGGATGGTACCAACACAGCTTGACAAAGGAAAAGGAAAGGTTACAGAGTAGGAGCTTGGTGATGATGTTGAGAGGGATTTTCAGCTTGAAGAGCATGATGATGATGTGCCACCTCATCACACTCAGGTAATTGATCTTGATAGCCCATCCTTAGCTCAAAACATGCTTTTGAAAGAGCAAGAGGATCATATTCATATGTTGAATGATAAAGTGGCTAGAGCTAGATATATTATCAACTATCTAGAGCAAGAAAATAAGTAGCTTATTGACAAACAAGAAATCATGGAGCTGCAAATCATCAAAGAAAACCAGCAAAGGTCCAAGAGGGCAAAGGGCAAGTTGACATCCATTGAACAAGAAAATGACAGGGAATATTTGTTGGAGAAGGTGAATATGCACTTGGAGAGGTTACTGAAGAATCCAAACAAAGAGAAAAAGATGCTCCGCCACATGGCCTACCACTACCTAACCCGGAACAAAATTTGCAATGCAAGGACAAAGAGGCTAAAAGCTAAGTTAAGGAGAGCCTTGAGGGCCAAGAAAGAGCATGATAAACTCAGAATCTTGGCTGAAGCTTCATTAGGTCAGCAAAGCACTTAATGAGGTTTCCTCTTACCAAATATGAGGAAATTTTGGAAATTTTTTATCATTTTGCATTTTTAAAAATAGAAACACAGGAAATTCCGGCTGATGCGTAGCGCCATCGACGCTGCTCATTGAATTGGTGCATCCTCTTGACAAATGGCTTGTAGATTTGGATTCAACATCAAAAAAATAAGCAAACCCAGAAAGTTTCATCAATTTTGGAGGAGATCTTGGCCACCAAAAGGGAAAAAAACACTCAAAAAGTGCCCTCTCTGCCACTTTTTGGACACACAAGAACCAGTCTTGGGAGAATCTACGTTTGAGGGGGAAAATGACCTCTAAATCAGAAAATTCAAAGTGTTCTAGAAATTAGATAGGTAGGGATTTCCAGCAAGCTATCTTGGGCCTGATTTAGATAAGTGGAAGACCTCCAAAATTAGCCTTGAAGTGGTGCTGCGCATCAGGCTCAGGGCATTGCGCATCAAGCAAAATTTTGCCAATTTTGCTCAAA
Source organism: Pinus tabuliformis (assembly GCA_031772625.1). Classification (NCBI taxonomy): domain Eukaryota; kingdom Viridiplantae; phylum Streptophyta; class Pinopsida; order Pinales; family Pinaceae; genus Pinus; species Pinus tabuliformis. The sequence continues at coordinate 832,574,398 of CM062807.1, read as the reverse complement.
AAGTCATAATTTCGCCTAGTTTTCTACCAATTTGAAATTTTCTTCTCTCATGGTAAAATTCATGACGTAATATGATGTAACGTGATGTAATATGATGTAAAAATGATGAAAAATGACTTAAGGAGGTAGATACATCAGTTATAGGTGGTTTTGAGTTGAATGAATCAATTTCCATAGTCTTAGAGGCAAGCTATTACACTACCTATTTTTCAGTTCCTAGTTTAGATCTTGTTGAAACAACTCCTTAACTCATGGATTCAACCCCTGATGGCTAGCATAGGTGGTATGATGCCTATATCTTGTACTTTCTTAGTCATTTGTGAAGGTTGGACTCTTGTGTATGCATTGAGCACTATTGCACATCACTTCTGCAGTTTGGCAAGGAAATAAACCAGGGCCTTGTAGTATTTTATGGGATTCTTGTGGTAATGTGAATTAGCATTGTTTTCCTCTCTGTTATTCAGTTTATCTTATGTTTATGTGTGCCATCATTTCTCTCTTTTTGCATAACTAAGTGAATCAAGTTTAAAATGTGGAATCCATTGGTGTTTCAGTGCTCTGCCTTGGGGTTTATCTAGTTTTAAATTTTTTCTACTGTTTGAAGAGGACTCATGACATTTGCATGCCCTCTCCAACTCCTCACCAGTCTTTAGACTCACCATTACATTCATTTCAAGGTGCTAAAACACTTGCCTACCTCGCCCCACAGAAACCTCTGCAAATCTGAGTTGATTTTTTGGACCCAAAGTTGTCTTCCTCATTTGATCCAGCAACCAACCATCAAAATCAATCAAAATCCTTTGAACTAATATACCTATCCTAAAATCAGCATTTATTTTCAGTCATATCAAACCCTAGTTGCCATATTTTAATTGAGATTGACAAGGAGAGAGCCCTCTCTCAACCTGGTAGGGCTAGCTACCAGGTTAAGCATGGTTTGATGTTACCCTAGACCTGCCTTTCTTCAGCCTGAGGTAGATTTAGGCACTAACAGCCGGTTTGTAATTTGATCTCAAACATTTACATGAAAAAATCAAATGATATTATTAGGCATATTGGCATAAGATTGAAGGGTTCCAAAACAGGGTGACTGGCAAACTCAAAATAACCAAAGAAATATCCAAGGAGAAATTCAACCAACCTTTGATGTAAAATTTAAACAAATTACAAAATCTAGATTTTCCTTTGAGACCAAAGTAGAGAAACGGTCACTAAGTTATAATCCAATGTCATCTAGAAGAAAACAAGCCATAATAGGGAAGACTTATGACCTGCACTAAAACTAAATTTACTTTTTTTTCAAACACAATTAGGGGCATATCACATGACACACTCTAACCAGGAATTTCAATGTCTATGAAATACAATTTGAAAAAGGTGAAGTATCATTGAATGCAATTTCTGAGAAGTCTTCTATAAGAAATTATGTATATATGTGTATATATAAACTCAGAAGTTTATCAATTGTCTGTAGCTTAAGTGATTTCCCTACCCACCTAGTTTCAAATCCCACTTTGTGACATGTTTGTTTTTAGCAAGCCTGACTGATTCTTCCTTTTAACTAAGAGTAACTGGATGGTTCATTCTTCATCATGGCTTAGCCAGATTAGCCAAAAGAGGATTTGTAGATGGTTTTTTGTGCTCAATGTGCAAGAAAGGTAGAGATAAAGCATATTTTCTAGGACTATATCTAGGTCATTATGGAAGGACATGTCCCTGCATTTTGGTTCCTTGTTTCTCTACCCTCTCCATTGGAAGGCATCCATTCTTGATGATTCTTTCTTGTGTTGTGCAACCTTTCTAGTTTGTGCTTATATCTCTTTTCTGTTCAAATAGATGTAAAGTTAGTCTACCTTTGAAGGTAATAATTGTATTTACACAAGTATAGTTTTCCATAGGTTCTTGGATGAATTAGAAATTCAAGTAACTATTAAAGGTCATGTTGTAAAATGTATACTACGAACTAACATGTTCTTCTAGGTGTAATTAATAGGGTGCTCTTCAAGAACATTTATCAGTAGTACATCCAAACCATTATTGATGATTTTATTATTTGGCTAGGTTATTGTAAGGAGAAATATTCTTAGGACCATAGGGGGAGGACCAAATCAGTGTTGCCATCAATTACCAAAGGGGATATTGATGGCAGAGTTGGCATTGATGACAACTGAAGATCAAAGGTCTAGTCACAGGAAATTTGTAACATTTCAGGTATCAAGCTTTGTTACATAGGTTTGGATACCTACATGGTGTAACTGAACTACATGGTATATGTCTATAAAAAATGAACTTGAATTGATAGCCTCCTAACCATATATCAATTACTGTATATGGAGTTCTCAAAGCTTGCAAGGCAGAGTTGAGACAAGGAGCTTACAAAGCACAAATATATAGTTTAGCATTTTATCCCAGGCTTGCACTTTCAAGTGAAAAAGGAACAATGCATGTGTTTGGGCTCAAAAAATTTTCCTCCCAAGATGATAGAGAAGATATTGCTCACTTGGCATATAACCAACCTTCAAAGGATGACAATCTTTTAAGCATATTGACATAGTACAGTAATAAACTAGATCGCATCAGAAATAATTGAGCGTCATATTGCAGACACATTATTAACATTGAGTACTTGTTGTAACGACTACAACCACCCTCCAAAATTTTTCCTTTGCTTCGTTTTGGAACCTCCCTCCTAAAATCACAACATCTCATCTTGCACTGACGCAGGTACTTGTGCTTTAATTGAGTTTCATCTTTTCCATTATGGCTTGTGTTTTCTTACTTTCTTTACTGCTTAACCACAAGCCAATCTCTTGACTTGGTTTGAACTCGGTTCCAGACTTGCCTTAGTGAACTACGCAATCCTTGAGGGAAACTAGTCTTGCTCTCGAGAATTGCACAATCTAAGCTAACAGTGAGCCTTCTGATCTAGAATTGTGCAGAGCCAGCTGACACTTGTCTTCAGCTGGGAAACTGCACAGAGCATGAGAGACAACCCAAAGCCACTCAGCCTCAAAATTGCGTAGAAGCTTCCTTCTTAGAAGCTGCTCAGTGCATGGGCTAGTGAGTTGCCTAGTCCTTCCCAGAACCGCACATTCTCTCCGATAAATGCATGGTATCTTTTCCCCAAAAAATAAAAAAAGCGAAAACATCCCTAGAAAATAGGGATATATTTTTAGCAGCCTGGATGAGACACTTGAGTTATTTTAGAAACTACCACCAAGTGTTGCTTTTTCTTTGATTTTTGACCTTCACGTCATAAACCCTAAATCAATCAAATCTATTTAATTAGCACAACTAGAGCTCATTTTCACATTCGATCTTAGATCTCTAGCATTCCCGAGGAGATCAAGGAACCTTCATTGTAATCATCATTGCCTTTCTGGGTAAGTCTTGCTTTTCTAGTCTTTTGCTACTTTTCTATCTCTTTTGTTTGTTTAGCATGTGAGAGTGTTGTTTCACTCATTTTGTTGAACGAATGCTGGCGTTTCAACTTGTTTTAGCTTGTAGATGTGTTGTTCTAAGTTTTTCATTGTCTTTCCCAAGTGCTGCATGCATCACCCAGATCTGCACTAACGGTCGTCGTTGCAGTGACTCTCTCCACAGACTTCATTTTCCTTCACTTTGATTGATTCCTACACTTGTTTCACTTGCATGCATTATCATTCACTTAGATCTACACCCAACATCATTCAATCCTTCAGATATTTTTGATTTCTCACTTCCCTTCGGCAGATCTGGGCTTCCTATTGGAAATACTGCCCGGGGGGGGTGTGTGAATCAATATTCCTTAGAAATTAGCACTTTTTAAATCTTCTAGAGCATTAGTTAATCTTAAATTATTATTGTTTTTTATGTAGTAAAAAAAGTAAACAATAGAACATAGTAGGGACAAGAAGTTTAGGTGGAAAACCCCCTCCGGTTCAAAAACCATCGAACGCTTTTCTAATAAATTCTTTCATCTCTAGCCCCAACTAAAATGAAAGTTACAACTTCCTATAATTCTAGAAAAGCATTCTTCTCCAGCTCCCGCTGGAAGGATGCCCCAATGCGCTGGTTTCTTTAGTTGTTGACTGAATGGATGCCCCAACATCCTAGACAACCTACCACCCTAAAGTGTTCATAGGCTCCAACTTGTAGGCGACTTCATGCACCTTCCTAGCACCTCCCTGCCACCCTATACTGACTGAAATGAGACAAGAGTGTGGATTTCCATACCAGGGACAACGATCCACGATACAATATGATTTACAATGATTTTGACTGAACACCCAATCACAATATGACCTGCAACCCAACCATGACATCATCACAAGAGAAACTCCTATACCTCCCAACAATACCTTTTCGACTCTAGGAAGATTGACTCTATTACAATAATGACTCTTTCAATGATGACTCTTTTACAATGATGATCCTTTACAATGATGAATTTTGATAAGACCCGATGCTTGACATTTCTTCTTGGATCATTTGCAACTATTGATGCACTATTGTGCTTTCTTCACATGATGGTATCTTGGTACTGCATGTTCTTCCAATAGGTGTCCAAGTTTTCCTAGAGTGTCATCCTTCCTGCACATGCATTAACAAACAAGACCCAAAACAATACACAAACAAAATACTTACACTGTCCTGCAAAACATTTGTCAGAGAGAAATTCAAAATTCAAAATATAAACACTGAATGGACATACCTTGCTGTAGCAAAATTACCCTTGTTGATGTATGGTCCTTTCTAGCTGCAATGATCTTTTGAATGCATCGTAGATATAATTTTAAATTGAAAGGATTATAATGCCTCAAAAGACTATTGTCTTTGATGTTTTTCTAATGTCCCAAGCAACTTTTTGTCCTCTTCCTTGACCTACCTTGATGCAGGAAGAATGTACTGCAATGTTGTCTTTGTCACCTTGAAGTCTTCATGCTTGAACACACAACCCTTACTACTCTTTTGCTATCCTTGACGATGAAACAATTTGTAAATGAAACTATCTTGTACTTGTGCCACTTTTTAGTGTTGTAGTTCTCCTTTTCTTTTATTTGATTGCTTCATTGTAGGGTAAGGTTTTTGATGATCATGTGGACTATATAAAAAGGACCTTGCCAATTTTCGTCACTGAGACTACCTTAAGAAAATGTGTCTCTTGTGGTAGAAAATGAGACGCATATGCTACCTCACTACCTCAATGAAGCTTCTCTCTTGTATCCGTACATGAGAAATACCCTTTTGAAAGTATTATGGCTAAAACAAGCATGTGGCCTTACCCATCAAACTTTAGAACAACATATCCAATGAATCACCAGATCCCAGAAAAATAATGTAATAAGCCCTTCTATGTCATTTTCATAAGGTTGATGTCCTTCACTCAAATGGGTCTCTAGCAAAATTAATTTTTCAAAAGAGATCAAACCTTGTCCCTTACTAATGATCTGCGTTACTTCCTCCGTGATGACCGAAAATAATCAGAAAAAATAATGTAATAAGCGCTAAATTATGTGTCATTTTCATAAGGCTAATGTCCTGCAGTTAAACGAGTCTTTAGCAAAATTAAACTTTCAAAAGAGATCAAACCTTGTCCCTTACTAATGATCGGCGTTACTTCCTCAGGGATGATAGAAAAAATTAGAAGTAATCTTACAGATGAGTCATATAAAAGTACATCATAGAGAATGATGTATATTATCTCTTTTATAGACCAAGGTTTAATTGTAAGGGGCTTGTAAATATGAATGTTAGAGAATTTTATGAGGTAGACATTAAGGAGACATACTAGGAATTTAGGAATTTAAAAATTTATTTTAAATGTGCCATGAAATCCAAAGGTCTCATATTTTAATAACTCAGTGATTCTTAATAAATACTAAATACTTTGAAAAGTAGATTTAATAAATCTCTTAATACTTATTAGTTAAATAATAATAAGTATCCTTAATTTAATTAATTACTACCCCTTATTAATATTTATATAGAAAAAATTTCAATTCCACTAAAAAATTGAAATCAATGATTGGCTTAGGCATATGGTCCTACTCGAGTGTAAAGTCAATGATTGGATTACTATCTTTGGATTTTCAATTTATTCAACTTATACGAGGTGAGATTACAGTGAGGTGTACCATATATCAACAGAAACATCTCGATGAGTAGAATCCATTGAGAAGAAATTTGATGCAAAATAATATGAGTTGTCAAGTCAAAATTCCCATGCAAGATTGGGGTAACCCCTGGTGCTGCTTGGGTTGACATCAATGACAACCACTGATAAAAAATCTTCCCCTTCAGCATTGACGGAAACACAAGTACTCCCCCTGCGATCATGACACCACTTCCTACTGCCTTCTCTCCCCCTTTGTCATCAATGTAAAAGGGTAACTCCCCCTGACTTGTACACACCTCCAGTCCCCCTTTCTACTTGATTAGATAAGAGAAAGATTCTAATGAAAACTTGGGAGAATCCCAAGCTTTTGGTGAAAATACTCAAATGCTTCACAAGGTAATGGTTCGGTAAATATGTCGATAATATGTTCCTTTGTGCCAACATATTCAAGATTGATATTCTTTTTAGCGACCTGCTCTCTAACCAAATGATATTTAATCGAAATGTGCTTTGTTTTGGAATGCATCACAGGATTCTTGGAGATACTGATGGCGTTGGTGTTGTCACAAACGATGGGAATATGATCATCAAACTGGACTTGAAGATCTTGCAAAGTTTGCTTCATCCAGAGAACTTGAGTGCAACAAGCTGCTGTCGCGACAAATTCTACTTCTTCTATGGATAACGAGATTGAATACTGTCTTTTGCTTAACCATGAAGCAAGACAACCGCCTAGATAGAATGATGCTCTACTGGTAATCTTACGACCATCAACACTTCCTGCCCAATCTCCATCTTTATAATCTTGGATAACCATATCATTTCCTTCGGGATACCATAGACCATATTCCGCTGTGCTCTTAAGATACCGAAGAATTCTTTTGATGGAAATAATATGAGATTCTTTTTGTGCTTCTTGGAATCTTTCTACTTGTCCAACTTCCTACATCACATCAGGGCTAGAGGCTGTCACATATAGGAGATTACCAATCATGGATCTATACAACCTTTGGTCCACATCCTTTGAAGAATATTCTAAGCTTAACTTCCAACCTGTTATCGTGGGGGTAAGGACTAGCTTGCAATCTTCCATCTGGTTTTTTTTTAGCATTTCCTTGATGTACTTGGTTTGATATATGAATATTCCTTTATCCAGCTGAGAAATTTGAAGCCCTAAAAAGTATGTCATCTCGCCAAGCATAGACATTTCAAACTCACTTTGCATTTTTGTGGCAAAGTCTTTACTTAATCTGTCATCATTACTTCCAAATATTATATCATCCACATATACCTCGATAATCGTTAGGTTATCTTGATCCACTTTCACATAGAGATTGCTGTCAATGCTTCCTTTCTTGAATGCTTGTTGATGTAGATACCTATCAAGACGAGAATACCAAGCCCTAAGATCTTGCTTGAGACCATATAGTGCCTTCTTTAATCTGCAAAGGTAGTTTTCCTTGTCAATGAGTAGAAAACCTTTGGGTTGTTCAATGTAAAATTCTTCTTCCAATTCACCATTTAGAATGGCTGACTTAACATCCATTTGGTAGACCTTGATTTTTCTCAAGCATGCATAAGCGAGAACCATCCTGATAACTTCCATTCTGGCAACGAGAGAAAATGTTTCTTCAAAATTGATTCCTTCAACTTGTGCATATCCTTTGTAGAATAATATTGCTTTATTCCTGGTAACCTGTCCATCCTCATTCTATTTTATTGAAGAGCCATTTAGTTCCAATAACATTTTTTATCCTTTGGTCGTGGTACCAATTCCCAAGTGTTGTTTTTCTCAATTTGATCTAGTTCTTCATTCATAGCTGCTACCCAGTGTTCATTTTGACTAACTTCCTCAAAATTTCTAGGCTCAAAAGTTGCTAAAAGGGCAAGATGGGCTTGCTATGATGAATGAAGTTGTTGACTTCTTCTGGTTCCAATTCCTTCATTTATGTTGTCGATGATCTGATTTGACAGATGATTTTTCTGATACCATTCTTTTGAACCTTTTGGAGAAACTTCTTATACATCATACTGATCATTTCCTATTTCTTCTTGGTTGACTGATCCCTTATTTGAGTGGTCTTGTTATGGAGCTTCTTCTTCATCCTTCACAGATTCTACCTCAAGCCCCTAATATTTGTTTGAAGGGACGATCTCATTGTTATCCTTTAGAACACAACCTTTTTCAAAAGTAACATTTATACTTTCAACTATTTGTTTTTTTCCGCATATTGTAGCATCTATAATCCTTTCTTTTGTGCGAATAACCAATGAAAATACCTTTCATCAAAATGAGAATTGAACTTGCCCAATTTTTGGTCTTCTATTTTGATGTAGCATTTACTTCCAAATATTTTGAAGTATTTGACGTTAGCTGGTCTTCCTTTCCATTATTCGTACAGAGTCATGTTAAAATTATTCCTGAGCAAGCTTCTGTTTATAATGAATACGACAATGTCAATTTCTTGAACCCATAAGTTATCGTCTAGGTTTGATTCTTTTAACATGGTTCTAGCCATTTCCTGTACGATTCTGTTTTTTATTTGAGCTAATCCTTTTTGCTGTGGTTTTCTGGCTGTTGAGAATTGCCTTTTTATTCCATGTTCATCACAGTATTGTTGAAATGCTTTGGACGTGAATTATTTGCCATTATTTGATCTTAGACATTTGATCTTCAAATTGGTTTCATTTTCGATCAATTGCTTGTAGATTTTGAAACATTTGAATGCCTTACACTTTTTCTTTAGGAAACTGACAACTATCATTCTGGTGTAATCATCTATCATTAACATAAAGTATAATTCATGTCTAAACCTTTTGTTTTGATAGGACCAAATAGATCATTATGTATTAATTCCAATGGACGTGACACAAAATGTTCCTTTGCCTTGAACTCGACTTTTGTCTATTTGCCGTGCTGACAAGATTCACATATTGTATTGGTAGGTTTTGATAATTTCAACATTTCTCTAACTGCTTCATTTTTGCTGATCTTCACCAAATTGTAGAAATTTATATGTCCCATTCGTTTGTACCATAACCAACTCTCATCTTATTTTTCCAAAAATGCCCTTTAGGTGTCTCATCCAAAATATATAGGTTGTTTGGAGCTCTGCTTGTTGTAGCCACAATTTTACCAAACTTGCCTTTCCTGATTTCACATTTCTTTGAGTTGAATGACATCATGTGTCCTTGATCGCACATCCGTTCAACATTGAGAAAATTGTGATTCATATTTTCAACCAAAAACACATCCTTTGCTAATGCATCCTTGCTTCCAAGAGTGACCATGCCTTCTTGTATGACATTTGAAGACCTGCCATTTCCAAAAGACACTGTTCCATCCTTCTTTTCTTTCAAGGATATGAACATATTTCTATCTCCAGTCATATGCATTGAGAAACCACTGTCAACATACCATACATTTCTGTTTCTTTTATCCTTTAGAGCGAGAGCACACCTTTCAATCTTTCTTTTCCATACTTGTTCATTCTGATTTTGCGAGAATTCCTTTGAAGAGATTCAAAGTCTGCAATCTTTGGCTAGGTGTCCAAAACTGTTACATTTGTAACATTCGACATCATGTCTCAAATGATTAAATTTGTTGATATTTTGTTGATTTCGGGAATATCCATTTTTGAGAGATCTCCTAGAATTATATTCATTCCAAACATACATGTGACATTCTGCAGCTCTATGTCTAAACTTTCCACATGAATAACAATGACCATAAAAGATAGGTTGATACTTGGGAGGAAATATTCTTTGAGGAATTGTCTTCCAAGGTTCTTCCTGCGAATCTTGATCTCTTGATCTAGTTGGGAGATCTACCTGTTTGGTAGATTTTGCATATCCATCTTCTTTAGTTTTCATATAACAACTTGACTCCTTTTTGTTAAAATTGGCAACCAGGGCAAACCTTCATGTGGGTCATCTTATTCATGGCTAATAATATTTTTATTAGATTCCTCTCGTCGAGAGGTGTAGGATTGATATAAAGATCATCTGATTCCGATAAGTATTCATGGAGATATGAATTTATTTTGATTATGGAATTATTATCAAGTCGACCTACAACTCATGTAGGCTCAGAAGCCCAACAGTCGCATCTATTCACCCACCAACGTTGTGTATAAATATAAGAGGACTTTTCCTCATTTGAACTCACTCATCTCATCACATCTCTCTCTCTCTCTACTGCGCAGATATGAGTCTCTTCTCTACTGCGCTGAAATGGGTCTCTCTCTCTCACTCATGTGAAGCCGGAAGCTGTTGAATTTGAAGATGCAACTGCAGAAGTAAAGATTGACTTGCGTGGCCTAGAAGATCTCCTCTTTGGAACTGCGTTGTAGGTTCATCTGAACCTCCTTTGAAAGCCGCAACTTTTGGTGGTGGAATGAAGTCAATCCGACGAACGGTTTGCAAGATATCGACTGCCCTAGTTTGAAGCCAGAAACTGCTGAAACTGAAGCTGCAACTGCAGAAGTAAAGATTGACTTGCGTGGCCTAGAAGATCTCAACATCTGAACTACGTTGTAGGTTCATATGAACCTCCTCTGGAAGCCGAAACTTTTGGTGGTGGAATGAAGTCAATCCGACTGTCGGTTTGTGAGATATGGTCTGCCCTAGTTTGATAATGAAGCTGCTAATGCTGATGCTACTGATCTAGGGTTTGCTACTGCTGATATGAATAAGATTTATTGTACTATTTCTCTCTGCTGAATTATTGAAGATAAAAGAAGATTTGATCAAAGGGTTTCCCCACACATTGTGGGGTTTGTCCCTGGCTAGCCGCCACATCTTGTGTCTCTTGTCTTGGCTTGTTTTCTGTCGATCGTTTAATGTTCTATCTGCACTTTACTTTATATACATGTGATTGCTAATCGGTAGAATATAATAAGAAAAATAAGTAAACTGTTATAAGCATAGAACATACCATAACTTAACATGGTATCAGAGCTGAGGTGAAGACAAAGCTCGAGCAAGAGCAAGAGCAATCATTGAAGAGAAGATTGGCAAGGCTATCCTAAAAGAACTATGGGGTCCTCAACACTCTTTCATGCCGAAGACAAGCTCCGTGAGAAAGCTGACTATCACGGATGGAAGATGTCTATCGATCTAACCCTTGAAGATCAAGGAGTGTTGGACCATGTAAGAGGCAATATTGTTGAGCCTTCATCAAATGCATCTGCTGCTGCCTGGAACAAATGGAAAAATGGAGAAGTCAAAACAAAGAAGATCATCTAGGACTCTATCGACAAGCGCTTGGTGGCCTACATCTATGATCTAGACACCTCCAAGGAAATCTACGACAGACTGGTGAGTTTATTTAAAGTTAATGATGCAAATAAAGTTTTGTTTCTTAGAAATAAGTTGAGGGAAATCAAGAAGGGTAAAGATGAAAGTATGCAAGCATACTTCTTAAGAATCACTGAGATCAAGAATGATCTCCTATCTATTGGGGAAACCATTACTGACAGAGAAATGGCACTCACAACTCTCGGAGGATTACCATCTGAATGGTATGTGTTCAGGACTACTCTTCTGAACAATATTGTAATTCCTAGTTTCGAGGAATTAATGGCTAGATGCGTTCAAGAACAAACAAGGGTAGAAGAGCAGGAAATGCCCTTGCCTAAAGGTCCTCCTGCTGCTTTTTCTTCTCATGCTAAGAAAAGAAATAATTCTAGGTCTAAATCGAAAAGAAAGGCTGGATTTAAGGGTGGAAGAAAAGGATGATGTTTCATTTGCAATAAAGCAGGTCACTATGCAAGGGAATGCCCTGATAGAAAGGACTCTCACCGTGACGATGATCAAAATCCCTCTCATGGTAATCAAAGGAATGTAAAATTCAACAACAAAGGAAAAAGGAATGCAGAAAATCAAGGAAGAGGACAACCATTCAAGAAGGCTAGAATTTCCAGGTATGAATCTAACACTGTTGACGACAAGCAGGCTGAATATTATCTACCAGCTGCTCTATCTACCTCCGCTCCTTTGGACTCAATGGGAATTTGGCTCATTAATAGTGGTGCCTCAAGACACTTCACTGGTTACAAAGAAGTACTCTATAATCTGGTAGAGAAAGAAACTAACCTGGAAATTGTCCTTGGGGATGACATGAAATACCCAGTGAAAGGTGTAGGCAATGTTTCTCTTAAACTGAATCAAGGTAATACGATTCACTTACAAGATGTATTATATGTACCTGATCTCAAAAAGAACCTGGTATCCATCTCGGCAATGGAAGACAAAGGCTATAAGGTAACCTTCAGCGATGGTAAGGTACGCATATGGAAAAATAATGTTAAAGATGCTTTCACTCTTGGGTTTCGAGTTGATTCTTTATATCAAGTCGGTGGAAGTCCGCTAGGTGTCATGTCTTGTGACACAACGCTTCAGTCCGAACTTTGGCATCGGAGGTTTGCCCACCTTCATTACAAAGCTCTACCCGATGTAAGACAGATGGTAACAGGGATGCCTGAATTCCAAGTAGAGAAAAAAGGTGTATGTCTGGGATGTGCCGAAGGAAAGCTCAAAAGGGGACCATTCCCTTCAAGTCAAAGCAAGACCTCTGATATATTACAACTAGTTCACTCAGACATGATGCCTGTGAACTCCTTGGGAGGATACTCATATTATCTCACTTTTACAGATGACCATTCTCGAAAGACCTGGATATACTTCTTGAAAAAGAAGGATGAAGTGTTCCCTTGGTTCCGACACTTCAAAGCCCTAATCGAGAATCAAACCGAAAAGAAGATCAAGATCTTAAGAACTGACAATGGGACTGAATATGAATCTAATGAGTTCCATGATTTTTGTAAAGAGGTTGGCATCAAGAGGGAGACTACTACACCATATACTCCTGAACAAAATGGTGTGGAAGAAAGGAAGAACCGCACAATTATGGAAGCTGTCCGGGCCATGCTACATGATCAAAGTCTTCCTAAGTTTCTATGGGCTGAAGCTGCAAACACTGCCGTATATGTACAAAATCGATGCCCTCATCAAGCATTGGGTTCCAAGACTCCTGAAGAAAAATTCACCGGTAAGAAACCTGATGTTTCTCATTTTAAAATTTTTGGAAGCCCTGTATGCTTTCATGTGCCGAAAGAGAAAAGAAATAAATTGGGAGCATCTGGAAAGAAGGGAATTTTCGTGGGCTATGGTGAAAATACTAAAGGCTATAGAATCTATGTAGTCGGTCAAAGGGAAGTCATAATTAGTCATGATGTCACCTTTGACGAAGATATGGCTCTCAGCAAGGTGATCAATCTTCCGACTTTGAGGAGCTCTCAAGAAGCTGACACCAGGGAACCGAAAGAAAAGGATGATGAATCAATGCCTAATGTAGAAGAACCCTTGGATCCGATTGATCCTCCTCCATATGAGCCTTCCTCTTCTAGGAAGAGGCCTTCATGGCTTAAGGGGTTACTTGATGATGCTGAAGGACATGCTGCACCCCGAGGAACCTTTCGTGAAAGTAAGAAACCTAATAGGTATCAAGGATACATGACCATCATGAGCACAATCATACAAAATGAGCCTTCGTCATTCTCAGATGCCGTCAAGCATCAAGTATGGAAGGATGCTATGACCGAAGAATATGAGTTTATCATAAAGAATGATGTTTGGGAAGTAGTTCCCAGACCCCAGGACAAGACTGTTGTTACTTCCAAATGGCTTTACAAGATAAAGCATGCAGTAGATGGAAGCATGGAAAAGTATAAGGCTCGTTTTGTTGCTCGAGGTTTCTCCCAAAAGGAAGGTATAGACTATGATGAGATATTTGCACCTGTTGCCAGATATACGACCATCCGCTCGATCATAGCCCTTGCCGCTTCATAAGGATGGAACCTACATCAGATGGATGTCAAGACTGCGTTCTTCCATGGCTTGATCAAAGAAGAGGTCTATGTGGAGCAACCCGAAGGATTTGAGATTTATGATCGAAAATCTCATGTATGCAGGTTGAAGAAAGCTCTCTATAGGCTGAAGCAAGCTCCCCGAGCATGGTATGAGAGGATCGATAGCTACTTGATGAAGCTAGGATTCACTAGGAGTGAAGTCGATCCTAACCTTTACTTTAAGGTTGAAGATGACAAGCCTCTCATATTGGTGTTGTATGTGGATGACCTCTTTCTAACAGGTGCAGACCCTCTCATTCACAAATGTAAGAGGGAGCTGGCCTCTGAATTTGAAATGAAAGACCAAGGACCGATGCACTACTTCCTAGGACTTGAAGTGTGGCAAAAGCCAGGAGAAATTTTCCTATCTCAAGGAAAATATGTGGTGAAGATATTGGAAAGATTCGGAATGGTGGACTGCAAGCCTGTAACTACTCTGATGGAGCTTGACTTCAAGAAGTTAAGCAGTAGTGTTGCTGGACCTGTTTTACGAAATGCTACCGAGTATCGGCAACTCGTCGGAGCATTAATGTTCTTAGTGAACTCTCGTCCAGATATATGCTTTGCCATCAACACGTTGAGCCAGCATATGGTTGAACCCCACCACATACACTGGATTGGTGCCAAGAATATGCTGAGATATCTTCGTGGCACTATCACTTATGGGTTAAGATACATTGCCAGAGATGTGAGACTATTTGGATACACTGATGTTGATTGGGCAGGCAGTGTGGTGGACCGTAAGAGCACTTCCAGGTGTTGTTTCTCCTTGGGATCTGCTTCGATATCCTGGATGAGCAGGAAACAAAAGTCGGTGGCTTTGAGCACCGCCGAAGCAGAGTATATTGCTGCTAGCATGGCTTCTTGTGAGGCAGTTTGGTTGCGAAAGCTCTTCAGTGAGTTGTTTGGATTCACATTGGATACCACTGTGATCCTTTGTGACAACCAAAGTGGGATTCGTTTGTCAGAGAATCCCGTATTCCATGATCGCTCCAAGCATATTGATATCAGATACCATTATATTCGAGATATGGTGCAACGGGGAGCTATAAGGCTCCATCATATCGGTACAGATGAACAGGTCGCCGACATTTTGACAAAACCCCTTGGGAAATTAAAATTTCTGACTTTCCGTGAACAACTTGGAGTTGTTCAAAGACCCTCCAATGAGGGTCATGTATGATGCATTGAGCTCTGGGAGCTCCAGGGGGGTGCGGGGTGCTTCTTGGAGTAGCACTATCCCCTGGTGGTATACATGTACACCCCGTGGCGACATTGTAGTAGGATTGATGTGTTCTCCTATGAGGCCTGGATTGATGTGCTCTCCATGGCAGCCTGGATTGATGTGTTCTCCATGGCAATTGTAGCAGGAATGGTGTGTTCTCCTGTGAGGCCTGGATTGATGTGTTCTCCATGGCAATTGTAGCAGGATTGATGTGTTCTCCTGTGAGGCCTGGACTGATGTGTTCTCCTGTGAGGCCTGGATTGATGTGTTTTCCTGTGAGGACAGGATTGATTAGTTCTCCTGTCGAGGAATCCTACCCATGCAGTCTGGGACTCATGAGAAGTACCTCTCATCTGATCAATGAGCAGGGAAATGAAGTTAGGGACCATAGTAGTACCGATGGACGCATCGTTGTAACTACCGTACTCCCTATGCTAGCATGACCTCCATTGATCTGGGATCAATGATACTGGTTTGGGACCAGTGGTAGGAGTTGTACCATACTATGACGCTGACTTCGGGTCGGTTGAGACTGGTCTGGGATCAGTGGTACACACTCTGAGACTAACTTTGAGTCAGTGGAGGATGATATTGGTCTGGGACCATTGGAGTTGTACTCACTATGACGCTGACTTTGGGTTGGTTGAGACTGGTCTGGGACCAGTGGTACATACTCTGAGACTTACTTTGAGTCAGTAAGATACATCCTCGATCATTTCTTCTTCTTCAGAATTCAGACAAAAGCATAGTAGAACAGAAAAATGCAAGAGCAGAGCAGAACAGAACAAAATAGTATAGATCAGTGCAGGGTAGAACAAGACAAAGCAGAACAGGCAAAATAGAGCAGAGCAGGGCAAGGGTCAGGCTGTACAAGGAAGTGCATTTGATGGATGAATAGTAACGACCGATAGACAGATTGCAGATGAAGTTCTCCATGGTTGAGAGGGAGTGTTAAAATTGGCAACCAGGGCAAAACTTCATGTGGGTCATCTTATTCATGGCTAATAATATTTTTATTAGATTCCTCTCGTCGAGAGGTGTAGTATTGATATAAAGATCATCCGATTCCGATAAGTATTCATGGAGATGTGAATTTATTTTGATTATGGAATTATTATCAAGCTGACCTACAACTCATGTAGGCTCAGAAGCCCAACAGTCGCATCTATTCACCCACCAACGTTGTGTATAAATATAAGAGGACTTTTCCTCATTTGAACTCACTCATCTCATCACATCTCTCTCTCTCTCTACTGCGTAGATATGAGTCTCTTCTCTACTGCGCTGAAATGGCTCTCTCTCTCACTCATGTGAAGCCGGAAGCTGTTGAATTTGAAGATGCAACTGCAGAAGTAAAGATTGACTTGCGTGGCCTAGAAGATCTCCTCTTTGGAACTGCGTTGTAGTTTCATCTGAACCTCCTTTAAAAGCCGCAACTTTTGGTGGTGGAATGAAGTCAATCCGACGAACGGTTTGCAAGATATCGACTGCCCTAGTTTGAAGCCGGAAACTGCTGAAACTGAAGCTGCAACTGCATAAGTAAAGATTGACTTGCGTGGCCTAGAAGATCTCCTCATCTGAACTGCACTGTAGGTTCATCTGAACCTCCTTTGGAAGCTGAAACTTTTGGTGGTGGAATGAAGTCAATCCGACTGTCAGTTTGTGAGATATGGTCTGCCCTAGTTTGATAATGAAGCCGCTAATGTTGATGCTACTGATCTAGGGTTTGCTACTGCTGATATGAATCATATTTATTGTACTATTTCTCTCTGCTGAATTATTGAAGATAAAAGAAGATTTGATCAAAGGGTTTCCCCACACATTGTGGGGTTTGTCCCTGGCTAGCCGCCACATCTTGTGTCTCTTGTCTTGGCTTGTTTTCTGTTGATCGTTTAATGTTCTATCTGCACTTTACTTTATGTACATGTGATTGCTAATCGGTGGAATATAATAAGAAAAATAAGTAAACTGTTATAAGCATAGAACATACCATAACTTAACACTTTTCGATTTTTTCTTTGTAACCAAGACCAGTCTTATCACCGCGTGATCACTGGTTGCTGATGAGTTCATCCCAATTCTTTGAGCTATTGACATATTTTTGAAGAGTTTTTAAATTTTTTACTTCCTTTTGTAAAGAAACTATTTCAACTTCCAATGCTTCTCTTTCTTTGTTGCTTTCCTTTAGTTCTTTCCTGAGCGATTCTTCAATTTGTTTGTATTCTTCAACCATGATTTTAAGATTTAGGACCTATTCCCTTTCTGTCTTTAATTAGTCTTCAAGAGTGTTTACGTGCTTCTTCTCAACCTTGAGCTCTTTGGTAACCCTGATTACTTCATTTTGAAATTCAACCTTAGTCATTTCTTCTTCTTCGTCTCCTTCTTCGTCAAGTGCCTCTTGCTTATTGTGCTTGGCCATAAACAATACTCTTTTGTTGAATTCTTCTTCGTTATCACTATCTTCTTCGGATGAGGAGCTATCTTCTTTGGAGAAAAAAAAATTCTTAAACCATTTCTTCTTGCCTTGTTTGTTGAACTTCCTATGAATTTTCTTTCCTTTCGTAACATCCTCCTTTTTGTAAGGAAATTTGGCTGCAAAATGACCAACCTCACTACAATCAAAACATATTAATGGAAGTTTAACTTTGAATTTTCCCGTACATGTTCTCCTTTTCTGCGTGAAGTAGACAAACTCTTTATTTGAGAATTCTTCTTCATGTTCTTCCTTTTATTCATCCTTACAATTGCAAGTTTTTGCTTTCGGAGTCTGCTTGTCCATACTATTCTTCTTGGATGAGGCAAATGCTGTTTCTAAGTGAGATGTGCCATCCTATTCTTCATTCCTCATTTCATATGCCATAAGAATTCCATGCAATTCATCTATGTTGAGATTGGTCAGATTTGATCTATCTTCCAAGACAAATACCTTAGGGTTAAATATTGTTGGCAAGGTTCTGAGGATCTTTCGGAAAACAATTTTTGTTTCAACAGGTTCTCCTAAACCTTCCAATGTATTTTTTGTTTCATCAACACACTGAAAGTATGCAGCAATATCTTCATCTTCCCTCATTTTGAGTTGCTCAAATTTTGCCCTGAAAATTTGAAGCTTTGCTTCTTTCACCTTTGAGTCACATGCATATATATTTTCAAGCTTGCCCCATACCTCTTTAGTACTTTTGCAACTCAATACCTTAAGATAAGAAGATTCAATAAGACCACTGAGAATAATATCTTTAGCCTTTGCATCATATACCATATTTTTCTTACCTTGTTCATCTTAGGTCGGTGTGAAACCTTTGTCAAAGATTTTCCATAGTTTGTATCCTTGCGTTGACAAATGAACCTGCATTCTTCCACTCCAAAGTGCATAGTTATTTCCATTGAAAAAATGAACTCTATTCTTAGTATACTCCATGATCTCCTTCCAATTGTTAGACTGCTATTGAAGGAACCAAGCTCTAATACCAATTTTTGGAAATACTGGGGGGGGGGGGGGTGAATCAATATTCCTTAGAAATTAACACTTTTTAAATCTTTCAGAGCATTAGTTAATCTTCAATTATTATTAATGTTTATGCAGTAAAAATAGTAAACAATAGAACACAATAGGCACAAGAATTTTACGTTGAAACCCCCCTATGGGTCAAAAACCACTGAACGCTTTTCTAATAAATTCTTTAATCTCCAGCCCCAACTGAAATGAAAGTTACAACTTCCTATAATGCTAGAAAAGCATTCTTCTCCAACTCCCACTGGAAGGACTCCCCAATGTCCTAGTTTTTTCAGTAGTTAACTGAATGGATGCCCCAACATCCTAGACAACCTACCACCCTGAAGTGTTCATAGGCTCCAACTTGTAGGCTACTGCATGCACCTTCCTAGCACCTCCCTACCACCCTATACTGACTGAAATGAGACAAGAGTGTGGATTTCTGTACCAGGGACATGATCCATGATACAATATGGTTTAAAATGATTTTGATCGAACACCCAATCACACTATGACCTGCAACCCAACCATGACATCATCCCAACAGAGACTCCTATACCTCCCAACAATGCCTTTTCGACTCTAGGAAGATTGAATCTATTACAATGATGACTCTTTCCTTTACAATAATGAATTTTGATAAGACTCGATGCTTGACATTGCTTCTTGGATCATTTGCAGCCACTGATGCACTGTTGTGCTTGCTTCACATGATTGTATCTTGGTATTTCACGTTCTTCCAATATGTGTCCAAGTTTTCCTAGAGTGTCCTCCTTCCTGCACATGCGTTAACAAACACGACCCAAACCAATACACAAAAAAAATTCTTACATTGTCCTGCAAAACATTTGTCAGAGAGAAATTCAAAATTCAAAATATAAACATTGAATGGACATACCTTGCTGTCGCAGAATTACCCTTGTTGATGTATGGTCCTTTCTAGCTACAGTGATCTCTTGAATGCATTGTAGATATAATTTTAAATTCCAAGGCTTATAACACTTCAAAATACTATTGTCTTTGATGTTTTTCTAATGTCCCAAGCACCTTTTTGTCCTCTTCCTTGACTTACCTTGATGCAGGAAGAATGTACTGCAATGTTGTCTTTGTCACCTTGAAGTCTTGATGCTTGAACACACAACCCTTACTGCTCTTTTGCTATCCTTGACGATGAAACAATTTGTAAATGAAAATGTCCTGTACTCATGCCACTGTTTAGTGATGTAGTTCTCCTTTTCTTTTATTTGACTACTTCACTGTAGGGTAAGGTTTTTGATGATCACGTGGATTGTATAAAAAGGACCTTGCTAATCTTTGTCACTAAGACTACCTTAAGAAAATGTGTCACTTGTAGCAGAAAATGAGGCTTATGCTACCTCACTTCCTTAATGAATCTTCTCTCTTGTAGCCATAGATGAGAAACACCCTTTTGAAAGTATTATGGCTAAAACAAGCCTGTGGCCTTACCCATCGAACTTTAGAACAACATATCCAACAAATCACCAGATCCCAGAAAAATAATGTAATAAGCCCTTACTTCAATGTCATTTTCATAAGGCTGATGTCCTTCACTCAAACAGGTCTGTAGCAAAATTAAATTTTCAAAATATATCAAACCCTATCCCTTACTAATGATCCGCATTACTTCCTCTGGGATGACCGAAAATAACTAGAAAAAATAATGTAATAAGCTCTAACTTCTGTGTCATTTTCATAAGGCCGATGTATTGTAGTCAAACGAGTCTTTAGCAAAATTAAACTTTCAAAAGAGATCAAACCCTGTCCCTTACTAATGATCTGCATTACTTCCTCAGGGACGACAAAATTTTTTTAGAAGTAATCTTACAGATGAGTCATATAAAAGTACATCATAGAGAATGATGTATATTATCTCTTTTATAGACTGAGGTTTAATTGTAAGGGGCTTGTAAATATGAGTGTTAGATAATTTTATGAGGTAGACTTTAGGGAGACATACCAGGAATTTAGGAATTTAAAAATTAATATTAAATGTGCCATGTAATCCAAGGTCTCATATTTTAATAACTTAGTGATTCTTAATAAACACTAAATACTTAAAAAAATAGATTTAATAAATCTCTTAATACTTATTACTTAAATAATAATAAATGTCCTTAATTTAATTAATTACTACCCCTTATTAATATTTATATAGAAAAAATTTCAATTCCACTAAAAATTTGAAATCAATGATTGGCTTAGGCATATGGTCCTACCCTAGTGTAAAGTCAATGATTGGATTACTATCTTTGGATTTTCAATTTATGTTGGAAATAATACTGAGAGGGGGGGTGAATCAGTATTATCAGATCATTAAAACTTTTTCAATGCTCAAAAACATATACGCTACTTCAGTTAAGTGAACCCGCGTGTACACGCTGCTGTGTCTAAAGCAACTAGTGTATATCCAGAAATCTTATTATTCAGTTAGCTTATCTTCAATAAATGCATCAGAACATTATTAACCATATTAACAGTAAACAGGTGCAGTATAACAGAATAGATCATCACACAAAAGCCACACACATGAACACAAAGATATAAGGTGGAAACCCAATGTGGGTGAAAACCACCTGCTGCAAGTCATCTCAATCTTCTTCTTAATAAGAAAATCCTTTTACAATATTTGTACTGGTGCAGTCTTATACCAGTACGGGAGCTACAACCCCCTTTGCTTTTGTACTAGGCGATCCATTTACTAGTACACAGGCTGCTACCTGCTACAATGTTCCAAAGATCTCCCTTAGCTTTTGTACTAGCTTAGATACTAGTACGTAGGTGCTTGCCTACAATCTTCTCTCCTCCAGGTACCACGTTTCATCAATTTTCAGACTGGATACACTGAAGCACAACACATAATCTGAAAGGCCATTTTTCATCCAATTTTCATACTGGACCCATAACTATCATTGAAGCTCAAAACAATCATCAAACTCTGAATCACTGAAACCCTGTAAACAACACCGTCACCAGAACACAGAGCAGACACAGAACTCTGTAATAACCATCAGACCCATCTGCAACTTCAAATATCAAGCTTTACAATGTATACGCTACTTCGATGAATCAAACCCGCGTGTATACGCGCTTTTGCCAAAGACAACCCGCGTACAGATCTAAAAATAATTTCTCATAACTTGTGGCTGTACCAGACATCAGTTATACTCATAACACTTATAGAACAATACATGCGTCAGTATGTAGATCTAGAATAAGCATCATAAAGATAGTTCATTTCAAACCATTTGATCCCGATCTCTCCTTAGATCTTGTTCTCCATCAACCGATGAGATCTCTCCTTAGCTCAGATCAAGCAATATATCATCAACCAATAACCTGCATACTGGATCTATTACTTCATTAGATATTCAACCCTTTTTTAGATGCCCTTGCCTAATGATTTCCTTCTCCTTATATAGCCTTAGGCCTTGTTCAATACCAAGAGCCAAAACCATAGAAATCCAATACCATCAACTTCAAAAACTAGGGATCAACACGTCCGTCGAGACACCAAGGTCCAAAACCATAGGCACAACTTCCAAGGAATAACCGCCGTGGACCAAAGATAAGTTTTCCACATACACGCGCTTTTACTGAATCCAACCAGCGTGTACACGCGACTTGGTATATAGCGAACCTGCGTATACGCGACTTGGTATATAGTGAACCTACTTGTATACGCGACTTGGGCCTAATGAACCTGCGTGTATGAACTTTCTCTTCTTCTTATAGTCTGATCATCAATTCCTTGCTGCTGACCTTCTGCACTATGATTTGTCATCAGTGTGGTTTGCCATCAAGGACAACATTTATCTCATAATGCCAACAATCTCCCCCTTTGGACTTGATGGCAAAGCTAACTTGTCACACTTAGAACTATCATTTGATTCCTTTGAGCTGTCCTCCATCAGTCACATCTGACATCTCTTCTGAAGATTCATCCAGTTATACATAAGTGAGATATTCTTCTATGAGAGGGTTTCCATCAAGTACAACACATGCATCATAATGCCAACAATCTCCCCCTTTGGACTTGATGGCAACAATCACCAAATCACTCTCCCCCTTTGACATCAAGGGCAAAGGGTGGATCAAGATATTCTCTTCCTTTGCTGAATCATTCCACTGTCCATACTCCCCCTGAGTACCTGCTGAAATCTCTGAATAATCTCCCCCTTTGTATATGCCAAGGTGTACCAATCTGTCCATGCTCCCTCTGAGTACATGCTGAATCTCTGTACTGCTGAAGTGTGCTGTTCATGCTCTTCCTGACTGTAGGCAAGATCTGCAAAAGATGTTCTTCAAGAAGAACATGACTCTATACATCATAAAAGACCTTCCTATCACCAAAGACTCATACATACATCCATTTCCCAACCATGTGGGGACATACTAGAATTGACTCATCCACCCAACCAAGTGGGGATACATCAAAAGTTTACACATGATAAGGCAAGAGCATTACATTTTCATCCCAGGCATAGTGGGAAAACCAACATAGGCCGTTACATGACCTTGACACCATAAAAGAGATAAAAGAGATACATGACATAGAGACAACAAATCTAGACCAAGACTTATGAAAGTCACCAATAACTGATATCGCCAGCATCTTGTCAATCACCATTCAGATCAGCAACCAAGAGATCCTTTTGTTCTCCCTCTGCCTTTGTTTCACCTGAAATCAACAACAACTTGTGAACTAGAACCAAAGGCTTCTAAGATAATGCCAACAATGCATCATTGGAAGATTATCTGCTCCCCTGAGCCTGTGCCAGATGATCTCTATCAGACCCATATCAGACTTTCTGCCACCAACATCTGTCCTTGCTGATTTCCTTCAAAACTCCATATACGCGTCTGCATTCACATAAACAAGCGTATATACGCGGATAGGCCTTATGAAACTAGCGTACAACCATTTTCATATCAGAAACCTGTAAATGTCCTGCAACAAGGTATGTCTGAACATAGATGTCAACTCCTCCTTTTAGACATCATCATGAAGTCATTCACATTACATGTGAAACCACCATAGCTATTACATCAACGTCAAGATCTACATGATCCAAGTATCATTACTTGGGAACATCTGCATCAATCAACATATGTAAGTATCAACCTATCATCATATAGATAAGAGCTCATCACCATGTCTCCAACAAAGCAACTTTGAGTAGTCATCCATGTATCAACACTATGTATCTTGAGCTCAAGCTCATTTGACAAAACTTCTTGATATCATCAATAGCAACAGTCCTTATCCACAAGAGTGCCTGTATCATAACTGTATGATCTTTATGCATATGACAACAGCAGTATATGAGTGACTCATCATCAAGTGAGGAAGATGTGTATTCAAGCTTTGTACTTCTCCTTTTCCTTATGAAGATCACCATGTAAGCATCATCAAAGGATCAACCATAAATCTGATTTGAACATCTACTGTGTAACTTCAAGAATCATATGAGAGTTTATCATAGGCAACTCACAACATCACATCATAGCAAGATATATCATTTAGCCATATAAGAATCATCACCAAGGATTATTAACCATAATGCCAACAATGAATTACTAAAGGCATATGCTCCCCCTCAAACAGTGCCATTTGTTAGATCTGATCATGCATATATCAGCAATAAGCATCAAAACATCATCATCCTCAAGTCAGGATCACAATACTTCTAGATATCATACAAGTAACAAAACATTTCCACACATCCTCAGCAGACTGTAACCAATAGAGCAAATAATAGACTGAATCATATCAGATCCTTTTTCTGATCCTGTCCCCACTGCTTTTCCTCAGACTGACATATACGCGACTTTGCAGTGTCTAACTCGCGTATATACGCGACTTCCCTTTAAGGAACTTGCGTATGAGATTCAGAACACTGAAGTTTTACACTTTCAGCTCCCCCTGAGTCTGATATGTCTGTGCTGTGCTGTGTCTCAGTATATTGTGCTGACTGTACTTCCTTCTTCCTCCATATCTTCAAGTGTGATGAGGTTTTCTCCTTATGGTGTGATGTCCATCCTTTGTTCCTGCATTCCTTTGCTATATGTCCAAGCTTGTTACATGCATAACATCTTACATGTTTCACATTTCTCCTGTAGCAATCAGCAGCTTTGTGACCAAACATATTGCAAGCAAAGCAATATCCATTAAAGTACCTTGAGTGTGATGATCTTTCTGCATGATGGTCTTGAACTCTTCTTCTTCCACATCTGGCTGCAACATGTCCAAGATTATGACATACATAACATTCAACATTATTCATAGGAGGAGTAAAAGATTTTCTTTGAGGAGTCTCTTTCCTTGATTGTTGATGGGGTTGACCTTTCATCTCCTTGTTGATCATTTTAGATTTCTCTTTAGAGTTCCTTGCCTCACCTTGTGAACTAGTTTCACCTTCAACAGATTCATGAAAACCAAGACCAGTCTTTATAGCAGGAGACCTTTGACTACTAAGAATATCATCCAAGACTTTAGAACTATCTTGAAATCGTAAAAGCTTATCCTTTTCTTCTAGTTTACCTTTCAAGATATTTACCTCAACCTGAAACTGTTCTTCCTTTTCAAGAGATTGCTTTTTCAAATCTTCTTCAGCTTTCCTTCCTTCTTCTATTTGTTCCCTTAGTTTGAGAATCTCCTTTTCTTGTTCTTCATTCAGATCCTGCTGCATTTGACGAACTCGGAAGGCACATTCTAGTTGAGATTTTAAGCTGGTGACTTCGTTTTCTAGTTTTGTATTAGCTTGGAGTAGATCTGTATTCTGCTTCTTTGATTCTTCAAGATCTCCTTTTAGAGAGCGGATCGTGGCTTCAAGACTTTCATAGTAACTGGATCTATCTCTGAGTTTCTTGATGGTTGTGCTTCTTTCATTGACTTCATCTCTTAATGATGTCACTTCACCTTGCAACTTTTGACATTGATTTTCCTTATCCTTGAGTAACTTTCTTACCTTGTTTCCTTCCTCTGATTGAGCTTTTAGTTTGGTAACTTCTTCTTTGAAAGCACATTCCCTTTTGTTCAATAGATCTTGTTGATCTTTAACTTTGTCTGTAAGCCTTCTAAATACTGCCTCTATTTGATATTTTTCTTGCTCACCCATAAAAGCATGTTCAGTAGTTTCACTATCACTTCCATCACTTTCACAAGGAAATATAGCAGGAACATCAGAGGATAACACATTCATACCTGATAATGATTCTGATTCTGAATCTGAAGAGCTTCTTATACCTAATCCCCAATCGATTCTCCCACTGTCATAGTCCTTCTGAGATTTCTTCTTCTTCTTATGGGCTTTCTTCTTAAGCTTCTTTCCCATTGTTCCACAGACCTCCTTCAAGCGGTCAAGCTTCTATCAAAGGACCTGCTCTGATACCAATTGTTGGAAATAATACTGAGAGGGGGGGGTGAATCAGTATTATCAGATCATTAAAACTTTTTCAATGCTCAAAAACATATACGCTACTTCAGTTAAGTGAACCCGCGTGTACACGCTGCTGTGTCTAAAGCAACTAGCGTATATCCAGAAATCTTATTATTCAGTTAGCTTATCTTCAATAAATGCATCAGAACATTATTAACCATATTAATAGTAAACAGGTGCAGTATAACATAACAGATCATCACACAAAATCCACACACATGAACACAAAGATATAAGGTGGAAACCCAATGTGGGTGAAAACCACCTGCTGCAAGTCATCTCAATCTTCTTCTTAATAAGAAAATCCTTTTACAATATTTGTACTGGTGCAGTCTTATACCAGTACGGGAGCTACAACCCCCTTTGCTTTTGTACTAGCCGATCCATTTACTAGTACACAGGCTGCTACCTGCTACAATGTTCCAAAGATCTCCCTTAGCTTTTGTACTAGCTTAGATACTAGTACGTAGGTGCTTGCCTACAATCTTCTCTCCTCCAGGTACCACGTTTCATCAATTTTCAGACTGGATACACTGAAGCACAACACATAATCTGAAAGGCCATTTTTCATCCAATTTTCATACTGGACCCATAACTATCATTGAAGCTCAAAACAATCATCAAACTCTGAATCACTGAAACCCTGTAAACAACACCGTCACCAGAACACAGAGCAGACACAGAACTCTGTAATAACCATCAGACCCATCTGCAACTTCAAATATCAAGCTTTACAATGTATACGCTACTTCGATGAATCAAACCCGCGTGTATACGCGCTTTTGCCAAAGACAACCCGCGTACAGATCTAAAAATAATTTCTCATAACTTGCGGCTGTACCAGACATCAGTTATACTCATAACACTTATAGAACAATACATGCGTCAGTATGTAGATCTAGAATAAGCATCATAAAGATAGTTCATTTCAAACCATTTGATCCCGATCTCTCCTTAGATCTTGTTCTCCATCAACCGATGAGATCTCTCCTTAGCTCAGATCAAGCAATATATCATCAACCAATAACCTGCATACTGGATCTATTACTTCATCAGATATTCAACCATTTTTCAGATGCCCTTGCCTAATGATTTCCTTCTCCTTATATAGCCTTAGGCCTTGTTCAATACCAAGAGCCAAAACCATAGAAATCCAATACCATCAACTTCAAAAACTAGGGATCAACACGTCCGTCGAGACACCAAGGTCCAAAACCATAGGCACAACTTCCAAGGAATAACTGTCGTGGACCAAAGATAAGTTTTCCACATACACGCGTTTTACTGAAGCCAACCAGCGTGTACACGCGACTTGGTATATAGCGAACCTGCGTATACGCGACTTGGTATATAGTGAACCTGCTTGTATTCACGACTTGGGCCTAATGAACCTGCGTGTATGAACTTTCTCTTCTTCTTATAGTCTGATCATCAATTCCTTGCTGCTGACCTTCTGCACTATGATTTGTCATCAGTGTGGTTTGCCATCAAGGACAACATTTATCTCATAATGCCAACAATTTATTCAACTTATATGAGGTGAGATTACAGTGAGAATCCCTGTCATATATTGACAATCGTTGGGGAATAAGGTGATGTTTGAAACCCTGGGGTTTTAGCCCACTAATGGGGGTTTCAAACTCCAAACACAAATAAATCTCAAACCATGAAGATTTGGGAGGTGTACCATATACAAATGGAAACATCTCGATAAGTAGAACTTTGACATAAAATAATATAAGTTTTCAAGTCAAAATTCCCATGCAAGATCAGAGTAGCCCCTGGTGCTTCTTGGGTTGACATTAATGACAAACATTGATCAACACTTCCTTGGACCGGATCTCATTTTCCCAAGCATGCACTGTGCATTCCTGGAGCTCAAGACCTTGGCCTTAGCTTCTGGAATTGTGCAGAGGTTTCCCAGGCCTGACTCCAACTGCGCACTGTGTAATTCCAGGAGCCATCCTCGGGCCTTGGCTACTGAGACTGCGCAATGTGCAGTCTCTCTTGGCCTATGCTTAGAATGGACTGCGCATTACGCAGTTCCAGTTAGCAAGACATCCCAACTGACTGTTGGGACTACGCAATCCACAGTTCTAGCTAACAACCGGTCACCTTTGTGAGCCCAGATTACATAATCTTTCCTAGCAGTTTCCCAATTTGTTTCTTGCTCTTTTCTTGAGCTGATTTTGGTTTCGAGCTAACATTTTCATGCCATGAGTGTCCTCTTTATCTCTAGGTACAACTGTTGTTGAGAAACTCTCTAGCAGTTACATGTAACATGGCTTCCAAGAGAGTGACATCAAAGGATACTGTCGAGAGTAGCATTAGGGAAGCACTTGAGTAGGTGTCAGTGAGTTTTCCTGTTTATGTAGACATTCAGATGTACATTGAGAAGGGCATGAAGTTAATATGGCAGGAAATCAAGGATATCTTTGTAGGGGACTTCAAGGAATATCTAGAGGTTCGATAGTTTTATATCAGTGTCCACCGGTCAGGCTTACATAAGGTTTCATGCAGGTACCCCACCTTCCCATGTGCGGACATCATCCACTGGATCGTCTCACACATAGATCCAAAGACTATGACATTGAGTAGTTCCATTGGGATACATCTCGCCAACTTCAAGGCGGAGAACTATCAACAAATGTTTCATTTACCTTAGTGGATAAACCACATGGAATCACTTTTCTATGCCACCCACAACTTTATGAAAACCAGAGATATTGTAAAGTTCTGGGTGAAAGAGTTGTCGTAGTTGAGAGAAACACCCAATCATGTTTACAAGACAAATTAACTCAGGAAGGCCTACTATTTCTTGATCATCTTTGCATGTCGATTATACAGTCAAGAGAGCATGGAGACCTTTATAGAAAATTGGGTTGTTGTGCTGGACTAGTTGGTAAATGATGGAAGGCCATTTGACTGGACAAATATCTTCACCCTTTAGTTGAAAATCCATGTGAATAATTCCTAGAATCCGCCCAAGGATGAGCAAGCAAGATTCTACATGTCTGCGCATTTACTTGATGCAAT
Source organism: Pinus tabuliformis (assembly GCA_031772625.1). Taxonomy (NCBI): domain Eukaryota; kingdom Viridiplantae; phylum Streptophyta; class Pinopsida; order Pinales; family Pinaceae; genus Pinus; species Pinus tabuliformis. The sequence continues at coordinate 832,545,180 of CM062807.1, read as the reverse complement.
CTATGCCCAACATCAGTTTCCTGGCATGGGTTGGACATGCATACCAAAAGAGATTGTCGTCAACATTTTTGCAAGTTGATTTTTGACTGCAGCTACCGAGGAGTTATGGCAAGGTTGTCTATCGATTTCATCATTCCATTATACAAGTTGATATTTGAGAAGGATCCACCTTGCATGTGCTAAGAAGTGATGAAGGCGATATTTAACATTATAGATTGGTATGCCTCACCCAGTGGCACCTTCATCAGAGTATTTGGTAGAGAGAAGCCTCTGCATGTTCTACCAAGGTATGCCACGGACAAGATAGTCATGCAAGAGGTCACATATCAGCCTCCACAAGGTTGTCATCAAGACTAAATAGGAAGAATAAGGCACCATGGCCTGCCCTTCCTTTGTGGATCAGATTATACGAGATTAAGAGCTTGAAAGATGTGGACGTTGAAGCTAAGGAGATAGTGAAATTTGAGTTTGACACCAAAGAATTCAATCTATATGATCCCCACGACATTTTCAAGAACCACTGTGCGAAGGTGTATTATCCATGGATCCACAGGACGTTCCAAGCTCCACAAGCTGGTCAATATAGCCATAATATGGAAAGCTGCTCTCTAGGCAGAAACATTGTATGCAAAAACAATAACAACAAAAATAAGCAACAAACAGGCGCAGGACAAGGGTAAGAGGAAGATTGTCGATAACCCACAGGTTGAGCAAAGCTACAAGTTCAAAGAAGATCATATCACTAAGAAAGTAACTTTGGCAGTAGAGGCAAAGAGGAAACAACACATTAAGAGGGCAAAGTGAAGGCAGAAAGAAAAGTAAAGGCCGGAGGAAGTAGAACCAAAGTTTTAGGAAACAGAGAAGAAGTTGAAGGAAGAGTAGGAGATAATAAGGAGAGAGAGGGAGGAGAAGAAGAAACAAAGAAAGGCAAGGCACGATGATAGAGCAAACAACACCCATATAGGTTGAAGGATCATAACAACCGACAATTGAAGAAGAGGGTGAGCAGATGCAGGATCGAGAACTTGCTCAACGAATTGAGCAACTGATTGAAGTGATGGACATGGAGTTGGGGCAGGATCCACATGACCAAGACACCGACCCCATGCAAAGAGTACCCGAGGTCACCTCTCAGTGTCTCCCACCTCTAGTGTCATAACAAGTCTCGAGTGAGAAAGGAGAGGTTGTTCTCCTTGATGATGATCTGGTGATGGATGTATACAATCTATCCTTCGATGAGTTGCAGAAGAAGATTGTATAGGCGTGGAAAAAGAATTTCCCGGATGATCACATGCACCTAAATTCATGAAGGAAAGGGTGATACAGTCAGATGTCAGAAGGCATCCAGTTGCCATGGTCGATGCCACTTTCTCTTATGCAAGAGCCATGAGCTCAAATGTCAAGTTCCTATTAGAAGAGAATGAACATATGGGAAATAACTTGCAAGCGGCTAGGAAAGAGGCAGAACAATCCAGAGAGTAGAGCGCAGGTTTCACAATGGCAAAGATAAGGAAAGTGATCCTTGCTGAAGTATCAACACTTGAGGCTACCACATGGAAGATCTATGACGCATTCGTCGCCGTGCATAAGGCAGTTGTCCATCTTCATGGATTTCAACAACAGAGTAAAAGGTTTGTCCGAACTCTCACATACATACATGTTGTTGTCGCCCATGTGCAAGAATGGACAATATTGTATAAGGGATCCCCACTTCAGTTGTCCAAGATGATGAAGCCGCAAGCAGAGCTAGACAAAGCAAAGGTTGGGATGTTGATCCAGAACTATGAGCATATCACCCTGTTCATCACCAACATATAGGCTTCATATGCATAGTTGCACAAGAGTTTAGATGTCATGGTGAGAACGCACATGATCCCGTCAATCGGTTCCTTCACTGAAGCTAAGCACAAGAATCAATTCCGACTAGAGGTCGACAGGTACATGGAGCAGCTAAGGCGAGAAGCCACCAACGATGACTTGGATCTAAATGCACAAAACATGCAGAAGTATATTGGTGGTCCTGTCATGGTTAACACCATGCTACACATGCTTCAAGATGAGTTGGAAAAAGGTTCCAAGACTATATACCTAGAAGCTATGGAGGCAAGGGCCCGCTATCAAAAAGACACCATCAAGGAGTTTGGGAACATCTTCGCACAATACCAAGCTTTGTATTAGTACGTGACCGAGAAGCATTAAGTGGAAGTTGCCAAGTTGGCCTTTCCCCAAACTTCTGAGTCATAGTGTTTTGTCTTTTAGGTTGTCTAGTCAATTTTGTCTCACATGGGTACATGTGGAAAATGTATATTTGTAAATATGTTGTAAGTGAAATTCCAAGTGTCATTAGTGGAATGTGAACAGTCACTATGTAATGTAATGAGCTATTTGTAAAGGAAGTTGAAGAGTCATGAGGGTAGTCAAAGAGTCACAAAGTGGAATGTCAAGGGTAACCCCACCCTTTGTTATAAATAGAACCTCATAACTGATAGTATGGGCTTTTGGGAGCCAATATATTGGCTAGGCTTAGGCTTAGAAAAGGCTTGGGAGTATTGTGACGAGCCTTTTCTTCTCCACAATGTAGAGCGATTATACTTCTTTTGAGGAGCATGTTTATTGACTATAATGTTCCACTATTGGGGCTAGTGGATAGAACTTTCACTTATAATAGTAATAACAGAGCCAACACACTTTCATGCATATGTTGTTATTGTAGTTGGATTGTTCTGGTTGCTTTAGCAATGTATGTTGTTTAACTTACACATTTTCTTATGAACTACGTTTTATGAAATTGTATGAATCTTGTTGAATGCATGTTGTTGGATTAAGTCGTCACTTTGTTTTGTGGATTATTCCACATTTCAACTTGTGATGTCACTCCACTCTTGTTTTCCTTTCAAGATGCATACTATTACAGGCTTCTAAGGGACACACTTTTTTAAAATTGGCAACTAGGGCCAAACTTCATGTGGGACATCTTATTCATGGTTGATAATATTTTTATTATATCCTCTCATCGAGAGGTGTAGGATTGATCTAAATATCATCCGATTTCAATAAGTATTTATGGAGATATGAATTTATTTTGATTATGGAATTATTTTCAAGCCAAACTACAACTCATGAAGGCTCAGAAGCCCAACAGTTGCATCTATTCAAACATCAACAATTGTGTATAAATACAGGAGGACTTTTCCTCATTTGCACTCACTCATCTCATCACATCTTTCTCTCTCCTGCGCAGAAAAGAGGCTCTTCTCTACTGCACAGAAAAGAGACTCTCTCTCACACATGTGGAAGGAAGCTGCTGAAGCTAAAGCTGTAACTGCAGATCCAAAATTTGACCAGAGTTGACCATCAAACCTCCTCTTCTGAACTGCATTGTAGGTCCATCTGGACCTCCTCTGAAGGCCACATTTTTTGGTGGTGGAATCAAGCCGATCTGTCAGTCGGTTTGCAAGATATCGACTACCCTAGTTTTGATGATGAAGCTTCTAATGCTGATGCTACTGATCTAGGGTTTGCTATTGCTGATATAAATCATATTTATTGTACTATTTCTCTTTGATGAATTATTGAAGATAAAAGAAGATTTGATCAAAGGGTTTCCCCACACATTGTGGGGTTTGTCCCTAGCTAGCTGCCACATCTTGTGTCTCTTGTCTTGGCTTGTTTTTTTGTTGATCGTTTAATGTTCTATTTGCACTTTACTTATGCACATGTGATTGCTAAACTATGAATAATAATAAGAAAGAAAAGTAAATTTCTCTAAGCATAGAACATACCATAACTTAACATGGTATCAAAGCTGAGGTGAAGACAAAGCCCGAGCAAGAGCAAAATCAATCACCAAAGAGAAGATTGGCAAGGCTATCCTAAAAGAACTATGGGGTACTCATTTCTCTTTCCCGCCGAGGAAAAGCTCCGTGAGAAAGCTGACTATCATGGATGTAAGATGTCTATTAATCTAACCCTAGAAGATCAAGGAGTGTTGGACCATGTGAGAGGAAATATTGTTGAGCCTCCATCAAATGCATCCGCTATTACTAGGAGCAAATGGAAAATCAAAGAAGTCAAATCAAAGAAGATCATCTGGGACTTGATTGACAAGAATTTGGTGGCCTACGTCTCTAACTTGAACACCTCCAAGGAAATCTACTATAGACTAGTGAGTTTATTTAAAGTTAATGATGTAAATCAATTTTTGTTTCTTAGAAATAAGATGAAGAAAATTAAGAAGGGTTAAGACGAGAGTATGCAAGCATACTTCTTAAGGATCATTGAAATCAAGAACGATCTCCTATCTATTGGGGAGACTATTACTGACAGGGAAATGGCACTCACGACTCTTAGAGGATTACCATCCAAATGGTACATGTTTAGGACTACTCTTCTGAACAATAATGCAATTCCTGGTTTCAAGGAAATAATGGTTAGATGCATTCAAGAAGAAACAAGGGTAGAAGAGCAAGAAATGCCCATGCATAAAGGTCCTCCTGCTGCGTTTTCTTCTCATGCTAAGAAAGAAATAATTCTGGGACTAAATAAAAAAGAAAGGTTGGACCTAAGGGAGGAAGAAAAGGACGATGTTACATTTGCGCTAAATCAGGTCACTATGCAAGGGAGTGCCTTGATAGAAAGGACTCACACCGGGACGATGATCAAAATCCCTCTCATGGCAATCAAAGGAATGGAAAATTCAATAGCAAAGGTAAAAGGAATGCTAGAAATCAAGGAAGAGGACAACCATTCAAGAAGGCTACAAATTCTAGGTATGAATCCAACATTGTTGAAAATAAGCAGGATGAATATTATCTTCCAGTTGCTCTATCTACCTCTGCTCCTTCAGACTTAATGGGAATTTGGCTCATTGATAGTGGTTCCTCAAGGAACTTCACTAGTTACGAAGAAGTTCTCCATAATCTGATAGAGAAAGAAACTAACCTGGAAATTATCCTTGGAGAAATATGAAATATCCCATGAAAGGTGTAGGCAACGTCTCTCTCAAATTGAATCAATGTAATATAATCCACTTATAGGATGTATTATATGTACCCGACCTCAAAAATAACCTGGTGTCCATCTCGGCAATGTAAGACAAAGGCTACAAGATGAACTTCAACAATGGAAAGGTACGTGTATGGAAAAATAATGTTAAATATGCCTTTACTCTTGGGTTTCGTGTTGATTCATTATATAAGGTTGATGGATGTCTGCTAGGTGTCATGTCTTATGACACATCTCTTCAGTCCAAACTTTGGCATCAAAGGTTTGCCCACCTTCATTATAAAGCTCTACCCGATGTAGCACAAATGGTGAGAGGGATGTTTGAATTTCGAGTAGAGAAAGAAGGTGTATGTCCAGGATGTGCTGAAGGAAAGCTCAAAAGGGGACCATTCCCCTCAAGCCAAAGCAAGACCTCTAATATATTACAGTTGGTTCACTTAGGCATACTTGAGGCTGGCATTAAGAGGGAGACTACTACACCACATACTCCTGAGCAAAATGGTGTGGCAGAAAGGAAGAACCGTACGATTGTGGAAGCTGTCCATGCCATGCTCCATGATAAAGGACTTCCAAAATTTCTATGGGTACATGATGTAACAATTCCTGAAGTGGTAGGAGTGGTACCTACTATGACGCTGAATTCAGGTTGGTTGAGACTAGTTTGGGACCAGTGGTACGCACTCTGAGACTGACTTTGAGTCAGTGGAGGATGATATTGGCCTGGGACCAATGGTAGGAGTTGTACTCACTATGATGCTGACTTCGGGTTGGTTGAGACTGGTCTGGGACTAGTGGTACATACTTTGAGACTGACTTTGAGTCAGTATGATACATCCTCGACCATTTCTTCTTCTTCATAATTCAGACAAAAGCAGAGCAGAACAAAACAATGCAGAGCAAAGCAGAACAGAGAAGAGTAGTACAGATTAGTATAGGGTAGAACAAGACAAAGTAGAGCAGGTAGAATAGAGTAGAGTAGGGCAAGGGTCAGGCTGTACAGGGCAGTGCATTTGATGGATGAATAGTAGTGACCGACAGACATATTGCAGATGAAGTTCTCCCTAGTTGAGAGGGAGTGTTAAAATTGACAACTAGGGCCAAACTTCATGTGGGTCATCTTATTCATGGCTGATAATATTTTTATTAGATTCCTCTCGTCGAGAGGTGTATGATTGATCTAAATATAATCTAATTCCGATAAGTATTTATGGAGATATGAATTTATTTTGATTATGGAATTATTATCAAGCCGACCTACAACTCATGTAGGCTCAGAAGCCCAATAGTCGCATCTATTTAAAAATAAACAATTGTGTATAAATACAGGAGGAATTTTCCTCATTTTCACTCACTCATCTCATCACATCTCTCTCTCTCTCTCTCCTGCACAGAAAATAGGCTCTTCTCTACTGTGCAGAAAAGAGACTCTCTCTCACACATGTGGAAGGAAGTTGCTAAACCTGAAGCTGCAACTGCAGATCCAAACTTTGACTAGAGTTGACCATCAAACCTCCTCTTTTGAATTGTGTTGTAGGTCCATATGGACCTCCTCTGAAGGCCACATTTTTTGGTGGTGGAATCAAGCCAATCCGACGGTTGGTTTGCGAGATATCGACTACCCTAGTTTTGATGATGAAGCTGCTAATGCTGATGCTCCTGATCTAGGGTTTGCTACTATTGATATAAATCATATTTATTTTACTATTTCTCTCTGCTGAATTATTGAAGATAAAAGAAGATTTGATCAAAGGGTTTCCCCACACATTGTGGGGTTTATCCCTAGCTAGCCACCACATCTTGTGTCTCTTGTCTTGGCTTGTTTTCTATTGATCGTTTAATGTTCTATCTGTACGTTACTTATGCACCTGTGATTGCTAATCTATGAATAATAATAAGAAAGAAAAGTAAATTGATCTAAGCATAGAACATACCATAACTTAACACACTTCCTTTTCCCCTCCGTGTTTTAGAACCCCCATGTATCTCACTTGACTCGTTGCAAGGTCACACACTTGCTTCCAACCAAAGTCACCATACTTATCTCTGCGCTCTACAGTGGTCAAGGCATTATACTGCCACCCATCGCTGAGAATCCTACTCCAAACGGTCTAAGTTCTGGTTGGGACTTCTTACTCGAGAGGTCCCTTGAATGTTGGCAGGTCCAATACTGTCAACAATACTTTTGTTTGAATCATATATTCGAGATAATATTTTCTTTTTGGAGAGCATATGTGAGTGAGAATAAATGTTCTGGAATGAATAGTGTAGCAAACACATTTTCTTTAAAGTAGAATTTTTTTTTGTTAATGTTGTAGATCATACAAAGAATGAAATACCCAAAATCATACTCTAGAGAGAGTACAATAATAAATTAGATGAATAGTCACTACCTATCACAAGATGGAAAGTTTTCATGGGAATTTGCATCGTAGATTTGCAATATGATGAAACAATCGACAACCATGTAATGTTTCAAAGAAATTAATCTATCTAAAGATGAAGTAGCCTATCGATCTTTGTAGGCTATAGCCCTTGATAAGGGGGAAAACCCTAAAATACCCAATGTTTGGTCAAGTTTTGGGGCAAATAGGGAAAGAAAGCCAAAATTGGGGTTTGGTGTGAATTTTACTCAAACAATTAAAGAGAGAACCCCCTCTCGGAAATCTATAAATACAAGAGGGTTGAATTCTTTTGGATCTATCATTGGATTGGATCATTTATCTTTGTTTTTCTTGAGCCTGAGGCTTTAAGGGTTTTAAGACGCCTCTTTTTCCTACTAATTTCTGTGGTGAAGGATTCCACCCTTGTTAGTTCATTTTCTATTTTATTTTTGTCTACTTCTTCTAGCACAAGGATTTATATCTACAAGGAACAACAAAGAATAATCGTAGAGGAGCTTGGAATAAGGAAGGTCGAGTCACATTCAAGTTGGATGAATTTCCTCTATGCTAGTTTAGGACAAAGTGAAATTTTCAAGAGAAAACTTCCTAAGGCCCATCACCTGGTTTAGATCAAAGTCTATTGTGACTAAACCCTTGCGCAATCCTCTTAAGAAAAAAGTAATTCACTTATAGTTGGGAAGGGAGAGGCCAAATTATAGGTAGACAACCTCTTTGCACATGATAGAAGACTAAATCCTTAACTACTATCTAGGCGGACTAATAATTCATCTTGATGCTATCGAAGTCTCCTGTACGTATACTAAATAATATTGATGAGTTCTACTGAAGTAGTCAAAGGACTGTAGCCACAGATCGAAGTCTGAGGAAGGTCATCGAGTCACTTGAATTAGAATGAGATTATGTCGAGATGCCATTTGAAGAAATACAAATTTTTTGGGACAGAGTAGAATATGATTAGCCAAGGTCATCATTTTCCTAAAGGGTGTTTGACTAATATGGATTCTGAGGTAGTTGTGATAGTGATTGGAAGGTGACCTTAAGTTGAGGAAATAGATATTGTATCATGTAGTCGCTTCTAGTTTCTAAAGATATCTAAAGAATATTATCTATGCACTAGTGGAATCGGGTCATTGGTGTATAAGAATTTGGTTAATTTTATGTGGTATTGGGGACTATTTGATGGTTTGCTAAATTTTACAATGATATAATCACTATATGTATTGTGATATAATGATTGAAAACTGTGTAATGATATTTAGTATGGATCATATCGTATTGTGTAATTGAAAAAGTTGATGATTTTATTATTGAATGAGCAAAAGAAGTTTTATTTGGAACCATAGATACCTGAAACCCTAGTTCAAAAATTACCCTAGAATACTACAGTGGTATCATAGTTAGAATCTTGCCAGCCTGGAGGATGTGTGAAGATGAATCAATTGGTTAGGAGTATGCAAAATCTTGGAGGAAGATGGAAAAGAAACAAGATAAAACAAAGAAGAATTTGCAATACTGGAACAAAGTGGCTCTTACAAAATTAAAGGAGTGGGGCAAGTAAAACGAAATGGATTGAATAAGGAAATGAAACGAGTTTTGGTCTAGTGGAAAGAAAAACAAATCCAATGATACTAATGATAAGCCCAATACTATAAAACAAAGTATAAGAAAACTTGAAGCAAAGGAAAAAGATTGGACATGGTTGTATCCTCCTAAAAGGGACGAAAATCCTAAAGAAGACACCATAGCTAGTGGTAACAGTGCTGAAGGTGAAATAATTTGACTAAGTCTCAGAGAATATAATGAACTTCTCAAGGAACGGGACGCCCTTTCTGATAGTAATGTCCTTCAAATTTCGGATATACTTGGTATAAAGGACGGTAAAGGTAGTAGTGTCAACAACTACTCTTTAGACACCTCTTCTAGTGGTTTGTCAATATATAGCCCAATATCTGTGGCAAAAAGCACACACATATCAAATAATGATACTAACATTTCCACTAAGAATATTACAAGGTCTATTATGAAATTGTCAGAGGAAATATTTATAGTTTGTAGTGGGTGCTAGTTGTGATAAGGAACCATATAATATTTTATCTTATGAAGACACAGATGAACAACTCGGTGACCAACATGTTATTGATAATTATTGTGACTAGCCAATGCATTCACTCTTGCAAAGATAATTATGTCAATGTTATTTAAGTGTTTATAAAATAACCACACTACTTGGTAGTTGGTACCTATTATAAAAAGTGATTCTACTCACTGAATTTAAGGCACTTATCCCTTGCTTTCTATACTTTTAGGTATCATTTTAAGGGATGTGAAACAAGCAGAAAGCGGGCTTCAATCACAAGTGGAAATACCAAAATAAATGCATTTTTCCTTTCCAAGTATGGTTGAAACGATTCATGCCAGTTTTACTTATCTAAACATGCAACTAAATATACCATACATGTACATACAAGGCAATTTTTAGAGTGTTCACATTCTCAACTCAACACCAGTGGAACAAAGCATGGTTTCAATGGGAATCCTTTGTTTCTTTTGTCTCATAGTTTTTGGAACATTGCCACCATGTTATGCATTAGTGCTTGCTAATGTTTTTTGTGCTTCGATGATAATCATGAAACTCATGGATGAGTAGATTATCCAAGATATATATGATTTATCCTTGATACGTTTTTAAAGATGTTCTCCAAGATACATTGTTTGTGAGCCATTATGATGTGAAGAAGATTTGACAAGAATAATCTAAATTTAATAAATAAAATGGGTTAAAGTTAAAACTTAAGAAAATAATTCCTTTTTAATTGGTCATGGTGTCACCTCAGTTGCTACTTTTGAATATTGTTCAAGTTCTTCAAATGTCAGTTTTCTTTTCGTAGAGGTTGAGTTGATTTCATCTTAGCACTTTGTGTCAATATTTTTCTAGCTTTAGCAGTGTTTCCACTGGAAACAAATATCGAGGTTACAATATGAAATAGTGATGTTGTATGTCATGAGGGAGCGTGTTTATCTAGCAGAGAAGAGGTCACAGTGGATAGGTATTTTCTTCCTATGGTTGCTAGACATGAAATGGAGTTTTTAGTGCCAACATTGGCATGTTGAATGATTCATTTTCAATGTTGTGATTGCATTTGTTTCTATTCCTTTTTGAAAATCTGTTCAACAAGAGACATTTTTTTATTTTTACATAGCTTTACATAAGATAAGATATGAAAATTTTATTAATGACTTAGATGTTTGCATAGGGTTTATCCATATTTTTTTTATAAATATTTGTAGATTATCCTTGAAATTCATGGTTTGAAATGTTTACGTAGATTATCTAGATCTGAAACATTTTAATTTTTATGCTTCAGGTATTATTTATCTCCCACCAAATAGCTTAAGGATTTGGATAAATTTTGGCCATATCAACAACCTCATGATGAGAGTACTCATAACAAGTTGAATTGCAAGCTTTGTGGAAATATCTATTTGGGGTATTTTTTTTGTTTAAACAAAACAACTTGAAAGAATCACAAGAAAATAATCATGAATTATCTTGAAACCATAAATAGTCTAACCTTTGCAGCTTTTGATTGACCAAGCATAGAGAGCACAAATAACCCACAAATATTTGTTAAAAAAATACCCACAACATGTTGAATGAAAAATAAATGACAAGGCTTTCAACTATTCCAAATCACTTATGTCTCTACAAAACCTAAAAATGAAAACTTGAAACACGACCAAATAAAACAAAAAAAGAAAAAGATATTTTTAGTCACCTTTTTCGCTCCTAGTAGGATTTGGGGTTTCCATATCTATTGTCGAAGCAATTCATTTTCAAAAGTTTTTCTCATTGAATCTGACTCAATACTTTACAAAATATCCACAATGAAGATTTGTGATGTTATTCCCTGGAGATAAAACCCTTTGTGGTGTATATGTTAGATTTATTATATGTAAATAAGTGCTAGATTTACAAACCTTCACCAAAATTTGAATGGAGGAAGCTCAAACCTTTAGAGCAGCTCAAGAACAATAGAAAATGGTGGAACTATAAGAACTCTAATCAAGAGGAGAAATAAGAAAAATATCACATTTAACGACTTAAATATTATTCGTTTCCTTATTCTGGACACGCACACTTATCTCCCTATATATTCAATTTTTATTTCACATCTTTTTAGATTTATGTGGCACCTACCTAGTTTTGGCATGGTTATATTTATCTTCACTCCAACTTGGGAATAGGTTGGTCCTCGTTAGGTTATCTTTAAGATGGAGAGTTACTATGCCCAACACATAATTTTGTATGCAAAAGTTTTATATATTCATTTTTTTATTGTTTGGGAGATATTCATGAAAAATATGTGAAAGGATACTTGAGAAAGTCATACATTCATTAGATCTATATTTATATTTAAGAAAGGATAAGTGATAAAAACATTGTATTCATGTAAAGGTAAAATATAAAATTTTATAAGAAATACTTTCATTTAATCGTTTAAAATAAGGATGATAAGAATGGGGATCAATCTTGATCCCAAGGGATATTCGAAAATATGATTTGAGGAATTCCACAAACAACCAAATTGAGGTGTATATTCTTTATCAAGGTTTTATATAACTGAAATTAGAATTAAGACATTGATCATTATTTGAGATTGAATTATTATAAGATTAATAGTTGTCAATAGAAAATTAACATCTATTATAGCTTAAAAGTAAAAGGAAATCTCCAAACTCCAAACTCCAAAAGGTCTTGTTTTATCAGGTTATTAGAGAGCATAATAACCAAGAGTACTCACTATCCAGTGAAGCAATCATGCTCAAAATGTAGGCTATTCAGAAAAATGGAGGTATGCAACATCAAGCAATATTGTAATCCTTAGTGTTTATTGGTTATGGAAACCCATTACATGCTATTCAAATGAAATATGTTAGGGCAACATTGTCACATGATCCCAAGAGAGGTACTAAGATATGAACGGGTGTGCACCTCCACTTCTCATGTGCACAAAACAACTCCTTGTCAATGTTATCACTCAGAAATTTCTCTAGAAGTTATTAGAAGAAAGAAAATGACTGAGGCAACCACAAACCAACTTTGGAGCATAGGATCTTGCCAACCTAGGCTCAGAGAGTTCTCTCTCTATATGATTTAGCTTTGTTTGCTTGGATTTCAGGCTAGTTATGAATGTTTTGGGGTTTTTTGATTTATATTCAAGATTGGATGGTGGGATCCTTGAAACAGATGGATAGAATGATGTCTTTAGACCATTGGGCTATGGAGTCAATAGAAGGGCAATAGAATTAGATCAAATCACTAAAGGGAACGTTCAAAGGGAAAGCTAGCAGAGTAAAGTGCAGGTCTTTGGAACAGGGGGGGTGAAATGGTTTTAATCAGGGTGAGAGAGTAATTAAGGGTTTCAGACCGAGATATGAATGAGTAATAGAGGGTAATCTAAAGCAAAGGGAAATTAAGAATCCTTTGATCTGAATTAGCAAGAAACAACCTAAACTAAGGAACAATTAAGAATTCCTTAACTTAGATATCAGTTGAAAACATTTATATCCATTCAGATTCAAAAATACATTAAATATTGTGGAAAAACTTTAAGAAAGATAATGATAACATATGAAAATACTTGTTTGCAATTCGCTCAACACATGAATCCAGCGAAATATCTTGTCTTTATTCATCAATTGAGCTTGCTGGCTCAGTCAACGATACACTAGATTTACAGTCTTTTTGATCAAAATTCTATAGAAATATCTAATAATCCACCCTACATACTCTGAATTGTGAAGTATTTATACACAAATTATTACAAAATATCTCAAACTAATTTGAGATTTAATCTAGTAAATAAAAATATCTTCTTGCAAGAAGATAGAGACCGCTATTGAACTGCTTCATGCTATCCCTTTTATTTTGGTATTGTTGGCCTTTATGGTTTGATTTTAGCCCTTTATGCTGCTTTGTTGTTTTATCTTTTATGCTGGAAGCTTCATCTACTTTTTGTTTTCATCTGATACAAGAGTGTTTTCCAACCACTCAAATTGATTGGCATATCTTTCTATCTCTAGTATCAGGGGATGAATGTAAGGCCCCAATTTGACCTTTTGTCTAAGTCTAGTCATAAACCCTTGAGGGTCATATCTCCACATAAAACTGTTCTGGAACTTCATTTGTTGGAGAACCAGATCTTCTTCTTGCCCTACTTCTCTAGAATTGTAAATTAAAGGGCCTAATTGACTTTTGACTTTAAACTGGGTTATTTTCTTGGCTAAGACAAAATTGACTTCATTAGAGTTCATTATTCGCCTATAATACTCTAGATCAAATAATCTCACAGGGAGGTATTTTTGGAGTTTGTATGGGGCTAGCTGGCAACCATATATTCTTATTTCAGTGTGGTTTTGGTAAACGTACCAATATCCCACATTAATTTGCTTAGACAATTGAAGGACTCTTTTGATCTCTTGACTTATTCTAGGTGGAGGACTTCCTGTCAGCATGGTCATGACTGGATAGACAAAAGAGTCAATGAAGTCTACATAGGTGTATGGTGAGGAATACTTGTGGAACAATGGTGTCTAAAATATGACAGACCTGGACTGGCCTCTAGTATCAAGCTTCTGGAGGGTGAAGGGAAATCTGTTTGACTGATAATGCAAAAACATATGGTATAATACAAATGAGTATTTGAATACTCTCTCATTGTGAATTTTGGTAAACTGTTCATGCATCCTCTCCGATATGAACTAGGCATAATTGTATATAGTAGCAGGAGGCTTTCCTGGGCTGAAAATGGACATGAAGGCCAGGATGAGCTCATCAAAAATTCATTAGTGGTACAACCCAAAACACATGATATCATAGTCACAATATTCTTTCCCCTTTCAGAGAAAATGGCAAAAACATATGGAGGGGCATATTTGGGAATGTGTTGCTCTTCTACAATGAAAGTTTGGAACAATTGGGCCAGTTTTGATGGACTCAACTTGGTGTACTGGTCTAACAAATCTCCAATTGAGAGTGGGGTTAGGTTTGGACCTAGTTGGACTTGTAACATCTCATTGATTGATTCAACTATGATGGTAAACAGGACTTTTTGGTCAGGGGACATTATAGTTCTCTGGTTGGGAATGTAATAGACATGGCCCATATGGACAATTTCAAGAAAAATATGTACTTGGGAAAACTAGTATTTGGGAAAATTGGAGTCCCAAAGGCCAATGTCATCTAAATGGTTCAGGTATCTATCCTTACTCAAACAATTAATTTTGCGCAGGACCTCATATGCACTTGTGTCTTTGATTTGAAAATCCCTGTTCGCCAGGGGGAGGTGGTCTAGGTCCAAATGGGGAGTTGTGATAGGTATGACATCCATGGAAATAGCGGAAGCCATAATTCAGTTCTTGTGGATTTGAATTTGGCTTTCACAAGTTTATTCAGAGGTTTTGACGGAAACTAGAAGATTTCAGAAGGGTTTGGGCACAAACTTTTAAATTTAAAGTAATTTCAAATAATTTTTACTTAATTAAAATACTTTAAGAGTGAATGTTCTCAAATTTTGAAAGGGCATTTGGTAATTCATTCACAAATACTTGGAATTTAGGTGAATTGACTTCAAACTGGTGTTTTGGATGACGATGGAAGGTTGAAAGGGTTCTGAGAGCTTTGAAGGTGGTCTCCCCAGCTTCTTTGAGGACTGAAATGGGGTTAATTGGTAATTTCCAGGTTTGCAGGTGTTGCATTGGTTTGCAGAGGTTTTTTCAAAGAGCTCAAGTGAAAAATATGAAAATGGGCTTCTCGGCCTTTTTATTAAGCAACAACCACTTTTTGGCAGGGTAATTTTAAGAATGAATAGTAGGTGGTTTATCGGGTTGAGCAAGGAGGCAGTTTCCCAGGCCATCACACCGCTTTTATGGAGGAAGTGGTATTTCGGAGGGGTCACCCGATTTACCTCCGCACTTGACACGTAACATATGGGGTTCGGGGAAAAACCGCTTTATCAGAGGGGTAAAGGTCAGGCGTTGGGCGATCCGATATGGATATAGACCATTAGATGCAAGCGATAATGATCGGACGATAGTCGAGTGAAGAAGGTGCACGGATGAAATGAATTGAGGTTTCCGGGAGGCCAAGGGCTTTAATCCTTGGTGGTTTGGGATTTATTCAAATTTAATGAGGGGATTAATTGATCGGGTGGGGTTTAATGATGGGATTAACCCAACATTATTGAAAACTGGTAAGTTAAGCAATTTTTTTTCAGGGGTATAAAGTAGGGGGTCAACTATAGTTTATAATTAAACTAAGGGTTGGGATATTTATATGGGGGATTTATTTAATATAAGAGAAAAGGTAAATCGGGATTAACATAATTATATAAAAAATTAATATGAAATGTGATGAGCGGAGTGGATCTACCCCTAAGTAAAAAGGTAATGTTTGTGCATACACTTTATACTTAGGATAAAATATTTTTTGTGGGTTTTTCAAATGAAAAGGGATTTAACATGGAGTTGCTTTACTTTTCCTAGTCAAATGAAGTTTAACCTTAGGAAAAGGGGTTTTGTTAGGGTAATGAAGGGGTGTGACTTTTATGAAGGGGATTCTAACACTTGATGTCCATAAGTCATTAGGATCCAATCCCACCAAAAGTCAGAGAAATGCTCTGAGGGTTTTTGACTTGAAGGATTTAAAGTACTAAAGCATACTTGTGGATAGGAAATTAGTAAGTAAGGGAAAAAATGAATGAGGAGGAGTTAATCACATTAACTTGCAAACCTTTGTTTTTGCTTCCATAATTGATCATACATATTAAAATATGTGTCTAAGCATGGTGTATGTGTTTTGATCCAATCAACTTTATACTTCAGCAACCTTTCTTCTACCTACCCATTTACTTACCCTAACATCTTTTCTTCATTTATTTGGGTGCATTTAGGTTAGAAAACCCTTATCCTACCTTTTCTTTTATAAAACAAACTATATACTTCTAATCTTATGTCTTCCAAGGGCTCAGATTATGCTTATGATCTCCTTTTATTTCTCTACCTATCTATTGATCTGCCAAGATTAAAATGTTTGGTTAGATTTTATTCTCTAATTATGAACAAAAAATTCAAAGCACGATATAATCAAGATTAAATAGTTTGATTACCATGGATTGTGGCATGAATAACAAGCTACACACAATCATTATTAGGCATAAAAGTAGATAGTAGTGGCATTTAGACTCACACACTTTCATGGTCTCTTTTTGTTTTTGGGGTTCATATATTTTCATTTTTTTACCTTCTCTTATTCTTTTTGTCCTTTGATATTTCTTTTAGGACATACTCTCTTTATATTTTTTAATTTTTAATATGGAAAACATTTACAGACAACAAAGGTATGTACAATATTACAAGGCTTAACATTAGTCATTCAAAATTATGAATCCTATTGGTATTGGAACCTAACAGTCAGCTTCATCAATAATACTATGTAGTTTATGAAGAGAAGGGGTGGGATAATGAAGTAAATTTCAAGTTCCACAACTCTAGTCATCCACTTGATAAGCTCCATAACTCTAATCATCCACTGATCCAATAAAGAAGTGTTTAAGGAAGTAGAACCTTTTGGCCATTAAATAGCATCCTTTGAGTCCCCTATCACTTGTAAGTTTAAATTGTCGAAGTGACATAATTAAAATGACTAACAAAATGATTGATTCATATTATTGTAGTACTTTTCGGTAGTCATATTTTTGTTCCTAGACTAAATTATTCATTTTTAGTTGTACTCCTTATTAGCTAATTGTATATTTTAACCTTGGACTAAATTAGTCATTTATGTTAGTTGTTTTTAGTGGGGTCACTTAAGATTGTTCATTTTTTGTATCATTTTTTGTAGTATTTCACTTGGAAGAGCTATGGTGACTAACTTTTTTATTCACCTAGTTACTAATTTCTCATTTTCTACAAGTGTAACGAAATTGTCATATACATTACCAAACTCAATGAATTCAATTAACTCCATTTATACTCATCATGACTAGTATTGTTTTTCTTTTCATACTTATCTCTACGATGATTTCATAGGAATTTAATTTCCATTCAACTTTCCAATAACAAAGAATGTAGATTCATTAAGTTTAGTAGTGTATATGACAATTTCTTTGACTTCCAGGTGTGTTGTGCCTATCGATACAATTAGTTTCCAAAATGAATTTCTAGAATATAATGTTGGAAGTGGAAAATTAGGAAATCGCTATCTATAGAGTAGATGAAGGAAAAACTAACAATGATCCCTTGCCTATCAATTATCCTTTATTCATCTACTGTCACAATCAATCATAGGCTAGGTAGAGGGGATGGTCTGCAAGAAATTCATGCATACAATCTATAGAAGGGGTCATCTATGAGATAGTGTGAAGTGCTGATGACAAACATGGTAAATTTTTGTCTGCTGGGTCTATAAACACCGCACCTTACCCTTGGTGAAGTGTTAACTTGTTGACCAAATTTCCCTTGTCCTGTTAGAGAGATTGGGTGTATTTTTTTCTCTTAATTATGAGTTCTCAGAAATCGATATGGGTGATACTATTATGTTTATCTTGATGAGACATTTTCTGATGATAAAAAATTTTGCTCCCATTTTGGTGAGCACCAGTATTGCAGCAATAATGCTGCAACTCCTAGGCTGCCTACTTTACTCTTATCAACTCGGTAGTTTGTAACAAACTTGGAAGCGTCAGTGCTGTATGCACAAGTACTAGTTCTTATTGCAGGTTGTCACTTGGTCAGTCGGCACAAGGTCACTAGGAGCTCAAGCCAGCTTCTATGGATTCCAGAAGAAGCTCTATATGTGATGAAAGGAGAGAAAGATTACTCTACAGATGCTACTCTAACTGCAGAAAGGAGAAAGACTGAAATGTAAAGCAAACCTAGTAAACCATAATTAACCAACTAATCCTACTTTTGCAGAAAGCACTATGAAAATCATGAAAGGAATGACATTACCTACTCAAGGAAGTAAACAACATCTAACTAAGCTATTTCTGGAAGTAAATAATCAAAAAACATCTTTTTGGACTTTTATGTATTTTTATGTGAATTTGACATGCATGTAAGTTATTGTGTGTGAATGTGGCAACGAATAGGTGGCGTTGGAGGGTGGTTTTTGGACTTGAGAGGATGTAGGATGGTGTGGATGGGTCTTAGGAGGTATTAGGTGGCCTTATGGAGGCTTTTACCACACTCGGCCTACAAAATAAAGCCTACAGGAAAATTTACAGGAGGACACGGGAAATCTACAGGAGGAAAATAGGGCAACTACATGAGGCCTACAAGAGGAGGCCGAGAGCAATTTTCAATGTTTTGAGAGTGTGAGAGTGGGTGAAAAAGATAGAAGAATGTTGGAATGAGGTGTTATGGCACCTAACGTCTAACATGAATCATCGGGAGAGAGGAATATGATTGGGTTTGCTCAAGGAGAGAGGAAGAAGTTCTATGGAAAATGCAGGAAACTAAGGTAGAATTGAGGTGAGGTTTGGGGGACTTGTACGACATGGATCAGGTGGAGGATGTGATGGTTGATAATCTGGTCTACTATAAGAATATATCTGCTGCAAAGGAACAAACAGTCAACTGATAAGATCAAGCAAGCAATGAAACGAGTGCATCTAGAAAAACATAGTTTTGCATCAAAATAGTCTAAACTATGATCTCTGAAAGGAAATGCTGAGAAATGTTGTAAGAAAGGAAAGAATTAAAGAAGACTATTGAAATTAAATAAGTGAGCATGATGAAGAAGATCTGAAGCAAATAAAAACTTGATTATTAACCTACTAAAAAGCTGCAAACACTAGAAGTCCTATGAAGGAGGAAAATCTATGTTTTTGGGGCAGCAAGAGGGTCTTTTCCTCAAATCATGGTCATAAAGGGAGGAAGAGAGGCCAAGGAACTATTGCTAGCCTTTTGAATATTCTATTTATCACTACTTATCCTGCTATAGAAAGCACAAATGGAAGCAAACTACCGAATCATCAAGAGAAACCTATTCTTAACCATAAAAGAAATCCATCTAACAACAACTTAATCTACAAACTGAAATAAAACATAAAAATACAAGTAAATAGGAGCTTGGATGCTTGGATTGGGCCCTAACCCATGAGCTTCAGCCCTCTGAGGTAACTCAGTGCTAGCTCAAAAATGATTCCATCTTTATTATCAAAACAATAGAAAGATTACGTGAAATAGTCACAAAATAATAATCTCGAAGTTGGAGCAAAGTTTACATAAGCAAAAATACAACAAAAATCTGACCCTAGTGAGGCCCTAGGCCTCTCTACTTATACAAATGAAGCTACCAATAGCTTCCTTAAAATCAGGGAGGCTTGGCTCCCAAAACTCGAGATAATCATCAGTCATCCTCCACTTGCTTGGCTACCTTCTAGTGCATGATTCGACTTCTTGTACTCCGAGCTGAATGAAGGGGAATTTGAAGTGAGGAGTAATAAATGAGGGGGATTCCCTCCTATAAGTCCTCTCCTTTGTCCACTTCGAGTTATTGCTGCCATTTGTCCACTGGATCCTTGACTTTGACCTCAAAATTCATCAATAATTTGCATTAAACACATGTTAGACCACATGGCATCATAACTAACTCAACTCACTCCATAAGCATAAATATAATCAGAAAATCATACAATAATCTAAGATAATGGTTGATTTGACTAGGTTAGGAGGTAAAATGAGGCCATATAATTAGCCATTTATGAGGCTCATCACATTTAAGCTCCCATATTGTAATTTATGTCACTTTAACATTGACTAGTTTTAATGGATCGCCACACTACTTGACCATGCCAACATAGTCCCCACGTGGTGCGACGTGATGTGATACCACTTCTCCATATCATATGGTTATGAGGTGCACAAATTTCCACACCTTCAAGTCACCGTCCAAACACACACATACATTCTCGTTTCTTTCAGGTGTAACTCATTATATTTTAATGTATAGGAACCTTGATTCTCTCATTCCTTGTTGTGCATATCTTTACCTATGACAATATATAAATACATATACACCTGACATATGTGTCCTCGCGACATGAATCCTTCAGCTATGTGACCACTACACAACAACGTAACAGGCCTCGAGAAGTTCCATTTTAGTATAATCATATTTATATATTTATATACTATGTGCGTTTGTGCTTACATATTTTCCTTTGTTATATTAGTGAAATATTCATGCTAGAGGAGATAGTGCTAGCCTTGTTACCCTACATGCCCCGATATGCGTATAATCAATGGGTCCAAACTCCAACTTTCCACCGCTCATCGAATAGTCAAAATTCTCAGATTTGGATCAAACTCCTCGCGGGGTAGGGGGGGCGGGGGGGAGTTCACCCTCTCCCCGCCGACGCCACAATGGAGGGACCTCATTGAAATCTAGGTCATTGATTGTTTCAAAGTGATGGATGACCTAGATTAAGGCAGGGGCTCCTTTCCCCATGTTGATACCACATGGGAGAGGCCCTGTGCTTACATATATCCATTGACCCTTCAAAATCGTTCTCCATCATCTAATAATTTAGACCGCTCCCCTGGTTATTGCTTGGGGTTATGTGAGTCATACGTCCCTCGGCTAAGATCCTCCACCTAGATGGCATTAACAACGTTATGCACCATTGGTCTGGATATAGTCATATGGGGCACGATGAGTGGTAGGGTATACAATAGTGACCTTGGTGAGTGCTAAATCATGCTCAACCATGTACAGTTGAAGACATATCAACATAAACTCTATGGCTTAGTTCGTATACCCTATTCAATATAAATCTAATATGACTACGGACCGACACTTTGGAAAATGTTATATATATATATAGATATATATATATATGTATATATATATATATATATCTATATATATATAGATATATATATATATATATATATATATATAGATATATATATATATATATAGATATATGAGATAATAAACACAAGACTCCAACATATACCCCATAAGATGTATACGTCTAAGCATACAATTTTTACCTTCAGACGTTAACACACTTTCTATTTTCATGTGGTCCTAGTGAGACGCACACAACACATCCTCCCAGGTGCATAGATGGTTATATTGATACTATAGGAGTGACTAGGGTTTTCTGTTCGAGTCCATAGTGACTCAGTGACATTGATGGTTCTTGGTATCAAGTCGAAACAAGGGAAGTTGCGAAGCAACAAGTTTCTGTCAATGAAATTTGTATATGTAATTAACAATACAACCAAATTTGTTTTTTGCCAATGAAATTTTTATATGTATTTAACAATGTTGAATTTTTTTCACGTGATTATTGTTCTTTGCCAATGAAATTTGTATATATACTTAACAATATCGAGCAATCTTTAGAATGGTTACATTTTTTTAAGGGTAATTTATTTATAGGATGTATGAGACAACAAATTCTTTACCTACAAAACATTAAAATTGCAAAAGAAGTTGAAATTTCACTTATCCATGTTCGTTGAAATTTCATGAACATAGTTTATTCGACCACTTACTAGTATAAATCTTTTTATATCTTTTTCCATAATTCCCATATTGTTATGGTTTCATTGTTATAAATTGTAATTACTCTTGCATGAGGAGTTGGCTAAAATTAGAGAGTCAATTAACTGAGTGTTGAGTCAAGTCGATTTAAGTGCTAGATGAGTTTAGTATGTGGTTGCATGTCAAGTTATTTTAGGTGAGTCGCCAGTCGAAAATGTTTAAATACCCTTCACCGGGTTCATTGTAAGAATCAAGTTTTGTCTTATCAATAGAAGAGTTGGAACTCGTGTGTTTTGTGTTTGAATTTGTGTTTTTCTTCCTCTGCCTTTCCAAAAAACGGGTATCAGAACGAGGTTACAAAGAGCTAGGGAGAGAAGATCAGTGGTAATTCGTGAGAGAGAAGAGAGAAATAATTTTTCTCTTGTTTGAACTATAATGAACGTTACAATGGTACATAGGGAGTTATAATGCATAAGGACTCAACACCGATCCGCGTTACAGAAGGCAACCTTACCATGTTTTCAAAGCACGCGGATTGACTTTGGTGTTCGTGGTGTTAGAGGACTAACACGAGACTTCTATTTCGTGGATAGCATTAGCACACAACGCATCATAAGAAGAGACACATTAATACATCTAAGAACATACTTTTTTTAAAAAGCGCGCAGTTATGTCAGTCATACAACTAACATGCAAGCCATCTCCTACCATAATGAGACACCTCCCACCACAATGAGACATCAAGTTACATGTAATAGCTTCACATGTAATAACCTAAGTCTTTTGTAAGCCGACGTTTTTTAAGATTAAAGAAATAACATTTTATGTTTTAGATTCATGCTAGAAGTAATGCCATTATTACTTGAGTGGAAAAATGGTTCAATGATATCTATGTGCCTCTCTGCCTCGGGAAGAGGTTAAATAATATCTCTATTTTTTCAACCATTCATTGGCTAATATAAAATTGTTTTAGAGGCCTTCAGTGTTTCATAGGCTCAACAAAAGGTGAATACAACATATGTAGCAAGACTTTGGTTAAAGTGTTTTTATTTCCTACATACGGCTCATATTCCAGCACATGTCGATTAAAAAAGTCCCTGCTACCTATGGCAGGGGCTAATAACATGAGCATGTATCCTATATTCAGTAATTTCCTCATTGAGACACGGTTTGATTAGTGTGTACATGTTTTCCCCTACACAAGATTATAGTCACGTGAAGCTATACTCATTGCTTCAATTCTTTAATGCAAGAGAACAATGCATAACCACAAAAGAACAATGCACATGTCATAAAACACTACTAAATAACTTAATATCATAGAAATGTAGTTTATGGCACATTACAAAACAATTTAACTACAACAACGTACTTTATAGCGCATTTCTTACACATGAAGAGAAGTTATCTGGAATTTTAAGTCTGAAGATGGGAAAATGAGTGGGAACTACAACTCTTCGCCCAAATGTAGACAAATTCAGCCAAGCTACTTGTAGTTGTCACCCCCGCATTGAATTCCAGTGATTGGGATGGTATGATCCCATGATAAAAAACCAATTTTAGGTTGACACAAGGGCCCCAAAGTTTCCCTTACCTTCACCCCCAACTGATCACAATGATCCACCTATATTGGTAATTGAGAGGTACACTACCTCTACCCTAAGGCATATGAATATCACATAGATTCCACCCAACAATGGGGACCCAAAATCCTCAGCTAGAATAGACACAACTAGTATAGGAGATTCAACATTCTTCCTCCACCATGAATCCAGAGACTAATGCTTTGATCTAAGCAGTCAAGGGGCTCTAGAGAAGCCCTTCTCCACCCTTGAGTCCCAGGGAAAATAGAGCTTATCCCCACCTGGAGGAGAACCGCTTGTGCGCCTAATTCTCAACCAAAATATAAACAGCTCCTTTGAGAGCAAGTAACAAAACCAAAGCTACTTCTAATGTCATATTGCAATGTTTAGAAGGCTTTTTGTCTGAGGATGTGTGGGTCTCTTCACTAACCAGTCCACACTATGCATTGTCTCTATAGGTTCCTTGTCCCAATAAGGTCAAGTCCTAAGTATGAAAACACCAAAATATTTCTCTTCGAGTCCTCTCTTTCTCTTCATAGCCTCTCTTGGTGTGTTTTCTGTTGTGTTAATAGTATTCCCTGTGTTCCCAAACCTCTAAACTTGACCAAAGTGTTATCCGCATGTCTTCTCTCTTCTAAGTGTGCTCGTACTTATGTAGAATGTCCGCCCCTTGTTCACTGCACTCCTTTTTTTTTCAAATCAGCCCCTTTTTCACTGCACTCCTTTTTTTTCAAATCATCCCCTTGTTCACTGCACTCCCTTTTTTCATGTCAACCCCTTTTTTTAGTTGTTGACTTACCTATCCCCCCCATTTTTTTCTTAATTTCTTTCTTCTCTCGCTCATGCGACCTCTGTCCCAACTACCTGCACTATCACATATCCCATTAGTTTTTTTCCTATTTTTTTTTTAGTTCACTCTGACATTGCTCATCTCCATTAAATCTAATCCTCCCTGTCTTATTCACTTGTCCAATTAAAATATGGCCCGCGATTTTTGTGTGTGTGTGTGCATTCCATAAAACCTAAGCACTAGATTGTTAACAACTCAACCACCAATATTCAATGGTTGTCCCTGGTCTGTCCAATTTTCTGCAATAAGAAAACTAAGCATCCCAAGCAAGATCCATCCCTAGTGCCTAAAATCTGTGTCCCTACTCAGCCCCCCTCCCCCCCTGCACTTTTTTTGAAATACAAAATACATGAGATATTTACATAACATTCATAAGCAACATTATGACCAAGGTTGTCGCAAACCCCTCCCCCTTGGGGGAATTCCGCCCTGAGTGTTCTTTGTCCATATACAATGCAAAATAAAACATGTTCAAAACAACCACATACTGTTGAAGGATCTTTATATAACCATCTCTATACAACATTTACAATCATTATATACATTTGATTAAGTTAGCAAACAAAAAATGATGTGATGCCTACATGGTGTCATCCATTTCCCAAGTGGCTTCCTTGAGCCCAAAGAGCCTCCATTACACTTTGACTTGCTCTATTGCTTGGTTCTGGAGCATGAGACTCCTCTGGTCTATAATGCATAGTGGATTTGGCTGGGCTTCTCCCTTTGGTTCCACCTATAACATAGACCAATCAATCACATGATTATAATCTTTCACATATATTTCAAGAAAGGAAACATGGAAAACATCATGGAATCTGATGGATGGAGGTAAGGCCAGTCTATAGGTCACTGGCCCAATTCTTTCAAGTATCTGGAATGGCCTGCAAAACCGTGGTGTCAGATTGGCACATGATCCAATATCTAAGGATTTTTTCTTGGGTCTAATGCTTAAGTAAACATGCTCCCCAACTTGGAACTCCTTATGCACTCTATGCTAATCTGCATAGATTTTTTGTCAGTCTTATGCCACCTTTAACTTCTACTTGATTACCTGCATTTGCTACTCCATTTCTTTCAACATGTCTGGTGCAATCAGGACCTTGTTCACTAGATCACTCCAGTTGATAGGAGTATTGCATCTCCTTCCATATAAGGCCTCAAATGGGTTCATATTCAAGGACTCTTGGTAGCCATTATTATATGCAAACTCTACAAGTGGAAAATACTCTTCCCACTTCTTTTGTTGGTGCAATACATGCATCCTCACCATGTTTTTTGAGGATTCGGTTTACCCTTTCTATTTTTCCATTCACCTGCGGATGATAAGCTATACTAAAGGCCAACTCTAACCATAAAATCACAAGCGATTCCTTCCAAAACATGGAAGTGAACATGGCATCTCTATCTGAAATGATTTTCCTAGGAACTCCATGTAACCTCATAATCTCTTTTATGAATAGTTGTGCCACCTCACTAGCTAACTTAGTGGACTTGATTGCTACACAATTAACCACCTTGCTCAACTTTTCAATGACCACCATAATGATGTCATGTTGCTTGGAGGTTGTAGCCAAATCTGTAATGAAATCCATTGTGACCACCTCCAATTTCCATTTTGGAATGGGAATAGGCTGTAATAAACCTGCTAGATATTTAAATTCAACCTTCACCTGCTGACACTTCAAGCACCTTGCCACATACTCAACCATTTCCTTTCTCAGATTAGGCCAGTAATAGAACTTGTTAATGGCCATAAGACTCTTTTGGTATCCTTGGTAGCCAGTATATGATTTGTCACAAAGCTATCTCATAAGAAGTCTCTTCAAATCAACATTGTTTGGTACATCAATTCTATTCTTGAATCTAACCAAACTATCGCTTGAGAGTTAATATTCCTCGTGTTTTCCATCCTAGCTACCCTATTGTAGTATTTATTTTATCTGCTAATACTTCTCATCATTCTGCCCTACATGCTTGACCCGCTATATAAGATCCACTCCATAAGAGCTTATGGCTACCATGTGATTCAATTGAATCCTCCTACTGAGTGCATCAACAACCATGTTTTCTTTTCCATTGATGTACTTAATTTCAAAGTTGAACTCGATAAGTATGGCTAGCCATTTATCTTTCCTTGCGTTCAACTTAGGTTGACCAAACAAGTATTTTAACTCGCTATGATTTGTCATGAGTGTGAATATTCTGCGGAGAAGGTAATACCTCCACATATTTAATGCGTGAATCATGGCGGTCAACTCCAAATCATGAGTTACATATTTTTCCTCATACTCATTAAATTTCCGTGACTCATCACAAACTACCTGCCCTTCATGCATCAAGACTCCACCAAGTACCTCCTTGCAGACATTTGTACATACTGCACAATCCTTGTCTGGATCTGCTATCCTCAACATTGGTACATTAGTGAGGAACTTCTTTAGCTGTTCGAAGCTTGCTACACATTCAAATTTCTTTCCCTTCCTCTGTAATCAAGTGATAGGGTGGCCTATATTGGATAAAGTCTTGATGAATCTCTTGTAGTAGTCTGCTAACCCCATAAACAATCTAATATCATTCACATTCTTCAGTGTTGGCCACTCCATTATGGCCTTGGATTTTTCCAGATCAAATAATATTCCTTCCTTAGAGACAATATATCCCAAATAGTGCATCTATTATTAGAATAAATCAGACTTTCTAAGCTTAACATACAACTTGTGTTCCTTGAGAAATTGTAGTACTGTAGCTAGGTACTTTTCATGCTCTTCCTTCTTCAACCTTTGAAAATACCAAGGTGTTATTAACAAATACAATAACAAATTTATCCAAATAAGGGAACAACACACTCTTCATTAGACACATGAAGGTGGGAGGGGCATTAGTAAGGACAAAAGGTACAACTACATACTCATAATGCCCATATGTTTTCCGAAGTGTGGTATTATGTTTATCTTCTTTCTTGATGCACACTTGATGATACCTTGACCTCAAGTCAATCTTGGAGAATATTGTTGCTCCCCTCAACTGGTCAAATAAATCATCAATCCATGGAAATAGATACATGTTCTTTATCGTTACTTTATTTAATTTCTTATAGTCAATACATAGCCCGAGTGCGTTGTCCTTCTTCTTCTTCATGAACAAGACTGGTCCTCCCAGTGGAGACACACTTGGCCTTATATAGCTTTTATCAAGCATTTATTACAGCAGTAATTTTAGTTCAACCAATTCAAGAGTACTCATCTTGTATGGTGCCTTGGACATTGGTGCTGCTATGGAGACCAACTCAATTTAAAAGTATACCTCTCTATGAGGAGGTAATCTATGAATATCCTTTGGAAATACATCCCTGAACTGTTGCAACACAAGATATTTCCTTAGTTTTCACTCTCTTTCTTTTCAACATTTCTATTGGCCTTATCATCACTAGTAACCTGCACAAAAAATAAATGAAAACCCTTCCGGTAGATGTGTTTGGCCTGCATGGCTGTAATTTTCCTCACAGAAGTAGGCTTTGACTTTCCTTGCAATATTCTTTTCTCTCCCGCTTCATCTAGGCACTTAATTGCCTTGTCATAGAAATCAACTTTGGCAGGGTACTTGTACAACCAATCCATGCCCAACAACATGTTTTATGCTCCCAACAAAAACAAATTTAGGTTGTTTGTCATTGGCATGCCTTGAAGCTCAATCACACACGATTTCACCCAATGGCTTACTCTTCTCTTGGTCCTTGTTGCTAGTTGAACCAACCATGGTTCTTCGTGCGCTTCCTTGGCTAGATGACATGTCTCTATCGACTCTAGCTTGACATAACTGTAGTTATAATCGAGATCAATCAAAATAGAAATAACTTGATTACACAACTTACCTTCCATCTCAATGATGGATGCTTGGTGGTATATTTGATGATTATCCACCATTGCATAGATCTTGGGCACACTTTGCACTACGTCTCCCATAGTACAAGGCTCCTATGCGTTGTAAATCTTTGGACCTACATTCTTTTGTTGAGGGCAGTCCATTTTTCGGTGATCTCCCCCACATTTCCAACAATGCAATGGCTCCTTGGCCTCACACTTGTGCTGCTCTCTTATAGATTGAGGTACACGACCCTTACAAGATGAACTAGTTTTTTACTAAAATTGGCTAACATTGGTTGTGGTTGTGCTACCTTTCTTGACTACAACCTTATTGGGCCACTTCTTTCTATCTTTTCCACATCTCTTTGCTTTCTAATCACCCTAGAATTCTAGCCTTCATTTTGCTTGCTTGTAACAATGCTTCAATATCTTCATATCATCATCCAATGTCTAGGGTTCTAGAATCTCAATAGGATCCTTGAATGTTAGAGGCAAACCACTGATGAACCGTTAGATATTTTCCTTCTCGTCCTTGAGATATGACACATATATTAAAAACTCTAGGAACCTGGTGATGTATTCTTCATCTAACATCTATCGAGCTCATAAAACTCCTTTTATTTGATGTCATAATACCTGTTTGATAAATAATTGTCTCTTAAGAGACCCTCAAACTCACTCCAAGTCAATGCCTCTTCAAGTATGCCCTTGATGATCTTTAGATCTTCCCACCATATATCTTCTTTTCCCTTCAGACTATATGTGGCCACCTTGGCCTTCATGTTCTTAGAATAATCATAGATCCTAAATAATTTCTTCATCACAAGTAACCAAACCTCTACATCATTAGATTTTTTTATTTCCCCATCGAATGTTTATGGCCTGGATTTCTTGAATTCCCTGAGCATGTTATCTCTCTTCCTCTGATGATGATTATGATGATGGTGATGGTGATGAGAAAGATCATGATTCCTCCTGGTAGCAAAGCTAGATGACCTACTAGAGTGGTGCCCCCAAGTGCTAGTTATTCCCTCTGGGGTAATCAATGGTGCGTTCCCTCTCGTAGTGTATTCACTCTCTCTTTTGTGCATCTTCTCAGGACTGCTAACATCTGCCGTGTTAGTTCTCTCTTTTGATCTCAAAGGGCTTAATCTATTTGAATATCCCCTAGCTCATGTTGCCTCTATCTCTGCAAGTTGGAGAGGCTTTGCAATATTATTGAATTCACCGCAACTTGCCTCTCTTGAGCCCTTACGAACCTTTCATTATATGCATTACAACTCCTAATCTCATCCTATAGGATTTTCAAGATATCTATCTAGTCAGGAGAGTTTTCCCCTCCCCTGCTTGCCACTGAGGCTTCTTCATGCCCATGTCGTGACCTAACAGAATTGTACTCGACCATCCTACTACTCATTCCTTGCTTCTCATTATCCTTCTGTTGTTGATGATGTTCTGTCAATCATACATAACTACTATATACATCATGATATAAATAACCAAGTAAACATAATTATAACCATGGTTTTGCTTTCTTGACACTTCCATGGTAACTAACTGTAATGAAACAAGTCATGTTAGTGCATCAATGCTAATCAACACCAGACCACACATAATATCACATCTGCATGCCTACTCAACAAGGAATATATTAGTCAATAGAAGCTGTTAGTTCACACAATAGTAAATAAATCATGTCAATTATTAATACTATGACGCATCATCAATTTGAAAGGTAATATAATTTGGTTATGTATCCATTTAATTAATTACAAATTGACTTTTAACACCTAAACATTAATTTAGTTAGTATTTTAAAAATCATCATGAAACCCCTTGTGGAATCCTGTTGACTTGCCCATGATTGAGCCCATCCATTCCAATGTTGAACTTGGATGCTGTGATACCACCTAGAAACACCCCACCTTACCCTTGGTGAAGTGTTCACTTGTTAACCCAACTTCCCTTCTGCAATTAGAGAGATGGGGTATTTTTTTTCTCTCTTCGTTTTGAGTTCTCAGAACACAATATGGGTGCTACTATTGTGTTCGTCTCAATGAGACATTTTCCTATGATAAAATGTTTTTCCCCAGTTGAGCTCTTGCATTATAATCTAGATTCCTTTAATGTTGCCTAGTTTTAATGGACCGCCACACTACTTGGCCACATGGCACCTACGTGGTGCCACGTGGTGTGATACCACTTCACCATATCATATGGCTACAAGTTGCGCAAATTTCCACATCTTCATGTCACTATCCCATCACATGACATGCTCATTTTTGAAATATATATATATATATATATATATATATATATATATATATATATATGTATCAAGTTATTTGTTCTCATTTCTTTCACGTGTAAATCGTTATATTGCAGTGTACAGGAACCTGATGCTCCCATTCCTGCTTGTGCATATCTTTACCTATAACAAAAGATAAATACATATATACCTGGCATCAATGTCCTCGCGTGCATGAATCCTTCAACTATGTGGCCACTACACAACAAAGTAACATGCCTTGCACAGTTCCACTTTAGTATAATCATATTTGTATATTTATATACTATGTGTGTTTGCACTTATATATTGTCCTTCATTATGTTAGAGAAATCTTCCTGCTAGAGGATATAGTATTGGCCATGTGGCCCTACATTCCCCGATAGGCATATAATCAATGTGTTCGCAATCCAAATTTCCATCGCTCATCCAACAATCAAAATTCTAAGATTTGGATCAAATGGCTCGCAAGGGGGGTTCACCCTCTACCCACCGATGCCACAAGGGATGGATCTCGTTGACAACTAAGTTGTTATCAAACAAATTTTGGAATGATCACATCGTTGTTTCAGAGTCGACGTTTCAAGCCATCTATTGTGGTTCATCCTTGTCCTGAGGAAGAGCCACAATAGATGGTTCGAAACATCGACTGCAAAACAATGATGTGATTATTCCGAAATTTTATTTGATAATGATATGGATCACAGAAGTCTGAAATAAAAAACTAAGCTGTTGATTGTTTCAAGGCGATGGATGTTGGAGAATTTAATTCTAACCAAGTGATAGGTGTCGTAATTGTCAATCCAAGTGTCACAATCAGTTAGAGTTGAGTCCAATTAGGTTGAGTTCTAGTTCAGCCTCACTCCAATCATTATTGTTGACGTTTCCAATGAATGTTATTTAACTAATTCGTAATACTGAGAAGGGCAACTATCTGCTCCACAATTTTCATTTCTTGTCATGGTATCAGAGCTAGTTTGCATTAGACTCCATGAGAGAGCATAAATGTGAGTGAAGTGAGAGTAACAAAGAGAAGAGGCGAGACTGCATAAGACTCTTTGAAAAAACAATATAACTTTGAAGAAGTTCGAAGAAGGATTCAAAAATTTACACCATAAGGTGTATACGTAAAAGAACACACTTTTTTTTGTCTCGTGAATATAAAACATATTCTGTTTCACTGTCACGACAAATGGCACAACCTTCTGGCATTAACACACCCTTTTTATTTTCTTGTGGTCCTAGTGAGACACACACATCGCATCCTCATAGGTGCATAGACGATCATGCTAATATTATAGGAGTGACCCAAGTTTTCCTTTCGAGTCCATAGTGACTCTGTGACATCGATGGTTCTCGGTATCAAGTCAAAATAACATGAGCGGGTATCCTATACTTAGTAACTTCCTAATCACAACGTTGTTTGATTAGTGTGTGCACACAACTTGCATAATATATACATGTTTTCCCCACCTTGCATAGGATTACAGTCACATTAAGTATACTCATTGCTTCAATTCTTTAATGCAAGAGAATAACACATAACTGCAAAAGAACAATGCACATGTCATACACCAATTTTACACAACTTAATAGCATAAACATGTAGTTTATGAAACATTACAATTTTTTTTTTATTGCAACAACATACTTTACAAGGCATTTCTTACGCAGGAAGAGAACTTAGAATTTTAGGTCTGAAGATGGAAAACTATGTGGAAACTACAACTCTCTGCCCAACTGTAACTGTAGCCAGTCGTATTCCAAGGACCGCCAATGATAAAACACTGACTGTAGGTTGACACAAGGTCTCCAGAGTTTCCACTGCCTCCACCCTTGACCAATCACAATGATCCCCTTGCACCGGGAATCGAGAGGTCCACTACCTCCACCCTGAGGCGTATGGATATCATATAAATTCCACCCAGCAATGGGGATTGAAAATCCTTAGATACAACAGAAAAAATGAGTATAGGAGATCCAAGAGTATTCCTCCACCAGGAATCCACAGACTAATGCTCCACCACAAACATTCAAGGGAATCAAGAGAAACCCTTCTCCATCCTTGAGCCCCAAGGAAACCCAAGATTATCCCCACTTGGAGGAGAACTTCTCGTGCTCCTAATTCTCAACCATAACATAAGAAGCTCCTCTAAGGGCGAGTAAAAAACCAAAATTTCTTCTAATAGCACAATGCGATGTCCAAAAGGTTTGTTGTCTAAGGATGCACAAGTCTCTTCACTGACTAGTCCATGTTATGCATTGTATCTGTAGGTTCCTTTTCCCAATAAAGCCAACTCTTGAGCATGAAAGCAATAAAATATACCTCTGTGCATCCTCTTTTTTCCTTTTTTTGTTTGTTTTCCTATGCATAGCCTCTCTTGGTGCGTTTTCAACTATGTTAAGGGTATTCCCTATTTTCCAAAACCTATGAACTCTTCTAGAATGCCATCTACATTTTTTTCTTTTCTCTTGTGAGTATTCTCATTGTTTTCCTATATATAATTCCTACCCCTTGTTCATTTAGCTCCCTTTTCTCAAATCAGCCTTGTGCTCAAGCCGCTGATTACTCTATCCTTTTTCTTCTTCTTCTTAGTTTCTTTCTTCTTTTGCTCACACAATCTCTGTCCCAACTACCTGCATTATCACATCTCCCATTAGTTTATCTCCTGCTTTTTTTTCTTTCACTCCTATGCTACTCAACTCAATTAAATCTTGTCCTCCCTATATTGTTCACTTTTCCAATTAAAATGTGGTATGTGTATTTTTTTTGTTTTCTTTTTTGGTACAGTCAGTAAATCCTAAGCACTAGATTATTAATAATTCAACCATTAGTCTGCAATGGTTGTCCCTATTCTGTCCATTTTTCTACAACAAGCAAACTAAGCATCCCAAACAAGACCCATCCCCAGTCCTTGGATTATGTGTCCCTACTCAACCCTTTTTTTCTTTGTTTTTTTTGAACTACAAAATACATGAGATGTTTACATAGTGTTCATACACAACATTATGGTCGACGCTATCACATGGTCATTTTCAGATGATGATGATAGACCAATGCTAGCCCATTTAAGGTTATAACCATTGATGGTCAATGTGAGGAGGAAAATTAAAACGTCCCAT
This sequence comes from Pinus tabuliformis, assembly GCA_031772625.1. Taxonomy (NCBI): domain Eukaryota; kingdom Viridiplantae; phylum Streptophyta; class Pinopsida; order Pinales; family Pinaceae; genus Pinus; species Pinus tabuliformis. The sequence continues at coordinate 832,511,508 of CM062807.1, read as the reverse complement.
CATGGAAATTACACACATATGTACTTAAATCACCATCATAATCACAAAATGTCGTGAATTGACAACTAATATATGTTACAATTTTGTTGATTAATATAGATTAGAAAATGAAACCAATATATAATATAATTTTGCTAGATTTTCCATGATTTATAACCTAAGTATTTGGTGAACTCCAACCATATAGAACCTAAAGATTATAATTTAGAGCCATTGGGTATACCTTAGACTCAAGTCTTTACATCTGAAATGCATACAAAAGACTTCATAGAAATGCATAACACATGCACAACATGTGTTGAAAAATGTATTGCATTATCTCACAAGCCTTTGGATTCGAGCAACTCATCTTTTTTCAAAATCATGGAGCCCAATTCCTCTTCTTGTTTGGTGGGTGAATTATTATATTGCTCTTCGTAGACTTACATTTAGTAAAAACATAATCTAATTATCTAGGTTTGTTTACTTGCACATTTTTTATGCGGATGTTAGCTAGTTATCTCATTTTGTCATGGCTTAGTTTAACACATGAATCTAAATATAGGATGTTGTTCCTAATGGAACTAATTGACTTATAACATGATAACTCACCTCAAAGTCTTACGGTGATGAAACTAGCCTTCAAGCCCCTTTGATGTACTTATCAATGTGCAATGAGGAATTCTTGGAGACAACATAACATCATTTCAATCATTGTGATAGGAGGTGTTCTCACTCTCCATTTAGATAATAACATTATTATTGCCACATTTATTGGTATGATAACAAATCTTCTTCAAATAAGTCTTCAACTAACATTACATATACATGAGAAAACATTGCATATTTAGTTTTTATATGTTTTCATTTACATTGATGTATATGAATATGTGCATGTGTGTGTGTGTAATGTTTTCTAATGTATATCAAATGTTTGGTGAAGAATTATATGAAGAATACTTGCCATCATACTAATAAGTGTGGCAATGGAAATAAGAATGTTGATACCTTGATGGAGAGTGAGAACACCTCATATCAAAATGTATAGAGTAGTGTTATGGTTGAGATGTGGATGGTGATGAATCTAACTAATTTGTAGTAGTACAATCACAAAGTTCAAAGATCTAGTGCCTAAAAATCAATAGCACACAAAACAAATGATGTAATATACAATTCTTGAAGAATTAAAGAGTTTGATAAACCTGTGCAAGAAAAACAATATCAACAAAATCTAAAACATAAGAATAACAATAGAACAATCACAAAATATACATGATATTTACCCTAGAAACACTTAAGTGTGAAAACCAACCTAATCGAGAGCCACACCTCTCTCTATATCATTATATTAACTTCATTGTTCACAATAAAATATTTAAGCATTCTGCAACATCCAACACCCTAATTAGTTAACTCAGATGAAATTACAATCCTAATTCCTTAATAAAATTGGTTTACAATTTGCCAAACATTCAAATACACTTATGAGCTTCAATAACTGACAATGATAGTGGAAAGTATGAAAAATATATGTTGAGAAACGTTATACATGTATAATTAAATCATAATGCATTGAATTTATCAGAAGGCTTAACATTGAAATTATTCAAATGGACCAAAGGACAAGAAGGATTTATGCATGATGGGCAATGTACACAACTATGATAGATATATTGGTATATGCTAGGAAATTTGAGATCATCAATCTTCTTTTGAATGAGATGAGGAGGGATGTGTATGAGCCCACTATTGTAACATACAATTTCCTTATTCATTGTTATGTCCATGCTAACTATATAGGATAGGCTTTAGATATATTTTATGAAATGAAAAAGGTATGGTGCACACCTGATAGGGAATGGCTACTCAAGAGGAGAAATTCATCCACTTTATTTCTAGCCATGTTACATTTGTGGATGACAACTTTATGGAATAAGAATAGATGTAATGCACATAAGTTGTATTAAAGGTAGATAAAGAATAAAGAAAATAATAAAATAAATTAAGAAACATTTTTATGACTAAATAAAAATTCGAAAGAATGAGGCACATGAATACCTGAATGAGCTTCTCTTGGTTTCAAGGATAATTTATTAGAGTAGTGTAACCTTTGAATAAACATTCGTCGCTTTGACGGAGCAGCAACAAAGTCAACATTGACTTAGTTGTTCGTCTGTTGGAATGAGGGAGGATTTCTCCAAGACTATCCAAATCCTAAATTATTCTCTACTAAACAGGGCCAACCACATGAAGGCGGAAGCTATTATGCCCCCACCCCCAAAATCGCTCTCCATTCCCCAGTACCCAATCTATATAATAGAAAATAGTTGAATTCAACTCATTAGGACTAGAAAATAGTTGAATTCAACTCATTAGGATTCATGCATATACACTAGCAAAAAAAACATAAAGAAACATATGTGGTTTTGTACATAAAGAAACATATAACAATCATTCATTAACATATAATATTCACTCAGTCATTAATCATATACAAAAAAGTCTTCATCTCAATAAATTTTATCATCTAAAATATGTTTTCATAATATGGTATGTGATGTTTCTAATGATATAACTAGTTCAATCATTTCTTTTTCTTTTTTCTTTATTTTTGAAAATAATTTTAAAATGACTTTATCAGTTGCTTCTTCCCCTTCGGTTCTTATGGCCTCTATAGCACCCATTGATGACCTGGTTGTGTACTCATGATGTCATCAAGGCTATCACAAGAGAGGTGGATCATCAACTGTAATAATAAAGAAATGTTAAATTGATAATTTTTATTATTATTACTACAAGTATTTCATCAATAAAAAGAGCATTAGAGTTTTCTTTAACTAATTCAATAGCAGAGGCAAGAGTAGTTTTAGATGCAACCATATGTTCCTATTTTTGTGTAGCCTCATCATCTATATTCTCTTGAGTTCAAACAAGAAATGCTATAATTAACACATCATTTGCAATTAAATACTTTTAGTTTTAATCCTCGTTCTACATGAAGAAAAGGTTAGGCTACCCAACGATTCAAAGAACTCATTCAAAGGAAATATCATTGAAGTAGTTCCTTAATACTAAAAAATACCTTTGTAATTTAATTATTTACCTTTTTCACTAGTCACACCTGTTGGAATTACCACCCTATGCTCCTCTTCTAGTAGGGTATCCTCATGTATGACATTATCTGCAATTGAAATTCAGCTCGTGGTGGTCGTATGCTATGGCGTCTCTGCCAAAAAATCCTATATAAGAAAGAAAATGCTTTTTCGATTAGATAGTGTAAAAAAAATAAATCATAATTTAACTTATGACATAAAATAAAAATCACTTTAAAATATGGTTATTACTTGATATATTTGAAGATATTGGTTCAATATGTTGATCCTATCTTTAATATCAAGAGTTTTATCTCTAATGCGAATCAGACAAACATGTTCTTTGTTCGTTCTAACCACAAGCTTATTGGTTGTTATATTGGGTCGAGAGAAATGAACAATCCATCCTCATCAAACCAATCAGGATCATCGGAGTCATGTCCCACAAACTACATATTTCAACGAAAGAAAAGTTATTTCGATTATTTAAACAAACAATCAATCTCGCATTAAGTTATTTCAATTATTTAAACAAATTATAGTCTCCTACCTCTTTTCAATCCTTTCCAATATTTTTGAAATATATCTTTAGCGAAAGAAAACAATTTTTTTCTTGTCGTAAACATTCTTGGAAGTAGTAAAATAAAATAAAATAAATTTAGAATTTTTTTAAAATTGATTGAATATTCAAGTTAAAGTAAATTTTGTCTCAAATTATGTAAGTGATGAGTTCCCTTGAATCCTTTAATCAACTAGAAATTCACATCCTAGTTAAAACATCTTAATTCAACTTCTTTGATTTTTTGTGTTAACAATCTTTCCAACCATTTAATATTTAGATTGGGTAAATAATTGATTATCATATTTTGATGTGTTTCTTGTGCCTTTCAATGTTCCACCAATTGATAGTGTGGTTAGCATTGGATCTCTTTTGAAAAATGCATGGAGTAGGTGTGAAGCCAAACTAGTTTACTTTTGTGTATTTTGTTTAGGCATGTATTGGGTCGGTGTCCCTAAAGGAAGGCATGCAGGTTCATGCCTTTGCAATCAAGGTTGGAATCATGTCATGAGTTCAAGTAGTGACTAAAGACTTTGGATAAGAAAAGTTGACTTCTAGTTACTCTTTGCCAATGAATGCAAGGAAACATGGAAGAGTACTCATTTCTGAAGTGATAGGATGATCGACAGATGATCCTAATTGATATCTTCCAGTTGGGATGCAAAGGAGAATCATGCTTGCTCCTAAATCCAAGTTATTTGCCATAGGTTTCATCTCTATTTTCCTCAATTCTAGGTTTATCTTCAATTGACATTGTATTATTAGATCTCAAGTTCAAGTGAGCATTAGAGAAATTTTGAGGTCTAAAATGGGCCTCATAAGGAATATTATAAAATAATAGTAGAAATAATAAAATAAAATTAGATTACATCATCAAATTTTAGAGGGAAAAAAGAAAAAACTACTTTTTCAACCTATCTCCCTACAATTTTACTCAAATTACGAGTGGGAGCACTTGTTGGATGAATAATTTAATTACTCATACAAAGAGTACCCATGTTGCATACTTTTGATGGATCCTGATACAAAAAAATGAGAAATACACAAAAAAACGTGATTGCAATCACATTTTTCATGTATTTATCATTTTTCGTGTAGCGGGAGCCATCAAAGTATGCAACATGGGTACTCCTTGGATGAGGAATTAAATTTTGCATCCAACGAGTGATTCCGCTCAAAATTTGAGTAAGACCATAGGGAAATAAGTTGAAAATATGAGTTGAAAAAATAGTTTTTTTTTTTATATTTTTAATTTTTTAGTCCAAAAATGGTGAAGCATCCCCCATGGTTGACATCATCATCTTGAATCCTACTGGTTCTGATAAAGTTGAATTTGGTTATACATTTTTGTTTTGAGTTCCATTTTAGACCTCAAAATTTCTTTAATGATTAAAAGCCCCTGATAATGGTGGTACCATTGAGTAGAAAGTTGGAAGTAAAAAGGGTCTTAAACAACCTACATGGAATCAACCTAGTTAGAAGATTCAAAGATATGATATTATTTTTATAATTCATGGAATTTTTTTGTGATGCCATATTGATTGTTTGTTTCTTGTAATGGACACAAACAATTGTTGAATGTGTGATGGGTAAGAAAATTTAAACAAGGAAAAGACAAAATTAAATTTCTACAAAAAACTCTATGGTAGAATTACCCTAGGTCGGTACTAAAATTACCCTATTACACTACATTATATGAGTAGATGAATTGTTGTTTAGGAGGGTTGCAATGAATTTTGATGGATAGTTCAAAATTTCCATCAAAATGGTTTTTTATAAGTCACCCCATTCATATTATATGAACATACCCTGGTCATTTTTAATTTTAATATAGTGTCCATAAAAATGTGTTATGTATATATACTGGCGTTATTACTCCATTAGATAAAAAATTTGTGACTCTTATGCGACGAAGTAATTTTGAGGTGTCTAAGGCTATATCTTTTTGTAGAAGATGAATTCTTGAGGCCACAATATTTTGTGATATGCAAGTTTTTGTGGTAGTGTAATTTCTATGGAATACGATCCTCCTGTAATTCCTTCTCTCTATGGGTATGCAAGCTAATGTGGCACTATGTTTTCTGTAATCTGAGGTTGGTTTGAGGAAATTCAGAATGCATCCTATGGAAAAACTTGTGAAGGTAGTTTTGAATCTACAATAGGTTTTTGAATTGGAGAAAAGTCACTATCTAAGTTATCATCCAAGAACATATCGAAGCATCTAAGGAGAAAAAAGGTCAAAATTATAAATTCTTCAAGTTCTAAATTCATTATCTAAGATCAAATTTTCCAATTAATGACAAGTCTCTGTGGTATAAGAGCATGATCTAAGTCTAGATTGAAGCCTTCTATAAATTGAAGAGTAGTATTTTCTCTCATTTGATTATCATCCTACACACATCTTATCTATGTTGAAGAGAATACAAGGAACATAAATATACTTATATAATTTTCCATAAAATTCACAAAAATAAAACAAACCACATACAAGAAGATAATTTGGGCATGGGCTCCTTGAAAACCCCTCCAAACCTAACACTTTCAGGGTTCTCTTTAGAGGAAATATCAAATCGTGCCTTACCTTTACTGTTGCACTTACCATTCAAGTTGGTTAAGGTTGTTCGACATACAACCTATGTGAATTGAGTAGCCTCATAGGTTCCAATTTCTGCAATTGTGTTGTTCTTATTTTTCTTTCCAAAGATCAAATATTGAACCTATTCTTTTGAACACAGATCCGTGATATTTTATTGTGTGTATATTGAGAATTCTTGTGAATCTAGTTCTAAATTTCTAATAATGTCCTAAAAATCAATATCTACTAAAAGTGAGCAATTCATCTAGTATAAGCGAGTAACCGATGTCACAATTCCAACAATTTGATTTTAATAATTTTCTTAATCTTTGTTAGTTGATTTTATTTACAGGGAGTAGTTATATATTGACATCTTGATCAATACTTTAACTTCCATGTTGTGGAATATGACTCTGCTACAAAGAAGTTAGATCCTTCATTTTCCCTAGTTTTTCACTCATAAGACTTATGCTTGAAAATTTTTACTTGTAATTATCTACCCAACAATTAGGGAAGCATGGTATTATGAGCATCAAATTGACCATAACATTTGAGGAAGTTTTGTATTACTCATATTTATTTTCTTGTGGGAATAGGAAGACAATGAGACTGTTTGTCAGTATTGAACCTAGGAATATCAACAATCAAGCTCACATATTTATTTTCTTGTGTGAATAGGCAGATAGTGAGGCTAATTTTCATTATTGAACCTAGGGATATCAACAGTCTCCTTGAGGCACAATGAAATACAACACACATTCTTTGCTCGCGCCTGGTCTGAAAATGGGGTGATTTGAATATGTCTGGGATTTGGACTATTTGAGAACAAGGAGTAAGTACCTAAACCCTCAGAGCTATGAGAGAATGGTAAAGGAATAAAATGATATTTTACCGGAGATTGTAATTGCAATCAAAGGGTAAAGGCATAAAGTGTGCATGATAAAGGCATAAAGGGTTCTTTTATTAGAGACTATAATCACAATCAAATAATAATTAAACAAAATAAGTATCAAAACACTCGCGAAAATTCTAGGGTATCATTGACATTACTATTTTTCTCTCGTCCTTTTGTTGTCTCCTTTGACATGATGCTCAAATGGGCAGGTGTAGTGAAACCTCTTCATCTCATGATTGTAGGGGATCAAATGCATAGCAAGGACTTCTTCATCTCACAATTGTAGGGGATTGAACATGGAGTAAGGACCCTAGGCCAGGTGGGTTCATCTGATGATTGCAGGGGATCAAACATGGAGCAAGGACCTTAGAGCAGGTGGTTTATGTGGCTAAAGATTTTTCACTATTCGAGTCTCATCGAAGTTGAGTTGAAAAGTTGAAGGAAGATGAACTCTGTGCCCTTGGCATGAAAAATCAAAGACCTCTTTTAACTTTTGGTGAGAAGGATTTTTTGTTCTTTATGTGGCAACATATTAGGGTTTGTGATTTTCTATGAGTTTTATTTGAGTTTCGAAACCCTCCCACACTATCAATGCATGCATCTACTATAGCCATGTCAAATTTCAGTGCATACGAGTAAAAATTGAAAAAAATCAACATTGGCCCTTTTTACAGGTCACTATGTGTGGGGTTAATTAACTAGAGCATAATTTCCACCACTAATTATTAGTAAAATTTAAGCGTTGGATTGTTCCTTAGCCATGGTAGGCCCATAACTGGAAAATAGTAATAAAAAATTTCATCTCTTTCATATTTATGTTAAAATTTTGTTTTTTTATTGTTGAATTTTTTCTCTCAGTCATCTTTGATTCTCGAAACCCTCCCATACTGTCAATGCATGCATCTACCATATCCATGTAAAATTTCAATGCATATGAGAACAAGCTAATCTTTTTTTAATGTTGGCCCCATTCATAGGTTACACTGCAGCTAGCTCAAGAGACTTCTGCAGCTCTCTCAAAATTGATTCACTAAAACTTGCAGATAATAAAGAGAATGAAAAAAAATAAAGGATATAATCAATTGATAACACTTTCATATTTTACAAATCTGTATAAATACCTCTTTCTCCTTGTTAATGGTGAAGCACAATGGAAAAATATGGGTGATCTCCCTTGATTGTCGAATTATTTTTATGAGTCGTATTTGAGTCTAGAAACCCTCCCACACCACCAGTGAATGCATCTATTATAACCATGTCAAATATTAGTTTGTATGAGCACAAATTTAAAAAAATCAACATTGGCCCCATTCATAAGTCATTATGTGCGGGGTTAATTAATTAGAGCATCATTTGAACCACTAATTATTAGTAAATTTTAAGTGCTAGATTAGTCCTTAGCCAGGGTAGGCCTATAATTGGTAACAATAAGCTTGAGACAGGTGAAGATTATTAGTTCCTAACCATCATTTTTGCATTCATGGGGATCACTCATGAAGTTTGAGATTGTAATTGGGAGTGTAAGAGAGATATAATAAATTATGTCTTGTATTGGCCATGACAAAAAGCTTGAGATCAATGAAAATAATGAGCTTCCCTTCATTTCAAGAATAATATAATATTCTATAATGAACAAGGCCAATGATGTGAAGGTGGAAGCTCATATCCGATTTCCCCCACCCCCGCCTCCCCCCCTTCTCACATCATCCTCAATATTCCCAATACCCAATTTATCTACTATAAGATATTTGAAAGCAAAATAGTAAGAATTAAACATATATAGAAATTACTAAGAAAAAATATTTAAGTTAAATGAAAGAGAAATTTGCAACTGAAAACATATAAACATATACCTCGTACATTACAACATTTTGATATCATTAATATTTTTCTCCATCCAATAGATCAACATTTATGTCATCTGGTTAAAAAATGACATTGAAACGATAAAAAAATTTAGCATCATCATTAATGTCATCATTTCCAATAATAATCTCATCATATATATCATCATGACGAACATCATCTCCTACATTTGGTTCAAATTCTTCAACTTCTTCATCTGATAGTACATCATCAATATCATCTTCATTGAGAATATTGTCTTGAACATCTCCTTTAACTTCAACATATTTGTGATATGACACATGATCATCAATTAACTGCTCCTCTACATCATCATCCTCTTTAACATTATCATCTTCTTATGCTACATTATACTCTATTAGTTTTCCTCTTGGATCATATCTAACAACATATGACCAACCTGCTCAACCTGGAACCTCTGAGTAAAAGGCCTATTCACATTCTCTTTGAAGAACATACCAATTCAATTGAGACTCAAATGACCTTGTATTAACCATGGTAAATCCCTTATCACGTTGAATAATAGTTCTGTTGGGATCATGTTCATTCATTCATAGCCTATACCATTTCACATCAAACAAAACCAATTTGAAGGAATCAAAGTCACACTCAAGTATGTCATGCAAATACCCATAATATCGATTTTTAGAGACTTGTGGATGTGTGCCAATTCTAGAGGAAACATTAGTGACCTGCAAGATTGTAGTTATCCCACAATCAAAAGTTTCCTCTTTTCATCCAACTTTTTGATGTGAAATTTATGACCATTGTACCACATAGCCTTGTGTTGTTTCAACTGCAATACGCCAAACACATAAAAAAAGAGTTAATGCCAATTAATAAACATATTCATGTATATAAATTGGAAAGTATCTGAAAAAAACACACCTGCATTCACATTAATAATATATTTATAAAATAACTTAATAAAATATTACAGGCCAATAAAAATGCATGCTTAATTATTTATCTTTCAAACCATTTTTTAAGTCAATTTCTCTCTGCATAAGATTGGCATCTCAGGCATGCTGAGCTTCTTTCACCAATGTAGACACCCTGATCTGAAATCACTCGTAGATGACCTTAGTGAATTAATGAAGGTATTACAGACTCAAGTCCTGGGGTGTGCTAGTGTTATTTTATGCAACGGATCGATAAGATTGCGAAATACACAGACACTGAAACAGTAAGAGAAACATGATAAGCAAACACATAAACACAAAAAATTTAATAAGGAGTTCACCCAATCCTCTTGGGCTATGTCTCCTGGTCTAGCCTTCAGTGGTGGCCTTTCTATTGTGTCTTAAAGCAGAGTTTTTACAAGAAGGAGCTCAATTTGAGTCTCCTTTAATAGATGATGATCAGAAGGATTGTACTTGGATTCCCCAAGTCTCTAGAGTACATAGACTCCCCTTACTGAATCTCGACCTCAACCGGTCTCAGTGGTATGAGTCCAATTTGGTACTCACTACCTGACAGGTATACACAGAAGAGTTGCTCGAATCTCTCAAGCCTTCTTTGGAGTTCACAGACTCTCGAACTCTCTCTGTCTCTGTCTCTGTCTGCTCTACAATTTTCTTCTCTCTTGCCTCTTAGCTTTTTGCTTCTCTTTTTCTGCCTACTTTACTCTCTGTCTGTTCGTGTCTTAAAGCCAATCGGTTCCCTAACTGTTCGATTCCACTTCCTAGCTGTCTAGATCTCCTGCCTATGTCCGCTTGAATTCCCCTGCTCTGCGTCATCATCACTGTAACGCTTCATAGAGAGGTGGCCACCTGTTTCCTCACGAAATGAGTGTCAATTCTCTTTGAACGATCGTTATTTCTGTTACTCCAGGATTTCCCGCGAAACTAATTCCTCTGCCAGCTCGGTTCTCATGCCGGAAATCAAATCTTATATGAATCAACTTATTTCTCGTCGAATCCGGTCATCCATCGGACCCATTCTCTGCTGTTGAGTTGAAGCCTTCAGATCCTACGGTTTCCGTCCATATCACACGATTAAGTTGTGTGATTGTTACTCGTACGACGTAAGCGGTTTTCTCTCTCATCCGCTGGAAACTCGTCACCCAATGTATGGCATTACGCGGGACTTGGTCGAACCTACTTACCGCTTGAAGTTCTCGCAATATCCTACCGGTTTTGGTGCGGGACCCACCTTTTTACAAGATCGATGGTTTCTGCATGGTTTCATGCCTTTTCCTCGTGATCAAGGGCTTGGGGCTTTCCTTCACTGAGAGGGATGCCCTGCGATACGCGATTAGCACTTTAGTGCTAATCGCGTATCAGGAACTGCCTCTGTTTTTAGATTTGACTTTCCATTTGCCAATTTGTGCCAGTGCGCGGTCACCATGGGCCAACGATCAGCGTGCTTTGACTAAGGGTCCTTGTTGTTCCGTGCTGGCCACAAATTTCCATTTTCCAGAGGTTATTTTTAATAAGCTCGATATTCATAATATTTTGAAGATTAACATAATTTGAAACAGTCACGGAAACTTAGATAATGTTTAAGGATCCAATTCGGATCACGACCTTCCCACTGAAAAACCTTTTGGACCACCAAAAGTTGGTTTTCAAGCATCGACTAAGTGAGGGTATAATTGTCTCACTTGTCCAATCTCGATCCATTTTGCATTGCTTGGATTTGAACCCCTGAGTCCAATCCTGAGGTACTCAACATATCCCCTACGCATCGTCCTCACCTTCCTATCCAGAACCGTGTCTTCTTGCAATTCATTGAGATATTCAAGTAATAGATCATCAATAGAAGGCAATTGACTTTGCTCTTGGGGATCTTCAATTAATGAAGGTTCAAATAGTCTCAAGATGTTTGCATTAATGACTGAGTAGATGTGCATGTAAGTTGGTAAATCAAGGCGAAAAGCATTCTCGCCAATTTTCTCAAGTATCTTGAAAGGTCCATACCTTATTGGATTTAGCTTTTTACCTTCACCTTACATTCTGTTTTTGCTGATATACAGCCACACTTGATCACCAATTTGGAAACTATGATCCATCCAATGCTTTTCATGCCTTGCCTTGTATTTGGCTTGGCCCTTTTCCAACTGTTCCTGTACTGCCTGGTGAATGTCTTGGATTTGTTCAATGAACATGGTTTCCTTGTCCACATCACTGTGTCCATTAACTGCTATGTCTTTACCAAAGATAAAATCCAAGGGAGACCTTAGTGTGAAACAAAAACAGGTCTCAAAAGGAGATCTCTGTGTAGAAGAATGTTTTGCTCGGTTTTAAGCATGCTGCACATAACAAAAATGTTCATCCCAAAGTTTGGGATGCTTGCTGCAATAACCTCTAAGCAACTGGATCACTGTCCTAGTGACCACTTCTACCTGGCCATCTGTATGTGGATGAAAGGTTGTGCTTTTCTTCAGTTTGGTGTCCATCAGTTCCCACAGAATCGACCAAAACTTCCCAACAAATCGTTTGTCTCGATCACATACAATGGAGGTGGGTAATCCAAAATGAACCCATACATTCTGAGAGAACAACTTTGCAGTTTGTTCAACTGTAATATGTTTATTACAAGGTATCAAAATACACATTTTTCTAAACCTATCAACAACAACATATAAATAGTCATTACCTTTCCGAGATTTAGGCAGTCCTCCAACAAAGTCCATGGAAACACTTTCCCAAGGATGAGAAGGAACTGGTAGTGGAGTGTACAAGCCTAGTTTTCTATTGCTGGGTTTGCTTTTAGCACACATGGTACACCCTTTTACATATATAGAAACTATCTCATTCATTTTTGGCCAATAACAAAATCTTTGCAGTTCTGCAACCATTTTACTTACCCCAAAGTGACCTGATATTAGAGAAGTGTGTCCTTCTCAAATTATCTTTACTCTTTCAATTTTTGGAATGCATAGCTTCCCACAATGATGCAAGAGTTGGTCCTTAATGTGTTAATCCAATTCTTCTACTCGTTTTCCTTGACTTAAAGTTGCATATACATTTTTAAAATCTATATCTTGAGTATATTGTTCAATGTAGCTCTCATGCAATACTGAGTTCTGCTTAAGTATAGTAGATGCATTTATAACTGGTCTAGATAACATATCTGCAACTTTATTGTGTATGCCCTTTTTATATCTGATGACTAAATGAAACTATTGTAGAAAACCCATCCATCTATAATGTCTTGATTGCTACAACTTAGTTTGGTAGTGTAGATATTGAAGTGGTTGATGATCAGTATGTATAACTGTCTCTTTGCCCATTAAATAATGTTTCCACTTTTTCACTTTGTACTAATGCATACAATTCTTTATCATATGTGGGATAGTTAACTACTACAGAATTAAATGTCTCAGAATGATAAAATATAGGTTTACCGTGATGTATCAACACTGTTCTCATGGCATAGTAACTGGAATCCATTTGGATCTCAAATGGTCTTTGAAGATCGGGCAGTGCTAGTATTGGTGCTATACTAATCCTTTCTTTCAAGGTGTCGAAGGTTTTCTGATGTTTGTCTCCCCACTAAAACACCTTATTCAATCCTGTTAAAGCATGTAAGGGAGCTGCAATTAAGGAAAAGTTAGAAAAGGACTTTATCCAATATTGTGCTACTCCTAAGAAGCTTCTAACTCCTGTAGAAGATTTGGGTTTGGGCCAGTTTACAGTGACTGCCACCTTAGAGGGATCTATCTTCAATTTACCACCCCCTACTATATGTCCCAAATAATTCAAAGATGTTTTTCCAAATTCACATTTTGAGAGTTTAACATAAAGTTTTTCCCTTTTCAAAACATCTAGTGTTTTCTTAACATGCTTTAAGTGTTCTTCCCATGTTTTGCTAAATATAAGAATGTCATCCAGATATACAATAACAAAATCATCAAGAAAAGGTTTGAGTACATCATTCATTATTCTCATGAAAGTAGCAGGAGCATTAGCTAAGCCAAAAGGCATAACCAGCCACTCATACAATCCCTGCTTTGTTTTGAAAGAAGTCTTCCATGCATCTTGTTCTGCAACTCTGACCTGATGTTATCCACTATGCAAGTCTAACTTGGAAAAATAAACAGCTTCCTTTAACTGATCTAATAGATCATCTATGCGAGGAAGAGGGTAACGATTTTTTATTGTTATCTTATTCAGTGCTTGGTAATCAATGCACATTCTCCACGAGCCATCTTTCTTTCTCACCAAAATGATTGGAGACCCACATGGCGATGTGCTAGGTCTGATGAACCCCTTCTCGAGCAACTCCTGCACCTGCTTCTTGATTTCTGCATTCTCTAAAGCAGACAACCTGTACATTCCAATGTTAGGCAATGGAGCATCTTGCTGCAAATTAATATCATGCACTATTTCCTTTTTGGGTGGCAGACCTTTAGGTTCTTGAAACAAGATATCATATTCTGAAACAACCTTTTCTAAATCAGCTTGCTGTTTAGCATCACAACCCTCAAATACATTGGTTTTATCATGTTTCTTTTCCTTTACAACCATCAGTAAAAATTGTTTGCATGAATTTACAATTCGTTTCATGTGCCCTGAGTTTATGAGAGTATAATTATTCTTGAGCTTATGAGCTCTTATAATATATTTGATTCCATCTTCAACGAGGAGATATTTGTTCTCATCTCTATAGAAAATAGCTTTTCTATCATACAAGTAGGGACTTCCCAAAACAATTCCACATATATCCAAAGGAACTATGTCTAACTCAACCTCACCTACAAATGCTGACCCAAAAGAAAACTTAAGTTTACATTGTCTAGTCACTTGTAGTTGTGTTTTATCACTTAACCAACCTAATGGGTATGGTTTCTTGTGAGGTGTAGTCAATAATCCCAACTTCTTTACAATTGCTTCATAAATTAAATTTACTTGTGAGTCATTATCAAACAAAGTATCAAAATTTTGATGCTTGGAAATAACTCGAATATGGAAAAGCTCATGTATTTTTCTCTCATTTTCTTCATTATTAGTAGATCATGCAGAATTACTAGTAGATGCTTAAGAATTTTTACCTTTTATACCTATGGCTGCAATGGTTGTTTCATCTCCTGAGTTTGACCCCAAATCTTTCTGAATAGCTGCAACAATCTTCTACTTCTTGCCCTCGTACGTCTTAGGTCTCAGCTTTGGATGCAGGATCCAACAGTGCTCATCATCATGCCCATCCTTCTTACAGTGAGTGCATGACATCTTGCTTTTCTGGGCAATGTTGGTCTTCCTCTCTTTCCATTTCTGTTTTCTTTTCTCCTTATTCTTGCTTGCAATGGGCTTGGATGATCCCCCAACTTCTAGGTTCCCATTCTTTCCTCTACCTTCTAGATGTGTAGCTTGAAAAGATACCTCATCTATACTAGTGGGATTAAACATGAGGATAGTGTGCCTCATGTAGCTGTGTAGACCACCTATGTACTTCAACGGAGTCTCAGGTGAGTCTAATGAAATTCCTAGAATCAAAGTTCTTTTCCTAAATTCTTGGGTGTAACCTTGTACACTTTTCCATTTCAATTGGCGAAGAGTTTGCTAGCTCATCATGGATTGTTGCATGTAAGCTAGTGGATAGAACTACTTTTTGATTGCAGAAACAAATTCACTCCAGATAGAAAGAATCTTACCATGTTTCTTCATGTCATTTTGTGTCCTGCCTTCCCACCATACCAAGGCAGTGCCACTGAGGCATAGGCTAGCCAACTGAATGTTACTCTTGTCCGAGTCGATACTCTGCACTCTGCAATAAACAACAATTTGTCTGATACAATTATCCATCTTCTCTGCATTCAACTCTCCATCATATATTGGTAAATCAAATTTAACATCTAATTTAATCAGAGATGTCTTCTTTTTACTTTCAGGGCTATTAGGAGGTGCGAGAAATTTTTCTTCTTTCCCTTTGCCTTTTGAGTGGTCATGGAGGAGAGACTCTTCTTCTCCTTTATCTTGTTTGGAGCCTGATGAATCTTCATCTTTGTGTTTCCAAATGTCCCTATACATTTCTTCCACCATTGACTTCAAGGTCATAAAACTATCCATGAACTGGGGATCTAATTTCAAGGGATTTTCTTCTGAAATTTTCTTCTTGGAATAAACTTCCAATTTCTGGGTTAGTTTCAACCAACTCTCCTTCTCTTAATTTAAGCTTTGATCTAGTTATCATTCAACAACAAAATCCAACACAAGCTTTTCTAGCCTTAACAACCTAGAGCTCTGATACCACTTGATCTGAAATCACCCGTAGATGACCTCAGTGAATTAATGAAGGTATTACAAACTCAAGCGTTAGGGTGTGCCTGTGTTATTTTATGCAACTGATCGATAAGATTGTGAAATACACAGACATTGAAACATTAAGAGAAACATGATAAGCAAACACATAAACACAATAAATTTAATAAGGAGTTCACCCAATCCTCCTGGGCTACATCTCCTAGTTCAGCCTTCAGTGGTGGCCTTTCTATTGTGTCTTAAAGCAAATTTTTTACAAGAAGGAGCTCAATTTGAGTCTCCTTTAACAGATGATGATCAGAAGGATTGTACTTGGATTCCCCAAGTCTCTAGAGTACACAGACTCCCCTTACTGAATCTCGACCTCAACTGGTCTCAGTGGTATGAGTCCAATTTGGTACTCACTACCTGACAGGTATACACAGAAGAGTTGCTTGAACCTCTCAAGCCTTCTCTGGAGTTCACAGACTCTTGGACTCTCTCTGTCTCTATCTCTGTCTGCTCTGCATTTTTCTTCTCTCTGGCTCTTGGCTTTTTGCTTCTCTTTTGCTGCCTGCTTTACTCTCTGTCTGTTCGTGGTTTAAAGCCAATTGGTTCCCTGACTGTTTGTTTCCACTTCCCGGTTCTTTAGATCTCCTGCCTCTATCTGCTTGAATTCCCCTGCTTTGCGTCATCGTCACTATAACACTTCACTGATAGGTGGCCATCTGTTTCCTCACGAACTGAGTGTCAGTTCTCTTTGAACAATCGTTATTCCATTACTCCAAGATTGTCCATGAAACTGATTCCTCTGCCAGCTCGGCGGTCATGCTAGACCTCAAATCTTATATGACACAGCCTATTTCCCTGTCGAATCCGGTCATCCATCGGATCCATTTTCCGCTGTTGAATTGGAGCCTCCAGATCCTACGATCTTCGTCCATATCGCGTGGTTAATTTGCGTGATTGTTACTCGCGCAACGTAAGCGGTTTTCTCTCTCATCCGCTGGACACGCATCACCCAGTGTATGGAAACACGTTGGACTTGGTCGAACCCACTTACCTCTTGAAGTACTTGCGATATCCTGCTGGTTTTGGCATGGAACCCACCTTCTGATGGAATCGGCGGTTTCTGCATGGTTTCATGCATTTTGCTCATGACTGAGGGCCTGGGGCTTTCCTTTACTGAGAGGGACACCCTGCTTAGCATTAATCACGTATCAGGAACTGCCTCTATTTTTGGATTTGACCTTCCGTTTGCCAATTTGTGCCAGTGCGTGATCACCATGGGCCAACGGTCAGCGCACATTGACCGAGGGTCCTCGTTGTTCCATGCTAGCCACAAATTACCATTGTCCAGAGGTTATTTTTAATAAGCTTGATATTCATAAGATTTTGAAGCTTGACATAATTTGAAATAGTCATGGAAACTTAGATAATGTTTAAGGATCCAATTCGGATCACACCCCTTGCCATGATAACATACCATGAGATTGTTCACATCTTTCAATCCATGGCTTCATCAAATCAAGATTATTTGCAATGTATAAATGTAGTGCATCCCACTCTCGACCAATTGTAACAAAAAACCATAATTCACCAATAAATATTAGTTACCATGGTCAATATTAATAATTTATGAAAGAATAAATAACAAATAAGTATGATATACACAAAAATGAAAAGTTTATATATATATATATATATATATATATATATATATATATATATATATATATATATATATATATATATATATATCCACATTAAATATTTAATTACCTTTCACTTTCATCATTCTACCTTTCCCCAATAGGTGCTCCCTTTCAAATTTCTGGATGGAGTTCACATCCCAAATGTGATCCACACAAATATTTTCTACTAATATAGGACGAGATTATCTGATATACACCATGGATTGATATGTCATATCTTCGTCCACCATAGAACCATCAGGACTCTTTGTCTAACCAAATCCTTTAGTGATTTCATGTGCCTCTCCACCATTGGTGAGCACCAGTATTGCAGCAATAATGCTGCAACTCCTGAGCTTCCTACTTTACTTTTATCAACCTAGTAGTTCGTAACAGACTTGGAAGCGACAGTGTTGTATGCACAAGTACTAGTTCTTACTGCAGGCTGTCACTTGGTCAGCTGGCGCAAAATTTCTAGGAGCTCAAGCCAACTTATATGGATTCCATATGAAGCTTTATATGTGATGAGAGAAGAAAGGAAGAATGAATTGTAAAGCAAACCTAGCAAACCCTACTTAACCAACTAATCCTACTTTTGCAGAAAGCACTATGAAACCCATGAAATGAATGCCACTAACTATTCTAGGAAGTAAACAACATCTATTCAAGCTATATTTAGAAGGAAATGAGGAAAAAATATCTTTTTGGATTTTTATGTATTTTTATGTGAATTTGTCATGCATGTAATTTATTTGTTTGTGAATGTGGCAGCGAATAGGTGGTGATGGAGGGTGGTTTTGGGACTTGAGAGGATGTAGGATGGTGTGGATGGGTCCTAGGAGGTCTCAAGTGGTCTTCTGGAGGCTTTTCCTGCAATCGGTCTTCAAAAGGAAACCTATAGAAAAATCTACAGGAGGATGCAAGAGATCTACAGGAGGTCTACAAGAGGTCTACAAGAGGTCTACAGGAGGATGCTGAGAGCAGTTTTGAAGGTGGGGGAGTGGGTGGAAAGGGTAGCTGAAGGCTAGAATGATGTGTTAGGGTGCCTAACGTCCACCAAGAATTATTAGGAGAGGGAAATATGGGTGGATTTGTTCAAGGAAAGAGAGGAAAGTCTATGGAAAAGTGCAGAAAACTTAAGGAAGATTTGTGGTGAACTTTGGGCGACCTGTGGGGCATAGATCAAAGAGAAAATGTGATGGATATTAGGCTGACTTGTTGTGAGAAGAGATTTGTTGTAAGAGAACTGAAAAACAAACGAGGAGATTAAGCAAGGAAATTAAGTACATCCAAAAAAACAGAATTTTGCATCAAGCTAGTCTAAACTCTGATCTATGAAGGTAAATGCTGAGAAATGCTAAAAGGAATGAAAGCATGGAAGAAGACTTATTGCAATGACAGAAATGAGCATGGTGAAATCCTATGGAGAAGGAAAATCTGTGTTTTTGTGGCAGCAAGAGGGTCTTGGCCTCAGTTCATGGTCCCATGGGGAGAAAAGGAGGCCAAGGCTCTGTTGATGGTCTTTTTGTATCTTCTTTCTTTCATTGTTCAACCTACTACAGAAAACTCAAATGGAAACAACCTTCTAAATCACCAAAAGCAACCTATTCTTAAACAAGAAAGAAATTTATCTAACATCAACTAATCCATAAATTGAAATGAAACATAAAAGTACAGGAAAAGAGGAGTTTGGCTACTTGGATCGGGGCCTAACCCAAGAGCTTCAGCCCTCTTAGAAGACTCATTGCTAGCTCAAAAAGGATCTCATCTTTATTATCAAAATAGTAATAGGATTACATGAAACTGTCAACAAAAGTAAGCTCGAATTTGAGCAGAGCAAAGCTGTAAAAAAAATTCGAAAATTTGACCAACTTCCTAATGAGGCCCTAGGCCTCTCTACTTATACAACTGAAGTTCTCAACGGCTTCCTTAAAATAAGGGAGGCTTGGCTCCCAAAACTTGAGATAAACAGAAGTTATCCTCCACTTACTCGGTTGCCTCCTAGTGCATTGATTTGGTTGTTTGTGCTTTGAGCTTCATGAAGGAGAATTCGAAATGGGGAGTCATAAATGAGGGGGATACCCTCCTATAAATCCTCTCCTTTGTCCACTTCGAATTATTGATGCCAATTGTCCATTAAATTTTTGACTTTGTCTTCAAAATTCAACAAAAATATGCATTAAACACACATTAGACTCCATGGCATCATAACCAACCCAACTCACTCCATAAGCATAAATATAATCAAAAAACATGCAATAAGCTAAGAGAATGGTGGATTAAACTAAATTAGGAGGCAAAATGAGCCCATATAATTACCCATTTATGGGGCTCATCATCACCCCCCTACTCAAGGTGTTTCTCATCCTCTGAGCAGCTAGTCCATATCCTCATCTTTGATGGCCCTGTTGACCTCCCTAACATCCCATGCTTCTGATGTGAGCCCCTCTTCCTTGTCATGGAATCCTACCTTTCTGTCTACCTCTTCCCACTCCTGTTGCTCTTCTTCCTTTGTTCTTCCTTCTAGCATGCCTAACAACAGTGGGGGACTCAGTTTGAGGCCAATCCAATTGACCTTCAAACTCTGCATGGAGCGCTTATATTGTGGCACTCTCCTTAATACTTCTTTCATCCTTGTTGGGGAGGGATACTCCCTGATTTGCAAACTGTGTGGTAAGGTATTCCACCTCCTCATACAAGCATGAATAAAGTTATCCCTAAGTAATCTTTCCATATCCTCAAAATGTGCAGTGGCTTGAGCTTGATCATTGATATATTTAGGGGCAATTTGGGAATTGTTTGCAAGTAGTTGATGTGTGCTTATGAGGGACATGGGATCTGATGGCTCAGCTCTGATCATTAAGGGCTCATTCTGCTCCTTTATCATCAACTTTCCTATTTCTATTGCCCTTAACTCCTCATGATTCATCCATGAGGCCATGGCCATTAGTTGCAGGTCCCCTAGCCTAGCATTGGGGTCCCACACGTTCATGTCTATGAGGGCCATGTTATGCAAATAGAATTCTGCTATGTTTGCCTTGTCTTCTGAAGAGCTATGGTCACATAGGTCCACGAACTGTCTGTAATCCTGAAAAGGTATTGTGCCTCTTTGTGCCAAAGTCTTTATGTGAAACTGTAGCCATTGGTCCTTGAGGTACAATCCATATGATTTTTCTGGTGTTCTACATTGCACTACCTCCATGGACCAGCTGGCCATGCATACTAGTTGTGTCTCCCTCTCTTGCAACTATCTTCTAAGTAATGCATTTTCTGTTTCCAAGTGAGTTCTTGAGATTGCCTCTCTATATCTTACAACACTTAACTCCCTACTCATTTCTCTAAGCTTTTTCTCCATGTGACCAATATCCTCTACTCCCTTGGATTTGGCGATTTTCATCCACCTATGGCTCCTTATTCTTTCTTTCTCCAACTCAAAGGATAGTGGAATTACAAATTTTTGTGGAATTATCCTTCCTCCTTCAAGGAGGCAGTAATATGAGGCAAGGCTGGGCTGGGGATCATGTTCTTGTGGCTCTGTAGCTTCCTCCTTCCCCTTTGGCTGTTCTTCTACCCTTTTCTCAAGTTTCTCGATCTCCTGTAGCTTTGACAGGGCCTCCTGTAGAACAGTTTGTGCCTCCTGCAGAACTGTTTTTGAGTCCTGTAGTTGCACTCTTTCCTTCCAGGTGGAAGATCTAGGAGTCCCTATTTCATATGTGATAGGGGTTTTAGAGGGGGATTCTTCCCCTTTGATAGTGGGTGAATCTTCAATTATGATGGGCACTATTGAGGATGGCTATCGTTTCCCTGTTTTTATCCTTGTGCTCTTCTTGGCCTTGAAATACATGGAGGCCTGCCTTTTTATTTTCTCTTTTGGTTTAATTGGAATGCTCAGGGTAGTAAGGGTAGTTGTTGCCTTCTTTCTAAGGTCTTAGGAGACACTTTTGTCTTTTTTGCTAGCTCTGTTTTCTCTGTTTCTTCCTTTTCTGCCTCTTCATCCTTCTCCTCTTCTATCTTGGTATCTTCCCCCTCCTTCTCTTGTTCAGCAGAGTCATCAGTTGCTTCACCTTCTCCCCCTTTCTTCTCTTCTTCCTCACTGTCAAAAGGACTGATATCATATGTGAGGGCCTTTAGGTCATCTTTTGCTGTCATGTTCCTAAATATTTCCCATGCTATGGGGATTGTGAAGGTATGGAGGGCTTCTTCCACTAACATTTTAATTAACCCACGGTGATCCAGCTGATCTGGACTCCCTACCTTAAACTTAATGCTGGATTCTATGAGGAATTGCAGGAGGAAATAGGGAATGTTGAGTTTCTGGGGTGTTGGAGTGTCCATGCCATATCTTAGCTCATGGAGGAGTCTAAAATGGTAGCCATAGACTATGTTATACCTTCACTCACAGGAAATATATTTGATGATTTGGTAACTGCCTCATCCCAAGGGTAGGGTATGCTTGTCCTTCTAATGCCATTTTTGTTTTCTACAGGATGTTCATTGTTTTGGGAGAAGTTTTTCTTGGCAGCTTGTCCAATTGGATTTTCATCTTTGCTCTAAGGTAATCCAAGAGGAAGGGTGGTAACCATACTGATAAATTCTAGGGTGATTTCCATGGAGAGACCTCTAAAATTAATAGTTGCATGGGTCCTTGAGTGAGGGACTAAAGAGAGAGAAAACTCCTGAGCCACTTCTTCATCAAACCCTTATAATTTCTCAAAAAATGGCATCCAATTTGCTCTCGTGAATATGGCTACTACTTGGAGGTGTTCATAGAGCCTAACTAAATTCGTGGGATCCTTCCTCATGAATCCCCCTGTCATTGTGCTTATACCCCTTTTGAACACCCAAGGTAGAGATGGAGACACGTTTTTTGAGGAAAACAAAAGAAAACTGTGTTTTTTTTTCTTCAGAAAATAGGCAGAAAATTTTCATGGAATTCCTCTTCTTCTATGGAATCAATTCCTTAAAATTGTATCATTCCTTGCATATATTTACAATCAAGGTGGGTACGCACAAAACCTACCTCCTCAAGCCATAAATCGAGCAAAAAACTGTGTTTTCTCCTGAAAAATGACTTACTACCCCTCCTGTAGAACTGCTTGTAGGTGCTCCTGTAGAACGCTAATAGCAGGAGGATGGATGAAAGCGATGGAGAATGATGGTTTTGAGGCTATGGTGGTGACAAAGAGCTTTCTGTAGCTAAGTGGACGAGAATAGAATGAAAGAAAAGGCGGTGGAAGAGTTTCAAGGTGGAGTACTTATTTCTTATTTTAGATATTTTCGGTGATGGGGTGAGATGGAAAAAATGTACGTTGCCATATTTGGACCATTGGTCCCCACTTGCCTTGTCATCATGGCTCTTTCCCGCAATCACCTCTCATCATTGCATCGGAGTTTGCAAACGCTCCACAACCTGTGCTTGAGATTTTTCTTCTGAGTTGACTAGGTGCACGTGTGGTGGCATCTTCGGATGAGTGCAATCACTCGATGAGGGTGGACAACTAACTGGCCACCTTTTCTCGTTCAAACCTGACCATCTCATTTTCTTATGCATATTTTCCAATTACATAGATGCAACAGAGGAGAGGGTTTAGTCACTTACCAGTGAGTCAAATGTACGTGTTGTAAGGCATTTTGGTTCCTTTTGCTGCTGCATGTTTGTATTTCAGTTGCTGCACGCCTGTATTTCCTTTGTTGCATGCTCTCTGCTTCCTGATGTGTGGCTTTTTTGCTTTGTGTAGGTATCCTCTAGTTGGATCTAGCTTCAGATGTCCCCTTCAATCCCATGGTTGCACTTCTTTTTCTGTTGTGGCTTGATTTTAATGGGATCAACTGCTACAAGAATTCCTACAGGAGCTCCTGTAGCTGCTTCTCCCTTTAAAAGTTTTAGCTGATTTTTATGCTGGGATTTGTGAGGATTGGGCAAGAGATGCTGATGGAGATGGAGAGGTACTTGAGAAGCTACAAGTGAGATTTGAGGTGTTGCTCCCTTTATTTTTTGTTTTTTTCTAAAAACTGGTTTTTTGTGTTTTCTATGACAAGAAGGAAAAAATGATGATGATGATGTGATGCAGATGTGGAATGGATGGAAGGGAGGGTGGATAGCTTTAGGAGGGTCTACATGCTCTTCATGAAATTTCCTAGCCCCTCAAACTTCTTTTTGGAACCCTTTCTGGCTCTCTGTGATTTCTACAAGAGGCTCCTGTAGAAAAAATGGGGCCTCCTGTAGAACACACAGTTTCTCAGAAAAAAACACAGTGGGGTGGAACAAAGGTCAGAAATGATGGAGAAGCGTGTGGAGGAGATGAAATAGGCTTTGCGGCATCTTCTATTTCTCCATGTGGTCCTCCTGCAAACTGCAATGCACATTAAATTCAATTTTCTTTTTCTTCTTTTCTCTGTTTTTTTTTTTTTTTTGAAAGACAACTAGGGTGCCTCAAGGAGGTTTTCACCTTGATTGCCTTCCCTAGGCGCCTCTAAGGGAGGTTTTCACCCAGGGATCTTATTCTCTTTTTCTTTTCTCTTTTTTGCATCACTGGGCCGCCTCAGAAGAGGTTTTCAACCCGATGATGGGACTCAAGCGCCTCATGGAGGTTTTCACTTGAGTCCTTATTATCTTTCTCTTTTTTTCTTCTTCAGTGAGTGGGTGAAGTGGAGGCTAAGACATGTTCCACTACCATCACTGTCTTATTCATATCTTTAATGAACTCTTGCTTGGAGAGGGGCTTCTTGTAAATTTTCAACCTATGTCCATTGACAAGCATGGGGATGGCTTCCTCATCAATGGTTCTGATCAAGATTGAACCATTGCCATTGCATTTTTCCATAGTGTAGGGTCCCAGCCATCTTTTCCTCGGCTTGCCTTTGAAGTCTTTATACCTCGAGCCATAGAGCAGTGCCCAATCTCTCTCTTGGAATTGCTTCTCCTTGATATTTTTGTCATGCCATATATTCCTCTAAAGCTGAACTACCTCTGTGTGGAGAAGGGCATGCAATCTTTGTTCATCCAATCCATTGAGCTGGAGTAGTCTTTCCTTCTATGCATGGCTGAGGTCTAGGTCCAGCTGAGCCGCCATCCTTAGTTTATTGAATTCAAATTCTATTGACAGTAAATCTTTCTTTCCATAGACCAGTTCATAGGGTGTGAACCCTGTGGTGGTCTTCCATGTTGTTTTGTAGACCCAGGTGGCCTCAATTAATCTATCCGGCCAATCTTTTCTGCTACTGCTCACTACCTTGGTCAGAATTCCTTCCAAAGCTCTGTTAGTGACTTCCACCTGCCCATTGGCTTGTGGATGGTAAGGGGTGGAAGTCCTGTGCTTGATTTTATGATGTGTGAGCAGGTCTTCAATCAAATTGGAAGTGAACTGTTTGCCTTGATCTGTGACCAGTTCTCTTTGGATACCCGAACTAATAGAATATGTTTTCTCTTAAAAACTTAGCTACTTTTCCTCTATTGTTGCTTTGATTGCTTTTGTTTCTTCCCACTTTGTCAGATAATCGATGCACACAATGTTGTATTGTTTCTATTTTGAAGGAGGGTTGATAGGACCCACAAAGTCCATGCCCCACTTCTCAAATGGCTCGAAGGTCACTTGAGGTTGCATGGGAATATCATCCTTTGGAGTATGTTTCCCCATCCTTTGACACCGATCACATTCGCTAGTGTATCTCCTCACATCTTGATGAAGAGTGGGCCAATAGTAGCCTGCTTGCAATATCTTGAAGGCAGTCCTCTTTGTCACAAAGTGGCCTCCACAAGGCCCATCATGACAGGTCAGGAGAATGTAAAAAACTTCCTCCTCCTTGAAACATCTTCTCAAGATCTGATCTAGGCCAAGTTTGAAGAGATTCCCCCAATCCAAGTGAAAGGGGCGCTTTTCCTCATGATCTTGCTCTTCTCCTTTGAGGACAGGTGTCGTGGAAACTGTGCTAAAACTAACTAATTTGCTATATCAACAAACCATGGAGAGAGTAATGATATAGCAAATAGGTGTTCATCTGGAATTTGATCATCCACCATTCCTTTTTCACCTGCAGGAAAATTTACTCTAGACAAAAAGTCAGCAACAACGTTTTCTTTACCAGGCTTATCAACAATGGTCAAATCAAACTACTGTAGTAAAAGAAACCATCTAATAATTCGAGCATTTACATCCAGTTTGTTCATTAAATATCTAATTGCAACATGATCAGTGTGCACAAGGGTTTGATAGCCTGTGATATAATGTCTGAATTTGTTTAAGGAATTCACTATAGCTAGGAGTTCCATCTCGGTCACCGTGTAGTTTAACTATGCCTTTGATAAGTTTTTGCTTATAAAGTATATGGCATAAGGTAACTTTTCATCAATTTATCCTAAGGTTTCTCCTATTGCTTTGTTCGAGGCATCTGAGTGAATGTGGAAAGGTAGGGCCCATTTTGGGCCTCTCAAAATTGGGGCAGTCACAAGTTTGCTTTTCAAGGTATCTAGGCTTCTTGACAGGTTTCAGACCATATGAACTCGACACCTTTTCCTAGAAGACCAAACAACGAAGAGGTTAACTTATTAAAATCTTTAATGAATCTTCTGTAATATCCAGCTAAGCCTAGGAAACTTCTGACATCTCTCACCTTTTGAGGAGGTGGGACCCTTTGGATAATAGCAATTTTGTTGGGGTCCACCTGCAATCCTTGTTGAGATATTGCATGACCCAGCACGGTCCCTTCAGTCATCAAGAATTCACATTTTTCCAGACTGAGGGACAGGTTCATTTCAATACACTTGTCCAAAAATTTTCCTAGGTTAGATAAAGCTTCCTGAAAGTTAGAACCATAAGGAGTAAAATAATCCATATATATTTCCACTGCATCATGAACCAGTTCAGAAAATATACTCAATACTACTCTCTGGAAAGTGGCTAGAGCATTACACAAACCAAAAGGGAGGACTCGATATGCAAAGTTACCCCAAGGACAACTGAAAATGGTCTTATCCTTGTCTTCCAGGCTGATTTGAATCTGATTGTACCAAATAAACCTATCTAGGAAGGAGAAAAACTTTTTCCCCGCCAAACCATCTAACACTTGATCTATGAAAGGAAAAGGAAAATGGTCCTTTTTAGTGGCTTTGTTCAATTCCCTATAGTTGACACAGATTCTCCACTTACAATTTTTCTTTGGCACTAGCACCAAAGGAGAGACCCATTCACTGTCAGAGATGGGGTAGATGAATCATGCATCAAGTAATTTTTGCAGTTCTTCCTTAACAATGTCTTCAAGGGCTAGATTCATCCTCCTTTGAGGTTTCCTGACTGGTTTGCAATCTTCCTTAATGTATATATGATGAGTACATACTGAAGGCTGCACTCCCTTCATCTTCTTGTAACTCCAGGCGAAGGCATCTAAATGTTTTCTCAATAATCTGCACAGATCCTTCTCCTGGGAAGTGGATAGGGATGGATTGATTTTCAAGGTTCTGTCTAGGCCGAACTCTATATTCTTAACACAAAGAGAGGTCAGGTTGGCCACACAGAGATCAATTAAGGAATTGTCTTGGGTTTCTTTCAATATATCTTCTAATAGCAAGGTACTACAGGGTGGATTCTGAATTATATTTTCAATGATATCATCCCCATCTTGTGATTTTTCCCCCATGACAGTTTCTAATACATAAAGTGGTGCAGAATAGACTTCATCCTCATCCTCCTCCTCCAACCAGAGAGGTAGATCATGTTCTAGCAAGGGTTGGGCAGGAGGGTATAGGATTAACTGCTTGGACATATGCCCGTTCTTGATGGTCATGTTCCCAACTCGACAACTGATTTAGGCATCGACAGTAGCCAACAAGGGTCTCCCCAGGATGAGAGGATACCCAGTGAGATTTTCCTTCGGCTGGAGAACTAAGAAATCAGCAAGGTACTCCCATGAATCAATGGAGACCATCACATCTTCCACAATCCCTTCAGGGGTCACGGTGGAGCGGTTTGCTAGCTGCAGTACTATCGTGGTCGTCCTCAAGGAGCCCTGGAGGCTAAGTTTGAGCATGGTGTCCTTTTTTAATCACATTAATGGTAGCTACTAGATCAATCAAGGTATGTGGGATCATGGTGCCATTGATGTGGACATCAATTACTGGGCTTCCAGGGTCTAGATATTTCAGACAAATTACCTACCCCAACATCAGGTCGGACAATTGTCCTATGAAATTGATGGTTGGGTCATCTCTCTTGCGCCTGCTTGGATGCCTAAAGAACTTCTCTTTGATCATCCTATTTTATATAGGCACATCTTTTATGGCTTGGAGAAGTGGTATTTTCACACACAACTGCTTCAATTCTCCCATAAGTTCAGTTTCTTCTGGGGTGGGTTGTGTTGTCCTCGATAGTCTCTCAGGAAAGGGTGGAACTACTTTAGGTTCACTTTCCTCTTTATCTTCCTCAACCTCCCTAGGGGGAGGCTGGCTATCTGGGAGAACCTTCCCAGATCGCAGTTTAATCTCCTGAATCTCCACAGCGTAAGTTGGGCATGATGGTTCCCCACTATATACTTGCTGAGCCTGTCTCGGCTGGGCAGGCATTTGGGGTTGCCTTGGTGGAGCAGGAGGCAATGGTTGAGGTTGAGCAGGTGGTGGAGCAAAAGAGCGGGAGGAGAGTTGTACTAGGGCCTCCACCCCTGATGAGATGCATTCCACTAAGGTTGTGGATGAGCTTAGGATTAAAATGAATGAGAGGCTCGTTTGGCATGATACTGAGGTGGAAAGGACCAAGGAGGAGGCATGGACCAGGAAGGATGAGCAGGAGGGCCCCAAGAAGGTATGGAAGTGACTTGGTTGGGGTTGTAGTATGCCTGAGATGTCCCTTGCATCCCCTGCTGGTATTGTCTAGGTCCATTTGGTCTCCTCTGGTTCATGAAATAGAGTGGTTCAGTGGCTTCTTCACCCCCCTGGTATACAGCTTTAAGTTCAGGAAAGGAAGGGCACTTATCTATAGAATGATCTTCTTCACAGACTGAACAAACCTTTATAGAGTTTAATGGACATTCATTCCTAGGATGCCTTCTGGTGCACCTAGGACAAAAAATGGCCAAAGCCCTCTCTGCTTCCTCTTGTTTCCTTTTGATATGAAAGGTATCCATTTGCATGGCAAGAGTCTATAGCATCTCACTCTTGAAGTCTTCCAGCATGTTTCCAAGTTTACCTTTAATGGATGAATTGGATGAGGAGGTACTAGCTATGGTTTGACTCCCCCTACTTTTCTTTCTGGCTGCTCTAGAATGGTTTCTAAGCACAATCTTTATGTCCTCATAGGTAGTTGGTAGATGTCTCCCTCGATCAGTAGATGGAGGGTGTCTAGAAGGTCTTTCAAAATTCCCCTTAGCAGGACCAACTTCAAAGATTCAGGGTCAAGTGTGCACCTGGCCCTTTTGTAACTGAGCTAGAACCTCTCTTCATAATCTTCCAAGGATTCATCACTTCCCATGGTCATTCAGAAGACTTCTTCCTTGGTATCTTTTGACCTACAGTAGTTTCAATATTTGTTATTAAATACCTGCTGCATCTGAGCCCAAGTTGTGATGCTATTGCTAGGTAACCCCATGAACCAACGTAATGCTGCATCCTTGAGAGTAGAAGGAAATAGTTTCAATTTTTGCTCATCTTCTGCATAGTCATAGGTTTGACAGATAGCAACAAACTCAAACAAGAAGGTGTCAAGATCTTTTGTAGTCAAACCATGGAAGTGAGGTAGGGTTGAGAGACTTATATTCTTCATTTTGGTGTCCTCACTGGTGTCCCAGATGGGAAAGGTACCTTCTGTTCTTTCTCCATTACCCCTAGCATTTCTATTTTCAGCCATTGTCCCAGGAGGGATGTTTTCTTCTTCTTCTTCCCCTATAGGTTCTTCAAATATCTCTGGTTGTTCACCTAAACGTTCTTCTTGATCACTGCCACTGAAGAAGAGAGAAGGTTGGCTATGTGATGTAGTGGGGGTGTTGGGCAAGAATTTTCTTGAATTATCTCTGTTCCTACGAGGCATGAAAGGAATATTTTGGTTGGTTTTTGTTTTTTTTTCACTGATTGCACCTGCAAAACTAAAATTGATTGAACAAACAAATTGCAACTAACTAAAATGAACATGCTGAAATGAAATTGCAGAACTGAAGAGGAAAGAAAATGAAATGCGGAATTGAAAGCAAGGAAATGACTAATCTACTTTTGCTGAAATGGAAATTGCAAAATTGAAAAGGAAAGCAAATGAAATGCAAAGCTGAAAGCAAGGAAAGGTCTATTCTACTTTTGCTGAAATGAAATTTTCAAAATTGAAAATGAAAGCAAATGAAATGCGGAGATGAAAACAAGGAAAGGTCTATTCTACTTTTTCTAAAATGAAATTTGCAGAATTGAAAATGAAAGCAGGGAAATGCATAAACTGAAAGAAACAACTACTCTACTTTTGCTGAAATAACCTACTTAGCAGAATGTTGCGATAGAAAATAGAAGAAAGCGGTAATCACAAAATACTCTGACGCTTCCTGGGCAACGACGCCAAAAAGCTGGTGAGCACCAGTATTGTAGCAATAATGCTACAACTCCTGGGCTTACTACTTTACTTTTATCAACTCGGTAGTTCGTAACAACCTTGGAAGCAACGGTGTTGTATGCACAAGTACTAGTTCTTATTGCAGGCTGTCACTTGGTCAGTTGGCACAAGATCACTAGGAGCTCAAGCCAACTTCTATGGATTCCAGATGAAGCTTATATGTGATGAAATAAAGGAAAGCTTACTCTACAGAGGCTACTATACTTGCAGAAAGGAATACTGAATTCTAAAGCAAACCTAGCAAACCCTACTTAACAACTAATCTTAATTTTGCAGAAAGCATTATGAAAACCATGAAATGAATGCCATTACCTATTCTAGGAAGTAAACAACATCTATTCAAGCTATTTCTACAAGGAAATGAGTAAAAACCATCTTTTTGGATTTTTATGTGAATTTGTCATGCATGTAGTTTATTTGTTTGTGAATGTGGCAGCGAATAGGTGGCGATGGAGGGTAGTTTTGGGACTTGAGAGGATGTAGGATGGTGTGGATGGGTCCTAGGAGGTCTCAGGTGGCCTTCTAGAGGCTTTTCCTACAATCGGTCTTCAAAAGGAAACCTACAGGAAAATCTACAGGAGGATGCAGGGGATCTACAAGAGGTTTACAGGAGGTCTACAGGAGGATGCCGAGAGCAGTTTTGAAGGTTTTGAAGGTGGGAGAGTGGGTGGGAAGGGTAGCTAAAGGCTAGGATGATGTGTTCGGATGCCTAGGGTCCACCAAGAATTATTAGGAGAGGGAAAGATGGGTGGATTTGTTCAAAGAAAGAGAAGAAAGTCTACGGAAAAGTGCATAAAACTTAAGGCAGATTTGTAGTGAACTTTGGGTGACCTGTGGGGCATAGATCAAAGAGAGAATGTGATGGCCGATAGGCTGACTTGTTGTGAGAAGAGATTTGCTGTGAGAAAACTGAAAATCAAACAAGGAGATTAAGAAAGGAAATTAAGTACATAAAAAAAAATAGGATTTTGCATCAAGCTAGTATAGACTCTGATCTATGAAGGTAAATGCTACAAGGAAAGAAAGCATGGAAGAAGACTTATTGCAAAGACAGAAATGAGCATGGTGAAATAGATCTAAAGCAAGCATTAACCTTTTAACAAACTACAACACTATAAATCCTATGGAGAAGGAAAATCTGTGTTTTTGTGGCAGCAAGAGGGTCTTGGCCTCAGTTCATGGTCCCATGGGGAGGAAAGGTTGCCAAGGCTCTGTTGATGGCCTTTTTGTATCTTCTTTCTATCACTGTTCAACCTGCTACAGAAAACTCAAATGGAAACAACCTTCTAAATCACCAAAAGCAACCTATTCTTAACCAAGAAAGAAATTTATCTAACAGCAACTAATCCATAAAATGGAATGAAACATAAAAGTATAGGAAAAGTGGAGCTTGGCTGCTTGGATCGGGCCCTAACCCAAGAGATTCAGCCCTCTGAGAAGACTCAGTGCTAGCTCAAAAATGATCTCATATTTATTATCAAAATAGTAATAGGATTACATGAAACTGTCAACAAAAGTAAGCTCGAAGTTGAGCAGAGCAAAGCTGCAACAAAAATTTGAAAATTTGACCAACTTCCTAATGAGGCCCTAGGCCTCTCTACTTATACAACTGAAGCTCTCAACGAATTCCTTAAAATGAGGGAGTCTTGGCTCCCAAAACTTGAGATAAACAGAAGTTATCCTCCACTTGCTCGATTGCCTCCTAGTGCATTGATTTGCTTGTTTGTGCTCCGAGCTTCATGAAGGAGAATTCGAAGTGGGGAGTCATAAATGACGGGGATACCCTCCTATAAATCCTCTCCTTTGTCCACTTCAAATTATTGCTGCCAATTTTCCATTAAATTTTTGACTTTGTCTTCAAAATTCAACAAAAATCTGCATTAAACACATACTAGACTCCATGGCATCATAACCAACCCAATTCACTCCATAAGCATAAATATAATAAAAAACATGCAATAAGCTAAGAGAATGGTGGATTAAAATAAATTAGGAGGCAAAATGAGCCCATATAATTACCCATTTATGGGGCTCATCAACCATCCACATTGACCTTGTGTGTACAAGTCCACACAATTAAATCTCCTCAACTTGGTGTATGCGGTAGTGCTCTTATGCATTGAAAATTCTAGAGGTAGATACTTTATCATTTCACACATTCGTTGACGAATATCTCTATTCCAATTGTTTATATAATCTTTATGTATTTCTTTCAATGAAAACCATCTATAGATGATGCAAGAAAATAACATGTTTCAACAAAACATAATATTTTACATTACAAGTAAAACATGTGTCATTAATTCGATTAAAAAATAATTTAAAAAACACTCAACGTATAAAATTACTACTTCCCATGCATTTCCAAGATCATATATAACTTTTTTGATGTCGTTGTTGAATTTGTTTGGGAGAGATAGAGGTAGAACATATTGTAATAATAAAAATGAATCGTTACTTGTTTAATCCAAAGTAGACAAAAAAAACCATTATATATATATATATATATATATATATACCTTAATGAAGGTATGCCATGCATGTGTTTTTACCCCACCATATTCACCTTTCTTTGTTAAGATATTATTTATGTTTGAATAAGATCCCATGGGAAATTTAGTTCTTTGAATGACCTCTTTTAGATCATTTCTTTGCTTCTTTGTTAATCACCATTGAAGGTAGTTTTGGTCTCCATTGTTATTTGATCGTATCCCACTTTTCATTGCATGATTGGCTTCCACAATGCCATTACAAATTTTGAGGATTTTTTCTTTGCCCCTCCTACCATCTATGTTCCACCATAAAGTTTCTATCACATTCTTCCTGATATGCATTATATTAAAAAATGGGCTATTCTTCAGTGCTCATAATAGGGAAACCTCATGAATTGAGAAGGATGACTTTTCATTCCTCGTGGAAGCCCATCATGTCCTTCATGACAATTTTTGTTATATTCCAACTTCCCGGTAGGTGAGGTGTCATTTTTCATTGTTTTAATCTAGTCTCTTCTTTCCCATTGAAAAGTTTCTTTTTGGTAGCACAATACCTATGGTTATAGAGAGGAAGTCCCTATACTCATCAAACACCTCCTTTCCTAAACTTGTTGAATGGCGAGATTTCATCTTAGGACCACAAATTGGACATGCAAATTTGCCCTTTGTTTGAAGGCTTGCAAGAGATGGATTAATGCCAATTATAAATGAAGGGATTATTTAAAAAAAATGAATGATATAGTCTAATTGAAATAATTATATACTATTAAAGTGCAATGGAATGTTACATACCACAAAAATGTGTTAGTCCTGGAGCATCATGAATTGTCCATACAAGTATTCCATGGAATTGAAATTGCCTCTGCCTTATTGGTTTATAGATGTCATACATAGTGATGCTGACCCATAAATTAATTGACTTGTCGATAAGAGGCTCGATATATACACTCATATCTTTAACTTGGTACTTAACTAATTGTTTGAAATTACACATAATTACTACTATGATATGTACATATAAGTAAATAAATAAATATAACATATTATGCACCAAAAAACAAGAGAAATGAAAATGTTACAATATTCGAAAAATTAATGTAAACAAATACCTGTAACAATCATTGTCAACATAATGTGCTCCCTTTTTATTGACATCTAAGGAGGAAGGTTATTGTTGATAACAAAAAATGGCCACACTAAGTAAATATATCTGAGCTCTCTAAATGGATTAACACTGTCAACTGCTAATGAAAGCCTATCATTATGAGGTTGAACTTTAAAATGGGGCCATTTTTCCTCAATTTCCATAAATGCATAACCATATTTAAACATTCAAAGACAACAATATCCACTTCTCTTCCGTGCATGATAATCCATAAGCTGTGTTTCTTTGATGCCTGAACAATTGTTGCAAACATGGAATTATGGGAATATGACGAAGAAATTTTTGAGGAACTTTTTTGTTATTTGATCGGTTCGATGTCTACTACTGTCACATTTTGAGCAATTTGTTTTTGATGCATGTTGTCCATAATATATAATATGATCATTATGACATGCATCTATAGCTTGATACTCCATTCCAATTCTTTCATATTGACATACAAATCTCACTATATGCGAGGTAACTTATTTGATGATAGTAACATAAATTCACCTAGAAATCTAGTACAACATAAAAAAGCACTAATTAGTGTGAATAATATTAATCATAAACATTTCACTCTTATTTTACTCATTAATTAACACAACAAAAAAGGAAAAAAAATCAACCTTTCATGTGATGAAACATATTACGTATTATACCTTAGTATTTGCATCATACAAGTGTTTGAAGAACCATTCAAAACCTTTAAATTCACCAACAATAATGTAGCAAAGATAATATTTTCTCTTGAGAATTCATGAAGTGGTGTCATTACCTTCTTTAGCACATGTTCATTGTCACAATTAATAACATCATCATTCTCATGATTGACAGACAAGTTTTGGATAAATTCATTTGTCCCATCATATTGAACTATGTTATTATTTCCCTCTTCATCCATATGATAATTATCTTGATCTTCAATATTCACTCCATGTTCCTCAACTTGCAGAACATTATTTCTAGTGCTACTACTTGGAACATATAGATCACAATACCTAGGGGGCGAGCTTGACTTTATAATAATTACTAACAATCATGTGAAATTAGTCTGCGAAAAATATTATAAGAATAAAAAAAGTGTAAATACGATTAATATAAAGAAAAAGTATATAATTATTCATAAATAGCTTACCACCAGATGATATTTGTTCCCCTCTTTAATGTGCCCATTCTTCCTACAATGTCTATCAGTTGTTTCATATGAAAATCTCCATGAACCTTTGCACCTGAAAATCTTGCAAGGGAAATAACATTTCCCATCATTGTTCATTGGTTTATTAGTTCCCCATCTAATATCTTTTGACATTCTTCCCAGGAACAAAACAATTCTGTAAAATAAAATTTAATTTTTGCTTGCGAAAAAGGCCTTATAACTTTGAGAATTATTATATTTATAACAAATATGTTGCAACATATCTTACATGTGGAATATTTATATTTTATCTTTCATCGAAATTCCAACAGTACATGAATAGTTAAAGTAAAAAATGACTAATAAAAAAAATGGTCAATTTTTTGTTGGAATACCGACTCCATATATATTTTCCGTCAGAATTTCGCTGTGATATGGAATGTTCATGTAGTTGTTAGAAGAAAAATTATTTCTCTAGAAATAGTCATTGAAATTCTTAC
Organism: Pinus tabuliformis; assembly: GCA_031772625.1. NCBI lineage: Eukaryota > Viridiplantae > Streptophyta > Pinopsida > Pinales > Pinaceae > Pinus > Pinus tabuliformis. Next base: position 832,475,815 of record CM062807.1, on the reverse strand, counting down.
ACTCATGACATCAAAATTCTAACGACCAATTTCTAAGTCGTACAAATTCTAATGGCCTAAAAATTAACCGTCAGAATTTCGACTCCTGAGAAATAAGTCATTGGAATTCTGATGAACATAGGTACTTTACGCAAACAAAATTATAAAAAATGGCACTTTTCTTGACCTTTGAGACAATATGGGCCATATCATCTGACTATGTTGTCAAAATTTAGTCCTATATGTAGTAATGAGCCTTGATACAAGGAAGAATAGGGTTCGATATCAACACCGTATGATCACCAACCCACCCTTGAACAAGACACATTTGACTTACTTGTTGAAGGAGATCTTATACCAACCCTTTCAATCCACATACCTTGAACACTTTGCATGTCCTTTTCCACTTATACATGCAAATATAATTGTTTCTCCAATTCCTCTGCCATTGTTGCCCACAAGTTCTTTTTCAGCTCTAGAATTGCTTTCATCTTCAACTCATCAAACTACCTTATATCAATAGCACTGCTGGTCCAATGACATTGCATAGAGGCCAACAATTCTTCCCTCTAACAGTCCTTTGCTACTTCAAAGGTTTCTTCTCTTAGAGTCTTCACTAAACCGCCTTCCAACAATAGTTGACCAAATCAAACTCACTGCTCATATGACTCAACAAAAATTCACTCCAACAATGACAAGACTTCTTCACTGCTCATATGACTCAACAAAAATTCACTCCAACAATGACAAGACTTCTCCTAAACCAATGTACTTAGGCCTTGAGATGACTGCCACCTAACAATGATATTGTTCCACCAATATCATAAAACTTGTGCATCCAACATGTTTTCCAATACTCTTATTGAACAAACCTTATACTCCTCATCACCTTCAACACTTCTGCAATGATTATGCCCTCTTCTCTTCACACCATACCAACCCTTACCTGTGTCTTTTCACCCACACTTTTGTACACAATCTAAGCATATTTTTTCTCTATAAAGGATGACATACCATCACAAATCCCTACGGTAAGGACTGAGGACCTGCAAACCCTTAACACGAGACTAAACTAACATATGCTTCACCTCCTTAGGGTCTCGACCCTCCTATTCCGTTGCCAAAAATATAGGGCATATCCATGCTAAAATCTAGACACACTTTTAGAGATATGTATACATAGATAATTCCCTAACTAGGGCACAAACCAACACAAGAATATATCTCAAAACTTTCTAACAAAAACCTCCAACAAGGGTCGACAATCATAGAGAAAAATCATCTCACTCCTCGATAGATTTATCCATCCAAACAAAATTATAATCACCACAAAAATGCTCTAACTTTACCTTACTTGAGGTCTGCATCTCTCTGAGGTAATCACACTTATTTCTTGGAGATATATCACATGAGATATTCTTTCTTGGATGGTCTGAAAGAGCTCAACCTTATCTCCTTTTTATAGTGTTCATGGTGGAGTTCATAAGCCACCAAGTGTAAACATATATGTCCAAGCTGACCTATCACAAACATGATTAAACACCATTAAAACATGAGATAAAATTTATTTTATTCATATTTTTCCACATCATTGAAGCCTTAGGTGATCCTTAGTCCTTCAAGGTTGTCCCTCACACTTTCAATTATTAAACAATTAATTTCTCCTTGGGTCTTCCGCCCACAACTTTAGGTACAAAGCCCACAGCTTGGGTAAATTGCCCACAAAGATTTATTTTCATGGGTAAACTCCTCAAAAACCTAATGCCCCAGGGGTTGTGGGAGTACCTCCCAAGCTACACATTTTAACACTCCCTCTTACCGAGGGAGGTACTTCCACCACTCGGAAGTATCTCGTCATCGTCAGTGACATTAGCCCAATCTTTGGTGTCCACCACTACAACATACCCAATAGAATGAATTACATTATCCTCTACAGTATCCCTGCCTCAATCTCATCAAAACTTGAAGATTCAAAATTCCATATGGCATTTGACAATCCTTCATAGTCTCCTTCTGAAGTTAGATTCCCTTTGAGTCTACAACCTTCAATGGCTCACTTTGCTTTCCCTCCCAGAAAGTTATGTTACTGAAATTATGTACTTCAATGGTGAGTCCGAGCTACGGTTGAACACTAAGTCTAATCACTCTAGACCACTGCAACTCAACTAAGCAATCAATCTCATCCTCTTGGGTCAAATACCTCATGTGAACATGACTCCAATGTCAGATGTGCAACTTCACAACCCAATAAAGATATTGGCTTTCCATTGTTCTTCACATAGAGCTAAGTTGTTCATTCTAAATCATCCCTTGTGCAATCCCAATAATCTTTGGCAAGTCATTAACGGTACATGATCTATAATCCGCCACATAAAAAATTGTTGTTCACCAGGTTCTCCACTAGTCCACTAGAACTCCCAACTTATCTCGTCATCTAACCAATCAAGACCACATTTCCATGCTCTCAGTTGAACCTGTTGCTCCATGTTTAGGCAATTTCACAACTCCCTCTTGAACTAATTCTCTATGCACAATGTGATTCAAGTATCCCTTCAAATTATCTTTGATACCATGTTAATTTTTCCTTGGCATCTCTAGAATCAGGTCTATGTCTAAAACATGATCACAAACATGTTAAAATGCCACAAAAAAATCACTTTGCACAACCAAAAATGTACAATTATGAATCAATGTAGTACACAATAATTTTTCACAGGACAATGCTTGTTATATTACAACTTTAATACAACAAAAATAGGGGTCCCATACCAGGGATCATGGCCCTTACAATTAACCCTAATTCAAGGAACACTAGGGATTGAGATCAACAACGTATGATCACCAATATATCCTTGAAAAATACATACTTGAGTTACTTGTTAAAGGAGATCTAACAATGTAAACTATCAAACCGGAACTGTATCGAGTACCTATTTTTTTGAGGTAGCAAAAAATCACTTGATTTTGAAAAGTGTTGATTCATAATACACCTTTTTTCGGAGCATATTTTTGACACTTCAAATTTTATTATGTATCAAATGTGAACAATTTTTTTAAAATGTTGGCGATTTTCATGCTGATTTTGAAAAATGTTGATGAAACATCAACCACTTCTTTCACAGGGCTTATTTTTAACACTTTAAATTTTCTAATGTATTAAATGTGGATAATTTTTTTAAGTGTTGGCGATTTTCATGCGGATTTTGAAAAGTATCAACAATTTTTTTAAGGCATATTTTGACACTTTAAATTTTCTTGTCTCAAGTATGCACAATTTTCTTTTTAAATGTTGATTATTTAACCATTTTTTAAGCTGTCTTACTCCTTTTCATGTTTTTCATCCTAACATGTTTGTTTTTCAAAGTTTTTCCAAACTTCAATACACATAAAATAATTGTCACTAAAAAATAATAATTTCAAACACTCAAAAAATATACATTTTGGATACAGATATAATTAAAAAAATGCGTATTTCAAGATCTCTTCACTAAAAATGACATGTTAAATAAATTTTTTTAAATGAAAAAATTGCACAAAAAATTGGAAAAACAGAAATTTTTATGATATTTTTATGAATTTTATATGAAAATTTGATAACATTTGAAGTTTTTTTTCCAAAAAAAAAATGTTTAAGATAAAATTGAACTAAAAATAACAAAAAAAAAATGTAAAAAAAAACATATAATTAAAAAAACAATAATAATAAAAAAACCCTTAAAAACAAAAATTAGAAAGATAAAAAAATAAAAACTTGCGATTAAATTTAAAAAGGAAAAAAACAAAAAAAACATTAAAAATTAAAAATTAAAAATAATAAAAGCATTAAAAAACACATTAAAACTGTTTTTTTTTTAATTAGAAAAAAATTAAAAAAATAACCATTAAAAATTTTGAATTGAAAAAAAACACACACACACATAAAAATCAATATAAGAACTAATTAAAAATTAAATTAAAAGAAAAAACATTTAAAAAATAAAGAAGACAAGAAAAACATAAACAAAAAAATTAAACAAAACAAAACATTAAATTAATTAAAAAATAATTAAAAAACATTAGAAAAAATTACCATTAAAAAAATTAAGAAAATTAAAAAACAACATATATATATATCCCCACGAGGGGAGGCTCGATTCTGAGAATTTGGCCTCCTACCCACCCCAACGGACCTAGGTTAGGGGTGGCTTGATTATGAGAATCAGGCTTCCCCCTCCTCGGCTCTATTGCGCCAAGGGGGTGTGCGGGTGGGTGAAGCTGCACATTCCTGCGCACCACCTCTTCCCAACAGGCCCAGGGTGGGGGGAGATCAGATTCTGGGAATTAGATCTCCCTCCGCTTTCGGTCAATTGAGAATAATTTTTAAATTTTGTTTTAAATGTTTATATATTAATTTTTGTTGTTTTAAATTTTTTTTTTTTAATTGTAATTGTTTTTCATTGATTTTTATGTGTTTTTTTAATCTATTTATTTATGTTTTAGTTTTTTATTTTTATTTTTTTAAATCTTAATTTCGTAATTTGTTTTTTGGTAATGTTTTATTTTATTATTATTTTTTTGGTAAGTTTCATTAGTTTTGTATGTTTTTTATTTTATTATAATGTTTTGTTTTTTTTTTTTTTTTTCATCACCTTATATTGTTTTTTATATTATATTTTTTGGGTTTATCTTTTAAATTTTATTTATTTATTAACCTTTTTTGTTTTTATTTTTTATTTTTTTATTTTTTTTATGGGTTAAATTTGTTTTTATTTTTTACATTTTTTAAGCTTGCTTGTTTATTTTTTTGTTTTGTTTTGTTTTCTTGCCTACTTTTTAATTTTTTATGTTTTAATATATATTTTTATTTAGTTGTTCTTATATTTTTATTTACTTTTATTAATTTTTTAACTTTTTGTGTTTTTTTTTTGTTTTTTTAATATTAAATTTTTTGTTTTCTTTTGCATTTTTCATTTCTATTTATTTATTATTTTGTTTTATTTTATATTTTCTTCAGGTCCGTGTCGATCCTTGATTGATAATCCAATTCCATTATGTTTCAATTTGATAGTTGATTTTAAAGTTTTCGTTATAATGGATTGACTCCACCCCCAAAATGTATCAAATTTCATGGTCAGTGTTTAAGTTTTCATTACAATGGGTCGAATTCACCTAGACTACATGTCAATTTGATGATTGATTTTTAATTTTTTGTTGCAATGTGTCAAGTTGTCTTAGGCTAAAATTTTAAAATTTTTTTACTTTTAAAATCTAAAAAAGAAAATACTCCTGGTATAATGACTCTTTGATTCAAGTGTTTATTTAAAAAAAAAAAATAGTCATAAAATTTTTCCATAATCCCTTGGTTGAAATATGTTGAAAACTTGAAGTTTTATGTAGTCACAATCTTTGGCTTTAATTCCATGGTTGAAAAATTGTAAAAAAGAAATGACATTATTCCAACATTAGCACTTTTTGTTTAAGGTTTTTTTTTTTTTGCACAAAAAGATTGGTTTTTATTGGCTTTTACTGCCATTTTTAAGATGAAAACTTGCTCTGAAAAAACAAAACGTTATTCCAGCATCACACTTTTCATTTTCGTGTTGTTTTTCACTTTTTTTTTTGGGTTTTTTGGCTAGAGTTCTTGTTTTGAGTTTACAGTTCCCGTTTCAAAGTGTACATTGTCATCTCACACCATCCCTTTCAGTCCATGTACCTTGAACACTTGGGAGGTCTTTTGCCACCTACACACATTGAGATCATTGTTGCTCCAACGCCTCTGCCATTGCTTCCCACAAGTTTTTCTACAACTCCAAAATTTCTTGCACCTTCAGCTCATCAAACTACCTTCTATCAATGACACTATTGCTCCAGTGACACTACTGGACATAGGCCAACAATTATTCACTCCAAAGGTTTTTGCTCTTAGGGTCTTCATTAGACTACCTTCTAACAATGGTTGGCCACATCAAGCTCACTGCTCATAAGGCCCAACAAATCTGCCCTCCAACAATGAAAATATTGCTCCTATATCAATGTAATTAGGGCTTAAGAAGACTGCCACCTAACAATGATAGTGTTCCACCAATATCACAGAACTTGGGAACCCAACATTCTGTCCAATACCCTTATTAAATAGACCTTATTCTCCTCATCACCTTCAACACTTGTCCAATTATTTTTCCCTCCTCTCTTCACACCATACCCATCCTTACCTATGTCTTTCACCCACACATTTTTACACAATATGAGCATATTTTGACCCTCTCAAGGATCACATACCATAAGAAAACCCTATGCTAATGATTGAGGATCTATAGTCCCTTAACACAGGAATAAACCAACATATGCTTCAACTCATTAGGGTCTCAATCTTCCTATTAAGTGCACATAATCTAAGGCGTATCCATACCAAAATTTGGAGAGACTTTTATAGTTATGTATGCATAGAGAAATCCCTATCTAGGGAACCAACTAACATAGGAATAGACCTCAAAATTTATACAAACCTCCAACAAGGTCTGAGAATCACATAGAAAACTCATCTCGCTCTTGGACATATTCATCCATCCAAAACCAAATATAATCACCACGAAAATGCTCCATCTCTACCTTACTTGAGGTTTGCAACTCTCTGAGGTACCCACACTCTTAGACATATATAACATGAGAGATGCTTGCTTGGATGGTGTTACTACACTTAATCTTATCTCCCTTTTATATGTTCATGATGGAGTTCATTAGGCACCAAGGATCTTTGCATATGTTTAAGCCAACCTAAGTCAAACATGCTTAAACACCATTAAAATATGAGATAAAATTTATTTCATTGATATTTCACCACATCATTGAAGTCTTAGGTGCCCCTTAGCCCTTCAAGGTTTCCCCTCATGCTTTAAATGGTTAAACAATTAATTTCTCCTTAGGTCTTTTGCTCAATACTTTAGGTACAAAGTCGATCGCTTGGGTACATTTCCCACAAAACTTCATTTTCGTGGGTCAGCTCCTCACAAACCCAATACCTTTGGGGTCGTGGGAGTACCTCCACAAGCTACACATTTCAACACTTATATGTGCATAAGTCATGAGACCATTTAATATAATTTTTTTAAGTGCAACCACATGTTCAACCACTACCTCAAGGTGCACCTATTCACTATCACAAAATATAATTAATTTTACCAAAATAACTAACATCCTTAATTGTCTTAACTTACTTGCTCACTTGGTCAACATAGTCATCATGGTAGATTTTGTTTGTTTTCTCTTCATTAATATTATACCAATAAACCATTTTCTATCAAAGTACACAATAATACAAATTTAATTTATAGTAAACTAATTAATTTGTTTTTATGAAAAACCAACATTTGGTTGTCAACTTACTAATAGAAAGTTCACCCTCAAGTATTTATCAATTAAAACCAATCTTATTATCCCTACTGCAAGGAAGGTATTGTGCATTTGTGTTGAATCTCAAATAGTTGTTTGTTGACAAAAAATCAAAGGTAAATTTGTAATGTTAACTTTCTAAAACAAATTAATTTATTTTTTAATTATCTTAATTCTATTTTTTTTGAATTTTGATTGGTCAGGGAGCTTAGGTCTTACTTAGTAATGATGTTGTTGCCCCCATATCGTTTGCAGTGCCACTGTCGCTGAATCGTTTTCATTACAACTTCTCCTCAACCATTGCACAATACAAATATTCTTTCCCATACGTGGCTACAGGTTATTTTCCTCACATAATGTACAATTTCACTTGCTCTTCATATCACATTAACTCAAATGTACCTTGAACTTAGATAGATGACCTGCTAAGAAAAGTGACTAAAAAATGATAAATTTGCTACATGTATTACATCACGAATAACATTTTATGCAATCCAATCTCACACAAAGTATATAATGTGTATTCAAGTTTTTCCGTATATGACAATCCAATTTATTGCTCGTAGAGTGACCAGATTTATTTTTGTAATTTGAAGTCCTCGAATCAGCTTTCACTAACTCCAAAATCAGATATTTATAAGAAATAATCTCTTCTTTCATGTCTTTTCATCCATATGTCTATTTTATTGTCTTCAATCTAAAAGGATAGAGAGAAACTTCATCTAATATTTCCAAAAGAAGTGAATTGTGTAAAGTAGACAACGACTGTAATGAAAAATAGAGAATCCACGTACTGCACTGAGCATAGAGATTAACAACCACCCAAAATATTTCCTATTACAACTATGCATATGATGAACAAGTTGATTTGTATAGGGCTGAATAATATTTTGATTGATGTAGGCATGCATAAGATCCAATATAATACGCCATAACATAGAATATTTGGCTAGATTTTGATTGATGAAGGCATACCTAAGATCCAATATAATATGGCAAAAGATAGAATATTTGGCTTACCACCCCATTTTACTTTACTACTACAATTTCTTGATGTGATTGGATATTGATGTTTTCGTTACATACATATTTTTGTCAGTTATGCCACATATGTAATGTAAGTAGGCCTTTCGATTGGATTCTTGGGATCCTTAGGAGTGATGTCTTCTTTGAGCTCTTTTCATATACTTCTTGATGTCTTTTTCCCTGTATCCTATGCACTCGAAGACTTTAGTTAAGTGTTTTTTTCTCTTCCCAAAGGTGATCATCATCATATGTTCTCATGGCTCTTACTGTAAATGTATTCAATATACTAAACTTTTGGGAAATATGATAATGAGAGTCAATGTGGAGGTAACTCTTGATAAGAGTTTTATTTCTAAAATCTTGATGTCCCAATGTCTCATCTTTCTTTTTGGTGATTAATACATCAAGGAAAGGTATGGTATTGTTTTATTCAAGTTCCATTGTAAACTTAATGTCTTTCAAGATATCATTTAGGTGACTTAATAACTTTCTTAATTCTTCCTTTCCATGGGACCATTTAACATATATGCCATCAAAATACCTCTTCCATCTGGTTAGTTTTAGAGGGTAGGATTCTAGGGGTTTTTTCTCAAGTTTCTCCATGAATAAGTTGGAAACAATTAGTGCGAGGGTTGATCCCATTGAAACCCAATAGTCTACTCATAGTAGTTTCCTTGCAAGGTGAAAAATGTAGAGCATAGACAAACCTTATTCAACCTAGATGTCTCTCGGTTTGCAACTTCATTGATGACTTGAATGGATCCATTTAAAGGAATTTTGGTTAAAAATGACACCGCATCAAAACTTATAAGAATGTCACATGGTTCCATTTTGTCATTTTTTATGAGATTAACAAAATCATTTATGTCTTTTATAAATGAGTTAGTCTTCTTGACAAGGGGACCTAGGATACTAGCTACATATTTTTCCAACTCATAAGTAGGGGATCCAATAAAGTTGACTATTGGCCTACGAGGGATTCCATCCTTATGAATCTTGGGTAGCCCATAAATTCTTGGCATGGTTTTGCAACTAGGTATCAATATTTTATTTATTCTATCATGAAGGTTGGATTCATTGATAACCTTTCTAACTTATTTTATGACCTTGGAGATTGGATTATTGTTGAGTCTCTTGTAGCTTCCACTATAGTTTAGGTGCTTGTTTATCTTTTGAATGTAGTCTTATTTGTTCATGACTATCACGACCCCACATTTATCTACCTTCTAGAAAACAATATTGTAATTGTTTTGTAGGTCTTTTAGTTCCATCTGTCCACTTTTATCCAAATTTCTTCTTGGTGGTTTGGCTTTCTTTAGGATGAGAGCACAATCTTGTCTTATGGCCTCTTTGTCTTCAACACTAATATTTTGAATGCTATATTTAATGCTACAAATGACTCTTTATACAGGTATATTTCTTAGAGAAATGGTGAATCACAAACCTTTGCTAAGAAACTTCACTGCTTCCTTGCTTAATTTGTGGGAGGAAAAGTTTACTACTTTCCTAGATTTAGTTTTTGAATTGAATATGCATCTAAACTAATTATCATTCCTAATGTTATTACTATTGTTCTCATTTTTTCTAATCATGTTGCTCTTATTTTTCTTACTAATTGTGTTACTATCATTCGCATTGTTAATGTCCAACTAGTTGTTTTTCTCCATGTTCGTGCTATTGTTCTCCTTTTCTGAGTTGATTGTGTTGCTGCAATCATTCCTACTACCTGTGTGGCTATAGCATCCCTTGCTCATGTTATTTGTGCCATTCAAACTACTATCCTTCTTTCTAATCATGTTGTTTTCTCTACAGTTAAACTTGTTAGCATAATTTACGTACCTTTTGTTTAGTCTTGCAAGTTTTTTGGATTGTATCTCATGTGCCAAACAACCCTCTCTATTAGTGCGGATTTTGCATCGATGATTATCCATAGGTCTATTCTACTATAGTCAATGATTTTCAATCCTAGTCAACCAAATTCAGTTATAGTCAAACACAATCAACACCATCAAAATTTCTATCCTTGAAACACAATGCACTTTCTCAAACTTCATCATGAAAATGCATACATTTCTTCTTTCTTTTGAACCATTCAAATATTTTCTTCATGCAACATATTACATCTCCTTTCATTTTTTGCGTCCGTGATCACCTTTTCCATATTGCATTGTGCTAAAGCTTATTTCTATGTGATACATTACACTTCCTCAAATTTTCCACCATTATGGTAGGTTGCACCAGTTTTTTTCTTTAGTGTGATACACATTTAATGGATTTCCAAAATTGTGCTGCAACAAAGATTTATTTTATATTTAACATGAGATACTTAAAACATGTTTTTCAAGTCAATTTTTTTGTAAAATGTGATACATAAATTTCAAATAAGATAAAGTTTCATGGCATTAATTGCTTGCATCATATCTCACTCAAAGTTACTTTGAATGTGACACAATGTATCACACTCAAAGTTATGTTTGTCATGAAAAATCATATTACACTCAAAATTATTTTGGTCTTGGCATATTTCATCATGTCAAAGTTTCCATCCATGCAACACATCACACTTTCTAAAAATTCCTTTCATTGTAACAAAGTTTTTTTTTCATGTGACACATCTCATTGCACCTAGAATACCTTTACCCACAAACATATATCAAGGAAAACAAATCTGGTTCATGCAATTTGGTTGCAACATAGCATCTTGAATGTGCCTTTTTTCTATCTTATATTCTTGGTCTTCTATTTACCACTGCTTATAAAAGATAACTATTTACATAGTTGTTGTAATGCTTGTTTTTTTACTTAGACTATAAGCAGAAACACTTGCTTCTTGTATGGATATCTATTGCTAATGTTGATTGGTTGTACACACACCCCTTTGAAGATAATCTAGGCTTATGCATGAGAGGTATTTTCTTAGTCTAACTGTTTAAGGATTTTAGAATTGTTATACCTATTTTTTAATAATTTCTTATGTATCATGTGGGTAATGGTATTAATTTAGTTTGTCTTGCAAGGCATTTTACCTAATGTTACATTTTCCTCAATGTATTTGACATGTGTTTCCTATGGTCTATATGGTTGCTCTAGGATATTATACAGTGAAAGCCCTAGGAATAAGGGATGCGTTAGAAATGTGGATTGTTATGACTTGTTTGCAAGGGACAACTTGGGAATTTCATAGGATGTCACTTCCAACAAGGTAAGTTTGTTGAGACATTACTTGAAAATTTCAATGCTAATACATCCTCAACTTTACGTAGGACCAGGCCATCCCTTGTGGCTTGTCACCTAACAAGAGAATTTACGCTTTTTCTTTTCCAATTATTTCTTAATCGATCTAAAAATAATTGTATTCTTTTGTGTAATAAATTTAACATTGCAAATGACTTAAGGACACTCTTTCATGGCATCTAGAGGAGATGAGTTGGATTTGTATCAACCACGCAAATCTCGATTATAAAAGGGATAATCTTATAAAACATAAACAATATGACTAAATTTGGGCTTGATGAGTAGTTAGTTTCTCCAACTTTTTCAAGTAGTTAATTTCTCCAATTGCTATGAATAGTTAATTTCTATGAATTGAATGTAACGATTGTTATTTGTATAACAACTTATGTCATCTAAACATCTAAGAGTTATAATTTATGCATAGCTACTAGTCTTGGGAGACATTTATTAATTGGGATTGCTTGTGAAATTGGTTTCAATGGTGAAAATTGAATTTGAATAATTAGATGGATTGCCTAATGATATATTATGCAACCAATATATGCTTACAAGAATTGTTTCTAATGAAAGGTAAATAATTTTAAAGTTTGATTGAATTGTTTAAATATTGTGTTTAAAAAGTTTCAAATTTTCTCCATGGACTAGTGATTGAGTTGAAACTAGGGTTTAAAATGTATAGGATAAGAAAATAGGCTTTTCCTTCTAATGTTATGCAATTTATAAGACTTATGAGTTTTTATCTATTTTGTTGGTTCCTATAAGTAATAACCATAGTATCCCAAAATAGTGTATTTGGTGGAGTGAGTTTGTTAATTAAAAAATAAAGCATATTATCAACAAATGCATTTGACTTAAAGTTGCAAGTTTATTCATGTTTTTTTTTTCTTCTAAATTAAAGCTTTGAGATTTTAGTTGAGATGTTATGATAGTTATACCTACTTTTGAGTTGTAATCAAACTTAGGAAGTTGGACATATTATAATGGAGATGATTCTAAGAGGTTTGAAAGCTTAGTGTTGAAATAGATTTGATGCATCATGGGATAACTTAGAGGTAAAAAAAACATTATCCAATAATAATTCTAGCTATGTTTTAGTTATAATTAAATCTAGGAAGTTGAATATATAGTTTACAATGAAGATGATTCTCAAAGGTTTGACAATCAATTTGAAAGGGTAATTTAATTGCATCATGGGACAACTTAGAGGTAAAAAACCATTATCCAATGGGTGATAGATTTGAGTGAAATCTTCACCCAAAATATCCTATAAATGTGTTTGAGTCGTATAATTATTTAATGCAATTCAATGCATGCATATTTTGGAAATATTTTACCAACTAACATATTTTGGAATATTAAAAGGATAGAGTGCTAATTTACTCCGTGTTTTAACTTTAAAGTTTGATTTATTGGCGAGGGAGGTTTTATTCCAGTATAAATGCAATTCAATGCACTATATATTTTGAGAATGTTTTATCAACTAACAAATTAAAATATAAAATGTTAATTTACTCTATGTTTTAACTTTAAAGTTTGACCTGAGGAGGAAGGTTTTATTAAGCATAGATAAATATAGTTAAAATGTTTTTTTTTACATAAGTCTAATAACAGAAAGAGAGAGAATTGTGAAACTGACTTATTTTTTAAATCCACGTCTCCTTATATTGATTCATCTTACTTAAATAGACGTCAATCTATATCATCAACATGTTAGGAGTTGTATTGTAAGCATCCCCATATGATAGTTGTTAAGTTATACTCAATTTATGAAATATGATTTGTTTGGTGATTTAGATTAGTTGTATTGTAAGCATCCCAATATGATAGTTGTTAAGTTATACTCAATTTATGAAATATGATTTGCTTGGTGATTTAGATTAGGTTAAAAATGTGAAATATGAAATCAATTACTACTATAATATCTATATATGTTGTTAAGACAGTAAATGATTTAGTCATGTTTTAAAATTTTATCTATAGTTTTAGATTTGATTATAATTTTCTTTAGATATTTTCTTTTTTTAGTTTTTTTTTTTCTTTCTTATAAAACATTTTTTTAACTATAACTATTGGAATTCATTATATCCTTTTAAATATTATTAAATATCAAATTTTCTATTAATACTACCCATATTTAAATATCAAATATTTCATTCAAACTAATCCATTTAAGTTAATTCCTTAGTGATTGATTTACTTTTGAATATCAAACTCTCCTTTACTCTTACTCAATTTATAAGGCATAACCCCATATATCTAATATCCTTTATCATTCATTCTTTCTTAACAATGTCTTTTATGTTTCTTAAAAATTATATTATACATGTTACAATGGAAGATGTATAGTGGGCATTGCAGATTTGGTGGTGAAGTGAAGATATATATTTTTTTGTGTGATGTTTTACATTATAGGTTTGGTGGTGAAGTGAAGATATATATTCTTTGTATGATGTTTTGCATTGCAGGTTTAGTGGTGAAGTGAAGATATATATTCTTTGTGTGATGTTGTGCATTGTAAGTTTGGCACTGAAGTGAAGATATGTATCTTTATGTGATGGATGATTAGATAATGAATATATTAAATGAAATAAATAATGATTGGATACTGAATATATTACATGAAATAAATATAATGTAGGATGATTATTATTTAAATTATTAGAAATTTATTGATAAATGTTTTTTATTTTTTTTTATTTTTATTGTATTAAAAGATGAATTAGTATCATGGCCAAATAATTTGTTAGTGAATTATCATATTTATATATTTCACATCAGAAAATATTTTTTTAGTATAAATTTTCCTTGAACTTCACTCATATTTAATTATCAATAACTTATATTTAATAAATTATATATATATATATATATATATATATGGGGGTAATTTTTAGCAGAATGACACGAGACTTGTATATCTTTTCATTTTTTAACACATGAAAACCGATTAGGGTATTGCAAATTAGGGCATTGCCCTTCAAATAATTCTCAGATGCAAGATTCTGTATAACAATTACACATGATTATTTTTTTCCATGAGTGTTGCATGTTCGAACGGTCTGCCCAGTCTCTGAGAGCATAGAGAACCCTCCCTGCCCAATTTGTTAGAGCATAGAGAACCCTATTGCATGAGTAGTAAGAAAAATATTCGGTCTCAATTCGGCAAAGACCACCTCGAATGGATGACTTCAACGACAATCTCATGATACTGGTCTGATCAGCACCAGTTCACCTATATATTTTATCTAGGGTTTAGTTTGCATGCATCAATCCTCTGGTGCACTAGGTAATTCTTTCCCAGTATCATATATCCTTAATACTGTTTTGTTTTTAATCCATGGCTCCCATCAGAATAAACTCAAAGCAGAACAAGGGAGCATCAGCCATCCTCTTGCTTATTGCGATTGCAGGGTTAGTAAATGCGTGCGACGCAGTGGGTATTGAGCCAATGTGCGACACTGTGGTGTCGAGTCTTCTGAGGCTTCTGCCATGCAGGATGGCTGTTGATCCCTCAATTGCCGCCATTCCACTTCCAAGCTGCTGCAACGCGGTTGAGGCAGCTGGGCTTCAATGCCTATGTCTCGTCGTTAACGGCCCTCCTTTTCCAGGGGTCGACCGCGGCCTCGCAATGCAGCTGCCTGCCAAATGCCATCTCACCCTTCCTCCGTGTGAGTCAAACATTTCTTGATTGCTTTGCTTTCTTGGAATGCATGAATGAATTGTTGCAGCGATTTTGACATATATCTTCCATGTTATTTTCCCAGGAATTTCTGTAATGAAGTTGGTCTTTTGAGTTTAACTAATTTATGCCATTGTTGGTGCCACTCAGGTAACAGTTAGTTCCCAACAACAGCATGCGTTTCTGTGTCTAGGTACAGCGGAGCGGCACCTGAGAAAAATGCTAGACGTTAAAAATAAATGTTTGGGGGTTAATTCTACTGAATGTTAGAAACCTACGTGTGGAATTGAATAGTGAATTCAATGGTTGAATCTGATAGCTTGTCAGTGGAATTGTAAGTGTGGAATTGAATAGAGGATTCAGTGGTTCAATCTGATAGCTTGTCAGTGGAATTGATAAGTTTGATGTTCTGATTATGCTATATCCAATTAAAAAATAAATCAGAATCTTGCCTTTGCCGAGGGAAGGGTTGTGACTGAATGGCAATGAATATAATTTTAACATAATCATATAAATCAAAATGGCGAGAATAAAAAAATAAAAAATCACAAATTAATTAAATTATAATTTTATTTAAAATTATTATTATATAAGAAAATATATACATTTAAATTAATATTATTTTTAATTATGAAAATTTATTAGGAGAAAAAATCATAATTTATTTCATCATACTTATTTATATGTTGATTTTTAAATTAATAAATTTAATTAAAAAAACATAAGAGACATAATTATTTTTGAAATAAATCTCAATATTTAATTTATGAATACTAAGAATATTCTTGACTATTGTATGGAGTTTAAATATCTATGATCCATCTAATAATTATTGATAATTAAATTAAAATGTTAGAGGCCTTGTTCTAAAATAGACATGTCTATTAACATAATTAGGTTTTAGTTTGAAATTAAAAAATTTACATGTCGTACTATTATTAATTGAGAATGCAATGCTTCATAAGTACATAATGTCAATTCATTTAGCTCTAAGGAATAGGAAAAGGCTTGATTGGGCCATTGATTTTTAAATCTCCCAATCTTAATTTACACTTTCATTAGTACATAAGTCTCTATCTTTATTGAAATAATAGAAAACATGGAAATATGTTATTGAAAATAACCATACTTTCCTAATTCTTTTCATAAGGCTTTCTAATGTTTTGTCCCTCAGAGAGGATCCCTTCACCAAGTGTTGAATAAGGAGGGAGTTGTCTCCCAAAACAATGAGAGAATTTATCTATTTTTTTTTTGTCTAACTAAATAAATCCCTTGGTAGAAGGCATAAGCTTCAATTTGGTTGTTTGTCATGAAATGCTCCAGGACTTTAACTTAGTTGGGGCCATAAAGCACCCTTCCCCTCCTACCACCTCTTAAAAATATAAATTAATTTTAAAATAAATTTAGTTTCATATTTTAAAGTTAAAATTAGAAATTAGAAATATTGTTAATTTTATAATAATAATAAAAAATATTTAATTTTAGTTATGAGTTCATCATGTAAATGGGAAAAAAACTAAATGTTTATTTTGTTAGTTTGCAATAACAAAAATTGCAAGGAACTATGGAGGAGATGTCTAAAGTAAATTTAAATTTATGTATTTAAAGTAAAAAAAAAAAATTATTTTGGTTAGAATTAAAAATAAAAAAATTGTTACTTTTATTTTATTTTATGATGCTGATAATAATAATAACAAAGATTATAATAAGATATATTTATTTGTATTAGTTCACAACAAACAAAAAAAAATAAACTGGAATTGATTGCACTAAGAGTAAGAAGGTGCTTTGCATTCCAATATCGGGATTGTTTATGGACATAAAAAACAACCAAATAATAAATAAAGTAATTGTTTTATATATGTGTGTCATACTTTTGGACCAAATATGGTGATTGAAATTTCAAAAATTTATTGTTTTGAATTGAAGTTTTTATTCAAAATTATAATTTTTTATTATTTTTTGGAAGTTGGCAAATTAATATTTGAATTACATTTGAGACACATAAGGTTTTTTCTACTATTTAAATAAATTCAAAAATTAAGAATACTATCAAGACTCATAAAAGAAAATGGTGGTACTTTTTTGAAAAAAAAATATTTTGATTGTTTTATGTTATTGATTTTTTATTCAGTGCCTTTGAAACTGTGAAAAAAATTTCGAGCATAATGTTTAAAATAAATTAGATGAAAAATATCATATGAATTCAAAAATGTCAAACTCATATTCCATACTCACATTCCATTGTATAGAGGATTCCTTCACAAATCCAACATGATCAACTCCAACAAGATAAATATTGTCTTGAGTCAACCAGGGTACTCTTAGTAGCTCGATCGAGTGCCTAAAACACTAGTGCTTGTGATAAAATTTCAAATAAATCTATCAATTATTTAAGAAACCCTCGATCAAGTCCTCAACGTGGTTAAACAAAGGCTTGATCGAGCTATCATAGCTCGAACAAGCTGTTATAGCTCGATGGAACCCTTCCGAACATTACTACCCATCAACCGAATACCAACTATATTAATTGACATTGATTAAGAGGCTACAGACCTAGGAGCTTGATCAATCTCCTGCTTCCACTGAATATATATATATATATATATGTTCATTCATAAAAAAAACAAAAAAAACAAAAAATGTTCGTTCATGATAAATAACATAACTTGGAAATTACACAAAAAGTGACAAAAAAAACATGGGAAATTGGATTAATTCCATCTCCAAAATGAGAACAAGTGGGAAGCACAAAGGAAGTGCTAGAAAAAGCTAAAGAAAGAATGAGAAAAAATGACAGAGAACAAGAAAATGATCTAATTCAACAAATTCATGCAAATATAGGTAATTCAAGTTATTTGTGTTTTTTAATTGAACTTAAGATGTTGAATTGATTGAAATACTTGAATAGCTAAGTAAATTTAGGAAAGTTCATAACACTATATAAAATTATAGAAACATATAATATATTGTTTTTTGTTATTAAATTCCAATGCATATGACTTATATCATGTTATGACTAAGCTCTTGCAGATAACCTCAAAGGAAATAATATTGAATAAAACTTATTTGTTGTTTACGAGAGATTTTTAAAAATTGAATAAAACTCATTTTAATCCTATTTGCATTTTTTAATTGAAGTTAAGAAAATGAATTGTTTGAAATACTTAAAAGGGTTTGCAATGGTATATGGGCGGATTGTAAAAATTTCCATATATAGATTTTTTACTATCATATGGATGACTTTAGAATTCAAATAACTTATTAAATCATTGCAATAACATACATTGATTTCACTAAAAGGAACTTTCTATAGCCAAAGGATATTTGTAATTATTTCCATGCTAAATATTAAATTGATACATGTGATATGTTTTGATAGTTCATTTTAAGTATCAAAGTGACTTGCATCAAGATTGTACTTATATTCTTAGTCTATGAAACTAGAAATCAAAATGAATATCGTGTAAAATTTTACTTCTTGAATGTTTTTAATTGAATTTTAAGGTAAGGAATTGATTGAAATACATGGATAGGCAAGTAAATTTTGGAAAGTTCATAAAATTATATAAAATTCTACAAATATATCATTAATTGTTTTTTGGTATATTAAATTCTAATACATATGAGTTATACCATGTTATGACTAAGCTCTTGTAGTTGACCTCAAAAGAAATAAAATTGAATAAAACTTATTTGTTCTTTACAAGACATCTTTTAAAATTGAATAAAACTTATTTCAATCCTATTTGTGTTTTTTATTTGAATGTTGAGATAAGAAATTTGTTGAAATACTTGGATAGCCAAGTAAATTTAGGAAAATTCGTAAAATTATATAAAATTATAGAAGCATGTCATTAATTGTTTTTTGATATAGTATATTAAATTCCAATAGGTATGACTTATATCATGTTATGACTACGCTCTTGTACATGACCTCCAAAGAAATAAAATTGAGTAAAATTTATTTGTGATTTACAAGACATCTTTTAAAATTGAATAAAGCTTATTTCAATCATATTTGTATTTTTTATTTGAACCTTAAGATAAGGAATTGATTGAAATACTTGGATAGCCAAGTAAATTTAGGAAAGTTCATAAAATTATATAAATTATAGATATCATTAATTGTTTTTAACATACATTGATTGCACTAAAATGCACTTTTTACAAGCCAATATGAAGCATATTTGTAATTCTTTCCATGCTTAATATTAAATTGATACATGATATATTTTAGTTCATTTCAAGTATCAAAGTGACTTGCATCATAATAAGATTGTACTTATTTTCCTAGTCTATGAAACTAGAAATCAAAATGAATATTTTGTAAATGTTAATTCTTGATTGGTAAAGATTCCAAAGTAAAATTATATTTTAAAATATAAATATTAGTATTTTAATTAATTTATTTTAAATTGTTATCTTTTTTAATAAAAATCATATTATAAATTTTTTTAAACTAGTGAAATAATTAACATTCATAAATAAGAATTTAATGAACATCCATAAACAAGAATTAATAAATATCCATAAATTGAAATAATAAATGTATCAATAAATTGTCCATATGAAAATATATACGAATTAAAATACACGAACATCCATAAATTGAAATAATAAACATCGATAAATTGAAATAATGTTCATGTATCCATAAACAATCCATGTATGAAAATATACAAATTTTGTATCACATGTGAATGTGTCCTATGAAATGGGCCTGGAAATATACAAACTATCCACTCTAAGTACCACTAGTGCCCCTATGTGACTGTTGGTCAAACATGGCATCCAAAATCTGTTTCAACAATGTAGCAAATTCAAATTCAAATTAATTAGATCATTATTTACAACAATGTAGAGATAAATGATTTTGAACCACATTTAATTACATATGAATCTACTAACCTCACTCGTGTCCAAATGTAAGTCGAGTAGGATAGGGGTTTGATCAATCTGGGTTTGGTTCTTCTGTGCATGTGGTTCAATGATTAGGGCCAGCGTCAATGGAATCACATCATTAGTGCCTCCATACTCAACACCCTACTCATGCTGCCACGTCATTATGACCATGACACCACACTGCATTTGAGCCTATGTACACAATGGAAAAGATAAATTATAATTAGTTTACAAATTAATTAACATGCATGTAACTTAAAAAAAAGTTGAAATCTTAGGAATAAAAAGTTTTACCTAACTGTCGGTCCATGTGCCATTGTACATAGTGACTCCCCTCCACATGAGTGTGATTAGGTGGAGGTGGAGGTGGAGGAGACCAAACCATGGAAACATGCACTGGTGGAGGCTACTTTGGTTGATCAATTTCCCCCTCAGATGACCTTAGAAGCTCATCCATATTGTTGGGATGTGTCTACATGTTAACATGAACTTATAATATAAATGCAATCTAATACAAACTTATTTTAATATAAATAATGTATAATTTGACGAGAAGAGTCAAAAGTTCTGTATATATGTACTTGATCTGTGTGAGATGGGCCATGCACCCTCCAAGTGTCACAGATGACATCATTAGACATAAGTGCGAGATGGGCCATGCACCCTCCAAGTGTCACAGATGACATCATTAGACATAAGTGCATATGACAAACTCTGAGTAGAGGTAGACTCTCGATATATGGATCATCAAATAATGGAGTTGGAAGACCTTGCTATGGCGACAACATCCCCTCTTTTTTATTTTGATAAGATGGGGACCCTTTATATGTTTGCATTGCTTTGGTTCGTCTTTCCAGATTTTCGTTACTCCATTATATGCATTTCTTTCCCAACTTTTCGACAACTCTTGTTTTGCTAAATTTATACATAATGTTTGAAAACTAACGCCAAAACTAACGCCATCTAGGTTTGTTTGTTCTTTACTTAACCTCTTTTTCAGTGACGACGTTGACGACAGTGGTCTGAATAGGGAAATGTGGCATTTTTTATCGCTATATTTTACATAGGGCTTTGAATGTAACTCATTGATTTAGCATTTTGCTTCATACATTTTGGATTGAAAAAAAAGCTGATTAGTTTATTTATTATAAAATAATATTATAAATGAATAAAAAAGTTTTAAATAAATCACTTTATTATCTTGTAAATTACAATAATATTGTAAATTTTATTATCTTGTAAATTACAATAATATTGTAAATTTTAAAGCTTACGTAAGTATAATTTATGTAAATATTAAAGCTTATATTACAATATATATGCATATTGTAACATAAATATATTATGCTATATATAATAGCAATTATATAAATATAAAATAAAAATAAAAATAAAAAACACTGTAGACATGTAGGAATTATGTAAATATATTTCTTTTAAGATTCATAACCATCAGTCGAGGGGCCCAACCCTCTCTCTCCATCTTACTTGATTTATCTCACCAGCAACACCGGATTATGTAAATATATTTCTTTTAAGATTCATAACCATCAGTCGAGGGGCCCAACCCTCTCTCTCCATCTTACTTGATTTATCTCACCAGCAACACCGGATATAAACAATATAAATTAAAAATTTTCAACCAATGGGGGACATGTCACTACACAACAAAATTAAAAAACAATTTTTTATTTGCTGGTATCTATACCTAGGCTGAGCGCCAAATCTATCTCAACCCTGATACCTTTCACCTCTTGCATATATAAACAATATAAATTAATTTTTTTCAACCAATATGGGATATGTGGCCGCACAACAAAATTAATTTTTTTGTTTGCTGCCATCTATACCTAGGCCCGAGCGCCAACTCATCTCATCCCCGGTACCACTCACCCCTTGCACGATACATGCTCATATATATGCTCACTCGTTTAACATAAGAACTATATTAAGGCTCAGATACTACGCATTATATTTAAACAAGATCGCCCTCCTTTCCATACCCATGCACTGTCCATTTTCCCATTTGATACAAAAAGCCCGCCAACCTGCCACGATTATGCCGACTCCTTTTGGGTCAAGCACCCTCTTTAAATGAATTTCTCGCCATTCCCAGGCACTGTAACCTTCATATTCACGTGGAATATCCACAATGCCATTACCAATTAAAAAAACTTCACCTCACTATCATGCAACCGCGTATGCAATCTGTATTCGATATAAATAATGCTTTTAATTGTTAATTAATAAATTTTATTTGTGGTTGCAGGCACCTGAAACCTCACAGCCAGGCAACAAATCTGAGAAGAAACACGGCATGAACAAAATGATTCGAAACATACTGTAGATGGCGGTCTTCGAAAATTAAAATCATCTCAAAATTTATGGCTCAGCATTATTCTAAACATGGATATTCTCGACACTGCACGGTAGTTTATGTTCAAAACTAGGCATTCCCATTAGTCATGTTACGTTTGGTCTGGATGTCGCACTGTATGCAATTAAAATTTGGTTCTAACAAAAAATTTATATAGAGTATATATCGTACTCTCAAACATTGAAAATTATCCGAATGTAGAAAGGCAACCACCAAGAATGATATGGAGAACACATTTCCCAATATAAAATAGTTTGTTGCAATTAAAATTTAGTTCTAACAAAAAATTTATATAGAGTATATATCGTACTCTCAAGCATTGAAAATTATCCGAATGTAGAAAGGCAACCACCAAGAATGATATGGAGAACACATTTCCCAATATAAATTAGTTTGTTGCTGGCTATTGCGGTAGTTGAGAGAAAACTCGATAACAAAATGAATAATTTGATTGAACATGTTGTAGTCCAGACTAGATTTAAGCACGCAACAATCTCTCCCCAATGCGAGGTATGTGCGTTTCGAACTCGAGACCTTTGGCTCTCATACCACTTGTTGGAGTCACGATTTCCATTACACCAAAACCTGCAGGGGTTAGTAAACAGACACATCACTAGATTTAAGCACATGCCACGAAACATACGGGGAGCATTGGATTATCCTTCTACACTGCCATTAGTTTCTATATCTCCATCTAAATCACATGCAGGATTCTAGATCCTTCTACACCGCCTTTAGTTTCTAGATTTCCATCTAAATTACACACAAGATTCTAGATCCTTCTTCAGCCTTTATAAATTTGTAATTTCTCTGGCCATGGAAAGCAAGCCAAAGACCAAGCCTGTTATGTAATGCTAAGTGATTTATGTTCTCCACTATTGTTTTATCTATTCCGCTATTTCTGACTGAGTAATCTTGTTGTTTCTCCATTTGTCTGTCTCTGTGAATTATTCTCTACTATTGTCGTCTAAGTCTCTAAGTATAAATCTGATGTGTGTTATGTATGCTCTGGTCTAACAGAACATACACTGTTAGAACTTGTACCAATTGGAATATGTCAAATTAAAGGAGTTTTATTTCTGTTTTAAAGAATTTACTAGAGAGATACGAGCTTTGCCTTTGTAATAAGAGTTCATAAACTTTGTCAAGAAATGCTTAATAGCACTAGTATTCTTTGAATTTTCTGATGATTGTTTGGACATGTAATCAATTGAGAAGCTAACATGAGTGATTTTCTTAGCATTGTTGTTGGTAAAAGTCTCTTATATTTTTTGAAATAGATTTGGTTTCTTTATGCTTTACTACTCTCAAGAAATGCTTAGTAGCACTAGTATTCTTTGAATTTTTTGTTGATTGTTTGGACATGTAATCAATTGAGAAGATAATATGAGTGATTTTCTTAGCCCTGTTGTTGGTAAAATTCTCTTATATTTTTTGAAATAGATTTGGTTTCTTTATGCTTTACTACAAATTAATATATTTTGGTCGCTATCGACTGAGTTGGATTAGTTTGTGACAGTGCATGTAGAAATTCATGGTATGGTGTATTGAATAATTTTATTATTTTTGTTCTCAAAGTCTTTTCTTATTTAGTTTCAATATACATATAACATAGTTAATATGCATATGAAATTGTAATGCCCCCTTAAATCTTATCCTGCAAATTATGTTAATGTTTACATTATTTGAAAATATTGAGAAATATTGGTCTAATATAAAATTCATGATTTCCATCATTCAAATTCCCCACTTACCTTCTCAAATTGAATATTAGGTAGGATATGATCTCCTTCCAATATTTCAAATAATATATGTATTCATTTCACATTCCCCAATGTACCCTCACATTTACTAGGGTGAAGACATGGTCCTCTCCATGTAATTACATCTCACATTCCCCAATGTACTCTCACATTTACTTGGGAGAAGACATGGTTCTCTCCAACTCATTAACAATATATATATTCATTTCACATTCCCCACTGTACCCTCACATTTACTAGGGTGAAGACATGGTCCTCTTCATGTAATTACATCTCACATTCCCCAATGTACCCTCGCATTTACTTGGGAGAAGACATAGTCCTCTCCATTTAATTATCAATATATATATTCATCTCACATTCCCAAATGTACTTTTAAGATTTACTTAGGAGAAGACATAGTCATTTCCCATTAAATTCCCAATTTTATTTTCATGTCACATTTCCAAATGTACTCCTAGCTTACTTGGGAGAAGAGAAGTCAACTGTAAGGATGGATGAGAAGTTAATGACATTAATGAGAGGTGGTTGAGATGGAGAAGGGAAGGAGGGTATAAAAGGGAAGGGAGAAGGGAGAAAGGAGGATGTTGGATCTTGCTTATGATTGTGGGGTTGGTTGTGATTGTTTGGACTTGTTGTGTTTTTAGAGACCTTAGGAACCTGTGGAGGTTTCTTGGGTTGTTGAGAGGGGGAAGTATAGTTATCTTGGTTTGGATTTTTCATCTTGAACACATACACTACATCTGGTTGGAATTGGGCTCGGAGGCTAGGGAACCTATGGAGGTTTCCCAGGCTAGGGATTATTTCCTAGTTGGTTGGGAGGTAAATCCAGTTGGGTCCGTCAAGAGGAGCGTTCAGCAGGAGCAGGAGGACAAAGGTATCTCCATCAGCCATCGGTACAATTATTCCTCCATAGACTATTGTAAAGTTTATTAGAATGAAATATTCACCTTAACTTATGCTGATTAGAATGTAAATGATAAAATTTTATTTGTTTAAAATCTGTGTAAGTAAGTAAGTCATCGCCTCTTATCGCATTTGATTTTAGAAGAAATTAGATCTGTTAACAGGCCCTAGGATAGGGCTCTTACAGAAATGATACATATGATATTAGGGGAATTTTGAGGTCTAAAATAGACTTACTAAGAAAATTGTACAACCAAAATAAACTTTATAAGAACCAATAGGATTCAAGATGATGATGTCAACCATGGGGATGATTCACCATTTTGGAATAAAAAAATAATAAAACTACTTTTTCAATTCGTATTTTCAACTTATTTCTTTAAATATTTACTAAAATTTCGAGAATGAGTACTCGTTGCAAAATTTAATTCCTCATCCAATGAATACCCATGTTAGATACTTTCGATGGACCTTACTACACGAACAATGAAAAATACATGAAAAAACGTGATTGCAATCACGTTTTTTCATGTTTTCTCATTTTTCTTGTAGCAGGGCCCATCAAAAGTATGCAACATGGGTTCTACTTGGATGAGGAATAAATTCTGCATACAACAAGTTTTTCCACTCGAAATTTGAGTAAACCCATAGGGATATAAGTTGAAAATACGAGTTGAAAATATAGTTTTTTTTTTCTTCTAAAATTTGATGATCTAATCTAATCTTTTTTTATTATTTCCACTATTATATTATAATTTCCTTAGGAGATCCATTTTATACCTCAAAATTCCCCTAATGGATATATTTAAATCTACTTATTGTTCTCTTTATTTTTCTACTTCATACATATATGTTGCTAGTAATATGTGCATGGAAGTTGTAGGGTTTTATGAGTTCATTTCAATTTATTTGATTGAATTCTATTAATTTGTGGGAGAATTTCAAGTGAACTATGTTAGATCTATATCTTTCAAATTGTCATTATCTTTCTTTGTTCATGCACATATTTAGTTTTAATATGGATCCTAACACATGTAATTGGATGCTTTGAGTTAAGAATTGTTTCAACTATTTGAATATCATTTCTTTTCTCATAGTTTTATTTTCATTTGTATCATTTTATTTAATTTACATTAGAAAAGGCTTAACACATCTTTCTTTATTCAAGTACATGCAAATATAATGCCTAGGCTTGTAGGTAATTATATAATTTTAGAAGTATGTAGATTAGTTTAATTTCAAACAGTTTGTCCATATCTTTTAGTTTCTTTGGTTTTATTCCCATTTGTTTAAAGTATCCATATGTTGGAAAACCACCTTCTGAAGGGTTCACTGGTCCCAAAATACCAATCAGGATTGTCATTTCAATGGAAATGAGTCTAATTAGGACTCTGTTTGGGAAATTCCTCTCATGTTTATCTATAAAATTTCTAGGCTTCAACATATTGGTGCTAGAAGGAGGCCCATTAGGCAATGAATGGAAAAAAGGTCACAAGACACATCAAGTCAATCTGAATCGATACCTTTTCCCTCATTATCACCTGTACAATTATATTTTCCTACCCCATATTTCTCTTATGTTCCTTTTGCTTCTTCTGAAGAAGTCTCTCCATGATTTATCTCTATATATACTCCCTTATATTCTCGCTTCCATCAATGGCTTACTCATTCACCTTCTCTAAACCTTCCAAAAATATTCTCATATTACCAAATTTTCTTTGAAGACATCTAGTCAATTAGACAAAGAATTGAAGGCTTAGCGAGACCAAGACAATCAACACGAATTTCTTCTAATTTTGAAATTATTGTATCCTCTTCTGTTTAGTAGGGTGATTCTCACTAGATCCCAAAGCCTTAAACTAGAAATTAAACCTCTTGAACTTCAATTACCAACTCAACCACGTAAGAAACCTAGCATTGTTGTCATTGCTAGTGAAAATCTACCTCCAATACCTCCTTCACAAATCCTTGTAGTAGTTCCTCCACCACAACCAACCACCTCAACAAACCATCAATATGGACAGAAAATATTTTTTTTTTCCATTGGCAAATATTGGAAGCATTTAATTTTCCTAGTGTTCAACATGATCTTCCTAGAAACCCGAAAAATGGCTACCTAAGATTGATCCTGAATCAAAATAGCTCTCTGAGGACCATATTAAAAATTTCATGTTGGCTCTTAACCTAAGGAGAGTTGAAGAATAAGATGTGGATTTTCAAATTTTCCCCGATACATTCGAAGGAAATGCCTCAACATGGTATTTTTCCTTACAACCAAATTGCATTCAAAATTGGGAAACTTTTGAAGAACTTTTCATTAAAAATTTTGGAGATCATAAGACCTCATCCACTATCCTAGTTGAATTATCTAGACTAAAAAAGGGGCATAAGGAAAATATTAAGTACTTTAATCAAAGGTTCTTCAAGCTTCTTAATAAAATGCCTGATACAACAAAACCTAGAGTAGACATTCAAATAGGTTTCTATACTTCTTCCTTGCTTATGTCTATTTCCATCTTTATTAAACGTGATGCAATGGCCACTATGAATGAAGCCATGCAGGAAGCCTTGAAGGTCAAAAAAGAAATGGTTAGTGTTGCAAACAAGTCCTCAACTAAAGAACCTAAAAATTCTCAACCCACTGGGAAAGCCCCAATAAAAGAGGAAAAGAAGGACAAAGATGGTTTCGACATGGAAAGTTTACAAAAAGTCATGAAAATCATAGCGAGTGAGATATTCAATGTCAAAGAGAAATTAGTTGAGGTATCTACACCAAGGAAACCATTTATACAATTTAAGAGAAACCCACAAGTAGCCCCTGGTGGTCAAATCTCTGATCTTGAAATTGAAGAAATATATGCAAGTGAAAAAGAGAGTGAAGAATACGAAGGAAAATAATTATATTTGAGCTCTTTTTAGAACATAAGTGGAACATTTGAAGAAGATTTAACTATCCAAACCATAAATAAAAACACTCCCTCTCCTTCAAATCCTCCTTAGCAGACAACCACTTCAAATAAATCATCAAATGAAGATACAACAACATCCAAAACTTTATTTGTCCCTGAAAAGGTCAAATATGACATCATAGAGGATATGAAAATAACTAGAGCTAACATAAGTTAAGAAAACTCAAATATCAAAAGAATATCCTATTGAAATCTTTAGATTATGTCGATAAATCTCCTCTTTCTCCTATCACTACATCAAAAAAAGGAAAAACCATGATTAACCAAAATGTTATTTCTAATAGTCAGTTTGATTATATTATGATTGGAGATAGGTCCAACTCACATACACCTCCCTTTCGCCTTACTTTTGAAAACTTTAACAAGAATATTGATAATTTCTTTGTTGATTCTGGTGAATCTTCTAACAATATGCCTTTATTTAGTTTATTTAAATATTAATGCTCAACCTCAAAAATCATATATTCAAATTTGCATAGTTAGATAGAACAAAAGTAAAGGTCTTAGGGGAGTTACAAAATGTTTTCATTAGGATATCCTACAAACCTCAAGTCCATAAAATCATAGATATTATAATAGAAAATATTCTTGAACATTATGGTTTGATAATAAGTTGAGATTGGTTACAACAAATGAATGGTTATCTTACCACCAATTTGTCTCACTTTCTGCTTCCCTCTAATGGAAAACCTATTCAAATCAAAGTGGATAGAGAAAACCATATGAAATTCATTGTTACTGATTTAGGAGGAGAAAATGAACCAAGCGTCACACTAGATTCCATCATGAGAAATTACTCTTTTGACTCTCTTTGGGAATTTTACTGCACAAATATCTCCTTTTGAACAATATTCTCATGTTTTTGAAATCGAAAAATTCTCTCAGACTAACATTGTGTACATTTGGTAAATAGTCATGTAAATGATATTATAAATAACATATTTTGGACTTTATAATTTGTCATATCAAAATCTAATGGCGAAGCTGGTGTAAGTTGCATTCTTGCTAGCCCTGATGGTGAACTTGAATTTGAATGTACTAACAACATACCTAAGTATGAAGCATTATTACAAGGACTTAAAAAGGTTATTAGCATGAATGTATGTGAGTTTAGTGATTCAAATATTGTAATTAAACAAGTCGAACATGCTATTCATTGTATCTCCAATAACTTAAAAAATTACCAATATTTAGTTCAAGATCTAATATGTAATTTTTCTTCATTTAATTTCACTACTATTTCAGGATTGCAAAATCCTAGTGTTGATTTATTAGCTAATGTTGCTTCTAAGTTTATTCCTCCTGAATATTTAATCCTAATAGATTCTTCATAAAATGAATTTTTGAACCTCCCATTTTGGATAACTTCACCAATTTCTGAGTGTTCAACTATGATGATGACATAATTATATTTATTGATTCCGAAGGCATATATTATAATCATATTCTCTATGATAATTCTCATACCTTGCAATAGATAAACATTTTAAAGGTGATAATATTTGGTCTAATTTTTTTATCCCTAAGTATATGGTTAAATTAAAATACTTCTATGACCTTAAGTTCAAATTCAAAAAAATTATAAATACTAAGACCAATAGTCCTACGATGAACTTTGAGGTCATTAATTTAGGCACAAACCAAAATCCCCAAAATGTAAGTATAATATTAGGTTGCATTCATGTAGAGAGAACTTCTTTAATCAATATTATCGAACGATATAAGGATGTTTTCGCATGGTCATGTGATGACTTAAAAATATTTGATACATCTATTATCCAACACATAATTCCCATTATGCTGCAATCAAAACCTGTCCAACAAAAATGATGTAAAGTTCATCCAAACCTAGAACCTCAAATCAAAGTTGAGTTGAATAAACTGTTGAAATCCAAATCATCATTCCCATGAGATATTTTAAATGGGTTTCAAACCTTGTTCCCATTAGGAAAAATAATGATGGCATTCAACTTTGTATTGATTTCATAAACCTAAATAAGGCTTTGCAAAAAGACAATTTCCCACTACCTCCTATGGAACAAATACTCTAGGTTGTGTCGAGATATGAGTTTTATATTTTCTAGATGGATTTTCCAATTACAATCAAATCCTATTTCACCCAAAGGATAGGCTCAAAACAAAATTTAGAACAAAATGGGGAGCCTACACATATTAGAAAATGCCTTTTGGGCTCATCAATGTGGGCACAACTTTCCAAAGAGAAATGGACATTTCTTTTAGGGGGTTGATTAACGGGTTTGTTTTTGTTTATTTGGATGATATCACCATCTTCTCAAATAAATGATCACATCATATACATTATTTAAAACAAAGTTTTGAAATATTTCATAAATATGGAATTTCATTAAATCCAAAAAAATAATTATTTGCATTCAATTAAGGTAAATTACTAGGATTCATTGTGTCAAAAGAAGGTATTACGATAGATCCTAATATAATTAATAATATAATTAAAACTATATATGACATTCCACTACCTCATAACAAGAAATCCATGCAATCATTTCTTGGACAAATCAATTTCGTAAGGAGATTCGTTCCTAATTTCACTCAAATTGTCCTACCCTTGCAAAACATGATTAAGAAAGATAATACATTTAAGTGGAATGATATTGAAAAGAAATCTTTTAGTTCTATCAAACAAGCTATCATATATGCTCCTACTTTATTTTCTCATAATTATGATAAAGAGTTTATTCTATATAATTTCACATTTGATCTATCTTATGCAGTTGTGCTAACACAAAGAAATGATCAAGAGGTTGAAGTACCAATTGCTTTTCATAGTTCAAGTTTTCAAGGAGCGAAACTCAAGTACTTTGATGTTGAGAAACAATTGTATGTTGTATTTAAGACTATTAAACATTTTATGCCTTTCTTAATTAATCCCAAGCCAAAGTTTTGTTTCATTTTCTACAGTTTGAAATTTGTTGGTACAAAAGTACCTTGGAGGAAAAAGGGCCCATTGGGTTACTTCTTTTCAAGAATATGATCTTGAAATCAAACCTACTAAAATTGTGTGTGGTTAAATATTATGAAAACTAATATCTCAAACCATTGATTCTAAATCTGATGACATGTCTAATGAACAGGAAGTGCAAGAAACACAAGTAAACTCAAATCTTAATTTACAATATGCTAATTTGATATAATATTTAACTCATGGTACTACACCTTTACATTTAGATTCTAAGAAAAAATGTGCTTTGAGAATGAAAGCTAATCAATATCAAGTCATTAATGGTATTTTATTTCGAAATAATTATGATTCTTTCTTGCTTCAATGTTTAGAAAAGATAGATGCTGACAAAGTTGACAAGAACTTCATGATGGACTAACTGATGGTCACTTTGGAGGTGACGCAACTATTCACAAAATTTTGCATGTAGGTTACTAATGGCCAACCTTATTCAAAGATGCACATGCTTATGTATAAAAATTCAAAATATGTCAAACTTCAACATGAAGAGTCAAAATCCCAACGCTTCCCTTGTAACCAATCATCATCGACCAAGCTTTTGAATAATGGGGACTTGACGTCATTGATGAGATAGTTCCAAACTCGTCTAAGAAACACAAATTCATTCTTATTGTAACTGATTTCTTTACGAAATGGTTGGATATAACTATACCTTTAAAAACTACTACATCTAATCAAGTTATTTTATTTATTGAACAAAATATTATCACTAGGTTTGGCCTCCCGAACACTTTACTTTTTGACAATGCCACTTACTTTTCTTATCGTCTAGTTATAGTATTTTTGATGCAAAAAAGTATTATGCCTAAATAAACTACTAACTATTATCCCTAGGGTAATGACTTAGCAAAAGTCACTAATAAAAACCTTCTAAAAATCATTAAGAAGATTTTTGTTGACAATCAAAAGAATTGGCTTAAGATTCTTGTCAACACCTTATGGACTGATATGATTACAGATAAAGCCTCAATAGGTCCCCTTATTTATTGGTTTATGGTAAAGAAGCTCTATTATCCCCAAACATTGTTGTACGATCACTATCCTTAGTCCAATCTATACAAGAAGAACCTTGTTCTAGTTTACAACATATGTTAGCCCAAATTTTTAAGCTAGAAGAAGGTAGAAACAAAGCCAATCAAACTTTCATTAATCATCAGAAACTTGTCAAACAATGGTTTGATAGTCATTCTGTAAGTGACAAAAGTTTTGATGTTGGAGATTTAGTCCTAAAATGGGACAAAGCCCATGAAGATAAAGAAAAACACCCAAAGTTTCAAAGATTGTGGCTTGGACCATTTCGAATTGCAAAAAAACTAGGCCCATCTACTTTCATCCTTCAAACTTTAGATAGAATAGAGGAAAACTTATGAGTAAATGGGAAAATCCTTAAAAAAATATTGTTCATAAAATTTTGAAAGCTATCATGTAAATATGTAGATAGCCATTTGTAAATCTGGTGTGAAAGTTGTTTTGGTTACAATATTGGTGACAAGCATCATCTTTTATATCTCATTTATATATTATCTATAAATAATCTTTATTCCTAAAAGCTTGTAGATAGGTCGTAAGCTTATGACTTATTTTTTATCATGCCAAACTAGTTATGATTTGTTTATTATTAATCAAAAAGGATCCTTCAAAATGATTTGCATTCTCTCTATTTTCTAGAATTGTGAATTATTTTTACGAATAGTTAAAAAAAGGAGGCAAATCATAAGATGAACAACAAATTGAAACTATGATATGCATCACTTTTACGTAGCTTTCTTCATCACCCAACTTCTTGCATGTCATTGCTAAAAGAAAATCTTTAATTCAATGATCAAAATACATTCCTTTAAATTAAACAAAAAAAAGTCCCAGGACGTGTATTCAAACCCGCTAGGGTACTGAATAGGCTCTCCGCAAATGGGTAAATACATACATGACACAAAAGTAACTTCACTAGAGTACTGAACAGGCCTACTATTAGTGATGCAATGTTGGGTTAAGGATGCCAAATATGAAAAACACATGCATTTGATTGGTATTAGATATTGCTTAGTAATCAAGTTTCAAGTATTTTCTCTCATATAATTTTCATCTTTATTGCATTCCGGATGAAGGCATATTGTAGAATTCTTCTTGAAGCTCTCTTTTATTACCATTTTAATGATCATAAATTGGTTTTTACATGAAAAATTCCAAGTCATGAGTTCTCTTATTCACAAACTTATCATTTTCTCTTCTTTTGATGTAAACGAAAATAACTGGTTCTCCTAGTTTGTCTCTAGTTGTTGTAGCTACAACATCCCACTTTTTTTATTTTCATAACAATGAGGACCCTCTTTATGTTTTCTTTGCTTTGGTTTGTCTTTCCATATTTTTGTTACTCCACTATATGCGCTTTTTTCCTAGCTTTGCGACAACTCTTGTTTGGATAAATTTGTACATAAGGTTTGAAAACTAATGTCATCTAGGTTTGTTTGTTGTTTTGTTAACTTTTTTTCCATGTCGACTCTCACGAAAATGGTCTAAATAGAAAAATGTGGAATTTTTGGTTGCTATATTTTGCATAGGGCTTTACATGTGGCCCATTGATTTGGCGTCTTTCTTGGTACATTTTACGTCTAAAAAAATGATTAGTTAACTTATTATAAAATAATGTTATAAATGAATTAAAAACTCTAAATAGATCATTTTATTATCTTGTAGTTTACAATAATATTGTAAATTTTAAAGCTTACGTAATCATAGCTTATGTAAATATTAAAGTTTATGTTACCATATATATATATATATATATATATACATAAATACCTTATTGTTTATATAAAAGCAATTTTATAAATATCAAAAATAAAAGAGACAAAAAAAAACTAAAAATACAAAAGATAAAGACATATTGTAAATATAGTAGACATTATGTAAACATATATTTATGGTAAATAATTTAAATCTTTTGAATAATTTAACCAAACCCTAGCCCTAGCCCTCGGGGAACGAGGGCACCTCGTTATCACAAGCTAATGTCCGGACCCTAAGCTAGAACATACTCCAAACCACAATACCATCGGGCATTGTCACGCAACCCCACAAAGTGTCCGATGACCATCAGTCATCCCTCTCTCCATGTTGATCGATACGTCTCCCCAGCAACGCTAAATATAAACAATATCAATCGCTTTTGTGTGACGACGTGGATATCTCACTGCACAGCAAAATTAAAATTAATTATTTTTGTTTTCCCATGCACTTATCCTTCAGGGCACGCATAATGCTAACACCATCTCATCGTATGTCCCACTCACCCTTTGCATCATACATTCTTGGATATATGCTCGCTTGCTCAATATAAGAACTATATTAAAGAGTATGGGAGGAGTAAAGAGTGAAATTCTATTAATTTGTAGGGGAATTCTATTAATTTGTAGGGGAATTTCAAATTATTTTTGTTAGAACTATATCTTTCAAATTGTCATTATGTTTCTTTGTTCTTGCATATATTTGGTTTTAATGTGGATCTTAACTCATGTAATTGGATGCTTTGAGTTAAGAATTGTTTTAGTTATTTGAATACTATTTTTTTGCTCATAGTTTAGTTTTCATTTGTATGTTTTTGTTTAATTTGCTTTAGCAAAGAATTTACACATTTGTCT
Source organism: Pinus tabuliformis (assembly GCA_031772625.1). NCBI lineage: Eukaryota > Viridiplantae > Streptophyta > Pinopsida > Pinales > Pinaceae > Pinus > Pinus tabuliformis. Next base: position 832,440,970 of record CM062807.1, on the reverse strand, counting down.
TTATCCAAATAATGTGAATATAATGCCTACACTTATAGATAATTAGATACTTTTAGTTGTATGTAAATCAATTTTAATTTCAATTAGTTTGTCCATATCTTTTAGTTTCTTTGGTTTCCTTCCCATCTGTTTAAAGTCTCCACACATTGGAGTACCACCTTGTGAAGGGTTCACTGGTACCAAAATAGTTGTCGATATTTCCATTTCAATGGAAATAAGTATAATTGAGACTGTGACTAGACAATTCTTCTCATGTTGAGCCAAGACATTTTTAGGATTCAATAGCAGGTTAGGAGGCAATGATGGTGGTTTTCTCATCTCTCCATGCAATGCTACTTGTGAACTAACCAATGTCATCTACATGTTATCTGCAATGGTATTCATGGTCTCAATGTTGTGCTACGATGACTCCTCTAACTTTCTCAGTAATACCAAGCTATGAGACGATAATGGAAAAAATCTTGGAGGTGGTGGTACATGTGTAGGGTCCCTATGAGCTCCGACACGATCATAGTTATGTCCCTTTCCAGGACCATAAACCTCAGATCTAGTGTTGGTGTGATCTGGCCTCATATGTAGCACAAGCTCAACATATACATGCTTTGCAAAGTAAATGGGTAACTAGCCATGGTGGGGGAATTGGCCCCAATTTCTAATGAATCAATCATAAAAAAAAAGTGGTCGCATCAACATTCTTAAAATATGAGTGGAATCGGACCAACATGTCTAGCGTAAAAATCCAAAGGGATGTCAAACAAATCCCCGTGAATATCAATGTCCTTGGTGGTGACTTTCATCACCTCCCAAGTATCTAGCCCTCTAACCTCTAGGCTTCTAATTCTAGTTATGGAATGTAGGAGGTGCCAATGTGGGTCGCCTTCTCTATAATCAAAGTCAAGTTATGCCTAGTAGGCGACCTAGTAGGGCGTTTACCGAGCTCTCGTGTGATCCATGCATGTTGGGCCCTTACATCCTCAAGTGTGATAGTGGTTTTGGCATCGTCCCATGGAGGGATCAGCGTTAAAATCTCATCCTCGGCTTCATCATGGTGAGGGTCTGCAAATCATAAACATAATTATTTAACATATGTAACAAGCTAAATGTAATTCAAACAAATTTACTGAAGACAATTTAAAAATTAAACACAATTTCAAGAAAAAAATGCATAAAGTTTAAAGAGGATTTAAAAATGTAGGAAGCGTACTTACGACAGTTGAAGATGGTCCACTCTTTGTAAAATGATCATCAACAGAGACAAAAACAATGCCTCTGACACTCGTGCTGGCAACAAAGGTAGGATCTATGAGTGGAACACAAACTCTGGTTGGGCTATGTGATCTTTCACGAGCTCGATCATGTATAGTTGACCCCCCCACACTCTGATGGCTTGCGGTTGGGGGTTGTACAGGAGATGGCTCTGCATAAATTTAGTTGGAAGGGGATAGATTGTAATAGTTACAAGGTTAATGAATGGAATACAATCAAAGTATAAATGAATAGAAGTAATAGAGTTTTATTTTAAGTATGTAAGATTTTTCTAAGCCGTATAAGATTCCATCATAGATATTTCAAATTGAAACAAAACTATTACATATAATACATATAAACTAATCAAAGAAAAAAATGTTGACTTAGAAAGAACATTGACATTAAAACCATTTCTAAACTCAAGCAGAATAGTCTAGCCTTCCTAAAATTTAGAGTCCCTTTTTTGATAATTTGTCAACCAAAGTATTGATTTCCATGTAAGCACCATGGAAAGAAGTGGTCAAATCTAATTTGACACTTTTTCCCATTTCTAAATAATGCATTTTATTCATAGAGCATAAATATGTAGATATATTTAATAAATTGAAATAAACCTATTTGCAAAACTAATAAAATTTCATGCCAGTCAAATACTATATAAGACAAGTTCTTATAATGTTTGGCCTTGACATATGACATGTACTAGGTGCAAGCACATGAAGACAATGTTTCTGGTACACTACAATACATAATGAAACAATTTGGTACATTAGAAAAGAGTCAAAATGCTTTTATTCACTTTAAATGCACTTTTGATCATGGATTTAATGTATCTATCAATGCATATTTGAATCTAACTTATATATATATATATATATATATATATATATATATATATAGTTAAATAACAAAAAAAAATCTTGTTTTGGACTTTTAACTTAGTTAATATTTTATTTAAGTAATTAATTTTTTAAAAACAAATTACTATATTTATTATTAAAAAACATATTTGTTGGGACTCAGAAATGTCATATTTTCATCCACCTTTTTCTTCACTATTCCTTACATTTCATCATCCCATTAACCTTTTATCATATCATTTTCATAAATACATTTGGGTTTCACCTTCTTATTTTCCATTTTATTCATTTTTGTATTACAAGTGAATTTATGATTAAATATTAGAAAATATACATATTTTTATATATATCTCAAGAATATGTGAGTTTTGTGATGTGTAGGAAATATGTGAAGAATTAGTATCTCCTCCACCATATTAAGGAGATAATTATGCAAGCCTATTCCTAAGGAGAAAATCATGGAGGATTTGGTTGGCATATCTTATCCTATTCCTAAGGAGAAAATCATGGAGGATCTGGTTGGCATATCTTATCCAATTCCTAAGGAGAAGATTATGGAGGATTTGGTTGGCATATCTTATCCAAGATATGTGAGAGATTTATGGAAGATTCAAAGGGATCATATTTTGTAATAATGGGAAAGTAGTTAAAAATGCTTGAGAGATTTGTGGGATCATATTTTGTAATAATGGGAAAGTAGTTAAAAATGGTTGCGAGATTTATGGAACTAAAGAGAGATTAGTGGATGATCATTATGAGTTTGTTACTCATCCCATTGTATAAATAGGAGTACAATCTCCTCCATTTGTAATCTGGAAGTTTTTGTAATATTAGAATTTTGGAGTATGTAATCTTAGACGCTTAGAGTTGTAATCTTAGAGTTGGTTTGTAATGGAGATTTTGAAATAAAGGATCATACTTTAATTTTTCTTCTACATCTGAGTCTCCATTGAAGTGGTGTGCTTGTGGAGTTATGGAGGGCCCCATGGCCTCACTTGCATGCTTATTTGTTTATAATTTATTTTATGTTTTTGTTTGATTTCAGCTTTCAAGTTTTGTTAAATGTTCTAATATTGGAAGAGTCTTATTTGAAGGTGTTCTTGTAAGAGAACCGTAAGATCTCATACAATTATTAGATCTAGGTTTATTTCTTTTCAGCTTTTAATTTCTTATTAGATGTTCTAATGTTGGAAGAGATCTTGTAGAATATGTTCTTGTAAGGGGACTTTAAGATCTTGGACAAATTAGGAATATTTCTAGATCTATATATTTTAGATAAGCACTTCTAAGTTTACCTTCCAAGGTTGACATTAAATTAAACTCTAATTTGCATCCACATTTTAGACCACACAATATTTAAAATATAAATTGATTTAAATAAAAAAAATCTTATTTGATAACTCGAGATCGTTCACCATGAGTAATCATATTTATTAGGTCAATTGTGAGCTCCTAATGACTCTGGTTGTCATGATCTCTGATCCAATAAGTAATATGATAATGTTATATGCAATTTGTTCAATTAATTAATTAATTAATTTATTGGTTATAGTTTGGTTGTTTTATGTTTTGGATTTTTTTGGCATATTTTTGGTCAAATTTGTTTGAAATTTAAATTGCATTTTTGTTACCTCTCATTGTCATGATCTCTAATCCAATAGGTAATATGATAATGTTGTATGCAATGTATTCAATTGATTAATTAATTGGCTATAGTTTGGTTGTTTTATGTTTTGGATTTTTTTGGCATATTTTTGGTCAAATTTGTTTGAAATTTAAAATGCATTTTTGTTACCTCTGGCTATCATGATATCTAATGCAATAGGTAATATGATAATGTTATATGCAATGTGTTCAATTAATTAATTAATTAATTGGTTATAGTTTGGTTGTTTTATGTTTTGGAGTTTTTTTTGGCATATTTTTGGTCAAATTTGTTTGAAATTTAAAATGCATTTTGACTAACAAAAAATCGAAATCTATTGAAAATTTATTTTACTAAATTCCTAAGGAAAAACTTTAAAACCTAAAATAATTAGAAAATAAAGCTTTTACTATTCAAAGGAAAAAGAAAAAAAATCATCATAAACATGGTATCATTGCACTTATTAAATACTTATATTTGAAATGGAAAAAAATAAAATCTAAATTATAGTTTTTTTTGGTGGTTTTCATGGTTTTTTTTAAATGGTTTTTTAGGTTGTTGTTTGTGGTTTTTGTATGACAGGTTTTCATTTCAATTTTTTTTTGCAAGAAAACAATTGAAATAGGAAAAAAATGATAGGAAACCTACCTTGGCCTCTATGTGGTGGTTGGTTTTAACTCCTAGGACATCGGTGGGGTCGCCAGATGGCTAGATGGAGCTCCTCCATCTCTGTCTCCTCTCTCCCTCAGGGTTTGTGCAAAATGGATTGCGTAGATCATGGATGAGGTTTTTAATGACAAACAGAGGCTTGATCGAGCCCTAAAGCTTGATTGAATGCTTAAAATGGCTCCATCAAGCTACTTTTTACACCCACGTGTGACCCAACTTCATGCATGAACCCATACTTAAATATAATTTTAAATTAATACATTAATATAAAAATATAACATAATAAAATCTTCTTCATAATTTTTTGCGAGATCAAACTTTATATCTACAACTAGATTAAGAGTTTAGATATATCAAATTTTATTTTGGATTTAAGTTTATACATATCAAATTCTGTTTTAAATTAAGAAAAATATAATCAGTCATATTATATACTAGCAATAGACACATGGCTAGAGATTGTGTACCTATCTGGTCAAGAACTTAGTGAATATAAAAATGTTATAAAATAAAATAAAAATAAAATATTTATAAAATATTTTGATTTTGAAATGAGTTATGGTTTTTGGAAAAGTGGTATTGATAAGCCATGATATTGGCATATGTTATTGTAACAAAGCATATTTACAAGTTAATAGTATCCATGTTGATAATCTTGTTATATTGTAAGTATTAAGAATTAATTTAGAAAACATTATAAAATTAAATTAAAATTAAATATTTATAAAATATTTTGGTTTTGAAATGAGACATGGTTTTTGGACATGAGGTATTGATAATCCATGGTTTTGTTTCATGGTATTATAACAAAGCCTAAATTATTATCACTTGGCGAATAGAAGCTTATTTTAGTCATAAAAAAATATTAGAATTATAGTATGGGAAAAAAATTCATTAAAAATTATAACCTACATTGGTCAAATACTAAATTAGGAACATAAATTTTGGTGGGTAGTAATTATTAGTAAATCTACACATTTACAGTTTTGTTCCATTTATAGTGTGAATAAAAAATCGCTACACAAATATCTAAAAATTATGCATGAATATTGCAACCATATCCATATATTATGACATAAAATATGTGAGGGAGTTATCGACAATGGAATTATATTGTACTGATACTGCAATAAGACTTTCAAGTTATGGTCCAATCAACTTCTTGAAAAATACTTTTTTTAATAATATTGACAAATAAATTATTATTTTTTCAAATATTATAAGTTGCATTGGTCAATGCTAAACTAATAGTCCTCAACAAACATATTGTCTTGGTAAGGACTAATAATTATGTATCTATATGTATCTATTACAACAAATAAATAAATAAACCAAGAGTTTTTATATATGTATATATGTACATGACAACATCTAAAAAGTAAACCTAAAGTAGATCCATTTTAAACCTGGATCTATCAAACAACCAAAGGGATTAAATTTCTCAAGATGTAATTTTTTATTACTTAATATAAAACAATTAATACATGGCATGGAATTAAATGAAATAAAAATACACTTTAATAAAATTGATCATTATCTATGGGGGGCTTTTTTTATGTAAAGTAAATATTTCTATTTCATATTTCAAAGAAAAACATTAAGACAACTAGAGATTTTTCCTCGTCTACCACTTAGGAAACTAGGCAAGTGATAGAACCTCAGTTTTGGCAGCATCCACACATAGAGTTTGTTGAAGCTCAACAAAACAATAAAAAAACTAGAGTGTAAACTAAGTCACCCTGGATATGATCTAACTAGAAAATCAATATTTGACATAAACAATTAAAAACACTAGACTAATACGAACTCTCCATTTGGACTTGGAAGATTCATTAGCATCCACAACTACTGGCTCTTTACTATTTCAAGGGGAGCAATCAGTGTCTTGGGGAATACCTAAGAATCAACTCATCTTGGTTGTTGATCTAGTTTCCTCTTTGTTAGTTGCAACTCATCCAAAATCAAAAGAATTTCCTCCTTGGCCTCATTTCGAGAAATAAAAACTTGACCAAGAAGGAGCTTCAAGCACCAATAAATATCAATAGGATACATATACTAACTATGGTTCCCTCAGGCATGTCTTGTGTCCAATACCTATTTAGCAATCTCCCCGAGCACCTATGAATCCATCAATAAACGTCTTTCTCTAGCAATTTCACATTCTACCTGATTGATTTCTTCTTGGATGACCAGAGGAGTATTTTCCTGATAATGATGAGTAGAGATCTCCACCCTCTGTTGGGTGCAAGAATGTGACAGCCCCCCCATTCCTTGAAATAAGCCACCTTGCTTCTACTACAAGTGAATTGGCTTGACATGTCCAACAATAGTCAACAAATGGTTTGCAAACCATTGTCAGAGAGAGCACCATAGGATGGTGGAGAGAAGGTATTAATATACCAAATCATGGCCCGAATTAGAGAACCACAGTGAAAGAACGAGAATAGTTTGAGTCAAAAATGTTTAGATTCAAGAAGAAAAAAAAATAAAATAAATACAAGTGAGAAGGATATCCACTAGAAATAAATACTTTCAAGACTTAATGGTCCAAAAGAAAAACCATAAACCGAAGAGCCAAAGAGAAGGACATGATGAAAAATTAATGAGTCTTTGAGGATTTCCATAAGAAAGAGGTAGGTGGTAAACAAAAAAAAATCAAGAATATAGAGAGTTAAAGAAGAAGCCAAGAAGAACACCTTCAGGAGAACCAGATGGCTAGAGTAGAATCATGCCATGAAAAATGATATTGTGCCACCTTACTCTCCTTGGTACTTTGAAATAATATTCCTCTGTGTTGTAATATTCTACCTCGCAAATTGAATGATCATCCTAGCTCGCAACGATGATAATGCATGGGACAATTGGCTATGATGGTATACTTTAGTAGTTTCAAAAAACCATATCCTCATATAATTGAAAGGTTAAACCTCCACTGAAGCATGGGCATTAAATTGGTATTGAAACCAGTGTGAATTGGCATCATGAATCCATCAAATCACATTATCTATTGTGTAGGAGAATTCAAAGCCCTATATTGGCCTTAGGGGAGGCGGGTGGGGCATGGTTGCATATGGCCATATCCTCATCCATATATACTTGGTGGAATGATGGCCATGCACTTCACCCACTTGTTTCAATGTTGACACACCATTCGAGGAATGGATATATATATATATATATGGTAGTGTTTTAGAAATTATCTTTATATTATTATTCTATATATGTGATTATGTATGGTACATTTATCGATATATTAAATATATTATTTTAAATACAAATATTAATATGAAACACAATTTCAAAATTCCATGGGTTAGTTCTAATGGTTGAATGTTGTGAATTGGGTGCAAATATTATTAGGTCTCACTTGCTAAGAATTAAATATCTAATATTTTAAATAACATGATAAATCATAGCATATATTATATGGGTGTGGAGCACAATTTTTTAAAGATATAATAGAGAGCTATACAATATTTCCTTATATAGTAAGAAACACAAGTTCATCTGTATATCCAAATCATGTGCTTATCTCTTCTATTCAATACCATGGATGAGACTCAATTTGTACCTTGCAATCTTCACATAAGACTATTTTATTGAAAATACTTATTTATGCCTAGTTTTGAGACTCTACAAACTCTTTAACTTGTAGAACCTATAACTTGAAAATCATAGGTTATATATATATATATATATATATATATATATATATATATATATATATATATATATATATATATATATATATATATATATATATATATATTTTTCCTCTTTTAAAACTTATAATTGTTATGTAGTTCCAACCTCAAAAAGAGGTTTAGATAAAACGTTAAGATGGGTTTTTTGAAATATGTAACCTTCACACATACATTGTGTTGTTGATTCCAGAGACAGCCTCACATTGCTTACAAGACTAGTTCCTGGAACATCTATATTTTCATGTGTCTCATACGATTCTCATGAGATTGGAGACATCACATATATTTTGATCATATATATATAGCATGGGTTGGTTCATTCATCCATGGACAAAAGCCATGTATTTCTAGTACTCTTTCACATATACAACTCATAGAAATATATGTATAAACCAGTGGAGGCTAAGTAGTTCGAGGACCTATAATCAGATTTGGAAGAGAAATGAAGGAAGAGAAGGAGATAGCATAAACCATCATATAGAGCTTGAAACATCAAGAATTCTACACTTATCTGAGTTAAATATAGACACAGTGGATGAAAGAGGATTGGGTGAGATGATTCATGGAGCACAATTTTAAAGATATAATCTCAAAGATCCATACAGGCATGTGCATTAATGAGTCAACACAAATGAATCTGTAAGAACATATGAAAAATTTATAAAAGCTACAATTACATGAAATTAGAGAGGAAACGTGAACATAATGGAATTTGAACAGAGAGGTAACATACTATAGTACTCAAAGGTAGGAATCACCACCATTTCATTAATATTCTGAAAGATGCAAATCTTGAAGTCATACAGTCTCAAAAATAACATGTAGTTAATATTTAGGATTCAAAACCTTTTCTAAGTGTTTCTTCCTCCCTTTTATAAGGATAGGGAGAACATGGAAATTAGTTACAAAACATCTCAGGCTAGAGCTTCCAACAGTTGGTATGACTAGCTATCTCGGCGTGTAGTCTTTGTCACCTCCAATTATTACAACATAAAGGTAATTTTCTTGGAAATAAAACAGAATAACAGTAGCAATCAAAATAAAAAAACAAAATTAACAAGTGAACTAAAATGATGGTCCTGTAAAAATATCTCCATGCCACTCTCTTTGTTGGCCTCTAGTCCAACCATGATTCTACTACATTATGCCTCATGCTCTCTCTGCCAGTTCCCTGACACTTTTGATCTCAACAATTTCACTTCTACACTTACAGGAGCCTGAAATTGCTTCTACGTAGTGGCCATGAGATATCCTGAACACTGTTTCCAACTCATATGTCCCTCTAGACTTCCCGAAGAACACTATCGTAGCCATACATGCCCTATGAAACAGTTATACAGTTGTATCAGAGCTCAGGTTGTTCGGGAACTTTAAACTGGAGGGGTTTTGAAAAACTGCAAATGACGATCTCTTTAAGCCCATTTTTTCTTTGATCCTTTTCAGTATATCTTCATCATATGAATAGAGGCTATGACCTGGTGCTTGGCCAAATATCATAGATCAGAAAATCGATGATTTCCTATCAACGTCCTTGGTGCATCCTCCTAAAACTTGCGATCATCGATCATCCTTTGTGCTTAGCCCTTGGTTCCGTAGCTCTTTATGTGACCGTGGGTCAGCCCCTGTATCAGAGACCCTTTATCGGGAAATCACAACCAGGGTTTCAAATTTTATGTAACAATATGCCTCATCCTACGAACAACGATCTCCTATTAGTGACGTCATCACTCTGCCATGTGTCGCTTTCTGAGTGTTGACACGTGTCACCTGGATATGCCCCCATTGGACCATTGAAAATTCCAGATTTTCATGCCACGTGTCCTCCTTACTACCATGTCATGATGTCGTCAAATGCCACATGGATTGATCAGGACCAATAGTATTCTACCACGTGGCCTTCTAGAGGAGAGAGAAAAGGCCCGCCTGCCCTTGGTTTTTCGCTGAAATCCTTTGTAAATCATTTTTGGCCTTTCCCGAATTTTTAACAATAACAACGTTATTGTATATAGCACATCTCAATTCCATTAAGACTGACACTTTTGAAAACTCCAATCGCTGATATGCAATACGGCCTAGTCACCGACTGTCGATAGGACCCCGCCGATTGCAAATTTGTGACATGCCCAGTGCTGTTGTGGTCGTTGATCACTGATTTCACTGTACCGTGGACCTATGATATGTGATCACTGATATCGACGATCGATGATCACAAGTTTACTTTGACCTCGTCAATATGTGAGCCCATTGATACAGGACCTCCGATATATAGGGCATCTGACATGCGATGGGCTGATATGCCATGCTTCTCTGAGTGCGATCGCTGATATGCCAATATACTATGCGCCATGGACCGTTGATTGTCGATATTCTGATATCACTCTAGACCTCCAATGTGTGGGACCTCTGATATGTCAGGACTTTCGATTTGCGGGATCGTCGATATGACGAGACTCAGGATTTTACACTTAGACATTTTCTCTTGTTTTCTGATTTTCAAGGGTAACCTTAAATATGCTCTAACTTTTGATTCTAGAGTTCATATGGGGAGTTCTATATACCATCGGAAAGTTGCTTCAGAGAAATTTCCAATGGAGAGGGTCTGATTTAGTTTTGGGTGCTTCTGTGGCATTGGAGGCTAGATCCAAACATCTATGTTATTTTTCCCTCTTTTTACAACTGGAACTCTTTTTACAGAAGGTGACAACATATTTTGGTGTTGTCACCTTCTGCAAAAAGATTTCTTGTTGTACAAAGAGGGAAAAGGACAAAGACATTTGGAGCTAGCCTCCAATGCCATAAAAGCACTCAAAACTAAATCAGACCCTCTCCATTGGAAATTTCTCTGAAGCAACTTTTCAACGGTATATAGAACTCCCCATATGGACTTGAGAGTCAAAATTTCGAGTAGATTGAAGGTTACCTTTGAAAATCAAAAAATAAAGAGAAAATGTCTAAGTGTAAAACCTCGGGTCTCGGCATAGCGGCGATCCCACAAATCGAAAGTTCTAACATATCTGAGTTCCCACACATAAGAGGTTTAGAGTGATATTAGCATATCGACTATCGGGTCCATGGCACATAGTATATCATCATATCGGCTATCGCATTCAGAGTAGCATGGCATATCGGCCCATCGCATGTCAAATGCCTGATATATCAAAGTTATTGTATTAGCGAGGTCAAAGTAAACTTGAGATCAGTGATCGATGATATCGGTGATCACATATCAGAGGTCCAAGGTACAATGAAAATCAGTGATTGAAACATTGTTGGGCATGTCACAAATCTACAATCAGCGGGGTCCTATAAATAGAGCTATCGACACTCAGTGACCAGGCCATATCGTATATCGTCAATCAGCGTTTTCAAAAGTGCCAATCCTAATGGAATTGCGATGTGTGATATACAATAACACTATTAGTGTTAAAATGTCGAGAAAGGCCAAAGACAACTTATAAAGGATTTCAATGAAAAACCGCAGACGTGCCTTTTCTCTCTCCTCTAGAAGGCCACATGGTGGAATACTATTGGTCCCAATAAATCCATGTGGCATCTGATGTCATTATGATGTGGCAGTACGAAGGACACATAGCATGCAAATATGGCATTTTCATGGTTCCAAAGGGGGCGTATCTGGGTGAAATGTGTCACCACTCAAAAAGTGACACATAACAGAGTGATGACATCAGTAATCGAATATCGGCATTTGCAGGATGAGGCATGTTGTTATATCAAAGTTGAAACCCCGATTGCGATCTACCGACAAAGGGTCTCTGATATAGGGGCTGGCCCGCGGTCACATAAAGAACCGAGGAACCAAGGGCTAAGCAAAAAGGATGATCGGTGATCACAAGTTCTAGGAGGATGCACCAAGGACGTTGATAGGAAATCACTGATTTTTTGACCTTTGATATTTGGCCAAGCACCCGGTCATAGCCTCTGGTCATATGATGAAGAAATACCAAAAGGGATCAAAGAAAAAGGGGCTTAAAGAGATCGATGTTAACAGTGTTACAAAGCATGTCCAGTTTAAAGTTCACGAACAACCTGAGCTCCGATACAACTGTATAACTATTTCATAGGGTATGTATGGCTCAGATAGTGTTCTGCAGGAAGTCTAGAGGGACATATGAGTTGGAAGAAGTGTTCGGGACATTTCATGGCCACTACGCAGAACCACTTTTGGGTTCTTGTAAGTGCAGAAGTGAAATTGTTGAGACAGAAAGTGACATGGAACTGGCCTAGAGAGCATGAGGCATAATGTAGCATAAGCATGGTTGGACCAAAGGCCATAAAAGAGAGTGGCACAGAGATATTTTTAGAGGACCATCATTTTAGTTCACTTGTTAATTATTTTTTGTTTATTTTGATTTCTATTGTTATTATGTTTTATTTCCAAGAAAAGTACCTTTATGTTGTAATAATTGGAGGCAACAGAGACTACACGCCAAGACAACTAGTCATGTCAACTGCTAGAAGCTCTAGCCTGAGATGTTTTGTAACTAATTTCCATGTTCTCCCTCTCTTACAAAAGGGAGGAAGAAACACTTAGAAATGGTTCTGAATCCTAAAGATTAACTACATGTTATTTTTGTGATTGTATGACTTCAAGGTTTTCATCTTTCAGAATATTAATGAAATGGTGGTAATTCCTACCTTCGAGTATTACAATATGTTACATCTATGTTCAAATTCCATTATGTTCATGTTTTCTCTCTAATTTCATGTAATTGTAGCTGCTAGAAATGTTTCATGCATTCTTATAGATTCATTTGTGTTGACTCATTAATGCACATGTCTATATGGATCTTTGAGACTATATCATTAAAATTGTGCTCCATGAGTCATCGCACCCAATCCTCTTTCATCCACTATGTCTATCTTTAACTCAGATAAGTGTAGAATTCTTGATGTTTCAAGCTCTATATGATGATTTATTCTATCTCCTTCTCTTCTTTCATTGCTCTGCCAAAGTTGATTAAACTATAGGTCCTCGAACTACTCAGCCACCACTAGTTTATACATATATTTCCATGAGTTGTATATGTGAAAGAGTACCAAAAATACATGGCTTATGTCCTTGTATGAATGAACCAACCCATGTTGTTTATTGTGCATATATATATATATATATATATATATATATATATATATATATATATATATATATATATATATATATATATATATATATATATATATATATATATATATATATATAGGTTCAAAATATATGTGATGTCTCGAGTCTCCTAAGAATTGTATGAGACACACGAAAATATAGATGTTTCAGGGACTAGTCTTGCAAGCAATCTGAGGTTGTCTCTGGAAGCAACAACACATTGTTCACATATATTTTGGAAAAGAAAAATCTCTACTATTTTTATTGATTAAAAGGAATACATTTGAATGGAATTAAATTTTGATGGACATAACAATCTAGATTTATTCATCATCTTAAACAACATATACTTCAAAAATTTGTCCCAAAATAAGTGTATGAAGCTATGTTACATATTTTTTATAGAGCATCTTTCTTGAATTTTGACTTCAACAAAAAGCTTTAGTTGGAGCCTTTTTTTATTTTCTTTGTAAAGGAGCAAGGTTTTCCATTATTTAACACCAATAATGATGATAATTACTATGATATGTCTATAATATTAATCTAGTGGACTTAAAATAGTTATCTCGCTTAATAATTTTTTGTGATCATTTGTCCCTCCTCCAATTTCATTATTTCTTTAGATATTCAACTTCATATTTCTTTTCCATCAATAGTTTTGTGAAGGAGATGTTACTATAGCTAGAGATCATATTTCTTATCACTCTTACTGTCACCTATTGGTGAATGTTAGTGACCTACAACATTCCTACTAGTCATCCTATAAATATCTTAGAGCTCTAATATATCTCTATCTTTGTCACTTCATGTTCCTTAACAATCAATATGTGTGCTAGATACCATCATCTTTGCATGGTTTTTGGTCCCTCTCCCCAAGCATACCTTGAAATTGATCTTCATGTTATCTAATAGCTATATCCATCCACCTACCCCACTCCTACTTAGGCTTCCCTTTGGTCCCCCATCAAATCTCCCTTGATAAATTCCCTCTCTTCTTATAGGTGAGTTGGGATCCCATGCCTTCTTTGGAGGGGGTATTTTTGGGTGTCATTTAAATTTTTTCTTTAAACTTGTGATATACTCCTAGAGGTGTGGTTCTCTTGTCTTTCAATATTTCCTCATTTCTAGAAACCTAGATTGACTAAGGGGCCCAAATTGGTAGGTCTAATACCCACATCAAGCTTCTAGGGATTCCCATTCCTATATTCCCCTATGTAATGATAATTCTCTAGTTGCAATCCATTTCATTTAAAATTATATAGTGTATCGGTAGGTTGTCCACCAACTCTATAGCCTCTTCTCAAAGAGGTCACTTGGTCAACCATTTTCATCTTCTTCTTTACGTGTTGCCTAACTCAAGGAATGATTTATTGAGTGCTTTCTATGTACATATTCCAATTTTTGGATATGAATTTATTTTCGATATATGTCCCCATCACCATCTATCCTCTCTCTTTGATAAATATATAAAAAAAGTCTTGTAACCTAATTTTTCTAAGTAGGTTCTCAAGGAGGGATCAATAATTCTATGGATTATAGAATCTTGGTCATCCCTAATTTTGATTCTTGCTTTTGGTAACTATGATCTAAGAATGATACATTGATTTGATTCCTTCCCCGTAATCTCAAGCCATTGCTTCTTAGGTATGTCTATTCCAATTATATATGTATCAATGGAACTAAAAAGTCTAAAATCAAGTGAAGATTCCTATTATTCAGTTCTTCCTATAAGGTTATGAGCATCATGTTTCTTTCTTCCTTACCTATTCACTCACCCCTTGTAATCCAAATAAATTTCCCATCACCTTTTTTCTAGCAAAGGTATGAACTTATGATACTAAATTCTTTTTGTTAATGCCTTCCAAAAGTTTCATCCTATCCTCGTAGTCTTGCATTGGGTGTGTGCCCATTCCTCTATTGATTTTGAGTATATATACTTTTGGTAGAGTACCCTTTTCCATAGCTCGTGATTAGTGTCTAATTTCCATTTGCCTCCTATAACTAAGGATTTTAAGAATATCAATAAATTATTGATACTTCATCATCCATGTTCCTTGGTCTTTGAGGCATCCTCCCACATTATAAGTGGAACATCTCTTCATTCCTTGTATCATTTCCAAATATATTGAAATTGATCCACCTTATACTTATTATTATTTTAGGGACGTCGGTTAATGAAATCCAAAACACCAAAATAAAAGAAAAACACCCTTGATTAGGATGACTCTTTCCTCAATTGATATCCATTTATGAGTCTAATGATTGCTCCTAGCTTTTATTTTCTCCAAAAGACATGTTGAATATTTATATCCATAGATTCATAGATTTAGATAGAAACCCAAGTAGGTGAGACTATTCTCAAAAAAAAAATCTTGGAAAATGAAGGAATCACATGATCATTACCTTGCTCCTATTTCACTCTATTGAATAAAAATAATGATTTTCTCAATTTTATTTTCATTTTACTTGTACCATATAATAAGGTGAAAATTCTCCTATTTTTCTCACCTCTGCAATAATTGCATTCCCAAATAAGAGGATGTCAACTTTGGACATTAGGTGTATTGCAATTATTCATTCGACCAATTATACTTATATTATGGACTCTTCTCTTATATAAATCTATTTTTTTCTATAATCCACGAGAATAGGAGGGGGAAAGAGGGAACCCCTACGTCAACCCTCTAAAGAGGTGAAGGAATATTGTGATTAGGACATTGTTTATTATTCCATAATCCATTGAGTAAAGCATTCCTCAAAATTACAACTTGTCGTAATAAGAACAAGTAAAAATCTTTATATATATTCACTGAAGATACATTTCCTATATGTAGACCCCATTAAAATCCTTATATATGTCATGAAAATGATGTCTTATAATTTCACATAAATAACAATCACAAAGTAAATTTTGATGAGGTTAACTATCCCTGAGTATAGTTGAATTTGGTTGGCTATGGTTGACCATGGTTGATTGTATTTGACATTTTTTACGATGGTTGAGTGTGGTTTACCATGTTTGAATATGGTTGACTATTATATAGATCAATTACACATGTTTGATTATGGTTGAATTTTCTTAAACATGATTGATTATAGGTGAACATGTTTGACCATGGTTTTTTATCGTTAACATGATTTATTATGGTTTTCCATCTTTGACCATGGTTGATTTTGTTTGAAAATGTTTGACTATAACTACCCATGCTTGATGATGGTTCATGATGGTTTAACCATGGTCAATTATGTTTGACCATTATTAACCATGGTTTCCATGTTTGACTATGGTTGAGTATGATTGACCATGTTTAAATATGGGTGATTATGAATGGCTATGGTCAAAAACAATGTAAACTATGAAACGGGAACTATAAACTCAAAACGGGAACTCTAGCCAAAAAACCCCAAAAAAACATCAAAAACAGTGCTCAAAACGAAAAGTGTGTATACTGGAACGATGTTTTTATTTTTTAGGCGTCAATTTTGAACATGTTTTAAAATTGGCAGTGACTACAAAATTTACTATGAAATTTTCGTGCAAAATATAGCTTCAAAATGAAACTGATGACACTGGAACAATGATTTTTTTTTTAGGGTCAATTTTCAGTATTTAAAAAAAATGCTAATAAAACCAAATTTCTATGTGTCAAACAAAGTTGTTTATGCGGGAAAAAACACTCTAATGTTTTTGGTAGAATATCATTTTTCTTTCCTAAGTATAAATTTAACATGTTTTCAACCATAACATGCTAGATACAAAAAAAATTGAAAATTTTTCAACTATAAAATAAAAAAAAACCATGACATTATGAACAAATTACATCACTAAATGCATTCAAAAGTCATTATTTGTATATTGAATAAAACATATTTTATATCTCTAATTTAATATTGCATTGTAGATATTTTAAACAATAAAATTTATCATAACTAAGACATATAATCCAACGACATAAAAATGCCTCATAACTTCTCATTTAACACCATATGGAAAACATTAATTTTATTTGAAGATACGATGCATACATCAGTTATATAGACTGTCTTAAACAACTATTCAAAATCACTCATGTTTTCTGGCACACCATCAGAATTCACATCTTCAGATGAGTGACTGGATGCTGACGAAGATGTTCCATATTCTTCTCTTTCATCAACTAGTGCCCCATCTGAGTCCACATGCTTGCCCAACATTTCAGGTCTCAAAATTCTTCTAGATCTACGACTGGTTTCAGGTGACTCCCATGTCAACACTATTCCTTCTGGTAACAACCTTTTCAGAATCTCTATCGTCTTGAAGCGAAGAGTTCCTCTCTTTGTTAAATTGAAGTCATAAACAAGTATGTCTACATCCTCCAATTTTAATATGTCTGTGCGGCGGCGATTTACATTTGTACCCTTTCTTTTTCTTTTTCCGCCATTTTTTTTGTCAACTACCATCTCAGGCTTATACACACCATTGAATGGGTGTGTATTTGTGGCATACCAATGTACTTCAACACTTGTAACATCCTCATTTTCTGTAAAGACCTTTATAACTTTAGCAACCCAAAATGGATAGCCATTGGGATCTCCATCTGCTAGCACTGCAATCATGCAACCCTCCTTAATATCCTGTACTGAACCCCTATAAAGGTCTTCCATGGCTTCACGTTGTGCACGAGATCTTCTGGAACCAATATACATCTCTCTTTCCTCTGCCTGTGAAGAATTAATAATACCTTGAGATTGTTGCTGTTCAACAATGTTTACTTCCTCATGTTCATTCGACACATTATGTGGCCAAATAAATGGATTTTTCAAAGGTATATCTTCATTTATTGTTGTCGAAATGATATCACTTTGATTATTGAAAAACGACTCCCACCAAACAGAATCAGCAATGTCAAAGTACTCATATGTATATCTAATACATTTTTTAATTTCTTCCAGGCAATCAGAATAATTTATAGCCCTGTTCTGTCTACGTGCATTCTGAACTTCACCAACTGATTGTAATAACAATATTTTTGATGCAAATATTGGATGATCTGGAATGAACTTCAAAAATTTCAATCCTGATGACGGTGCCCATTCTGTAGTAGTTGAATACTTCTTGCCCCATATTAGTGTGTTCCCATCAATTTTTTTGATACGAAATTGATGTTGGAAGCTAATGTCATTAAGTTGTTCAATGCATCTCCCCTCACCATATGATCCCAGAATAAACCTTCGCATGTCAATAGTTTCTTCCAACACATCAAAAGTAGGCTCTGGCATGTATGATTTCTTAATACATTCAATTAGTGATGGCAAGCTACCAACTTCCTTCCTCCTCAATGTGACTGAAAAACGGCTGAACATCTGATCAATATGGTCATGAGTGTGCCCAACAAGAAGGAAACCAACCTTTACCTTCTGAAAAATTCCCAATTCAACAAGCATGTTTAGATATCCAAAAACAACCTGATTTTTGTTTTCACGGCAACTGTTGTCCAATTGTAGATACAAAACTTCAGGAAGATTACCAGACCAATGAGAAATCACATCATGAATTATAGTTATGGTCAGATTTGCATCATTGTGAATATTTGGAGCTGTGAAGTACACCCTTGGCAACATTTTCCCATTGAAGACCATACAACCGACCAAGTGAAATTGAATAAAGTTTTCCTCCTGTAAATTTTTGGGTGTGCGAACAAAATGTGGTAAAAGTGTTTTCTTCTGGTCCATACCATCAATTATCAAACCCAAATATTTATTCGGATTATCATAGCACTTTTTTCGATGCTTGTACAACTTCTTCCTTTCGTTTGTTTGTTGTTCGCGATGCTCCTGAAGTTGTTTGACAATTAAATCTACACAACATAAAAGAGATTCATTAAGAAATATGTTTTCATAGTTGATGACTATACAATTTTAAAAGTTAAAGTTATAAACGCTTACCTCTTTCTGAGCCTTCACTTTTGTCCCTTTTTTATTTAAGAGAAGCACATGTACTGCAAATCCCCATCCTTGTCTTCTTAGGAATACGGACATTGTTGAATTCTTTCTTCCATACCTTCACAAAATATTGATATGTAATAAACTGGCCATGTCCCTCAGCACCTTCTGCATATTCTTTGTATAAGTTGTAGATTTCTCGTCTTGAAAAATTATCTGGAATATGTATTGTCTCTCCATTTGGCATACACTCTCCATGCTTTGAAAAGAAATCTTTCATCCATGACATTGCAATATTTGATAATGGACCAAAGTGTTTTTTATGACGTACTTCTGAATAAAAAGTGGGATCCTTTTCCAAATTTTCTTGAATTCTCGAGAGACGAAAATTCCCAATCGAATGAAACATTTTGAAACCTTTTCTACAGATAAAAAAAGTCCCAATATGATAATCATAACCTGACAATGTAGATTGCATGCACCCAACTAAATATGAATTTTGCATGCTTTTATTCATTGACAAATATCTCTTCCTGCTTTCTAATGCAAATTTGAAATCCATATGTTTCAAGCAATCTTTTTGGCAACATTCACTTGAAATGAGAGCACTGATAGAACTTCTTCTCGTCAGATATTCTGCTCTACCCCTTGTATAACTAGAACAACTTGCATTGATACGAAAAGGCCTGCTCCTACTCCTTGATACAATGTTTCTTGGCAACATCTCCATCATTTGATCATCATTTGTATAAGGCTTTTCATCATCATTAAGAGGAATGTTATCCACACTATGATCAGCTCTACTTTTCAAATATTGACTTGGAGGATATTCTTCATCTTCTGCTTCTTCAGTGCTACTGTCGTAGTCCTTAGAATTCGGACTGAATGGAAAATCTGACTCGATGTTTAATGGATATTCTTCCTCATATGCATTGCCAGTGCTACTCTCATAGTCCATAGAATTAGGACTACGTTGAAAATGTGACTTACTTATTGAAGATGCTACATCCCGTCCTTTGTCACTGCTACCTTTATACTCATTAGAATTAGGACTAAGTGCATCATCCTGTCCTTCATCACTGCTGCTCTCATAGTCCGCAGAATTAGGACTAAGAGGACACAGTGACACTCTATTATTTTGAAATTCATCATCACGCTCTTCATAACTATTGCTCTCATAGTCCGCAGAATTAGGACTAAGTGGACACTGTGGTACTCCAATATTTTGAATTTCATCATCCCACTCTTCATCACTGCTGCTCTCATAGTCCTTAGAATTTGGACTAACTGGACACCGTGACACTCCATGCTTTTGAAAATCAACATCATGCTTTTCATCACTACTGCTCTCATAGTCCTTAGAATTAGGACTCAGTGGACACTTTGACACTCCATACTTTTGAAAATCAACATCGTGCTTTTCATCACTGCTGCTCTCATAGTCCTCAGAATTAGGACTAAGTGGACACCGTGACACTCCCTTCTTTTGAACTTCACCATTATGCTTTTCAAAACTGCTGCTCTCATAGTCCTCGGAATTAGGACTAAGTGGACACCGTGACACTCCCTTCTTTTGAACTTCACCATTATGCTCTTCAAAACTGCTGCTCTCATAGTCCTCGGAATTAGGACTAAGTGGACACCGTGACACTCCCTTCTTTTGAACTTCACCATTATGCTCTTCAAAACTGTTGCTCTCATAGTCCTCGGAATTAGGACTAAGTGGACACCGTGACACTCCCTTCTTTTGAACTTCACCATTATGCTCTTCAAAACTGCTACTCTCATAGTCCTCGGAATTAGGACTAAGTGGACACCGTGACACTCCCTTCTTTTGAACTTCACCATTATGCTCTTCAAAACTGCTGCTCTCATAGTCCTCGGAATTAGGACTAAGTGCACACCGTGACACTCCCTTCTTTTGAACTTCACCATTATGCTCTTCAAAACTGCTGCTCTCATAGTCCTCGGAATTAGGACTAAGTGGACACCGTGACCCTCCATTCTTTTGAACTTCACCATCATGCTCTTCAAAACTGCTGCTCTCATAGTCCTCAGAATTAGGACTAAGTGGACATCGTGACACTCTGTTCTTTTGAAGTTCACCATCATGCTCTTCATCACTACGGCTTTCATAGTCCTTAGAAGTAGGACTAAGTGGAATATGTAACTCTTTATTTATTTGAAATTCTCCATCTCCTCTTTCATCAGTGCTGCTCTCATAGTCCTTAGAATCAGGACTAAGTGGAAGAAGTGACTTTCTATTCATAGTGGAAGAATTCCCGCTATGTTCATCAATATGAATAGAGTTGTTACGCGATGCAGAAGTTGATGGTGTATAAATCGAAACTTCACTATCAGAACAATCCATCCCTTTCAAATAGAAGATGTTGAATGATACAAATGGAGAGTCTCCTAAAGATATTATATAGCTTAAAGAATGGAATTTTCCGTCCAAAAAATTTCGCGAAAATATTTCCCTCCAAAAAGTTTCGCGAAAATATTTCCCTCCAAAAAATTTGTTAAATTTATTTACCTTTATTACTTTGTTCTACAATTTATTGGAAAATGTAAACTAAATTTTTTTATGAAATCATAATTAAAATTGTACACTACAACTTCTACAATTATTATAATAGTTAAACCATATAATATTCGCTTTCCAATACTACAATATTCACTTTAAAATATTTTAAAACAAATTATCCCACATTCAACATGTTGTAAAACAAATCAATAATATTCACTTTATAATATTGTAAAATAAATTATCCCATATTAATTGTACAGTAAAACATCCTTGTAACTTCACTTACATATTAAAATCTCATTATCACTACTACTAACATCACATCCAGATTTTCTGAAAATCGTTGAAAGAGGTCGTGAATTTGTGGAGCAGCTAAATCGCTATCAACAACATAATCAACGAAGAATTCTCGTAATTAAAAGGTAAGTTAAATTTTTTTCTTGAAAACTTTCATATTAAATTAGTTTCATGAAAAATCATGAGCACGGTGGGCCCGGCCCCTCCAGGCACTTTAACAGCGCCCCCCCTCACCCGCCTGCCCGGCCCCTCCGGGCGCCCTGACAGCCCCCCCTCACCCGCCTGCCCGGCCCGGGCCCCCTCACCCGCCCGGCCCACACACACTGTCCCCCCTCACCCGCCTGCCCGGCTAGGCCCGGGCGCCCTAACCCCCCAGCCCCACCCCTCCGGTCGAACCACCCACACCACCCACACCCGCTCGCCTGGCCCGGGCGCCCTCACCCGCCCGCCCAACCCCTCCCGGCGCCCTCACCCGGGCACCTCACCCCTTTGGATGGGCCACCCACCCCCGGGCGCCCTCACCCGCGCGCCCCACCCACCCCGGGTGACCTGACCCGCCCGCCCGCACGGCACGGGCGCCCTGACCCGCCCTCCACAAACGCCCGCGGGCGCCCTCGCCCGCCCCGACCCGCCCGCCCGTTCGTCCTACTCGCCCACGGGCGCCCTCACCCGCCCGCCCGCCACACCCGACCGGCCCACCCGCGGGCGCCCCACCCGCTCGCCCACCCACCCCACCCACCCGCCCGCCCGCCCCACCCACCCGCGGGCGCCCTCACCAGCCCGCCCGACCCACACCCGGGCGCCCTCAACCGCCCGCCCGACCCACCCCCGGGCGCCCTCACCCGCCCACCGCCCGCCTCACCCGCCCGACGCCCGCCCGCCTCACCCACCCTCCGCCCTCGGCCTCACCCGCCCTCGGCCCGCCCGCCTCACCCGCCCTCCGCCCGCCCGCCCCTCGTGCAGGCGCCACCCGGGCCACCCGCGCCCTCGCCCGACAGGCAGGGCGATTCCCGGAATTGCCCTGCCTGCCGGGCGAGGGCGCGGGCGGCCCGGGTGGCGCCTGCACGAGGGTGCTCTCCCTCGTGCAGGCGCCACCCGGGCTGCCCGCGCCCTCACCCGGCAGGCACCGCCCGCGCCCTCGCTCGGCAGGCAGGGGTCGCCCTGCCTGCCGAGCGAGGGCGCGGGCGGCCCGGGTGGCGCCTGCACGAGGGAGGGCGCCCTCGTGCAGGCGCCACCCGGGCCGCCCGCGCCCTCGCCCGGCAGGCAGGGCGACCCTGCCTGCCGGGCGAGGGCGCGGGCGGCCCGGGTGGTGCCTGCACGAGGTTGGGCGCCCTCGTGCAGGCGCCACCCGGGCCGCCCGCGCCCTCGCCCGGCAGGCAGGGCGACCCTGCCTGCCGGGCGAGGGCGCGGGCGGCCCGGGTGGCACCTGCACGAGGGTTGGGCACCCTCGTGCAGGCGCCACCCGGGCCGCCCGCGCCCTTGCCCGGCAGGCAGGGCGGGGCGCCTGGCAGGCAGGAGCGGGCGGGTGAGGGGGTGCGGGGTGTGCGGGTGAAGGGGTGCGGGGTGAGGGGGTGCGGTAGGGAGCCCGGGCGGAGGGGGGTTCGGGTGAGGCATGCGGGTGGGTGAGGGCGCCGGATGGGGGGGTGGGTGAGGGCGCTGGGCGGGGTTGAGCAGTTGGGTGAGGGGTGCATGATGGGTTGCGGGGTGGGCTGGTTGGGGGAGAGGTAGGGAGCCCGGGCGGAGGGGGGTTCGGTTGAGGCGGGTGGTTGGGTGAGGGCGTCGGGCGGACGGGCGGGCGAGGGCACCCGAAGGGGTGAGGACGCCAGGAGGTTTGGAGCAGGCGGGTGAGGTGGTGCGGGGTGGGCGGGTGTGGGAAGAGGTAGGGAGCCCGGGCGGAGGGGGGTTCGGGTGAGGCGGGCGGGTGGGTGAGGTTGCCGGGCGGGGGGCGATTGTTGATTAAAATTTATGATAAGTTTTCGTTGTTACTTTAAGTCAATATGTTTTTATTATTTACTGATTTATGTGTTTCTATTTTTCAGGAAAATGGCATCAAAGAGAATTTCAGTGAATCTTTCTGGACCGAAGACTAATAAAGGTGCATCTAAAAGAAACATTGGTGAACGAACTCCACCTCAGCTCATGACTACAAATCTATCAAGTGCCTCAAGTGATAAGCAGATGATTTCAGAGTGGAAGAATTCGAAAGAGGTGAAATTTCCATCAAGCATGTGGTATGTGAAAGAAAGAGAAAGCGCAAATGTGAATATATATCTATATATCGATATACCGAATGATAGTGGAATTTTTGAGGTGATGGGAAGAGTCGTAGATATGTGTTCGGTAACGAACAATGAAGTTGTTTACGTACTTACAAAAGCTCCCAAGTCACATGAAAGGGTTAAATACCAACTATCATATTCATTGTATGACACGAGCGAGGTATCTACAAAGTTGTGTAGTCAAATCGTAAATGAGATGACAGATAACATCGTAAGTATTATTATTTATATTTGTATTTTGCGTTTTTTAAAGTGTCTCACTATATTTTTTAACTTTGTTTTTTATTGACATATGATATTTTGTTTGGAAGAATTTCGTTGAAAGTTTTTCAATAAGGTTGGGAGGTATTCATTTCATTGAGACTGATATCATGAAAGTTGTCAGCAGTTTTTACTCAGTGTCAGAAGAAAATATGGAAAAGAGGCAAAATGAAGTAATTGATAATGCTACAAAACTACATCCAAAGAATCAGAAAAAAAGGTCTCTGGTGGATAAATCTAGCAAGGGTAAACAAGTTACTTTTGAGAACGATGAAGTTGAAATTGACGATGAAGCATATGTTGTCATTACTGAAGATGACATTGGAACTGAGAAGAGCCATAAAAATCCAAAAGTAACAATGCCCAAGAATAACTCTGGTGGGAATGTTATGACCAAGAAAAGTAGAGTTGATGATTTTGAAGCAGTCATTACCAGCAGTCAAGAACCTAGTGAAACTTCAAAAGAAAGCAGAGAAATCATTACACCAGGAGCTGATTTAGAAGATGGCATTATCAAAACAAAACAAAATGTCATTCGAGAGAATTTGACAAAGAGAAACTTAATTGATGGTGGTCGCACATTTCAGCTTAATGTCAGGCAAACCTATAAAGCAAGTGAAGGACAATGTCAATATCAAGTTAGAAAGCCACATCATCTACATGTTCACAACTTGAAGACATTGATGAGGTACAATCCATATGCTCATGTGGTTAGTTATGTGCTTCTTGTTGATCCACTTCAAGTTCCCAACAAAGAAGCATTTGATAAGTCAAAATGTTTTGAATACAATTATTATGTGCTTGGGGGGAACCATTCTGTAGAAGCTCAAAGACAATTGATGGAGGAATATCCTAATAACCCACGTTTTGAAACAATGAAATGTATCATTTACGCTGGTTTATCTGATACAGAAGCAAAGTTAGTGGCATGGGATCATAATTCAGATAATGAATATAGGATGTCTATGACTTTCATCCAAAGGGTTAGATTTATTCATAGTGAATTTGAAGAAAAATGTGGTGGGGATAGGACAAAAGTTACTGCAGAGTTCCGAAAGGAATGTTGTATGGAAATAGGATATCAAATTGAAGAGAAAACCAATTCAAAAGGTGGAAAGGGCAACAAACATAGTGATTTATTCAGAGGTGTTGATAACATTTTCCAATTGGCATTTAGAACTGGAGATGTTTGGAGGTTGATTGATGAGATTTTTGGCATGTGGGAAGACATTGCCATTAAAAATCAGAAGGTCAAAAAGTCTAAGCCAATCATATGTGGCAACAGTAAATTAGCTCCTGAAATGAAGCATCTTCCAGACGATATGACTATCACACCTTGGAGGGCGATGCAAGGAGTGAAAGATGAGAAAATTGTCAAAACAATATTATCTCGTGTGAGGTCAGGGGAATTATCAATGGAGGAAATGTCTGAAGAATTTCAAAAGTAAGTTTCTTGAAATATTCTTATTTATTTCTAGATTATAATTATATTTTAAATAAAACATGTTGTTCTTGGTAGTATTTGTTATACATATCATTATATTAACTTTTTGTTACTTTATCTATGCAGTCACAAAGTTTACATGAAAATTCAAGAACAAATGGTTAGATTGTTGAATGAAGATAGTTGGGATGATGTCGTACGCAACTATCCAGATGCAAGTTCTACATCAACATTAAAATCTTTTTATCTTGCATTTAAAAAGGTATCTTGATTTATACATTCATTTTTATTCACCTGTGTACTATTTTTAATTTATAACTTACACATATATTTGTTTATTTTATAAAAGATGAGGAAGGATGATAATGGAGTGCCAGATAGTTTCAAAACCTTTATCGAAAAGATAAAGATCGAAAGACTGAGGAAGCAACGTATTAAGGATATTCAACTTGATCCAACTCTTAATCATTTCATTTGGAATGGGCTAGACACTATTCAATATCAAGTAATACAAGGCGACTGTGAAGACATTGCTAAACTCATACCGAAAAGGGATTATGCCCTAGTCATTGCAGATATTCCCCATGGTTTCAATATTCCAAACATTGACTATGATAGTGACCCTTATACTTATCAAGCTTTTAGTAAAGTGGTTGCGGGATTTGTAGAAGTCACGTCATCACCATTATGGAGATTTGTGACATTTCATTCAGACACACAATTGGCAATGATATTGTCAAGCTTCAAGGGGAAAACAAATTCAAGGATGCAGCTTACATGGTAAGACGTTTAAAATGTATATTTGATTAATGTTGAAAAATTTATTTATGTACAAGTTAATTTAACTTTTACTATTTCGTGTTACAGGGAAAAGCCAAATCTTCTTCACAATGAAGATCAACAATTTATAAATGATTGTGAGTTCATTCATATTGATAGTTGGGCAAAAGATGATAGCCATATGTCTATGATTTTTAATCGGGTAGACAGAAAGAGTCATAGCCAAATACTGAGTTATGATGCTGTTGTGAGAAAACTAACATATGAAGACAAAGAAGCAAAAGGAGAGATAGTTAACATTTATCAAAAACCACAGTTATTGATTAACTATCTTATAGACATTTGTTCAAATGAAGGAGATTGGGTTTTGGATTTATTTTCTGGCTTAGGTAAGTTTTATTATATGGAATTGAATTTCAATATGTTATTTTTTTAATTAATATGTCATTGTACTAATTTAGTTCATTATTTCTTTTGTGCTTGAAAATTAGGTACAACACTAGCATGTTGCCTTCAAAAAGGAAGAAATTGCACTGCAATTGAAAAAGATCCAGTACAGTGCAATTTCATTCAGCAAAGAATTAATGCTCTTCAATTTCTTCCAGATGCAATGCAAGAAATTGGGTTGAAGAAAGGGGACTTTAGTGAATCACGTGTGGCAAAAAAGGCAAAGGAACCCCAACCACCATTACATGGAATGTTTGGAAAGACATACATTGGGAGTTTCGCAGACATCAAAGACCCATTAGAAGAGGAAAATGAGCAAAATGAAACAGAAAATATTGTGGAAGAGGACAATGATGAAACTCTAGAGGACGAAGAGTTTGGATTACGTGACATTGTTGATTAAATTTAAGTTATGCTTGTAAATCAAGCTTTGCAATGTTTTGACTTTGACATTTTATGAGAAGAATAAACACTCAATTATGGTTGTTATACGTTCAATATTGGTAATATGTGTTTTTTTGCATTGATTTTTAAGTTAATCATTATTTTTTGAAAAAAAAGTGATTTTTATTATTTTTTTGACATGAAATTCATAGAAAAAACTATTATTTAACCATTTTTAGTTAAAATTATCGTATAAAAATTGTGATTTTGACATGTCAATTCTAACAAAAAATTATCAAAACGTGTAGTTTTTTAGTTATATTTATGTTAAAAATGGTTATTTTTATGTCCATTGTTAAAAAATATTGTTTTTTAGAAACAATTATTTCATGTCGATTGAAAAATTAATTAAGGATGTATAAATATGTAGAATATCGAAAAGTCTAAATATCGACCTTCTAATTTAAAAATGCAAAACAGTAAAAACCTCACGAAAAAAAATTTTAAAATTATAATAAAAAACAAGGAAATGTGAAGAAAACGACCACTTCAAAAATTATCAAATTTACTAAATAATTATTTACATTTTATACATTAAAAAATTTAAAGCCAAAAAACAGGGCTTTTATGAAATGAGTGTGATGCAGAATGCTCACTTTTTAAAATCAGCATGAAAATCACTACCATTCTAAAACGTGATGTACATAAAAAAAAACTAAAGTGCCAAAAACTATGCTCTAGAAAAAACATGTGCGTTCTGCATCACCCATTTTCAAAATCAGGTCACTTTTTAGCTATCTCTACGAAACGGGTAACAGTATCAGTTCCCGTTTCATAGTTTACATTGTTCAAATATGTTTACTATTGTTGACCATGTTTGACTCTAGTTGAAATGCTACATTCCTCAATGGTTATGTTGCATGATAGAGTTCATAGGAGTTTGATCATGTCTGACTATGGTCAATTACGGTTAACCATACTATAATATGGTTAGCTATGTTTTATTATGGTTAACGATGTTTTACTATGGTTAATGATGGTTTACCATGTTGACTCTAACTTAACATGGTTGACTTTGGTTAATTATTGTTAGCAATGGTTGACTATGGCTCACAATTGTTGATTAATATTAACCATGTTTAACTATGGTTAATGAGGTTTCAAACCCTCAATTTGATTTTCATATAATTTTCTCAAAGAACCATTTTCATCTACTTGGGATTTAATAATTTAGTCAAATTTAAAGAAAAGAAAAACTATATGTATGCTCTAGTGGACATGGAGATGGGGAATTTTTGGGTTAAATATTTGAATGAGTGAAAAAATTAATATATATTGTATTTTGTTGTTATGTTTGGAAATGTGGTGAGCACGCATCACCCATTTGGAATCAACATGTAAAGGAAATATCTCATACTTGATGAAGACTAATGACAAAGCGAACACCCCCATGCTTAAGTTGAGTCCCATGCATGAACTAATAGGGTTGGTTCCAATGAATGGACGAGGGATACATGGACTACAATGATATTCTCAACCTACAAAGGTGATCTCCTAGAACAAATTAATCCTTATAATAAATAAAACACACCATTCTTGAGCTAAGCCCCTTACATGAGCTATTAGGGCCAATGCCAAGGAATGGGAAATGGAGGATGGTTAGATTATTATCCAACAAGATAAATGGATATGGAATGACTTTGAGGTATCATTTGTTGAAAATGCAACAAGAAAATTCTAATTTGATTTTGTCCTTGAATTAAATTAGGAATGAAATTGTAATTCCACATCACATGTAGTTAACTAAGTTAATTTGACTTAGTTGGCTTAGTTAACATCGAGTTGAGGGTCTAACTTGAGTCATGTAGAGTGTATCATGCTTTATAGGAGATCTGATCAAGTTTATTTTGAGATGTAATTAATTAATTCAGTTTAACTGAGTTAAAGTCAGTTAAACCAGTTCCAACTATTGGAGGAACTAGTGGGAGGTCTCATACTGTG
Source organism: Pinus tabuliformis (assembly GCA_031772625.1). Classification (NCBI taxonomy): domain Eukaryota; kingdom Viridiplantae; phylum Streptophyta; class Pinopsida; order Pinales; family Pinaceae; genus Pinus; species Pinus tabuliformis. Next base: position 832,411,377 of record CM062807.1, on the reverse strand, counting down.
GTGTTGCCTTCAGTGATCAACCATTTAACTGGTGATTCACTCGGAAATAACTCATGCATGTTAGATGCAAGACCCAATTGTGATTGGAGTTCAGGGACAATGTACTATAAATTGTATAATCATTCGAATTATACAGGTGGTGCATGCAGTCAGAGGAAGGCCTAAGAGGATTGTGCAATTCCAATTGAGGAATTTCCCTAATTAGTAGGGGCTAATTCCCAAGGAAACAATGGAAGGAAATAGGGGCTTGGGCAAGCAGAATATTGGTTAAGTATTGGCATAGGCTTGTCTAGGAAACTGTGAGATAGATAGAGATAGTGCAAAGGTTGCTCAGGCTTGAGAAAAGCATTGTAATCATATCATTTTTTTGGAATAATGCAATATACAGATAGTAGGGGTTTTTAGTTGTGGATTTCCATAGGAAATCATTGTGTAATGTGTTGATTGAATTCTTTCTCTTGTATGATTCGTGATTTCACGATCGTTTAATTGTTTTCGTTGATGAGTAGAGTAGATTCAAGTCTTTTGTTTTAGAAAATTACATAAGAAGATTGAATCTATAAGGAATTTCTACATGGTATTGGAGTAGAAATCACTCTAGAAGAGGGGAATACGAGTTTGTATTTTGTAGGTGAAATCGAATTTGCAGTATCATACTTCAAAGCAACAGGATGTCGTTCTACAGATTGAGACTCAAATATGCCCTTGAGGGTAGTTCAAACTATATTTCTTGGAAGGACAGGATGGAGGAAGTGTTGGAAGACAATGGGCTTAAGGAATTAATAGACAAAGATATTCCTAGGCCTCCAACAACTGATTCTCAAGATCTGGTAGAGTTGATAAAATGTGTTGTAAAGGTGAGAAGGATTATCCTTGAAGGAGTTAGAGATCATATTATCTCAAACCTCCATGGTAAGGAGACTCCATATGAAATATGGAAGGCTTTGAAAAAGAAATTCAAAACAACAGTGACCACAGGAAACTGGAATTGAAGGACAAGCTCAAGAAAATCCAGATGGAGAAGGGCGAAACAATAGCAAAGTACTTGACCAAGTTCACCCAATGTTGGGACGACCTTGGAAGTGTTGGTGTGAAATTTGTTGAAGATGATATGGTCAGCCTAACACTTCTAGGCCTTCCCAAGAGCTGGTAAAACTACCAGGATTCGGTAAATGGGAGGGAGAAGCTATCAGAGTGGGAACGTTTATGGTTCGACTTGGTTCAGGAAGAGATTTATAGAAACACCATAGATGGATCTGCATCCAAGCCTGATGATGAGGAGAATTGTGCCTTACCTAGAAAGGCGAAGAAAGGGAAATCGAAGTCATCCCATTCCAAATTAGATTCTAGTTAGGGTGGTGTTGGGCCACTATATTGTCATCATTATTACCATTTTTTAACATGTATTTCATTCATTCCTACCATTATTTTATCACATTATTTATCATAATTTATCATATAATTCCATTTCATAATTACTTATGCTCTTATGGATAAGTAATATTTGTTCTCCTTTATTTTTAATAAACTGATGATTATTATGCATGATTTTCCAGTGATGGTTTATTAATGAATTTGTTATAACAACACTCACGATTTTAGCCGCTAATATCTCTTCCATATTGCAATCTTGATCTTCAACTCATAGTCAAATGTTCCAACTCTTAAATTCGCTGGGATAAAAAGTGACAATTTTGCATTGGACGTTTCTGGAAAATGAAGATGAATATTGAAAATATGAGACACAAGTTCTGTGCAGAATGAACCAAATTATTTTTTCCATAGAGCAGTTTTCCAAGATTCGGTTTGGATTGAGAGAAACACAAGGTTCTTTGACGTTGATTTTCTAGATTTGTTGTTGTGGCCATTTTCCAAATTCTCTCAATTGCAATACTAAATTCGACTTGTTCCAACTGAATCATGATGGAGAGATATTTCAGATCTAATCTTGTTGATTAATTTGTTGTGGACAATCTACAATTGTAATGGAAATCATTATGTAGTCAATGTAGTTGTAACTTCACTTTAATCTTTTTGTATTTAAATGAAAACATAGATCAAAGAGTGAAGGAGGGACAATTATTGAATTAGAGGCAGAGCTCAAAGCTATATTGTATCTATTTCTATTTTTTAATGAAATGGGATACCAGTGGATTAACTATCTACTTGTAATCAGATTTGAATCATTTTTCAAGGCAACACTAACTCTTTGGTAGTTGGGCACACTACCTTGAATGAGGTGTTGCCTTGAACATCTAAAGTAGTTTAGTTGTGTGTTTGTTTCTTTGAATTTCAATTGTTGTTCCTTAAAGTAAATTTCCTTTTCTTTAAAGTAATTTGTTGGCTGCTGCATTTTCCAGATTTGTTGTTTCCTGCAATTTCTAGATTTCATTTAATTTATTTCTCTAGATTAGCATTTCAATTATGTTGGGTGAAATAGGTTAAATTTCCAATTTAGCAATGTGTGGTTTAATTTAATATTGATTCAAGACGTTTGATTAGCATACTTTTTTTTTTCATATCATTTACCTTTTGCTTTTTAAATTAGTATTGTTATTGAAGTCTTACATTTTATTTCTTGTTTCTTGTTGAATGAGATTGGTAGTGTAGAACACAATCATGTAGAGCCAGTGTTTGTTGTTGATAATTGCTTGCATATATTTTTCTGATTGCCTTGAAATAAAGAGACGCTCCTCGGGTTGATAATTAATGTCTAGGTGATTATTTGTTTTTTTTACTAAGCAATTAATTTTACTCAACATTTTGGCGGCATTTCTAGGGAGGCAGTCAAATAGCACTACCACACTAATATTTGGTTGTAGATGCATTCCTGACTCCGAGAGGGTTGGATATTAAAGATGGAAGGTAAGAACCTATGCACACACCCTAGCTAACTTGTGGTGAGGTCTTCCCTCTGTAGGTAGTTTCAGGTCATATATCATGCACTGATAGAAGTAGGAAATTTTAGAGGTAGAATTTTGAAAAGAAAAAAGAAAATCTTATGATTTCACTCAAGTGGTGATGTAAGCACCACCCATTTCACTAACCAATTGGTAGGAAAATTCAAAGGAGGAGCCTTGGAGAAGCACATGAAGAACACCTTTTACTTTGGAAAGAAATGGCACATATTTCTACTTTTGAATTCCCTATCAGAAATCTAGGAGGAGTGACACAAATGCACATAATTCTCCCATTTGTTTTACCCAATTTTCATGGTTTCGCAAATGAAGATCCAGATACATTCTTATTTGATTTTGAAGTACTTTGGAGATGATATGATTATTGTACTGATGATCAAAGGTTGAAAGTGTTTCCTCTTACTCTAAACGGAGCATCTCTTCGATGGTTTATGGGCCTTGGTGCGAATTGCATCCAAACATGGGAGGACTTGAAGAATGTATTCTTGAAGAAGTACCAAGACTACTGCAAGGCCAATGAAGATATCTTTAGAATGGCACAAGTGGAAGATGAAATCAGAGGAATATGTGGAGAAATTTCAATACAAACTTCAAAAATCAAAGCATAAGCATTTGGAAAAAGAGATCTTGAAAATACTCCTTAAAGGAATCAAAGATGAATTTTTAGGACTTTGAAATCTTATGGGAAAAGGTGATGTTTTTCATCTATCATATGATGATGTTTGTGAATTATGCATAAGGTATTCAAGACGAATCTCCAAGGCTGGTAATAATTCTAGAGAACTTTCTTCTTTCCTTTCCAAATATGCTACAAGAATAAGAAATATAAGAGCTGAAACCAATGATTTATTTGAAAATTTGAAAAATGATTTTATTAGCTCTCTAAATTCAAAATTGGATGTTTTGCAAGATAACCAAAATCAAGAAAAATTTGAAGAAGTTTTTTGCACTCGGTACCGAAAGAAACATCCCATAGATAGCTTATCTTTCTTATCTAGGATGGAAATAACATATCAAAGAGATGGAGAAGCCGCAACAAGCCCATACCCATGGAAAATGTGGCCTAAATGTATGGCTCGAAACACTTTCTCTCCATTCTCTTACTTTCATAATCCATTATGGAATACTCTTGTGTTAGGGCAGTCATGCCAATCTGAATATAACCCCCAAGAATATTGTTCAAAATCTTAGCATGGCTCATCTTATGATTACATGACTACTTTCCATCATCTTCTAGCACAAACACATCATCCATATTCTTTACCAACTTTTCAACAACATCTTTCTTGTCTATCAAAATCATCCACACAATCCAATCAATTACATCATCAAAATCCTCAATGCCCTATACAATTTCCTACTCAATCCATTCCACACCCTCACAATAATAAACCAGTACAACATGCTTACAGTGCTAAATTGAAAAATTTACTCACCCTTCTGACCCATTCCATCTCACATAAACCATTGGAAAAAAGTTATTTTGAGATTGGGAAGGTTTCAAATCCAAAAATTGCAAAAGTTATGAAAAAAAATGAGGTTTTTGCTAGTTTGCATCAACAAGAAAATGAAATCAATAAGACATTGGACACTCAATTTTATGAAGAATTTCACGATATGACGGCTATGGAAAATCAAGAAATAAAAGGCTATATTGAATCTTGGTTTCACTCCATCATTTGCTTGCAGCACCATTCCATACTTCAACAATTTTTGGCAACATCTTTCCAAGGGAACTTGGTCTCTCCTATTGTGGTATTTATTAATGTACATTTTTCTAATTTGGGTATGTACATACTTGAGGTCTTGTTTCGAAAATGGCTCCATTGGAGGTACTCTTATACATAGAGATATTTCATTTTTTTTGAAATAGAGTAGGCTAGTGTAAAAAAATAGAATAAATAAGGAGACAAATAAATAAATTTATTTATATGTAAAAATATTGCCTTTGTTACAATATGTTGTGTAAGTCAATATTGGTGATAGATCTTCAATTTTTTTTGTGTATGTAGACATATTATATTTAAAATCAGGTTTCTACAAACACTCATCACCATTTTTGGAAAAAAAAAATTGTTTACCATATTTTATGGCATGTGGGCTTGAGAAAATTACTAAAAACATAGTCAGAACAGTTGTGTTTTGAGGGACCAAATGGGCATATTTTCAAAACATGTTTCTATAGTAAGTATCCCTTGATGTCTAATTTACAATACAATTTGAATCACTCAATTTCAATTTGAAACGAAAAAGTTATGACCAAAACATTAACAAGGTGTCTAGTAGGCTACTCGGGGACAAAATTGGGACAATCTGTGTTTGGAGGCCTAAATGACTAGATCTTGGAAACCTGTTTCTATGGTATATTATCCTATGAATATAGTTTACAATTAAATTTTAATCACTCTATTTAGATATCATATGAGAAATTTATGACCAAAATTTTGTTTGCCTATTATAAATCAACATCCTTAAAACTCTATTTTTCTGGTTGTTCACTAGCGTATTTGACCCATCAATTTTTCTTGCCTTCAAAACATGTTTCTAATTGAGATACATATATGAAAATAATTTGATCTCCAATTTTAATTAGTTCAATCCATCATCAAACGAAAAATTTATGCTTAAAATATCAACTGTTGGTCTAAGTTGGGAAATAAAAAATGACTCTGTTATGAAGGTTGTTCTGAGTAAATTTGACACATCATCTCATGGAATTTTAAAAAATTGTTTCTAGTGGAGATAGCCCCCTAAATTCACTTTCATTTGGCTTTAGAATCACTCAAATCAGACAAAAAACAAAGAAGTTATCATTAAAACACTATTGGTTAGTATAGTTGGCCATCGCTCTCCCACAGGTAATAAATTAATTTTACTTTGTTATTTTTTTTCGTGGATTTGTTTTATGGAGTAACTACTTGTTAATTTTTTTTCATATTTCTTTGATTAAGAGAGACCATACACCTCTGTTAAAATTGGAAACTAGGGCCAAACTCCACATGGGTCATCTTATTTATGACAACTGATAGTTTTCTTGGATTTCTCTCTCTGAGAGGTGTCTAATTGATCTAAATATCATTCGATTCTGACATGTACAAATGAAGATATGAATTTATTTTGATTATGGACAAATTGTTAAGGTCGACCACCAAACTCATGTAGGCTCAGAAGCCCAATAGTCACGTCTATTCATCCTCAATGTTTGCCTATAAATACATAATGCATCCTCCTCATCTGGACACACTTCATCTTTACACATCTGTCCCTCCTCATCTGATTGGGTGCGCATTTCTGGGAAGATTATCTGTTCACACGAGCGAAGGAAAGGACAACGAATTTTCTATTTTGGACGTTGACGAGTGTTGACCGAATTTCAGAAAGGGTTTGACCAGCATTGACCAGCTAGCATTGACCTATTTGACTGTGTTTTTATGAGGGTTATTTCTGTTTGGGAAAGCCTCATTTCTAGGCATAGAAATCGAGGATATTCGTACTTTTTGACCAACATTGACTATGGTTAGGGCTGACCACAAGTTTATTGTTTGACTAAACTTTGACTGAGAAAAATTCGACTGTTTTGAGGGTTGTTTCATCTTGTTGTTTGTAGACCAAAGTTGACTGAAGTTGACCAAACCTTTGAGGGTCAAATTTTTTCTATTGACCAGCATTGACTTTTTTTGTTAGGGCTCCTTTGTTGTTGTTATAAATTATCAGAATTTGTAAATTGTATTATCTCTCTCTGCTGAACTATTGAAGACTAAAATAAGAATTGATCAAGGGTTTCCCCACATTGGTGTTTGTCCCTGGTTGGTGCCACATCTTGTGTCTGCTTGTCTTGGTTTGTCTTCTATTGTTTATGTTTATTTTCTATCAGCACTTTACTTACATGTTTATGTGATTACTAAACTGAAATTGATATTGGGCTCATAAAGAAATTGAAGTAAAATTTCTCTAAAGCATAGAACATACAATTGTTGCCTAAAATTAGCAACATCTCTTCTTCCATGATTTTATGTTTTATTGCAGGTAGATGCTCGTTTTTTGCAGGTCCTTGGAGAATAAAGGAGGTCCATTTACGAAGAAGTGATTCTTGAAGATAATGCTAATGAAATAAGGGCATTTCATCCAAGCATCTATTAATAAATTTAATATTATATGATTTTGATTCTTTCTAGGTGCCTTGATCTAATTTTATTTTTTTTTAGCATAAGAACTTTCTAGAAAATTGTTCCCGCTATTTCCCACCAACACAAATAAAATAATGTTAAGACTTTTTTTTTTACATGATGGATTCATAACAAGAGAGATGAAAAATTGATTTGAACATCCAAGTCATTGCTACCAAATCATTTTTCCAAAATATCTTTTGTTTCCATTCATTCACCATTGAAAAATTGTTGCTACTAGAAACAGATTGGTGTTCCCTTAGGAAACAACATTGCTACACCCGAAATCATAGTTGTTGTAACTTAAGTTATTTATTTATTATTTTTTTTCAATAAAGTGTTTTTTCTTTTCTAATTTCTTGTATTTTTGGGTGTTTTTTACTTCAAAGTCGCAACTTTGTCCCTTCACCAAAATAAAAGAAGAAAGTTCTGAAGTTTTATGCTATTGCTCCACATCTATCCATTTGTTCCCCAAATTTTATCAAGTATATGAATGCCTCATATCTAATATTAAACATTCTTATGGTAAGTCTTTTCAAGAATAATTTACTCTTAATTCCTCATTATTTTGTAAAGTGACTATGATTGTTGGATGACTAATCCTTTTCCATGTCACCTTGCTAGGATCTCCCATTGAGATAGTTTTTGGGAGGGATTGCCACAGTCATGCTTGATACTTCATATCCACAAGCTTAAAATGGTATGTGTAGTTTCAAGGTTTTAACTGCAGTAATGGTACTGTTGGATAAATAAATCTTGAATCACAGTTGTTGTTACCTTGGCCACCACTGTTGTTTCCTTGGTCACGATTGTTTTTCCCTTAGTCACTGTTGTTTTTCCCTTGGTCATGGTTGTTGTTCATTTAGTCACAGTTGTTGTTCCCTTGGTCATGATTGTTGTTCCCTTAGTCACATATGTTGTTCCCTTGGTCGCGGTTGTTGTTCCCTTAGTCATCATTGTTGATCCCTTGGTTGTGGTTGTTGTTCCCTTAGTCACAGGTGGTGTTCCCTTGGTTGTGGTCGTTGTTCCCTTAGTCACAATTGTTGTTCCCTTGGTCGCGGTTATTGTTCTCTTAGTCACAATTGTTGTTTCCTAGGTCACAACTATTGTTTCCTCTATTACAGTTGTTGTTACCTAAGTCACAGTCGCCCATTTTCACATTTTTTATTCAACACTTAGTGAATGGGAAATACTTTTAATGTTCTAGGTCCTCTTTGACATAATGATTGGGTAGTCAATTTATCTTTGTTTATCTATAAACATAATCTTATTTTTAAGGAATAATTATGCAAATATGATTTCACCATGTCAATTTTCAACTTTCTTAATTTGTCAAGTCCTTGATCTTGTAAAATTTATGATGATTACCACAAAATTGTACTTAAATCTTTCCGTCACTATCTAACGAATTGTTCCTCAACCCCAATCTTAACAAAGAAAAATATATTTATCAGCAGTCATTTGAAGGTTATTAGTTTTTTAGAATCAAGACTACCCAAGTTGAAAATAGTTACTATAAAACTTTTTATGCCATCCCTAGCTCTTAAGGAGTTGACCTGCCACCCCATATATTAAGTAATCTTTTATTGATTAACCATAACCGTAGTTGAATTTTAAACAAAAATAGTCAACTGAAGGATAGAAGGTCTCATCACGAGCCGACCTACCATGATCACAAGTCCTAATAAAGTAACATTACCACTACTGGTCACCAAGCCAGGGTAATGGCCTTTGGTTGTAAAACTAAAGGACAAGAGGTCTCATCACGATCCGACTTGTTCACTTTTGTTAGCTCCTGTGAATGGAATTGTTATTATCTAGTTACCAAGCCAAAAGAGTGATCTTCAGTAGACATCTAAGTAAATTGAAATGCTCTTGTAACTATGTATTTATTTCTAATAGATGGGACGCTAGCATCTTAGTGGGTTAAAAAGGCATCCCTGTTGAGGCTATGGATGCTTGCTGGCAGCAGTGGCCATGTCTATGGCATAGAAGTTAATTCAATACTATGATATACTTGGTTACATTAGTTTCTCAAAGCTAATTTCCGATAAAGTCTATTGTTGCATATATAAGGTTTGCTAGAACTCATGGTTCATGGGGTAATATCTAATCATTTCTTAGATGATGATGGTTATGGTTTATATCTATTAATGAGTTCTAAATATTCACTTTACATGTCAGGGATGAAACTTTTAGGATATTTGAGATTTGACATTTTGTATCATCTAATCTATCATTCCTTTATTCTACATGTTTCATATCTTTAACCAAAGATAGTTTATTTTCCCAATTGGTCGCCATTTAACAACACTACTATTATTTTGGGGTAGAATAAAGAGACCTAATTATGATTTCAAACACTAGGTAATTGGTCATATCTTGATAACCAAATACTGAGATAACTAATACTCACCATTTTTGTTCTCATAATAACCAAAGCTTATGAGTATAGGGAATGCATCTTTTTCTCGTCATTTTTACCCTATTTTATATTCCCCTTTTATCCATTATTATCCCATGGAATTCATAACATGATTATGTCACTTTTATATATAATGAGGTAATTGAGGTGATGAATTACTGATTGAGGCTACTCATGAGATGTGTTATAAAAACCTTGATGCTAAGGCAACTAATTAGTTTGAGGTAAGAGAACCTTGCTACACTTTATGATTACTTTCTTTCAGCTTGCATGGTTTCCACCTTCCATATCACTTTCAACATCTGTTCAACCTACATCAACTTCAACAAATATCAGTCCTTCCATTTCATTTCACGCTTTCATGGAGGTAAAACTTGAGGTAAAATAGAATAAGTTTTTGATTTATTAAAAGTTTAGGATATTTTTATGGAAAACCACTAGGCATTATTGACTCATATTTTTCAACCATTATTTCTCCTTCTTTACACAAAAGATTTTAGTTTGGGGGAGTGTTACTTTCATTAATCTATTTATCATGACCATGCCATTAATATTATTTATCATCCATAGATCTCCTTATTCCTTCTCAAAACCTCCCTTACTCTATGTTGTTATACACCAAGCAAAGATTTCAACAACTATTGTAGCAACGACCTCAATTTGTTTTCAAGTGTAGTGTGAGGGCATGCTCATTTTCTAGTTTGGGGGAGGAGTTTCTATGTATGATGATTGTTTCTCTTTTCTTCCTCATTTAAGGCATACAAATACATTTTTATGCAATGCAGAAATTGATCCGTATATATCTTTTAAAATGTGAACTTGATTCTAGTGAATTTTGGACAATAAAGAGGCATCATTAAAATATACAGACCCATAAAATTTCAAGATAAACCAATTTGTAAAATTTCAGAAATCATGCACTGTTACCTACAACCATTTTGTTGATATCTTGAAATCAATGCATCAGATAGTGGGTTGAAGAAACATTAATATAGTGGAAATTTGGTTGCAAAATTTCACCAAGACTTGGTTTGTAGTTTTTGAGAAAATAGTTAATAAATTTCATTGTTACTTGTATCATATTTCATTGCAACTTCACATATATATTATTGAAAATTAATGTGCAAATTGTTACAACTCCACCAACAATGCTAGAATTGAACAACTATTGTTTTAAAGGAATCTTTGCGGAAGAAGCATTTTGTTCCATCAACATCCTGAGTTGGAGTGAGTGTCTTGGTTATTGTATTACAAATTGATTAATAGAGTGACATTGGGTTGCATGAGGATATGCAACATGTTCAGTTTGGGGGAGATGTTGGGCCATTATATTATCATCATTATTACCATTTCTTAACATGTATTTCATTCATTCCTACCATTCTTTTATCACATTATTTATCATTATTTATCATATAATTCCATTTCATAATTACTTATGCTCTTGTGGATAAGTAATACTTGTTCTCCTTTATTTTTAATAAATTGATGATTATTATGAATGATTTTTCCAATGATGGTTTATTAATGAATTTGTTATAACATCACTCACGATTTTAGCCTCCAAGATCTCTTCCAGGTTGCAAATTTGGTCTTCAGCTCATATTCAAATGTTTCAACTCAGAAATTCATTGGGATAAAAAGTGATAGTTTTTCATTGGATGTTTCTGGAAAGGGAAGATGAATATTGAAAATCTAAGACATGAGTTTTGTGCAGAATGGACCAAAATAGCTTTCCAATGACAAGTTTTCCAACATTCGGTTTGGATTGAGAGAAACAGAAGATTATGTGAAGGCAATTTTCTCAGATTTGTTGTTGTGGCCATTTTCCAAATTCTCCCAATTGTAATTCCAGATTCGAATTGTTCCAGTTGAATCATGATGGAGAGATATTTCAGATCTGATCTTGTTGATCAATTTGTTGTGGACAATCTACAATTGTAATGGAAATCATTATGTAATCAATGTAGTTGTAACTTCCCTTTGCTCTTTGTCTATTTAAATGAAAACAGAGATCAAAGAGGGAAGGAGGGAAAATTATTGAATTAGAGGCAAAGCTTAGAGCTATATTGCATCTATTACTACTTTTTAATGAAAGAAGCTATAAGTGGAATTTCATAATTGTCTACTTGTAATCTGATGATCTGAAATGATCATAAACTAAAACTAATGTAGAATTGATTGACTGTTAATGATTTGAATGTTAGCTGAAAGTACGAAAATCGAGGAAAACTACTTGAGAAGAAGACTTTACAGCATTTGATTAAACATAAAATCAATTCATAACATAAATGCAAACAGTAAAAACACAGCGATACCAGATAGCGAGATTGACGACAAAGTTCGTCCCTGATGGACTACATCTCCGGGTCCGCTTTCAATATGGGCGGCCATTTTTATTAGGAATTAAAAGAAGGTGTTTATTACACAAATATTTGATCAGTCTGAATGTTCACCAGACACTTCCGATCATTTTCATCAGATAGCCCTCTAAACCATCTTTCCAATGCTTCTTACGATTTCCAAAACCGACACCGGATGCCCAATATATGATCAAAATGTCGACCGCCTCTTTGTCTCACCCTCTGAATGACAAGTACCAAAAACACTCAAAATCCTCACTAACTCTTCAAAAGTCTGGAAATGTACATTTATACAGTGGTTAGATGCATCATAACCACTGTTGCTTAGTTTGGGATGCATCAGCTAACTTTGAGGGTACAATTTAAGGTTTTAGGTGTGTCACTTAGTGACATTACAAGTTTGTTTAACAAATGTCGAATAAAAACCCAAAAATACCATAGAATAACCCTGAAACTACAAACAATTTAGCTGACCAGGCAGAGGGTTGTAACCGTTACATATGAGCACTGGCGGTCTAAGCACCAGATGCCACCATGTGTTTCCCCCGGTGGTTCTATGGATGGTTATGCTAACCATCCAACACGTTCACATGTCACAACCCGCCATGGTAAATGTTGCGGTTTAGTTGTGTCAATACTCCACTATGGTTAACGTTGCGATGAGTTTTGTTCACATGGCCAATCTTCTCTGACGCGATTTCGATGTAGTTAGGGACTATGGTCAATGCTAACCTCGGGGGTTAATCCATGCGTTGATCACCTATTTCATGATCCCCACGCGGTTTAGGACTGATGGCTTATGTTTGCAGTTCGGTAACCTTGTCTCTGGTCACATAACCACAGTTCTGCTGCAGTTTAAGGATGCGGTTAGGAATTGTTTGGTGTTTTGTAATGTTTTTTTGTATTGTTTTACAATATGATTAGGCCGAGAGCTATTAGGTTAAGGTTTTAGGTCATAGAACTTAGGTTATATCATGGATTTAGCATAGGTTTAGACTTTGCTTAGGGTTAGGTTGATTAGGGTTTATGCTTTACATTAGGTGTAAAAATACCCTTTTACCACACTTTTGTCACAATGTGACATAAACCATATACATATCGTTGACACTAGCTGCCTTTGCAATGATATCCTTTTGTCAACACCCAAATCCTGCGAGGCAACGACATGACACATGTCATCGACCAATCTTGGCGGAACTGTCGATGAACACAAGTCGACAGCCAAACACAAACCCATATAAACTGAACACTATGCAAAACCATAAACCTGAACAACCTGATCCATAGCCAATACTGTTGAAGCTGACAACACCGAACTGAATTAACAACAACTCTGAACACTGACGATGAAACTTGAACACTTGTGCAATGATCTAACAAGATGCTCCTAGATCATTCCTCTCCACTTGAAATCTTTTGGACCACAAAAGTTTGACTAATCAATTAGTCGATGAGGGTAGAACTCCCTATGTTTCCACCTTGACCTAATGATGTACCAATATATTCAATCGATCACCTGTAAGTGATGACCTTCATGATGCTGACCATGGCACTTTTTGAGTCAGTGACCTGTTTCATCCATCTGCAGCATGAACAACTTGCGACGATGGGAAAATAACCTATTATCAACATGGCAACTTAATTCTTTCCACGAAGAACCATGAGTTAGTGATTCATAATCTTTGAAAACAATCTCTACTAGATGTTATTTATTACCATCAATAGGTATAAACAATCTATTTTGTGGAATGACCAAGACAACCAAAGATACTTTTGACATCAAACCAACTACTTGAATTGACATACTTTCCTGATTCTTGTTTACTAAGTGAACTTGCATCAATGAACCTATCCAACTGTAAGGTGAAATTTGCTGAAACTTAGTTTGTCTTTGAAAGTATTGATTTAACTGTTGATTTGTTTGAATCACTTTTCCTTCATTTATTAAATGATTTTTCCATTGATTAGAACTTTCCTTTGATGCATAAGTTCCCATTAGACACTTTGACACTTCTTTAGTAAAGGCTTTGATATAAAAACAAATAGGTCTCCTCTCCACTTGAAAAGAGGTTTCCAAACTGTTCGAGACATGATATGGCGACACAATGCAAGAGAAGTTGAACACTGAATTTCCCCAATACTGACATGTATCCCTAAAACTGAAAATAAGCATACCATCTGAAACAAGTCTCTGATTAGACTCACATGTACCATTCCCTGCAATACATTGCTGATGATGATAGTTTGTAGAATTCAATTGACTGAATGAGTTGAAAGTCATTATATCTTTAAGAAGATGTTCATAGGACATCAAATGTATCTCATGTTTCTTATCCTATTTATGAATAAGATTTCTTGGAAAATAATTAACCACCTTTACCAATTGATCTATAAACTGAATCTTTCATTTTGAACAATCATCCTTATGTTGTTCCTTAATAAACACGAGTACATATTTACTTGAACTTATTAATTTCTTAACTTGATTTGTAACAATTAAATCCAAGTTTGATTTGAATTTATGTGCCCTAACAATAAATTCAACCCCTTATTTCTTTAGGTGATATTTATGTTCTCTTCTGTAAAACACTGCATCTCTATCATAAAGATAAGGACTTCCTAAGACAACTCCACATATGTCTACTGGGACCACATATAACTCCACTTCATCAATATACTTACATGTAATTACAAATTTTAACTGACACTGCTTTATGACATGTATCTGAGTTGATTTATTAAGCCAACCTAATGGGTATGGTATTGGATGCTTCTGTGTCTCCAATCCTAATTGATTAACTATATGTTCAGATATTAAATTTGCTTGTGATCCACTGTCAATCATTGTGTCAATATTTGTATGCTTAGAAATTATCCTTATGTTAAATAATTTAACTCTTTTATCCTCTTGTGAAGGATTTATGTTTGAAGAAGATGTAATAGTTTTTGAACTTGAACTAGTATCAGAAATTTTACCTATTGTAACCATGGCGGTTATCCTCCTTTCATCACCTGAATCTGAACCTAGATCTTGCTGGATTGTTGCAATGGCCTTCTTTTCATCCTTCTCCTTAAGGAACTTTTTGGGCTTAAGTTCTGGATGAAGTTTCCAGCACTTTGATTCAGCATGACCGATTCTATGGCAATGAGAACAAGTAGGTCTTTCCTTCTTAACGATCGCTGATTTCTTTCTCTTCGAAATGTTCTTCCCCTTACTATCATTGGAATCTTTGGTTTCCAACTCTTTGGATGACTGTGAGGAAAACTTTAATGGTCTACAACCTGATTCAATATGTATGGCCTGAACACACACCTCATCAAAATCATCAGGATTAAACATTAATAAAGTATGCTGCAAATATGAATGTAAAATTCCGATGTATTTTAACAAAGTTTCACGTGTATCCAATGAAATACCAAGCGCCAATTCTTTCTTTCTAAACTCTTGAGTAAACTCCTAAACACTCTACCCTTTACCTTGCCTCAGATGCTACCAATCAATCACAGCTTGTTGCATGTATCTTAAAGGATAAAATTGTTTCCTAAGAGATTTTAAAAACTTAGACCATGAAGAGATGACTTTTCCTTTATGATTTAAATCTATCTGAGTTTTACTTTCCCACCAGATTAAATTTATTCCCCCCATTCTAAGTTTAGCTAACTAAATTTTAGTTTTATCGCTAGAAATGTTCTGAATGCAACAATACACTTCTAACTGCTTAATCTAGTTATATAGATTTTCAAGATTCATTTCGCCATCATAAACAGGTAACTCAAATTTCACATCAAGTTTCAAAAGAGATGTTTTCTTAGGTTTCTTTTCTGTTTCAAATTTTGCACTAGAAGAAGAAGTAGAAGATGATGGAGATTATGGAGGTGACGGTGGTTTATCAATCTTCCCTTTACCTTTGTCCTTCTTCGATGGCTTTGAAGAAGAAGCTGCATCTCTCACCTTATTGTCTTCATACAATTCTCCCAACATCTGTTGCATGGTTAAGAACGCCTGTTGAAACTGTTATTCACTCATCTTAGTTTTAGTGTTTTCACCTGCATCAGGTCCTGACATGGTCGATTTATGATCGACTTGTCTCTTTACAATATTTGTATCGATCTACTCAAGGATTCTTTCTCCTCGTTGCGACTTTGACCTGGTTAACATTCAATGGAAAATTCTACAAATGTAACCTGCTCTGATACCAAATTATATGATCTGAAATGATCATAAACTAAAACTGATGTAGAATTGATTAACCATTAATGATTTGAATGTTAGTTGAAAGTGCGAAAATCGAGGAAAACTACTTGAGAAGAAGACTTTACGAAAATTGATTAAACATAAAATCAATGCATAACAGAAGTGCAAACAAGCAAAAGACAGTGATACTAGACAATGAGATTGATGACGGAGTTCATCCCTGATGGACTACGTCTCCGAGTCTGCTTTCAAGATGGGCGACTATTTTTATTAGGAATGAAAAGAAGGTGTTGATTACACAGAGATTTGATCAGTCTAAATGTGCACACAGGCACTTCTGATCACTATCATCATATATCCCTCTAAACCAGCTTTCCAACGCTTCTTACAATTTCCAAAACCGACTCTGAATTCCCAAGATATGATCAAAACACTGACCGCCTCTCTATCTCAACCTCTGAATGAAAAGTACCAAGAACACTTAAAATCCTCACTAACTCTTCAAAAGTCTGCAAATTTACATTTATACAGTGGTTAGATGCATCGTAACCATTGTTGCTCAGTTTGGGATGCATCAACTGACTTTGAGGGTACGATTTAGGGATTTAGGTGTGTCACTTACTGACATTGTAGGTTTTAACCCCATACAGAAATTACCTGCATACGAGTCTAGAACATAGAAAATAATCAATGCGAGAGCATAACACATAAAACACGTATACATAGAGATTTTCCCCTGGATCCTAAAACTGGGACTACCAGCTTGATTTTTCATTATGTTCCTTTCAATGTTATAATACATATTATACATGTCGAAGCATCCAATACCATGGACAAAAAAACCATCGCGTCCAAAACCATGGACCGAAAACCATCGTGTCCAAAAACATGTGCAAAAATCATGCACAAAACCATAGGTGGGTCCGCCCAACCTAACATAGGTTCCAAAACCAAAATTTTCTTGGGTGCTGAACCGGACCCCATAGAGTGGGGTTACATGCACCCGTCAAGCCCCCTGTGACTCCCCTAGCTACGGAATCAACGGAACTAAGGGGGGGTTCCGCCCCCCTTCTAACCCCCTGGTTAACTACATGGGATAGTCGTGGAAAGAATATAACACAACCCAACATTCTCCCACTTGTTGTTTTATTTCCATAGGGGGCCACAAGAGAGCTTAGTCATTTATCCAGCCTTGCAATTCCCATTGTTTCTCTACACTAAGAGAACTTCTCAGAGCTCACAGATTTTGTCAATGCATCTACAGTATTCTTCAAGTGTCCACCTTTACTAGCAACACCTTTTTGTCTTCTATCATATCCCTCACAAAGTGATACTGAACATCAATGTGCTTTTTCTTTGAATGATATGCAGGGTTCTTTGCCAATAAAATTGCACTTTGGCTGTCACAGTCTATCCTTATAGCTCCCTGTACTAACCCCATACTTGAATACAATCTCTGCAACCAAAATGCTTCCTTACTTGCATGAGTGGTTGCCATGTATTTTGCCTCTGTAGTTGATAGTGCCACTACAGATTGTTTCTTACTCATCCAACTGACTGCACCTCCAAATAGGTTAAACACATACCCACTTGTAGATCTTCTCTGATCTGGATCTTTAGCCCAGTCTGCATTAACAAAGCCATGAATATCCAACACTTTGTCCAATCCTGGTCATCCTTGGTAGCACAAGCCACAATCACTAGTGCCACGCAAATACCTGAAAACCCGCTTCATTTTTGTCCAATTCTCATTTCCTGGTTTTAATATAAACCTGCTCAATACTCCCACTGCATGTGCAATTTCTGGTCTAGTACAGACCATTGCATACATCAGGCTACCAATTGCACTTGCATATGGAACACGAGACATGTCCTCTTCCTCTTCTTGTGTCTTGGGACACTGTTTAGCAGATAACTTTACACCTACAGGAATAGGAACCTTCACCAATTTACTATCCTACATATTAAATCTCTGCAATGTTGTCTCGACATACTTCCTCTAGTTTAACTAGAGCTTCCTCTTTGCCCGATCTCTTTTAATTTCCATGCCCAAAATATAGTTTGCAGCACCAAGATCTTTCATGTCGAATTTAGAGGACAATTGGGTCTTCAAATCGTGAATAATTTCTTTGTCATTTCCAACCAGCAACATATCATCCACATACAATACCAAATAAATAACAGGGTCACCAATTAATTTAAAATACACACAATGATCTACTTTGCTTCTGGTGAAGCCAAGTCCCTGTATAAATGTATCGAATTTCTGATACCACATCCTTGGTGATTATTTTAACCCATACAGAGACTTCTTTAACTTGCATACCAGTTCTTTCTTACCCTTCACCGCAAAGCCTTCAGGTTGCTTCATGTAGATCTCCTCTTCTAGATCCCCGTGAAGAAATGTTGTCTTCACATCCATCTGTTCTACCTCAAAATCAAAAGCAGCAGCAACAGATAAAAGTAATCTAATAGAAATTAACTTGGCAACAGGAGAAAAAATATCACCAAAATCAATTCCCAGCACCTGGGAATAACCTTTTGCTACAATTGATCTTTGTATTTCTCCAACTTTCCTTCTGCATTTGTATTCTTCTTGCACACCCATTTGTTGCCAATGGGTTTCCTTCCAGCTGACAACTCCACCAGATCCCAAGTCTCATTTTTGTGCAAAGATGCCATTTCATCACCCATGGCCTCTTTCTAGAATTTTCCATTCTCTAAATCTACTGCTTCCTTCATAGTTCTGGGATCATCATTAGTAACAAATAAAGCAAAATTTGAACAGAAAGCAGATGGACTATATCTTTCTAGTTGCCTTCTTTCTCGAACTGATCTTCTCACACCTGGAGTTTTCGGTTCTTCATCTTCTAATTCCTCCTTTGTTGTAGAGTTTGATTCCTCCTCCTTAAGCTCAAACTATATCTTCCCAGGTTCCTTTGGTTGAACTTCATGTTTAATAACATATTTAACCTCTCTGAACACCACATCTCGGTTGTACACAACCTTCCTTGTTACTGGGTTCCAAAGCTTATAACCCTTTAAACTATCCTTATACCAAATAAAGATGCACTTTTCAGATTTACTATCCAACTTGGTTCATTTCTCCTTTGGAACATGTACATATGCATCACATCCAAATACCCTCAAAAGTGAAAGATAGGGTTTCTTACCAATCCATACCTCTTGTGGAGTTTTATCCTCCAATTCTAATGAAGGTGATCTGTTGACCAAGTAATATGTTGTCTCCATCTCCTCCGCCCAAAATTCCTGTCCTAACCCGACACCACTGAGCATGCTTCTTGCCCTTTCCATCCATGTCTTGTTCATTCTTTCTGCAACTCCATTTTTCTAAGGTGTATATGGAGTATTCTTTTGTCATGATATACCACACTTCTTATAGAATTCTTCAAATTCCTTACTGCAAAACTCTCCACCATTATCTGTCCTCAACACCTTTATCTTCTTCTCTGTCTGGTTTTCCACCACAGTCTTGAATTCTTTAAACCTATCAAAGACTTCAAATTTCTTCTTAAGGAAATATATCCATGTATTCCTTAGGAATTCATCTATAAATGATACATAGTACACAGACTTACCCAGTGATGGAACCTTCACAGGTCCAAACACATCACTATTCACAAGCTCTAATATATGTTTCACCCTCTTACCACCAGAGGAGAAACTCACCTGATTTTGCTTCTCATATACACAATTTTCACAGAAATCAAAATCCAGAGAGCTCTTACTCATACCTTCTACCATACCTTTACCATGAAGTATTCAAAGGCCCTTCTCTCCAATATGTCCAAGCTTTTGATGCCACGGCATGGTATTCTCTCCAGAGACCATTAGGTTTTCTGCTCCACTTTCAGGAACCATGGAACTGTTGTACCCATCAACAACAGTGCTACTTTGCAGCTTGTATAGAGTTCCAATTCAAACTCTCTGCATCAATACCAGTGCCCCCAAAACCATCTTGTAGGTATCCTTCTCGAACATTGTTTTTACACTTACATCATCTAGCTTACTTACAAAAATCAGATTCCTGGCTAATGCAGGAATATGCAGAACACCCGGAAGTGTTCTAACCCTTCCACCTTGCAACTTCAACTTTACTTTTCTATGACCAACAATTCTAGCCTTCCTGTCATCCCCTAAGAAGACATCACCACCATCATATTTCTCATACTCATAGAACCACTCTCTATGAGAAGTGAAGTGAAAGGATGCACCTAAGTCAATCAACCATGCCTCATGATCTACATGTGTACTTGAAGAAGCCAAGTACACATCCCCACCTTCATCTGAGGTGGGGATGTGTACTTGGAAATATATCCATGTATTCCTTAGGAAGTCATCTATAAATGATACATAGTACACAGACTTACCCAGTGATAGAACCTTCACAGGTCCAAACACATCACTATTCACAAGCTCTAATATATGTTTCACCCTCTTACCACCAGAGGGGAAACTCACCTGATTTTACTTCTCATATACACAATTTTCACAGAAATCAAAATCCAGAGAGCTCTTACTCATACCTTCTACCATACATTTACCATGAAGTATTCAAAGGCCCTTCTCTCCAATATGTCCAAGCCTTTGATGCCACAGCATGGTATTCTCTCCAGAGACCATTAGGTTTTCTGCTCCACTTTCAAGAACCATGGAACTGTTGTACCCATCAACAATAGTGCTACTTTGCAGCTTGTATAGAGTTCCAATTCAAACTCTCTGCATCAATACCAGTGCCCCCCGAACCATCTTGTAGGTATCCTTCTTGAACATTGTTTTTACACTTACATCATCTAGCTTACTTACAAAAATCAAATTCCTGGCTAATGCAAGAATATGCAGAACACCCAGAAGTGTTCTAACCCTTCCACCTTGCAACTTCAACTTTACTTTTCTGTGACCAACAATTTTAGCCTTCCTTTCATCCCCTAAGAAGACATCACCACCATCATATTTCTCATACTCATAGAACCACTCTCTATGAGGAGTGAAGTGAAAGGATGCACCTAAGTCAATCAACCATGCCTCATGATCTACATGTGTACTTGAAGAAGCCAAGTACACACCCCCACCTTCATTTGAGGTGGTTTTCACCTCTGCAGAAGGAGCATCATCATATCCCTTTCCTTTGTCAGGAGCTTTAGATTTACAGTCCCTTTTGTGGTGCCCTTCCTTTCCACATTTCCAGCACACCACCTTTACAGGTTTTCCTGGAGATTTAGATCTCCCACCGGATGAATTATTTTTGTTTCTGTTCTGAGACCTCCTCATACAGACAAAGCATCACCATTCTGGCTCTCCAGATTTTTCCATATCATCTCCTTCGTCAGCAAGGATGAGACTATTTCATCGAACTGAAAGGCATTTGCATTGCTACCTATTGCAATAACCATACTATCCCACGAATCTGGTAGAGAACACAACAAACTGATGCACTTATCTTCATCTGAAATTTTAATATCAACAGATGCTAACTGACTTACCATAGTATTAAATGTGTTCAGATTCTCTGTCACCGAGTCTCCGTCTTTCATCCTCAGGTTATACAACTTTTTTCGCATGAACAATTTATTCACCAGAGACTTAGATTGGTACAAAGTCCCTAACTTGTCCCACAAAGCCTTCGCCATAGCTTCCCCTGATACATTCAGCAATACTGAATCTGAGACACACAATAGTATTGTGCTCTTTGCCTTCCGATCCAACTTCTTCCATTCTTCATCAGACACTCCTGTTGGTTTAGCACCCGGATCTACCACAATCCACTGATCTTTATCCACCAACAGATCCTCCATCTTGAGTTTCCAAAACTCAAAACTCTGACCATTAAATTTCTCGATCTTTATCTTTCCACTGCTTGCCATCTTCTTTCACTACCATAATCAATCTCGCAGATCTCCCACTGAACAGGGTCTACCGTAGGCCCAAGCGAAACCCCTGAGCAACAAAGGCGTCCCCTTGAAGCCAAAACAGCTTTGATACCAAATGTAGGTTTTAACCCCATACAGAAATTACCTGCATATGAGTCTAGAACATAGAAAATAAACAATGCGAGAGCATAACACATATACACAAAGATTTTCCCCTAGATCCCAAAACTGGGACTACCAACTTGATTTTTCATTATGTTCCTTTCAATTTTATAATACATATTTATACATGCCGAAGCATCCAATACCATGGACCGAAAAACCATCGCGTCCACAAACATGTGCGAAAATCATGCAAAAAACCATAGGTGGGTCTGCCCAACCTAACATAGGTTCCAAAATCAAAATTTTCTTGGGCACTGCACTAGACCCCATAGGGTGGGGTTACATGCACCCGTCAAACCCCTTATGACTCCCCCCGCTACGCAATCAGCGCAACGAAGGGGGGGCTCCGCCCCCCTTCTACCCCCTTAGTTAACTACGTGGGCTAGTCGTGGAAAGAATATAACACAACCCAACAGACATTACAAGTTTGTTTAACAAATGTCGAATAAAAACCCAAAAATACCATAGCATAACCCTAAAACCGCAAACAGTTTGGCTGACCGGGCAGAGGGTGGTAACAATTGCATTTAAGCGCTAGCGGTCTAACCACCAAACGCCACCATGCATTTTCCCCCGACGATTCTGGCAAAGTTTACACTAACTGTCCAGCACGTTCACATGTCACAACCGGCCACGGTAATTGTTGTGGTTTAACTGTGCCAATACTGCAATGTGATTAATGTTGCAGTGAGTTCTGTTCACATGGCCAGTCTTCTCTGATGCAGTTCTGACGCAGTTTCGATGCAATTAGGGACTGCGATCAATGCTAACCTCGGCGGTTAATCCATGCGTTGATCACATGTCTCATGACCCCCACGTGGTTTAGGATTGACGGCTTATGTTTGTGGTTCCGAACCCTTACGGTTAACCTTGTCTCTGGTCACATCACCACGGTTCCGCTACGGTTTAAGGACGCGGTTAGGAACTGTTTGGTGTTTTGTAATGTTTTTTTTTTATTGTTTAATAATATGATTATGCCGAGAGCTATTAGGTTAGGGTTTTAGGTCATAGAACTTAGGTTATAGCATGGATTTAGCATAATTTTAGACTTTGTTTAGGTTGATTAGGGTTTAGGTTTTACATTAGGTGTAAAAACACCCTTTTACGACACTTTTGTCGCAATGTGACATAAACCATATACATATCATCGACACTAGCTGCCTTTGCGACAATATCCCTTTGTCGACACCCAAATCCTGCAAGGCAACGACACAACACATGTCATCCACCAATCCTGGCAGAACTGTTGATGAACACAAGTCGACAACTAGGCACAAACCCATGTCAACTGAACACTATGTAAAACCATAAACCTAAACAACCTGACCCATAGCCAATAATGTTGAAGCCGACGACACCGAAGTGAATTGACGACGAATTTGAACACTAACGACGACACTTCAACACCTGTGAAATGATCTGACAAGATCCTCCTGGATCATCTTATTTGAATTATTTTTCAAGGCAAAACTAACTCTTGGGCAGTTGGGCCCACTATCTTGGACGAGGTGTTGCCTTGAACATCTAAAGTAGTTTAGTTGTGTGCTTGTTTATTTGGATTGAATTGTTGTTCCTTAAAGTAAATTTCCTTTTCTTTAAAGTAATTTGCTGGCTGCTGCATTTTCCAGGTTTGTTGTTTCCTGCAATTTCTAGATTTCATTTAATTTATTGCTCTAGATTAGAGTTTCAACACTGTTGTGTGCAATAGGTTAATTTCCAATTCATCAATGTGTGGTTTAATTTATTATTGATTCAAGACGTTTGATTAGCATAATTTATTTTCATGTCATTTACCTTATTATTTTTAAATTAGTATTGTTATTCAAGTCTTACATTTTGTTTCTTGTTGAATGAGATTGGTAGTGTAGAACACAATCATGTAGAACTAGTGTTATCTATTGGTAATTTCTTGCATATATTTTTCCGATTGCCTTAAAATAAAAAGACACTCCTCAGGTAGATAATTAATGTATAGGTGATTAGTTGTTTTTTTATCAAGCAATTAATTTTACCCAACAGGCAAGAAGAAGGACTTGTCGAAGATTAAATGTTTTCACTGTCATGAGATGGGACATTATGCGACGAAGTGTCTGCACAAGAAGGCCAATAAGAATCCCTCAAGAGGAGTGGTAGGTGAAGCTCTTGCTTCACATTTTGAGTTGGATTTCATCCTCATTTATTTCATGGTGACATCGGTGATGGGTAGTGTGTGGTATCTGGATAGTGGAGCATCATTCCATATGATCGGCAACCAACGATTCTTCATTGAATTGGAGGAGAAGGACCTCCAACTGCACATCGAAATGATAGATGATGGAAGGTATAGTATGACCAACATCGTTACTGTTACTTTTGAGAGGGAGTCTGGTTCTCCTCTCACATTAAAAGATTTCATGTATGTTTTGGGTTTGAAGAAGAATTTCGTTTCAGTTGCTATGTTGGAGGACCATGGCTACGATGTGATATTTAGCAAAGGAAATGATTTCCTTTGTTACATAGTCTCAGGACAAGTGAAGTGGATTGGGGTTCGGGTGAAGAACCTCTACAAATTGGATGTAGAAGATTGTGTTGCTTTGAGAACAAAAGTAGAGAAGGTTCAAAGTCGAGACATCAGTGAGTTGTGACATAGAAGATTGGTTCATTTGCACTATGGAGCTTTGAAGATCATGCAACAAATTTCTACAGGACTTCCCAAGGGTACACTAGAGCAGATAGATACATGCAAAAGGTGTACATTAAGGAAGTACACCAAAGCCACCTTTCATTGTAAGGATAGTTGAGCACAAATGATCCTCGAAAGAGTTCACTCATATGTGTGTGGACTATTCTCGACAGCCTCCATGGCCAAGCGCAGGTATTATGTAATATTTTTAGATCATTTCTCACGTAAGTGATGGATTTTCTTCATGTAGAAGAAAGATCAGTTGTTCTCTAAGTTTTGTAAATTTAAAGAACTTGTTGAGAAATACAATAGAAGGAACATGAAGGCTCTCAAGAGCAGCAACGGTGGAGAATATGTGTCGAATGAATTCAAGAAATTCTATGCATAAAAAGGCATTTGGCGGGAGTTAATATCACCCCATGACCCACAACATAATGGGGTGGTTGAAAGGAAGAACAAAATTATTGTGGGAGATGCACGGGAAATGTTACGTGATCAGGTTCTACCGTTTCACTTGTTGACTGAAGCATGCAACAAAAATGTATATGTGCAGAGAAAAATTCCTCATCGGATTCTCAGGATGATTACACCAGAAGAAGATTTTTTAGGTAAGAAACTAGATGTGGCACACTTTAGGATCTTTCGTTCATGAATATACTGTCATGTTACCAAAAATGCAAGGAAAAGTCTAGAGACAACAACTACGTTGGGCATATTTGTGGGGTACACTGACACACCTCACAACTATCAGGTGTACCTGCCATCTCACAGAATGACAGTGGTTCATAGATATGTGAATTTCGATGAAGAGAAGGCCATGAAGATGAAGGAGGCTCAGTTGCATGCATATGAGGAGCTTTTGGCTCCAAAGGAAGAACCTCATGATGATGTGGAGCAACCACATGAAGAGGAGCAAAAAATGGAAGCACCCAATCATGTAGAGACTTCTAGAGATGGAACGAAGCTTACCAGAGAGGCTGACATATTGATTCATGATGCTAGAGAGAATGTGGGAGCACCCATATCACAGCGCAGGCAGAGGAGGTCACCATATTTGTACATTGGCAACATGGCTTTGATGAGCGAGAGTGTAGAGATTTAGCCATCCTCATTCGAGGAAGCAGTGTAGAAACCAATATGGGTTGATGCCATGGTAGAGGAGTATGACTCCATTATCAGAAACAATGTTTGGGAAGTGGTCCCAAGACCAGTAGACAAGTCACTAGTGAGTTCCATATGGCTTTACAAGTTAAAGCATGTAATAGATGGGAGTGTGGAGAAACACAAGGCCATATTTGTGGCTAGAGGGTTCTCCCAGGTGGATAGAATTTATTACAAGGAGACCTTTGCTCTAGTAGCAAGGTACTCTTCAATCTGATCTATTCTATCACTTTCAGCGCAAATTGGATGGAGGATACATTAGATGGATGTGAATACAACATTCCTCAATGGAGTGATTGAGTAAGAGGTGTACATTGAGCACTCGAAAGGATTTGAGACCTTCAACATAGAGTCTCATGTGTGAAGCCTCAAGCGAGCGCTATATGGATTGAAACAAGCACCCTATGCTTGGTACATTAGGATTAACTTCTATTTCACTAGGTTGGGCTTCACTAAAAGTGAAGTAGATGAAAACCTTTACCATATTATGGTTGGAGGTAAATTGTTGATTACAGTATTATATGTCGATGATTTAATTCTAATAGGTGATGAGAAGCCAGTAAAATATTGCAAAGAAATCTTGCAAGAGAATTCAAGATGAAGGACCTGGGGCTCATGCATTATTTCCTTGGTATGGAAGTATGGAAAAGAGATGGGGAACTGTTGTCTCTCAGGGCAAGTATGCCAACGAGATACTGAAGAAGTTCCGCATGGAGAGAAACAAACCCATGGAAACTCCTATAGCAATAAATTGGAGGAAGGAAGATGCTACTTCGGGTGTAGTGGAGACTACTATTTATAGGTAGCTTGTGGGTTCACTTATATATTTGGTGAACACACGATTAGACATATGTTTTGAAGTTAACCAACTTAGTCAAGAAATGGTTAAGCCAACCAAAATCTATTGAAAGGAAACTAAACATGTTTTGACATACCTCAGAGGAACCACTCAGTTTGGTCTTTGGTATAGATGGACAAAGGGAGTGAAGTTGCAAGGCTTCACAGACACATATTGGGCAGGGAGTCCATCCAAAAAAAAGACCACATGAGGGGGAGTGTTCATTATTGGGCTAGTAGTAGTTTCTTGGTACAACAAGCAAAGATAATTTTCACTCAGGTCAGCAGAAGCAAAGTACATGGCTTCTAGTCAAGCAGCTTGTGAGGCTATCTAGATGAGGAAGATTCTTGTTGGGTTATTTGGTCAGCAGATGGATTCTACAGTGATTTACTTTGACAATCATAGTTGTATCAAACTGTTGTAGCGGCTGCAACACACTCCAAAATTTTGGCTTGCACTCAAATTTCGAAGCCTTACTTGGTCTTTCCTTTGATTGTTGCAAACACATAAGCTCATTTCATGAGCTTTCCCCAAGTCCTTTGAACCCTTTTTATTGTTGGATTAATTGTCTTCTTTTGGCATGTTTTGACTAATATGTCATGTTTGTGAACCTTTTATGGTGGTTTCAAGCATTGGTCTTTGTATATACAATTTATCCTAGTCATGTAAACACAGGTCATACTCATACACAAAGTTTTGAGCACTGTCACATAAGTGTCATCACAATTGTCCTAAAGTCAATCTCAAGTGTCGCACTTGTTGCCTCATGTCATGAGACAGTCACATAGAGGGTAATGATTTGTCTCTTTGTTTCGGTAGACTAAGTGTGTGATCACAGTTCAATTTCATCACAATTCTATCTTCCTCCTGTAGTTAGCCATTTTCAGAAAATCTTCCCGACTGGGAAACTTAGCTTCACTAGGCCTCGACTAAACTGCACACTACGCAGTCTCAGCCCTTAGTAATGTGACCTTTCTGCATGGAACTCCATAGTGCGCAATCATTTTCCTCTAGGGAAGTTGTACTACGCAATTCCAGAACCCAATAACCTTCCTTGACCTCCAGAATTGTGCACTTGTTCCCCAAGTCTGAATTGAATTGTGCACTTTGCACTTTCAGTCCTCAAAATTTTCCCCTTGCCTGGTGGAATCTCATAATTCATAGAGAGACCAACCTCCCTTGGCTTCCAGAATTGCACAAATGTGTCCTCCAATTACCTCCCTTAGACAAAGCTCACTAAACCCAAGAACTACACAGGTTTGTCCTCCAAGTTTATCTGTTGCCCAGTCCCCATTGATTCTGAAAATTGCATAGAACTGACCCCCTCAGGACCTCATTCTGCATCACCTGTTGTAGGCTTGTACTGCACAATCCTAACTCCCAGTGGCCACTGTGAAATTTCTTTCCCCAACGAGGACTGTGCTGAAAAGTTCCTCAATATAGCCTAAGTTGCGCTCTGCGCCGTCTCAATGATCAAGCTCTCTCCCTGTCACCTGGAACTGCACAATGTGTAGTTACTGGGCCCTTTCTCCCAGCCTGTCACCTATACCGGGCTCAGTGCATGGATAATAATGCATCATCTTAAGATAGGGAGTTTTTATATTGATGTCATCCCATCATGAGTGAATTGTAGGAACATGTGCACTATCAAGTCATGGCGAGATGATGAGGAAGGAGAAGAATGAGGGAAGCATGCCTAAAGACTCACTTGTAGTTGAATAGATGAGTGGACCTACCAAGAGCAAGAAAAAGGAAAACAAGTGTGCAACCACCTTCTAGGACCGAAGATGATTGAAGACCCCACATCATCAAGCAATGTGGAGGAGAAGAAAAATCATATCCAAGAACATAACTATCACTCAGTAAAAATTGTGGCTTGACATTGCCACGCCATCAAGCCAGTCCATGTCAACAATTTCATGTCAAGTCGTGTCATGAGTTTTGATATGCTACATCACTATTTTGGGCCATGTATATTGTAAATCAAATGTATTGTAAATTGGAAGTCCAATCGACACACATGAATATGAAGAGTAATGTAAGTTGAAAAGTCATAGGAAGTTGAACATTCATGAGAGTAGTCAAAGAGTCACAAGGGGTTGGCATCACCCCTTGGTTATATATACCCCCTCATTGTATGAACAAAGGAATTTTCACCTTCGCTCCTCTGCAAGGCATTAGAGAGACCAGCTAGTTATTTGAGGAGCAAGGAGTGGCTCCAATGTCCCACTACTGGGGCTAGTGATGTACAATCCAAATATTTGTCTTGGAACTTTTGCTTAGTAATATAAGCCTTTTAAGGCCAACACATTCTTCAAGCATGACTTATGAATTTTTGTAAGACTATTATATGAACATTTGTATTTCATGTTTTCTTTCACATGTACTAAGATAGTTGAACTATTTCAGTTATTTTAGTGCTTATCTTATTGAGAATGTGTTGTAATGGTTGTTATTGTTGTCTCATCCTTGTGGAATACTCTGTGAGATACTAGACAAACCTTTATTTTCTTATTGCTTAAAACAACTATCACATCCATTGTGGACTATTCCGCTGGATGTTAGACAGGGTTTCCCTTGTTCTTGGTTATAACGACTCTCACATCTGCTATGGAATATTCTGCTAGATGTTGGACAGGTCCTTCTGGTTCATGTGTGTCTCTTTCTGGGTGGTACTATTACCTCTCACTTAGAGGCTCACATTTCTCCCCATTTCGCAGTAATAAAACCTAGATACAGTCGTGTTGCACACTCACCTTACTTTTCGAAGATACCACTACATCACTTGTGCTAATAGCTAGAGCCAAGGAAAATATTTAAGTATTGGGCAACTGGGCCTTTATACCAGATGAGACTCCTAAACCAAATGGTGTGAGGTCTGATTGGGACTTCATATCAAGGAGATCCCTTGAATGTTGGTGGGTCCAACACTGTCAACATTTTTTGCACTAGAAGGAGGGCAACTAATATTTTATGGTTGATCGTCCCACTGAGCTCACTAACCCATATTCTTGTCAAGGAATTGATGTTCACCTTTTCTTCCCTACTCGTAATTCTTAAGTTGGTAACTCTTCACCACCCATGCCTAAACGTGAAATCCCGTATCATCAACTTGGGGTTGTCCACCCCATCACCAATTAGTTTGAAAAAGTTGTTGGATTGATTCCGAGAGTAATCACTCTTACATATTCTCAAAATAAGAACAAGACCACCCCCACAAGAGTAGTTGTCTCATTTATTCAAGAAGTAGTTCTCGCCAGTCTTGAAGAACTAGTAGATTTTGTGGAAAGGGAAGAAGAACCTCCACTTTTTCAAGGAAGAGAAGGAGGCAAACCCTTACTCTCGAGTTCAAATTTTGGTGGGATGGGCAGAGAGGAAGAAAAGGAAGAAGAAGAAGAGGAACTGTCAAATTTGGAAGAGGAGGAGGACAACGAAGAAGAAGACATGGCAGAGAAAAATCTGGATTGGATGACTTAGGGCCCACTGGCACTTTCGAGTGCCCTGCACAATATGTCGAGGCACATGGTGAATATCTTAATGAAATATGACCCTGACAAGATAGTGAAGGTTGAAGATCACTTGGACAACTTTTTCCTACATCCACAAACACTTGAGGTATGTTACGATGATGTTGCATGCAGAATTTTAGCATGTACCTTGGATGGTAGAGCAGTTATATGGTATCACAACCTTCCTCCAAAATCCATCCAGAATTGGAGGGCATTAAAAAGAATATTTATTGGGAAATTTGTTGAATATAAGATCCCTACCATGTTATTGAAGGAGTTGGGTAGTCTTAAGATGGAGCAGAAGGAAAAGATTAAATATTTCAATTGGAGGTTCAATCGCATCTTGAACAAGTTTTCGGATGACACAAAACATCGTGATTCCATCACCATCGACTACTACACTTCTACCTTGTCAACAAGTATTGTGCGGTTTGTAAAGAAAACTGCAAGACCAACAATGACAAGAAACTACAAAGAGGCTATTGCCATTAAGAAGGACCTGCGCACTATTGGAGTCATCACAGATGATGAACCCACAAAGGACTCCAAAGACACAAGTAAGAGGTCTCGAGCCTCTATGATAAAGGCTAAGGAAAATGAACCAAATGATCTTGAAAGCCTTACCCGTCTCGTCAAGTCCCTGACCATTGAAATGGTTGAACTTAAACAAAGGAACAACAATAATATTGTGAAAAGCAGGCCCCCCAATTTCATGATTAGAAGGAATGCAACTTCTGGCAGCAACAATAATCAACCGACATAATCTGCGCAGAGTTCCAATGTGTTTCTGAACATTGAAAATATTGGCATGGATTCGTATTGCACGTTTTGTAATGAGCATCATTCAGAAAATACATGCCCACAATGGAACCAGATCGCAAGAAAAATAGCTACACAATTTGTTGACTCAGTCATGGCCGAGGAACAAGTTGAACCCAATGAAGAGAAGGAAGAAGTTGATGCAGTTGATGAAGCTCTGAGCACTGGGCATGTAGTAAACATGTGTCATTGTGTTCTCGCAGCCCAAAAAAGTATTGTCGATAAGGAACCTCAGAGTGATGGTCCGTCCTAGAAGCAGAGTAATCGATAAAACTTGAGAATTTAAGGGTCGACCACTATGATTTGTTGGGTGTCGAGTCTGATTATCTTCTATATTCAAAAGTATCACCGCATTGGACCCCAGTTCGAAACGTTGCCGCCCACAAAATATTCGTTGTAGGGGGGGGGGGGGGTCTAGGGGGGTGGCTACGACCTTTTGGGACCCCCCCCTGGCGAAGGGATTGGGGGCAGCGCCCCCGAAGCTAAGAATAGATGTAAAATTGCCTTGTAAAATGCTATAATTTCGTAGTCAATCTGGGTCGTTCATTAGGCGGAGATCTGACAGTAGAAGTTATGTTTAATTTAGGGTTTTTTTCCCTAGAAGGCACCCCCTCACTATATATGAGGGAATTGTATTGCGTCTATGTATATCTGTGTTCTGAGTGAGGAAGAGAGAGGAGATTGAGAGCAAAGAGGGAATTACAACGGATCTGCTGTAGGTTGTATCTCTTCAGTTTGTTGGATAATATAAAAGGAAGGACTGGCTGTTTCTCTGTGGACGTAGCCCAAACTGGGTGAACCGCGTATATCTATGTCTCTCTTGTTTTATGCGTTTTTTGTGTTTATATTTCTGCAATATTTTATGTTTTCCATTGCTCTGTAATATATAATTTTCTAACAACTGGTATCAGAGTCGAAGGTCTATTTGGCTGATAAACTCGTAGGAGAGAAGGGTTCCTGGTTCGAGTGGGAGCAATGGCAGAAGATGGTAGGTTTAGGGTCGAAAAATTCAATGGCCAAAACTACCAGCGATGGAAGATGCAGATGGAATATTATATGTATCAGAGAGATCTGTACCAACCATTGAGCGGAAAGACAAATAAGCCAACGAGTATGACAGACAGAATGGGATATTCTCGACAGAAAAGCACTTGGAACAATACGGTTGTGCCTAGCAGCATCGGTAGCATTTAATATTTCAAAGGAAACGACAATAGAGGGTTTAATGTCGACATTGGCCAAACTATATGAAAATCCCTCGGCCTCAAATAAGGTATTTCTTATGAAACGTTTATTTAATATGAAGATATCAGAAGGTGGATCTGTTGTTGATCATTTAAATGAATTTAATACAGTTACCAGTCAGTTAAGTTCTGTAGGGGTAAATTTTGATGATGAAGTTAGGGCTCTATTATTTTTGTGCTCATTGCCAGAAAATTGGAATGGTTTAGTTATGGCCATTAGTAACTTTGTCTCTGGATCTAGTAATTTAAAGTTTGATGATGTTGTCGGTGCAATCCTTAGCGAGGAAATGTGACGGAAAAGCTCTGGTGAGACATCAGGTAATGCTTTGACTGCAGAGACTAGGAGAAGACAAATGGAAAGAGGAAAGAGCCCTAGATATCACAGTAAGTCAAGAAAAGGCAGATCCAAGTCTAGATCGGGGATAGTGTGCTGGAAATGTGGGAAGAAAGGACACCTGAAGAAAGATTGCAAGTCTCGAAAGGGAAAAGAAGGAGATGTGCAGCAAGAAAATAATCATGAAGCGAATGTAACAGGTGATGTGTTGCAAGATGCTTTGATTCTTTAATTAGAAAATATTATTGATGCCTGGGTGGTAGATTTAGGGGCCTCATTCTATGCCACACCTGATAGGAAACATTTTCATGCTTATGTTCAAGGAGATTTTGGACAAGTTCAATTGGGTGATGATAAACCCTGTGAAATCATTGGAATGGGTACAGTTTTCATAAAACAACAAAATGGAAATCAGTGGTTATTGAAGGAGGTAAGGCATGTTCTAGATCTAAATAAAAGTCTAATTTCAACAGGGCAGTTGGGAGGTGAAGGTTTCGTAACTACTTTCACAGATAAAACCTAGAATGTCACTAAAGGACCCCTGGTAATAGCAAAAGTTGGTACATTGTATTTATGTAATGGTATTTCTAATTTTGTTAATGCTTTAACCTCTACAAGAGAAGATACGACATTGTGGCATCATAGGCTCGGGCACATGAGTGAGAAAGGGATGCAGATTATTCACTCAAGATATTTGTTGCCAGGTTTGAAGCATGTTGATTTAAAATTTTGTGAGAATTGTGTTTATGGAAAAAGAAGAGAGTCAGATTCCTTAGAGTTGGAAAAGAAAAGAAGAGCGAAAAATTAGAGCTTGTGCATACAGATGTATGGGGACCTGCTTAGGTATCATCTCTTGGTGGCTCTCATTATTACGTTACTTTTATTGATGATGCAACCAGAAAAAACTAGATTTATTGTATTCAAAATAAATCTGATGTATTTGATACTTTCAAGAAATGGAAAGCCTTGGTTGAAAATGAGACAGGAAAAAGGTTGAAGTGTCTCAGATCAGACAATGGAGGTGAATTTTGCAGCAAAGATTTTGATAGGTATTATTCAAAGAATGGAATTCGTAGAGAGAAGACAGTTCTAGGAACACCACAAGAAAATGGCGTGTCAGAAAGGATGAATATGACATCATGGAGCGTGCCAGGTGCATGAGATTACATGCGGGATTGATTTTACAATTTTGGGCAGATGCTGTAGAGACTATTGTTTATCTAATAAACAGAGGGCCTTCAAGTTCCTTGGATGGTGGTATTCCAGAGGAGGCATGGACAGGTAAAAAGGTAAAGTACTCCTTTGTAAATACTTTTGGTTGTGAAGCCTTTGTCCACATTAATAAATAAAATAGAACAAAGCTTGAGGCAAAATCAAAGAAATGTACCTTTATTGGATATGGTGTTAATGATTTTGGTTATCGCTTTTATGATTATGAAAAACAAAAAATCATTAGGAGCAAAGATGTCATATTCAATGAAAAGGTTTTGTATAAGGATCAGTGGCAGGGAAAGGAACAGGAAAAATAAAACAGAAAATACCAGTGCTTGACGAGATCATAGAAAAAGTGATGGTGCCTAAAAATCGTAATGATCAACAGCCAGAACAACAACCACAACAAAAAAAATCACTTCAAACACCTGAAAGTGGTGTTAGAAGATCTACCAGGATAAGTAGACCCCCTGAACGATACTCTCCTTCATTATATTATGTATTGTTGACTGATTTTGGTGAACCCGAATGTTATGAAGAAGCAATGCAAGTAGAAACCAGGAAGAAGTGGGAGCAAGCCATGAAAGAAGAGATGGACTCCTTAGCACATAACTAGACTTGGGACTAGTCAGGTTGTCTGCAAGTAAAACAACATTGCAGAATAATTGGGTTTACAAGTTGAAGGAAGAAGATGGAGGTAGAAAAATGTATAAAGATAGACTTGTGGTGAAAGGGTTTGCACAGAAAAAGGGTATAGACTTTGATGAAATATTTTCTCCTGTTGTTAAAATGACTTCAATCAGAACTATTTTAAGTCTAGTAGCAATTGAAGATTTTCATCTTGAGCAGTTAGATGTAAAGACAACCTTTCTCCATGTGGATTTGGAGGAAGAGATATATATGCAGCAGCCACAAGGATATGAGGTAAAAGGGAAGGAGAAACTAGTGTGTAGGTTGAAGAAGAGCTTGTATGGCTTAAAACAGACTCCAAGGCAATGGTATCTAAAATTTGACAGGTTTATGTCTGAACAAAGTTATTCTAAATGTCACTCTGATCATTGTGTTTATCTCAAAAGGCAAAATGATGGCAGCTATATTATTGCAGGTTCTAACATGCAGGAAATAAATGTGCTCAAAAGAAAATTAGCAAACTCATTTGCAATGAAGGATTTGGGTGCTGCAAAACAAATCCTTGGTATGAGAATTACTAGAGACAGGAAGAATCACAAATTAACATTGTCTCAAAGTGAGTACATAGAAAAGGTATTGAAAAGGTTTAATATGCAGAATACAAAACCAGTGAGTATACCTTTGGCTAGCCATTTCAAATTAAGTAAGGAGGAGTGTCCCAAGACTCAGGAAGAAATGGCTCATATGTCTAAAGTTCCATATGCATCAGCAATTAGAAGCTTAATGTATGCAATGGTCTGCACAAACCCTGATATTGCACATGCAGTGGGAGTTGTAAGCAGGTACATGAAAAATCGAGGAAAAGAACATTAGATGGCAGTGAAGTGGATTCTCAGGTATTTGAGAGGTACCACAAATCAACGTTATGCTTTGGTGGTTCACATATTGCTCTACAGGGATATGTTGATGTAGATATGGCAGGTGATAGAGATAACAGGAGGAGCACAACAGGGTATGTGTTTACTGTAGGTGGAACAACTATCAGTCAGGTCTCAAAACTACAAAGTGTTGTTGCACTCTCAACAACAGAAGTAGAGTATGCTGCTACTACAGAGGCTAGTAAAGAAATGATTTGGTTACAAAGGTTTATGGATGAATTGGGTAAGAAGCAGGAGTTGGGTAGGTTATATAGTGACAACCAGAGTGCCATACATCTTGCAAATAACTCTGCATTTCATTCCAAGACCAAGCATATACAGCTCAAGTACCATTTCATACGGTCAGCGTTGGAAGATGGACAGTTGAAGCTGGAAAAGATACACACTAGCCAGAATCTACAGATATGTTAACAAAAGTTGTAATCAGGGAGAAACTGAGAATCTGCTCAGCTTCAATTAGTCTTCAAGTATGACGAACAAGATGAGAAACATCCAGGTCCAAAGTGGAGTCATTGTCCAGCAAATGAAGCAGCGGTGGAGTTGCTATAATTAGTCTCCAAGTTGGAGATTGTTGGGTGTGGAGCCAGATTATCTTATATATTCAAAAGTATTGCCGCATTAGACCCCATTTCGAAATGGGGCGGCAATGCTACCCGTAAAATATTTGCTGCAAGGGGGTCGAGGGGGGGCTTTTGCGACCTTTTTGGAGCCCCCCCTGGCAGGGGGATCGGGGGCAGCGCCCTTGAAGCTAAGAATAGATGTAAAATTGCCTTATAAAATGTTGTTATTTCGTAGTCAATCTGGGTTGTTCATTAGGCAAAGATCTGACGGTAGAAGTTATGTTTAATTTAGTGTTTTTTGCCCTAAAAGGCACCCCCTCGCTCTATATGAGGGAATTGTATTGCGTCTATCTATATCTGTATTCTAAGTGACGAAGAGAGAGGAGATTGAAAGAGAAGAGGGAATTACAACAATCTGTTGTAGGTTGTATCTCTTCAGTTTGCTGGATAATATAAAAGGAAGGACTGGCTGTTTCTCTGTGGACGTAGCCCAAACTGGGTGAACCACGTATATCTGTGTCTCTCTTGTTTTATGTGTTTTTTTTGTTTATATTTTTGCAATATTTTATGTGTTCCATTGCTCTGTAATATATAATTTTCTAACATGATTGAGGTGATGAAACATAAATTCAAGGAAAATTTGTTAATAAAACTAAATCCTTCGGCTAACTCAGTGCAAACACTCAGAGTAAGTCTGGGAAAATAGTTCTGACGAAAAGTGTTTCAGACAACGGTAAAGACAGAATCATCCCTCCGGAAACTACAAACTTCGTTCCATTCCCAAAAACCTCAGTCAGTATTCCCGTTGTAGATTACAACATTGTAGAATATATGAAGAAGGTTCATGCAAAAATATATTTGTTTGAACTTACAAAGATCACATGCCAGCAAGACATCCTTCTATGAGCACTTTGAAAAAATTGTATCGGTAATTCTACCTCTTCAAACAAGGGATCTAGTAAGTCTCCTGACGCTCTCGCATTTGTACTTAACGCACTTTGCGTGGAGGCAAACACACTCTACCCACCGTTCTTGTTAACATTTAAAATCTTCAACTTCAATGTACACAATTGCTTGGTCGACTTTGGTGCATCGATAAATGTCATGCCACTATTTGTGGCCAAGAAGATCAATGATAAATGGGATAATATAGATGCACAAATCATTCAACTGGATAGAACTCATGTTCCAGAAATTGGCGAACTCAGGGATGTCATCATTGGTTATCAACTGAGGGATGAGTTCACAAATGTATCAACATTGTAATTATGGACACTCTGGAAGCATATGGAGTGTTACTGAGCAAAGACTGGTCAAGCAAGCTGCAAGGATACTTTGCCATAAACTGGTCACACTTATGGCTTACGTATAGAGGCAAGAATAATCAGATCTGGATAGAGTCAGAGAGATACATGAAGCACGCAGTGACTCCCTTGAATGGGCATAACGAGCCAATGGCTTTCGCAGAACGCTTATTTGGAAATTATTTTCTAGAAACAAATTAGGGGTGCTATCTTGTAGAGCCATCCCTAGTTCCACCAGACACACACATCTCCTTCCATGTCCAAGTGGTGATAATGAATTTTGTACAGTTAGTAGTAGTAGTATTAGTAGCAGTAGTAGTATTAATGCAATGAGTAGTCCAAGTACACATGATATGTTGACAATGTAATTTGACGGATCCAAGACACATGAGGTCTATAGATCTGTTTTTGTTTTAATATACCCACTGCAGAGAAAGCACTTGATCTCTAGTCGCTTGGAATTTGAGTGCATGAACAACATTGCATAGTATGAAGGACTAGTCTTGGGCTTATAGAAGGCCACTGACCTCAACGTTGTTGTTCTAAAA
Organism: Pinus tabuliformis; assembly: GCA_031772625.1. Lineage (NCBI taxonomy): Eukaryota > Viridiplantae > Streptophyta > Pinopsida > Pinales > Pinaceae > Pinus > Pinus tabuliformis. The sequence goes on along the minus strand of CM062807.1, from coordinate 832,373,495 downwards.
GTGGTAGGTGACTATGAAATTGCGCTACATCAGGTACATAACACTATACAATATGTGTCACCTCATCTTAATATTTATCAAAAAGAGGTATGGTGACTCATCTCTCACTCCCAAGATTTCAATATTATTCAGTACCAAAAATGCGTAATGCAACTACGGATTCCTTAGCAAATGCAACTGCTAGAATGTTACCTTTAAGGGATGACTCCTCTATTGAAATTATGTATAAACCATCTGTCCCATATAACATAACTAACTTACGTGTTTTTTATGATGACCAATAGATATTGTACTTTATGGCCAAATGTGACATATTCAAAGATCCAGCGATTGACAAGGAGGAGCACGAAAAGACACTATAGGATGCTGCCAGTGCAAGTAAAGGCAACCTCATCCCTAAGGGTGTGGTATCATTGGAAAAGTTGTATTATCTACAAAACTACTTCTGGGGACCTATGAATGCCAAGACCCACAATTTTATGTTGTCACATGATAAAATCAACTTAGGAACTGAGAAAGATCTGAAGTATGTTAATATCGGTACTTACTGCATACCACAAAAGTGACAAGCCTTAATATTTTTAGTCAAGCAGTATTGTGATGTCTTCTCATGGACATACGATGATATCAAGACATATGACATGCGAATGATCCAGCATGGGATACCAATAAGGGAAGGGGCCAAGCCATTTCAGGTGAAATTAAGAAAAGTTCACCCAACACTTGAGCCCCTCATACATAAAGAGTTGAGAAGATTGTTGGATGCTCGAATCATTTACAAGGTGTGATATTCAATGTGGGTATCAAACTTAGTCACTATGAGAATGAAGTCTAGGGATATCTCCCTCTGCGTAGATTTTCTCAATCTCAACTGCACCTTAGACAAAGGCAATTACCCAGTGTCATCCATGGAGAAAATTTTTGCAAACAAAATCTGGGGCCAAAATGTTTTCTTTGCTCGATGGATTTTCTGGTTACAACCAAGTTGTAGTAGCAGAACCTGACAAATTAAAAACTACCTTCTAAAAAATGTGGGGCACGTTCGTGTTACGAAGAATTTCATTTGGGCTAGTCAATGTTGGTGCAACATTCCAACGTGCAATGGACATCACCTTTCATGGAATTATTGGACAAAGCATAGTGGTCTACCTTGATGACATGATAATATTTTCCAAACAACGATCAGGCCACCTGTGCCATCTGAAGAATATTTTTGAGCGATGTCGCAAATACGGGATATCCTTGAATCCTAAGAAGAGTATCTTTCCAGTGTTTGAAGGTAATATCCTGGGACACATCATTGCTAAAAGTGGGATCTAGGTGGATCTGGACAAGATTCAGATCATCATTCAGATTCCCCACCCAGCGAACAAGAAAGCTATGCAATATTTCTTGGGAAAGATCAACTTCCTCTAAAATTTCATCTTTAACTATGCTCAGATTGTTAAACCAATAGAAGAGATGATCAAGAAAGACATAGTATATGAATGGGAAAAGAGGAAAAAGGACACATTCACCTATATCAAGAAAGCTATAATAGAAGCACCCATGTTGTACAACCCAAACTTCAACAAAGACTTCTCTACACTTTTACTTCTGACACCTCTCTTGCAGCTATGCTCACTTAGAAGGATCAATTGAACAATGAACGACCTATATCCTTCATGAGTGCAAGCTTACAAGGACCAGAGCTCAATTACCCGCCGTGGACAAACAAGATTATGGAGTGTAAAAGGAGGTAAAACACTTCAGACCCTATCTGTTGAAAAACCATTGTATTATCTTTGTTCCACACCCAGCAATCAGATCACTGCTTGTCAAGCAAGAGATGGGTGAAAGAAGGGCGAACTGGATGACCGGATTACAAAAATATGATCTTGACTTTAAGCTAGTTCAAACATCAAAGGTCATGGTCTTTGCAAATTAGCAACTGAAGCAGTCAACTCCAAAGAGGAAGAAGAAGAGGTCATAGGATGGAAGCAATATGTCGAGATGTACAATGTGGAGCGAGCCTCCCCCACTTCATACATAAACTCTTGGTATGTGTATGTGCGCCAATACCTTGAGCATGACATTGTGCCCTCTCACTTCTCTATGCAACAAAAGACGTCACTCTGAATCAAAGCACTTTTATATTAGTTGGTGAATGGGGTGTTGTTCAGTGAGAACCACAATGGAATATTTCTTAAGTGTTTTGAGGCACATGATTCAGAAAAGTTATTACGTGACCTCCATGAAGAACCAGTCAGGGGACACTTCGCAGGAAACACTACAACACATAAGCTTATGTGGGCCAGATTTTACTGGCCTACATTATTCAAAGATGCTCATGCCTATGCTCGGAAGTGTCCAGTCAGTCAAAGGTACATCGATCGAAATCAAAAGTCAGCAACCCCGCTGCAGCCCATTGTAGTGGAAGAACCTTTTCAACAGTGAGGCTTCGATATCATTAGGTAAATTTTCCCGCACTCATCAAAACAACACCATTATATATTAACTACTACTGACTATTTCACGTGGTGGACAGAAGAAGTTCCACTAAAACAAGTGAATGATTAGGAAGCCAACATCTTTTTACAGTAGAATATCATCTCCATGTTCAACATTCTTACATCACTTATTTTTGACAATGCAACATATTTCTCATCGTTAAGACTTTATGATTTTGCATTGGAAAATGGTATCATCTTGAAACATTCTACTAATTATTATCCGCAAGGGAATGGTCTTGCTGAATCCACGAACAAGAACCTCACTTGTGTCATAAAAAAGACCATATTCTTTGAACAACGAAACTGGCACTCTACTTTGGTGAATGCCTTATGGGCTGACCGAGTCATGCCTAAGCCTTCTCACTAGTACAAAATGACTAATTAGTTACTAAAAAAATGACTAAAATTTGCATATAAACGACTATTTTTCGGTCGATGACCAATAGTAGCTAATTTACAATATCTTATGACTCGACCAACTTTTAGTCATTTTTATCTTAATCATTAATTGATTGCCTCAATTTTGTTTTCTAGTAGTATATTTGGTCATTAATTTAGTCATTGATTTATTCATCGATTTGGTTATTTATTTGGTCATTAATTGCCATAATTAAAACCAAATATACAACAAAATATATTACTAAATTATCACCCGAGAAAACCAATTAATGACCAAAGAAATATGACTAAAATGTTGGTTGTGTTATAAAATAATGTAAATTAGCTACTAATAGTCATACATATGCAAATTTTAGTCAACATTTAAAACCAAATTAATTACCAAATAAATGTGACTAAATTTTGGTCATGTTATAAGATACTATAAATTAGCTACTAATAGTCGTATATACGCAAAATTTAGTCGTCATTTGTACTCACAAATTTATCATTTGCAATAGTTATTTATCTTTTTTGGTAGTTTCATATTCATTATATAAATGACTACTTTAGTAGTTTATATTCATTTCATTTACTTTCATTAACAATCATTATAAGTAGCTAATTTAGTTGTCTATTCATTTTATTTGTGTTCATCATTAATAAACATAAACTACTAATTTAGTAGTTTTAGATTGATTTTATGTGTTTATTATTAATCAACATAAACTAGCAATTACCCCAAAAGGTGAAAAGATTAAGCCTTGAATAAACAAAGGCATACAAAGGTCATAAAAAGGTTTTTCAAAAGGCAATTTTGAGTACATTTCCTCCAATGAAAACACAAAGATTATCTTAAATTGTGCCATACAAGAAAATGAAAATGAAAATGTCAACAATAGAGTTTGTCGAAAATTGAAAATTACCTTTAAAAGTCGAAAACTAAGCCCATGAACATTCTGCAAAGGAATATCCAACCAATTCACAAAATTGAATAAGACTGGTAAAATCGTAACAAAACTTTTCCAATAGTGCTTAGTCAAAAGAGCCCACAAATTAGCCTGAAAAATAATGGAAATTCTAGCAAGATTATGATAAATATCCGATAGAAATTTTTGAAATTCTGGGTTACAACTGTCAAACTTCAGGGTTTTGGATGCCCTAGGGGTTCTTGATGGCGCTGAACCCATTCCTACCATTCAAACACTCCAACATTCTTATTTTTAATTTTGTTTTACCATAAATCTATCGTTTGAGCAAATTTGCAACAATTTTATAACCACAAACAAATTAGAATCATTCACGTCTTTCACCAATAGATCCTAATATCCTAAGATGCAAAACACAATTTTATTGGGCTTTTCTAACAAATTCTAGGGCGTGGGACATGCTTGAGTGCACAATAATGATAGAATGGTTTGTTCTCATGGTGAGGGTGACACAGAAAAATAAGTTCTTAACTATCCTTGAAAACAATGAGGAACGAAGAAATCCAAGTGCCTCATACTGTTAGTATATTCGCTAACATACTAAGGAAAATTTATGTCTTCTCATTTCTCAGCAAATTCCAAAGGCATTAAAATGTGTTTTGTAATTTGAGGTTATAAAATTCAAGCATTTCTTCCATTTTTTTCTCAAAAGGGGCAAACATGCATATGCTACACTAAATTTGCTCTCCATAGCAATACCTACCAATAATCTTCTTATACGAGACAATTCTGAATCCTTGGAAGAGACATGTCCAAATTCTGAATCCTTGGAAGAGACATTTCCAAATTCTAGATAATTTTGTAAGAACTACCCTCCTTATAAAATTGTGGACACTTATTAGAAGGACAGATAAGACTTCCCAAAACCATCCTACAAATAATTCAAAGCAAGCCATAAGCTTGTTGTAAGACAATAATAAAAATCAATCCATCTATGCTAAAAGTTTGTTTATTGCATAAGAGGAATTATATTAAGAAGGGTTTTGGGGAAACAGATCCAACAATGTAAAAGTGGAGAAAATGTTTCTAATTTTTATTCTATCAATACCAATATTGAGTATACCTTGAAAATATCAGGCCTCTTCAAATCTTGTCTCACACAATTTCTAAAAGATAGATAACGTTAAGTACTCTTGCATTTATAAACTAAAGAGATGTACACAACACCTGTAGATGAATAATGCATAGTATAAACATTGTCAAAATAAGAATATCCAAATATGAATTGTTTTATGTCTTTGCAAAGAAATGAGTTCTCAAGTAGGAATACAATTTTAAAATGCTTACAGTGAATCAATGATATCTCTACTTCAAAATGCGGTTGATATGTATGACATGTTACATGTAAGACTTATTTCCATGACAAATTTTCGAAGTAATAACCAATATAACAAAGATAAAAAAAGATGTTAAACATAGCCAACCATCAATAATGAAACAAGAAAGAATATTGATTATTAAGAATATACGAAAAACATCTTGATTATTAAGAATATATATCTTGTGGTATTAATATCCCAAAAAAGCTAATAAAATAGAACTGAGAAATATTGTCAGTCTGGTTACAATAATTTTCATGAAAAGTAGTAGATGCATACAACGAGGGAAGCTTATCAACAAATCCTTAATCCAAAACGTGTGCTTGGGTTCAATGAAGCATTACTACCAGCACTCATAATCCTAAGCGAAAGAAACCTAGGTACCAAACACTATGTTGAAGCATTTCCCTAGATCAAAATCCTTGTTATTAAAACAAAAAAAAACAACAAAACATTTTACCCACAAAATTGGCTTCCTTCACAACCCCAAGTAGAATTGCGAGTCCGCGTGTATACTGAAAGTAGTCCTCTTGATATTGTCAAAATAAAAATGAATAGATCCCTTGATTCTCACATCTACAGTTCAAAATCTCCAATGTGATGACAATATTCTTGATAATCTCTGAAACCCGTGGTGAAACAAGGAACAAGGACACTAATGAACCTTCATACACTGCACTTTTTTCATTAATCCACCCAATGTGAATATCTCCAGTTCAAAACTTACTGATCCACTCGAATAATTTTCTTGGTAATCTCGACCTCTAGATATTTCTAAGACTCTGCGAAATAAAAGCACTTTAATACCATCCAAGCCAGAAAATTCCAAGTGAAATGTCAGATACCATAAATCAAGCTTTATTTAGATATATATTGCATAATGGTCATGAGATAGACAAAGTCAAGGAAAATACCATTGATTGTGCCTGGTCTGTAGGGCACTGATGGAAAATACTTATAGCTTGGAAAAGGCCACAAAACAAGAATAAGTGTTCGATAGAGAACATGAGCCAAGGTCAAAGATTTGATGCATAACCATGAGTAACCATTACTCCAACCAAAAAGCATTTCCCGATGTTATCTTGTTAAAACCACAAACAACAATGAAAAGGAAACCTCTTCAACTCCTATCCAACACTCAAAGCATCTAGGGTGTACCCTTTTACCAAGCAAGATATCTAAGGTACATGCATATACAATCTACGATGCAAGATATATAATCTACTGAGAAATAGAGATGCAATGTCTGATTGTAATTTCAACAAGAAAAAATAATCACTTGGCAAATTCCATTGTTTGCACCCAAAAATGTAGATAAGGCAAACTGAAAGCACTATCATCTATCAATGCACATATTGTTTCATTCCTAGAATTGGCTTCATAGAACCTATGGCTCTCAACCAAAGTACCTCACAGACCACAAAGATTGATGTTGTTGGTGTTTAGGAAAAAACACCTGGATTTGATGTTGTTGCTGTTGTTGGGGCTTGTATTGAAGCCAACTTCTGCTTCACATGTAATTGTTGATCTTGGCATATTGGCAGAGTTGGAACCTACTTGCCTGGAAAATGAAATTTCATTGCAACACTCATTAGATTGTCACTAGTAGGCAAAAGAGTATAGCCTAGCTGAGCTATACGTGAATCATTTCTCTCTCCATCATTTGATGGTTTGTATCCATCCAACCAGCTGTAGTCATCCATTTGGGGTTTTTCATTTCTCTGAACCATCTGCTCACCTACACAGGTGACTCTAGGATTATAATGCAATAAATCAGTGTTGGAACTATCTGGCAATCTTGAAGGTACAGGATCAAAACCAGGTGGAGGTCCAAAATGACGAACATGTTTATTCGCACGTCCTTTTCTAATGCTTAGTTTACAGGTGTTTGTCGTCTTGGTAGTTATACTAGTTTTGGTAGTTGGTGTATCAACCTTGGACAGTGCTGATGATTCAAAGTTTTTTACATGTGGTTCACTGGATATTTTTGGTTGACCGGTGTTTGCTTTAACAATGGCCGAGGAAATTTCATTGGAAATTGGCTTGTCTGACATGCCAGCAACAACAATACTCATAGAGATTCCAATTGGAGTTGATGAATACAAAAATTGAGAAGAAATCCAATTTGAATGTGTGAAACAGAGTCAACTTTTCCCACAACACTAGCAAGAAGCTTTGACTTTAGCAAAGATCCATTTTCTTGAAAATGATGACCAAGATTCAAGTTCAACATCCCATTAAAAACAAGTGCTTCATCATCTTTATACCATGAAGGATGGAGATGATTTATCTACTGAGAATAGACGGTGATACCTGCATGGCTATTCAAAAATGGTGCAGTGTAATTTTTCATGCCCAAAGTTTCAAGATAATTGGTTAGCCCAACAGTAGACGTTCCAATACCAGTTGACCAATGATCACGAGAACTTGCAAAACTCTCAACTAATTGGGAAACTTCATGGGGAGTTGTATATGCCCCCAAAGAAATGTTTTCCCTAGTGGTCAATGTTGAAGAATAGTAGAATACCCATAAATTTGAATTGGCAAGTCAGTTGGAGGGGGGAAATTGGAGAATACTCGAAGATGCAATAGGGTTATGTTGTGAATTTGAAGCAACATTTAGCTTTGAATGCTTTCCTACTGGACTGGGTTTAAACGCAACTACATCTTCTTCTTCTTTATCCGAGTCTGCCTTCACAGTAGTAAATCCTGAAGCACACAACACAAGATTTTCAAAATAAAAATATTCTTGCTTTGCACAATTGGATACAATCTCTCGTAGAATATTATCAAATTTATTCATGGCATTAGAGACTTTAGGCTTGACATCTTCTGACTGGTCTTCAATCTTGCATTCAGGAACCTTTCCAGCAATACAAAACTTCATCAAGTTTGCATCAAAATATATTCCATACCTTCTATCTTCTACTGAATTTGCAACAGCCTTTGCAGCTGCCATAATCCTTTGAACCTGAATGTTGTTTTATTTCTTTCTAGCAAATCCACTGTAATAATGTCGCTTGGAAAAATATAGACCAAGTTGTGCTGCATCCAATGGAAGAAATCCCTTTAGTTCAAATTCCTCCCACAATGCAACACCCCCTCCTATCGCTTCCTCCTCATTATACCTCTTAAGGAGTAGCAAATGCAATCTCACCTTCCACCCAACTTCTATTGGAATCTTGGTGAAGACATTCAAAGACCAAAAGTTTGTTAAGTACTATGACACAATGACTCCAAAAGGATGATCTTGCTCTGGCTTGCTTCTCTTTAACATCATTACATTCTACAATATCTTGTCTGCGAGTCAACCATTCCATAAAAACTAGTGTTGCTGGAAAAAATGGACTAGAGGAAACATCATCTCATTTCTCACATTTTCTAATTATGTTCCCCGCAAAGCCAAAAGCATCAGTAAAATCATTCTGAAGTAGAAAAGATCGCTGCAAAATTTCCGCATAAGACGGACTTATGTTTTCAGTTTCACTAATATTATGAACTGTGAATATTAGAATTGACACAATCTGAAGAACCACAAGTCCACTAAAAGTCGAGCCATTGACCAAATGTATCCAAACCAATCCCCATCTCTTAAATGAGTTCAGTTTTGGTAAGCTCCTCAAATTCATTTATTGTAGAGGAACAAACTTCAACAAATGTCTCAAGGCTGGAAATTAAAAATATTTGAAATTTATAAGTAAAGAGGCATCTATGAACTAGGAAAACACCAAACAAAATGTCAAAACTGGCTTGAAAAGTTGAAATCTTGAAACAAATCATACCTTGTGCGTGTAAAGAGAATCCCATTAAGGCGAACAAAATGATTTGTAAAAGCCTTGTTAACCTATGAAATATTAAGTTGTTTTCTCTTTGATATGGCTGCCACTTATTTCTGATCTTTAAGGGAAAACCTCCCATCCCCTCTCCCTCTTCCTCTCCCACCATCACCTTTTGTAGGGGTCTGCTTGGTTACTGATACTTCCATCTGAGGAAGCAACTAAGAATAATGCTGACGATTATGTAGAAACTTAAATCAAACTAAATGCTCAATAGATCAAAGAAATGAGCAAGGAAATGTTCTTAGAATACAGTATGGAAGAATAAAGCCCAAACTAAAAAAGCACACAATTGGCTCTAATAATAAAATGGTCAATGCAAGATAATCAACAATTTGTAAACCTGATGTACAGTAATAAAATGTTTGATATGGAGAAAGATCCATCATCTTTGATTCAAGTTGTTGTTCTTTCAAGTTAAATTGCAACAATAATATTCAAGAGACTAAAAATATAACACTAAACGAACATACCACCCTTGAACACCTAGGTGAAAAGGCATACCAGATCAAAATTATATTCATTGTAATCATATTTACTTCACAGAAAAAAAGATGAATATCTTGTAAGCAACATCAGTACTCACAGAGACTCCAAGTGGATTTGATGAATAGAAACTTTAAGAAGCAATACAATTTGAATGTGTAGATACAGACTCATCTTTTCCCACAGTACTAGCAGGAAGCTCTGACTTTAACAAAGAACCATTTTCTTGAAAATGATGACCAAGATTCAAGTTCGTCATCCCAATTAAAAAAAGTGTTTCATCATCTCTATACCATGCAGCATGGAGATGATTTATGTGCTGAGAAGGTTGTTGACTAAAATTTCAAAAGTCAGTGACACTTGCATGACTATTCAAAAATGGTGCAGTGTAATTTTTCATACCCCAAATTTCAAGAAAATTGGTTATCCAAACAGTAGACATTCCACTATCAGTTGACCAATGATAAGAACTTGCAGAACTCTCAAATAATTGGGAAACTTCATGGGGAGTTGCATATGCCCCCAAAGAAAGGTCTCTCCCAGTGGTCAATGTTGAAGAATACCCAGAAATTTGTATTGGCAAGTCAGTTGGAGGTGGGAAATTGGAGATGTTGAGGTTCTTGAGGAAGACACAATGGAGTCAGTTTCTGAATACTTGAAGATGCAATAGGGCTCTGTTGTGAATTTGATGCAATATTTAATTTTGAATGCTTTTCTGCTGCAGTGGGTTTAAAGACAATTACTTCATCTTCTTCTTCTTTATCTGAATCTTCCTTCACAGTAGTAACTCCTCATGCACATAACACAGGTTTTTCAAATGAAAAAACTTCTTGCTTTGCACAATTGGATACAGTCTCTCATAGAATATTCTCAAATTTATTCATGGCATTAGATACTTTAGGCTTGAAATATTCTGACTGGTCTTCAATCTTACATTCAGGAACCTCTCCAGCAATACAAAACTTCATCATGTCTGCATCAAAATATATTCCATACCTTATATCTTCTACTGAATTTGCAACAGCCTTTGCAGCTGACAGAATCCTTTGAACCCAAATGTTCTTTTCTTTCTTTCCAGCAAATCCACTGTAAAAATGTGGCTTGGCAAAATCTAGAGCAAGTTGTGCTGGGGAAATGGTAGAAATCCCCAGTTCAAAACCCTCCCACAATGCAACACCCCCTCCTCTTGCTTCCTGCTCATTAAGCCTCTTAGGAGTAGCAAATGCAATCTCACCTTCCGCCCTACTTCCATTGGAATCTTGGTGAAGACATTCATGTACCAAAAGTTTGTTAATTAATATGACACAATGACTCCAAAAAGATGATCTTGCTCTGGCTTGTTTCTCTTTAACATCATTACATGCTACAATATCTGGTCTTTGAGCCAACCATTCCATAAAAACTAGTGTTGCTGGCAAAAAAGGACTAGAGGAAACATCATCTCATTTCTCACATTTGCTAATTATGTGCCCCACAAAGTCAAAAGCAGCAAGTAAATCATTCTGAAGCAGAACAGATCACTGCAAAATTTCCGCATAAGACAAACTTATGTTTTCAGTTTCACTAATATTATGAATTGTGAATATTAGAATTGACACAATCTGAAGAACCACAAGTCCACTAAAAGTGGAGCCATTGACCAATGTATCCAAACCAATCCCCATCTCTGAAATGAGTTTAGATTTGGTAAGCTCCTCAAATTCATTTATTGCAGAGGAACAAACTTCATCAAATGTCTCGAGGCTGGCAATTAAAAATATTTGAAATTTAGAAGTAAAGAGGCATTTATGAACTAGGAAAACACCAAACAAAATGTCAAAACTAGCTTGAAGAGTTGAAAGCTTGAAACAAATCATACCTTGTGAATGCAAAGAGAATCCCATTAAGGCGGAAAAAACAAATTCTAAAATCCTTGTTAACCTCTGAAACATGAAGTTGTTTTCTCTTTGATATGGCTGCCCCTTGTTTCTGATCCTTAAGGGAAAACCTCCCATCCCCTCTTCCTCTTCCTCTCCCACCATCACATTTTGTAGGGGTCTACCAGGTTACCAATACTTCCATCTCAGGAAGCAACTGATAATAATGTTGACAATTCTGCAGAAACACAAATCAAACTAAATCCTTAAGAGATGAAAGAAATGAGCAAGAAAAATGCTCTTAGCATATGCCATGAAGGAATAAAGCCCAAACTAGAATTGGAAATTCTCATAAGATATCGATGGGCATGCACATAATTGGCTCTAATAATAAAATGGTCAATGCAAGACAATCAACAATTGGTAAACCTTATGTACAATAATAAAATGTTTGATATGGATAAAGATCCAGCACCTCTGATTCATGCAGCAAACTGTTGTTCTTGCAAGTTAAATAGTAACAATAATCTTCAAGAGAATAAGAATATAACACACTAAACAAACATAACACTGCCTACCATCGCCCTTGAACACCTAGGTGAAGAGTCATACCATGTAAAAATTATATTCATTGTAATCAGATTTACTTCACAGGAAAAAAAGACGAATACCTTTTCAGCAACAACAGTACTCACAGAGACTCCAAGTGGATTTGATGAATACAAACATTGAGAAGGAATCCAATTTGAATGTGTAGAAATATACTCAACTTTCCCACAGTACTTGCAGGAAGCTATGACTTTAACAAAGATCCATTTAATTGAAAATGATGACCAAGATTCATGTTCATCGTCCCATTAAAAACAAGTGCTTGATCATCTCTATACCATGAAGGATGGAGATGATTTATCTGCTGAGCAGGTTGTTGACTAAAATTTCCAAAGCCGGTGACACCTGCATGACTATTCAAAAATGGTGCAGTGTAGTTTTTCATACCCCAAATTTCAAGAAAATTGGTTAGCCCAACAGTAGACGTTCCAATACTAGTTGACCAATTATGAACAGAACTTGCAGAACTCTCAAATAATTGCGAAAACTCATGGGGAGTTGTATACTCCCCCAAAGAAAGGTCTATCCCCATGGTCAATGTTGAAGAATACCAAAAAATCTGTATTGGCAAGTCAGTTGGATGGGGGAAATTGGAGATGCTGAGGTTCTTGAGGAAGACACAATGGATTCAGATTCTGAATACTTGAAGATATAACAGGGTTATGTTGTGAATTTGAAGAAATATTTAACTCTGAATTCTTTTCTGTTGCAGTGGTTTTAAAGACAATTAATTCATCTTTTTCTTCTTTATCTGAATTTGCATTCACAGTAGTAACTTCTCAAACACATAACGCCGTTTTTTCAAATGGAAAAGCTTCTTACTTTGCACAATTGGATACAGCCTCTTGTAGAATATTATCAACTTTATTCACGGCATTAGAGACTTTAGGCTTGACAGCTTCTGATTGGTCTTCAATCTTGCATTTAGGAACCTCTCCAACAATACAAAACTGCATCAAGTTTGCATCAAAATATAATCCATACCTTCTATCTTCTATTGAATTTGCAACAGCCTTTGCAACTACCAGAATCCTTTGAACCCGAATGTTCTTTTCTTTCTTTCCAACAAATCCATGGTAAGAATGTCTCTTAGAAAAATCTAGAGCAAGTTTTGCTCGGGCCAATGGTAGAAATCCCCCCAGTTCAAAATCCTCCCACAATGCAACACCCCCTCCGCTCGCTTCTTGCTCATTATACCTCTTAGAAGTATCAACTGCAATCTCACCTTCCACCCTAATTCCATTGGAATCTTGGTGAAGACATTCAAATGCCATAATTTTGTTAAGTAATTGATCTAGGTGGAATAGGCGGGTGACCACCAATATCCAACTGATCCAAACTTAAACAGGAGCACAACAACTTATAGATATAATCATAAACACAAATATGCAGCAGAAAAACACTTCATTTCATTAATAGAAAAAAATACTGAACTATGCTTACAAACAAAATGGAACTAAGATAGCTCGGGCGATGGTATCTTATCTTTGAGAAAAGATGTGGCAACTACATGCCTCTGAACTATGTTACAATGAGTCTCAAGGGCCTATTTATTATTGGAAAACATGAGAAAACCCTAAAAAACCAAAAGCCTAACCCCAGGAGATGTAACACCAAGAGTTTGTGGGCCCCATTGGGGTTAGTTGGGCAGCCAACTTCTCGGGGTCGTAACTTGGTCATATTATCTTTGTTTGGCGCGTACGATACCTTGCTGGGAAGGTCTCACCGAGTACTATACGTTTTGCTGCAAGCCCCTACCTATAGCTCTGGGTCTGTCGTGGACTCCAAAAAAACGTCGTTTAGGGGGTCAAAGTTGCTCCGAAAGTTTAGGACCCGAAAAACTGCTAAAAATAGTAAATGCTGAAATGAACAAGGAAACATATGAAACTAACTGGGGGGTCTAGGTGGAATAGGCAGGTGGCCACCAGTATCCACCTAGATCATTCCTCCTGCCTTAGGAAGCAATGGTCCCCATTGCGTGTAGAGCCTCCATGAGGTGAGGAAATTTCTGTTGAACCTGATCCTTGGTGAACCACTTGCCCTGGTGAAGGAGTTGGCCTACTTTGACAACTTGATATAACTGTATCCTCTGTTGGCAAGTGTTCTTGATCTGTGTGTCCATGATCTGATCAGTTGTGGCTTGTTCCATATAGTTCGAGTTGAGCTCTACCGGTGTGAGTTGTTCTGCAATGTTAGATGTGTCCAACAATGGTAGAAAGTATGGCCAAAGGCGATCTACATTGAACATTGGGTGCAAACCAGGGAACAGTGGGATGTTGAGCTCGAAGGCATTGTCACCGACAACCTTGGTGATGGTGTATGGTCCATATCGAAGCAGGCTAATCTTGTGGTGGGGTCCAGTAAGGCGTTCCTTCTGCAAATGTAGCCAAAATTTGTCGCCCATTGGAACTTGTGCGACACTCGATGTTGATCATGGCGCTACTTGTACTTAGCATTGGGTCTATCCAATATATCATGGACCTATTGGCGGATGTGTTAGATGAACTCAAGTACGTTGCTGGTTCTTTTAGCTGCAGATTGAACATGAGTCGAATCTACCTGAGTGGTTGCAAATGGTATTAACACATAAATGGGGCATAATGGTTAAAATCCCAGCCATACCTGAAAGGGGATGTGGCATGTTAAGTTGTGGAGAGCTATGTTGTACCTGTGTTAGACATAGGAGAGAATTTCATCCCACGTGCATGGATGCTTCGAGTTGTACATGCACAGACTATGTACGATCATCCTGTTGACAACCTCTATTTGGCCAACAGTTTGGGGATGGAAATATGTCGACTCAATAAGTTTTGTATCCAACATTAACTAGAGACTTGACCAAAATGCACTCAAGAATCTGCTGTCCCCATCTGAGACAATGGACTGTGGTATCCCAAAGTGTACCCAATCTCGCTCAAAGAGGAGCTTAGCAGTGGCCTCTACTGTGATACTCTTCTTACATGCCTCCATGATGGCCATCTTAGAGAATTTGTCGACGACCACGAAAATGCAATCGTTGTCATGTTTAGTAGAAGGAAGGCCCGAATTATAATCGATGGAGATAGATTCCCAAGGCCAGCTACGAGTAGGTAGAGGAGTGTAGAGGCCTTTCTTATTGATGAATGGTTTGGCAATGGTTCAGTTGGTGCAGGATCTAATGTACTTTCCAACATCCTGACGAAGTTTTGGCCAATAAAAATACTTCTGCAATACCGCCACTGTTTTCTCTACTCTAAAATGTCCAACAACCTAACTATGGTGCTCCTCCCAAATCACATTGGCACGGTCACTTGAAGGAACACAAATGTGTCCCAGGTGGCAAAACAGTGCATCTTGAAGGTGAAAATTCGGAACTTGCTTCCCTTCCAGGAGTGTCTGGTATATGCTACCGAATTCTAGATCACTCTTGTAAGGATGCGGCCACCTCGAAGTCTCAAAGCCATGACTGATGGTCGGCTGAGGCAATCAACGATGATATTGGTGTTGGACTTCTTATACTTAATGTTAAAATTGAACCGTTGCAGATATTTGTACTATTTTTGATGGCGATCATTTTGCAACTTCCCTTGTGTCTGTATGAACTGTAGAGGTTGGTGGTCTGTGTGGATGACCGTTTCCTTCCCCAGAATGTAATGTTTCCATTAAGGGTAGAACTGCACAATGGAATAAATTTCTTATTCGTAGGTGGGGTACTTTTGGACTGTGTCTAAAAGTGTCTCACTGTGGTAAGCCATTGGATGCCCATGTTGAGTGAGAACTGCACCAATAGCATAGTCAGAGGCATCTGTATCAATGTCAAATGGTTGTTGCAGGTCTAGTAATGTAAGCACTGGTTCAAAGAAAAGGCAATTCTTCAACTTAGAGAACACTTTTTATTGGGTTTCTGACCAAAAAAACTTTTCTTTCACTCCACCCTTGGTGACTTGACTTAAAGACCAAGTCATATGAGAGAACCCCAACATGAACCTACGGTAGAAATTGGCAAGACCCAAAAAGGTGCGGAGCTTTGTTTGAGTGGTTGGGGCTAGCCAATCCCGAATGACTTGTATCTTGGATGGGTCCACATGTACACCCTGCTCATCAATGATGTATCTGAGATATTGAACCTGGGTCAAGCCAAAGGTGCATTTCTCCAAGTTAGCACACAGCTTGTGTTATCACAGGTTTGAAGGACCTTCTAATATGGTGGGGGTGCTCTTCCAAACTCTGGATGAAGATTAAGATTTCATCTAAATACACCACCACGAATGCCTTGGTGAATGTTGCAAGATGTTGTCCATCAGTCTCATGAAAGTTGCAGGGGTGTTAGTCAATCTGAATGACATGACCAACCATTCGAAAAGGCCCTCCTTGGATTTGAAGACAGTCTTCCACACATAGGAGGGTTCGATAGGCACTTGGTTATAACTTGACTTCAAGTCAACCTTACTGAAATATTTGGTCCCTTTGAGTTGGTCTAGAAGGTCATCAATAGCGAGATTGGGTATCTATTCTGGAGAGTGATCTTGTTCAGTGCCCGATAGTCAATATAGAGCCACCAGGTCCCATCCTTCTTCTATACCAATACAATTGAGCTCCCAGAAGGTGATGAGCTTGGCCTGATGTTCCCTTTATGCAATAGTTCTTGAATCTGCCTCTTGATCTCATCATTCTCCAGAACAGAGGATCGATAGATCTGGGCAACGACGCGACTGGTGTTAGATCAATGGAGTGCTTTACCTAACAATTCATAGGTACCCTTGTGGGTGAGGCAAAAATATCCTTGTACTCCGCCATGACCTTGTCCATCTGTTGTTGTTGTTCATGGCCACAACCTTCTTCTTGACCTATGGGTGAACCATAAGGAAAACAAATTTCCTGGTCTGGGAAATGATCTTACTGCATTTATTTACAACGATCAAAGAGATGGCAATAGGCGGGGCTATCTCCAGTATCTTGTACAACTTATTAGCGAAAGTAATAATCACAAAGCGAGGTCTAGACTCATATACAACATGTCGCTTCCACAAAATAATGGTTGTCCTAAAAATACATCACAAACTTCAAGAGGAGAAACGTCACATAGTACCTCATCTGTGAAGGGCTTCATGCTATAGGGAAGGTGACACTACTGGCTGATGTGGAGATCTCATCCTTGGTGAAGCCACCTGATGGTGTACAGCTATGGATGTGTTGTAGTCTTTACGCCCAATCGCTTCACGACCTCTGTTGAAATGAGGTTCTTTTGGCTCCCGCTGTCGAAAATGAACTATAGCGGAGAACCCTTCACCCACATCTATGAGCGGAAGAGGCGTTCCTCCTCCTCTGGATCTTTAGGCTCAATAGTTTGGATCTTGGTGTTGACCACGTTGGCACTGGGCTCCACATCAATGATTTGTTTACCTTTGTCAGTTCCCTTATCAAGTTCTGATTCTGAGTCGGAACCTGCGTCTGATTCGGAAGCCTTCAGCTCGGCCACCAATAACTGCTTGGTCTGACACTCACTTGTATTGTGAGTGGAGCTCTTATGGAACTCACACCATTCTCCTGTCTCCTTCTTCGTCTTCATGGTGGTGTTCTTTTCTTGCGGCTTCAGCAGACTGTCCTAGCTAGCCCTGCCTTGGCTTGGTCCTTTGTTTTGTGGTTTGGGGGAGCCTTTTCCTTGCTTTGGATTTGCAGATCCAAAGTCCCGCTTCTTCTGTTTAAACTTCTACTCAATCTTAACAGCATACCGATACGCTGTTGGGGCCTTCGTTTAAATTTTGAAAAGGTTTTGACCAATTTTGGTTGACCAAGGGATGATAAGGAAACGGGTGGCAAAAACGGTTGGGTGGCGGAACAAGCAGTTGCGCAAGAGTGCGGCAAAGTGGCAGCGGAAGGCAAAGATAGCCAAGGGGGCGGGAAGGTGCAGAAGCAGCCGAGGGGAAGAACAGCCGAGCAAGAACTGGCAGTCCAGGTAACAGAGAAGGATATAAAAGGAGAAGACCAGGAAAGGAGCGGGGTTAGATTTAGCGAGGTGAGGAGAGGAGTGAGAGGAGGTGAAAGGATCCCCAGTTGCAGCAGATAGAGGGAAGGTTGCAGACGCCGGGAAGACATGGTCTGTGAAGCTGAATCGAACCCGTGGAACTGAGCCAGGTATTTCATGTAGTTGGTTGCGGCAAAAGCCGAGTTATATTGTAATGTTTGATTGTTAAGATTAATAGACCTGCTAAGATCGGTTGTGGCTTGTGATGTATCTGGGCCCTGTGTATGATGAATCTTTAAAATTTTGAATGTCTTATTAATTGCATGTAATCATTAGTCCTTATGTTATCACGAGTATTGTTATAGCACCATTTACCACCCTTGGTATTTGTGATGTTTGGTTTATGGCCTAGGGCAACCCCTCCTTCCAGACTTGGTCCAAATATATTAACAACATTGTTTTATTCCCTGTACGCTACTTTGCCCTAAGATCAAAGCATGTGCACGCGGGTCAGTCAATACCCAACCCGCGTATATGTGTTAAAACACATAAAAATTAAATTTCCTTAATTATGGGCAGCGTTCACGGGTTTTACCTGTTAATTACCTCCTATCGCCCGTGGCCCAACTGTTTCCCAACTAAAAAACTAATTGGGAGAAGTATAAATAGACTTCTATGAGAAGGCCTAAAGGAAGAGAAGAGATAGAGTTATTATACTGAGATTATCCTTGACTGAGTCTGATGAATCCCTGTGCCTCATGCACTTCCCCAAGCTTCAGGAAGCCCTTGTTTCCTTGATTATAGATATTCACCCTCTTGCTTGAGATATCATGGTGTTGGTTATGGAAGAAGATTGTTGAAGGCTGGAATAGGACAAATCCGGAGGACAGTTTCGCTTAGAGCCGAAAGAAGAAGACTCAGGTGAATTCTCTCCATGTTATTTATAGCTTATTGCAATAAAAGAAATGTTGTCTTGTTTCCGAAATTAACTTTGTCTATGCATCAAATTATGTTGTAATTCATATATGAATGTTGTTTTGATGTATGATCAATCATTTGTTTATATAATATAAAGTCAAAATTCGTGAATATGCTTTACTTCTATACTGCTATGTATGTTCGAATTGAATGATTTTCAGGTCTGAAGAACATGGGGAGTTGCAGAGGGTCTGAACCCTGCGGGACCTACTCAAGCGAAGGAAATCCAGGTACGGTTGCTCTTATGTAGTTTGATTATATAAACGTTTTGCTTGAGTTGTATGAGTGTTTCTTGTTGTAGTTTGCTTTTGCTCTGTTGGGGTTCTAACCCAAAGCCCTAGGGTACTTATTCCCGAAACAAGTATGTTGTTATCTCTGTGTTATATATAATGTGTCCATATATGTGATCGAATGCAACCTGGTTAAGACTTTCCCGACTCCATGCTGAACCCTTTTCCCTTTTGGTCGCAGCCCACCCTGGGTGAGACTCCTTGCCCTTTGGAGTAAGGTGAAAATGTCGGTGTTGTCCTAGACTACAGCGGACTATTGTTGGCCTCCAATGCTCGAACCCAGGGTCTTCACCCCGGTGACTCTTCCAAGCCAACAAATGGTTTTGTTGCCGAGACTTGAAGGTATGAGAATTGGTTTAGACTATGGTGTCAAGGATATTTAAGAGGGAGATCAGGGATTGGTGGAACCATAGAGTAGATCAGTTTGTAGCGAAACAGGCTACCCATAGAAGTCAACCAATTAGCAAGTTAAGGGAGGAAATTTTATATGCTGACGGCACTAATGATCAATATGAAATTTTCTGGTGTAAGTTCCAGAGGACCTGTACAATTGGTTAAGAACGCTGAAGGGACAGACTCAGCTAGGTGGATCGGCAACAACTCGTCGAACTTGGACTCCGTCAGGTGTCGCCTTGCTGCAACAATTGGATAATGATCTGAATATAGTAGTCGACTTTTGGGTAAGGACTAGGATGGAAGGATACAAAGTTGAGTTTGTCGTGGAGAGTTATCAGTCTTTCTCAAAGGAAAAAGTTGTGTTCAGCTCGGGATTGAGAGGTGAGTTGATGAGGGAAGTACTGACGTGAATTAAGATGTTTATGGTGGAAGAAGGATAGTTGCCTTCGCTCGCTGCGGGGATGGCAGCGTAAATCCCCAATACCAAGGGAAGACGTAGAGGGGGGAATGTTGTTGGTTGAGGGATAGAGATGTTGCTAAAGGGATGGATGTCAAAGAACTGAAGAAAGAAAGAGATGTTAGGGCGCAAAGAAGGGCAATGCTAGCAGATAAGTGGCAGGGAAGAGTGTTTCAGACTCTGGGGAAGAAAAGGATGGGCCCCCCCAAAGTAGGAGCGGTGAAGGGAAAAACTCGAGTCAAAGAGGAAGGAGAAGAAGGTGCTAGGCAAAGTAAGAGCAGTGAAGGAAGATGGAGGAGCCGGGGAAATGAGGATGGACCTTCCCTGCAGGTTGCGGAAGACGGATCGCAAGTACATGTTGCGATAGGGGAATTGCAAGAGAAGAGGCCGCATGGGCATGAAGAAGGAAGCAAAGAGGATATGGGCGACGTGATGAGGAGATTATTCAATGAAGGACAAGCATCCGCTAAGAGTCAACAGCAATTCCCCCGAGGCATAGGTAGTGTTTCCCCTGATATTCCCCTGGTACTTTATGATCCGAATTGGATCCTAGAACACTCTCTAAGTTTTTCATGAACTCTTTTAAAAATCATGCCAAGTCTTATACAGATCAAGCTTATCGGAGATATCCTCATAACAGTTGCAATTTGTGATCAGCGCGGAGCAACGAGGACCCTCGGTCAAGCGCACAGACCGTCGGCCCATGGTAATGCGCGCTCCCACAAATTAGCAAAACCAGAGATCAATTCAAGAAACGGGGGTGGTTTCTGATATGCGATTAGGCAAACCCCTCAAAGAAGGAAAAGCCCCGAGCGCTCGGACCCGAAAAATCATAAAATGCAACGAATATCGCGTTGATTCTGTCAGAAGTGGGGTCCCATAGAAACGACAAAATATTGGAAGGGCTTCGAGCGGTAAGCAGTTTCAACCGAGTCCCGCCCGATGCCACACAATGGGTGCCACGCGTCTGGTGGAAGAGAGAGAAAACCGCTCACATCGGACAGGTAAACATCATGTTACTTACCTGCCTAATATGAACGATGACCATTGGATTTGGAGGCTCCAGATCGACGACAGAGACGCAATCCGACGGATGACCGGATTTGATGGGGTCAACAGACAGAGTGTAAAGGATTTGAAGTCCGATATGGAAGATGTGTTGGCAGCGATTCGTGTTTCGCGAGCATTCTTGGAGTTAACAGATTAAATGGTCATTTTGAAAACGTCCAAGAGAATTGACACTCAGTTCGTTATGAAATAGGTGGCCACCTCCCTAAGAGGCATTATACAGTGATGATTACGTAGAACAAAGGGAATCAGACAGACAGATGCAGGGGAACCAGAAAGCCGAGAAGCGAAAACAAATAGTTAGAAAGCAGATTGGCTTTAAAGCCATGAACTGATAGAGAGAGAAAAGGTAGCAAGTGAAGCAAAAAAGAAAAAAGAAAGCAAGTTAGAAAACTAAGAGCAGAGAGAATTAGTCCAGCTGACCTGCAGAGCAAAGGCAGCATCGAACCAACCAGAGCCAGAGAGAGTCAGAGAGTGTGTATTCTAGAGAAGTCTTAGAGGTTCAAGCGAACTCCTCTGTATATATGCCTGTCATGTATGAGTCTCAGATTGGGCTCATACTACTGTGACCAATAGAGGTCGAGTTTCAGTAAGGAGAGTCTGTGTACTCTAGAGACTTGCGAGATCCAAGTATAGTCCTGTTGATTTTTATCTGCTATGTGAGACTCAAATTGAGCTCACTGTTGTAAAAACTTTGCTTAGAGAACATAATAGAGAGGCCACAACTGAAGGCTAGATCGGGAGACGTAGCCCAGGATTATTGGGTGAACTCCTTATTAAACTTGTGTTTATATGTTTGCCTGTTATGTTTTCTTTAACTGCTTCATTGCCTGTGTACTTCACAATCTTATCGATCCGTTGCACAAAGTAACATAGGCACATCCATGCACATGAGTCTGTAATACTTTAATTGTTTGTCTTAGATTAATTCAGATCAAGTGGTATCAGAGCTCTAGGTTGCTAAGGTTAGACAAGCTTGTGCTGGATTTTGTTGTTGAATGCTAACTAGGACAAAACTCAAATTAGGAGAAGGAGAATTGGTTGAAGCCAACCCAGAAATTGGAAGAGTCTATCCTAAGAGGAAAATGGTAGAAGAAAGTCCCTTGGAATCAGACACCCAATTCATGGATAGTTTCATGACCATGAGAGCCATGGTAGAAGAAATGTATAGAGAATTTAAGAAGGGTAGAGATGAAGATTCATCAAACTCCAAACAAGAAAAGGAGTAGAAGAATCTCTCCTCCATGATCATTCTAAAGGCAAAGGGAAAGAAGAAAAACTTCCCACATCTCCTAATAGCCCTGCAAATAAAAAGAAAATATCTTTGATTAAATTAGATGCTAAATTTGATTTGTCGATATATGATGGAGAGTTGAATGCAGAGAAGCTGGATAATTGGATTAGACAGATTGATGTGTATTGCAAGGTGCAAAGCATCAATTCAGACAAAAGTAAGATTCAGCTGGCCAGCCTACACCTTGGAGGCACTGCCTTGGTATGGTGGGAAGGCAGGACACAAGCTGACATGAAGAAGCATGGTAAAATCCTTTCTGTCTGGAGTGAATTTGTTTTTGCAATTAAAAAGCAATTCTATCCACTAGCCTATATGCAACAAGCCATGACGAGTTGGCAAAGTCTTCGACAATTAAAAGGGAAAAGTGTACAAGGCTACACCCAAGAATTTAAAAAAAGAGCTTTAATTTTAGGAATTTCTTTAGACTCACCTAAAACTCTGCTGAAGTATATATGTGGTCTACACAACTATTTAAAGCATACCATTCTCATGTTTAATCCCACTAGCATAAATGAGGTATCTGTTCAGGCTACACGTCTAGAGGCTAGAGGTAAGAATGTGAACCCAAAAGTTGGGGGATCATTAAAACCCACTGCAAGCAAAAGCAAGGAAAAGAGAAACCAGAAGTGGAAAGAGAGGAAGACAAATATTGTACAAAAGACCAAATCTTCATGCACTCACTGCAAGAAGGATGGGCATGATGATGAACACTGTTGGATTCTGCATCTGGAGCTGAGGCCCAAGAGGTATGATGGCAAGAAGAAGAAGACTGTTCAAAAAGATTTGGGGTTAGACTCAGGGGATGAAACAACAATCACAGCCACAAGTATAAAAGGTTGTCCACTTTAGAGAATGCAAAAATCAAGTAGCAGGTAGAGGAGCTGCTCGAGAAAGGGTTCATAAGACCTAGCACATCACCATGTGGGTCTCCAATTGTCTTGGTGAGAAAGAAAGATGGGTCATGGAGAATGTGCATTGATTACAGAGCACTGAATAAGATAACGATCAAAAATCGTTATCCCCTTCCTCGCATAGATGATCTATTAGATCAGTTGAAAGAAGTTGTTTAATTTTCCAAATTGGACTTGCATAGTGGCTATCATCACAACAGAGTTGCAGAGCAAGATGCATGGAAGACTACTTTAAAAACAAAACAAGGATTGTATGAGTGGTTAGTTATGCTTTTTGGCTTGACTAATTCCCCTGCTACTTTCATGAGAGTAATAAATAATGTACTCAGGCCTTTTATTGATGATTTTGTCATTGTATATTTAGATGACATTCTTATATTTAGTAAAACATGGGAAGAACATTTGAAGCATGTAAAGCAGATTCTAGATGTTTTGAAAAGAGAAAATCTTTATGTTAAGCTCTCAAGATGTGAATTTGGCAAAACATCTTTGAATTATTTGGGTCATATTGTAGGGGGTGGTGAATTGAAGATAGATCCCTCTAAGGATGCAGTCATTGTAAACTGGTCTAAACCCAAATCTGCTATAGAAGTCAGAAGCTTCCTAGGGGCAGCACAGTATTGGAGAAAGTTTATTTCTGACTTTTCCTTACTTGCAGCTCCCTTACATGCTTTAACAGGATTGAACAAGGTGTTTCAGTGGGGAGGCAAACAGCAGAAAGCCTTCGACACCTTGAAAGAAAATATTAGTACAGCACCAGTACTAGCACTGCTCGATCTTCAAAAACCATTTGAGATTGAAATGGATGCCAGTGACTATGCCATGGGAGCAGTGTTAATGCAGCACGGTAAACCCATATGTTATCATTCTGAGACATTTAATTCTGCAATAGTTAATTATCCCACATATGATAAATAATTGTATGCATTAGTACAGAGTGTGAAAAAGTGGAAACATTACCTAATGGGCAAAGAGATAGTTATACATACTGATCATCAACCACTTCAATATTTACACTCACAAAATAAGTTGTAGAAATCAAGACACTATAGGTGGATGGGTTTTCCACAACAGTTTCATCTTGTCATCAGATATAAAAAGGGCATACACAATAAAGTCACAGAAATGTTGTCCAAACCAGTCATCAATGCATCTCCTATACTTAAGCATAATTCAATATTGCATGAAAGCTACATTGAACAGTATGCTCAAGATATAGATTTAAAAGATGTATATGCAACTTTAAGTCATGAAAAACAAGTAGAAGAATTGGATTATCATATTAAGGACCAACTCTTATATCATTTTGGAAAGTTATGCATTCCACAAACTGAAAGAGTAAAGATAATTCGAGAAGCACACACTTCTCTAATTTCAGGTCACTTTGGTGTAAGTAAAACAGTTGCACAGCTGCAAAGATTTTGTTATTGGCCAAAAATGAATGAGATAGTTTCTAGATATGTAAGAGGGTGTACCATGTGTGCTAAAAGCAAACCCAACAATAGAAAACTAGGCTTGTACACTCCACTACCAGTTCCTTCTCATCCTTGGGAAATTGTTTCCATGGAATTTGTTGGGGGACTGCCCAGATCTAGGAAAGGTCATGACTATTTATATGTTATTGTGGATAGGTTCAACAAAATGTGTATTTTAATACCTTGTAACAAACAGATTACAGCTGAACAAATAGCGAAGTTGTTCTTTCAGCATGTATGGGTTCATTTTGGATTACCCACTTCTATTGTATCTTATCGAGATTCCCGGCTTGTTGGGAAATTTTGGTCGAGTCTGTGGGGATTGATGGACACCATGCTGAAAAAGATCACAACTTTTCATCCGCAAACAGATGGCCAAACAGAAGTGGTCAATAGGACAGTGATCCAGATGCTCAGAGGCTATTGCAGCAAGCATCCCAAACTTTGGGATGAACATTTGTGTTATGTGCAGCATGCTTACAACCGAGCTAAACATTCTTCTACACAGAGATCTCTTTTTGAGACCTTTTTTGGCTTCACACCAAGGTCTCCCTTGGATTTTGTCTTTGAGAAAGACATAGCGGTTGATGGACACAGCGATGTGGACAAGGCAACCAAGTTCATTGAACAAATCCAAGAAATTCACCAGGCAGTACAGGAACAGCTGGTAAAGAGCCAAGCCAAGTACAAGGCAAGGCATGATAAGCATCAGCTTGAGTATAGTTTCCAAGTTGGTGATCAAGTCTGGTTGTATATCAGCAAAGACAGAATGCTAGGTGAAGGTAAGAAGTTGAAGCCAATAAGGTATGGACCTTTCAAAATACTTGAGAAAATTGGTGAAAATGCTTTTCACCTTGATTTACCAGCTTACATGCATATGTACTCAGTTGTTAATGCAGAAAGCTTGAGACTGTTTGAACCTTCATTAATTGAAGATCCTGAAGAGTGGAGTCAATTGCCTTCTATTGATGATATGTTGCCTGAACATCTCAATGAATTGCAGGAAGATACAGTTCTGGACAGGAAGGTGAGGACTACAAAGAGGGGATGTTGAGTACCTCAGGATTGGACTCAAAGGTTCAAAATGAAGCAGTGCAAAATGGATAGAGATTGGGCAAGTGGGGAATCTATACCCTCACTTGATTGATGCTTAAAAACCAACTTTTGGTGGTCCAAAAGCTTTTTCAGTGGGAAAGCCGTGATTCGAATTGGGTCCTAGAACACTCTCTAAGTTTTTCATGAACTCTTTTAAAAATCATGCCAAGGTTACAAGTCTTATACAGATCAAGCTTATTGGAGATATCCTCGTAATAGTTGCAATTTGTGATTAGCGCGGAGCAATGAGGACCCTCGGTCAAGTGCGCAGACTCTCGGCCCGTGGTAACGCGCGATTCCACAAATTACCAAAACCAGAGGTCAATTCAAGAAACAGGGGTGGTTTCTGATATGCGATTAGCGATAAGAAAACCCCTCAAAGAAGGAAAAGCCCCGAGTGCCCAGACCCGAAAAATCATAAAATGTAATGGATATCACGCCGATCTCGTTAGAAGCGGGGTCCCACAGAAACCAGCAGAATATCGGAAGGGCTTCGAGCGGTAAGCAGTTTCAACTAAGTCCCGCCCGATGCCACACAATGGGTGCCACGCATTCGACGAAAGAGAGAGAAAACCGCTCACATCGGACAGGTAAACATCATGTTACTTACCCGCCCGATATGAACAATGACCATTGGATTTGGAGGCTCCAAATCGACAACAGAGAAGAAATCCGATGAATGACTGGATTTGATGGGGTCAACAGACAAAGTGTAAAGGATTTGAAGTCCGATATGGACGATGTGTTGGCAGCAATTCGTGTTTCGCGGGCATTCTTGGAGTTAACAGATTAAACGGTCGTTTTGAAAACGTCCAAGAGAACTGACACTCAGTTCGTTATGAAATAGGTGGCCACCTCCCTGAGAGGCGTTATACAGTGATGATTACGTAGAACAGAGGGAATTAGATAGACAGAGGCAGGGGAACCGGAAAGCCGGGAAGCGGAAACGAACAGTCAGAAAGCAAATTGGCTTTAAATCCACGAACTGACAGAGAGAGAAAAGGCAGCAAGTGAAGCAAAAAAGCAGAAAGAAAGCAAGTTAGAAAACTAAGAGTAGAGAGAATAAGCTAAGCTGACCTGCAAAGAAAAGGCAGCATCAAGCCAGACAGAGCCAGAGAGAGTCAGAGAGTCTGTGTACTCGAGAGAAGGCTTGAGAGGTTCAAGAAAACTCCTCTGTATATGCCTATCATGTATGAGTCTCAAATTGGGCTCATAATATTGTGACCAATAGAGGTCGAGTTTCAGTAAGGAGAGTCTGTGTATGCCTATCATGTATGAGTCTCAAATTGGGCTCATAATATTGTGACCAATAGAGGTCGAGTTTCAGTAAGGAGAGTCTGTGTACTCCAGAGACTTGGGAGATCCAAGTACAATCCTACTGATTTTTAACTGTTGTGTGAGACTCAAATTGAGGTCACTGTTGTAAAAACTTTGCTTAGAGAACATAATAGAGAGGCCACCACTGGGGGCTGGACTGAGAGACGTAGCCCAAGAGTATTGGGTGAACTCCTTATTAAACTTGTTGTGTTT
Organism: Pinus tabuliformis; assembly: GCA_031772625.1. Taxonomy (NCBI): domain Eukaryota; kingdom Viridiplantae; phylum Streptophyta; class Pinopsida; order Pinales; family Pinaceae; genus Pinus; species Pinus tabuliformis. The sequence goes on along the minus strand of CM062807.1, from coordinate 832,346,092 downwards.
ATATTTTTACCTGTTATGTTTTCTTTAACTACTTCATTTCCTGTGTACTTCGCAATCTTATCGATCCGTTGCACAAAGTAACATAGGCACATCCATGCACATGAGTCTGTAATACCTTAATTGTTTGTCTTAGATCAATTCAAATCAAGTGGTATCAAAGCTCTAGGTTGCTCAGGTTAGACAAGCTTGTGCTGGATTTTGTTGTTGAATGCTAACTAGGACAAAGCTCAAATTAGGAGAAGGAGAATTGGTTGAAGCTAACTCAGAAATTGGAAGAGTCTATCCTAAGAGGAAAATGGCAGAAAAAAGTCCCTTGGAATTAGACTCCCAGTTCATGGATAGTTTCATGACCATGAGAGCCATGGTAGAAGAAATGTATAGAGAATTTAAGAAGGGTAGAGATGAAGATTCATCAAACTCCAAACAAGAAATAGGAGTAGAAGAATCTCTCCTCCATGACCATTCTAAAGGCAAAGGGAAAGAAGAGAAACTTTTCACAAATCCTAATAGCCCTAAAAATAAAAAGAAAACATCTTTGATTAGATTAGATGTTAAATTTGATTTGCCGATATATGATGGAGAGTTGAATGCAGAGAAGTTGGATAATTGGATTAGACAAATTGATGTGTATTGCAAGGTGCAAAGCATCGATTCAAACAAAAGCAAGATTCCGCTGGCCAGCCTACGACTTGGAGGCACTGCCTTGGTATGGTGGGAAGGTAGGACACAAGCTGACATGAAGAAGCATGGTAAAATCCTTTCTGTCTGGAGTGAATTTGTTTCTGCATTTAAAAAGCAATTCTATCCACTAGCTTATATGCAACAAGCCATGATGAGTTGGCAAACTCTTCGACAATTAAAAGGGCAAAGTGTACGAGGTTACACCCAAGAATTTAGAAAAAGAGCTTTGATTTTAGGAATTTCTTTAGACTCACCTAAAACTCTGCTGAAGTATATACGTGGTCTACACAACTATTTAAAGAACACCATTCTCATGTTTAATCCCACTAGCATAGATGAGGTATTTGTTCAAGCTACACATCTAGAGGCTAGAGGTAAGAATGTGAACCCAAAAGTTGGGGGATCATCAAAACCCACTGCAAGAAAAAGCAAGAAAAGGAGAAAACAGAAGTGGAAAGAGAGGAAGACAAATACTGTACAAAAGACCAAATCTTCATACACTCACTGCAAGAAGGATGGGCATGATGATGAACACTGTTGGATTCTGCATCTGGAGCTGAGGCCCAAGAAGTATGATGGCAAGAAGAAGAAGACTGCTGCAGCTATTCAAAAGGATTGGGATCAGACTCAACGGATGAAACAACAATCACAGCCACAAGTATAAAAGGTTGTCTGCTTTAGAGAATGAAGAAATCAAGAAGCAGGTACAAGAGCTGCTCGAGCAAGGGTTCATAAGACCTAGCACATCACCATGTGGGTCTCCAATTGTCTTGGTGAGAAAGAAAGATGGCTCATGGAGAATATGCATTGATTACCGAGCAATGAATAATATAACGATAAAAAATCTTTATCCCTTCTTCGCATAAATGATCTATTAGATCAGTTGAAAGAAGTTGTTTACTTTTCCAAGTTGGAATTGCATAGTGGCTATCATCAGGTCAGAGTTGCAGAGCAAGATGCATGGAAGATTGTTTTCAAAACAAAGCAGGGATTGTATGAGTGGTTAGTTATGCCTTTTGGCTTGACTAATGCACCTGCTACTTTCATGAGAGTAATGAATGATGTACTCAGGCTTTTTATTGATGATTTTGTCATTGTATATTTAGATGACATTCTTATATTTAGTAAAACATGGGAAGAACATTTGAAGCATGTAAAGTAGATTCTAGATGTTTTGAAAAGAGAAAATCTTTATGTTAAGCTCTCAAAATGTGAATTTGGCAAAACATCTTTGAATTATTTGGGTCATATTGTAGGGGGTGGTGAATTGAAGATAGATCCCTCTAAGGTTGCAGTCATTGTAAACTGGCCTAAACCCAAATCTGCTACAGAAGTCAGAAGCTTCCTAGGGGCAACACAGTATTGGAGAAATTTTATTTCTAACTTTTTTTTTTAATGCAGCTCCCTTACATGCTTTAACATGATTGAACAAGGTGTTTCAGTGGGGAGGAAAACAGCAGAAAGCCTTCGACACCTTGAAAGAAAATATTAGTACAGCACCAGTACTAGCACTGCCCGATCTTCAAAGACCATTTGAGATTGAAATGGATACCAGTGACTATGCCATGGGAGCAGTGTTGATGCAACATGGTAAACCCATATGTTATCATTCTGAGACATTTAATTCTGTAGTAGTTAATTATCTCACATATGATAAAGAATTGTATGCATTAGTACAGAGTGTGAAAAAGTGAAAACATTACCCAATGGGCAAAGAGATAGTTATACATACTGATCATCAACCACTTCAATATTTACACTCACAAAATAAGTTGTAGCAATCAAGACACTATAGGTGGATGGGTTTTCTACAACAGTTTCATCTTGTCATCAGATATAAAAAAGGCATACACAATAAAGTCGCAGATATGTTGTCCAAACCAATCATCAATGCATCTACTATACTTGAGCATAATTCAGTATTGCATGAAAGCTACATTGAACAATATGCTCAAAATATAGATTTCAAAGATGTATATGCAACTTTAAGTCATGGAAAACAAGTAGAAGAATTGGATTATCATATTAAGGACCAACTCTTATATCATTTTGGAAAGTTATGCATTCCACAAACTGAAAGAGTAAAGATAATTCGAGAAGCACACACTTCTCTAATTTCAGGTCACTTTGGTGTAAGTAAAACAGTTACACAGCTGCAAAGATTTTGTTATTGGCCAAAAATGAATGAAACAGTTTCTAGATATGTAAGAGGGTCTACTATGTGTGCTGAAAGCAAGCCCAACAATAGAAAACTAGACTTGTACACTCCACTACTAGTTCCTTCTCATCCTTGGGAGAGTGTTTCCATGGAATTTGTTGGGGGGCTACCCAAATCTAGGAAAGGTCATGACTATTTATATGTTATTGTGGATAGGTTCAACAAAATGTGTATTTTAATACCTTGTAACAAATAGATTACAGTTGAAAAAAGAGCAAAGTTGTTCTTTCAGCATGTATGGGTTCATTTTGGATTACCCACTTCCACTGAATCTGATCGAGATTCTCAACTTGTTGGGAAATTTTGGTCGAGTCTGTGGGGATTGATGGACACCAGGTTGAAAAAGAGCACAACTTTTTATCTACAAACAGATGGCCAAACAGAAGTGGTCAACAGGACAGTGATCCAGTTTCTCAGAAGCTATTGCAGCAAGCATCCCAAACTTTAGGATGAACATTTGTGTTATATGTAGCATGCTTACAACCGAGCTAAACATTCTTCTATACAGAGATCTCCTTTCGAGACCTGTTTTGGTTTCACACCAAGGTCTCTCTTGGATTTTGTCTTTGAGAAAAACATAGCGGTTGATGGACACAACGATGTGAACAAGCCAACCAAGTTCATTGAACAAATCCAAGAAATTCACCAGGCAGTACAGGAACAGCTGGAAAAGAGCCAAGCCAAGTACAAGGCAAGGCATGATAAGCATCGGATTGAGCATAGTTTCCAAGTTGGTGATCAAGTCTGGTTGTATATCAGCAGAGACAGAATGCAAGGTGAAGGTAAGAGGCTGAAGCCAAAAAGGTATGGACCTTTCAAAATACTTGAGAAAATTGGTGAAAATGATTTTCGCCTTGATTTACCACCTTACATGCATACCTACTCAGTTGTTATTGCAAAAAGCTTGAGACTATTTGAACCTTCATTAATTGAAGATCCTGAAGAGCAGAGTCAATTGCCTTCTATTGATGATATGTTGCTTCAATACAAGGTTGCACGAAACGAGGAAACGGGTACGAGTTTCCGAAACGGGAAGCGATACGAAACGCGACCTCCCCAAATTTTGGAAACGGGGAAACGCGAATATATATATATATATATATATATATATATATATTAGGAATTTAAGAAATATGTGCAATCATAAAGCATATATGATACATTCTAATTTATTACATTATGATAAAATTGTCAATTGTCAATGCATAGACTATAAGTATCTAAATTTACATCACATTTACTCATGAATAATCACATAATGAAAATAGAAATATCCAAAATCAGCCACGAGAAATTTCTAATTTTTTGTCTCGTGGTTGATTGGGAGTCTCCTCCTACATAGTCGAATGACCTTAGTGCTCTTGATTAAATACAAGTTTCATACCCTAGTACCCTACATTCTCTTGATTATTGGGAGTCTCCCCTGCATAGAGGGCTTTGTTCTCTCGATTAAATACAAGTTCCATACCCTAGTACATGATAAAATCCAATGGAAACATTGAAATCCCCCCAATCCTGAAATCCTGAAAAACAGATAAGTCTGTTGGATTTTGAGTAAGATCTAAAATTCTACTTTCTCCATATGAAATCCAATGACGGCGAAACCACTCTCAAACATCCTGAGTCATTTCATGGTAATGTTAAAAATTTATGTAAAAGGATGAAAATGAAAAATAAAGGAGAATATCACTTTTACTTTAAGAATTTAACATTACCATGAACTGCATATCAACACTAGGGCAAACAAATGTAAGAGATCTACATTAGAAAAAAAAATATTAAAAAACAAATGTTTTTTTGGGGGAAACGTGGCCCGTACGGCCTGGAAACGCGTTTCCGGCCGTACGGCCACGTTTCCGTTTCGGGAAACATGGCCTTACGGCCAGAAACGCGTTTCCAGGCCGTACGGTACGAGGAAACGCGTTTCGTTTCGTTTCCCCTGGCGAAACGCCCCCTAGGGCCACGTTTCCTGCAACTTAGCTTCAATATCTCAATGAATTGCAGGAAGATATAGTTCTAGACAGGAAGGTGAGGACTACGCGCAGAGGGGATGTTGAGTACCTCAAGATTAGACTCAAAGGTTCAAAACTAAGCAGTGCAAAATGGATAGAAATTGGGCAAGTGGGGAATCTATACCCTCACTTGATTGATGCTTAAAAACCAACTTTTGGTGGTCCAAAAGCTTTTTAAGTGGGAAGGCCGTGATCCGAATTGGATCCTAGAACACTCTCTAAGTTTTTCATGAACTCTTTTAAAAATCATGCCAAGGTTACAAGTCTTATACAGATCAAGCTTATCGAAGATATCCTCGTAATAGTTGAAATTTGTGATCAGCGCGGAGCAATGAGGACCCTCATTCAAGCGTGCAGATCGTCGGCCCATGGTAACGCGCGCTGCCACAAATTAGCAAAACTAGAGGTCAATTCAAGAAATGGGGGTGGTTTCTGATATGCGATTAGCGACAAGAAAACCCCTCAAAGAAGGAAAAGCCCCGAGCACCCGCACCCGAAAAATCATAAAATGCAACAGATATCACGCCGATTCCATCAGAAGCAGGGTCCCATAGAAACCGGCAAAATATCAGAAGGGCTTCAAGCGGTAAGCAGTTTCAACCGAGTCCCACCTGATGCCACACAATGGGTGCCACGCGTCTGGTGAAAGAGAGAGAAAATCACTCACATCGGATGGGTAAACATCATGTTTCTTACTCGCCCGATATGAATGATGACCGTTGGATTTGGAGGCTCCAGATCGACGGCGGAGACGCAATCCGATGGATGACCGGATTTGATAGGGTCAACAGGTAGAGTATAAAGGATTTGAAGTCTGATATGGACGATGTGTTGGCAGCGATTTGTGTTTCGCAAGCATTCTTGGAGTTAATGGATTAAACGGTCATTTCGAAAACGTCCAAGAGAATTGACACTCAGTTCATTATGAAATAGGTGGCCACCTCCCTGAGAGGCATTATACAGTGATGATTACGCAGAACAGAGCGAATCAGACAAATAGAGGCAAGGGAGCCGGGAAGCGAAAAATGAATAGTCAGAAAGCAGATTGGCTTTAAAGCCATGAACTGGCAGAGAGAGAAAATGCAGCAAGTGAAGCGGAAAAGCAGAAAGAAAGCAAGTTAGAAAACTAATAGTGGAGAGAATAAGCCGAGCTGACCTGCAAAGCAAAGGCAACATCGAGCCAGACAGAGCCAGAGAGAGTCAGAGAGTCTGTGTACTTGAGAGAAGGCTTGAGAGGTTCAAGCAAAATCCTCTGTATATGCCTGTCATGTATGAGTCTGAGATTGGGCTCATACTACTGTGACCAACAAAGGTTGAGTTTCAATAAGGAGAGTCTGTGTACTCTAGAGACTTGGGGGATCCAAGTACAGTCCTGCTGATTTTTATTTGCTGTGTGAGACTCAAATTGAGCTCATTGTTGTAAAAACTTTGCTTAGAGAACATAATAGAGAGGCCACCACTGAAGGCTAGACAGGGAGACGTAGCCCAGGAGTATTGGGTGAACTCCTTATTAAACTTGTTGTGTTTGTATGTTTGCCTGCTATGTTTTCTTTAACTGCTTCATTGCCTGTGTACTTCGCAATCTTATTGATCCATTGCACAAAGTAACATAGGCACATCCATGCACATGAGTTTGTAATACCTTAATTGTTTGTCTTAGATCAATTCAGATCACTTTATCACAATCGAAGGAAATTATTATTGGCTTAGCTAAGGGAGCATGGGTATATAGTGCGCGGGAGAAATACCGAATCAATTTCAACATCTGGAGCAACACAGGAACTAGTAGTATTAGTAATTTAGGATTATAGGGATTCCAGTAGCTGGGAAGCAAAGGGTTCGTGCTGATAGCTCCTAGCCAGATCAGTATGGCGAGATCTTTTACCAGATATCTCAAATTTGCAAGGAGAGGAAACGAGGATGTAGAGCAGCACTGGTATCTCTGGGAAGCTATTTGGAGGGCCTATCAAACTCCGGATAATGTAAGGGTAGTAGAATTCCAAACCAAGTTGAGGGAAAGGGCTCTGCGCTGGTTTATAAAGTGGGCAGAGCAGAATTAGAAAGTAGATGATATTAAGAGAGGATTTGTGTAGGAATTCAAGGTAACACAGAGGGATCAACAAGGGCTATCGGAACTATGGGAAACTAAGAAGAGGGAAGGGGAGATGGCTTGGGAGCTCATGCAAACGTTTAAGGATGCCATTGCCAAGCTGAGTTACACTCTGGACCCAAACCAACAGCGGGACTGGTTCATTAAGGCACTCTTTCCTCTGACCAGAATGCGACTAACACAACAAAAGATAGGAACCCTCCAGGATGCATTGGAACAAGCGTCACACATAGAAGCTATGGTGGGATACCCGCATGAGTACAAGGGAGGCGCAAGCCTGCAAGATTCGTCGATTTTAGGCCTACAAAACTAGATCGTGACCTTGACAGAGAAATTGAAAGATCCTCAGCCAGTGCGTCCAACCACACCCAACGTTTGGTGCACCCACTGCATGGTAGAGGGGCACGTTACGACGAAATGCCCGAGGTTGCGAGGGATTAATCATCAAAGTGGGGTTGCAGGGTCGTTAGGAGCCCCACCAATCGTAGGAGTTGAGGTGGTAGGAGCGCAAGGGGCCTTCCCAAGGAGGGATAATCAAGACTTTTGTGAGGTCTGTAGGGTATATGGACACCTGCCACGGATGTGCCCCATTTTTCAAAAGTACTCTAACGTCCCCAATAACAACTACTGTAAGTTTTTCGCATCAGCGACGCATCACATCAATCAGTGCCGAGTGATGGATGCTCTAGCAAAAAGGCTGGACAGATCCACGTTCAGAATCAATGAGTCGAACCGGGGGGGGGAGGAAATGGGCGAGGAGGAAGATCGGGAGGGAGAGGGCCTGTGAGGTGTTACAACTGTGACCAGGAAGGGCATGTTGACAGAGAATGTCCACTGCGGAGGAGACCCTGGTGTTCACAATGTAGAATTAATACCCACGCAACGGAGGACTGTCCAGAACTCATTACAAAGTTGGGAAGAAAGGACCAGACAAAGGGGCCAACTTGGTGAATGTGGAATGATGAACCGATGACGGCCTCCCCGCAACCAATATTAATATAGTCACCAGGGGAGGGAAGAAGACAAGGAAGGACCACTACACAGAAGACCCCCCCTTAATCCTTAAAGTGACGTCTCCACGAAAGGGGTATTAGCCTGAACGCCAAAAGAAGTACTATCAGGAAGCAGCTAAGTTGTTCGAAAGGATGACTGCAGAGAAAGATAATAAAAGACCGCAAGATCACATGCCTAATCACACCCAACAGATTGGGGAATGGTTTAAACTGTTCTTGAAAATTGTTGAGGATGAAGGCACGCTGAAGGAGTTGAGAAAAGGTCTAAAGGTTGCGGTATCCATGGAAGAAGAGGAATTGGAACGTGTTGGCTTGTGGGGACTTGACCTAGGTTCAGAGTTATTTAGCCAAACAAATCCCTACACTACTGGCCCTTTCAACATCAGCCCGCGGAGCACAGACTGAAGTCTCACCCAAAGCAGTATGGGGGGATAATGGAACCAAGTTTCCGCACCCTTGAGATGTTTGTGATGTCAGTTTAGTCCAACTATGCCTGACTTTGCACAGGTCACTTCGCACACTGTTCCAACCCTCAGTACCTTCGCGATCTATTACAATTGTCTTTTGCGCAGCCCTAACCAAGCGTTGAGATGCTTTTGGCTGCTATGGCAGCGGACTACACTATTTCCCCATACTACATCGCGTATCTTGCTTATCTTCTTAACAGATCTTAGTTAACTTCGCGTAAACAGATATTCTATCTTGCATTCACTTAATCAATACAATTATACAAATTCGCGCACCAAATAAGTATTAGAAGTGAATTTCATACCCAAGATAACAGATGCATAAAACAATAAATAAATACACAGAATTGATAGGAAACTTCTCTTTATTAATACTTCCAACTGTACAGACTCGACTCGCTCTGTGCACTCAACTACAGACGTCCGCGCACTCAGCTGCGAACTACTAGGCTTCTGTGCACTCAGCTGCGAACTACTAGGCTTTTGTGCACTCAGCTGCAGAGCCTTCTCCTACTCTACGACCCAAAACTAGACTTTACACTTCAGATCTATCTCGCGCACATCATATGTTCTTCCTTATCATTATCCTCTCAAACTACTTAGAGCCTCGCTCTATTTATACAATCCCATGGTTCGCGGACCATGGGTAGATCTCTACAGTCGACATTACAATAACAAAATTAAGGGCGAACAACCTATGACTCTTTAACAAACTACGCGCTCTGCACCCACAAAATGCGGAGTATTTACATTAGAATTACAATTTTGGACCAAAATCTGGGCTCTAAGCCCCAAAACTTCCCTTGGGGAACCCTGCACCCAATAGGCCCCCAACACAAACATCGTGATTCACCCTCAAGTCACTCTATCGATGCGGATATCTTTGCGCGAAGACCTCCTAACTCTAACTAGAACACTGCAAGTTAGGCAGCGCACTGAGTGGTTGCCTACTGTACTTACTCTACGCGCTATTCAGTGACCGATGTGGCTAAACTGTTGCCCTGAATCCTCTCTTGTGTTGCTTGCAGTTGCGTGAGATTTGTTTCAAAGGAGGCTGAAATGGTATAAGCCTCATCGATCCATAGTTGTAGGCGCACCTTCAAAATTGCTTCCTTATCTCGAGCAGCATCCACCTGCTCCTTGAGCGCTTTAGCCTGATACATCCTCGTGAACCTCTGTGTAAGGGCAATCATCTGCATGGTCCCCTTTACTTCGTCGTATCTCTGCTGCAGCTCGCGCACCTTTGTCTCCATGCACTCTATGTTTGGGTCCTCCTGCAGGGTGGTGAGGACCTCGAATGACTGCTCGAACAACTTTGTGCACTCTGCCACTACACTGTTAACCGCCGCCATTGTTGTTGTGATCACGGTGGCGCGTTGTCCCTTAACCTCCAGCGGGGTTGAAGGCTGCATCTTCAACTGTAGTTCTGCTATCTGAAGGTTCAGCTCTGTAATACTCATAAACTTGAAAACAGGAAGCATAAAAATTTGATTTGTACTTACCTGAACTGCTAGCTGATCCCGTGAAGTTGACGATACTGTTGTTGTTTTCTCCAATTACCCAGGGAGACCAATTCCACCCAACCTGATTGAGCAGAGGCTGGCTGCTCAATCCAGCAAGCTTCTCACAGAAGCCCACTGTCCCCCGTGCCCAGAACCTCAGTCGGATTAAAGCTCTTCCAATGTCAGACCTCTCTCCCTGCTGAATTCCTTCTCTGGCTTCACTGCTGAACTCCTCCTCTGGCTTCTCCTCCGTTTCTCCCCCCCGTACTCGGTTCACAATTCCGGTTTTATCCACGGGCTTGGCGGTGGCCGCCCTCCCGCATGCAACCACCGCCTCCCTCCCTGTTGCCACGCTCTCAGACCGTATGCTTATCCCGTTCCTTATCATTTAGCTACGGTTTGCCCTTTTGTCCTATTAATGTGTTTTATTTTAGTATTAAGTTTCTAACTTATTGAATTTGAACTTTACATTTAATATGATTATCATATATCTTTTTATTAATATTATTTAAAATATAAGGTTTATAACTTTATATTAATTAATTATTATATATATATATATATATATATATATCATTTCTTAACTTTTCTTAACCTTTATAAATGGGTCGTTACATACACTCCCCCTTCAGAAAACTTCGTCCCGAAGTTAGAGTTTCATCTTATCTGATTACTTATGATGGTAATTAGTACCCCTTTCTTAGCTTTAAAATTTTATTTTAATATCAAGAGACTAAAACAAAATTAGAATTTTAGGTTTACGATTTAATGGACATATCGTGCTCCATCCAGGTTCCCAAGCTATTCTAAAATCAACCTATCCTTCCTAATCTCTTCCGCTCCCATCCTATCCGTCCTCTACTGGAGTATGCCATGGCGTCAGTTTTACTGACTCGGCCATTCATAAACTCTAAGGTGACAGCGTCGGTTATACCAACCTGATTCCCAGTAGGCATCTGGCAGTCATCATCACACGTCTAGGGGAGCGTGGTTCACACAGTCCTCCCATGACTCCAGGGTTCGGAGGATAAACGATGGGCAACACCTCCACCCCTCCCAATAGAACTTAGGGCTAACACCCTATCATAGAATCACTTGGAGCTTTAATTGTTCTGAGGTTCTGTCATCACGTGGTCATCCCGGTAACTGTCTATTACCTGCAATCATATACTTATCCATGCATCCGTAAAATGTGCACAAGCATATTCAAAATAACTCACATATTATTCCCTTATTAATTCATTTATGATACTACAGTACAACATATTTTTCCATATTCCATGCATGTCTTTTGACTTTCATCTAGAATGTATTCACTTCCTGATTTCTATCCCATTGATCATATTGACATGTATAAAGAAATCAGATCTATAATATCTTAATTTCTATCAGAAGTAAAATCACTCAACTGTATTAACTTTACTTTGACAACTATAATTTAGTAAAATGAACCATATATATTGTTTTTGTATCCATGTACCAGCAGGAATTAAACATGTATTATGCCACAAAATTTCACGTTTATCCATAATCATTCAAAAAAAATTCTGAGTCTCTGATTGTAGTGAAGTAAATATATACTAAACATAGTTTAAAGTTCTTCAAAATTGACATAGATTAGGGTAACTTTGACATATGTCCTCTGTATTTTCCCAAGTTGCTGATCCAGGACTATACTTGTCCCAATGGACCCTAACTTGGTCCACCAAGCGGTTCCTCAACTATCGAACCCTACGTCCCAGTATACGTAATGGTTCGACCGTTACGATTCCCTTGTTCCATACCTGAAGATCCTGCTATAGTGGGTTGATGCGCTGCTTGGTCGTTGCTGGTTACTGCATGAATTCTATGATTATCTTGATTGTTTGATATTGGTCCCTCTCCAATCCTATGCGACATATTCAACGAAGCTTCAGGGCAATCCCATTGAAAATGCGGTCCCCCACATCCCCAACAATTTAGCGGCATTGATCCTCTTGACTCAGGACGTGAATTTCTAGAGAACGAGCTTCGTCCTCTCATGTTGATTTCTCTCGAATTTCTACCTTTGCTGGCAGTCCCTTGAGATGACCATGACCTAGCGTTTGATGATTCCGAGGCTATAGTGTTTACTGCCATGGGAGCTCTTGTTACTATATTTCTAGAGGTAGACCTGTTATCATAAGGTGGCCTTGAGCTACCTCCGTTGATAAAGTTTCGAGGAGTCTTTCCAGGAAATCCTGATTGTAAAGGTTCTGCTAGCCCTATCTCTTTTCTGATTCCAAGGTGCTCTTCTGCATAACGACCACACTCAACCGCCTCGGCTACTGATGACGGTTTCCACATGCTTACCAAGGCTCTAATGCGAGGATTTAACCCAAATATGAAGCGTTCAGCTTGACGTTCATCAGAATCTAAGTAGTGAATGTATTTTACAAGCTCCATAAACCTAATCTCGTACTCTTCCACCGTTTTATTTCCCTGAATTAATGTATGAAAGGCTCTCGCTTGCTGTTGTTGAAAGTATGGAGGTAAATACTTTGCGCGGAACCTTTCCTCAAATAGTTCCCAAGGGACATTATCTGATGTAAGGTGCAGCTGCTTCTCCAGATTTCCCCACCAAATTAAGGCACTCTCCTTTAATTGAAACACGGCAATTTTTGTTTTTGCCGAAGAGAAGAATATTCTCTTAACCTAAAGCATCTGTTCATTCCTTCTAACCATGCTTCAACGCGTTCACCTGCTCGACCTCCTGAGAATTCTGGGAGTCTAATTTTCTGAAGCTCCCTGGAAATGTCTTCTTTTGGTCTTCTGGGCTCATAATTATTTGGTTCTACTGAACTGGTGGCTACATGATGAAATTCCCCTTTGGTTCTGGCCTTAGTGGATTCCTTTAATGTCTCCAATAAGGCTTCCAAAGAGTTCATTATCACAGTCAATTCTGGCGCTGGAGCGTTTGATGTTGACAATGGTCTTGGTGGTGACGAAGGTGATGGGGATGATGGAGACGATGGTGGCGGCATTAATGGTGATGATGCTGCCTGGTCACGTCGTCGTCGACCATACGTCCTTACCATGGTAATGGTCCCTGAACACATAATAAAATTTCTATAAAAATTTGAGGTGGATAACCAAATTTTAACACACAATTTTCTTTTGCAACATCACATTTATAAACGGGTATAGTTTTGCTATTTTTACCCGCTAGGCGGATCTTACTGGTACCGAGGTCAAGGAGGATGGTCTTACGACCTCCTTGTCCTAATGCAGGAGTGTATGGTTATTAGCTCCTAAGGTAAGACATCTAAAGTTTATTTCCCTAATAACATTCACAAAATGAAAATGTTAGATGTCTCATTATAATGTACATTAGTAACATACTTGTCATACCTCAATCTGACTATAACATTTAAGGGAGGTCATATATACCTATATCCCGAATATATTACTTGGATATGGATTTAATCCAAAAAAGAAGGGTTGTTTTGTTTCCATATTAGTTTGACCTTTAGCCGTAAAATTTACCATAGACATGTCCTGATTAAAATCTAGAAAGAGTATTTGACCCGTAGGGCCGTATCAAATAAAAACAGGTCAAATACTGTTTCTAAACTGGCTGATACCGGCCATGACAAAGAATATTCCCCCTACAGGATGACAGAGAATTTAGTCGACATGTGACAACTCAGCTTGGAGAGCATCAGACTGAAGATCTGAAGGTTGCATGTTCAATTCACACTCGCCACATTGCATTTTTGTAATTCATTAGTCAAAAGTTTGTCGAACTGAATTAGATAAATAAAGGAAATCCGAGGAATTACTATGACAAAAGAAAAGATCACTCTACATGGCGAACTGTAACACTCAAGATCTGTCAAATACGTTTAACAGAAGGTGAAACTAAATGATTTCATTAGTAACTTAAATTTGTCTACAAGTGATTCTCTCTCTGTATTTCCATTTATCCCAACATCACTCTGGCAAAGGACACAGGAAACCTTGCACCATTAGGGTTGTTTTGCACAATCCTAGAGTGCTGTTGTACAACTCAACGCGGAAGACACAATTCTTTCCATCTATGGCCTATTGAAAAGACCATGATGAATACTAAACTGGGACTTAAAATACGATTGTTGGTATGTATCTCCATAGATCATCACAATTTACTGTAAATAGAGATAATAATCTGATCGAAGGATAATGTTTCATATATCTATAATGAGCATCACTATTGTTTAAGCTGGGCATCTCTCCACATGTTTGTCGACAGATGGAACAAGAAAGTAATATCATGGAATTAATGTGCACATGATGATACAATGACAAACAAGATCCACTGTCTCCTGTGTCTCAATGTCCGTATGGCATGTCTGGGTCCATGCAGCACGCTTGTGTGCCCTATTTTTGGCCTGGGACCCACTAAATTAAAAATTAATTACTTTTAGTGATTAGGATTTGATAATATATTTTGGAGTTTAATGCACTCAATATGTATTATTTGTCCAATGTCTTTTATGTTTCTCATTTAAACCTTCTTGGGCTTTGGGACTTGCTCATTTATTCACAAATCTGTATTCTAAATCATAATGTAAAAACTTAACTGCTTTCTTTCAGAGTTTCAATATAATTTCTGAGATGGCACATTCTATATATCTACACACACAGAACGATGACACACACACAAAATGAACGGTGATGAAACGTTCAGTGGTCATGTCCCCTGATTATTTATGGTGCATGCCCATACTTCGATTGCATGTTATGATGACCAGATGGCATTTGACATTATTAATTGTAATAGCTTTCTGTTTATGCAAAACTCCGTACATATTACTTAGCCAATTTGGAACTTCTTATGTTTTCGTGGTGCATTTTGGTATCAAATTAACCAAGTTTGGCCTACCTGTAGCAGAGGTTGTTTTCTTGTAAAAAGGCCTGAAATAACTGCTTACTTGTTTGCTATCAATAAAAGTTTTTTGTCAATAAAAAGAGAACCTAAAAGGCGCTGATCAGAGATCTCATCCCATGCCATCAAAAGAAAAAAAGTAACATGCCAAAAAATGTAATCTCATATTCCAAATTCATACAGCTTTGTAATCTCATATTCCAAATTCGTCAAGAAAATACTGATAATGCCTTTTCTCAATGTACAAATATAACATAATGCCTCTAGTCAGCTAATTGGCTGATCATAACAACACAAAAATATAACATAAATCGTATGCTGACCTTAGTAAATTAATCTGGATTAACATGATAAAGATTGACTGCTAATTAGCCGACCATACCATATACAAAAATAAAATAAAGTGTCTGCTGACCTGAGCAAATTAATCTGCATTAACTGACAACGATGGACTACGCTGGCCTAGAAGATAAGTACGGGCTATCGAATATCCTAACCTTAATTAATTTATCACCACTTCATACAGAGAGCGAAATTATTTCACTTTTCATAGAGGATCCTCTCAAGCCTGAAGTGAAATAATATTGACTAGATGAAGCACGATTTCACAGTCCCTTTAAGGACCTTGTTATATATTACTTTAAGAACGAAAATCCCATTATAGCATATCAGTTATCTTTCTGAAAATATATTTAAGAACTTGTGGAATTTGGCTGCTTCACACCGCCTGCCGTTGCAGATTAATTATATGGTAATATATTTGGGATTAAAGATGTAGATATACAAACCTGTAAAGAACTTGAATGTTATAGTGGAAAAATGATACGACCTGATAATAATGCAGCAGCACTCATTGATCGAGAAGGAAATTCAAAAGGAGCTCCAGAGTTTGATGACGTTGCTTGGGAATTGGACAATTGAATTTGACAAAAGATGGAAGTCATTTAACATGATTGTTACAGAATGGTGTGCACGCCACTACAGATCTTCGTAATCAATCCGCTTTAGTAGACTGCATGAAACCGCTCTAGAATACTAGCCTCATGAAACTGAAGCCCTAAAATTAAACCGATTCAGAACTTAATTGACATATGCCAGGTCGTTTCAGGTTGAGGACTGAAAACCGCAAAATGGGCAAGATGCACGATTGTCCAGGCCATGCCGGCTGTGCAGCCCAAGAGAGACAGAATGACGAGCCATGAGAAGAAGAGGATGAAGATGTAGATCGTCCACACCTCCGGGTATTGGAACCAGGATGTATTCTTGTTCAAATCCACTGGTTGCACTGCCTCCACGTACAGATTCCTCATTCTTACTTGCGCGCCCACGATCTCAGATTTTTGCTCCTTCCCGAAGCAAAAGAGAGGCAGGGTAGCCGAAGCAAAAGGTTTTAAAGGTTTTAAACGAGTTATTACCTTTTTAGGTCGTGGTTTCCAGAGTTCCGAGTCGGACCTCTCCAACGTCGGAAGTTTGTCAAAGTCGAAAGAAATAGGGCGCTACTTGCAGAGCACAAATGAAGGATTTCCTTCCGGTTTCCCTATTGGACTGAAAACCTCATACGAGAGACATATACATACCTTGAGAAATATGCATTAAGCCTCTGCCGAATTGGGTGTCTAGCCTAGCTGGGGAAAGAGCCGAGACAAGCTGAGCGCTACGGATATTCTAAAAGTGAAACCCGATAACAGCAGAGGATAGCCAAACGCACAGATTTTCTTATGTGAATTTATCGTAGATCGTTTCTTTTAATCAGTATCGGTCTTTAAAGTTTGGAATCGTATTTTGATATGACTCGGTCGGTTGGGCTACGCCTGCGCAGGTTCGAACCCTGCTGTCGACGCCAAATCCCAACGAATCCTCAAGAATATTAGGTCAACCCCCGCCGCGAGGAAAGGGTTCTCAAATCGCTGAATGAGGGCAAATCCCTGTACCAATGTCTTTGCTCTGCAATTTTCAGTCTAGATTATTATTATTGGGCCACACGCTCACTTAACTAGAAATTTGAAATTCTAGCCGTCACACAGACGCTCAGACAGTCGTTTATACGCTCAGACAGAGGTTTATACGAAATTCTAGCTGCGTAGGGCCTGTGAGGTCCCGAAGGGTTTGAACGCAGGCTCTGATACCATGTGTAATACTCATAAACTTGAAAACAGGAAGCATAAAAATTTTATTTGTACTTACCTGAACTGCTAGCTGATCCCGTGAAGTTGACGATACTGTTGTTGTTTGCTCCAATTACCCAGGGAGACCAATTCCACCCAACCTGATTGAGCAGAGGCTGGCTGCTCAATCCAGCAAGCTTTTCACAGAAGCCCACTGTCCCCCGTGCCCAAAACTTCAGTCGGATTAAAGCTCTTCCAATGTCATACCTCTCTCCCTGCTGAATTCCTTCTTTGGCTTCACTGCTGAACTCCTCCTCTGGCTTCTCCTCCGTTTCTCCCCTCCGTACTCGGTTCACAATTCCGGTTTTATCCACGGGCTTGGCGGTGGCCGCCCTCCCGCATGTAACCACCGCCTCCCTCCCTATTTCCACGCTCTCAGACGGTATGCTTATCCCGTTCCTTATCATTTAGCTACGGTTTGCCCTTTTGTCCTATTAATGTGTTTTATTTTAGTATTAAGTTTCTAACTTATTGAATTTGGACTTTACATTTAATATGATTATCATATATCTTTTTATTAATATTATTTAAAATATAAGGTTTATAACTTTATATTAATTAATTATTATTATATATATATATATCATTTCTTAACTTTTCTTAACCTTTATAAATGGGTCGTTACAAGCTCTAGATGAACCCTGTCCATTTCCTCTCTTGCGACGCACACCCCTGCTGCTAACTTACGTACGCGTGCCTCCACCGATTCCTCTGCTGGGATGGCCAACTTCGGGACCAACTGGCAGACTTCCTCCACCACCTGCACTATCTGTCTATTTTGCGCCACTACCTCATCGCGCTGCAGGCTGAACTGCTCAATGTTGATGCACTACTCGCCCATTACTTGTATCGCGCAACTCTCGTTGGTCCGAAGCTTTGTAGTGACTCCATCCTGTAAAGTATAGAGCGTCTCCCGAGGGAGCGCAACCATGTTTAACCCAATCCCTTTCAACCTGCTGACCATAGGCCTATCGGCCTCATTTTCTGTAATGCATGCTCCATCTGGCAACACTATTGTGTTGGTCATCCGGGCACGCAACATTTCCTCGGCCGTGGACATGCCTACTGTGAGGCTGGTTGACACAGTGCTAGCATGTGGAGTGCACACCTGTAACTCTTGTATCTGCGTCTAAAGAGCCCCCAACACCATTTGGTTTTGCTCCTCAATCTGTTGGAGGGCCTCCACAATGACGTCCCTCATTGTCTCGCTAATATCATGTAGATCCCCCTCAGTGAGGGTGATCAGGTCGAACGAAGTCTTTGAGGCCTTCGTCTTCTTTCGCGGCCCTACCTGATCTCTTGGGCATGGACGTTTTAGCTGGGTCGTCGCTATCCACAGGTCCGCGCCACCTTGTTTTGTATCGGTCTTTGGCTCGAGCGAAGGTGACTTTTGTCCTTCACGCTCTTCTTCTGCTGCCTTCTGCTACTCCTCTGCAAACTTCACAGTGTTGCACATCGCCTGGGCCTTAGCCGCTGCTTCCTCCTTCATGCAGTTTCACCTCTTCCTTCTTCCGCTGCATGACAGACTTCTCCGCTTCCACCACAGAACCAGCTAAAGCGTGCTACTCTGACGGCCAAGACTTAAGGACCATGAAAATTACATCATCAGTCGCCAAATAGGGTAGCTCATGCCACAGCTTCATAGGGTCCTTCAGCGCCCTGATGAAGACAAGGTGGAAGTCTGATTTGAACTTTGCGAAGCTCTGCAAACTGTTGTAGACCATGGGTGATAAGCGCGGCTTGCGATTAATCCCCATTCTGATGTTCATCTCCATGAGCACCCAGAATATTTTGCTTTCCCTTATCCTTTGTGCATCCCTAGTTGCCCACAGTGAAGCGTACTTCCCTGCCTCTGGAAGGTCTCGCACAATGGTCAGGAACTAGCTATTTTCGGGCAATTCCCATGCCAATAGTACTATTGACAATAGAAGCCATGCATAGTGAAAGGTTTTTCCCTGCTCTGGTGCCTCATGGTAGTTCTCAAGGAACTCACCGCATAGATAGTTTGTCCAGTTAAACTGGACCCCTTCTACGCATTGCACTGCTAGTGCAACCACTAGCACGGGCACCTCATCCGCGTGACATTTCCATGGCACCTTCCCTGCCAATATCTGCGTCGCAACCTTGACTGCAGGGTTGTTGATGCTGGAAATGGTGTACCCTCGCTTCTTCTCCATTTAAATTTATTTTTGATGGCCTCCGCGATGGCCAAATCATCACTCTTCCCTTCTAAAATGTTCGCTAGGTCCTCCCCTACACAAGGGAGACGTGTAATCCTATGAATCAGATGGTCTGTGATGGGGATGGGCTCCTCTAGCCACAAGCACCCATCATGCACCAAGCAGAGCAGTTGCCTGATGACAAAAATGGTCATTAGGGTGCGGTGGTAATGCGGCACCCAGAGCAGGTTTAGCAACCCTACTTTCTCAACTCCCCTCAGTCATTTGCGCGACTCCAACTCTATCATTCCAGCCAATGCATCTATCTTCTGGCGCATTAGCTGCGCGGTCGCAAGATGCAGGAAATTCTCGTGATCTGTAAGGTCCCAATCTTCAAATTTCAGCACGGGCACCCATCCTAAGTGCGCTCCTTCAAAAATAATGTCGTCAGGGAGCAGCGGAGTCTGTAGAGAGCTCTTGCTCTCATCTATATCCTTGGGCACCTTTGCTTTACCCTTCCGCAGAGGAACATATGCAGGCAGTTTGGTGAGAGGGTCTGCACCCTGGGTTTCGACCTCCATCTCTACATCCTCCTCCTCAACCAGGATTTCTTCGAACTCTTCTTCCTCATCGGCCTCCAAATTGATAGGCTTCCCCTTTTCTTCCATGGTGAGCTTGGTCCTCAGTGGATTTCTAGGTGATACACGCATCGGTACCATGGGCTGCTTGTCTTTCTTGGGTCTCAACGTGCGGGGTGATTTAGGGACTTCAGCAACTATCCCGGCGCTCTCTGGGGCTTCCACTTCCTTAATTGCCTATGCAGCTTCCTCAACGGTTATTGCTCCGGTATCCATGGCTTCTTCGGGTGTTGCCATAGTACGATTCCACAATTCTCTCAACGTCTCAAGTAATTACTCAAGCACGAATTCACCTTCAGAAGATCGAACAAGTCTCGGTTCATGAATGTCTATGCGCGCAACAACCCAGTCCTCGGCTTTCCCAAGTGTTGTTTGCTGGACTACCCTTTATAATTTTTAGCGTCTTTTGAATTTGAATTCGACTGTTCCCCCCACATTCAGTCCATTAATGGTCAATTGGTGGAAGATTTTCAAGAATCTAGCGCATAAAAGTTCACCTTAAATGCCTGCCGCCCACTCCATTTGGTCTCAACCAAAGCATCACATCATGAATAGTGACTATAACAGTCACTTTCCAGCCGACCCGTGTGGCAGCGCAGCTATGCTCACGCTGTCGCAGACCCTGCAACACTTCGCTACTGTGTGCAGTCCTAACATCGCGTAGCTCCCGGGTAGAGTAGTTTATAGTCCCGCTCCCCCTTTCAGCTGCCTGGAGCACAAAGACTATGCTTCCTTCGACTAGTCAGGTGGTTGGGCCACTTGTGTATGGCTTCAAACGACTGCTATTCACTTTTCCTGGGAAGGGCTCTCCATTTAACTTGACTTGACCAATTGTACCGCACCTCCATGTGTAATCTCCTTAAAAACATACGACCCTAACCAATGCATTCTAAATTTCCCTAGGAATTTATCAAACTTACTATCATACAACAACACTAGTTCGTTTACCTTGAATGTGTGCAGCTTAATATGTTGATCATGCCAAGCCTTTCCACGCTGCTTTTGGACCTGCTAGTGGAATCCAACCAAAAATTGTTCTTCTTCGAGCTCTTCCAATTGCACGAGCCTCTCCTCCAGGGCTCGGCAATCCATCATACATGTGAGCACTGCTATGCACAGACTAGGCATGATGTATTCCATAGGCATTACGGCTTCCACTCCATAGACAAGCCTAAAGGTGTCTGTCCCATCAGTTTCTTTCACGTCGTCCGATAAGACCATAACACTGCTGGTATGCGTAGGTCCCTATCACTTCACTGCGCATTGCATACCTTGGTCAGCGCGTTGCATACCTTATTGAATGCTTCTGCATGATTGCTCTTCCTGCATAATGTCTTCCTAACATTAAGAGCCATCTGCAAGGTCGCCCCCTCAACACATGCTTATTGACCATATATTTTAACGCGGAGTTCGTGTGCATCTGCATAGATTGTGGCTCTTCTCCATATGCCTATGTCCACTCGGCCAGATGTACGCGCGAATCATCTTGTTCATCATACTTGTCTATCAGTCGCACCCTAGGCTTCCCAAATCGTGTGTGCATCATTCTCCTACATTCACGCCAACCATCAAAGCTTCCTTTATGCATACCCCACCATCTCGCAGGCATAGCATGTAGTACCCAGTCCAAGGCCTGGAAGCATTTCTTTTCCAGCACCTCTCTTTCAAATGCATCCAAGAAGGTATCTACCTCATTTAGACCATCATAAGTAGGCAAATCTCTTACTTCTGTCGACACATAGTGTAGCGACCTTATCATCATATTGCAGTTCAGCATAGCTACTTCGTGTAACTGATTCTGCCATCGTTCTACTTCTTCATCAGAATTCGAAGTGCGGGAACTCTTGCGCTCCCATGTAATCCGCCCATCCGCGATGGGATTCACCCAGTCGTCGTCTCGCGTTGTTATCTTGTAGATGTAGTCCAAATCATAATCACTTTCATAGTTGTGGACCGGCTCCATATAGCGTGATACCTCAGTAGGGTCCAGGGGTATAATTGCGTGTAGTGACTTCTTTTCAAAGATCATTTTTCGCTTTTTCATATTAATTATCCCATTCATGTTAGTGACCCAGTCAATTCCTAGGAGCGCGAGGTAGGGATTGTTGTCATCAACAATCTCTATCACTTCAAAATCAGCTAGCACACTCGCTCCCTCAATATCCACAGTTATTCCCTGCAATCGCCCCATGGGTATTATTTTATGCTGGTTCGCCATTCTTAGCTGAATTGGAGACCACTGCAACGCAGGTCTTCCCATTCGCTCCCATGTTTGTTTCGGCATAACATTCGCATCCGATCCCAAAAACAGGATGACTTGATCCATCTCATATTCTCCAATCTGCGCTGTTAGCCTCATTTCTCGTCCCGTCCTTGTCTTATGCTTTCCAATCTTCTAGACTATGTGCAATTCTCGTGGCGCGGTCCCATCGCATCTGTTGATGAGTTCCTGTAACCCTTTCACAGCCTTATTGTCGCGTAGTAACTTCATACAAGTTTCCAGGAACGTTGCGAGCATAGATGGGTCCATCTCCAGCTCCGGTTTATCTTTGATTCCTAAAGTGGAGGCATCAACGAAGCTCTTCTTAGCTTCCATGAAGGTTTCCCGAGTGCACTCCAAATCAAACTCTGCTTCTTTCGCCGAAGCTTTGCGAACCCAAGTACTATCTTCTGGCTGTTTGCCTTTGTCATCTCCCGTCACGATTCCACTTCAGAGCACAATGTTCACATTCGGATCTTCCTCGCACAGCTTAGACCTCATCCTCTGCAAGTTCTAAGTTGGGGGAGGTGATAGCACTCCTTTGTCGTGTATCCTAGCTATCAGCGTAGGACAATCTTCTGTCTCATGATCAAACAACGTGCAATACAAACACGACGATCACATTGGATTCGTGTAGTCCCGGGCATAATGTCCTGGCCCTCCACAATTGTAGCAAATCAACTGTCCGCGACCTCTTCCAGACCCTCCTCTGCCTTGGTCTTGTCCATGCCCCTAAAGTCCTGTTCAAGCCATTCCTGCATTCTGGTCAAGGGGCTGCATTTCGGCCTGAACTCGATAGGTGGGAGTTCTATTCATCATCAACTCATAGCTTTTGCAAGTGTGCTCGTCATGTCTCACCAACCTACAAAAGTTGCAGAACAACTATTACGAATTTCGCGTATACTTCTGTAACAAGTGACAATTGTCCCTAGCATGTTTTCCAGCTATTTGATAGATTGCACACCACAAAGCAGGCGTCACGCTAGATCTTGCTTGAGCCTCTGGCCTTAAAGGCATCGGTCTTCCTCCTACGAGGTAATTTGTAAAAACTAGGCAGTGGTCTTTGTCATGACCTTGACTCTTGCATTTCACACACCATACATCTTCGCGCATTTCTGGTCGAACCGTCCTGTCCTATTTTAGACTTTGAATTTCAAGGCACAGATTCTTCAGTTGTGCGTGGATCTACTGAACTCCTAGGTTAGGATCCTAAATCAGGGTCTCATATAGCCTCATAACAATCTCTAAGGCCTCTGCCTGAGTCGTTATCTTCTACTGTGATAGTGCACTCCTTAAATGTAGTAGCGAAGCTACAAACCACTCGCGATGTTGTCCATCCGTCAGATTCATATTGGCTTCGTGAATCGTACATTTCAACCTTTGATCTAGCTCCCAAGGAGTCTCTCTTGGTAGCATCATAATTTCTTTAAATCCAATGATCGACTGCGCTTTAGATTTAGGCCTACTAAATTCTCTATTTAGCGCTGCTTGGATATCTGCGACTCTTGCATTCGGGTTATCATTGGAGTACTTAATATACCAGGTCAACGCACGATCCTGCATGGAGCTAACCAGAGTCACCTTCTTTATATGCTCATCTGTAACACCTTGCGCTTCCCATACAACCCTTACAACGAAACATAATTGGTATGGATCCTCATTTCCCAAACCTTTGAACATAGGAAACTTCACTGTGCTTGCCATATTGAATCGCGGTGGTGGTGGAGTTGGTACGGGTGAAGATGGAGGTGATGGCGGTGAAGCCAGTGGTGGTGTGGGTGGAGGTGGTATTCGCAGAAATTATTGCCTTATCAGATGAATGGCACTTCACGGAGAGACCTCCGCGAGCTCTTCCTCGTCACCTTCCATTGGGGGATCCCGCACCCAACAGAATGACCATGTGCAAGGTTGCAAGAGAAGGCTTCCAGAAGAGTGAAATAGAACAAGAGAAGAAGCGACAAGGAGTTATGAATCAATGCGCAAGTAGTAGGATTCCAAATAAGGGAAACCATGTTAGACTTAGGGTCAATTGTAAACATCCTACCTAGGAAAACATGGGAGGCAATGGGGAAGCCTCAACTAAAATACTCACCAATTCAACTAAGAATGGAAAATCAGTACTGCATACTACCAATTGGGAGATTGGAGAATGTAGAGGTTGATGTGGCAGGGGTGAATATGCACACTAAATTCGAGGTGATTGACATCATGGGGGATAAGGACCCATACCTGACACTCCTAGGGATTGACTAGGCATATGAGAACTATGCAGTCATAGACCTAAAGAACGAACTGATGATTTTCGAAGCAGACAGGCTAAGGGTGATCCAACTGTTAGACCCCTACCAAGGACCCAGGTTCATAGAACCGACAGATGACAGGGATGAGTCAAGAGGGTTAGACCAACTATAAACGCTCACAACAGGGAAGAGGGAGGACTACATCAACCCCACGGCTAGAGGATGAGTAAGCTGGCGAAGTATCCCAAGCTTGGAAACCAGTTTAGAAGGTGCATGGGATGCATGGCAGCAGGGGGGATACGAACTAATCACTAGACGGTGTGCGGTGATAAGTTGAATAAACCGGGGAGAAATGAAGATAGCTGACTACCCGAGGTATCATGGCCTTCAACCAGTGGACACCTTTTTAGACAGAGTAGACCGGGAAATGACAGAGGATCAAAGGATCTGCTTTCTAAGTATCGGCCTCATGGAAACTCTGGCAAGATGGTGGAGAATACATTGCAACACACTAAGAGACTAGGTGAGCGTCAAACAAGCCATGAAGGAAAGATTTGCCCAGGATGAAGATCGTCCACAAGATACGGAAAGATATAGGGGGGATTCAAGCCCCGAGGAGCACATCAAGGATTGCATAATCAATTGGAAAAGCAAAGGAATGTCGAAGGATCAATGCGTACATGCATTTATACATACCCTTGGAACTGTCCCCCGAGATTGGTATGTCCAAGAGGAGCTCCACCGACAAACAACAGATTGTGATACCGTGGAGGTACAGTTTGTTAGCAACTTCTCATTCAAATGCGACGAGGCACAAATGACAGGGGCACTCCAAGCAATAAAGGGAGTTCTGTTCACCAGAGCCGTTGGTTGAGGGAGGACTTGATGAAATTTTTTTGCAGTATTTGTATGAAATAGAGTCACCAGGTTATGCAGCGTGTGGCAGGGCAGACGCAGGACCGGATGATGACGACGGTTGGAGGGACTGAGACACCTAGCCTTCAGGGAAACGGAAGGGGAGAGGGGCATTCAGGAGAGCCCCCTAACGGAAGGTGCTCACCTTCTACCAATGAAGCTGAGGAAGCAAAACGTTGGGTCAAAGGATAAGCCCAAAATAGCATCATTTGGAGACTACTGGGACAAGCAAGCCACCAAAGAAATTTTCGACCTTTTGCACGAATATCAGGACCTATTCCCAGCTTCAGTGGCAAAAATGAAGGGAATAAAAAGAAACATTGGGGAAATGAAAATTGTCTTGAGACCGGATGCCCGATCGGTGAAACATAGGCCATATAGATTAAACCCAAGGGTGAAAGAGAAAGTTAATAAGGAAATTGATAAAATGTTGGAGGTAGGAATCATTTTCCCAATGGATGAAGCTAAATGGATAAGCCCGATAGTTATTCAGAACAAGAAGGATGCAACCGAAATCAGAGTATGTGTCGACTATAGAAGCCTGAACAATGCATGCGTGCATGACCCATTTCCCACGCCCTTTAGTGATGAGGTCCTAGACAATGTTGCGAGGAATGAAGCATATTCGTACACAAATGGGTTTTCAGGTTACCACCAAGTCAGAATAGCTAAAAAAGATAAAAGGAAAACAACATTCACTGCGGAGTGGGGGTCATATGCATATAATGTGATGCCAGTCAGACTAAAGAATGCACCAGCAGTCTTCTCAAGGATCGTAATCGCTGCATTTCAAGATTATATTCATAAGTTTCTAGAAGTTTACATGGATGACTAGATAGTATACAGTCTATTGAAAAAGCACACCAGCCTATTAAGAATAATGTTCGAAAGGTGCAGACAATTGCAGATCTCTTTAAATCTCAAGAAATGTATCTTCGTAGTCCCCTTTGGAAATCTACTAGGCCATATCATCTGCAAGGATGGAGTATGTGTAGACCCTGCAAAGGTTGCAGCAATTATCCACATGGAACCACCGTGCAGCGTAAAACAACTAAGAACAACTCTAGGGCATACGAGGTATTACAGGTGATTTATCAGGAATTACTCATCCATCACAGCTCCAATGGAAAAATTATTGAAGAAAACGAAAGAGTTCATTTGGACTGCAGATTGTCAGACAACCCTGAATAACTTAAAGGAAAGACTGGTAAGCACCCCTATATTGGTGTATCCTGATTGGAACAAAATGTTCCATGTGCACATCGATGCATCAGGAATAGCACTGGGAGCAGTCTTAGCACAACCAGGGGAGAAAAACATGGACCATCCAGTGTACTATGCTAGCAGAAAGCTATCTACTGCGGAAAGAAACTATACAACAACCGAAAGAGAAGCCCTGGCAATGGTTTACTCTCTCCAAAAGTTCAGACACTATTTACTGGGCGTGCCATTCAAATTCTTCACAGACCATTCTGCGCTCAAATATTTAGTAAACAAGCCAGTACTAGAAGGGAGAATATGTTGATGGTTGTTACTGTTCCAGGAATTTACGTTTGAAGTAGTGGTAAAGCCCGATAGACTCAATGTGGGACCAAACCACTTGTCGCAGCTGGAAACAGGGGAGAATGAAGGAGCAGTGGATGATCGATTGCCTGATGCCGATTTATTTAGAATAGAGGCAATCCCGGACCACCTGGAACAAATTGCCTCATTCTTAAAAACCGGTCACTACCTAGCAGGATACACAACAGCATAGAGACAACACTTAGTAGTTAGGGCAGCAGATTACCAGTTGATCACAGGACACCTCTACAAGATGGGCTTAGATCAAATACTGAGGTGTTGTGTCCTTCAACATGAAAGGAATGATGTCTTATGGGAGTGCCATGCAGGGGTTGCAGGAGGTCATGTAGGAGGGAAGGCCACTGCAAGAAAGATACTCCACGCAGGACTATGGTGGCCAACTATCCATAAGGATTCTAAAGAATTTTCCAGGACATGCGACATCTGTCAAAGGGTCAGGAAGCCTTCGCGATGTGATGAGATGCCTCTACACCTGGTCCACACAGTGCAAATCTTTGATAAATGGGCGGTAGACTTCATTGGACCCATTTCTCCACCAGCGAGGCATTCGCGAGCAAGGTACATCATAATAGCAACAAAATACCTCACAAGGTGGGCAAAAGCAGCACCCGTAAAGGACTCCACAACAGAAACAACAACAAGGTTCATATTTGAGAACATCATTTCATAGTTCGGATGCCCAAGGAACCTCACAAGCGACCAAGGCACACATTCCTGAACGGGACCATTGAATCTCTGCTACAGACATTCATGGTTCAACACAACAAAAGCAGCTCATACCACCCACAAGCCAATGGTGTAGTAGAAGCATTTAACAAGATACTGGAGAAATGACTCACAAAAGTCGTATCTGCCAATAGGGATGACTGGGATGAAAGAACACCCGCAACTCTATGGGCATATAGGACGATAGTAAAGAGACTCCATAAGCAAACTCCATTTCAACTTGTATATGGAAGGGAAGCGATGGTACCAGCAAAATTTATACTACCTAGCATGTTCATCTCAGAGGCAACGGGAATGATAGACAACAATTCCTTACAAGGCAGACTAAACCAAATGATGGAACTTGATGAGACACGGCTTTTAGCAGAATTCCATCAATCAGTGGAGCAGTGAAGGCAGAAATCTTGGCACGATAGGCATATCAAGTGGAAGTCATTTGACGTCAGGGAACAAGTGGTCCTTTATGACAGCAAGTTCTAGAAGTTCCCAAGGAAATTGTAGATGCACTGATTGGGTCCATTCACAGTAACAGAAATCAAAGATTTGGGTGCGGTAAGGCTGGAAAAACTGGATGGAGTCTTACTACATGGATGGGTGAATGGCGCACGCCTGAAGCCCTTTCGTAAAGAACAAAAAAAAGGCGGAGGATATCAATAAGGTTGTAGCAAAGTCTTCACATACTGCAACCCATTTGTGGTCTGGGGGAAGTAGCGTCAGTGGACACACAGGTAGTCCTAGTTAGCAGAGTCAGTGGGGAAGTAGCGTCAATGGATACACATGTAATCCCAGTCAGTAGAGTCAGGGGCCACACACGTAATCCTAATCAGCATAATACACATAGGTATGCACTTTTTCCAACATTTATGACCACACAGATACCCATCCTGTCTGTCGTACCAGTAGTCATTTCCTGATTAAGTAATTAAATAAGCAATTGTTAGAGTAGGAGCCACAATATATTTTCCCATTAAGCATAAATTTAGTTAATAAATAAACCCATCATAGAAAAATAAATACACCATGCAGCCCACTCAGTACCTTCCAGTCCACGTCAGGGTTGTCACATCCAAGTCGGTCAGCGGCGACAAGGTCTAGCTAAAGCACATGGGAAAATCGACGGAGTAATTAGTTATTAAGGCCTCATCAGTCAGGGAACGTCATGTCAGGGTCGCTACCTAAGTCACAGAAGAATGAAGGGAATTCTAGAATTCCAATTGCAGACAATAGAAGAGTTATAGGTTCACTCTGAAGAACAGGTGCAGAGACAAAGAACCAGGAAGCCTCCAGTGCAGATAGTTTATCACAGGAGAAAGGATATGGTGAAAGGACTCGTATCAGTTCCACAAGACGCATTGGATGCACAAATTGAAACGGTCGATAATTTATATGGCAAGTATGACAAGGCAAAAATCTAATAGACAATGACTTCACAGACTATTGGCTTGTATGGGCCTGACCTAGGTTCAGAGGTGATTTAGCTAAATAAAGCATCCTACATAGTGTCCTCCTACAGCGCCCCCATGTGCTTCCGTGAGGATCTAACCTCGTTCAAATTCAAGTACGTATCTCCGCAAATTCTCATCATTGCCCATTTTGTATAGATGCCCCGCAATAACAGAAAAGTTTGCTGCGCGCACCACCAATTCCTTTTTCTGTTAGACTGAGTATTCTTTTGGCGTAGTCCCTGTTGTTAGAAAATGGATTATATCTTCGAAATGTCTGTCCGCGATGTGCACTGCAAAGAGTTGTGCATTAGGTAGTCCCTCCTCCAAATTCATTGGTTCCTCACCCGTCTCAATTCGTGACAAGTGATCTGGTCCTGTGTTCAAGCGTCTCGGCTTGACTATGACCTCAAAATCATATTCTTGGAACAGTAAGAGCCATCTGCATATGCGCCCCCCCAACATAGGCTTATTCACTAGGTATTTCAACGCGGAATGGTCGGTATACATCTTGAAATGTCCTCCGAGTAAATAGTGTCGGTATTTTTGGAGCGCGTACACCATCGCTAACCCCTTGCGCTCAGTGGTGGAATAGTTCTTTTCTGCTTTGGACAATCTCCGACTTGCAAACACGATCGAGTGATCCACGCCCTCCATGCCCTCTTGTGTGAGTACGGCTCCCAGCGCAATACACGACGCATCAACATGTACATGAAATTCCACATCCCATTTTGGGAAGACCAAGATTGGAGTAGAGGCCAGTTTCCCCTTCAGGACATCCAAACTCTTCATGCAATCATCATTCCAGCAATATGTAACATCCTTCTTCAATAGCTTTTCCATCAGTGCTGTTATTTGGGCATAACTTTTGATGAACTTCCTATAGTATTCGGTGTGTCCCAAAGTAGCGCGCAGTTGTTTAACACTTCGCGGTGCTTCCAAATTTAGAATAACGACAATCTTTGCAGGGTCCACCATCAGCCCCTGTTTGCAGACCACATGTCCTAGCAAGGTTTCCAAAGGGAACAAGGAATGTGCACTTCTTAAGGTTCAGCATAATTTGGTGTTAGAAGCAAGTGTCCATTATCAAGCGTAAACTTGCTATATGGTGCTTAACTAATCCAAAAATAGTCCAATCATCCAGATAGACCTCCAAGAACTTATGGATGTATTCTTTGAACGCAGCCACGACGATGCGCGAAAAGATGGCTGGCACGTTCTTTAGTCCAAATGACATAACAGTGTATTGAAAGCAGCCCCATTCTGTTGCAAAGGTTGTTTTGCTCCTATCTTCCAGCGCGATCTTGATCTGATGGTATCTTTAGAACCCATCCATGAACGAGTATGCTTCCTGACCGCCAAAATTCTCCAGTACTTCATCCGTGAACGGTGTCGGGAATGGATCGTGTACACAGGCGTCCTTCAGCTTCCTAAGGTCCACACACATTCTTCTATTGCCCTTCTATTTTTTCTCCTGTACTACCATAGGACTCACCCAGTCGGATTCTTCTACTGGCTCAATAATTCCAGCTACGAGCATTTTGTCTAATTCTTCGCGGACCTTTTCTTTATATTTCGGCATTCAAGCGGTAAGGCCACTGCTTAACTGGCTTCGTGTTGAGTTTCAAGGCGATATTCATCATCCCTAAGTCGCCAACGATCCCTTTTAAGTCCGTGATTTTGGCCGGGAACAAGTCTTGGTATTCGCGGAGTAACTCAACGACCTTATCCACCATGGCTCATCCCAATAGTCCCCAAGCGTTGTGTACTTTGGCTCCACCTCTGTTCCAATGTTTACTTGCTTTGTTTTTAGCAGCGCGATGATGTTGGGATCCTTAATCGATGGTCCTTGAACCTCGCGATAGCCTTCCATTTCTGGAATGTTAATATTTCATGGGTCCTCATCATGCTCCTCAACATTTACGTTGTAACACTCTAGCACGCAGCTCAATTGTGTCACCCATTCCGGCTGAAGTACTTCCATTGGCTCCTGGGGTATTTTAAAGATCGTTGCTTTAATTGCCTATATCGCATAGTCAACAGTATCCGACCAACGATCTTCAAACGTGAAAGTTAACAGAAATCCCTCGCGCAAGATATCCCATTCGCTTGTACCATGGTGGAGCTCCGTCTCAGTATACCAATTCATGGGTATAACATCCAGGGTATGATAGAATAAATGTACCCATTCAGGCTGTGGTGCTTCCCCGTAGACCTTGGTCCATTTCGCGAGGTGTGTACGTGGATCATCCCATCTGTCATATTTGTCTACTAGTTGTATCTGTGGTTTCCCAAATCGTAGGCGTATCATCCTCTTGCATTCGTGCCGTCCTCAAAACTGCTCTAATGTGTACCCCACCATCTTGCAGGCGTCACGCACAATGCCCATTTAAGAGCATCGAACCACTACTGTTCTAGTACTACGCTTTCAAATTTGTTCAGGAATTCATCCACCGCTGTCAACCCATCATATGTAGGTAGATCCCTTGCCTCCGTTGTCACGCAACGCAACGATCTAACCATCATGTTGCAATTAAGCATTGTTACTTCGTGCAGTCGATTCTGCCATCGCTTTACTTCTTCGTCTGAATCTGAAGTGCAGGAACTTTCGCGCTCCCACGAAATCCTTCCATCTACAGTCGGATTCACCCAATCATGTTCTCGTGCAGTTATCTTGTAGACGCAATCGAGATCGTCGTCACTATCATCATTGCGCACTGGTTCTGTGTATCACGCTCCTTCGGCTGGATCGAATGGTACTACTATGCATAGTGACTTTTTCTCAAAAATCATTTTGCGCTTCTTCATATTTATGACTTGGTTCATATCGGTGGCCCAGTCTATTCCTAGTAGCGTGGGATAGGATTGTTGTCATCGACAATCTCTATCACTTCAAAATCCACTTGCATGCTTTCACTTTCAATATCCACCATTACCCCTTGCAATCTTCCCATGCGCAAGATCTTATGTTGGTTCGCTATTTACAACTGAATAGGAGACCATTGTAGTGCGGGTTTGCCCATGCATTCCCATGTTTGTTTTGGCAATACATTCACATCCGATCCGAGATCCAGGATTACCTGATCCATTTCATACCCGTCGATTTGCGTAGTCAACCTCATTTCCCTTCCTATGCACAATGCATGCTTTCCAAGTTTTCGGACCACGTGCGATTCTCCTAACCCTGCGCACCTAGTGATAACTTCTTGTAGTCCTTTTACTGCCTTGTTGTCACGTAGCAGTTTCATACATGTCTCCAGAAAGATAGTGAGAAGTGAAGGATCCACCCTAGTTCTAGTTGATCCTTACTACCTAAAGTGGAGGCCTCCGTGAAGCTCTTCTTAGCTTCCATGAATGTCTCCTTCGCGCGTTCTAAATCAAATTTGGGTTCCTTTGTAGGAGCCTTGCAAACCCACGCACTTTCTTCTGACTGCTTACCTTTATCATCGCCAGTGGTCATACTGCTCTTGAGCATCATGTTTACATTCGGGTCTTCTTCGCGCGGTTCAGACCTCATCATCTGCAAATTCTGAGTCGGAGGGGTTGAAGTACCCCTTTTTCGCATAGTCTCACTATCAATGTAGGGAAGTCTTCTGCCTCATGATCAAACTAAGTACAGTACAAACATGATGTCCTTGTCGGGTTTGTATAATCGTGGGCATAGTGCCCTGGCCCTCCGCAATTGTAATAAATTAGTTGTCTGTGACCCCTTCCTGGTCCCATTCCACCTCGACCTTGTCCGCGCCCCTGAAATCCAGTGCGCGCCATTCCTGCATTTGGGTCGAGGGCTCGCATTTCAGTCTACACCCTATAGGCAGGAGTCTGATCCATCATTAGTTCGTAGCTTCTGCAGGTGCGTTCATCATGGCCTACCGACCTGCAGAAATGACAAGTCACAAAACAATTGTTGGGTCGTCTACGTATACTTCTGCAATAGATGACAATTATCCGTAGTGTGTTTTCCTCCTATCTGACAGATCATGCACCACAGTGCAGACACCGCGCTTGGTCTTGCTTGTGCCTCAGGTATTAACGGCATCGGCCCTCCTCCCGCCAATTAATTCGCGAACACTGGATAGTGGTCCTTGTCATGCCCCTGGCCTTTGCATTTTATGCACCATACCTCCTTGCCCGCCTCTGGCCGAGGTGTCCTGTCCTATTTAAAACTCTACATCTCTAGACACAGGGTTTGCAGTTGCGCGTGGATTTGTTGGACTCCCAAACTAGGGTCTTGTATAGGGGTCACATGCAATCTCATTTCCATCTCCAAAGCTTCAGCCTGGCTAGAAAGTTTTTGTTGTGACAGCGTCATCCTTAAATGCCGTGTTAGTGACACTACAAACCATGTGCAGTGTTGTCCATTCGTCAAAGTCATATTGGATTCGTGAATCACACCCTTCAGTCTTTGGTCCAGATCCCAGGGGGTCTCACCCAGGAGCATCGCGATCTCCTTAAACCCGATAATTGACTGTCTCCGATTTTGGCCTGCTAAATTCCTTATTCAGTGCAGTCTGGATTTTTGTGATTCCTGTGTTTGGATGGTCATTAGAATTCTTGATGTACCATGTTAGTGCGTGATCCTACAACGTGTTTACCAGCGTAGCCTTCTTGATATTGTCATCCACGACGCCTTGTGCTTCCCATACTACACTTACCACGAACCAGAATTGGTCCGGATCTTAATTCCCTACTCCTCTGAATACCGGTAGTTTAGTCGCACTTGCCATACTGTACTGCGGTGGTGGCGGAGGTGGGGTGGGTGGAGATGGAGGTGCGGAGGGTGAGACGGGTGGCGGTGTAGGTGGAGGTGGTAAGCGCGGAATCCGTTGCCTTAATAGACTGACCGCACTTTTCAGAGAAACATTCGCGATCTCTTCCTCGCTTTCCTGCAAGGGTGAAATTAAGGGACTAGTTTCTAATTCTTCACTACCTCCGCTTCTATAGATTTTCCCACTTCGCGTAGTCCCAAACATTAATTTATTCGCATAACCCACTTTTCACACAATAAGATCTTAACCCAAGTGTTCAAAGATTTAATATACTTACCTCGCGGTCCTTTGAGGAAGCGTCACTCCGCCTCATTGGAGCTGACGGTCATATCTACCGCGAACTCAGTGATAAATCCTCCTATAATTCAGTCGAGCCAATGGTTGCCAACTCGCGTAATCTTATCTCCTGATACTTCTAATCTGAGCACTAATTCCAGAGTC
Source organism: Pinus tabuliformis (assembly GCA_031772625.1). NCBI lineage: Eukaryota > Viridiplantae > Streptophyta > Pinopsida > Pinales > Pinaceae > Pinus > Pinus tabuliformis. The sequence goes on along the minus strand of CM062807.1, from coordinate 832,311,865 downwards.
CACACGATTGGTTTGTCAAGCTTACACCTTCGCTAGTTGTCTGCTAGCTTTGCGATCCACTCATATAGCTCAGAAGGAAAGGATGCAAAGAAAGTTTTGTGGATTTCCGTATATAAGTAGCGCTCCAACCACTGTTCCTTAGATACTCGCGGATTTCTTTTTCCTGCGCCGTGAACTCATGAATCTTCTTATCCAACCACCCTTCAATTTCTTTCTTTGTTGGATTCTAGTGACACGACATCAAACATCCCTTATGCAAATCCCGGTCCCGGCAACAGAACCATTTGTTGGCTTGTATGGGCTTGACCTAGGTTCAGAGGTGATTTAGCCAAACAAATCTCGGTACTACTGGCCCTTTCGGCAACAGTCCGTGGAGCATGGACTAAGGTCTCACCAGAAGTAGTATGGGACGGTGCTAAAACCAGGTTTCCGCACCCTAGAGATGTTTGATGGTTTTTCGGTGGTCTGTAGTTTGACCCTTACGCGCACGCTGCTACGCGCACCTATCAGTACCTAGCAGCCCGCAATGTTGCCTTTGCGCAGCCCTGCTCGAGGCGCGATCCGTGTTATTACCCAAGTTCCTTACTATTAACCCGATATTATTCAATTACTTAACTTATCTGTATGAGCCCAATTATACTTAACAGTGTGCAGTAATCATATAAGTGCATATGATAACCAAAACAGTATAAATGCATAGAAAATCATACAAAAACAAATACACAGTACTTGGAGTCAAACTTATCTTTATTATTCTTCTTCTTGGGTTACATACTCAACTTCGCCGTGTGCACTCAGCTGCAGGGATCCGCGCACTCAACTGCAGACTCTACTAGGCCTTTGCACACTCAGCTGCAGAGCCTCTTCCTACTAGTACGACCCAAGACACTTAGACTTCTTCTCTATCCGCTATCTTCTAGACTTCATCCATGCTCCTCTATCTCCAATTATCTTTACAACTTAGAGCCTCGCTCTATTTATACAATCCCATGGTCTGTGGACCATGGGTAGGCCGACATGACATTACATTACATTACTTAGGGCGGACAACCCTATGACTCAATGTACATTTCGCGCTTCGCGCCCGTAATTCACGGAGTCTTAGAACATATTTGACCAAAATGTGGGCTTTGAGCCACAAAACATGTTGTGGGGGGGATTCCATGCCCAACACAGACTGTTTCCAGTTCCCGACAATGAAAAGAGAGGTTTAAGCGGAGGATTTCCAGAAGGAGTATGGCACTAAGTCCTCCAAGGTTAGGGAAGAATTTAAGGTAATACAAAGATCGACAATACTCCATTTGAGGAGCCTACCTATGTTCGGCACTCAATTTTCCACGATGCAGTGTACTAAGCTATTAGTGAGCAGGATGCATGGAGGATCATTGTGGATGTAAGGAGTACCCTATCCACATGGAAGATATCAGTCAGCTCACAGGACTGGCTGAGGGTGGAAATGCAGTTAGCACCGCGTTCCAGGGAAGGACTAAGCGGGGCAAGAAGCAGAGTGAAGACAACATTTATGCCAGATATGGGACTGAGTGGGGCGGGAGAGGAGGGAAGATAGACAAGATTAACAAGGGTGACAGTAGATTTTCCTGTTACCTCATTGCAGGCAAAACAATGCAGCACTTCACAAAGAACGAATGCACCTTAGACGCAATCTCAGTTGCAGAATATTTTTGCTGAGGGGAGGTGCTCAACTGGTCAACATATGTTCTCAATAAGCTGTTTGAAGCATGTGAGGACGTGTACAGAAGGGGTGCTAGGTTCGTATTCAAATATCTAGTGATGTCACTGGCAATGTGGAAATGGAGGCCATCGAAGGAGAGGGAAATGACACCCATCCTCGAGGGCCAACAAATTGCACTCTGGTATGACCCATGGAAGGCATTAGGAGACCCTAGCACAAAATAGATCAACGAGATAGCCTTCAGAGACTGGTATGAGCAGATGCTAGCCACCATAAGGTTGACAGAGAGGATACCCAAGGCTGTTAGATGAATTCTTAGAAGACCTTTGGTTTGGTGCCTCCCATGCACATATGTACTTGAGACCAAGGTGTGTCCACCCCCAAACGTTTAAGATGAGATTGCTAAGGTTTGTCCTAACTGAGGAAGCGCTACACAGAGAAGTGGGGTCATGGCCGGGAGTGGCCTGTGAGATAATAGAAGGCAAGCACAAGTACCTCTTTGGAGCACTGAATCCACAGGGGCAAGGGGAAGATGGGGCGAAGAGCAACAAGAAGCGGCCAACCGAGGAGGAAATCGAGTCGATGGTGCTCTAGATGGAGGAAAGGATGTTCGAGCTCCGACAAACAATTGCTAGCTTCGAGTCAGGTGAGAGAAACTACCCTACCATATTCCAGGGCTCCACCATGTTTACTCCTATCGTAACAATGCCGTCGGCCATGAAGCTCCCAACAAGAGTAGCACAGGACCCCTCCCATCCCATGGTCCCCAAGCCCAAGAAAAAGCGAGTCGCCCACACCCCAACTGTCAAAAAACTGGAAGTTATTCCGCCAGCTCCGATTGTCGACCTTACTGTGGAGGTCGAGCAATCGATCCCCGCAAACACCATCATTGAAGACATCCCCACCACCACCTCCACTACATTACATCAGTCGCGGGAGTCGTTCCTGCACACTGCCTCAACCTCTGTGATTTTATCCGAGACCCTTCAGCTTGGCCAGCGAGGGACAACTGCGGAAGCATAAGTTTAGTTAGTCGGGCGGATAGAGTGCACCACTCATACCACCGGGACGCAACCTACAAAACTCACCACATTCCCGATGCTTGGGTTGGACCCACTAGAAGGGGGAAACTTAGATTCTACTCTGTAGGGGGAAAGGGTTGAGCCATACTTTCCACCTTTCCCTATAAGTCTCACAGTCTGCCCGATTCCCAACATCATTCCACCCACTCCACAGTTCACCCTGCCATCATAGCAAGCCCATTCGCCCGCCTCCCATTCCGACAAATCCATCGCCAGCGGCCTACCCCTACAACAGCAGTTCCCAAACCCTAGCACAATGTAGGCAAAGACGCTCCAACACTGGTCATCAGCACAATTGTTTTCATTTATCCAACAGGCAGCACACAGGGTCGAAAGGCTCCATGAGGACCTGGCCTAGGAACATGAACAACAAATGAAGCAGTTGTAGGTGGTGACAAAAGAGCGTGATCACCTACGGCAAGCAAATGCTGGATTGCAGGCCCAGGTCAACCAAGTCACACAATAGTTCAGATCACTATGGCTGACCATCATCAAGGCAGATACCAAAGTACCGACATACATGGCTACCTGCACGCTGGTCAGCTGCTGCGACCACATCCAGGCGGCATACTCGTGCCTAGCACCTAGCAATGTTGAGATGAAGAAGAAATTGGAGACAATGAGATCTACACTACTGGATCCAGTAGCAATTTACGCGAGGATGGTCAAGGGAAAGGTCAGGGAACTGGAAGCAAAGAAGCAAGCTTTAGCCAACGCCCTCGCCAACAGATATGCCTTGATGAACAAGGTCCACGACTGGTCTGGCAGTCTGGCACTGAAGAAACACTTGGTCTACCCTCTCACAGAGCAAATACAGACCCTGTTTGCCAGCACGAAATCCTGAACAAACCCCTCCCAGCTGCAGCAAATCAACGATCAAATGGACACCCTTCAGGCTCACGTTGATAGTATCGAGGAGGAGTCCACAAGGACAAAAAAGATAATCAGGGATCTGCAGTGACCCGTTCGAATGCAGGTGTTACTTCAGAAGGAGGTGTGTGACTCCAGCGTGCAGCAATGGAGCGACCTCGAAAGCCAGTGGCCAACTGAACTGATGTCACGCTCGGCTGAAGTGTTTACTTAGGTTGTCGATGCAATTCTCGCACGGTGGGACACCACCATTCAAAATTAGACAATGTTCAGCCAACAGACCATGACCTCTGTCCCGGAGTTGGAGCCTTCGTTTGGAATGGGGGAACCTCGAGAGTGAGAAGGTGCAACAGAAACAGATGCTACTCTATAAGCAATGATTGAAGCAGAAGAAGCACCTGCACAGCAGACAGCAGAACTAGCGCAGGTAATAGCGCAGCCACCACCTGCAGGATCAACAGGACTGACAGAGGTTGAAATGACTTGACTCGGGGACGAGTCAAGGAATTGTGTTCGGGGCCTGTTGGGGCCTTCGTTTAAATTTTGAAAAGGTTTTGACCAATTTTGGATGACCAAGGGATGAGAAGGATACGGGTGGCAACAACGGTTGGGTAGCGGAACAAGCAGTTGCAGAAGAGTTGCGGCAAAGTGGCAACGTAAGGCAAAGGTAGCCGAGGGGGCGGGAAGGTGTAGAAGCAGCTAAGGGGAAGAACAGTAGAGCAAGAACTGGCAGTCCGGGTAACAGAGAAGGATGTAAAAGGAGAAGACCAGGAAAGCAGCGGGGTTAGATTTAGCGAGGTTGAGGAGAGGAGCAGCAGAGCTGTGAGAGGAGGTGAAAGGATCCCCAGCTGTGGCAAATGGAGGGAAGGTTGTAGGCATCGGGAAGACATAGTCCGTGGAGCTGAACCAAACCCATGGAATTGAGTCGGGTATTTCATGTAGTTGGTTGCAGGGGAAGCCGAGTTATATTGTAATGTTTGCCTATTAAGATTAATATAAAGACCTACTAAGATTGGTTGTGACTTGTGATGTATCTGGGCCCTGTGTATGATGAATCTTTAAAAAAATTTAATGTCTTATCAATTGCATGTAATTGGTAGTCCTTATCTTATCACGAGTATGTTGTTATCTTTGTGTTATATATAATGTGTCCATATATGTGATCGAATGCAACCCGGTTAAGACTTTCTCGACTCCATGTTGAACCCTTCTCCCTTTTGGTCGTGGTGTGCCTCAGGTGAGACTCCTTGCCCTTTGGGGTAAGGTGAAAATGTCAACGCTATCCTAGACTACAGCGGACTATTGTTGGCCTCCAATGCCTAAACCTAGGGTATTCCCCCTGATGACTCTTTCGAGCCAACATATGTTGTGCTGAGCGAGGAAATGTCCAAGAACTCCATCTCATCCTAGATGTACTTGTGTAGACAGTTACGGTAGTTGAGCACCAAATGCCGCTCAGTATCCTTGATACCCAGCTTCATCCGAATGGTATGGAAAATATTTGTGAACTCTAGCACATCTTGGTTCCTTCCCTGTCGTAGCGTGGTCCACTTTATGTATATGTCTTCATAGCTCCCGACAGGATAATATTGTTCCTTGATCGCGTCTCAAAAAGAATTTCAAGTGGGTGTGGCTGAAAACAGTGAGGGTTCACTCTCGTCCTTTTTTTCACAGTAGGTTTCCCACTAGTCCTTAACGTGTGGGGCGACTTTGAGAAGTGAAAAAATAATCTTTTCACGATTAGAAAAATCATGAACTGAAAAATATCCTTCCAACAAATTTAACCATTTATCTATGGCGTCTACATCTATTAGTCCTTCGAATATGGGGATATCGATGTTAACTTGTACCTTAAAAGGAGTGGCATCTCCAAAGTGACTACTGGATGAAGATGCATCACCCGTGGGTAGCCTTTGAAGGATCTGGGCAAAGTCATCCATCATCATGTCCCTCTGTCGCTCGAGGGCTTCCTCGAGCAATATTTTGAGAGGATCTCCTGCCCCCTTGTCTTTCTTTTCTTCTTCCATGGGAGGTCGTCGGGTTTTGTGAGGTTGATCTTGCAGTGGTTCAACCAAATCAAGCCCTAACTCCTTATACCCTGACCTTGTTGGGGACATGCAAAGAAAACAGAGGAAGAGAAGACCGCTTTGATACCACTGATCTGAACTTAAACAGGAATGCAACAACTTAGGGGCAGAGAATACATAGCAGAGAGGCAAAGTTAGTACCAGGAGGATTAGCACAGAGCCGAAAGAAAGGTTGACGCAGAGCCAGCTAGAGGTCACGTAGAGGCAGCCAGGAGTTGCGCAAAGCTAGCCAGGAGCTGCGCAGAGCCAGAGAGGCCAGCGTGGGAGACACAGAGGATCTAGGGGCTAATGCAAAGGCTCCAGAAGCTGAAGCAGAGGCTAGAGAGGCTAACGCAAGGCCTAGAGGCAGTGCTGGGAAGATTTCGTGGGATAGAATAGGGACTGGAGAGCCAAATAGGGTGACGCAGTCCCTATCATAGTGACGCAGAGTAGTAGAAGCTGCATTGTTGTTATGGGATCGTTCATCTAGCGATTTAGTCGAAATAGCTATCTCTGACTGAGAGGTACTATCGCCGAGGGCATTCTCTGCTGGGTGAGCCATTTTTAGCACCCAGGTTGTATTCTGAAACTACATAATAATAAAACCCTCTGAATAGTTGCGCTGGTTTTCCCGCATTGGGTTTTTCCGGGGACATTAGTCCAAAAACAATGGTGTCACTTGTGTGCTTGTTTACTTTCATTTGATGATCTATATGTGTTGATACTATACTTGTATTTATTTTCAGTATTTACATGGTAAATAACTTGTTAAGTAATTGAACAAGTAGGAAGAAATAAATCAGATAGTACAGGAAGAATTTCTAACGGGTTAAACTTAGAAATTCAAACATATGTAATGTCCTATATGTATTTAAATGCATATGTTGATGGTAATAAGTCCTAAATAAATATAGATTAAAGCCCTTGTAGCATAAAAATTGATATCACTGTCCATAAGAAACATTTTTGGGAAAAATGTTGCATTAGTTTAAACATGAGGGGAAAGGAGAGATAAAAGTGCTTTAGAAGGGTCCACACTTTTCTTGAGGGCTGGAGCTGCTTTACAATATTTGGAGCCCCTTTTTCTACTATGGTGAAGAGCTGGGCTCTTGCTATCTTTAACAACTCGACATACTTTTCTAGAGAATGCAAGGCCAATCACACGATAACTCCAATGATCTAACTGTTTAATCATTTGATATTTATGATAATTCGTTGATGAAAAATAAACAATGCATTGCAAATCACTTTTTTTCTTTTCATGTGAATACAAATTTTCATTGGGAAGAATGGATCGAGAAAATAAATTGTCCATTGCACCAAAAAGAACTTATCTATTTACTCTGAACATAATCACTAGATGCCTGTCTCTATAAGTATCGGCTTTGTCGGTTGTCCCCTTGATTTGGTGTTGGTGGATATGTATCTATAGATGGTGATGGAGCTGTTGGTTCTACTTAAATTGGAACAACGACAACTATCTTTGGAACTAGATATGGAACCGTATGATATGGCGATCTTGTTCAGACCTCAGAAGCTAGTTAATTAATGAAATTCAGTTCCAGAAGATGGATGAGATGATTAGATGACAGTTTGGACTACTACCAGTCATCATCCTAGATACTCTTCTTATCCTAGAGTCACCTTTGAGCCTCACAGGATTTATTGCTACACCGTAGAGCTACATAGTTCCAGTACTATCGAATGTACACTAAAGGGTTTCATCCTCTCTCCAATAAATATTTCCTCATCCCCTAACCCTTTATCATTGGGGAAGAAATAATTTTTTTAAGTCAAAATCCAATGTTTCAAGCCTACCTGAGCCTACACATGTCGACCTCTTCACCCAATAGTTGTGTCTCTTCATTGGTTGAAACAAGTATAAATAAAAGGTCAATACGCCTCATTTTGGCAAGCAATTCAGATCTGAGATAACAAGTGCAGAAGCAAACCTCTTTTAATTGAATTTTGGAGCAGCATTTTCTGAGTTCTTTGTGAGATTTTGGAGTAATAATTTTCTGTGATATTTTTGTTTTGGACAAAGACTTTGGACTGTAAAATTCAGCCCTATGGAAGAGCTCATATTTCGGCCTTTTGGAGTAGAGATAGTCTCTGAAATTTCATCCTATTTCAGGCCTAAAATTTCGGCCCTATGGCCACTGTAATTTCAGCCTAAGTGGTCTGCATTTTCAACCCTACCACAGACCTATAATCAGCCCTAAATTTGTCCTTTTATAGACTTGAACATCGGCCTTTTACAGTCCTTTACAATGTGACCTTGCTCAGAAAGGAATTGCAGTTTCAGACCCTGTGGATGATTTGATTTTCAGACCTGTGAGAAATATTCTTGGAGATATTCAGGCCAATGCATATGTGTTGAAATTTCGAACTGTAGTCTCTGTGTAATATTCGTCTTATGCAAACTTATATCTACTCTGTGGACAGAATTTGCATCTAGGCAAATAAAATATATTGCAAAAAATGTATTATTTGCTAAGATCGGACCAGTGTTTGTCTTGTGAGAAGGATATTTTTGGTGCAAGTTTTCAGCCATGAGATAAGGCATAATTTTTTATCATTGGAACAAAACTTTTGGCCTAGTTGAAGGGCACTATTTTTGGCCTATAGTGATAGACCTCTCGCCCTCTTGAAGCAAACCTAGACCATCGCTTTACCTGAGGACAAGAACAAGGCTATTGACCTTTGTCTGTACGAGAATGCAAAACTCATTAAAGTAGTATTCTTGACCTTGCAAGAATTGTTGAACTAGTCTCTATTGAAAGATCAGTGAAAAACAAGAGTTTGGCATCTTTGAAACATACTAAAGGGTTCATTTGGAGCAACCTTGTGACATTTTGAAGCTAGTCCTTGAAAATCATCCAGAAACCTATATTACCTTGGAAGAAGTATCTTAGGACAAGAATTGTTGAATATTTATTGAAGACTCTTGCAGATGCTAAGTTTGGAGCCATCACTGAAGACTTGTCTTTGTAAAATTGATGGAGCAGACCTAAATTGTAGCAGCATTGTTGAAGTGCTTATGGAGTAACCCTAAAGAAGATTCCTTGTGCAGATGAAGAGATTTGGAGATACCTTTGATGCTTGTTGAAGTTGACTTTTGTAGCACACATAAAGAAGATCCCTTACTATAGTCATTGAAGACTTTGCTGAAGAATCATTGAAGACTCTTGGTTGAATATATTCTTGGAAATATGTGAAGATGATGTTCAGAACTCATTGAAGATGTTTTGGAAGTTTTGCGAAATTGCTAAGTTGTCTTGAAGCAGTGGATTGGAGCCCTAGAGGTTGGAGCCTTGAAAAAGATCAAGTTGGAGCCTATGTTGTAGTGAGGATTGGAATCCTCAGGAAGACTAAGTTGGAGCTTGGTGGAGCACAAGGTTGGATCCTTGGATTAAGGCAGAGCCTGAGAGGATTGGAGTCCTCAAATAGACCAAGTTGGAGCTTGGTGGTGCAATGCAAGTTGGATCCTAGTGAATTGAAGATTGGAGTCTTCATCTAAGGTTGGAGCCTTGAAGGAATCATAGGTGTGATTGTATTGATTGCAACTTGTATTATTGTAAAAGAGGATTGGAGTCCTTGTTATTCTAATTAATAAAATTATTTACTTGTTATTCATTTTGTGTTATGTTTTTAAGTGATCTTAACTGGCATAAAAGTAACAAAAGAAATACTAGTTCACCCCCCCTCTTGGTGTTTCCAACAACAATAATTATTCATTGGATCTTGGTTCTAGGCATGATAGGAGGGTAGCGAAGTTCTTTGTTTGTTTTGTTTGGCTACTTGAACCCTCTCATTCAGACAACGAGATATTTTATAGTTTTCTCTATACTGCAAGGGAAAACATCTATCTGAACTACAAATCCGAGTTGACTCTTGAGTCATTGAGGTACATTCTAGGAGGATAATCTAAGCTCGTATAATTTTAAGCAGCCGAGAATTGTGGAAGTTTGAGGACCGAAGTTGCAGTATGACTTGTAACGAAAATCTAAGATTGGGAGGGCCCTCCCCACACCACAGTTCAACTTGTTGATCAAGATGGATGCCTCTCTATAGAGGAGATGGATTTCCATAAAAAACGATGGTGGCCTCCACCAGTATAGCCCAATTCTCAGAGCATATAATCCTCCTAAGGTCGATTTAGAGCAAGGATCACTGAACAAGTTCAGAGGGTCATCAAGAAGTTCTGCACACACAAAGATCGCACTTTAAGGTAGGCAAAGGGTTTTAAACTGTGATCGAAGGGAAACTCAGTACCCCACAGTCTAGATAAAACAAATACAACAAAGTCGAGCTGAATCAGAACCAATATCCTGCGTTGGTAGAGACAGTGAAGGAAAAACAGGGACGTGGATCTGAAGTCAAAGAGATTTGTAGCAGAGGAAGGATTTATTTTTTGAATTTTCTTAGATCAGTCCATACATAGGGTTCTAGTTGAATATTGATTAGGGTATGCAACCTTCATGTGTATAACTTGGTTCTTTATCTGAATGCAAAACTGTATGAACTCCTATGGTATGATTTAACTGAAATCACATTGATTCTATTGACTGAAGCAATTTATTCAAGGAAGTTCATTTTATTCAGTATTGTGTTTTAATTATTGAGTTGTTCATTAGAATATATATTGTTTGAATATGATTTAGTTTTTAGTTGACACAAGGACGTCTCAGCCTCGAACCCTAATCCCCACAAACCCTAGTACATAAAATTTACCTAGATCACTACATTATTCTTGTTAAAAAAGTGATAATGAGATTCTATTAATGTGATAATCTTTCTCCTTCACAAACATTTCTACAACTAGCTTCCTTGTTCTTTGCATTTATGCCTTGCACACACTGTCATGTCCCATGATGTCTAGACTCTAATGCTTATAGAAACATTACCTTGAAGGTCTAGTTGATAAAAGAACTTTTGAATGCTTTCTAGTCTATCTTGTAACAATTCTTCTTCAAGGATACTTAGCATTGAATAAATCTTAGCTCCCAAAATCCCTCGCCCTGTCCTAATTGGAAAGTACAAAGGCCATGTCACTAAAGTTAATTTCACAATTAGCACTCGCTTTTTAATTGCCTTCATAGACAACACTTATGTTCACCTCAGTAGAAAATAATATTAACAACCTCCATTAGTGAGGTTCCCTCGTATTTTCCTGAGGTCATTAGACACACAAATTAGAGTAACCTCATCCACTGAAATGTTTTTGAAACTATAAGTGGGCTAGGGGCTTCACATATGTTCTCAATTTCAAGTTGAAAGCTATGGGTATTAATGTTTGCTTAAGTTTCATTGCAATTGTGGGCATGATATAAATATCCAGTATCTACACAAACAATAAAAAATGGGCATAACATTACCAACCCAAGAGTTAGATACATTGCAGTGAAAATCATATGCGTAATGTGAATAAATATATGTTGCTTTAAGGATGACCATGCAACCATTGTAGCATTCTTTTCATCCCGCTTCTTTGACTTTGCAGCTTCACCTTGAAAGATCATATCAACAACTTCCCCAGGACACGTAAACACTAGAATATGTCTCGGACCTGACCTTGTTGTTGTACATATTGGTATTGGCATCCCAATGCTTTGGGACATCTCTTGTAATATATTTTTGCACACTCCAATTTCGTCGTATAATTCAAATCACATCTTATAAATTACTTATTTAGACTTCATTAATAAGTGTGTTACATTTAGGATCTTTTGACATTTTAATTATAAATTTCCACAGTTTTTTCACAAAGTTTCATGGAATAATGTCATCTTCAACTTTGTCGGCCTCCGGTCTTTAAAAAACAACAATGAAATTTTTTGTTGACATTCTCTTTTATGGATTAGATTTCCCAGCCTGCATTGAATGCAAATCCAACAGTAATCAAAGTCCCACCTTCCTTAAGAGAGTGCCCTCCATAGGATGTCCATGCAACGCAGGCTGGATAATTGTTAATTTTCTCCCTTCTCCAAAACAAGCATGTCTACTTTTAAGGCAACATGAGGTTCACCCACGGTTGTTGCTACTAGTGGCAATAATTAACTACTGATGACAATTCCAAATTCTTGGGCTAGGTTCAGTTGCATGTGCCATAGGCCAAATTTCAAATCCCCTTAAGTCAACTGACTGGGACACATGAGATGGCCAAATATCGACTCTAGTCTCTCATGCATTCTTCAAGTGCCATGGAATTACTCAAGTTCAACTCTAAATGTAGATATAGCCAACAATAGACATCGTATAGCTCTATTAGCTAAGAGAACCGAGTTGACCACCTTGTTTTTAAAATTCTATGGATGCTACAAATAGCCATACTACTTCTAGGTAAGCGGATAAGGTTCCCCTTAAATTTATTTGATTTGACTTTAAAATTGCCAAAAATTGTAGAAAGTGTTAAAACTTGGATAGACTATGAATCAAACAAAGTACTTGCGCCTCTAGTCGTTTGACTGGTCTACCACTGATTATGCCCACCTGTTTCGCGGCAACCAACCTAGTTTGGATGGTGGATTGATATTATAACAGAGGGTTAAAAACCCATCTCTCTTCCCTTCTCCTTTTATAGTTTGTCTAGTTTGTGATGCTTTTACAAGGATCAAAACATGGATGTTTTCATGGTGCGACAAGGGTTACATCTTACAACCCCCAGCGTATCCAGTGAAACTTGTAATATGTTGTATAGGCATCAACAACTCTTCAAACAAAGCTAAAGCTATGTATTATTTTCGGTGCAGTGTTGGCCATTTTGGGCCGGGCAGGTTCAGCAACCTTGCTCGATTTACAGATACAAATTTCATTAACACGAGCCTTCAGGTACCACACCAGAGAGTTTAAAGGTTTGAACAAGTATAAAACTAGTTCAGGATGGGCGAGGGAAATGAATGATAACATAAAGAAATTGCATTATTGTTCATAGGTCAATGGGACTCAAAAGTACAACAAGAGACAATGTTAATGCCGCAGTGCCTAGGGTATTTAAAGAATAGAACTTTTGATTGTGTATTGATTACAATCTAATATCAAATACAGCAAGGAAAAAGAAACAAGCAATGGTCTACTTACTAGGATTCTTGCAACAAGAGACTGTGAGGGGCCTCTTCTCGAGAGAGTATTGAGACCAACTTTCGTAGCCGCATGCTCAGCCTAGCGCAAATGGTATCAAAATTTTGGGCTTTTGAAAGTTGCACCATTGAATGTGACTATTTCCTTGAAACGAGAGGCGTGATCGAGCCCCTCCGATATGCAAAAATATTAAGGCAAACTGAAACAACTCCTCTGAGCATGCTCCTGCAGCTAGTTCTTGTACATGACTACACTAATTGTAATAAAAAATAAATCCAATTACCCAAAACCTAATATCTAGAATAAGAAAATACCATAAACATTCAACTCAAAAGGAACTTAAAAAATAGCGTAAACACATCACCTATTCGCTACAAATGCCACAATCCTTCTCAATACGATAATTTGGGCTGTAACATCTTCCTCCTCCTATACTCATGATAGAAAATTGTGATTCAGACATAGTATTGTTCTCTAGTACATGACGATAATTTGGGTTTCGCAGAAAACAAGAAAAGATCCAAACAAAACACAGTAAATGTCTATCCTTCCAGGAGGAAAGATTCATCGGACTGGTTTGTTGTTATATTGTTGTGGGAAAGAATGAATAAAAAACAAAATGAGTTGGAATGTGCAAAATTCCTCTCATTTCCTAATGTCTATGAGTGAAAGGTTTTCACTCTCCCAAACCCAACATTTTCTCAAATTATTAAGTCATCTCTATATTGTAAGGATTAAAATAATTCTCCAATCTTGAGTTAATAATTTGATTCGAGAACCCTAATCCCTTTGAATTTTAACATTTTAGATGGATTGAAAGACCCCCTTAACTTAAGTTGTATATAAATTTTAACATTGTAGATGGATTTAAATACCTCTTTGTCTCTAAATTTTAACATTGCAGATGGATTCAGAAGCCCCCTTAAAGGGGGTCTTTGAACCCCTCTACAATGTTAAAAGGGGGTCTCTGAATCCATTTATAGTGCTAAAATTGAGTAAAATGTAACACTTCAATATCAAAATTGCAATTTTCCATTATCGGAGTGACAATTAAAAATGACTAGCATAAATGACAAATTCATATATTTGTTGTACTTGTTAGTTGGTCATATATTTATTCTTAGACTATACTAGTCGATTACATTAATCATTTTTAATTTTGTCACTTATTATCTAGTCATATATTTTAGTCTTGGACTAAATTAGTCATTTAAGTTAGTCGCTTTTAGTTGGGTCACTTATTATCTAGTTGTATATTTTATCCCTAGACTAAATTAGTCGTTTAAGTTAGTCATTTTTAGTTGGGTCACTTAAAATTGCTCAAATTTAGTAGTAATTAACTTGAAATAATTGTGGTGACTAATGTTTTTAGTCGCGTATGTGAAAAATCGGTGACCCGATTCCTACTGCAGCAAACTGATGATATTTCTCCTATTTGTTAAATTACATTGAACTAATTACTTGCAGTTTTCTACAACAAATATTGAAATACATACACTGCAGCCTACACAAAATAAAATACTACGGAAACTAAATACTGCACTCAAGAGAAATAAACACATACACAATTACGCTGTTGTTTTTGGACAGATGCCCCCGGAAAAACCCAATGTGGTAAAACTAGTGCAACAACTGAGGGTTTTATTATTATGCAATAGTAATCTGAGTACAAATCATTAGATGCCCAAACTGGCAATCTTATACAAAGAATAAAATGGCAAAGAGGTAGTGAAAAAAATCTCACACTGTCACTGGTGATCCGAATCTGATCCAGGTTGTGGGTGGCTATCCCCACGCTACCTTTGTGCAGCCTCTGCGTCACAACCTCTAGGCTCTGTGTCACCCTTCTTGATGGTCGTTTTTCCTCTAGAACTTCAACCCTTTGGCCCTCCGATCTCACACCCTGGGTTCTGGCACTAGATCTTGATTCTCCAACAAAATTTCGGACTCCCTCTGAAGCTTTGCACTGCCTCTGTGTGGCACTGCGTTGCTTCTCTGAACCTTTCTATGCCTTCTTTGCCTTGTACTCCCCGGATCTGGAAAAACTCTCCTCCGATCTACTATTGTTGTCCCTCTCTCACTGCTTCGACTTTACTGAGTCACTTCCGACAACTCACAGCGCTATAAAAGAAATCGACTTCCTAGCAAAATAAAACTGCACAAGTGTGTTCTCCAAGTTCTCGTCGAACTCCTCCTTATAATCTCTCATTAGAGTACCAAAGACCAAGAATAAAACATAATTAATGGCTAAGATTAACTGGGAGTTGATCCTCGTCTTCTTCAAGAATATTCGCACCAGATTTACTTAATACCCTTTAATTAACCAAATTTCTGAAGTTTAGACTTACGGAACCATTTAAAAATGTTAATTATTTTAATGAAATCATCTCTAGGTGGAGTTTTCCTAAACGATTTATGGGTATTGGAGAATGCATGTGTCTTAGTCTCTCTGAAAAATCTCGAGGCTATAGCAAATTCGATGCTACAGAGATCTACAACGTAGTGACTAATCTCTCATTTTATACTAGTGTAATAAAAAGCCTCTCAAGAGAGTCGAATCATGACGAAAGTGAGTCGTTGGTCCTTTGAGGAGGCCTAATGAAGACCAAGGGGTACCATGATGTAGAAATGGACTCCAAACATAGTGGGCAAGGGGTTGGCCTCTTGTTTTCCAGGAAAGAACCTGTAGTGCTCCCAAGTGGGTGCGGGGGCATAAAGGACATCCTCATGCGTCTCCAAATGGACCAAAGATGCTTGTAAACCATCTATAAGGGCTAGGATGATTACATAAGCCCTCCCTCTACAGCAGGAGAGATTTTCTAGACCCTAGAACATATGCCAAGTGTATGGTGCAAGTGTGGAGCGAGCCGGGCATGGTGAACCATGTTGAAGAATTAAGGGCACTGGTGTTTGTTAGGATTCTTCACTGCTTGATAACAATTTGTGAAGCACTTTTACAATTATCTTAGCTTGATCTTCTTCTTATTATTCGTGTGTGTCTTTCATCAAACTACTACCAAAAACATAAAGACAAGAACACAAATGTTGGCTCTCTACCAGGGCCAAACCTCTCTCTCTTAGAGAGGAAAACCCTTTGGTAAGTTTTTCTTATTGAAGCTTCTTATTGATCACTGCCAAACCCTAGAATCTTGACTAGGATGTCCTCCAAGCCCAAGTCAAGTCCTCTCCTCTTTTCTGCACTTTATTTCTCAGCACATAGACTTCCTTCTTTTGGCACTTCGTCCTCCTTCTTTGTTTCTTGTCTAGAGATAGACCTACCTTGAGTGAGCCTTCCAAATGAGATGTTCCTCTTCTATTATTTTCTCAAGTAGACTTCTCCTTTTGTTGATCAAATGAGATCCTTCTTGAGATATGGGTGTATGATTGTACTGTTGTTCTGCTGCCCTAGTTTTCTCACGTGTGGAGGGTACCCTTAGTGAATTAGGGTCCTTTCACCTTCGCTAGAGAGAGAGACTTCTTCGCTTGACTTGGGAGGCCTTGTAGGCCTAATATCTAGCCCAAACACCAACAAATCTTTCACCGAAATGTTACTGTTGTTATATCAGCAATCGGTGCTCCTTCTCCTCGCATGTGTGACTGTGTGACTGTTTCTAGCTCTAGAAACAGCCCCCTACACTTTGATATTCTTCCTCCTTTCTTCGCTTGTCTTGGAGACCCTTATACTTGCGTTTTCCCTTCACTTTCTTGACTTCCACCTTCGTTGATTTCAGAGTTTGTGTTATATCCTTTATGAGGGAGTGGACAACCTCTATATATAGAGGATTGTCCCTCCTCTAGGCCGAAATTAGGCCGACATTCTGTCTTCAAGCCGACTTGACCATATCTTCACTATTTTCTTCGTTTTGCTTCATTTGGATGATGTTGCTGCATGGAGAGGACTTGGACTTTGCTTGGAGGTATTCCTTTGACCTTTATAGTATTTCATACACATTGTAACATGCCCTCAAAGGGTCTTACATAATTACAATGACTATTGACTTCCTAGAAGCACTTTAAATATGTGCTTGACCTAATTCAATGAGAAAGAAACTCATTGACAAATACCATAAAAATAATTTCTCTTTTCTTGAATAAATACAAAAGTCAAACTTACATTTATGAAGACCGAACCAAATTACACTTCCTTCAACACTCCCTCTTAACTAGGGAGGTATTCATACAACATTACAAGGTGTTTGGGTATGTTTCAATCTTGAAGAATTCACATAAGAGTAACCGGATTTGCAATCCATCTGTTATAGCATCATGATAACCAACATTGTTTCCACAACAAGGCCTTGACTGACAGTTATATATCTCAATAGATCAAAGCACAATGTTGGAGAGACCAATGACTTATAGATACCTTAGTCATTGTCTCTCAAGGTACATACCCACCCGGGTGTTCACTGAGTATGACCTTCTAGGACTATTCTTGTCTTGGGTTCCCAGCCCTCAAAGAATATCGGTTCTCTTGCCTACTCTTGTCTTGGATTCTGTTAAACACACATGGACAGCTCAAACATATGAAAGATAAATCATTCAGTGCCTTTTTTTATTACCATAAGATATACATTTATAGTACAACATATGACTCTTGGGTTTCAGATCCCAAGGTCTCTTGGACTCCTTTTGTCCATTCGACTTCCACACTAACCCTTTAGGATTAGGTGTCCAACATTCCCCCCCTTAATCCGAAGGGTTATGTATGAGTCCAAGAAGAGAGATGTAATACAAAATGTGCAAAAAATGCATGGCAGCACTAGGCTGAATGTGCTCTATGAAATGTTGGTAAAAAGGGCGGTGGTTTAAGGATGACCACCAACACTGGAACGCTTAGTGCAGTTCCTGGAACTCTTCCAAAACTGGCAAGAAACTGAAGTTTTCTGCTAGAGGAAGTGATCCTATTGTTTTAAAGAGGGAAACCTTCAACCATGAAAGGGAGGTCTCACCCCGCATAAAAGGTAAAACTTCAACCTGAAAAGGGAAGTCTCAACCTGTGATGGTTTAAGGATAACCAACAACTCTGGAATGCTTAATGCAATTCCTGGAACTCTTCCAAAGCTGGCAGGAAGCTGGTGTCTTCTGCTAGAGGAAGTGTTCTCAATCTGTTCACGGGCATCTTTGTCGCTGGCTACAACTCTGAAACTGGTGTGGCAGGTTGTGGCTCAGGCTCGCTTGATGTGACTTTGAAGCTTGTAGATGACCATCATTTCCCCCCCTATCAGGTACAAAGTGAGAAGATGGAGAAAACTCAACTGCAAGACTGTTCAATATTCTGGAACAAGTTCTAACATGTGTTTGGAATATCTTCTTGGCTGTTGATGCCCATTGCCAAGAAGCGATCCATCCAAGATGAATCTTTGTTCTTGCAGGATGTTTGTTTTTGAAGCATCTGTGTGAAGAATGGTTGGTTTTATGACAGTGCTTACATGGATGAAGATCAAAACAGTGATCTTTCAGATGGCCAACTCGGTCACAGTGTTGGCATTTCACTATCTGTTGTTTTTGTTGTTGTTGTTGCTGTGGAAGAGGGGCAGAATCCGGAACAGCTGAAGCTGAACTGTCATGAGGAGCAGGTGGACTATCATGAATAAATCCAGCACTCTGAAACTGAATGGGCTTTGAGTAGTCTGGAATATGAAAGGACAAGTCCTTGTCATATCCAAGACCAGTTCTGTGCTTGTTGTGGACAAGCTGTTCCCAAGGTTTGATGATGGGCTTGGGAAGTGCAGACTGAGTTTCTGCATCTGCATGTACAACTGCTGCTTTATTGGGTTCTGGATCTGATTCAACCTCAATCTTACTAATTTCACCACTTGCTGGTTTAACCTTGAACAACATATTGTTTTGAGCAGAAAACAATTTGGAATGGCAAATCTGTTGAAGCTCATCTTGCTGGAATTGAGATTCTAGTTGCAAAAAATCAATCTTTTCTTGTGCATCATGCAGGCAGGTCTGAATGTCAAAAAGGATGTCTTTGCTGACTTTTACCATCCCACCAATAGTGGAGTGCATTAATGTATTCAGTAACTCTAATACATCATCAAATCTAGCCATTTTCTCCAACTGATAATTTACACAAAACTGGTTGATTAAATGAGAATTTGCAAGTTTGCACACCAAATGGACTATAACTGCGATAACTATAACCTCTTTTTGTTTGTTGAATGCTCAAAACTGTAACCTTCTATCTGTATTTTTCATTTTGTGAATATTACCTTATAATAAACACCCTCTTCTGCATGTATATAGTATAGAAACAGTGAGGTTAAATGTGTATAGAAACAGTGACATAAATGTGTACAACACCAAGAATAAAGTGATGACTTCTCTACTCCAAAGTCTGCTGTTAATTAGAGCTGTTCATCATGGGATAGGAGAAAACCCGTATCAAATGCCAGGAGGTATTACAGGATTTCTGTTTTACTAAACACACTTACAATGCCAACACAATAATATGAATCCAAGCTCAATGCATATGTTATATATATATATATATATATATATATATATATATATATATATATATATCGGTCGGCTTCCCAAAGCAGTTTTGGAAGATAATGAAATTATTCCCTGAGCGAATTTAAAATACCTGGTCCTCCGCTGAGTTTGAACTCCTACAGTTTCATTTCAACTTACAAATTTTCGGCAGCTACACCGCTCACGTTTCACTGCACTAAGTCGAACCACTTATTCAACTGCGTGTTTGGTCCATGCAATTCTGGAAATGAAGAATAATACTCAGCTTGGTTGTACTCTGCTCCAGACATCTCCCTTCTGCGTATCAGTCTTCTCTCCCAGCAGGGTGCAATTACAAAGCGAATGACGGCAATTGAAGAAATGGCTGGAATGGATGTTCTTTGCAGTGATAAAACCGGCACTCTTACTCTAAATCGTCTCACTGTAGACAGGAATCTTATTGAGGTATTCCACAAGGATATGGACAGAGATACAGTAGTCCTGCTTGCAGCTAGAGCATCCAGACTAGAGAATCAAGATGCTATTGATGCTGCGATTACAAACATGCTCAGTGATCCTAGAGAGGCACGAGCAAACATTACAGAAGTTCATTTTTTTTCTTTCAATCCTGTCGATAATCGGACAGCCATTACCTTCTGCGTATCAGTCTTCTCTTCCTCAGCAGTGTGCTCCCAGCAACTCGAGCCTTCACTGGAAATCTGGCCTTTAGGCTCTATACGCACAGGTATGGTATTAGCAGCTATCTCGATGGCCAACTAAGAATTTTCCAGCAACCTTCCGCAACGGAATTTGTCCCACACAGCTCTTAGAGAACTAAACTCAGTCCCTTAAATGACAACGTTCAGTCAGAGCACATGGAAATGACTGTGGTTCAGATGCCATAAATCGGACTAGGACCTGCAGGTGGTCGTGACTCTGAAATAGAAGAACTCGTCTCCCTTTTGAGCTAATAATTCAACCTCATGAAAAGGATAATTTCTTCAAACACGGGGTTGTCCTTTACTGGGCCAAGAACATATTGCAGCCACAAAATGATGAGAAGCATGCCCTTCCCCTCTGACGGGAGGCATTGTCAAAACTCCAAACGATTGATAAGATACTTCTTAGGGGCGGTGAGCTTCAGAGTTCGACCCTCTCTTTAACTGTACAGATGCAGATCGAAATCAAACCCCTAAATCTTCTGCCGGAAAAGGCCTTCTTTTGGTATTTTGGCCCTAAATAGTCATGATACCTCTACAGGAAATTAAAATAATGAGACGACTGATTTATGTCGCCGTTGAAGAAAAGCAATTCCTGTAAAGAAACCACTTTGCTTCATTACACACCAAATCTGATCCCAAATCTTGCCAAAATAGCTTAGATTTCACGAAATTCTCGCCTTCAAAGCTACAATCCAAAACCTAAATCCAATTCTTGGTTCTCCATCGAAATTTCCTTTTAACAGAAAGCTTTTCCAAGGAAGACACAAGCCTAAAAGCACAAACCGCTCTGTTTAGTCAATTTAGTGTTACCTAAATTGCTAGTATTAATTGTCAACCCGGGGCTCGTAAGCTGATGAAGTGAAGGTGTACTATATGTACTTAAGCAACCTCTTAGAGCTTTTTTATCGTTGGGGGTGTTGTTGTGGTTAATTTATCTTCCTAAAATGAAGTGGTGATTTATAAACAGATGAGTGATAGTGTGTGATTAGTGATTGCTAACTACTTGCTTGAAAGGAAATGCTTGAAAGAAATAAATAACTTGAAAATAACTTAAAAGCAAATAACCACTTCCAATGGCACTAGACACCATTCATGTTGCTGCAAGTAAAAGAAAAGAAAGTCACTTTTAAAACCAAAGATAATAATGATCTCTCCCTAACTCCCTACTTCAAACACATAGTGCTGTGTAAAGTACGATTAAGAAGTAGCTCAAGTTGAATTAGAAAAGTGATTAAAAATAAGAAAGATATACTTTAAAGACTAGTGATAACGTTTTGCTCTTTCTAACTCTCTACTTCTGCCATATGTACTATGCAAAGTATGATTAGAAAGTAGTGAAAAATTAGTCTAGAAAGCACTCAAAGCCAACTGCAAGTTAGTGGTATTCTGATCCTTAAAAGGTAGCAATTTATGATAAAAGATCATTCATGTGTTAGCAGAACTTTGAGAAATAAGACTAAAAATCAGCTATGAAAAACAAAGGCAGCAACTTGAACCTGTCAACTTCAAATACCATTAGTTTGTAAAGCAAATACACAAACATAAAAACAAATCCCGGGCTAAAAATCTGCAAGGAAACAATACTGATCAGCTTGAAAGAAAAGAAATTAAATAAATCAAACTATACATGTTTAAAGAAATGCTGAATGAGAAAATAAAGAAATGCTGAACATAAAATACTTTACAGAGGCTAACATGAATAGGGGCCCTCTACTCATTCAGCCACAAGAAGACTTAAGGAACTGAAAGCTTCAAAACAGCACTATTTCTATTGCTCCATTTGCAGAAATATACAAAACAGAGTGCTAGAATAGCACTATAAAAACAGAGTTTGCAAAAGCTCTTAAAATTATCACAGGTTCAGAAAGTACAGCCACCAAAAAGTAAAATAAGCGTACGCAGACGCAGGTATATATAAGCATCTGAAGGATGGTCTACACGTACAGCTAATAACTAAAAAAACAACTAACTGTAATGCGTATTTAAGGTTCATTGACACATCATAAGGCTGCGTGGATGAGCTGGAGGCTCTGTCGTCATGGGCAATGAATCCCATGTTGGATCATGTCCCCTACCACCTACAAAACGCGGACAAGTCACCGTTTGAGCTGACGTGACCTAACAGCTTACAATCACCGTTGAGTTGCCTTTATTTGACCATAACTTGACCAGTTTTGACCAGCGGTACGGATGACATGGATGGTTGAACAAATGGCACAGGAACCTCGAGCACGTTGATACCTAAGTGCCCATGTGGCTCATTTAGCAAACTGACACGTGGAACCTTGAGTTTAACAAAAAGACTGCAGGATCATCAGATGGCTGCGGGATTGCTGAATGGCTGCGGGATTGCCAGACAGCTGCGGAATTCCTGCAAGTAAGTCAAAATCTAAACAAACAGTCATCCATTAGCAAAACTTACTTGATCATGCTTAATGACACCTAATGTAATGATCTGGGTGGTTTTACAGTGAAAATGAGGCAAAAGTGAAGAAAAGATGAGGAAAAACTGAGGGAAATGGTAGACAAGTAGGTGTAGAGTAGAGGCTCTACACGCTCCAAAAAAAAAGCTCGAAATAACAGCCAATGCTTCGATAGATCGCCCCCTACTCATAGAAATGCCAAAAAAGAAGATTCCAAACAAATGCTATCGAAAGATTAGCTTTTCTAGCCACGGGCGAAAGCTAAGCTACCTTTACCGCATTGGAAGAAATCTGATTATCCGAGTATTTATCACCTACAGGTTCCTCGGCCCGGCACCCCGTCATGGAAAATACAAATCAATGCTGCACATATCCTTCAGACCGGCTTCGGAGCTTCAAGCTTTGTTTGAAGATCAATCTGATAAAATGTAAAGAGCAGATGATGCTGGGCAGTAAGAATAGCTGGAAGGCAAAGCTTAATCTCATCATGATCTAGTCAACAAGAATAAAAACGAAGGAGCGTTACGTCAATAAAGACTGTCAAAATTCCAGGAGTGCAGGTCACGGAGTAGCACGCAGGATAGTGTGTTACATAGAATAATGCAGAGCATCAAACCGCTGTAATTTCAGGAGCAAGGATATAATTGATTTGAGTGCACAGTCACCACAGTGAGCGTTGAGAAGTCAGATAATCAAGAGAGGCGTTAGAACAGTTAGCGCAGAGCGACCAACGGAACCGATGGGGAGAGCGACAGGGTGAGCGAATGGCAAAATATATAAAACGCATAGATGCCAAGCACAGAGAATTGTCAGACAGTAGAGGCGCAGGAATATTTTTATGGCAGAGAGCAGTTACAAGGAGCGCTGGAAAAGAATATGGCATAGGGCCAGGACTGACATGTACATAACAGGCCACAGAAACACAAGTGGCTCCGATACCATGTTAAACACACATGGACAGCTCAAACATATGAAAGATAAATCATTCAGTACCTTTTTTTTATTACCATAAGATATACATTTATAGTAAAACATATGGCTCTTGGGTTTCAGATCCCAAGGTCTCTTGGACTCCTTTTGTCCATTCGACTTCCATCCTCAAAGAGTATCGAATGCTAGATGATTACCCAATCCTCCCATTCTTTCTTCCCAAGTGAAGACAAGAATTTTGTGTCTATCTTGTGTCTACATTTTGTTAAAATTGGCAACTAGGACCAAACTCCATGTGGGTCATATTATTTATGGCAGCAGATATTTTTATTGGACCCCTCTCATTGAGAGGTGTAGGATTGATCTAAAGATCATCCGATTCCGATAAGTATTTATGAAGTTATGAATTTATTTATGTTATGGACAAATTGTTAAGTCGGCCAGCAACTTATGTAGGCTCAGGAGCCCAACAATCATGTCTATTCAACCTCTACGTTTTAGTATAAATAGAAGAGGACTTCAAGTCATTTCTACACACACTTGGATCTCTTCCTCTCTCTACTTGTCTTTGGGTTTTAGTATGAGAGATCCTAAGGAAAAGCCAACACACCCAGAAAAATCAGAACTGCCAGAAAAGTCGGAAAAGCTGGAAAATTCGGAAATGCCGGAAAAGCCAGAAAAGCCGGAAAAATCGGAAAAGTCGGAACTGCCGAAAAAGCTGGAATAGCTGGAAAAGCCAAAAAAGCTGAAACTATCGGAAAAGCTGGAAAAGCCGAAAAAAGCCGAAAAAGACAAAAAAGCCAGAACTGCAGAAAAAGATGAAAAAGCTGGAACTGCCGGAAAATCCGGAACCACTGGAAAAGCTAGAAACGTCGGAAAGCGAGAAATACTGGAAAAGCCAGAAAATCCAGAAAAGCCAAAAAAGCCGGAAATGCGGGGAAAAGCCGAAACTGCCAGAAAAGCTGGAACTACCGGGAACTGTCGAAACAGCCAGAGCATCTATCTCCGAAGGAAGGCAGCATGATGTATGAGGTCATGGGCAGCATAATAAGCAGCACGATGAGTAGCATGAAGATGAGAGAAGCTCAGTCATCAAGGTTCAACACATGTGACAGTACAGCAAGGTGTCACACGGCAATGTGTAGCAAATAGACGAGATGCAGCACTATGATAGGTGAACGAGTCACCTTAGAGAATCAGTTGAAGCAATATCTCTTCAACTGATCTCATGCCGATATCAAAATTCAAAGTGATTGACTTCTATTGTAAATGTACTATCTCTCTCACTTTCTCTACTAAACTTTCAAGAACATAAAAGAAGAATTGATCAAGGGTTTCCCCACATTGTGGGGTTTGTCCCTAGCTAGCGCCACATCTTGTGTCCTCTTGTCTTGGCTTGTCTTCTGCGATTTATATTTATGTTCTATCTGCAATTTACTTTATGCTGATGTGATTGTTAATGTGGAAAAGAAATTGAAATAAATGGCTCTAGCATAGAACATACCTAAAATTAACATGGTATCAAAGGTGAGGTGAAGGGAATGCCCAAGCAAGAGTGAAAGAGAAATCACCAAAGACAATAGGGACAAGACAAAAGGATCAATGAGTTCAACATCTCTCTTCTAAGTTCGCTAAGGGTGAAGTGGAAGCAGAGAATATTATTAGAATGGCACAGCAGAAGATCACTTCATTGGGAAGTTCAAATCTAAGGGCAGAAGGAGAGGTAGATGCCTTGGTTGCAATAAGTTCAGCCATCATGCAAAGGAGTGTCTGAATAGCATAGACACATCTCTTGATGAAGATAACAATCATTCCAGAGACATCTTCAATGATCAGAGGAATGATAAGTAATGCAGCTCATCAAGGAAATGGTCGACTCTTCAAAGAAAGCAAGAAACCCCAGAATCTCTTTTATGTACCTGACTGTAAGAAGAACCTGGTGTCCATCTCGGAAATGGAAGTTTAAGGTTTCAGGGTGGCACTCATCGATGGAAAGGTGCATGTTTGAAAATAGATTTTTCAAAGAAGTTTTAGAATTCAGGGTTGTATCAAGTCCATTGGGGACCATGTCCATTGACTTAGCACCGGAGGTCTGTGAGTCAAATGGTGACCAGGATGCCTGAATTCAAAAAAGAGCATGAAGGTACATGCCTAAGATGTACTGAGGGAAAACATTACAAGGGGACCATTCCCCTAATGTAGCAGGTCCACAGGTTTGGAACACCCTGTGGAGTTTGAGATTCATGAACAGGAATCTCATGTATACAGGTGGAAGAAAGCCCTCTATGGGTAAAAGCAAAACACCTTAGGTGTAGTATGAGAGGATTGATAGCTGTTTGATGAAGATGAGATTCACTAGGAGTGAAACCGATCCAAACCATTACCCGAAGGTTGTGGATGATAGACCTCTCATACTGGCACCTCATAAGGACAACCTACTTCTGACAAGTGCAAACCCTCTCATTTGCAGAAGTAAGAGGGAGTTGAATTCCAAATGTGGAATGATAAACTGCAAGCCTATGACTACCTCGAGGATATTAACTTTCAGAAGTTATATGGTAGTGATGTCGGACCAGATTTGGGAAATGCCTCTGAGTTTCATAAACTCAATCACGTTGATGTTCTTGGTGAACTCTGGACATATGTTTTGCAGTTAGCATGGTGAGCTCATATTTGGTTGAGCCTCACTAGATCGGTGACAAGAATCCTCTAAGGTATCTTCGGGGCGCAATCTCTCATGAATTGAGATACACTGTCGAAAATATGAAAACTAGATGATTATTTGAATGCTGACTGGGCAGGCAGTGTGGAGGATCATTAGAGCACTTCTCAGTGTTGGTTCTCTTTTGATTATGCTTCGATATCATGGATGAGAAGGAAGCAGAAATTAGTTGTTATAAGTACCGTCGAGACCGGATACATAACTACGAGTATGACCTCATATGAAGTTGCCTGGTTGTGGAAAATCTTCAGTGAGTACATAGTATGAATACCACTGTGATTCTCTGTGACAACCAGAGGTGGGATTCGATTATTGAGGAATCTCGTATTCAGTGATTGCTCTAGCAGATAGACATCAGATACTGCCTTATCTGGGATATGGTAATTCGATGAGCAAGGAGGCTCCATCTCACTGAGATGATGTACAGGTCGCTACACTTTGTCAGAGCCCCGGGGAAAGATCAAATTTGTGATTTTCCCGAACAACTTGGAGTCGTCAAGAGACCTTTGTAAATGGGTCCCGCATGTTGCATACATTGAGCTCTGGGAGCTCTGGGGCTTGCGGTTCTTACTAGAGCAACATACGACCACAGGGTAACTCACCCTCCCCCGGTGGTGCGCACTGTGGACAGGATGATTCGCTCTCCTATGAACAAGATGATTCTCTCTCTTGTGGGACAAGATGATTCACTCTCTTGTGGGACAGGATGATTCGGCCCCCTGTGGACAAGATGATTCACTCTCTTGTGGGACAGGATGATTCGCTCTCCTGTGGACAGGATGATTCGCTCTCTTGTGGACAGGATGGTTCGCTCTCCTGTGAACAGGATGATTCGCTCTCTTGTGGGACAAGATGATTCACTCTCCTGTGTAGCAGGATGATTAATTCTCCTGTGAAGTCTGGATGATGTGTTCTCCATGACGATTGTGTAGCAGGATGATTAATTCTCCTGTGAGGTCTGGATGATGTGTTCTCCATGACGATTGTGTAGCATGATGATTAATTCTCTTGTGAGGTCTGGATGATGTGTTCTCCATGACGATTGTGTAGCAGGATGATTAGTTCTCCTGTGAGGTCTGGATGATGTGTTCTCCATGACGATTGTGTAACAGGATGATTAGTTCTCCTGTGAGGCCTGGATGATGTGTTCTCCATGGTGATTGTGTAGCAAGATGATTAGTTCCCATATGAGGACAGGATTGATTAAGTTCTCCTGTTGAGGCATCCTACCCATGCAGTCTGGGACTCATGGGAAGTACCTCTCATCTGATCAATGAGTAGGGAAATGAGGATAGGGACCATAGTAGTACCGATGGACGCATAGTTGTATCTACCGTACTCCCTATGCTAGGATGACCTTCATTGATCTGGGATCAATGATACTAGTCTAGGACCAGTGGTAGGAGTTGTACCCACTATGACATTGACTTCGGGTCGGTTGAAGACTGGTTTAGGACCAGTGGTAGGAGTTGTACCTACTATGACATTGACTTCGGGTCGGTTGAGGATTGTTCTGGGACCAGTGGTACATACTCTAAGACTGACTTCGAGTCAGTAGAGTACTGGTCTGGGACCAGTGGTAGGAGTTCTACCTACTATGACACTGACTTCGGGTCGGTTGAGGACTGGTTTGGGACCAGTGGTACATACTCTAAGACTAACTTCGAGTCAGTAGAGTACTGGTCTGGGACCAGTGGTAGGAGTTGTACCTACTCTAACACTAACTTCGGGTCGGTTGAGGACTAGTCTAGGACCAGTGGTACACACTCTAAGACTGACAGTAGAGAATGGTATGACACATTCTCGACCAATTCTTCTTCTTCATGGTTTAGCAGAGCTAAGTTGAGCAGAGCAGAGCTAAGCATAGAAGAGCAGAGCCAGTAGAGCTGAGCAGAGCAGAGCAGAGCCAGCAGAGCTGAGCATAGCAGAGTAGAGCCAGCAGAGCTAGCAGAGTAGAGCAGAGCGAGCAGAGCAGAGCAGAGCCACCAAAGCTGAGCAAAGTTGAGCAGAGCAGTGCAGGGCACTCATGGCAGAGATAGTACAGTTGGACATATGGATCAACGGATGGAGTTCTCCCTAGTTCAGAGGGAGTGTTAAAATTGGAAACTAGGCCAAACTCCATGTGGGTCATATTATTTATGGCAGCTGATATTTTTAATAGATCCCTCTCATTGAAAGGTATAGTATTGATTTAAAGATCATCCAATTCCGATAAGTATTTATGAAGTTATGAATTTATCTATGTTATGGACAAATTGTTAAGTCGGCTAGCAACTTATGTAGGCTCAGAAGCCCAACAATCATGTCTATTCAACCTCTATGTTTTAGTATAAATAGAAGAGAACTTCAAGTCATTTCTACACACACTTGGATCTCTTCCTCTCTCTACTTGTCTTTGGGTTTTAGTAGGAGGAGAGATCCTAAGGAAAAGCCAGAAAAGGTGGAAAATTCGGAACTGCTAGAAAAGCCGGAAAAGCCGGAATTGCTGGAAAATCCGAAAAAAATCGGAAAAGCCGAAACTGTGGAAAAGCCGGAATAGTCGGAAAATCCATAAAAGCTAGAACTACCGGAAAAGCTGGAAAAGCCGAAAAAATCCAAAACTGCTAGTAAAGTCGAAAAAGATGGAACTACTGGAAAAGCCGGAACTATTGGAAAAGCCGAAAACACCAGAAAAGCCAGAAATACTGGAAAAGCCAGAAAAGCTGGAAAATCTAGAAAATCTAGAAAAGCTGGAAATGCTAGAACTGTCGAAACTACTGAGAAAAGTCAAAACTGCCAGAAAAGCCGAAACTACCGAGAACTGCCGAAATAGATGGAGCATCTGTCTCGGAAGGAAGGCAACATGACGTATGAGATCATGGGCAACATAATAAGTAGCATGATGATATGAGCATGGGCAGCATAATGATGCATGATGATATATGGGCAACATGATGTATGAGATCATGGGCAGCATAATAAGCAGCATGATGATATGAGCATGGGCAGCATAATGATGCATGATGATATATGGGCAGCATGATGTATGGGATCATGGGCAACATAATAAGCAGCACGATGATATGAGCATGGGCAGCATAATGATGCATGATGATATGAGCATGGGCAGCATAATGATGAATGAGATCATGAGCATGGGTAGCTTGATGATAAATAAGACCATGGAAGAAGCAGCATGATGAGTAGCATGAAGATGAGAGCAGCTCAGTCATCAAGGTTCAACACATGTGACAGTACAGCAAGGTGTCACATGGTAATGTGCAGCAAATAGATGAGATAAAACACTATGATAGGTGAACGAGTCACCTTAAAGAATCAGTTGAAGCAATATGTCTTCAACTGATCTCATGCCGATATCAAAAATCAAAGTGATTGACTTCTATTGTAAATGTATTATCTCTCTCACTTTCTCTGTTGAACTTTGAAGAACATGAAAGAAGAATTGATCAAGGGTTTCCCCACATTGTGGGGTTTTTCCCTGGCTAGCGCCACATCTTGTGTCCTCTTGTCTTGGCTTGTCTTTTGCGATTTATATTTATGTTCTATCTGCAGTTTACTTTATGCTAATGTGATTGCTAATGTGGAAAAGAAATTGAAATAAATTGCTCTAGCATAGAACATACCAAAAATTAACACATTTCCATTCATGGCCTTCATCTAGACTTACAATTGTTAGTCCTGGTCTAGTGCATGACCCATGAAATGGAAAAAACCAATTGTCACTCCTTTGTAATCAGGGGTGATCCAAAAATCCCTCTTGATCAGGGACTTGTCAGAGCTCCCTCTTAACTAGGGTCTCTTTCATTCATCAGCAACTTCTTCTTCATGGGTCCTTCAGTTGCTTGATCTCTTTCCTTTCTTTGATGTCATGAATTCTTTGTTCAAACTTCTTCTAGGTAGGGCACCATCCATCTATCACTTTTCTTCGTGGAAAGCATCTTTCTTACCATACAAAGTCTTTCTTGTCATATGGCTACTCCTTTGTCATCTGTCCATGCTTCGAAATACTCTTCTTATGGATGCTTCGTTGTACTTGTGTGTTTACATGCTTCGACCTAGTAGCCCATCATGACTTCATCATGATATTTCTTTAACATTAAACGGTTCTTTAGCTGGATGGCTTCTTTATCATGACATCTTCGTAGAGTAGAATCAGTTATCTGCATCTTTCATATCTCCAAGGCCTTCATAGGTGTCAAGGGTCCTGTTGACCACTGGAGTGGCACCTAATAATTATATGAAGACTACATGCCCAAGGATGTACCAATGGACACTTGTACCATCAGATATCATCAGTCATTAGAGTTTTTAAACTCTACTTATATTTTCTCATCATCTCTCTTGTACCTAGATTCCACACCTTGCGAGGAATTGTAATAAGTGATACTAGTAATGATGAGTTTTGAATCTGTAATAGGCCTAGGATGTTGGGAATCGGTCAACAAATGAGTACACCTTGGAGTATTTTTTTATCTGGTTAATTATCTCTTCTTTTTCAGAGGCGGATAATTTTCTGGGTTTTTCACACACTTTTAACCCTAAAGTCGGGGTGACAGTTTGAAGGTTGAGCCCCTAACACATCTTAGTGTCTAGAGTATATGTATATTACCATGCTAGATCACACAGAAAAATTCGTGGAATTTTCTTAGGTATAGGTAGTCAATTTTAAGATTTTTAAATTTTCCGCACTGTGGAAATTGCAATAAAAATTGTACTTGTAATGTAATAAGTGATGTCTCGAGAAGTTGTATGGGGTATGAGTAATGAAATTTAAACCTCTCACCCTCAATTTTCTACTATGACACACTTTGAGGGGTTAAAAATGTGTGTTTAACCTTCAAACCCTCTTTTCCTAAGTTTAGTGGGAAATCTGGCAATTAATTAAGCGAGAAATTAAATAAATAGAGAAAAACAAATATCCACACATACTAAATGTTGTGGAAATGAGGTGAAAAATATGGGAGAGTTAAAGTGAAGTCCTAAGGTGATGTGGACTCCTAAAATCAAGGAAAGAACATATGCTCAAATGAAATAGAATTTCTGGCATTAAATGAGAAAGTTGCTTACTTGGATTTGTGAAGTTAATGCACATTTGGGAGGATTTGGGAAAATATTTGGTGGAGATTTTTGTGGGAAATTGTCCCCACATGGGTTACCACCTATATACATTTTTCATTCTATCATAAAATTCGAATTTGGCACATAAGGGAAGAAGAAAATGATGTCCACTTGCCAGAATTTGATTTTTACACCTGGCATTGGAGCTTCATTCAACAAATTTGAATTTCTCTTTGGGATTGTCACCTCATGCCACTTGTTTAATCACTTCTACATTGGTATTGACTCCCATAGTTCTATATAATACAGCCTTGAGCTCTCATTTGTATAATATTGTTACTAGCTATTGTGCTTGTGGAAGCGTTGGTGCCTTGTACACTTTCGAAGATATCAATAAAGACTTTGGGGTTTCATTCATGAGGTGTTCTTCCTTTGGGAATGTGATGAATATTTTATCATTGGTATAATTCCTTTTACTCATGTTTTGATCTAATTTGTTTCCATATGCTCTTGTAGATTTGTTAATATAGATCTATTTTGCATTGGAATTTGATTTAGAAGTTTCTCTTGGTATAGAACGCTCTAGTTGGTTTTAAATAAATCTCTAGAGTTTCTTATCATTGTTTATTGCTAAATCTATATGGAACTAATTCTTGATTGAAGTTTTGTAGAGGGAACATCTTGTTGGGATTACAAAATCAAGTGTGAGGGGAAGTCTTTGGAGAGACCAACCCACTCTTGATACATTCTTAAAGGAGCTCTCATTTGTTCTTTGAGCGTTCATAGTCTTATCTTACCCAGTGGTTTTGTAGGGAATTGGCACATAGCTTTTACACAAGACGAGCACTTCTAAATTTAAACCTCTTTTATAAAACATTGTACTTCATTTCTTTCATTTGCTATCTAAGATCTTGAAGATGGCTAAGCAAAGACGAGAGTTTACTCTCACTCTTTAGCTTAGCCTTTTTAAACTATAATTGTACATATACATTTTATCTTGTTGATTTTCTCACTAATACTTAGCTTATTTTGCAGTCATTGCTTGGATTGTTTGCTAACTCCTGTGTGGCAGATTTTGAAAATCAACCTCCTGCAACATCTAACAATTGTTTGCAGGGCCTTTGGCAAATGTTGGGGGTTCAATTTCCAAGGATGTCATGAACCCTTTTGAGGCTTATTTTGGCCAAGTCGAGTTCACTAGAGGGCTATCCATTTTCCTCTCTAAGCCATGGGCATTTGGAGAAAACTCACACCTTGTTTCCCTTGCATAAGTTTTGTGAGATCTTGTCACTACTTTCTGAAGAAAGGAGGTCTAGTGTCCAAGTTTCAAGCAATTATTGTGAGGAATCTCCTTGAAGTTTAGTTGAGGAGTTTGAAGGGCTCTCTTCTCATTGTAATATTAATAAAAGATCTAATTTTCTTGTGGGAGCTTGGGATTTCTCCCATGGTATCCTATCTCCCCATTTAGAGGGAAGCTTCTCTTGAGTGGATTGACATTTGCATGGTTTAAGGCTTTAAGCTTTCATACTTCATTCACTTACATGAATGCTTTAATTGAGAATTAACACAACCTCACTATCACATTTCATTAAGTTAAAGTTTGCTACAATTTCATTTGAGCTTTGCATTCTCTATCTCATTGTTGCTTGAAGCTACGAACTTACAATTTACTTCGGGCAATTCATCCTTTACATGCAAGCATTTTATATTCTTAACAAACCTTGATTCGTTTCCATTTACCTAGGTAAATTGTTTCATGAGCACTTGAATACATGCTTCATTTCTATGCTACATTGTTATCTTGAATATTGGAGCAATTTATTGTCATTGTCTATTTAAAACAAATTTTACTTTCAAGAAAATTACTTGTATCATTTTAATTCATTGATAGGACACATGCAACACTTGTAAGCTAATTTTATTCCTCCAATTGAAGTTATAATTACAACTTATGTTGAACAATATTTCATTTTCAAGCATTGAAATCAAACTCTTTGAAGCATTTGCATGTAGCATTATTTTATTTTGGAGCAAAAACTTACATGCATTTCATCTAGTCATTTTAGTATAGGAAGGCCCCAAGCCTCATTAAAATTTTACCTCCAACATAAGTTGGTTGAAGTAGACATCTTAGGGACCCTCTACTCCTCTATTGACTCCTCACTATGAGATTCATATATTCGAGCGAGGGTGAGGTCTGAGGATTTAAGAGTTAAATTGTAATCTTGTTGTAGAGATAATCAAATTAACCAAGAGCACTTTCCATTACATTTACTTTACTTGTCTCTTGATAGTTTGAGTTTTCATATGCAAAGTCTATTCCAAAAGCAAGTAATGTAATCCTTTCAAACAAGTGTTCTATTTTCATGCTTCAAGTCTTATTGCATATTGATCTTTTGGTTTGGGATTTGGCAAGATATGTTTCACATGTTTTGATTTATAAAGAGTATTATCTCAAAAACACTTTGTATCTTACATATCTTGTGCTAACAATTTTTGTTTAAATTTAAGGGTTACTTTCCTTTCTCTTTTGAGAGCATTGCATTTTACTTTGAGAAAATATATCTTTATGTGAAAATTCCTAAATCTAACACATCATAAACCCCTACTACAATTATTAGTTTACAATCTCCTACTTGTTCTTTATATTAACAAGTTATTTAATTGCATAAAAATCGAAGTAAACATTATTGCAGCCTTCAAAGATATACAGATCATGCACTGAAATAAGCAGAATCAATAACACAAGGGACACCGTTATTTTTGGACAATCGTCCCTAGAAAAACCCAATTCAGGAAAATCGATGCAACATATTGAGGGTTTATATTATTAAGAAGATTCGTTAATACAACTAGGGTGTCAGAAATGGCTCACCCAACAGAGAATATCCTTGGCAGTAGTACCTCTATCCAAAGACAAATATTTTGGCAAATCAACAACCGGATGATCAAACCCCACAGCAACTCCAGTTGTTCCCTATGCTGGATAGTGAAAGCTGCTCCAAACACTGCTCTTGAACTGCGTCACTCCTCCAGGATCTGCGTCACCCTCACCGGCTCATAATTCGCTGATCTTCTCTCAGTCTGCCCCATAAAATCTCCCTAATGCTGCCTTTGAGGCTCAGCGTCAACCTCTACGGCTTTTGCGTCCTCTGCGTGAACCCTTCTAGGGCTTGCGCTGTCTCTCTTGGCACTGCATTCGCCCCTCTGCTATGTATTCTTCAGCATCGTATGAAAATCCCTTACTGAACTGCCCCTGACTGCAACTCTGATCACTAACTCGATTTCCTCAGCAAACCTTGCCCCATAAAATCAAATTCTTTGATCTCTCTTGGTATGTCTCCAACTGACCCTCAAACCTCCTCTTATAGTTTTCCTGTTGACAAATCAATGGCTGAGATTAAGTCCCTAATCAATGGCTGAGATTAGAACTGGCTCGATCCTCGTCACTTAGAACTTTCTCACCCATATTTTATTAATACATATTAATATTTTTATGTTCCGAAGTTTGGACTTAAGAACACATTAAAAATATTAATTGTTTAATAACTCTACATCCAGGTGGAATTTCTCCAAACAATTTATGGGTCTTGGAGATCTCATGTTCCTTAGCCTCTCCACCAAATTTCATGGCTAGAGCACATCCGATGCTACCCAAAATCAACACTCCCTCTTAGCGAGGAATGTACTCTAACAATGCTTCACCATAGAAGCATCACACAGATCCTTCGCATCGGTCCTCTGTGTTGATGCTTGGCCTGCTACCTCACATCCACTGCACTTGTTGCTTCCTGTACTACTGCCCATGGCACTGCCATTGCCACTGCCACTGCTACATCTGTATTGCATCTCCCTCTCAACATGTTTCCCATAGCACTGCCACTGCTAACTATTGCATTGCAACTCAGTTACCGAGAAGTAAGTAACTGACTTTACCCAAACACTGACATCCTGATTAGTCTGGTGTTGATTTGGGTAACATCAGATGTGCTCTAGCTGTGAAAATTGGTGGAGAGGCTAAAGCAAATGAGATCTCCAAGACCCAGAAATGGTTTGGACAAATTGTACCCGGTTTGGGAGATATTAAAATAATTAATATTTTTAATGGAGTTCCTAAGTCTAAACTTAGGAAAAATAAAATATTAATGGGTATTAATATAAAACTTGGCTAGAAAGGTCCAAAAGTCATGGATCAAGCCAAATATAATCTTATTCGTTGATTAGAGATGTAATCTTGGTTGTTGACGGACCAACGAGAAAAGTATAAGAAGAGGCTTGAGGCCCGAGGGTCAGTTGGAGGATACACCAGAGTGATTAGTCATTCATTTTGCTAGAGCGGGGTTGTTAAGAAAATTTGAATCAGTGATCAACAGTGAGGGGCAGTGAGTACGAGGTAGAGAGGCAGGGACAATACTGAGAGACCAGCATGGAAGCAGAGAGAGCTAGAGCAACAATCAGTCCAGGCTACGCAGAGCCTAGCAGAGGCAGTGCAGAGCCAAGAGAGACTGCATCATCCATGCAGACGGCAAAGGGAGTGACATAGAGGCTCCCAGAGGCTGCGTAGTGCCTCAGAGGGCTAATGCAGAGAGTCCTGGGGCTAACGCAAGTCAACAGGAGGCTGATGCAGAGGCCAGAAGGGGCAACGATGAGCTTTAGTTGTGCCAGAGAGGTTTTTGTGGGACAAATTTTCTAAATAACTATTTCTGGATATAGAGGTATTGCTGTCGTGTATCTTTCTCTATCGGGTGAGCCAGATTAGGCACCCAATTGTACTCAAATAGACTGCATAATAATATAACCCTTTGAATAGCTGCATCGGTTTTCTTGCATTGGGTTTTTTCGGGGACATTTGTCCAAAAATAACAATATCACTTGTGTGTTTGATTTCTTTCAGTTGATGATCTGTAGATGTTGTGACTATATTGTGTTTATTTCGTTATTTGAATGTTTTAAGTAACTTGTTCAGAATTTATAAGTACAAGAAATAAACCAGCAAAATATAGATTAATTTTCTAACGGACAGACTTAGAAAATTCAACATGGTATCAGAGGGAGGTTGTAGATCACAGGATAACTAAAGGCATCAGCTTAGAAGAGTAGCAGATTCAGCTCTCCCGAGTGACAAAGCTGATCCTTGGAGAAAGCAATAGAGGAAGGAGTGACGCAGAGGGACTGCAGTCTGGGCTAGAGAGAGGCAGTGCAGAGGCCGAGGAGGGCAGAAACAGGCTCACGTAGAGGCTAGGTGGGCTGACGCAGTTGGATGAGGGAGTTGTTTTGCTAGTGCCGAGATTGAGCAGAGCCAAGAGGCTCAATCCTTCAGTTATTGGGGCATAGGAGGCTGTGGGTAGTTTGCGGAGCGAAGCTGGTGGGGTACTGTGGTCAAAACAGTACCTAAAAGGGAAAGACCAAGGAGGAGGAAGTTGTTACCGAGGCGGATTTCTAGCCAAGGAATTTGGATCAGTGTTGCAGTTGTATAGACGATCGGAGTGGGACAATTTGACGTTGGCAGAAGGATTTCTAAGAGGGAAATTGGGACTCAGAGGAAGTCTAGAGGAGAACTTCCAGACGGGAACTAGAGAGACTCAACAAGAGTCGAATAGAGGACTTCTAGGAGGGAAGTAGAGAGACTCAGAGGAGTCGACAGAAGAGAGATGAAATGGTCGTGAATGGGCTGAGAGATCAGGACACGCTAGACATAGAGTCCAACTTTGTAGTCTAGAAGGCCAGGATCTTGTCCGTTCTAGAAAAAACATCGCATCAAAGGCTTCGCCTTGAGAACGATGGCTATCCCAATCGACCTAGTAGTGAATGGTATGTATGATGAGACAATGGCTAAGACAAAGTGAATCATCCTTGATGGGGTCAAGGATCATGTGGTACCACATTTTTGCTTAGAAGGAAATGACAAAGGAGATGTGGGACACTTTGAAGACATTGTACCAGCATACTTCTGTGTAGAGGAATATGCCCTTGGAGAATCACCCAAGGGCATACCAGATGCAGAAGTGAGAGAAGATAGATGTCTTCCTCGATCGGTTGAAGGAGATCCATGACCAGCTAACATCCATAGGGGCCATGCCGGATGAGGAATTGATGGTGAGGACCGCACTTAATGTAGTCTCCGAGGATTGGGAGGTATTTGTCCAAAGCATATTGTGCAGGACGAGTCTTCCGAATCAGGAAGAACTATGGGCGACTCTTTGTCAAGAAGAGATTAGACGACTGACCAAGGCAGGGAGTAGTGGTAAAGGGATCAAGATCAAGAAGGAGGAACAAGAGGATGCGGATTTAGCATCTATCGGAAAGCAAGAGAAGAGGAAGAAGAAGGACCTCTCCAAGATCAAGTGCTTCCATTGTGGGGAACCTGGTCATTTTGCGAACTAATGTTCGAGGAAGAAGAGTAAGGGAGAGGCTTCTGACTCGAAGGAAATGTCAGTGAAGGCAGAGAAAGAAGTCGAGGAGGATGACGATTGTGCCGTGAGTGCTCAAGTGCCACTTGAGAAGAAGTGGGGAGACATCAAGCTGTAGTTAGGAGGACTACAGGCGATGAGGGGCAGGATGCTTGAGGTACCCAATCTCTTGGATTATACCTTACTACGGGAGCCTTGAAGAGGAGTACCAGGACTGGCGGATGTCGGTAGAGACGAAAATGTATGAAGCGGCAGAGAGTGCTACAGTGCACGAGTCCCTAGGCAGCATGAGGCTAGCAGACGGCAACAATACGAGAGGCACGAAGAGTGTTGCAACAGTGCAGGATGGCACAAAGAGTTGTGCAGCGGTGCGAGATGCAAGGAATTGTTCAGCAGTGCAGCGGTCAGTAGAGGGAGTACTTGTTAGCAGCTGAGGGAGCTTCAGCATCAGGAGTGTCTCTAGCCTGACATGGATGTTAGAAGTTGGGTGGATCAGTTACTTACTTCTCAGTAACTGAGTTGCAGTGTAGTAGTAGTGTGCAGTGGCACGATGCAGCATGATGAGAGGGGGTTGCAGTGCAGATGCAATGCTGGGAAGATGGACCAGCAACAACACGGATGGAGAGGAAGCTGTCGTACGAATGCAACAGTGGCAGTGGCAGGGCCATGGGCAGCAGTGCAGAGGATGTTGGACGAGGAGGCCTAGCATCAACACAGGTATCGATGTCGAATGATCAGAGTGATGCTCAGTGAGGAGTATTATTAGAGCACAGTCCTCGCTAAGAGGGAGGGTTGATTTGGGGTAGCATCGGATGTGCTCTAGCCATGAAAATTGGTGGAGAGGCTAAAGCACATGAGATCTCCATGACCCAGAAATATTTTGGACAGATTGTACCCGGTTTGGGAGATATTAAAATATTTAATATTTTTAATTGGTTTCCTAAGTCTAAACTTAGGAAAAGTAAAATATTAATGGGTATTAATATAAAACTTGGTTAGAAGGGTCCAAAAGTCGTGGATCAAGCCAAATCTAATCTTTGTCCTTGATTAGAGATGTAATCTCAGTCGTTGATGGATCAACGTGAAAAGTATAAGAAGAGGCTTGAGGGTCCGTTGGAGGATACACTAGAGTGGTTAGTCATTCATTTTGCTAGAGTGGGGTTGCTAAGCAAAGTTGAATCAATGATCAACAGCGAGGGGCAGTGATTACGAGGCAGAGAGGCAGGGACAATACTAGGAGACCAACACAACAGCAAAGAGAGCCAGAGGAACAACCAATCCAGGCTACGCAGAGCCCAGCAGAGGCAGTGCAGAGCCCAGAGAGACTGCGTCATCCACGCAGAGGGTAGAGGGAGCGACGCAGAGGCTCCCAAAGGTTGCGCAGTGCCTCATAGGGCTGATGCAAGTCAGTAGGAGGCTGACACAGAGGCCAGAAGGGCCAGTGTTGAGCTTCAGTTGTGCTTGAGAGGGTTTCGTGGGACAAGTTTTCCTGAATACCTATTTCCGTATATAGAGGTATTGCTTCCATGTATCTTTCGATGTCGGATGACTCAAATAGACTGCATAATAATATAACTCTCCGAATAGCTGCACCGGTTTTCCCTCATTGGGTTTTTTCAGGGAAATTTGTCCAAAAATAACGATGTCACTTGGGTGCTTGTTTTCTTTCAGTTGATGATCTGTAGATGTTGTGACTGTATTGTGTTTAGTCCGGTATTTAATGTATTAAATAACTTGTTCGATTTTAAACAAGTAGAAGAAATAAACCAGCAGAATACTTAAAAAATTCAACATCTGGAAGCCTCATGATGCTGAAGCTAGCTCTGCTGTTATCATGTGCTCACTTTGCTGCCATTGCGTTGCTGCAAACACCTTTGTGCCTCTCGCACTACTACAACCTCCATTGTGTTGCCTTATATTTCAACACTCTAACTCTGCCACTATTTCTCCACCCGACACTTTTTATCATGCTACTGTCATTAAGGGCTCCCGTAGTCGTATGTGATCCAAGAGCTTGGGCACCTTAAGGATCCTGCCCCCCCTTCTGTAGTCCTCTTGACTATAGAAACTCCCCACCTCTTCTCTAGAGGCGCATGAGCACTCATGGAAGAATCGTCATCGGTCTCCACATCCTTCTCTGCCTTTGCTGGAGTAGCCTTTGAGTCAGAAGCTTCTCCCTTGCCTTTCTTCCTAGGGCACTTAAAGGTATAATGTCCTAGCTCCCCATAGTTGAACCACTTGACCTTGGAGATCTCTTTCTTCTTCCTCTTTGCTAGCCCCTATTGTCCTGTTAATGCAAGAACTACATCCTTCTCCTCAGCCTTCTTGATTTGATCTCCCTTCCCGCTACTCCCTGTTTTGGTCAATCTCTTGAGCTCTTCCTGTTGAATAGTTTTCCACATCACCTCCCAACTGGGGATATTTGCTCTGCCCAAAATGCTTTGGACAAACATCTCCCACTCCTCGGAGAATACATTCAGGGCAGTCCTGACCATGAACTCTGGATCTAGTGTAGACCCCACGGAAGTAAGCTAGTCGCGAATCCTTTGAAACCTAAGAAGGAAGGGATTTATCTCCTCTCCTTTCTACATCTGATAATGTCTCAACTGATTTTCTAATAGCATCTTCCGTTGCACAGAAGAGCCCTGATACAAGGTGGTCAAGGTCTCCCACATCTCCCTTGCTATGTTCTTCTCTGCAATGTGTGGTACTACATGATCTTTGACCCCGTCTAGGATCATGCACTTGGCCTTAGCCTTGGCCTCCTCGAATTTCTTCAATGGATCAACGTCGACCAATTTAGCAACAACCTTCAACGCATAGTCCTTGATGCAATGTTTGTCTAGGATTTCCACGATCCTAGCCTTCCAGATGACAAAATTGGATGCTCCGTCCAATCTATCATGATCCCTCAACCCATTCATTGCCATCTCTGCTACTCTTCTCTAGAATCCCTTTGAGTCCTAATTTCCCTCTTGGAAATCCTTCGGCCAACCATCGAATCATTCCTCTCCAATCCTCCTTTACTGCTACAACTCGGATCTAGATTTCCTGGCTAGAAATCTATCGAGATAGTGCCTCCGTCTACCTTGGTTCAGTTTCCTTAGACATTGTTATGCACCGACAGAAATAGCATCCCACCAAATCCACAAATAAAAATTTGCACAACTCCCTTAGCCCCGACAACTCGAAGAATCTGAGCCCTTCAGGCTTTGCACAATCTCTGCATGGGCTAAATCTGCTCCTCCCGGCTAACTGTGTCAATCCTTCCTTGCTTAGAAGGATGATGTGCCTCTATGTGACCTTGATCTACACTCCTCTACCTCTGCGCTGGCCCTGATGGCTGATGCAGCGACTGCGTGGGCTCCTCCTAGCTACTGCGTCTTCCTCTCCCGGCTTAGAATGTTGACCCAAGCACTACGTGAGCCTCTGCGTCACACTCTCTACACTGCGTCTCTCCTCCTCTTGCCTCTTCAGCTTTGGAACAATGTTGTCTCTTTGGATAGTTGATTTTGTGCTGCAAATTCTTAGATTTCTCGGCTGGTGTCTTCAATCCCCTATGATCTGCAATCTCTCTAATACCATGTGAAAATTCCTGAATCTAACACATCAGAAACTCCTACTGCAATTACTGGTTTACAATCTCCTACTTGTTCTTTACATTAACAATTTATTTATTTGCATAAACATCGAAGTAAACACTATTGCAGCCTTCACAGATATACAGATCATGCACTGAAATAAATAGACACAATAACACAAGGGACATCGTTATTTTTGGACAATCGTCCCTGGAAAAACCCAATTTGGGAAAACCAATGTAACATATAAAGGGTTTGTAATATTACGCAGATTTGTGAATACAACTAGGGTGCCAAAAATGGCTCACCCAACAGAGTATATCCTCGGCAGTAGTACCTCTATTTGGAGACATATATTCCAAAAAATCAGCAACCGAATGATCAAACCCCACAACAACTCTGGTTGTTCCCTATGCTGGACAGTGAAACCTACTCCAAGCACTGCTCTGGAACTATGTCACTCCTCTAGGATTTGCATCACCCTCCTCGACTCAGAATCTGTTGATCTTCTCTCAGTCTACCCCACAGAATCTCCCCAGCGCTACCTCTTTGGCCAAGCGTCAGCCTCCATGGCTTCTGCATCACCTACGTCAGCCTTCTGTGTCCTCTGTGTCAGCTCTTCAGCCTCTGCGTCAACCCTTCTAAGGCCTGTGCTATCTCTCCCAGCATTGCACTGCCTCTATGCTATGTATTCTTCAGCCTCGGATGAAAATCCCTTGCTGAATTGCCCCTCACTGCAACTCTGATCACTAACTCGATTTCCTTACCCTCTCCACCAAATTTCATCACTAGAGCACATTCGATGCTACCTAAAATCAACACTTTAAATTGTTGAGAAAATTCCTTATAAGGCACTGGTTTTATGGTTTTTGTCCTATTAATGATTAGCATTGTTATTTCAAGTTGCTCACTTCATATTTGTTCATAAATTCTGAAAAGTAATCCATTTTCACTATAACGCTCTCCTAGAAACTCACATCTTTTATCTTAACTTTTCATTAGAGACCAACCCCCTTAGCTAACCTAGGAGATAGCTCAAATAGAGAGAGTTGGGATTAGTGTGAAAACCCCTTCTCTAAGTTCCCCACCACCAAGCACAACTTGTGGGGTTGAAGGCTTTTCTCACTGACTTGTCGATAGGCGGCAGGGTCAACAGGTCCTTCTTTCCTTTGTCAGAGTTGTCCTGCTTTCTTTCCGGAGATGTCTTCAATGGTTCTTTGTCAGATAGTGATTCTTTGTGATCATGGTGTTCTTCACATGCTTGATCTCTTTCTTCATTTGCTTTTTCTTAGATAGATTGGTAAACCACCTTATGCTCCTTGTGAGAGCACTTCTTCATTGCTTGCTTCCTGGACTAGTCAACATTTCTTCTTGTTTCTTAGTCAGCAATCTTATACTCCTTATTTGAGCATATCCTTTTGTTGACCTTCATTGCAATGTAGTACATACCTTTGATCATGTTCCTTGGTGAAAGAGATTATTTCATATTTGAACATGTTATAGAACTATTCCCATGACTCAATAATATACACATGATAACATGACTAAACTTTGATGCATACATACCTCATCTTGATTCTCCTTTGATCATCTTAGCTTCATTAGGTTGTCCTTGGTGTGGCCCTTCTTGCTTCATCTTAGCTTGCTTGCATATCATTATTTTCTTTAATCCCATGAATGGGATTCCCAATGAGACAACTGCTTTGGTTCATGAACCTTCTTTTGAAGATTCCATCATATGATCTTAAAGACCCTTGCAAATGTTTTTTTTTTCCTTTGATGATGTAGATCTTCTAAGATTCTTAATCATGATCAATTTCCTTTCATCGTGGATGAGGTCCTATACTAGGTATGCTCCTTCTACATGAATAACTTGAGCTATATCTACCATGCTCCTATATTCTAGAAGATATTTCTAACCATGCATTTTGTTCTCATTATAAATGCTACTTCCTCATGAGTATCTAGAACTCAATGTACTTCATGCTTCTAGATTCTAGAAGATGTTTCTAGCCATGCAAGTTTTATTTTGTTCCTACATGCTCCTATCCTATTCAAAACCTTGAAAGAAGACTTGAAGTAAAGAGTTTAACTTAGTCATAGTAGAGATCATGAGGATCTTCCTTCTTTTGCTTCTTTTATTATTCTTTCACCTCTTGAGTCATGTGAGCTTCTTCCCTATTTCTTTTGTTGTTGTTTTCCTTCTTAAGGTTAGGACAAGTCATTTTGTAGTGTCCATATTCTTGACATTCATAGCACTGGATTTTGGACATGTCTTTGTTGTTTGTTCTTCGTGGACCAAATTTGCCAAATTTACCCTTTGTCTTGGCCATGGTAGCAAATGCTTGCTCCTTTGATCCCACATCTTCCTTTGCTTTAAGTTTGGGTTCCTCTGTCTTGCATTGAGAACACATTTCACTGAGTGTGGTTTCTTTCTTCTTGGCATATATGCTTGATGTGAAGTTGCCCCAATCCTCAGGTAGAGCGTTGAGTACTACAGTTTTCATTTCTCTATCAGACGTGACTTCCCCAAGCTCTTGAAGTTGATCCCTCATCTCAGAGATCTTCATGAATTAGGGAGTTATTCCTTCCTTTGATATGATCATCTTGTACAATTCATTTCTTAGAGATATCACTTCTTCGGTTGTGGATACCGAGAATAGCTCTACTAGCTTATCATAAATTTCTTTTGATGTTTCAAATTTGGAGACATAACGAATGAGAGAGCCTTTGATTGATTCTAATAGAATCCTTTGACCTCTTGCCTCATCCTTATTATACTTGGCTAAGGCTTGAGTTTTTTCCTTGTGATATTCCCTTTGACATGTTCTAGGAGTTGATTCTCCTTGAGAAGTAAATCAATCCTTTTCTTCCATGCAAGAAAGTTATTGGTACCTACCAATTTGTTGCTTTCCTTGCAAAAAGACATTGATGTATATTCAGAAGGGGAAATATACTTAATAGATTTTTGGTGTGGTGAATTTTCATTCTCCTTGAAGACTTGATTACTTTCCTTCCTAGGATTTTGATGTTATTCAATTTGCCTTCTCCAAGTAAATTGCTTCAAGTAGACTTGATTGATGTCTTGGCTTGTGGTGTATGTTTATTTGGGGTAGCATCGGATGTGCTCTAGCCACGAAAATTGGTGGAGAGGATAAAGAACATGAGATCTCCAATACCCAGAAGTGGTTTAGGCAGATTCTAAACAGTTTGGGAGATATTAAAATAATTAATAATTTTAATGAGTCCCTAAGTCTAAACTTAGGTAAAATAAAATATTAATGTGAATTAATATAAAACTGTGTTAGAAGGGTCAAAAAGTCATGGATCAAGCCAGAGTTAATCTTATCCATTGATTAC
This sequence comes from Pinus tabuliformis, assembly GCA_031772625.1. Taxonomy (NCBI): domain Eukaryota; kingdom Viridiplantae; phylum Streptophyta; class Pinopsida; order Pinales; family Pinaceae; genus Pinus; species Pinus tabuliformis. The sequence continues at coordinate 832,267,403 of CM062807.1, read as the reverse complement.
GGACTTAATCTCATCCGTTGAATTATCAACGAGAAAAGTATAAGAGGAGGCTTGAGGGTCACTTGGAGAATACACCGATTTGATCAAGAATTCGATTTTATGGGGTAGGGCTTGCTGAGGAAATTGAAGGAGTGATCAGAGTTGCAACTGAGGGGCAGTGAATACAGAAGCAAAAAGGCAGAGAGGGTATCGAGAGCATCAACGCAGAAGCCGAGAGAGAGGGATGTAGAGCCAACTAGAGGCCATTCAGAGCCATTCAGGGCCCACACAGAGGCCGCCAGGAGCTGTGCAATGCCAGAGAGAGCCAGCATGGGTGACGTAGAGGCTCTAGAGGTTGACTATGTGCCTCCAGAGGGTGACGCAGGGCAAGTTGGGGTGATGCTGGGCCAGAGAGGTAGACGCAGTCCCTAGAGGCAGACGCTGGAGATTTCGTGGGGCAGATTGGAGCTGAGAGTTGTGGGATTGTTAATCCGGGGTTTTAGCCGGAGTATCTGTCTCCGACTGAGAGGTACTACTGTCGAGATCATTCTCTGTTGGGTAAGCTGGTTTGGCACCCAGATTGTATTCTGAAACAGCTTAATAATAAAACCCTTAGATAGTTGCACTGATTTTCCCGCATTGGGTTTTTCCGAGGACATTGGTCCAAAAAACAACAGTGTCACTTGTGTGCTTGTTTTTTCTTCAGTTGATGATCTGTAATATGTTGATCATGTACTTGTATTTATTTTTAGTATTTACATGGTAAAAACTTGTTAATTAAACAAAACAAGTAGGCAGAAATAAATCAGAGAGTACATGAAGGGTTTCTAATAGTTATACTTAGAAATTCCAACATGGTATCAAAGCGTGGTTGCAAATCACAGGAGAGATGAGGGCATCAGCCGAGCAGGACAACAGTAGCAGAAACAACTGTCCCGAGTGACAGAAGTTGTTCCTAGCAGAAAAGTGGCAAGGAAGGGATGACACAGTGCCTACGTCATCAAGTTTGAGCCAAGAGAAGGATCAGTGGAGTGGCAGAAAGGAGCAGACCTAACCTATGCAGTGCGCAGTCATCTTTCTCAGTTAGGAAGGATTGACGCTCGTGGTCAGGAAATGGCGAATTTGTTGGTGCCGAGATTGTGCAGAGCCTAGAGGCTCTAACCTTTAGTTTGTTGGGGCATCGGACGCTGTGGAGAAGTTGCAGAGTGAACCTGGTGGGGTATTGTGGTCAAACCAGTACCTAACAGGGCAAGACCAAGGAGGAGGGAGTTGCTACCAAGGATTTCTAGCCAAGAAATCCAGATCAGTGGTGCAGCTGCACTAACGATTGGAGTGGGGGCATCTCGACATTGGCATAAGGGTTTCCAGGAGGGAAATTGAGGCTTAGAGGGAGTCACACCGAGAACTTCTGGGAGGGAAGTAGAGAGACTCGAAAGAGTCGAAATAGGAGCAGCGAGAAAGTAGTGAATGGGGTAAGAGATTATGACAGACTGGATGAAGCCTCAAACTTCGTAGTCTGGAAGTCTAGGATCTTGTCTGTTCTAGACAGGAATCGTCTCAAGCACTTCGCCTTGAAGATGATAGAAATCGTAGTTGACCCGGTTGAGAATGACAAGTACAAGGAGGCAATGGCGAGGGCCAAGAGAATCATCCTTGACGGGGTCAAGGACCATGTAGTACCACATATTGCCAAAAAGGAAACAACAAATGCGATGTGGGAGTCCCTGACAAAATTGTATCAACATACTTCCGTGCAAAGGAAGATGCTCCTAGAAATTCAATTGCGGTCATACCAGATGCAAAAGGGAGAACAGATCGATACCTTCCTCAGTCAATTGAAGGAGATCCAGGTTCAACTGACTTCCATAGGGGCCACAACGGATCAAGAATTGATGGTGAGGACAACCCTAAACACAGTCTCAGAAGACTGGGAGGTGTTTGTCTAGAGCATACTGGGTAGGTCGACCCTTCCAAATTGGGAGGAACTGTGGGCGACTCTTCGCCAAGAAGAGACCATAAGGTCGACCAAGGCGGGAAGCAGCGGCAAGGGGGCCAAAATCAAGAAGGAGGAAGAGGAGGATTGCGCCCTAGCATCTGAGGGAAAGCAGGAGAAATGGAAGAAGAAGAACCTCTCCAAGGTCAAATGCTTCCACTGTGAGGAACTGAGTCACTATGCGAGCCATTGTCCAAGGAAGAAGAGCAAGGGAGAGGCTTTTGAGACCAAGGTTGCGCCAGCAAGGGTGGAGAAGGAAGTGGAGATAGATGATGACTATGCCATGAGTTCTCACACATCACTTGAGAGGAAGTGGGGAGACATTGAGCTGTAGTCAGATGGACTACATGCAATGAGGGGCAAGATCCTCGAGGTACCCAGCCTCTTGGATTATAACTTGCTACGAGAGCCCCAAATAGGATTAGCAGTACTGGTGGATGTCAGTAGAGACGGATGCGAATGGAGCGACAGAGGGAGCTATAGTGTAGGAGTCCTAGGACAACATGAGGTAGCAGTGTGAGGTGCATGGAGTTGCAGCAGTGCAAAGGTCGGAGAGGGAGCACTTGTGAGCAACAGAAGGAGTTTCGGCATCATGGGTGTCTCTAGCCTGACAAAGATGTCAAAGTTTGGAGATCAGTTACTTACTTCTCAGTAACTAAGTTGTAGTGTAGCAGTTAGTAGTGGCAGTGCTATGGGCAACATGATGCAACATGATGAGAGGGGTTGTCGTACGGATGCAGTAGTGGCAGTGGCAGGGCCATGGGTAGCAGTACATGATGCAGTATTATAGATGATGCTGGGTAGCAGGCCTAGCATTAGCACTAGGACCGATGTCAGATGATTAGGGTGATGCTTAGTGAAGAGTATTACTAGAGCACAATCCTTGCTAAGAGGGAGTGTTGATTTTGGGTAGCATCGAATGTGCTCTAGCCACGAAAATTCGTGGAGAAGCTAAAGCACATGAGATATCCAATACCCAGAAATGGTTTGGGCAAATTCTAAACAGTTTGGAAGATATTAAAATAATTAATATTTTTAATGAAGTCCCTAAGTCTAAACTTAGGGAGAATAAAATATTAATGTGAATTACTATAAAAATATGTTAGAAGGGTCCAAAAGTCAAGGATCAAGCCAGAGTTAATCTTAGCTGTTGATTAGGGACTTAATCTCGGCCATTGAATTGTCAAAGAGAAAAGTATAAGAGGAGGCTTGAGGGTCACTTCGAGAATACACTGAGTTGATCAAGAATTAGATTTTCTGGGGCAGGGCTTGCTGAGGAAATCGAAGGAGTATCAGAGTTGCAGCTAAGGGGTAGTGAATAGAGAACCAAAGAGGCAGAGAGGGTATCAGGAGCATCAGCACAGAATCTGGGAGAGAGGGACGTAGAGCCAACTAGAGGCCACACAGAGCTAGTCAGGGCCCGCATAGAGGTAGTCAGGAGCTGCGCAGTGCCAAAGAGAGCCAGTGTGGGTGACGTAGAGGCTCTAGAGGTTGATGAAGTGCTTCCAGAGGTTGATGCAACGTGAGTTGGGGTGATGTTGGGCCAAAGAGGCTAACACAGTCCCTAGAGGCAGACGCTGGAGATTTCGTGGGGGCAGAATAGAGCTGAGAGTTGTGGGATTGTTCATCCGGGGTTTTAGCCGAAATCTTTGTCTCCGACTGAGAGGTACTACTACCGAGATCATTCTCTATTGGGTGAGCCAGTTTGGCACCCAGATTGTATTCTGAAACTGCTTAATAATAAAACCCTCAGATAGCTGCACCGATTTTCCCACATTGGGTTTTTCCGGGGATGTTGGTCCAAAAAACAACGGTGTCACTTGTGTGTTTGCTTTTCCTTCAGTTGATGACCTGTAATGTGTTGAGCATATACTTGCATTTATTTTCAGTATTTACATGGCAAATAAATTGTTAATTAAATATAACAAATAGGCAGAAATAAATCAAAAAGTACATGAAGGGTTTCTAACAGTTAGAATTAGAAATTCCAATAGTGTAGGTCCTCTTTGTTGATCTAAAGATGATCTGAGGTTATCATTGATTTCAACCCAAGCAGCACCAAGGATGACCCTGAAATTCCATGGCACATTGGGCATCATCATTCATGGTTTCTCGTCTCATAACCATTATAGGAATACTCTACTCAAAAATATCTTTCTATCGGTATATATCTCTCCTCGTAATTCCTCATGGTTTGTAAGTTATTCAAGATTGAAGTTAGTAACCCCAATTAGTGGGCTAAAATCCCATGGGGTTGTGGCATGGCATTTATCATTGATTTTGGTCATTGAATAGTCAATAATTAATAATTTTTTAAGCTCCTAAAATCCCTCCAACATTCTCTATAGAAGCCCCTCTCAACTCTCTAAAACGAAATATCATATATCCTCCAAAAGTAGCAATCGTGGAATTTTCGCTATAACTTTATTTCTGCGAAGTCTTAGACGCTGAAATTAAAACCCATTTGATTTGAAATCCTGATGAATGTCATGACCGAATTTCAGATCTTGGTGCGCTATATTTTCGTAGATATGATCTGTGGAAGTTAGGGTTTTGCAGGCTCCCGAATTTCATCTCAAAGAGGTGACCTTGGAAAAATTGTCATAACTCTCTCTCTGAGAAGTAGTTTCAAATTCTATAAGTGGCGGGAAGTGCACAGACTGTAGTTTTCTGTGTATCAATTTCAGAGCCAAAGGAGGAAAGAATGACATGTGGCACGCTGTACAAGTTCGCTCTATTGAATTAGTCCATAATTAGGTCATTGTGAGAGATTGGGCAGAACGTTGCCTTGAAGAAACCAAATCGGGTCAGACCCGTGGCATTGGAAAGAAGACTTAGAGGGCTACTATAGGACAGAAGATTACATATTGGGGATCTGAAATCACAGAGATACATCAGATTCAATATCATGCTCCTAGAAGGCAAGAAAAAAACTAGATCAAGTGTTGTCAAGGGCCGCAAAGGACCAGACTTTCTAGGGCACAAAGAACAAGGTGCAACAAAATGATGTAGTAGAGGTAAGCTCCAGGTAAGTATCTTTAGTATATGTATGTTCATCTCTTAATTGCATTAGGTTCTTTGTATTCTAATTTGTTGTTTTTGTTTAGCACTGACTTATGATCTGCAGGATGAGGTAAGTTTTTCTATTATCATGTCATGGGTATTTCCTTGAAGACTTTTTGCAAGTATTATATATTCATCAAGAGAAGACTCAATGCATAATCTAATGTTCTAAAGAGTGATAAAGGGTAGCATGACAAGAGCAACAATCAAGGTGCAGAACAACAACAAGAAGTTCACCAAATGAAGTCTTCAAGTGGGCAGCACTGCATACAGTCATTGTAAAAGTATTATTGTACAGAGTCATTGTAAAATCATCATTGTAAAAGTTGTACAAGTGTCTATCTGTCAAGATTTGAAGAGGCAGTGTCGGGAGGTCTAGGATCATCATTAGGTGGTTGTGTCATAGTTGGGGTTATGGTCTAGTGTGTCTTCTTCTTCTACATCATTCTATATCATTGTAAAGTGGACCATTTTCCCTGGTACGGGAGTCCATTCTTCTTTTATTCTTCTATAGGGTGGTAGGGTGGTGCTAGGGTGAATTGTAGCTCATTGGGTGTTGGGGCATCCGTTTAGTTGACTACTGAAGAATCTCGGGCGTTGGAGCATCCATCCAGTGGGAGCTGGAGAAGAATGCTTTTCTAGATTCTAGGAAGTTGGAGCTTTCTTTTCAATTGGAGTTGAAGATTAAAGAATTATTAGAAAAGCGTTCAAGTGGTTTTTTGTCTCGGAGGGGGTTTCCACCTTAAAAACTGTGTGCATTTGTGTTCCTTTTGTTTACTGCTATCATTGTACAAACACTGATAATAATTGAAGATTAACTAATGCTCTGAAAGATTAATAATAATACTAATTGAAAGGAATACTGATTCATCCCCCCCTCTCAGTATTTCCAACAATTGGTATCAAAGCTTGGTTCCTTCAATAACAGTTTAACAACTGGAAGGAGATCATGGAGCATACCAAGAATGGTGTACCTCTGTTCAATGAAAATAATTATGCACTCTGGAAAGGAAGAATGGAGGTCTATCTCTTGGCGCAAGGTTACGAAGTATGGGACACTGTTCAAAATGGCTTTACACCAACCGCAGATGAATAAGGTAAGAAGAATTTGGTAAATGATGCAAAAGCAAAGAATATTATTATCAGTGGACTTATTGAATCTACTTATCATAAGGTGTTGGGTTGTAAAACTACCAAAAAAGTATGGGACAAGCTTGAGAATATATATGCAGGTGACTCAAATGTCAAAGAAGCAAAGCTTCAAATCTATAGAGCAAAATTTGAGCAATTCAGAATGAAAGAAGATGACAACATCTCTGCATACTTCCAACACGTTGATGAAATAACCAACACTCTGGAAGGATTGGGAGAGCTTGTTGACGAGAAGACTATTATATGAAAGGTTCTTAGAACATTACCAGGAAGATTCAACCCAAAGTTATTAGTCTTAGAATACAGTGCAAATCTGGCCAAACTCAGCAAAGAGGAATTACATGGAGTTCTCATAGCATATGAAATGAGACTTGATGAAGAAGAGGGTACTTCGCATCTAGACATTGTGTTCGCTGCATCTAAGAAAACCAATAAGGACAAACAAACTTCAAAGGAAAAGACTTGCACCTGCAAGTGTGAAGAAAAGGAAGACGATGAAGAAGGTTTTTCAGATGGAGAATATGATTAATTTACGAGAAAACTAAAAATTGGTAAGGGAAAATTCAAAGGTAAACTTCCATTGATATGTTTCGGTTGTGGTGAGGTTGGGCATTTCGCAGAAAAATGTCAGAACAAAAGTGATGGAAACTCAAAAGGAAAGGAAGGCTTTAAGAAATTCAACAAGCAAGGCAAGAAGAAAGGATTCAAAAGGAACTTTCTCTCTAAAGAAGATAGCTTATCATCCGATGAAGATAGTGACAGTGAAGAAGAAGCCAAAGAGAAAGTATTGTTTATGGCCAAGCACAATAAACACGAGGTATCAAACAACGAAGAAGAAGGGTTGACCATAGAATAATTTTCTAAGGAGGCAATCAAGCTTATAAAAGAGCTCAAGGCTCAGAAGCTCTGTTCCAATACTCTTGAAGAACAAGTTCAAGGTCTCGAAATTGAAGTTGAAGAACACAAATGTATTAAAGAGTCACTTCAAAAGAAGTTGGAAGAAAGCAACCAAGAAAGGGAAGCATTAGAAGCCGAAGTAGTCTCGCTCTGTAAGGAAGTGAAGAAGGGAAAAATTGTCCAAAACTATGCCAACATCTCAAGGGCATTGGAAGAACTCGTCAACAATCAATGATCTTACAACGACAAAACTGGCCTCAGTTACAAAGAAAAAGAAGCAGGCCCTTCTACAACAAAATACAATGAACCTATGAGATCTGACAGGCATGTAGACTTCACTGGACAAGATTCGCAAGAACAACCTTGGAAGACAATTTCCCGACGAAGATTTCCATCCAGGTACCAACATAATTTTCATGGCTATTGTTATTCATGTGGAAAATTTGGTCATAAAGTTGTAGAATGTCACATGTACCCTAGGAACCAATACAATTCCAAGAGATCTATCAAATATGAACCTCCCAGGGCTACGAAACATCAATAGATTTGAACATTTAAGAAATAATATTCAATGTTACAAATGTCAAAACTTTGGACACATAGCCAAAGACTGCAGACTTGAAAATCCTCCAGAAGAATCTTCGAAGCCACAGAACAAACGAGCATGGAAGAAGAAGAAGACTGATAATTGTGCTCTCACTCTCAAGACTCAAAACAACAAAGGTGTGTGGTATGTTGATAGCGGTTGCTCAACACATATGACTAAAGATAGAAAGAAATTTGTATCTCTGAAAGAGAAGAATCATGGAATTGTGTCCTTTGGAAATGATGGATTTTCGAATGTTATAGGATCAGGTACTGTCAATCTCAGAAGCAAAGATGCTCTAGCCAAGAATGTTCTATTGGTTGAAAACATGAATCATAATATGCTCAGTGTTGGACAAATGTGTTATCAAGGACACACAATGCTATTCAACTCCACAAAATGTGAAATCGGGAAAGGCAAGTATGGTAAAATTGTGGCTACAGCAAGTCGAGCTCCAAACGACATATATATTCTGGATAAAGCAACTAAAGCATGTCTACTAGCTAAGAATATGAACCCTGGTTATGGCACAAACGAATGGGTCACATAAACTTTTACAATCTTGTCAAGATAAGCAAAAAGGAAGTAGTACGATAAATGTCGAAAATCTCAAAACCTTCCAACACACTATGTGAGGCCTGTCGGCACTGCAAGTAGAGAAAATTTGGAATTAGAACAAAAGAACACTTTGCATCATATCCATTGGAATTGATACATACTGATCTATGTGGTCCTATGAGAACAAAAGGCTTAGATGGAGAATTATATTTCATTTAATGATAGATGACTATACTAGGATGACAGCTGTTAGTTTCCTAAAGAAAAAATCTTAAGCATTTGAGTGCTTTAAGATCTACAAGGAGTTGGTCGAAAATGAAAATGATTTGAAAATAAAGTGTCTAAGATCTAATAATGGCAGAGAATTCACTTCCAAATTATTTCAGCAATACTGTGACAAAAATGGAATAAAATGACAATTTTCAACAGCACGAACACCTTAGCAAAATGGAGTTGCTGAAAGAAAGAATAGAACCATACAGGGAATGGGTAGAACAATGGTCAAGGACTCAAAATTGGATGAAAAATTTTGGGTTCAAGCAATTGATATGACAGTCTTCATTGTCAACAGAAGTCTTCTCAGAAATAATTGCAACAAGACCCCTTATGAATTATGGAAAGGAAAACCGGCTAATGTAAAATATTTCAGAATCTTTGAAAGAAAATGTTATATCAAAAGGGAATATCAAAATTTGGGTAAGTTTGAATCACGTGTTGACGAAGGTATCTTTGTTGGTTATTCGCGCAAAAGAAAGGCCTATAAATGCTATAATCTAAGACAAAAACAGATAGTGGAGAGCATAAATGTTACATTTGACGAAGATGGTGTTCTAATGAATAATGATGAGGATCTAGAATATTTGAAACCTGAGACAGAGACTGAAAAAGGTACAAAGAAAATTCTAGAACAAGAAGCATCTGTCAACTAGGAAGAAGTAAATAATGATCAACAAGATATACAAGAACAAGAACAAGAAGCTCCTCCAAGGAGAACAAAAGAATGGATTCAAAAGAACCATCCATAAAATCAAATCATTGGTGACATAAATGAAGGAATTGGAACAAGAAAAGGTCGACAGCTTCATTCATCACAACAACCTCACATTGCTTTCCTAGCAACCTTTGAGCCTAGTAGGTTTGGGGAAGCCAACCAGAATGAACATTGGGTAGCAGCTATGAATGAAGAATTGGATCAAATCGAGAAAATAACACCTGGGAATTAGTTCCATGACCAAAAGATAAAAATGTCATTGGGACTAAATGGGTGTTCAGGAACAAATTGAATGAAGATGGATAGGTTACCAGAAACAAAGAAAGATGGGTTTGCAAAGGCTATGCACAAGTGGAAGGAATTGATTTCGACGAAACATTTGCACTGTTGCTAGAATGGAAGCCATACGGATGTTTCTCGCCTATGCATGTTCAAGAAAAATAAAAGTCTACCAAATGGATGTTAAGTCAACATTTCTGAATAGCGAATTAGAAGAATAAGTTTACATCGAACAACCTGAAGGTTTTCTACTATCAAAAAAAGAAGACTATGTTTGCAGGATAAAGAAGGCTCTGTATGGTCTCAAGCAGGCTCCGCGAGCATGGTATGCTTGTCTTGATGGATATCTACGTCAACAAGGGTTCAAGAAAGGTATTGTTGATAGCAATATTTACATACAAATAGATAAAGACAATTTAACAATCGTTGAGGTATATGTGCATGATAGAATATTTGGTAGCAATGATGATCGATTAAGTAAGAAATTTGCTGCAAAGACGCAAAGTGAGTTCAAGACGTCTTTACTTGGTGAGTTGACATACTTCTTAGGTCTTCAAATATCTCAGCAAGAGAAAGGAATATTTATATGTCAAGCGAAGTACATCAAGGAAATGCTCAAGAAATTCAAAATGGAAGATTACATACCTGTCCTTACTCCGATGGTAACAGGTTGCAAATTGAGCATAGACGACTCATCTAAGGATGTGGATCAGAGGTTGTAGATATCTATGATTGGTAGTCTTCTATATGTAACAGCCTCCCAACCAGATGTTATGCAAGCAGTTGGACAAGTAGCAAGATTCCAAGCAACACCAAAAGAATCACATATTCTTGTCATCAAAAGAATTCTTCGATATCTAAAGGGCACAACAGAATATGGCTTGTAGTATCCCAAGGGCAAAAATCTCATTATTCAAGCCTTTACAGATGTAGATTGGGCAAGAAGCATTGATGATTGTAAGAGTACTAGTGGAGCATCATTCTATCTTGGTGGTTGTCTAGTATCATGGTTGAGAAAAAAGAAAACCTCAATCTCGTTATCTACAGCGGAAGCAAAATACATTGCAGCAATAGGTTTTTGTACTCAAGTCCTTTGGATGAAACAAAATTTGCAAGATCTTCAAGTACAATTTAGTGAGCCTATTCCCATCTTTTGTGACAACACCAGTGCCATCAGCTTCTCCAAGAATCCTATCACGCATTAAAAAACAAAACACATTCCGATCAAATATCATTTTGTTAGAGAACAAGTCACTGAAAAGAATATCAAACTTGAATATGTTGGTACAAAAGAACAAATTGTTGATATCTTCACTAAATCTTTACCTCGTGAAGCATTTGAATATCTTCGCCAAAAGCTTGGGATTCTCCCATGTTCTCATTAGATTTTCCTTATTCAAAAAATAAAGGGGGACTGGAAGTGTGTATAGGTCCGCAGGATGGTTGTATGTCAGGGGAAGTTACCCTTTGCCATTGATGTCAAAGGGGGAGAGAAGGTAGTAGAAAGAGGTGCCCTGATCGCAGGGGGAGTACTTGTGTTTCCATCAATGCAAAAGGGGGAGATTGTTGATCTAAAGATGTTCTGAGGTTGTCATTGATGTCAACCCAAGAAGCACCAAGGATGACCCTGAACTTCCATGGCACATTGGGCATCATCATTCATGGTTTCTCGTCTCATAACCATTATAGGAATACTCTACTCAAAAATATCTTTCTATCGGTATATAGCTCTCCTCGTAATTCCTCACGATTTGTAAGTTATTCAATATTGAAGTTAGTAACCCGAATTAGTGGGCTAAAACCCCATGGGGTTGTGGCATGGAATTTATCATTCATTTTGGTCATTGAATAGTCAATAATTAATGATTTTTAAGCACCTAAAATCCCTCCAACATTCTCTATGGCAGCCCCTCTCAACTCTATAAAAATAAATCTCATACATCCTCCAAAAAGTAGTGATTGTGGCATTTTCGCTATAACTTTATTTCTGCTAAGTCTTAGATGCTAAAATTAAAACCCATTTTTGGCGAAATCCTGATGAATGTTGTGACTGAATTTCAGATATTGGTGTTCTATATTTTCGGAGATATGGTCTGTGGAAGTTAGGGTTTTGCAGGCTCCCGAATTTCATCTCAAAGAGGTGACCTTGGGAAAATCATCATAACTCTCTCTCTGAGAAGCGGATTGGAATTCTGTAAAAAGTGGCAGATAGTGCACAGACTGTAGTTTTTTGTGTATCCATTTTAGAGCCGAAGGAGGAAAAAATGACACGTGGCATGCCGTACAAGTTCGCTCTACTAAACTAGTCCATAATTAGGTCATTGTGAGAGATTGGGCATAATGTTTTCTTGAAGAATCCAAATCAAGTCAGACCTATGGCATTGGAAAGAAGAATCAAAGGGCTACTACAAGACCAAAGATCACATATTGGGGATCTGAAATCACAGAGATACATCAGATTAAATATCGTGCTCCTGGAAGGCAAGAAAAAAACTAGATCAAGTGTTGTCAAGGGCTGCAAAGGACTAGACTTTCTAGCGCATCAAAGAGCAAGGTGCAGCAAAATGATGTAGTAGAGGTAAGCTCTTGGTAAGTATCTTTTGTATATGCATGTTCATCTCTTAATTCCATTAGGTTCTTTGTATTCTAATTTGTTGTTTTTGTTTAGCATTGACATATGCTCTGCAAGATGAGGTAAGTTTTGCTATTATCATGTCATGGGTCTTTCCTTGAAGACTTTTTGTAGGTATTATATATTCATCAAGAGAAGACTCAATGCATAATCTAATGTTCTGAAGATTGATAAAGGGTAGCATGACAAGAGCAGCAATCAAGGTGCAGAACAACAGCAAGAAGTTCACCACATGAAGTCTTCAACTGGGCAGCACTGCATACAGTCATTGTAAAAGTATCATTGTACAGAGTCATTGTAAAAGCATCGTTGTAAAAGTTGTACAAGTGTCTGTCTGCCAAGAGTTGAAGAGGCAGTGTCGGGAGGTCTAGGATCATCATTAGGTGGTTGTGTCATAGTTGGGGTTATGGTCTAGTGTGTCTTCTTCTTCTACATCATTCTATATCATTGTAAAGTGGACCATTTTCCCTGGTATGGAAGTCCATTCTTCTTTTATTCTTCTATAGGGTGGTAGGGTGGTGCTAGGCTGGTGCATGAAGTCACCAACACGTTCAAGCCTGTGAAAACTTCAGGGTGCTAGGGTGATGCTAGGGTGAATTATAGCTCATTAGGTGTTGGGGCATCCGTTCAGTTGACTACTGAAGAATCTCGGGTGTTAGAGCATCCATCCATTGGGAGCTGGAGAAGAATGATTTTCTAGATTCTTGGAAGTTGGAGCTTTCTTTTCAATTGGAGTTGAAGATTAAAGAATTATTAGAAAAGCATTCAGGTGGCTTTTGTCCCAGAGGGGGTTTCCACCTTAAAAACTATGAACATTTGTGTTCCTTTTGTTTATTGCTATCATTGTACAAACACTGATAATAATTGAAGATTAACTAATGCTCTAAAAGATTAATAATAATGCTAATTGAAAGGAATACTGATTCACCTCCCTCTCTCAGTATTTCCAACACCCTTTCTGATCTGCTCTTCTTTGTAGGTGCGTTTAAGTAAGGCTCTACTTCTTGCTATGTAGTCTTCCTTGATGAATGATAGATGGTAGGCCTTATTTTCTTTGAGTATATTTGGCTTGTTTCTTCAACCTTTGTAGATATCCTTCCTTGACAAGTGTTCTTGAGATGCCTGTTGTCGCACAGATTTTCACGACAACGCTCAGACAGGAGGCTGTCACCCTGATCCCCGATCTCTCCGTTTAAGCCATCTCCCAAGACTAAGGGGGTTAGACCCTATGGGATGAATGAAGACCAACTGTGGACCAGTTGGGTTGGGAGACACCGCAAGACAATTTAGCACTTGATTGATTTAGAAATTAATGTATCAGTGTGGAGTTAATGATTAAATGATTATTTATTAGATGTTGCAGTAATATGATCTTTGTAAAACAATCACTTATCATCAAATAACCCAAGCAATGCAAGATATCCGATAAACACAAAATGCCTTAATAATGATCCAGCAATCAAAATTTCAAAAGATAAATGCTTTAGATAACTACGCAAATTAAATTTTAACCAATTTCAAATAGTTAATTTCCAAATATAAACATTTTAAGCACATTTAACTACACCACGACAGAAAAAAGACTTTAAAAGGAATTTTCGATTTTAAATTAGTCTTTTTTCATAATTTTTTTTTTTTAAATCTTTTATATATATATATATATATATATATATTATATTTTTTTTATAAAATTCTAAGAAAAACTAATTTAAATCTAAACTAAAGGAAATTTAAAATTATTAAAACTAAATCCTAAATAAATCTAAAAAGATCAAAGCAAAATCTAAAATTTAAAACTTTTTATGATTTTTATAATTTTTTATTTATGAAATTAGGAGCAAAACGAAACTAAATTAAAACTAAAAGCCTAAAAGAAATCAATACCTAATCTATAAAAAATGAAAGTCAAATTCTTTTTATTTTAAATATTTTTATTTTTATTTTTTATGATTTTTTGATTTACTTTAAAATTAAAACAAAGCTAAACTTTAAAAATTCTAAATATTATAACTAAAGCCTAACCAAAAGAGAAGAAAATCGAATAGATACATTCAACACACATAATATATATGACCCTAAGCTAAACCTAAAAGAAATCGAACTAATGTTAATGAAAGTCGAAAATATCATATTTGTACGGGCGGCTGTGGGAAACGACTGACTGCCAAGAAATGGATTGCAGCAAAGCCGGCTTTCTTTGAGTTTGCAAGGATATGCGAGGAACTAAAACCTTGCTCAACGGAAAGCGTTGAGAAGCGAAGGGAGCAGCGGATTGGAGGACGCTGGCACCGTTAGAGAGCATCGATGAATAGAGCAGAGAATAGCATGCAAGTTTGGAGATAGCGTTGCTTGGACGGAAGGGAGATCGAGGGTTTCGAGAGCAGACAACGTGGATGGACGCAGACAGGAGCCACAGGTTGCAAATTTCGAAGGGTAAGAGGGGGCGAGCTAGGCAGCGGAAGCGAGATTTCAAGAGGAAAGGGTTCAGGTGGGCAACGTATGGAGAGGATTCGATGGTGGATCGTATGCGAGCAGCTTGGAGAGTGATGGTGATGGTGAGGGTCACTGCATGGATCTGACAAATGAAACAACGGTGAGCTGTTAGGAAATGACGCAGGTTTAGGTGCAAAGAGCTGAGCAGTGCGGACGCTTTAAAAAATGGCAGTGCTGAAACTTGGCAACAATCAGGAGGTCCACACAGCCTTCTTAAAAAATTTCGAAAATTTTCCTGCGGAAATGAAACCCCAGCAAGAAGATAGCTGACCCTATTCAGAAAAATTGAAAACCTGTTGAAGATTATCCCTACAAAATTTTCAAAATCTGTACCTACAACCTGAAAACAAACAGCCAGAACCTGAAAAATAAAAGAAACCCTAAAAACCCTAAGAACCAGTTAAATAATTACAGTAATTTACAAATTAAACGGTCTAAACAACCAGATTGCTTGTTATGCCACATAAATATTTTCAGAGTTTTAAATTTAATGTGAAGTACTTTAGAAAACCCTTCATGCATTCATAAAGAATTTGAAATGATAAGCCCCAGATCAAAACTGGTTGGGCTCTTTCAGAAAACGCAATCCGGGAGTTGGTTGGTTCAGCCAAGAACTTCCCCGAACACCCGGTAATCTAAAAAAAAAAAAAGATTTCCTGCACAGCTTAAAATCAACCATTAACATAGAGGGAGAAAACAATAGTGAAATCCAGATCAAATGGAGATACCTGCCATTATATTTCAGAATCTAAACTATCATTCAAACCCCAGAGATCAGACAAGATACCTGTGCCTGAATCAATCTTCATCAATCTATTATCGATGACTGAAAATAAAATTATGCAGAAAAATAAAACATCTTACAACATTTCCAGAAGAGTAACACCAACAAGATTTTTAACCACAAAGTTTTTCTTTATTGCACAAAAATGACTACAAGAGAGATTTCTTTAGCACTAGACTCTCAGATCCAATCTGATCTCAAATGACCTCTAACACCCTATTTAAAGGAAAATTTCCCAACGGCTAGTTCGAGTGATCCATGTCAAACTAATCTCGACCGTCGATGAGGATCAAAATCCCTTTTAATCTCATCCGTCAAAATTTTAAATGCATTTTAATATATTAAAAAAATTAAAACCTTGCATTTATTTTCTCAAAATTCTGACTTATTATTATTTTAATTTATTTTTAATTCATTTTTTAGATTTTATTTTTTTAGTTATTTTTTATTTTTTTATTTTTTTAATTTAATTTTTTATTATTTATATCTTTTTGTAACGACCCATTTCAACTTACAAGTAACATAAAAATATTAGCATGTATACGAGGCATGCATATGATAGCTACATATGCATGCATTGCATGCACTGCGCTAATATGCATACTAACTTATTATGAAAATTCCCAAGTAGGAGAAAAAAATGAATTAATTATTGAAAGCACTGTAGTAGTATTCATACCAATTTAATTATATGAAGTGTTTATGTATGGGAAATAAATTAAATAGTAAAATAATTAATTAATACCTTATTTATAATATATTAATTTATTTTCATTAATAACATTTTAATTAAATAATAAATAAATAAGGTTAATCAACTTATCCTTTGGCATGTCATGTTAAGTACTTTTAAAAAAAAGATCCTCTTCCCAAAGTCGGTTGAAGCGATAAAGATCAAAATACCATTTATTATATATTTAAATAAAAATATAATTTAATGTACAATAAAGACAACCGACTAGAGTAATGGGAATTTAAAAGGATAAGGACAAGGATGATTGGAGGAAAAAAGGGTGGGATTTCTTCGGAGGGAAGGATCCTTTCCTATATAAGAAAACCTAAGAGGAGAAGGTGGGGGGATGGTTATATGGAGATTGCGGGATGGAAATTTGGGAAGGAAGCAAATGGAAAATCTGGGAGAGGAATGTGAAATACCGAATGAGCTTTGGGGTTCCAGATATAGATCTAGGAAAATTGAGACCTGTTCTTGGAAGTTTTGGGCACGGGGGCCAAAAGGTTTCACTTTTGAAGCCTTTTGGGTTTGGGGTCCGGAAAGACCGATCCCAGACAGGCTGGGAGGAAATTGGTTGGTTTGGTATCCGGAGAACAACATCATCCAACATCATCCAGGAACCGACACCAACTCAGAAAAACCAGGTAAGTACATATATCTAATTTGATTTGTTTAGTCATAAAATTGGAAGGCATATTCTGTACATTCTGCTAGAAATGAAATTTTATGCAATTGTAAATGCAGTATGTTAGAAATGAATTTAAATGGATAGGCATATACTGTTAGAAATATTTGTAAATTTCAATAACGAGCCCTACACTTTTATTTTTTAGTTTTTGGATCCTCGAACTTAGCCCTTTTGAAAAATCACCTAGGACCTATGACTTAGGACTTATGAGGGGATTAAAACATTTTCTAACCCTCAAGACACTTTACATCATGAATTTTACAATTTTACATCTCAAGGGGGGGAACCCATTTGACATAGACCCTCATAGACCACCCAGTTCTGTGACACAACTATAATCTTGCAGATCAAGCAATTTGTAATAACCTAACCAAATAGTTAGAGTTATTTCCAAATTACTTTTACATAGACTCTAAGCACACTAGGATTCCCCTAAGATTCTAATGACAAAATTCATTCCAGCTTTGGGGTTAGGCTGAAGGAAAACTCTGCCGATCATGGATCAGTGAGACAAAAAACCTTCCGGAACGTAGATTATCACTAGAAAATTAGGTTTGCCTAGGCTGTTTACATACATGACTCAGATCTGCTAAGATTATTTAAAATTCACACATGCAGACTGGGTTTACAACATAACATGATCGGGCTGATGATGACAGTCAAATGTCACGGACACGTCGATCCAGCGTTGTCCCTTTTTGTGAAAAAGGGGGTGTACTGCTATGGGTAGTTGACACGTAGTGGTCAACAATGCCATTTCCTTGATGTGTCACCTTTGCTCCGATACCATGTTGAAGAATTAAGGGCACTGGTGTTTGTTAGGATTCTTCATTGCTTGATAACAATTTGTGAAACACTTTTACAATTATTTTAACTTGATCTTCTTATTATTATTAGTGTGTGTTTCATCAAACTGCTACCAAACTCATAAAGACAAGAACACAAATGTTGGCTCTCTACCAGGGCCAAAACCTCTCCCTCTTAGAAAGGAAAACTCTTTGGTAAGTTTCTCTTATTGAAGCTTATTATTGATTGTTGCCAAACCCTAGACCCTTGACTAGGATGTCCTCCAAGCCCAAGTCAAGTCCTCTCCTCTTTTCTGACTTTATTTTCCAGCACATAGACTTCCTTCTTCCGACACTTTCCTCCCCAGCACTTCGTCCTCCTTTGTTTCTTGTCTAGAGATAGACCTACCTTGAGTGAGCCTTCTAGATGAGATGTTCCTCTTCTATCTTTTACTCAAGTAGACTTCTTCTTTTGTTGACCAAACGAGATGCTTCTTGAAAAATGGGTGTATGACTGTATTGTTGTTTTGCTTCCCTAGTTTTCTCATGTGTGGAGGGTACCCTTAATGAATTAGGTTCCTTTTACCATCGCTAGAGAGAGAGACTTCTTCGCTTGACTTGGGAGGCCTTGTAGGCCTAATATCTAGCCCAAACACAACGAATTTTTCTCTGAAATGCTATTGTTGTAATATCTGCAATCTGTCCTCCTCCTCACACATGTGACTGTTTCTAGCCCTAGAAACAGTCCCCTACACTTTTTCCTTTTTCCTCCGTGCTTCACTTGTCTTGGAGACCCTTAGACTTGCCTTTTCCCTTCACTTTCTTGACTTCCACTTTCGCTGATTTTAGAGATTGCGTTATATGCTTCATGAGGGAGTCGATAGCCTCTATATATAGAGGAATGTCTCTCCTCTAGGCCGACATTAGGCCAGCATTCTGTCTTCAAGCCGACTTGACCATATCTTCACTTTTTTCTTTGTTTTGTTTCATTTGGATGACATTGCTACATGGAGAGCACTTGGACTTTGCTTGGAGGTATTCCTTTGACCTTTATACTATTTTATACATAGTGTAACATGCCCTCAAAGGGTCTTACATAAATACATTGACTCTTGACTTCCTAGAAGCACTTTAAACATGTGTTTGACCCAATTCAATGAACAAGAAACTCATTGCCAAATATCATAAAATAATTTCCCTTTACTTGAATAAATATAAAAGTCAAACTTACATTTATGAAGACCGAACCTAGTTACAATTCCTTCCAAAAACCAAGTGCATCATCCTCGTCCAAAAGGTGGAATATGAGCAATCCATGAGCATTGTTGAGGATCCATGAAGTAATATCTGTTATGTTGGAGGCCCAAGGCTCTCAACACTCACCCTATAAGGTCCAATGTGGCCCTTTGGAGGGCTAGGACCCTATATAAGGAGGCCAAGCCCCAAAAGGAGATCCACTTGCAATCCTACATAAGATCCAATGCATCCCCTTGCCCTCCAATACAAAAAATCATTAGAATAATCAAGTAAAAGAGCTTATAAGTCATGGAATCAATGGGGCATTTCATGGTGGCATGCCCTTCTATAGTGGGCTCTGGCAATTACAAGTGTCTCCAAGCTCAATAGGGGGTTAACCATGGACCCTATTAGGTGGTTTCAACTTCTAAAGGGGGTGACATGTCCATGGTACATCCCTCAAATGGTGAGTGGCAATGATATAATAATGGAGTAGAGTGAGGATCTGGGAAGCCCACACCTGAGTATGTGATTGTAGGAGGGAGCAAGTCATGGTACATGAGTTACCCTGACCTTTGTTTTTCCACCCTTGTTCATATTCCTTTTTGCCTTTTATTGATTTTTCTTCACAACTGCTCGGGGCTCTAGAGGATGAGAGCATGATGTGTAATATGTAGCAGTGAATACCCCCTTAAGGTGGGGCAGTTCATCATCTGCCATGGGTTGGGACAATCATGGGTTCCTTAATGATAGAGGGGGCTCATCTAGGGCCCATAGGAACCAGGGTGATCGCCATGGATAAGGGGTAGAGCTCATGTTTTTTAATATTCTTAGGGAATTTTTCAATAAATAACAAATCATACATAGACAAAAAGCCACAAAAATTAAACACATGAATCAGACCATGAATATGAACCAAAAACTGTGTTGCTGAGCCATTTTATTAGAATATGAAGATGACACAATGAGGTACTGGAAAGAGTGCACCTGGGCTTGCTCAAGGCAAGCTAGCTAAGCCAAATGAACAATAAGAAGTCCCTCTCAGGTATGTTGTTGCTCTATCTCTTGGATCTGCACTGAACTTCCCAGAAATATGTTGTTGGGTGTGAAGATCTAGTACTAGGGCCTCCTTCGGTGCTTAGAAAATTCTAGGAAATTAACCCCGACCTCTCCACCAAATACCTAGAATAACCCACGAAGGAATTGGCCTATGATTGAACTTGGACTTTTGGCCCTCTTTTCTTTCTATGGCTCTGTTGCTGGGAAATTTGACCCACCTATCAATCCTGCTACAAATAGCCCCAAAACTAACTAAAGTCTCCAAGAAAATACTCTCTCTGGCTCCTCCTCAAATCTCATCCCAAACTCCCTTCACTACTCAACTCCCAAGTGTGCCTCCTCCAAGCACTGCGCAGTCCCTATGCTGCTTCTAGTGACTCCTCCCCACAAACTCGCACTCCCACTGCTGGAAAAATCTGAAAAGGATGGAATTCTCTCCTTGGGCTGGCACTCGAAGTCCACTGACGCAAGGGTTGATATCTCCGTTTGGAAACACTCGTGTGCTAAACAACACTTGTAGACTTGGCTTCAACTTAAGCGTGCTATGTCAAAGAAAAGTTTTTTGAAAGATGAATGAATGACCAAATGAGTGACTTCCCTTCCTTTTTGTCAAAATGCCTTCAACATCCACATGTGGGCCCAACTCGATTTCCTCCCACCAAATTTCCCTCCAAAGCATGTGTATTCTCCATGTGGGCTGCAATTCCCCATGGGTGGCCCCCATGCTCCACTAGTGGCTCGATATTATCTTCCACCTCTAATGTTTGGGGCTTGCTTTTAATCAAAAATCATTGTGGGGCCTCTAAATCCACATTTCCTAAGTGCAAACATGAATTAAGACAATTTACCAAAATTGATATTTCACTTAGAAATAATGCTAAGTGGGAATATCACAATGCTTCTTGCCAAGACATTGCTTGTCCTCAAGCAACTATAACGAAAGAATCTGAAGTATTTTCTCCCCTTCCCAAGTGGCATCCTCATCTGGTAGGCTCCTCCATCTTATTAGAAGCTCCTTAACGACCATGTTCCTCAAATGCCTCTCCCGAGTTTCCAAAATAGCTTTTGGCTCCAGAACTAAGTGCCCCTCATCATCCAAAGGGGGTAGCCCTGTAGTTGTTGTCACCTACTGCCCAGTGCCTTCTTCAGGCAAGACACATGAAAAATGTTGTGTACCCTACTACCCGAGGGTAGCTCCAGCTCATATGCTACCTCCCCAACTCTGTGAGTGACTCGATATGGCCCATAAAAAAGAGGCTTGAGCTTCTCGGTCTCGTTCTTCTTGAGCGATGACTGCCTGTACCGCTAAAGCCTCAAGAAGACCAAATCCCCTACACCTCCAATTGTCTCTCAACTCTACCCCTATCTACATAAAGATTCTGCTGGTTCTGGGTTGTCCACATGTTGTCTTTGAGAGCCCAAAAAATGTCTTGGCTCTCCTTTATCCAATCCTTGGCCCTAGGGGCCTTGCTATCTCCAAACATCACGTCAGCAAAATATAATGCATCGTAACTGTATAGAGCTCGAAATGGAGGCATACCTATGGACATGTGGTACATGGTGTTGTAGCAATACTCTCTGTTATCACCCCAAGAAACTCTCCTAGGTTGTATCTCAGAGATGCTCGGGAACATTACAAACTCAACAAAATGTTGGAAATGGATGAATGGAAGGAATGATGCATATTCAAGCCAGATAGCCACTTCTACTATGCTTAACTCCAGACATGGGTGAAAACCCCCAGACTACAAGGCTTTATACCACCAATTACTCACAGTTTGAGGATTAAGTGAACATGGAGAATACTGACCACACCAGCAGATGCACAAGACCATGTGATGGCCAGCTGCAACCAGTAAAGAGGTCTGCAAATCTATTTCCTAATGCACAGACAGGATGACAGCTCTCTGGCACTAAGTAAACAAAAACCTGCATAGCACATTCAATGATACATACTAGATTCTAACACAGAGGTGGGATGACAACCCCTCTAATGCTAAACATCAAGAGCACATGAAAAATACATAACAGGCACAGCCTAGAACATAGTAGAAATGGAAAGTGAGCAATTAACAACAAAAGAAGCTTGTATTAGCTGAAAATGAAGACCAGACGCTGCAAGTATCACAGTAGTTACAGTCTCCAGAAGTTGAACCTTACATCAAAACAACAACCATCAACCCTCATCACATCTGTGTTTTGGGTATATATAGAGTTTGATTACAAAATGTTCTGCTATCCTATGCGTGGAGGGGTCATTGTTGGGTCCCTATAATACTAGTGATTACCCCATTACTATTGTAGTTGTATCCCTTATTGATATTCTTGTGCCCCTATTGTCCCCATATTTTTATTATTGTGCCCCATAGAATCCCTCTATTGTTATTTTTGTGGCTTTATATTATTATTGTTAGGTCGGCTGGGTTATATTATGACTCCTTAGACTCCTATATATATAAAGGAGGTTTTTTCATTTGAATCATCGAAGAATTGTTCATTTATTTAATGTAAAGGAGGTTGCCCCCTCGAAGAGGCTGAATTCTAAGGCGTTGATCTATATTTTCTATCTTTTTTTCAGCTGGTTTCATAACATTTGGTATCAGAGCTTTGGATTCTAGGGTTTCGCTGCTCCAAACAGGTCATCGTGGCATTTTCGCTATAATTTTTTTCTGCAACGTTTCAGAAGCTAAAAAAAAAACCCATTTGAGAAAAAATCACGCTAAATCTCGGGTCCAAATTTCAGAGCTTTTCGTGCTATATTTGCGGAGATATGATCTGAGTAAGTTGGTCTTTTTGCAGACTCCTGAATTACATTCCAAACAGGTGACCTAGGGAAAATTGTCATAACTTTCTCTCTGCGCATCGGATTGAAATTTCGTAAGAAGGTATAGAAAGAGGATGGATTGTAGTTTCTTTTGTATATTTTACAGAGCCAAAGGTCGAAACAGTGACTCGTGGAACGTCGTACAAGTTCGCTCTACTGAACTAGTCTATAATCAGGTCATCTTGGGAGATTGTGCATAACTCTTTCTTGGAGAATCCAATTTGGATAAGACTGGTGGCATTGGAAAGAGGACACAGAGGGCTGCTACAGGTCGCGATTTCAGAACTGGATGATCCGAAATTGCAGAGATACATTAGATTAAATATCAAGCTTCTACAAAGTGAAATAAGGTGTGTAGTTTTTTTAAAATTTTTGTATAAGTTAGTAACCCGAATTAGTGGGCTAAAACCCCATGGGGTTGTGGCATGGAATTTATCATTCATTTTGGTCATTGAATAGTCAATAATTAATGATTTTTAAGCACCTAAAATCCCTCCAACATTCTCTATGGCAGCCCCTCTCAACTCTATAAAAATAAATCTCATACATCCTCCAAAAAGTAGTGATTGTGGCATTTTCGCTATAACTTTATTTCTGCTAAGTCTTAGATGCTAAAATTAAAACCCATTTTTGGCGAAATCCTGATGAATGTTGTGACTGAATTTCAGATATTGGTGTTCTATATTTTCGGAGATATGATCTGTGGAAGTTAGGGTTTTGCAGGCTCCCGAATTTCATCTCAAAGAGGTGACCTTGGGAAAATCATCATAACTCTCTCTCTGAGAAGCGGATTGGAATTCTGTAAAAAGTGGCAGATAGTGCACAGACTGTAGTTTTTTGTGTATCAATTTTAGAGCCGAAGGAGGAAAAAATGACACGTGGCATGCCGTACAAGTTCGCTCTACTAAACTAGTCCATAATTAGGTCATTGTGAGAGATTGGGCATAATGTTTTCTTGAAGAATCCAAATCAAGTCAGACCTATGGCATTGGAAAGAAGAATCAAAGAGCTACTACAAGACCAAAGATCACATATTGGGGATCTGAAATCACAGAGATACATCAGATTAAATATCGTGCTCCTAGAAGGCAAGAAAAAAACTAGATCAAGTGTTGTCAAGGGCTGCAAAGGACTAGACTTTCTAGGGCAGCAAAGAGCAAGGTGCAGCAAAATGATGTAGTAGAGGTAAGCTCTAGGTAAGTATCTTTTGTATATGCATGTTCATCTCTTAATTGCATTAGGTTCTTTGTATTCTAATTTGTTGTTTTTGTTTAGCATTGACATATGCTCTGCAAGATGAGGTAAGTTTTGCTATTATCATGTCATGGGTATTTCCTTGAAGACTTTTTGTAGGTATTATATATTCATCAAGAGAAGACTCAATGCATAATCTAATGTTCTGAAGAGTGATAAAGGGTAGCATGACAAGAGCAGCAATCAAGGTGCAGAACAACAGCAAGAAGTTCACCACATGAAGTCTTCAAGTGGGCAGCACTGCATACAGTCATTGTAAAAGTATCATTGTACAGAGTCATTGTAAAAGCATCATTGTAAAAGTTGTACAAGTGTCTATCTGCCAAGAGTTGAAGAGGCAGTGTCGGGAGGTCTAGGATCATCATTAGGTGGTTGTGTCATAGTTGGGGTTATGGTCTAGTGTGTCTTCTTCTTCTACATCATTCTATATCATTGTAAAGTGGACCATTTTCCCTGGTACGGAAGTCCATTCTTCTTTTATTCTTCTATAGGGTGGTAGGGTGGTGCTAGGCTGGTGCATGAAGTCACCAACAGGTTCAAGCCTGTGAAAACTTCAGGGTGCTAGGGTGATGCTAGGGTGAATTATAGCTCATTGGGTGTTGGGGCATCCGTTCAGTTGACTACTGAAGAATCTCGGGTGTTAGAGCATCCATCCATTGGGAGATGGAGAAGAATGATTTTCTAGATTCTTGGAAGTTGGAGCTTTCTTTTCAATTGGAGTTGAAGATTAAAGAATTATTAGAAAAGCATTCAGGTGGCTTTTGTCCCGGAGGGGGTTTCCACCTTAAAAACTATGAACATTTGTGTTCCTTTTGTTTATTGCTATCATTGTACAAACACTGATAATAATTGAAGATTAACTAATGCTCTAAAAGATTAATAATAATGCTAATTGAAAGGAATACTGATTCACCTCCCTCTCTCAGTATTTCCAACACCCTTTCTGATCTGCTCTTCTTTGTAGGTGCGTTTAAGTAAGGCTCTACTTCTTGCTATGTAGTCTTCCTTGATGAATGATAGATGGTAGGCCTTATTTTCTTTGAGTATATTTGGCTTGTTTCTTCAACCTTTGTAGATATCCTTCCTTGACAAGTGTTCTTGAGATGCCTGTTGTCGCACAGATTTTCACGACGACGCTCAGACCAGAGGCTGTCACCCTGATCCCCGATCTCTCCGTTTAAGCCATCTCCCAAGGCTAAGGGGGTTAGACCCTATGGGATGAATGAAGACCAACTGTGGACCAGTTGGGTTGGGAGACACCGCAAGACAATTTAGCACTTGATTGATTTAGAAATTAATGTATCAGTGTGGAGTTAATGATTAAATGATTATTTATTAGATGTTGCAGTAATATGATCTTTGTAAAACAATCACTTATCATCAAATAACCCAAGCAATGCAAGATATCCGATAAACACAAAATGCCTTAATAATGATCCAGCAATCAAAATTTCAAAAGATAAATGCTTTAGATAACTACGCAAATTAAATTTTAACCAATTTCAAATAGTTAATTTCCAAATATAAACATTTTAAGCACATTTAACTACACCACGACAGAAAAAAGACTTTAAAAGGAATTTTCGATTTTAAATTAGTCTTTTTTCATTATTTTTTTTTTTAAATCTTTTATATATATATATATATATATATATATTATATTTTTTTTATAAAATTCTAAGAAAAACTAATTTAAATCTAAACTAAAGGAAATTTAAAATTATTAAAACTAAATCCTAAATAAATCTAAAAAGATCAAAGCAAAATCTAAAATTTAAAACTTTTTATGATTTTTATAATTTTTTATTTATGAAATTAGGATCAAAACGAAACTAAATTAAAACTAAAAGCCTAAAAGAAATCAATACCTAATCTATAAAAAATGAAAGTCAAATTCTTTTTATTTTAAATATTTTTATTTTTATTTTTTATGATTTTTTGATTTACTTTAAAATTAAAACAAAGCTAAACTTTAAAAATTCTAAATATTAAAACTAAAGCCTAATCAAAAGAAAAGAAAATCGAATAGATACATTCAACGCACATAATATATATGACACTAAGCTAAAAAAAAAAAACCAAACTAATGTAAATGAAAGTCGAAAATATCGTATTTGTCTGGGCGGCTGCGGGAAACGATTGACTGCCGAGAAATGGATTGCAACAGGGCCGACTTTCTTTGAGTTTGCAGGGATATGCGAGGAACTGAAACCTTGCTTGACGAAAAGCATTGAGAAGCGAAGGGAGCAACGGATTGGAGGACGCTGGCAACGTTAGAGAGCATCGATGAATAGAGAAAAAAATAACATGTAGGTTCGGAGATAGCGCTGCTTGGACGGAAGGGAGATCGAGGGTTTCAAGAGCAGACAGCATGGATGGACGCAGACAGGAGCCACAGGTTGCAAATTTCAAAGGGTAAGAGGGGGCGAGCTAGGCAGCAAAAGCGAAATTTCAGGAGTAAAGGGTTCAGGTGGGCAACGTATGGAGAGGATTCGATGGTGGATCGTATGCTAGCAGCTTGGAGAGTGATGGTGATGGTGAGGGTCACTGCATGGATCTGACAAATGAAACAACGGTGAGCTGTTAGGAAATGACGCAGGTTTAGGTGCAGAGAGCTGAGCAGTGCGGACGCTTTAAAAAATGGCAGTGCTGAAACTTGGCAACAATCAGGAGGTCCACACAGCCTTCTTAAAAAATTTCGAAAATTTTCCTGCGGAAATGAAACCCCAGCAAGAAGATAGCTGACCCTATTCAGAAAAATTGAAAACCTGTTGAAGATTATCCCTACAAAATTTTCAAAATCTGTACCTACAACCTGAAAACAAACAGCCAGAACCTGAAAAATAAAAGAAACCCTAAAAACCCTAAGAACCAGTTAAATAATTACAGTAATTTACAAATTAAACGGTCTAAACAACCAGATTTCTTGTTATGCCACAGAAATATTTTCAGAGTTTTAAATTTAATGTGAAGTACTTTAGAAAACCCTTCATGCATTCATAAAGAATTTGAAATGATAAGCCCCAGATCAAAACTGGTTGGGTTCTTTCAGAAAACGCAATCCGGGAGTTGGTTGGTTCAGCCAAGAACTTCCCCGAACACCCGGTAATCTAAAAAAAAAAAGATTTCCTGCACAGCTTAAAATCAACCATTAACATAGAGGGAGAAAACAATAGTGAAATCCAGATCAAATGGAGATACCTGCCATTATATTTCAGAATCTAAACTATCATTCAAACCCCAGAGATCAGACAAGATACCTGTGCCTGAATCAATCTTCATCAATCTATTATCGATGACTGAAAATAAAATTATGCAGAAAAATAAAACATCTTACAACATTTCCAGAAGAGTAACACCAACAAGATTTTTAACCACAAAGTTTTTCTTTATTGCACAAAAATGACTACAAGAGA
This sequence comes from Pinus tabuliformis, assembly GCA_031772625.1. NCBI lineage: Eukaryota > Viridiplantae > Streptophyta > Pinopsida > Pinales > Pinaceae > Pinus > Pinus tabuliformis. The sequence goes on along the minus strand of CM062807.1, from coordinate 832,240,001 downwards.
GCTTTCTTTAGCACTAGACTCTCAGATCCAATCTGATCTCAAATGACCTCTAACACCCTATTTAAAGGAAAATTTCCCAACGGCTAGTTCGAGTGATCCATGTCAAACTAATCTCGACCGTCGATGAGGATCAAAATCCCTTTTAATCTCATCCGTCAAAATTTTAAATGCATTTTAATATATTAAAAAAATTAAAACTTTGCATTTATTTTCTCAAAATTTTGACTTATTATTATTTTAATTTATTTTTAATTCATTTTTTAGATTTTATTTTTTTATTTTTTTAGTTATTTTTAATTTTTTTATTTTTTTAATTTAATTTTTTATTATTTATATCTTTTTGTAACGACCCATTTCAACTTACAAGTAACATAAAAATATTAGCATGTATACGAGGCATGCATATGATAGCTACATATGCATGCATTGCATGCACTGCGCTAGTATGCATACTAACTTATTATGAAAATTCCCAAGTAGAAGAAAAAAATGAATTAATTATTGAAAGCACTGTAGTAGTATTCATACCAATTTAATTATATGAAGTGTTTATGTATGGGAAATAAATTAAATAGTAAAATAATTAATTAATACCTTATTTATAATATATTAATTCATTTTCATTAATAACATTTAATTAAATAATAAATAAATAAATATTATTAGGCCCAAGTTAATTAACTTATCCTTTGGCATGTCATGTTAAGTACTTAAAAAAAAAAGATCCTCTTCCCAAAGTCGGTTGAAGCGATAAAGATCAAAATACCATTTATTATATATTTAAATAAAAATATAATTCAATGTACAATAAAGACAACCGACTAGAGTAATGGGATTTTAAAAGGATAAGGACAAGGATGATTGGAGGAAAAAAGGGTGGGATTTCTTCGGAGGGAAGGATCCTTTCCTATATAAGAAAATCTAAAAGGAGAAGGACGGGGGGAAATGATTAGATGGAGATTGCGGGATGGAAATTTGGGAAGGAAGCAAATGAAGAATCTGGGAGAGGAATGTGAAATAACGAATGAGCTTTGGGGCTCCAGATATAGATCTAGGAAAATTGAGACCGGTTCTTGGAAGTTTTGGGCACGGGGGCCAAAAGGTTTCACTTTTGAAGCCTTTTGGGTTTGGGGTCCGGAAAGACCGATCCCAGACAGGCTGGGAGGAAATTGGTTGGTTTGGTATCCGGAGAACAACATTATCCAACATCATCCAGGAACCGACACCAACTCAGAAAAACCAGGTAAGTACGTACATTTAATTTGATTTGTTTAGTCATAAATTGGAAGGTATATTCTGTACATTCTGCTAGAAATGAAATTTTATGCAATTGTAAATGCAGTATGTTAGAAATGAATTTAAATGGATAGGCATATACTCTTAGAAATATTTGTAAATTTCAATAACGAGCCCTACACTTTTATTTTTTAATTTTTGGATACTCGAACTTAGCCCTTTTGAAAAATCACCTAGGACCTATGACTTAGGACTTATGAGGGGATTAAAACATTTTCTAACCCTCAAGACACTTTACATCATGAATTTTACAATTTTACATCTCAAGGGGGGGAACCCATTTGACATAGACCCTCATAGACCACCCAGTTCTGTGACACAACTATAATCTTGCAGATCAAGCAATTTGTAATAACCTAACCAAATAGTTAGAGTTATTGCCAAATTACTTTTACATAGACTCTAAGCACACTAGGATTCCCCTAAGATTCTAATGACAAAATTCATTCCAGCTTTGGGGTTAGGCTGAAGGAAAACTCTGCCGATCATGGATCAGTGAGACAAAAAACCTTTCGGAACGTAGATTATCACTAGAAAATTAGGTTTGCCTAGGCAGTTTACATACATGACTCAGATCTGCTAAGATTATTTAAAATTCACACATGCAGACTGGGTTTACAACATAACATGATCGGGCTGATGATGACAGTCAAATGGCACGGACACGTCGATCCAGCGTTGTCCCTTTTTGTGAAAAAGGGGGTGTACTGCTATGGGTAGTTGACACGTAGTGGTCAACAATGCCATTTCCTTGATGTGTCACCTTTGCTCCGATACCATGTTGAAGAATTAAGGGCACTGGTGTTTGTTAGGATTCTTCATTGCTTGATAACAATTTGTGAAACACTTTTACAATTATTTTAACTTGATCTTCTTATTATTATTAGTGTGTGTTTCATCAAACTGCTACCAAACTCATAAAGACAAGAACACAAATGTTGGCTCTCTACCAGGGCCAAAACCTCTCCCTCTTAGAAAGGAAAACTCTTTGGTAAGTTTCTCTTATTGAAGCTTATTATTGATTGTTGCCAAACCCTAGACCCTTGACTAGGATGTCCTCCAAGCCCAAGTCAAGTCCTCTCCTCTTTTCTAACTTTATTTTCCAGCACATAGACTTCCTTCTTCCGACACTTTCCTCCCCAGCACTTCGTCCTCCTTTGTTTCTTGTCTAGAGATAGACCTACCTTGAGTGAGCCTTCTAGATGAGATGTTCCTCTTCTATCTTTTACTCAAGTAGACTTCTTCTTTTGTTGACCAAACGAGATGCTTCTGGAAAAATGGGTGTATGATTGTATTGTTGTTTTGCTTCCCTAGTTTTCTCATGTGTGGAGGGTACCCTTAATGAATTAGGTTCCTTTTACCATCGCTAGAGAGAGAGACTTCTTCGCTTGACTTGGGAGGCCTTGTAGGCCTAATATCTAGCCCAAACACAACGAATTTTTCTCTGAAATGCTATTGTTGTAATATCCGCAATCTGTCCTCCTCCTCGCACATGTGACTGTTTCTAGCCCTAGAAACAGTCCCCTACACTTTTTCCTTCTTCCTCCGTGCTTCACTTGTCTTGGAGACCCTTAGACTTGCCTTTTCCCTTCACTTTCTTGACTTCCACTTTCGCTGATTTTAGAGATTGCGTTATATGCTTCATGAGGGAGTCGATAGCCTCTATATATAGAGGAATGTCTCTCCTCTAGGCTGACATTAGGCCAGCATTCTGTCTTCAAGCCGACTTGACCATATCTTCACTTTTTTCTTTGTTTTGTTTCATTTGGATGACATTGCTACATGGAGAGCACTTGGACTTTTCTTGGAGGTATTGCTTTGACCTTTATACTATTTTATACATAGTGTAACATGCCCTCAAAGGGTCTTACATAAATACATTGACTCTTGACTTCCTAGAAGCACTTTAAACATGTGTTTGACCCAATTCAATGAGCAAGAAACTCATTGCCAAATATCATAAAATAATTTCCCTTTACTTGAATAAATATAAAAGTCAAACTTACATTTATGAAGACCGAACCTAGTTACAATTCCTTCCAAAAACCAAGTGCATCATCCTCGTCCAAAAGGTGGAATATGAGCAATCCATGAGCATTGTTGAGGATCCATGAAGTAATATCTGTTATGTTGGAGGCCCAAGGCTCTCAACACTCACCCTATAAGGTCCAATGTGGCCCTTTGGAGGGCTAGGACCCTATATAAGGAGGCCAAGCCCCAAAAGGAGATCCAATTGCAATCCTACATAAGATCCAATGCATCCCCTTGCCCTCCAATACAAAAAATCATTAGAATAATCAAGTAAAAGAGCTTATAAGTCATGGAATCAATGGGGCATTTCATGGTGGCATGCCCTTCTATAGTGGGCTCTGGAAAGTACAAGTGTCTCCAAGCTCAATAGGGGGTTAACCATGGACCCTATTAGGTGGTTTCAACTTCTAAAGGGGGTGACATGTCCATGGTACATCCCTCAAATGGTGAGTGGCAATGATATAATAATGGAGTAGAGTGAGGATCCGGGAAGCCCACACCTGAGTATGTGATTGTAGGAGGGAGCAAGTCATGGTACATGAGTTACCCTGACCTTTGTTTTTCCACCCTTGTTCATATTCATTTTTGCCTTTTATTGATTTTTCTTCACAACTGCTCGGGGCTCTAGAGGATGAGAGCATGATGTGTATTATGTAGCAGTGAATACCCCCTTAAGGTGGGGCAGTTCATCATCTGCCATGGGTTGGGACAATCATGGGTTCCTTAATGATAGAGGGGGCTCATCTAGGGCCCATAGGAACCAGGGTGATCGCCATGGATAAGGGGTAGAGCTCATGTTTTTTAATATTCTTAGGGAATTTTTCAATAAATAACAAATCATACATAGACAAAAAGCCACAAAAATTAAACACATGAATCAGACCATGAATATGAACCAAAAACTGTGTTGCTGAGCCATTTTATTAGAATATGAAGATGACACAATGAGGTACTGGAAAGAGTGCACCTGGGCTTGCTCAAGGCAAGCTAGCTAAGCCAAATGAACAATAAGAAGTCCCTCTCAGGTATGTTGTTGCTCTATCTCTTGGATCTGCACTGAACTTCCCAGAAATATGTTGTTGGGTGTGAAGATCTAGTACTAGGGCCTCCTTCGGTGCTTAGAAAATTCTAGGAAATTAACCCCGACCTCTCCACCAAATACCTAGAATAACCCACGAAGGAATTGGCCTATGATTGAACTTGGACTTTTGGCCCTCTTTTCTTTCTATGGCTCTGTTGCTGGGAAATTTGACCCACCTATCAATCCTTGTTGGAAATAATACTGAGAGGGGGGGTGAATCAGTATTATCTAGCAATTTAACAAATCTTCCTTATTTGATCTTTTGAATTATTCTTGCATATCAGTACCATAAAATAATGAGCATGAACAAAGAAAATAGACAGTCACACCAAAGAACACAAGATGTAAGGTGGAAACCCAATGTGGGAAAAAACCACCTGCTGCAATATGTCTCTATCTTCTTTCAATTTAGAAATTCTTTTACAATGATTTTGTACTGGTGCAGTCCTTTACCAGTACGCAGGCTGCAACCTGCAGAGAGCTACAACTCTCTCTCGTTTTCCAGTCTCTCCTGGAAGGGAGCTACAACCCCCTACTTCTTTTCATACAAGGACCACTTTTCATAAATTTTCAAACTGGATCCATAAGCATTAATTGATCATCAAGTGTAAGAGAATCACCCAATCAACTGTAGTAACCAGATCAACAATAATAGGACCAAAACCCAGAACACAACAATGATAAACAAGGATTTTAAGAGAAGGAAGCACCCTGCTCAACTGTCAGCCTGAGTCCGGACTCACCCTGTTCAACTGCTAGCCTGAGTCCCTGGACTCACCCTGTTCAACTACTGACCTGAGTCCCTGGACGCACCCTGCTCAACTGCTAGCCTGCGTCCCGGACGCACTCTGCTCAACTGCTAGCCTGCGTCCCTCGCACTGAGTCTATTGAACTGCCTGCGTCCCGGCGCACCAGAACCCTTCCTGCACCTGCGTCCGTCCGGGCATAGATGATTTCAAGACTTTAGAAGTAACCCAGACAATCAGATCCACAGATCTGAACATGCGCCGAAGAGATCTCGGTCCATCAGTAGATTCGCCTTGTTTAGATCTAGACCAGATCTAACCCTCATAAGATATTCAACCCAAGACTTACCAAATCCAAATGATCTCCTTTGCTTTATATAGGCAAGCTCCTCCTCAAAACATGGAACAATACCACGAGCCGACACCATAGAAACACAAAACCGTCGGCTAGATACCACACAAGAAACCCCCACGTGCTTTTCTCTGCCTTGAAATGTGTGCACTGGGTGGACGCACCCCCTGAACGGCTGGCCTGCGTCTTTGGACGCGGGTTCTGCATGGTATACCTACGGGGACGCACTTTCTGAACTCGTTTCCTGCGTCCTTCTTAATTTTCAACAAACTGAGAGCCTGATCATCAACTTCTGCTGCTGACTTTGAAGAATAGTGAACTAACACCTGAATGGGTTGCCATCAAGGACAACACTTTAGTCATAATGCCAACAATCTCCCCCTTTGGACTTGATGGCAAAGCTTACTAAGAACTTGCCATTTGATTCCTTTGAGCTGTCCTGCATCTATGTATTATGTTACATCTGATATCTCTTCTGAATGTATATAAGTGAGATGGTCTTCTATGAGGGGGGTTGCCATCAAGTACAACACATGCATCATAATGCCAACAATCTCCCCCTTTGGACTTGATGGCAACAACACCAGATCACTCTCCCCCTTTGACATCAAGGGCAAAGGGGTATGCTCCCCCTAAGAACATGCTCCCCCTATGAACCTGATCTGTAGCAACGTACCACCATGAAAGAGATAGAGACATATTGCAGCTATTTCCAAGATCTCCTTCTCCATAATGCCAACAATGCATTATGTGCTCCCCCTGAGCCTATACCACCAATAAGAAGATGTTCAACAATAAGATGATGCATCAACAACCCCCAGCTTTTGCCTGAGGTATTCAAAAGTGTCCCTGGGCAACGGTTTGGTGAAAATATCAGCAACTTGTTCCTTAGAAGGAACATACTCCAACTTGACCTTCTGTTCAAGTACTTGTTCCCGGAGAAAATGGTACTTGATTGGTATGTGCTTGGTTTTTGAATGCATAACCGGATTCTTTGAGATGCTGATTGCACTTGTGTTGTCACATAAGATAGGGATTGGAGGTGTACAAGTGATTTGATAATCCTGCAAAGTCTGCATCATCCAAAGGAGTTGGGTGCAACAAGATGCAGCAGCAACATATTCTGCTTCAGCTGTAGATAAGGCAATTGAACTTTGTTTCTTGCTGAACCAAGATACCAGTCTGGAACCCATAAAGAACGCACCACCACTTGTGCTTTTCCTGTCATCCACGCTTCCGGCCCAATCTGCATCTGTATAAGCATGAAGAGTGAGATCTGTATCTCTAGGATACCATAAGCCATAATTTTGAGTCCCTTGAAGATATTTGAAAATTCTCTTCACTGCCTGAAGATGAGTTTCCTTCGGATTTGCCTGAAATCTTCCAACTATTCCAACTGCATGCATGATGTCCGGTCGGGTACCTGTCAAATATAGTAAACTTCCAATCATAGATCTGTAGGTTGGTTGATGTACTGCTGCAGATTCATCATTTGCACTGAGACTACATCCTGTGACCATGGGTGTACATACTGGTTTTGCATCTTCCATGCCATATTTCTTCAAAATCTGCTTGAGATACTTGGTTTGAGATAAAAGGATTCCTCCTTCCTTTTGTTGGATTTGCAAACCAAGGAAGTATGTCAGTTCTCCTAGCAAGGACATTTCAAATTCTTTCTGCATGACTGAGGCAAAGCTTTGACTCATAGCTTCTTCATTGCTGCCAAAAATAATGTCATCTACATACACAACAAGTATTAGCAATTTGTCATTTTCAACTTTTATATATAGATTGCTATCTGCTGAACCTTTTGAAAAACCTTGTTGATGAAGATATTTGTCCAACCGGTAGTACCAAGCCCTTGGGGCTTGTTTGAGACCATAGAGAGCCTTTTTCAATCGGCATACAAGATTTGGATCATTTCCAAGAATGAACCCATCTGGCTGTTCAATGTACACTTCTTCTTCCAAGTCTCCATTCAGAAAGGCTGATTTTACGTCCATTTGAAATACTTTGAAGTTCTGAAAACTTGAGAGAGCAAGGAACATTCGGATGGCCTCAAGTCTTGCAACAGGAGCAAAAGTTTCTTCAAAGTCTATTCCTTCTTGCTGTGCATACCCTTTACAAACAAGTCTGGCTTTGTTTCTAATTACTTCTCCATTTTCATTCAATTTATTTTTGAAGACCCATTTTGTTCCGATAACATTCTTATCCTTTGGTCTAGGAACCAGCTCCCAAGTGTTGTTCTTTTCGATTTGCTCAAGTTCTTCATCCATTGCTTTCACCCAACATTCATCTTTGCATGCCTCTTTCACATTTTGTGGTTCAGTAGAGGAGAGTAATGCCAAATAGCTTGAAGCTTCTGCAACTGTTCTTCTAGTTTGTATACCTGCTTCTTTCTGTCCCATGATCTGAGATTCTGGATGGTTCTTCTGAACATATCTGGATGGAGTCTTTTCTTCTATTCTTGTTTGTTCTTCTGTGTCTTCGTGAGGTTCTTCTTGAGATTCTTCTTGAGGTTCTTCTTCTTCATCATTCTGTCTTTGAGGGTAGCTTTCATCTTCTTCGATGTCTTCATGATGTATTTGCCTAGGAATGTATCCCTTCTCATCAACCACTACATCAATGCTGTCAACAATTCTGCCAAGTCTTTTATTGTAGCATTTGTATGCTTTGCTATGTGGAGAATAGCCAAGAAGAATGCCTTCATCTGCTCTAGGATCAAGTTTGCCAAGCTGCTCCTCAGTATTCTTGATATAGCATTTGCTCCCAAAGATTTTGAAATGCTTTACTGAAGGAGTTTTACCACTCCAGAGCTCATGAGGAGTTTGAGTGCTGTTCACCCAAACATTTGTCTTGTTGAGAATAATAACCGCAGCATGTGCAGCTTCACCCCAGAAAGTTGCGGGAGTTCCTGATTCATCAAGCATAGCACGAGCCATTTGTTGGATTGTTCTGTTCATTCTTTCAACAACTCCATTTTGTTGAGGAGTTCTAGCTGTAGAGAATTCTCTCCTTATCCCATGTTCATCACAGAAATCGAAAAATTCATTTGAAGTAAATTCCCCACCTCTGTCGGATCTAAGGCACTTAATTTTGTGACCTGATTCATTTTCAACCAAGGCTTTGAAGGATTTGAATTTTTCGAATGCTTCATCTTTGTGCTTCATAAGTCCTAACCAAACAAACCTGGAGAAATCGTCAATAAATAATATCAAGTATTCCTCTCCTCTAGGTGTTCTTTTCCTGAATGGTCCACATACATCTGTATGTACTAGCTCAAGAGGCATGCTAGCTGATCCTTCTTTCTCTGGAAAGTTAGTCCTGGTTTGTTTTCCAAACTGACATGATCTGCATATGGTGTTGTCAGGAATTTTGATATCTGGAAGATCGCGAACTGCCTGATATTTGCATGCTTTCCTTATTTGAGAGAAGCTTAGATGTCCCAACCTTCGATGCCATAACCAGTGCTCTTCATCCTTGCTTAGATAGCATTGTTGTTGTCCTTCTTCAAATATGTATAGATTATTTGGAGTTCTTTTCCCTTTGAGAACTGTTTTACCTGTATCAAGATCACGAACAAGACATCCATTTGATCTGAATATAACCTCGGTTCTTTGATCACACATCTGGCTGACACTTAGTAGATTATGCTTCAATCCATCAACAAACAAAACATTTCCAGCCTTAACATCTTCTTTTAAGGGAGCAATACCTTTTCCTTTTATAGTTGCAGGAGTATCATTTCCAAAAGAGACTTTCTTTCCCTTTTCTAAAATAGAATAAGACTCAAGTTTTTCTTTATCACCTGTCATATGCTTCGAACATCCACTGTCAATGTACCATAGATTTTCCTGTCCTTCTGCATAAAATGCTATCCCACATCTTTCTGTTTGAGGTTCCTTTATTCTCCATGTTTTGGTTCCTGAGGCTTGTTCCTTTTTCCGTTCTTGTTCCTTTCTTTCCTGAAACCTGCTTCTGCATTCAAAGTCTTCATGACCAAAATTATTGCAAATAGAACATTCAACTTCATTTTCAAGAGCCGAAAAGCTGTTATAGGTCTTTTTTGTAATCCCTGTCATACTTCTTTGTTTTTGAGCTTCCCTAGTCATGATTGTTTTATACGCAACGCATTGAGCTGCTTTGTGACCAAAGTTATGACAAGAAAAGCATTGTCCATTGAAGAAGCTTCTGCGGTTATTGAATCTACCAGCCAACTGATTGTAATTTCTATTTTCATCTATTTTTGAACCAAACTGGGAAGATTTTACCTGTGGCTGGTTGTGGCTTTTGTTCACCCTTAAGGTGGATTGCCCCTGATAGTTTCTGTTTGAAGTTTGTCCCTGCTTTACCTGATGATCTTCATTGTGCTTTTGCTCATTTCTTCTTGCTGCATCAAGATAACTTTTTGAAGTGGATGCTTGAGAAGTTTCTCCATTATAGCCCAGACCTGTCTTATTTAGTGGAGACCGCTGCACACTGATAATCTCATCCAAAGTTTCAGATCCTTTGACAAACTTGAGATTAATAGCTTTTGTTTTCTCAATTTCTTTTCTAAGACCAACAATTTCACCTTCTAATTTTTCAAGATGTTTTTCCTTTTCATCAATTTGAAATTGTAGAGTATCAATGATCATGTTCTTTTCTTCTATACATCTCTTGAGTCTAGTAATTTCATCATAAAGGTTATCCACATCTACAGCATCCTCATAATCATCATCTTCAAATGCCATTAACAACCTATATTTATTACCTTGTTCATCTTCATCACTGTTTGATAAGCCATCACTATCTTCATGGGTGTAGTAGCTTTTCTTATTTGCACTTTGTTTCTTGTTCCATCTAGCTGGTTCCTTTCCTTTATCCTTATAAGGACATTTTGCAGCATAATGACCTACTCTTCCACAAGCAAAGCATTTGAAAGGTAGCTTACCTCTGAACCTTCCAGAACCCCTTTGAAGATTTCTGACAAAATTTGATTCTTCTTCCTCTTCTTCTGGAACATGGCTTGCTTCATAGTGATCTTCTTTGCCTGATGCCTTAAAAGCAGCCTCCCTTCTGTCTGATGGACCTCCCTTTCTCATTTCATAAGCAGTTAGAATTCCATGTAGCTGAGACATAGTGAGAACACGGAGATTTTCTTTTTCTTCTATTGCAGATACTTTAGATTCAAACTTGGGGGATAATGATCTTAGAATCTTTTGAACTACTATAGACTCTTTTATTTCTTCACCCAAATTTTCATACAATTAACAATCTCATCTACCCGAAGAAAATAATTAGCCACACTTTCATCATTATACATCTTGAGAGTCTCATATTGAATCCTGAGAGTTTGAAGTTTAGCTTGTTTTACCTGTTCATCTCCTTCATAGCTCGTGATCATTTTGTCCCATATTTCTTTTGCTGATTTGAAGTGCATTACCTTCATGAATTCTGTTTGGGATATACTTCCTAATAGAGTACTGACTGCTTTTGCATTTGTTTCATACTTCTTTTTCTCAGCTGGATCTGTAGGAGTAGCTGAAGGAAAAGCATAGCCTGTTTCTACAATGTCCCAAACTTCTGTACCAAGAGATTGAAGATATGCAGTAACTCTTACCTTCCAATAATTGAAGTTTGTCCCATCAAAAACCGGTGGCCTGATTGATGCTTCTCTCTCGTAGTTGCTCATGATGAACGATCTACCTTCAAGCGATCAAGCTTTTCTGAAGGACCTGCTCTGATACCAATTGTTGGAAATAATACTGAGAGGGGGGTGAATCAGTATTATCTAGCAATTTAACAAATCTTCCTTATTTGATCTTTTGAATTATTCTTGCATATCAGTACCATAAAATAATGAGCATGAACAAAGAAAATAGACAGTCACACCAAAGAACACAAGATGTAAGGTGGAAACCCAATGTGGGAGAAAACCACCTGCTGCAATATGTCTCTATCTTCTTTCAATTTAGAAATTCTTTTACAATGATTTTGTACTGGTGCAGTCCTTTACCAGTACGCAGGCTGCAACCTGCAGAGAGCTACAACTCTCTCTCGTTTTCCAGTCTCTCCTGGAAGGGAGCTACAACCCCCTACTTCTTTTCATACAAGGACCACTTTTCATAAATTTTCAAACTGGATCCATAAGCATTAATTGATCATCAAGTGTAAGAGAATCACCCAATCAACTGTAGTAACCAGATCAACAATAATAGGACCAAAACCCAGAACACAACAATGATAAACAAGGATTTTAAGAGAAGGAAGCACCCTGCTCAACTGTCAGCCTGAGTCCGGACTCACCCTGTTCAACTGCTAGCCTGAGTCCCTGGACTCACCCTGTTCAACTACTGACCTGAGTCCCTGGACGCACCCTGCTCAACTGCTAGCCTGCGTCCCGGACGCACTCTGCTCAACTGCTAGCCTGCGTCCCTCGCACTGAGTCTATTGAACTGCCTGCGTCCCGGCGCACCAGAACCCTTCCTGCACCTGCGTCCGTCCGGGCATAGATGATTTCAAGACTTTAGAAGTAACCCAGACAATCAGATCCACAGATCTGAACATGCGCCGAAGAGATCTCGGTCCATCAGTAGATTCGCCTTGTTTAGATCTAGACCAGATCTAACCCTCATAAGATATTCAACCCAAGACTTACCAAATCCAAATGATCTCCTTTGCTTTATATAGGCAAGCTCCTCCTCAAAACATGGAACAATACCACGAGCCGACACCATAGAAACACAAAACCGTCGGCTAGATACCACACAAGAAACCCCCACGTGCTTTTCTCTGCCTTGAAATGTGTGCACTGGGTGGACGCACCCCCTGAACGGCTGGCCTGCGTCTTTGGACGCGGGTTCTGCATGGTATACCTGCGGGGACGCACTTTCTGAACTCGTTTCCTGTGTCCTTCTTAATTTTCAACAAACTGAGAGCCTGATCATCAACTTCTGCTGCTGACTTTGAAGAATAGTGAACTAACACCTGAATGGGTTGCCATCAAGGACAACACTTTAGTCATAATGCCAACAATCCTGCTACAAATAGCCCCAAAACTAACTAAAGTCTCCAAGAAAATACTCTCTCAGGCTCCTCCTCAAATCTCATCCCAAACTCCCTTCACTCCTCAACTCCCAAGTGTGCCTCCTCCAAGCACTGCACAGTCCCTATGCTGCTTCTAGTGACTCCTCCCCACAAACTCGCACTCCCACTGCTGGAAAAACCTGAAAAGGATGGAATTCTCTCCTTGGGCTGGCACTCGAAGTCCACCGACGCAAGGGTTGATATCTCCGTTTGGAAACACTCGTGTGCTAAACAACACTTGTAGACTTGGCTTCAGCTTAAGCGTGCTATGTCAAAGAAAAGTTTTTTGAAAGATGAATGAATGACCAAATGAGTGACTTCCCTTCCTTTTTGTCAAAATGCCTTCAACATCCACATGTGGGCCCAACTCGATTTCCTCCCACCAAATTTCCCTCCAAAGCATGTGTATTCTCCATGTGGGCTGCAATTCCCCATGGGTGGCCCCCATGCTCCACTAGTGGCTCGATATTATCTTCCACCTCTAATGTTTGGGGCTTGCTTTTAATCAAAAATCATTGTGGGGCCTCTAAATCCACATTTCCTAAGTGCAAACATGAATTAAGACAATTTACCAAAATTGATATTTGACTTAGAAATAATGCTAAGTGGGAATATCACAGTGCTTCTTGCCAAGACATTGCTTGTCCTCAAGCAACTATAACGAAAGAATCTGAAGTATTTTCTCCCCTTCCCAATTGGCATCCTCATCTGGTAGGCTCCTCCATCTTATTAGAAGCTCCTTAACGACCCTGTTCCTCAAATGCCTCTCCCGAGTTTCCAAAATAGCTTTTGGCTCCAGAACTAAGTTCCCCTCATCATCCAAAGGGGGTAGCCCTGTAGTTGTTGTCACCTACTGCCCAGTGCCTTCTTCAGGCAAGACACATGAAAAATGTTGTGTACCCTACTACCCGAGGGTAGCTCCAGCTCATATGCTACCTCCCCAACTCTGTGAGTGACTCGATATGGCCCATAAAAAAGAGGCTTGAGCTTCTCGGTCTCGTTCTTCTTGAGCGATGACTGCTTGTACCGCTAAAGCCTCAAGAAGACCAAATCCCCTACACCTCCAATTGTCTCTCAACTCTACCCCTATCTACATAAAGATTCTGCTGGTTCTGGGTTGTCCACATGTTGTCTTTGAGAGCCCAAAAAATGTCTTGGCTCTCCTTTATCCAATCCTTGGCCCTAGGGGCCTTGCTATCTCCAAACATCACGTCAGCAAAATATAATGCATCGTAACTGTATAGAGCTCGAAATGGAGGCATACCTATGGACATGTGGTACATGGTGTTGTAGCAATACTCTCTGTTATCACCCCAAGAAACTCTCCTAGGTTGTATCTCAGAGATGCTCGGGAACATTACAAACTCAACAAAATGTTGGAAATGGATGAATGGAAGGAATGATGCATATTCAAGCCAAATAGCCACTTCTACTATGCTTAACTCCAGACATGGGTGAAAATCCCCAGACTACAAGGCTTTATACCACCAATTACTCACAGTTTGAGGATTAAGTGAACATAGAGAATACTGACCACACCAGCGGATGCACAAGACCATGTGATTGCCAGCTGCAACCAGTAAAGAGGTCTGCAAATCTATTTCCTAATGCACAGACATGATGACAGCTCTCTGGCACTAAGTAAACAAAAACCTGCATAGCACATTCAATGATACATACTAGATTCTAACACAGAGGTGGGATGACAACCCCTCTAATGCTAAACATCAAGAGCACATGAAAAATACATAACAGGCACAGCCTAGAACATAGTAGAAATGGAAAGTGAGCAATTAACAACAAAAGAAGCTTGTATTAGCTGAAAATGAAGACCAGACGCTGCAAGTATCATAGTAGTTACAGTCTCCAGAAGTTGAACCTTACATCAAAACAACAACCATCAACCCTCATCACATCTGTGTTTTGGGTATATATAGAGTTTGATTACAAAATGTTCTGCTATCCTATGCGTGGAGGGGTCATTGTTGGGTCCCTATAATACTAGTGATTACCCCATTACTATTGTAGTTGTATCCCTTATTAATATTCTTGTGCCCCTATTGTCCCCATATTTTTATTATTGTGCCCCATAGAATCCCTCTATTGTTATTTTTGTGGCTTTATATTATTATTGTTAGGTCGGCTGGGTTATATTATGACTCCTTAGACTCCTATATATATAAAGGAGGTTTTGTCATTTGAATCATCGAAGAATTGTTCATTTATTTGATGTAAAGGAGGTTGCCCCCTCGAAGAGGCTGAATTCTAAGGCGTTGATCTATATTTTCTATCTTTTTTTCAGCTCGTTTCATAACATTTGGTATCAGAGCTTTGGATTCTAGGGTTTCGCTGCTCCAAACAGGTCATCGTGGCATTTTCGCTATAATTTTTTTCTGTGACGTTTCAGAAGCTAAAAAAAAAACCCATTCGAGAAAAAATCACGCTAAATCTCGGGTCCGAATTTCAGAGCTTTTCGTGCTATATTTGCGGAGATATGATCTGAGTAAGTTGGTCTTTTTGCAGACTCCTGAATTACATTCCAAACAGGTGACCTAGGGAAAATTGTCATAACTTTCTCTCTGCGCATCGGATTGAAATTTCGTAAGAAGGTATAGAAAGAGGATGGATTGTAGTTTCTTTTGTATATTTTACAGAGCCAAAGGTCGAAACAGTGACTCGTGGCACGTCGTACAAGTTCGCTCTACTGAACTAGTCTATAATCAGGTCATCTTGGGAGATTGTGCATAACTCTTTCTTGGAGAATCCAATTTGGATAAGACTGGTGGCATTGGAAAGAGGACACAGAGGGCTGCTACAGGTCGCGATTTCAGAACTGGATGATCCAAAATTGCAGAGATACATTAGATTAAATATCAAGCTTCTACAAAGTGAAAAAAGGTGTGTAGTTTTTTTTAAATTTTTGTATAAGCTTGGTTTGAAAAATTAATTTGAATCAGTAATTGATGCCTCGAGGAAAAAAAATGCAAACACCTAGTAAGCAACTTGAAAGATCTAGCATGACTCATGAAGAATAGGAAGAAATGCAACATGATATATCAAAATTACGAGACCAAGTGCAACAAGTGTCACTTGCACAAAAAGCAACAAAATCTAAGATGGATGGTTTAAGGAAAAATGTAAAAGCTAAGATGGATGGTTTAAAGAAAGGTGTAGAAGCTAAGATGGATTGTTTAAAGAAAGGCGTAGAAGCTAAGATGGATGGCATGGAAGCTAAGATGAATGGCATGGACGCTAAAATTGATGGCATGGATGATAAGATGGAAGAATTGAAGATAAATATGAATAAGTTGCTACAAGAAATGGTCACTAATGGTGAAAGGGTAGTAAAGGAAACTCATGATGAGAACAAAAGAAATGTTAATCATGATTCCATAGACTCTAATGTGGGATCAAAGACCCACCATATTCCAAAAATTGATATGAGGAAGTTTGATGGCAAGGATCCCGCAACATGGATATTACAAATGGAGCAATTTTTCGATCTCAATAATGTGCAAAACACACAAAAGGTACATATTGCAACTTTATATTTGGAACCAAATCAGTTTGTATGGTATCAATGGCTTTGCTCTCGTAAACAAATTATCACTTGGGCAATTTTTACGGAAGAATTGATAGCACATTATGAGGATACAAAATGCAACACTTTTTTTAGCCAATTGATAAGTCTCAAACAAAAGGGTTCAATAATGGAGCACATTGAGGAGTTCCAAAAATTGAACATAAGGGTAAAAAATATTCCAGAGGAGAATAGGATTGATGTGTTCATAGGGACTTTAAAGGATAATATCCAACATGATGTTCGCCTTTGGGAACTTGATTCATTAGAGAAGGCATTCAAGTTAGCAAGAAAAATGGAAAGCAAAATTATGGCAACCAGGAAGCATACCACTCACAACTATAAAGATGGAAGTGTTGTTGCCCCTAGTCTTCCACAACCTATAAGGTTGACACCACAACAATTGGAAGAAAAAAGAGCAAAAGGGCTTTGTTACAGTTGTGATAGCAAATACACTAAAGGTCATAAGTGTGCTGAGAAGAAATTATTCTACATAGATTGTGAAGAGGAAGAAGAAAAGGAGCAAGAAAGGTCAAAAGAAGAGGATATACTCTAGGAACAAAGCCTAGATAAAGAAGAAATGAATCCGACCATATCTTGTAATGCATTGATGGGAATTACCACTCCTCAAACCATCAAGATAGAAGGACAAATCAAGAAGAAAAAGGTAATAGTGTTGATTGATTCAGGAAGTACCCACAATTTTATTCATTGTAAGGTAGCAAAAGAATTGAATTGCTTCTTATATCCAGCACTAGAGTGTCAAGTGATGGTTGCAAATGGAGGAACAATAAATTGCTCTGGAAAGTGCCATAATATCAAGCTATCCATGGGAGAATATGTATTGACTAGCCCAATGCTTTCCATTCCAATGGGAGGTGCTGATGTTGTACTAGGATTCCAATGGCTACAATCCTTGGGTTCAATGGCTTTTAATTTTCAAGAACTTTTCATGAAATTCTCTGTGGAAGGAAAGGAAGTTGAATTAAGGGGTATTGCAGGGAAACCAGGAAAGATAATCAGCTCTAATGGTATGACAAAGCTTCTAAAAAATGAACAAAGAGGTGTAATTGCACAATTATGTTTGCTAGATGTTTCCACATTGGAATCATCTATTTCTCCAAATCTCCAAAAAGTCTTGGACAATCATTCCAAGGTATTTGAGACTCTCAAAGGTATCCCACCTATTCGTGATCATGATCATGCTATTCATCTGATTCCAGGAAGTGTTCCTCCAAACATCAGGCCGTATAGATATCCCTATGCCCAAAAGAGTGAAATTGAACATATGGTTGCAGAAATGCTAGAGGCTGGTATAATTCAACCGAGTCAAAGTTCTTTCTCTGCTCTAGTAGTATTGGTGCACAAAAAGGATGGATCATGGCGCATGTGTCCGAATTATAGGGAGCTCAACAAGCTCACTATTAAAGATAAATTTCCCATTCCTGTCATTGATGAATTACTGGATGAATTGCATGGATCAATTCACTTCACCAAGTTGGATCTTCGTTCAAGATATCATCAAATCAGAATGAAGATTGAAGACATTCCGAAAACAACATTTAGAACTCATGAGGGTCATTATGAATTTTTGGTCATGCCTTTTGGCCTTACCAATGCACCTTCAACATTTCAAGGTTTGATGAATTCCATTTTCAAACCATTCCTTAGAAAATTTGTCTTAGTATTTTTTGATGATATACTAATCTACAACAAGTCTTGGAAGGATCATGTTGAACATGTTGACAGGGTGCTACAACTATTGGAGGACAAACAATTATATGCAAAAATATCCAAATGTTTCTTTGGAGTACAAGAGGTGGAATATCTGGGTCATATTGTATCTCATGAAGGAGTTAAGGTAGACCCTAGCAAAATTAAAGCCATTAAGGAATGGAAAATCCCTACATCCATAAAGCATCTGCGAGGATTTCTCGGGTTGATAGGGTATTATCGCAAGTTTGTTAGGAATTATGGGAGAATAGCAGCACCTCTAACAACATTATTGAAGAAAGATACATTTTCATGGACTCCAAAAGCAACAAATTCCTTCGAGCATCTTAAAGTGGCAATGTGCCAAGCACCGGTCTTAGCTACACCAGACTTCACAAAAACCTTTATTGTGGAATGTGATGCTTCAGGAAATGGAATTGGTGTTTTTTTAATGCAAGATGAAAGACCCATTGCTTTTGAAAGTCGTCCAATCAAGGGAAAGTTTTTACACAAAGCTATTTATGAGAAGAAAATGTTGGCAATACTCCATGCACTTAAGAAATGGTGACCCTACCTAATGGGAAGACACTTCAAGGTAAAAACGGATCATGATAGCCTTAAATACTTTTTAGAACAAAGATTATCCTCTTAAGAGCAACAAAAGTGGGTCACAAAGATGTTGGGTTATGACTTTGAAATCATCTACAAAAAAGGGAAGCAAAATGTGGTGGCAGATGCACTCTCAAGAAAGGATGAGGATGTGGAAGCATTGTTGTGCGCCATTTCTATTATCCAACCAGATTGGATAAACGAAGCAAGGGAGGAATGGAAGAATGACGAAGAAGTGTGGGCACTTATTCGAAAGTTACAACAAGACTCTAGTACGTCTGATACATTTAGCTGGAAAAATGATTCGTTATGGTACAAAGATCGCTTATACCTCTGTAAGAATTCCCAGCTAAAACAAAAGATTATTATGGAATTGCACACTTCTCCCTTAGAAGGGCACTCAGGATTTTTAAAAATTTACCACAGGGTTAAGAAGGAATTTTTTTGGGAGGGCCTTCAATCAGATATTCAAAATTTTGTGGCGGAATGTTTGGTTTGCCAACAAAATAAAGTTGAAACAATTAAGACACCGGGTCTATTACAACCTTTATCCATTCCAAGCCAACGCTGGGAGGAGGTTTCAACGGATTTTATCACAGGTTTACCCAAGTCTGAGGGAAAGAGTGTCATCATGGTGGTAGTTGACAGACTTACCAAGTATGCACACTTTTGTGCATTATCACATCCATTTAAAGCTAGTACAGTTTCTACTGCATTTATGGAAACAATTCAAAAGCTACATGGAAACCCAAAGATTATTGTAGGTGACAGAGATCCCATTTTCACTAGAAATTTTTGGACAAAATTATTTTCTTGTCTTGGTACTCAGTTAGCTCATAGCTCATCTTATCATCCTCAATCTGATGGGAAAACTGAGATAGTAAACAAATGTTTGGAAGGATATCTTCGTTGCTTTGTATCTTATAAACAGACACAATGGGTCAAATGGTTACCTCTGGCTGAATGGTGGTATAACACTTCCTTCCATACAGCAACAAAAATGACCCCATTTATGGCACTTTATGGATATCAACCACCATACATCACATCATATTTAAGAGAAAATTCTAAGGTTCAAGTAGTGGAACATCACATCGAACATCAACAACAATTCCTCCAACTCTTAAAGGATAACCTCGTGTTGGCACAGAATAGAATGAAACAACAGACAGATCAACATCGCAGTGAAAGAAGTTTTGATGTAGGTGATTGGGTATTCCTACGGCTACAACCATATAAGAAAATGTCCCTCAAGCAAGCTAAGAAGGATAATAAATTATCACCAAAGTATTATGGTCCGTACAAGGTGTTGCAAAATATTGGTACTATGGCATACAAATTGGAGCTTCCTGCAGCTTCTTGATTGCACCTAGTTTTCCATGTTTCATGTTTAAAGAAGGTTATAGGCGATAAGCTCCCAGTTCAAACAATATTTCCAGAACTTGACGAGGAAGGAAAAATTATATTGGAACCAGAAGCAGTCACAGAAACAAGAACTCGAAAGTTACGAAATCGATCAATTTCGGAGTATCTTATCAAGTGGAAGAACTTATCCGCTGAAGATTCCACATGGGGGGATGAGAATTTTATACAGAAGCATCCAGAACTACTCAAGCGTTGAGGGCAAAACTTTTTTGAAGGAGAGGGGCATGTTGGGTCCCTATAATACTAGTGATTACCCCATTACTATTGTAGTTGTATCCCTTATTAATATTGTTGTGCCCCTATTGTCCCCATATTTTTATTATTGTGCCCCATAGAATCCCTCTATTGTTATCTTTGTGGCTTTATATTATTATTGTTAGGTTGGTTGGGTTATATTGTGACTCCTTAGACTCCTATATATAGAAAGGAGGTTTTGTCATTTGAATCATCGAAGAATTGTTCATTTATGTAATGTTAAGGAGGTTGCCCCCTCAAAGAGGCTGAATTCTAAGGCGTTGATCTATCTTTTCTATCTTTTCTTGAAATGGTTTCATAACAGTCATAATGGACCATCAACCACATTAACTATCTAATACGGGTCTCTGATACAATCTGATTGCTTCAGTGGATGAATTTGACGTTCTCTGATGTTCTGTTGTACTTCCTCGAGCAGGTGAAGTGTAATATGAGCAAAGCTCCATGACTGATTAATGCTTTCAACTGCTCTTCCATTCACGGTTCTCTCTTCTTGATAAATGCAGTGGTTGTGGAGTAACTGCACCAGGTACTGGTAGTTGATCGTCGTTGTCCTTCGGGAGCACAAGACAGTCAAAGGAGGTGAAGACTGCATGGCGGAAGAATGGAGGAGGAAGATCAGTCGTTGAATCGCGTGGATCAACGGCAGGAATCATTTTGCAGAGGGTATCGGGAGAAAACGGGAGTGAACAAATGAGGGTCGTTGGATGGAACAGACGGATGGCGGAGATCGATTTCCAGGCGCTATCGAGAGACAATATGATCAGACAATCATGAGCCGTTGGATCTCGGGCGGGCAGATCCAACGGCTATCGGGCGGACAAGCTACGTGGGGTTTAAAGGCCGTGAGAGTGGTTTTGAGCGGCAGGCGGTATTGATCGCACCACTTTTGGCGTGTAGGCAGTAAACATACAACAGCCAGCGATTCCATTAGGATTGTGATGCGTGGTGGATGGGACAGGGTCAATACCACTTTCCCCGTGAGCTAACGTGCAGGCAGCTTGTGGCATCAACAGGAGCGAACATCGTTAGATTGTGGTGAACGCAATAGCCGGTGGGAAAATTAAATTGGGTTTAATGAGTGGGGAAAGTAGCGGAGACCGTCGAATCATGATGAAATGATTGAGCGGTGCAGGTTTAATAGTACGGGTTACCGTAGGAAAAGGCGCGCGGTCATGCTACCGTGGTTACATGGGTTTAATCCCTAGCGCCTAGGGGGCCGAAAGAACATAGGCTTTCACAGCAATTTAGAGGTGAAATGGAGGAAAACACATGCAGCGGGGGCTATGGGAGTACACAAAAATGGAGGAGCAGGAGAAGAACAACTGATGCACATCCTTTTTTGAGAGCAAACGACCCGATCAGGCCTGTATTTGATCCTCGAAATGCTGAATTGAATAGCAGAGCTAACACTGGCTCCTTCTGGGGATGAGATCCTCCCTGTGAGGTCTCAAGAACCTGCAGACTATTGCCTTTCTGATGAAAACAAATTAGCCAAAATTTCTAGTGCTCCATTGGGCATGGACTCTGATTGATACTACACTAAAACTGATAAGATAAAATATTTACAACTATAACGCCCCAAGACCTTAAACAACATAAATTTTCAGAAAACGCCCATTAACTGGGCCATCGAAAACTTCTTCTCCTCCCATACTTTTTAGTATGAAGGTGTTGTTCCCTTGAATCTGAGAAATGATAAAAGGTCCTGTCCAGAAAGCATCAAATTTCCCATGGTTACCCTTTTTCTCTTTCAGTGTAACCCACTTTAGAACCAAGTCTCCAATCTGAAAATTATCTGTCTTTGTCTTCCTGTCAAAAGCATCCTTGATCTTTTTCTGATGTGCTGCAGCCCTTTCAACCAGTTGTTCTTTGATGTACCTCTGCCAAATCAGTGATCCTTCGTGCCATGTCTCCTCCCTCACTATGTTCTTCTTGCAGGAATTTTGCCACAGGGAGAGCTAACTGAATTGGGAATATAGCTTCAGTGCCATATACCAGCTTGAAAGGAGAATTCCCTGTGGATCTCTTGGTGGTTACTCTGTCAGCCCACAGTGCATACCTGAGCTTAGAATCCCAATTCTTTTTATTGTTTTCTAATAGCTTTTTAATTATTCTTATCAAGCTTTTGTTGGAAGACTCTCCTAGTCCATTGCCTTGAGGGTAATATGAGGTGGAATGAACCAATTTAATACCCATTGCATCACACATTTCCCCCAATTCTTTTGCCCTGAAGGTTGTTGCATTGTCTGTGACTAATTTTTGTGGACATCCAAACCTAGTAAAGATGTGCTCTGTCAAAAACTTCATGACCACATTATGATCAACCTTTCTGGTAGGGATTGCTTCAATCCACTTGGTAAAATAATCAGTGGCTACTAATATCCATCTGTGTTGGCCACTGGAATGTAGATTGATTTCTCCAATGAAATCCAGGCCCCACTGCTGAAAAGAGGTCCTTTTGCATGTATTGGTTTCAAGGGCAAGGACTTCAATTGCTGCTTTCCTTCAAATCTTTGGCACCTGTCACAAGATTTAACAGATGAAAATACATCAGAAAATAAGGTGGGCCAATAGTACCCAGCTCTGAGAATTTTGTGGGTAGTAGTTTTCCAATAATGGTGCCCTCCACACATGTTGGAATGAAATGGCTGCATAACTTTTATTGACTATTCTTTGTCCAGACACCTCAAAAGCACTCCAGATGGATCCCTCCAGTAGAGCAGATTTTCATGGATACAATATTTTGTTGCCTTAAGTTTAACAGTTCTGACTTGACTTTGAGTAAGGCCTGGAGGGATTTCTAGCTTCAACAAGAATTTAACTATTGCAGAATACCAATCACAAGAAGCTAGATTTTCAGCCAGTGTCTGATTTTTTTCTGGTTCAACTGCTTCCTCTTCTTCTGTTTGACCACTTTCTGAAATTGAGCCCATGAGGTTTATGTCCAATGTTCTGCAATTTTCTTCAGCTAACAATCTGGCAAGACCCTGACCTCTGACAAGTTTGGTGGGCTTCAGTTCTATATTAAATTCAATTAGCTTTGCAATCCATTTAGCCCTTCTTCCATCAGCATCAGGTTGTGTTAAGACATCTTTTATTGCAACAGAGGGCACATATGAAATTATCTTGGAATGCAGAATGTAAACTCTGAAAGCTTGCAAAGATTTGATAAGAGCATATGCTTGTTTTTCAATAATGTCATACCTCAGCTCAGCATCCCTCAATGTTTTGCTGAAAAACGCCACTAGATGCTATGAACCTTCTTCGTCTGCTTGCAATAAAAATGCTACAAGGGTGTCATTAGAGGCAAAAGCAAATATATGAAACTCCTTACTGTAATATGGACTGTTTAAAGTGGGAGCCTCCATAATAGCTTTCTTGATGGACCCGAAATATATTCTTGCTGAATCAATCCATTTTATCTCTGACCCCTTCTTCAACATGAAGGTAATATACTTCACCAATTCTGCAAAATTTGGTATAAACCTCCTCACAAAATTAATCTTGCCCAGAAAGGATTGAATATCCTTCTTTGATCTTGGGACAGACAGGGTCTGTATCGCTTTTACTCTTTCTGGGTCAATTCGGACACCTGCAGCAGAAACAACATGTCCTAACAGCTTGCCTTCTTCTAAAGCAAATTGTGATTTTGTTGGATTGACTGAAATCCCAAACCTTTTGCATTTCAGGAACACCTTCTTCAAACGCTGTAAATGGTCCTAATGGTTGCTGGAGTATACTGTTATATCATCAAGGTAGATAAGGACAAATTTATCTTTCTCTCCCACAAATGCTATATCCATAGCTCTCTGAAAGGTGGCTCCAACATTCATCAGCCCAAAAGGCATCTTAGCATACATAAAAGTGCCCCAAGGAGTGGTGAATGCAGTCTTCTCTTGGTCATCTGGATGTACAGCAATCTGGTTATAGCCTGAAAATCCATCCAGGAAAGACATTACTTTGGCTCCTGAGACTTTTTGCAACAAGTGCTCCATCTTGGGTAAGGGATAATTGTTTTTATTTGAGCACTTGTTTAAGTTTCTGAAATCGATACACAGTCTGATTTCTCCACTTTTCTTCCTCACTACCACCAAGTTGGTTACCCATTTTGAATATCTGAGAGGGACTATGATTTTGGTAGCCAACAACTTTTTAATTTCTTTTTCAATAAGAGGGAGGAGCATAGGATTTATTGGTCTCAGCTTCTGTTTGAAAGGTATGGTGTCTTTCTCTAGAGGGATTTTGTGCTGAATAATCTTTTTATCATAGGTTTTCAAATCACTATATTCCCAGGCAAACACATCAGCAAATTGTTTTATTAAATTACAGTATTCAGTATTTTGGTCAGCAGACAGATGAGTGGATAGATTTATGTATCTAGGCTGACTTGGACTCCCTATATCATTCTTACAGACAGCAGATTGGTCTTCTTTTTGGGCAGCCTTGTAAGATACATCATTCTGGTCAAACAGTCTTTCTAAAGGAATTAAACCCTTAGGGATATGATTGCTAGGAAGCTGGACAATGCTATCTTTGCCAATTTTATTTCTAAGCTGGGACTGGGGGCTTTCTTCCAAGGCTTCATTTTCTTGGTCAATTTTCATTTAAGAAAATTCATCAATGACTTGCAGAAACCTATTTATTTCATCATCATCATCAAAAACTTTCCAATGCTGAACATTATCAGGCAATGATGGTCTATTTTTCATTTGGACTTCATAAACTAGTCTGGGAGGCATGGGAGGAATGAACATGCTAGCAGACGCAACAAGGGAATCAGCAAGCTGATTTTTGGCTCTAGGGATATATGAAATACAGAAATCATCAAAGGAATATTTGAGTCTCCATACCTCATCTCTGTATGCTTTCAGCCTTGGGTGCTTTGCTTGAAATGTTTTGTTTACTTGCTGAATGATCAAATCAGCATCTCCAAACACCCTTATGTTCCTGATTCCTCTGTCTTTAGCTGCATTAAGGCCCAATAGCAGAGCCTCATACTCTGCTATGTTATTAGTGATTTGAAAATCCAGCTTAAAAGACAGCGGTGTGCTTTTTTGTTCTGGAGATATCAGCACCACCCATGTTCCTGCAGTCTCCCTGGAACATGTTCCATCAAAGAACATCTCCCAAACCTGACTTCCTTGCTCTTTCTCGGCCTAGTTTACTGGTTTCCTGATTTGCATTGAGGCCTTTTGGGATTCTTCTATTTGGAGGATACATGCTCCAAAATCAATGTCCACAGCATATATGGGATGATTAGTAGGATTATTTTCATCACTAATGATGTATGCCAGTTGTGCTTCTCTGTATAATCTTTTGCTCTCTCCTCCAAACACTGGGACAGTGGCATAAGATAGATCATTCTATAATGTCTCACCTAATCTCTTAATCCATCCTCTAGACAGCAGCATGCCAAACTTGGGAGGGACATCTACTACCACAATATCTATCATCATACTCTTCATGGGCAGCTGAGTTAAGGTAATGGCCAGGACTTTGATTAATCCTAGGCATTTCACTTTCCTTGAACCAAAAGAGAATAAGTCATGATATGGTCTAGTGATGTGAAGGCCTAACTCTTCCATGACAGCTTTAGGCATCAAATTGTGGCTGGCCCCTATGTCTAGCAAGCAATTGTGGAGAATTTTGTCATGAATGGTCAAGGAGACATAAAATGATGGAGAATTATTATCAGCGGGTTCAATCATGGGGCTAAGCACAACTGCAGGCTTGTCATCTTACAAATCGACAGAGTCAGTGGAGGTTTGTGTGGTTTCTAGCTCAGGAGCTTCAAGGATAGGCTTTCTAAACACTTCACTCTTTACCAACTCTATCAGAGGCATAAATATTTTTAACTTCTGGACTTCTGACTCTAAACTGAACGAGGAAGGTTGCTTGTCAGAACCTCTTACCTCTTGAACTGGTGCTTTAAGGATGACTGGATCAGCTGTTGGTCTTCTCTGTCTGATATTCTGTGACTCTGTTTGGACAACAGCTCTTTGGGCAGGATTCTCCTTGACATTTTTTGCATTTTACCTCAGATTATATCTTTGCTATTCACCAGTCTGCAGAACAGCCACTCTGTCCCATTCTTGACTGATCTGGTCCTGCAGTCATGACTCTTCGTATGCAGCGAATGTCAAAGGGGCAGCACTGCCTTTATCTTCCATGCAGTGAATTTCATCCTTATCTTCAAAATGTTCCTCCTCCATGACTACATTTTGAAAAGGGGCTTTAACCATTTGACCTTCGTTAGCTTCTTTACCCCTCTGAATTATTTGTAACTGTTCATTTGCTCTTCTGAAAGGTTTGGATTTCTTGGAGCAAATGTATTATGTTGCTTTGTCTTTTCTGAATTTTGCTCAACCTTCAGCGTAGATATTTCAGCAGCCAATGACTCTATCATCTTAGTCATTTTATCTAATTAGGCTCTGAAGATGAAGCAGAGGAAGAAGAAACCTCACCTCTCTGCCTCCTTCTATCAGAATGTGTTTTGAGCTTTTCTGCAGCCATAGTATTAGATTCCACCTCTTGTGATGCATCTTGCATGTCAGGTAGAGTGGCACATCTTCTTTCTCTCAACAATAGGCAGGAATCAAAGTCAAAAGCATTGGCATACGTGAGTTTGGCAGAGGTGGGGGTAGGCTTTACCTCAGTTGGTATCTTACTATACATACGGTTAAACCTTTTATTAAAATCAAGCAATGATTCCCCATTCTCCCTCTTTAGGTTTCCAAACTCAGTATGGTAGTATAGCAAGTCTTTTTATCTCCCCAGTGCTTCAAAAATGCATCATCTAAGGCTTCAATATCAGCAATAGATCTAGGGGCTAGTTCTCTGAACCACTTTCTGGCCTCTCCATCAAGGCTCTGGACAAAAACTCTCATCCACACATCATTTTCACTTATATATAAGTTATCAGCATAACTATAGAAAGCCTCAAGGTGTTCTTTAACTGTTACTCCGACTGTGCCAGTAAACTTGGGCATATGTTTCTGATATTCTCCTGCAGGCATGGCATTCAGAGGAACAGGCACAACTAAAGGCCCATACCTAGCAGCTATGATTCTTTCTATCTTCGTAGGTGCTTGCTGGCCTGTCATGACTGGGGCATGTGGAAGGATACTGGCAGATTGAGTAGTATGAAACAATGCAATGGATGACAGAGACAAAGGGATGTTATGGACTGAATGGGAAGCTTTCTTTGGACTGAGATTCAAAGGGGAACTGACTGAGAAAGGAGCTTCATTAATCTCTGAAGGAATTTCTTTACTAACAAAGCTAGGCTCTAAATCTTCAAAGTGTATATCCTCAGCTATAACCTTATCTTTTAGAGATGCATAAGACTTCTTGGGCTTACCTGATCCTGATGCTCCTTTCTGTGATGTTTTCTTCAACTTAACAATCTTCTCAGGGTCAGGCACTGGTTCAGCTGGTGATTTCTGAGGATTTCTTCGAGTATGTCTCACAAACTGAGCCAGGACTATACTGTGGAGTCGCCAAAGGTTGGTCTTCCTCCAGTGGAGTCGCCAAAGGTTGGTCTTCCTCCAGTGGAGTCGCCAGATGGATGATTACAACCAGAAATGTGTCCAGACCTTGCCTATCATCAAAATCTAAAACTGTGTCATTTTCCCAGGGAAGCCGAGCTTCAACCTCCTCTCCCCTGCCACGGCGCCAATCAATGTTATCACCCCAAGAAACTCTCCTAGGTTGTATCTCAGAGATGCTCGGGAACATTACAAACTCAACAAAATGTTGGAAATGGATGAATGGAAGGAATGTTGGATATTCAAGCCAGATAACCACTTCTACTATGCTTAACTCCAGACATGGGTGAACACCCCCAGACTAAAAGGCTTTAGACCACCAATTACTCATAGTTTGAGGATTAAGTGAACATGGAGAATACTGACCACACCAGTGGATGCACAAGACCATGTGATGGCCGGCTGCAACCGGTAAAGAGGTCTGCAAATCTATTTCCTAATGCACAGACAGGATGACAGCTCTCTGGCACTAAGTAAACAGAAACCTGCATAGCACATTCAATGATACATACTAGATTCTAACACAGAGGTGGGATGACAGCCCCTCTAATGCTAAACATCAAGAGCACATGAAAAATACATAACAGGCACAGCCTAGAACAGAGTAGAAATGGAAAGTGAGCAATTAACAGCAAAAGAAGCTTGTATTAGCTGAAAATGAAGACCAGACGCTGCAAGTATCACAATAGTTACAGTTTCCAGAAGTTGAACCTTACATCAAAACAACAACCATCAACCCTCATCACATCTGTGTTTTGGGTATATATAGAGTTTGATTACAAAATGTTCTGCTATCCTATGCATGGAGGGGTCATAATGGACCATCAACCACATTAACTATCTAATACGGGTCTCTGATACAATCTGATTGCTTTAGTGGATGAATTTGACGTTCTCTGATGTTCTGCTGTACTTCCTCAAGCAGGTGAAGTGTAATATGAACAAAGCTCCATGATTGATTAATGCTTTCAACTGCTCTTCCCTTCACGACTCTCTTTTCTTGATAAATGCAGTTGTTGTGGAGTAACTGCACCAGGTACTGGTAGTTGATCGCCGTTGTCCTTCGGGAGCGCAGGACAGTCAAAGGAGGTGAAGACTGCATGGCGGAAGAATGGAGGAGGAAGATCAGTCATTGAATCGCATGGATCGATGGCGAGAATCGTTTTGCAGAGGGTATCGGGAGAAAACGGGAGCGAACCAACGAGGGACATTGGATGGAACAGACAGATGGCAAAAATCGATTTGCAGGCACTATCGAGAGACAATATGATCGGACAATCATGAGCCGTTGGATCTCGGGCAGACAGATCCAACGGCTATCGGGCGGACAAGCTGCGTGGGGTTTAATGGCCGGGAGAGTGGTTTTGAGCGGCGGGCGATATTGATCGCACCACTTTTGGCATGTAGGCGGTAAACGTACAACAGCCAGCGATTCCATTAGGATTGTGACGCGTGGCGGATGGGACAGGGTCAATACCAAATTCACCGCGAGCTAACGTGCGGTCAGCTTGTGGCATCGGGAGGAGCGAATGTCGTTAGATTGTGGTGAACGCGATCGCCGGTGGGAAAAGTAAATTGGGTTTAATGAGCGGGGAAAGCAGCAGAGACCGTCGGATCGTGATGAAATGATCGAATGGTGCGGGTTTAATCGCACGGGTTACCGTAGGAAAAGGCGCGTGGTCATGCTACCGTGGTTACATGGGTTTAATCCCTAGCGCCTAGGGGGCCGAAAGAACATAATCTTTCACAACAATTTAGAGGTGAAATGGAGGAAAACACATGCAGCGGGGGCTATGGGAGTACACAAAAATCGAGGAGCAGGAAAAGAACAACTGATGCACATCCTTTTTTGAGAGCAAACGACCCGATCAGGCCTGTATTTGATCCTCGAAATGCTGAATTGAATAGCAGAGCTAACACTCTCCCAAGTGTAACCACCATATCCATGCTCGTTGATGACCTGTCACATAGTTACATAAGTAACCCTTGAGCCATTTGTTAACTATGTTCATCTACCCGTCTGTCTGGGGGTGATAACTAGTGCTCAGGGTGAGCTCAGTTCCCACTAGTCATAATAGATCTTGCCAAAATCCTCCCATGAACCTATTGTCCCGATCACTGACAATGGTCTTTGGAAGACCATGTAGCCGAAACTTGAGGCTAGCGCATGCATGATGGCTAGCATCTCCTTGTCATAGATAGAGTAGAACATCTCCTTCCACCGCATAAGTTATTCCTTGATAAACTTGCTCCTCAACCTTCTCTCTTGTACCTCTAGTATCTCAGGAATTAGCACTAGATGCCCCTCTTCAGCCAAAGGTGGCAACTCGGATGAAGTAGTAATCTACTTCCCTACTACCTTCTTCAGGCAAGATACATGGAAGACATTATCAATTTTTCTCCCCTCTAGAAGCTATAGCTCATATGCCACTTCACCTACCCTTCTAACAATCCTGTAAAGTCCATAAAACCAGGGAATCAATTTCTCTGCACCCTTCTTCTTGAGGGAAGATTGTCTATATGGTTGCAAGCGTAAGTAGACCAAGTCTCCCACCTCGAAACTCCTCTCCACCCAGTGTCGATCTGCATAAAATTTCTACCTATTTTGTGTTGTGCACAAGTTGTCCTTGAGTGCTTCGAGGATATCCTATCACTCTTGGACCCAATCTTTGGTCATGGGGGCCCGACTATCACCGAACGCCATATCTACAAAGGATAATGCATCATAGCCATACAATGATTTGAAAGGTGATATCCCAATCGACATGTGGTACAAACAGTACTCGCCCAATTGCAACCATTTCACCCACGCTCTCTGCTGTCTTGCTACATAGTTTCTCAAGAACCCCTTGAGCCACTTGTTTACTAACTCTAACTTTCCATCCGTCTGTGGGTGATAACTCATACTAGGGGTGAGCTTTGTCCCTACCAAATGAAATAACTCTGCCAGAATCTGCCCATGGATCTGTTATCTTGATCATTGACTATGGTCGTGGGTAGACGTGCAACTTGAAAATCTCCCTGAAAAACAACTCTTCCACCTAAGACGCTGAACTACTGGAAGGTGCGAAGAAGTGGGCATACTTAGTCAGTCAGTATACCACCACATATACACAGTCCCTTCCTTATACTGAAGGCAACCCAGTGATCAAGTCCATAGAAATGCTCCCCCACTTTCGTTTGTGAATAGGGAGCAACTGCACAGTCTTGCTAGGTGCGTGTGTTCATCCTTGTTCTACTGACAAATGCTACACACACACATACCTCAAAGCATCCTCCTTGAGGCCCTTCTAAGTGAACCTCTCCCTAATTTCCCTATGTAGGTTTAACCTCGTACATAAGTTACCTACATACGAATTCTAAAAAATATAAAATAAACAATGGTGAGAGCATAACACATAAAACAAATATACACAAAGATTTCCCCTAGATCCCAAAACTGGGACTACGAGATGGATTTTTCATTATATTCCTTTCAATGTTACAATACATATATATATACATGCTGAAGCACATAAACCCCAATCCATTAACCCTGGATTAGAACATAACCGTAGTTCCCTTGATCGGATCTACAAAATACCATGGACCGAAAACCATCGCGCTCACAACCATGTGCGAAAACCATGCACAAAACCATATGTAGGTTTGCCCACCTAATATAGGGTCCAAAAAAAAAAATATCAAATGCTACCTCGGACCCCGTAGATGGGGGTTGCCACCCCCCCTATGAACCCCGCTACGCATCGGCGCAATGAAGGGGGGGCTTCGACCCCCCTCTATCCCCCCGGTTTAACTACTAGGGCTAGTCGTAGAAAGAATATAACACAAGCCAACACCGTGTAAGTTTTTAGACAATCTAGATGGCCTACTAGTGGGTAAATATGTGCTATATGTATCACCCTATTTTTTAGTTGTGACTTGGGCACCATATAAATTGTGTGCTTATAATAAAGAATGTCCTGCACAACTTTGTACCTGTTGTCTGGTATTTTCCCATCTAAGATCTTGCATGCCATCCTGTTCTTAGAATACTCTACCAACAATTGGGATTTCTAGTCCAAGGTAGTATATATGAAAGAGTATGTCACAGGCCTCCTCGAAAGTGTGTCAACAACCATATTATTTTTCCCTTTAACATACCCAATCTCAAAATCATACGCCTCTACCTTGCTCACCCACTTATCTTGCTAGTCATTTAATTCCTTCTGATCTAGGAAGAATCAAAAGCTATTGTGATCAGTTTTGACTTTAAACTGGTTGGCCACCAAATATGGCCTAAACTTAGCTAGTGCGTGCATGATGCCGAGAATCTCTATGTCATAGATAGAGTAGCACTGCCCATAATCATAGAGCTTCATGATCTCAAAAGTTATGGGGTGGTTATTCTGCAACATTACTGCTCCAATCCTATCAAAATAATAGGAGGCAGTTTTATCAAAATAGTTAATTATTTTTAATGGGTCCCTAAGTCTAACTTAGGAAATTAAAATAATTAAAGGGTATTAATCTAACTGTGGGTGAAACTTCTATAAGAAGACAAGGATCAAGCCAAAATTATCTAAGCCATTGATTAGAAGTTAATTTGGGTTGTTGGTTGCCCAACAGAAAGATATAAGAAGAGGCTTGAGGGGCACTTGGAGAACACATAGAGGGGAGATTAGAAGTTTGATTTTCTGAAGCAAAGCAACTTCTAGAGAGATTTTCGATAGTGATATTTTGCAGTGAGGGGCAGGGATAGTATCCAAAAGGAAATCTTTGTTGGTCGTAGAATACTCAGCAGAGAAGGCAGAGAGAGATCCAGTAGAGGCAGCATAGAGCCAAAGAGGTTGACACAGAGCCACGAAGGGCAACATAGAGTCAGCACAAAAGCCAAAAGGGAATCCGAAAATTTGCTGAAGGAATCGATTGCAGAATCTGGAATCTGGGGTGTGAGACCGAGAGGTGAAAATCGAATTTCATAGGCAGTAGATCGATCAGCTGAAGGGGTGACGCTGTCCCTAGAGTGTGTAACGCTGGTGTTATCACTTAGAATTGCAGTCAATGTATGTAATGATGTCCAAAAAATTTCATATTCAAAAAAGAGTTGTCTAGTGGTTATGTTCCTATGTGTGTTACTTAGGGATCATGTTTTAAAAAGGTATTGATGTGAGTCATTTTCAAAAACCGTTTATCATCCTCCATCATAATTGTTTAAGGCATGTCTTGTCTTGTTTGCATCATTGGTCCTTTGCGCAGTTTCGCAGCGCAGTCTGATTGGCCAATTTGGCAGCGCAATAATGTTTCCGCCTTTTCGTAGCGTGTCAATAATCAGCCATTTCGTAGCGCATTTCGTTAATTTTTAACTGTCTGCGCTACGAAATCGGGGATTCGGGGATTTTGCAGCGCGTTTTCTTGAAATGTCAAATCTGGGGGGATGAGTCATTAGGTCCGTCCATATATTGTCAGTTGATGTCCTCTCCAGGTCATTATGGGTCATCATTCCGCCATGAGGTTCAGAACCACGCACATAAACATCATTCAAAGTGATTTTATGATGTATGGTAGTGTCGTGATATTTGTTATTAGTGCGTAAACTGACTTGCTTATAGGACAAGACTGTTGAAGCGCAAAGGAGCCCGAGTTTTCATTTAAAAGAACCTGATTGCAAGCGAGCCTGCATTCCAAAGTTCGAAGTTGCCTTTTGAGTGGAAGCTGCTGTTAGTTCTCTGTCCGAAAGTTTTCAAAGTAAAATGGAAAAGAGGGAGCATCGATCCGGTAGGTGTCAAAGAACAGAACTGGAGGGGATTGATCTTACGTTAAAGGATGAAGGTGTAGCAAGAGCTTTTAAAAATGCTGGTTGCTGGAGGTTTTGTGAGAAGTTGCAGGGAGGGCATGCAGAGGTAACAAAAGCTTTTGCATTGAATTTTACTGGTTTAAACTCTAAGGTGTCAATGTTAGAATTCCCTGTATCTCCAGAAGCCATTTCTAATGTGACCGAGATTCCTAGAGGGGGACATGAATGGTTCAAAAATTTCAAGTTCGATATGAGCTCCTGTAAGGAATTTTTGAAGGAGCCTTATGTAAATGAGGATCTTACCAAGGCTGTGCCAAGGAGTTACTTGAAGGAACATTTTGCACTGCTCCTTACAGGCATCCAAAAATATTTAACATGCGAAGGGAGGTATAACAAAGTTTATTCCTATCATTTTAAACTTTTGTTACATTTCACAGGCAAAGCATCAATAGATATCCCTTTCTACTTGTTCAGAAGCCTTAGTAAAATGTGTGATAAAATTCAATTGAAAAAAGATGACTGTGAAACATCACTGTTTCACCATGGTTTGGTAAAGCTGTTAGTGTTAGATGGTTTGCAGAAGATTGGTAAAGATTGGAGCTCCTTTATTTTTATGGCTGGCTTTCAGAGCAAGACAGGCCTCACTCCATTGCCTGTTAGGGAAAGAGAAGAAACAATTGAGGAGCCTACTCTTGCTGACCTTAGAAAGGAGATGAAAGATCAGAAGAAGTCCAAAACCAAGTTGAAGAAACCAGTGAAGCCCTTGGTAGTCAAGGAGACACCTCAATCATCATCAAAAGAGAAGCTCAAACAGAAGAAGGATGCACCTGGACCAAGTGAAGTTGAAAGGGTATCAAGAGTAAAAACCAGAGGTCAGTTAAGCAAGGAGAAAGGTAAGTCAATTGCTGTTGAAGAAAGTCCTGTGTCAAAAGCTAGTTTAACTGATTTACTTGATGCAATTGAGCTTGAACAAGATCAGTCAGTACAGATTGAGCCAATAGAGTTTGAACAGGACCAGCCAGTGCAGCCAATGCACATTGACTTAACCCAATCCTCACCAGAAAGTATGAAGAAATCAAAGGCTTCTAAAAGGTTACGTTTTGAGGAGCCTAGTGAAGAATATGTGTTTAAGCCACGGAGGCCAATTACAAGAAGACAAATGAAAGAGGCCGAGAAAGTGCAGAAAGAGGAGGCAGCTGTAAAAATGCCTAGCACAGAGTTTCTTGAAGTTTTGACTAAAACAATGCATGCAGCCAGGCAGAAAGACAAGAGTAAAAAGGTTATTATTAGTCAAGGAGGAAATGTCATAGCTATCAAGAACCAGGCAGGAACAACCCAGGAAGAAGTGGCCCAGATAAAGGATGTTTCTAGAGAACGTGCAGTGAGGTATGCTAATTATAGAAGGGCTGTATTAAAAGGCAACACAAGCCTAGTGGGTCAAGCTGACTCGGGGTCTGATGTATTTTCATGGATGGTACCAGCACTTAAGCAAGCAAAACTCATAAGAAAGATGAACATGAGCCTGAGATCAGAAAATAAGGCTTTGAAGAAAGAGGTTAGCAGTTTGAAGGAGAAGCTAGGTAAACTAGCTCACTGATTTAAAAGGAAAGGTGTTTTTCAAGTTTTGATAAATTTTGGTTTAAGCTCCATCATTTTGAAACTATTTAGGTCCCTAACACCTGTACAAAATGTCTGAGGAAATCATGAGTTTAAGCAGAAAACGCTTCAAGATAAATATGTTATGTTTTGATAAAAACAGCAGTTTCGTAGCGCGCGCTACGAAACTGCTGTAGATGCTGTTTTATAAAAAAACAATGAATTTGATGATGAGGTCAGCGAATTTTGAAAGGAATGCCTCGAGGACTGGAGGGAGATCATACAAGGCTATCATAGCAATTCAAACAGTGACAGGTGTAAGTTTTGGAGAAAAGGTGAAATATTTTGCTTTTTGCTAAAGTTTGCTTAAAGGTACTTTATGACCGAAATACTAGGGTTCTGGTAGGGTTACCGGAATTTTGGGTTTGTACACCTGTTCAGTCCACAAGGCATCCAGATCATGAGACATATGGTGTTATGCGTTGTTATTGAGGAATTAAAGAGCTTGGAGCGGGGTCTTTAAGTGGTAAAGAATAATGGAAGACAGGGACCATGAAAACAGGGCACTCCTCTTTACTAATTAATGAGCCATCTACACAGCTAGTATCCGAGGCCAGCTCATTCAGTGAATGCTCCTTCAACATATCTCGGCCACAACAGAAAATGTACAGGTGTCAAAGCTCAAGAAAGGCATCATGCATACGAGGAGATAGAGTTAGAATTTCAATGTGATTAGGACTCTATGTAATTACAGCACAATACCTTATGTATTTAATAAGTTTGTTTAGAAATAGATAAGGTTAGTTAATGATGGATCATCGAGCTCCCCTCATGCTGGAGGAGGAGACTCGAGGTAATTCTAGTTTGGTTTTCCTATATATAGAAAGAACTCTGATGTAAGTAGGGTTGGAGATTTATGAAAAAACAGAGTTTTTATATCAGCTTATGTAAAAGACTTTTGACAGTAATATGAAGATTACTTTTTCTTCCCAAGATTCATCATGTGTTCAAATGCTCAGAATATATGTGGTTTTGTTTTTATCCTTTATGTTTTACAGCTCACTAAATATGCAATCACTCTGAATTCACCTAGTGCTCAGACTTCCTGTGTATGTTTATGAGTTGAGGTTCTTTTTGAGAAATGTTCTGAGGGTTTAAACATTATATGCCTTGGCTTCCATGATTGAGTAGTTAATAGTTTACTGCAGAGGTGTTTGACTCCATGAGCCCAATGGAAGAAGTGTTATTTCGTTGTTCCAACCAGCTTATTTTCATGTACTGTTTGAAGAGTTAGCCATCTTTTCTTGTTCTTAATTCATATCAAGAATCTGTGAGAGAGCCCTCTCTGACTAAGGAGGCTAAGCCTTAGTCTAAAGCCTGGTTTGAAATAGTTGCATGAGATCTTGCTAAGTAGCAGCCCTTAGTACGCGATTTTGTGATAACAGCTGGGTTGACGTAGTGACTGCGCAGAGGCATCCAAGGGTAGTGCATTCAGGGGCTAGATTAGCTAGGATTTCCAATGATAGTGTGAGGTAACCTCACTTATCTCTTTGTCAGTGATATTCTCTGTAACTAGATTGTCGGGAAGGCATCCAGATATTGTATTCAGAAATTAATATTGCTTAATAATAAAACCCTCAGTTGTTGCACCAGTTTTCCCGCATTGGGTTTTTCCGGAGACATTTGTCCAAAAATAACTATGTAGATGTGTTGTATGTTTCTTTCTTGTTTAGTTTCTTGTTTTCGCGTATTAATTTAAATAATGAAGGCTGCAGTTGTATTTACTTCGATATTTACCCTAGAACACATTAAATAACTTGTACGGATTAACAAGTAGGAGAACTAACATCAGTTGCTGCGGTAGGGATTCCGGGTTTAGGAATTTTCACAAGGCCTCCCCAAAATTTTAGGGAATTTCGACATTGGGGTTGTGAGATATCCCAAGCCTTAGCCTCAAGATTGGTTTTTGCCCTATGTTTCCCTAGGCTAATTCCTAGGATCATTTCTCACTTCAACTAAAAATCAATTCTTTGGTTCCCATATCCTCCTTGTTTAGGTCAATTCTATCATTGGTTGCTAAACTCCTTCCTCTTAACCTAACCTGGGTCCACTTGGTCTCGTGTGGTCCCATACCTTTGAAAACTCAACTCTTCAAAAACCACTTGGGAAACCAAGTTCAACAAGGATTTTAAGGTTTTGGAAACTCCTTTACAATTCACACACCTTAAACTTAGCCCTTAAATCCTCATCCTCTTCTCCTAGAAAGCTTTGTACCTTTCTTAAGAAAAAAGCAAGTCCCATTCTTGAGCCTCCCCTAGGAAAGGATCCCTGAGATCTCTTCACACACATCTTATTTAATCTATCCTTTATAAGTGATTCTCTATATATCGGGTCTCCTCCCATCGGTGAAAGTCTGTAAAAAGTAGGAAGCTTTAGCTATGGTGACAGTGGAATTCAGCTTCATTGTTGCTATTGACCTAGAAAGTGCCCCTCTAAGACCCCCTACTAGTTGAGCGGTAACAAGTATTTCAAGGATGAAAATTTCCTCCCTAGTGGAAAAGAGTTATTCGATAAAGCTCGAAGGAAAGAAGAAGAGGTTGAGGTATACAAGAAAATTGATGCTAGCTATTATGGCTACATGGATGACAAGGAGAAGATCTTGGATAAAGTTGATGTTGAAATTTCTAAGTCTATCGGTTACAAATTTAATCTGTATTCTTCCGCTTTATTTCTTCTACTTGTTAATTTCGAACAAGTTATTTAAAACATATAAATAACAAAATAAACACAATACAGTCTCAACATCTACAGATCAACAGTTGAAAGAAAACAAACACACAAGTGACACCGTTATTTTTGGACAAATGTCCCCGGAAAAACCCAATGCGGGAAAATCGGTGCAGCTATTCTGAGGGTTTATTATTATGTTGTATTTCCTTGAGTACAACTGGGTGCCAAACTGGCTCACTCGACAGAGAAAAACAACCGACAGTAATACCTCTCTATTCGGAAACAAGTATTCAAAAAACCTATCCCAAGAAACCCTCTCCAACAACTCCGAAGCACTGCGTCAGCCTCCTACTGCTATGCGTCGGCCTCAGAACCCTCTGAGTTAGCCCTCTGAGGCACTGCGTAGCCTCTGGGACCCTTTGCGTCACTCTTGTTTCCTTCTGCGTGGATAACACAGGTCCTCTGGCCTCTGCATTGTCTCCGCTGGGCTCTGTGTGGCCTGCTCTGGTTGCTGCTTCTCGCTCTCTACCTCTGCGCTGGTGTAATATTCCTAATTAGCCATGGCTAATTGGAATATTCGATTTTGCTCAATTTTGCCTTCTATAGTTATTTATAAATAAAAAGGTGAGGAAAGGGGGACATAACTCACTTTATGAATTAAGTCACTCCCTAGTAGCACAACGTTGTAACTTAAAAGGGGAGCCAAGGGGGCCCAAGGACCATGTAGAGAAGGGGCCCACGTAGACACTTGGAGGGACTGCGCAGATGGAGAAAGAACATGTGGCAAGAGAGAGCTACGTTGGAGGAGGTGGGCCTTAGGGTTTTGAGAGAGGCCAATGCTATAAAGGAGAGAGGAGCCTCCTCATTTTGATCATTTGATTATGTTGCATTTGAGCTAGTCATTTCGACTTAGAGCACACTGGCTGTTTAGCCTGTATGTAGCGCTGTTTAGTGCATCGAGTGTCTCCGTTCGAAGATCTCACCCTTAGCCCCGGAGGACTTCGAGTGCCTGCTTAGGCAAGGTAGTTTCATCAGTCTTTTGCAGGAGGAGCAATCTTTGGAGTTGAGGAGGAGCTGAGCATTTGATGATTGCACAGTCTTGAGAGGGGAGGACGCAGTTTCTTTTGGTAGGAGCTCAGGACTGGGTTTTGTGGAGAATTTGAGCTTGGAGAGTGAGCAAGGGATCAGCCCTTGCATATTGGAGGATTTTGGGAGAGTTTTGGGTAGAGTTTTGGAGGACTCTGTTCAGGGGCAGCGCAGAGCCTTGAAGGGTTGCGTAGATCCCCAAGGGGGTGATTTTCGGGGGTCAGCTATTTTAGAAAAGCTTTCTGTGCTTTTCTGGGTTTATTGAGCAGAGGCTGATTCCAAAGTTTCAACATTTTTTGAGGAGGGGAACAGCCCCAGATCTTCATTTGATTCCAGCAGTAGCAGCACACAACAGTTCTCCGACAGTTTGGACACAGAGAGGCCATTTCCTTACCATTCTGAGTGTATTTCTTCACTTGCCTTGTGCAAGTCGAGGTGATATATTTTTTATCACCTCTTGTACTCTTTCCATTGCTCAGTATAATAAAATGGCTTAGCATTTCTCTCTGCATTTCTCGAGTATCTGCTTATATTCCATGTATACATTATTGTATGTTGCACTACTATTATTTCTCTGCTTGGAGTTTGCTTGTGTTTGAGGGATATCTTTGATAAGGGATATTACAGTGGTATCAGAGCATAGATTTGGCTCAGCCTGTGGAGCTAGTAGTCTATGACACCGAGGGAGAAACCCTACATCTGTTACAGAGGTAGAAAATACAGAGATATTGAGCGTAGGTTGGAGAACACCTACAGAGAGGGAGACTATGTTCGGGTGGTGGACACAAAACAGGAGGAGCCTGTGGTGAACACAGAACAGGAGAAGCCTGTAGTGGACGCAGAGCAAGAGGATCTGATGGCAGATGAGGACGGGAAGAGATTTCCGGACATGCTCCTCAAATTAGTACAGGATCTGTCGAGGCAGATCGAGGTGATGGGGCAGAGATTCACAGCGGTGGAGGCTAGACAGCGTGAGAACCCACGGGTTTTCCAGGTTGGTGAGGGATCGGGTACATCCCACCATTTGCCAGAGCAGGGTGCCACTTAGCATGATACTACTCAGCAGATGGCCTCACATGCCCCTACACACTCTACCATGCCCACTTTCCTAGGAGCGACACGGGGGCCAGGGCCCAGCAGGAGGCAGAGCCCGATCATATGGGCGATTATTTTGTAGAGTACCAGGTCTATGGGCAGGAGTTCAGGGATGCTCTCTCATTCAGAGACTTTGTTCAGCTTCAGCGGGATATTAGACCCCGCGACCATCGCAGAGGGTACTGGCATTATCATGATGGAGACACCCACCGCACAGTTGATAGATTCCACTTGCCTACGTTTGATGGCTCATCAAATAGTTCGGCAAAGTCTTGGGTGGAGAAGGTGGACATCTATTTCCGGCTTAACCAAATGTCAGAGGCAGAGGCCATCAAGGTGGCGACAATACATTTGGATGGTGAGGCCCAGGACTGGAGGTTCCATGGGTTGGTTACACTCGGACACTCCACGGTGACAACATATGCCGAGTTCACCAGGAGACTGATAGAGAGGTTTGACCAGAGGGAATCGGAACAACACTTTTTTGAGTTGACGAGGCTCAAACAGACCGGGAACCCAAAGACCTACATTGCAGACTTCTTGAGGTTTTCAGTGATGGTGCTAGATCTATCCACGACACGGAGGATCTACATGTTTGTTGAGGGGTTAACAGAGCCACTTCGGGGTCTAGTCAGATCCACTAGACCAACCACACTCCAGGATGCCATTAGCAGGACCCGGGACTTACAGGATGCCTTACCCAGGACCCGGAGACCTTACCCCCAGAGACAGGCTTTCCAGCCTAAGGGGAAGGATGTGAGGGTTCCGCCTCCAAAGGGGAATCCAAGACGAGCATAGGTTGATGATGATGCCAGGAGGGAGCTGAAGAAGAAGCGGTTGTGCTTTACTTGTCAGGAGTCGTGGATGTGCTGCTAGCAAAGAACATTTTATTGAAGTCTTCTCCGAGAGCAACGGGGAAGATGATGAGGAGGATGACGTGGAGGCAGGAGATAGTCATGCTGCATAGGATCTTTTGTCACCTCCATCACCAGTAGCAGGTGGTGCAACTTTTGCACCTACCAGAGGGGCCCTGCAGCATTGCGAGGAGTTCCCAAGTATTTGACCCTGCGCATATGGGGGACAGTACGTGGCCAGCGAGTATTAGTTTTGGTTGACAGTGGGGCAACCCACAACTTCATCGATGCACAGATGGTTGATCGAAGAGGTATACAGACAGAGAGCTTCGATGGCTTTTCAATTTTGGTCCCAGGAGATCAGACCATGGTGTTTGCTCATTATGTTCCAGAGTTATCAGTGACGATGGGCACCTACACACTGACTGGCCACTTTTTCATGATCGATATTCCAGACACCAACATGATACTGGGTGTTCAGTGGCTTATCACTCTAGGGAAGGTCACGACAAATTGGAAGGCCCTAGAGATGGAGTGAGATGATGAGAAGATAGGCAGGCATGAGAAGATACAGGGACAGCACACATATCCGCCTCAGACTGTTTCGGCTCATCGGATGGAGGCAGTATTCTGAAAGGGAGACATAGAGTGGGCAGTGGAGCTGCGTGCATCAGAGGCAGGGACTACAGGGCAGACGGTGCACCCAGAGATACAGTCCATCCTCGACCAGTATGCCACAGTTTTTGGGGAGATTCCGCTGGGACAGCCACTGGACCAAGGGTTTGAGCACACCATTGAGCTTGAGCAGGGCATACAGGCAGTGATTACTACCCCCTATAGGCATCCCAAGGCCTATCAGGATGAGATTGAACGGCCATTTAGGAGTTGCTGGCTCTTGGGCACATTCGGCCAAACATGAGTCCTTTTGCTTCTTCCGTGGTGTTGGTGAAGAAGAAGGATGACACATTGAGGATGTGCATTGACTACAGGGCCTTGAACAAGAAGACCCTGAAGAACAGGTACCCCATACCCAGGATCGATGAGTTGATGGATGAGTTGAGAGAAGCACGGTTCTTCTCAAAGATTGATTTGAGATCTAGGTACCATCAGATTCGCGTGAGGGAGTAGGACATTCCCAAGACCGCCTTCAGGTGTCACTATGCGCACTTTGAGTTTTTGGTGATGCCCTTCAGGCTAACCAACGCCCCAGCTACATTCCAGTCCTGCATGAATCACATCTTCCGTAGTCACTTAAGGAAGTTTGTGTTGGTGTTCTTTGATGACATTCTCATTTACAGCAGGACTTGGGAGGAGCATCTCCAACACATTGAGACAATGTTGCGCATCTTGGAGGAGCAGTAGTTCTATGCCAAGCTCTCCAAGTATGAGTTTGGGTTGATGGAGATGTTGTACTTGGGACACATCATAGGGGCGGACGGAGTGAGAGTCCACGAGGAGAAGATCAGGGCCATCATAGATTTGCCGGAGCCGAGGAACATGACAAAACTTTGGGGATTCATTGGCATTTGTACTTACCACCGCAAGTTCGTCAAGAGTTTCTCAAATCTTGTTGCACCCCAGACAGATCTAACGAGGAAGGGGGCATTCAGTTGGTCGGATACAGCGCAGCGAGCCTTTGACTGACTCAAGGAGGTTATGAGCAGCTGCCCAGTGCTTGCATTGCCGAATTTTTCACAGCCATTTGTTTTGGAG
Source organism: Pinus tabuliformis (assembly GCA_031772625.1). Classification (NCBI taxonomy): domain Eukaryota; kingdom Viridiplantae; phylum Streptophyta; class Pinopsida; order Pinales; family Pinaceae; genus Pinus; species Pinus tabuliformis. The sequence goes on along the minus strand of CM062807.1, from coordinate 832,197,445 downwards.
TGTGATGCGTCGGGTGAGGGGATCGACGCAGTGTTGATGCAGGAAGGTCACCCTATAGCCTTTGAGAGCCGAAATCTCCTTCCGCATGGGAGGTTGTATTCTATACACGACAAGGAGATGCTGTCCATTATGCATGCATTGGCCAAATTCCGGCAGTATTTAGTGGGTAACAGGTTCAGGGTGAGGACTGATCACAATAGCCTCAAGTTCTTTTTGGAGCAGAAACAACTATAAGAGAGGCAGCAGAAGTGGATCAGTAAGATCCAAGCGTATGACTTTGACATTGAGTATGTCAAGGGTAAGAACAACGTGGTAGCAGATGCCCTTTCACGTAGACCAGCCACGTTGTCTCTTAAGAGCTTGGACATAGACTGGAGGGCTCGACTCTTAGTAGAGTACTCCAAGGACAGATTTGCATGTGAGGTTCTGGATGGGCAGGTGGGGAATGACAGGTACAGGGTAATCGATGAGATCATCTACTATAGGGACCAGATCTTCTTGATTGAGGGATCTCAACTCAAGAAGAAGATACTTTAGGCATCACATGATTCACCATTGGCCGGCCATCAGGGGTTTACCAAAACCTACAGGGCCATTAGAGAGAGGTTCTCATGGAAGGGCCTCAAGGAGGACGTACTCCAGCATATCCGGGAGTGCAAAATTTGCTAGAGGAACAAGGGGGAGATGAGCCATCCTGCAGGATTATTGTAGCCTCTTCCCATTCCAGAGGGGGAATGGGAGAATATTTCGATGGACTTCATCACAGGGTTGCCCATGGTGCAGGGCAAGGATTGTATCTTTATCGTCATTGATCGACTGAAAAAGTACGCACATTTTTTCGCCATATCCGCACACTACACAGTAGCGCAGGTGGCCGAGCTGTTCTTCAGAGAGGTCTTCAGGCTACATGGTCTTCCTAAGACCATCATCAGTGACAGGGACAACCGTTTCATGGACGGGTTTTGGCAGGAGCTTTTCCGGTTGGTGGGGACGGATTTGACACTGAGTACCAGTTATCACCCACAGACGGACATGCAGACAGAGATAATTAACAAGTGGCTGGAGGGCTACTTGTGTAACTATGTCAGTGGGCAGCAGCAAGCATAACTGAAATGGCTACATCTGGGGGAGTACTGCTACAACACTACACATCACATGTCCATTGGTATGTCACCATTCTATGCTTTATATGGATATCATCCTTTATCTTTTGCTGACGTGATGTTTGGTGCTAGCAAGGCTCCAAGAGCCAAGATTTGGATCCAAGAGAGTCAGGATATCCTCCGAGCTCTCAAGGATAATATGGCTACAACGCAGAACCAGCAGAAGCTGTATGCTGATAGGGGTCGGGTGGAGAGACAATTTGAGGTAGGGGACTTGGTCTACCTACGATTACAGCCATACCGACAGTTGTCATTGAAGCAGAAGGGAGCTGAGAAGCTCATGCCCCACTTTTATGGGCCATACATGGTGATATGCAGGATTGGACAGTTTGCGTATGAATTGGAGCTGCCCCAAGGCAGCAAGATTCATAACGTTTTTCATGTATCATGCCTGAAGAAAGCATTGGGGCAGCAAGTGACAATGACAGATGAGCTACCACCCATGGATGATGAGGGGAATTTGGTGTTGCAGCCAGAGGCTATTATTGATACCAGGGAGAGGCAGCTACGAAGCAGGACAGTCCGAGAATTCTTGGTGAGGTGGAAGAATTTACCGGATGAGGATGCCACTTGGGAGAGTGAGAAATTTTGTAGCATCCATCACTTCAGTTGTTTGAGGACAAGCAACATTGTGTCAAGGGAGACTGTAATATTCCTAATTAGCCATGGCTAATTGGAATATTCAATTTTGCCTTCTATAGTTATTTATAAATAAAAAGGTGAGGAAAGGGGGGCATAACTCACTTTATGAATTAAGTCACTCCCTAGTAGCACAATGTTGTAACTTAAAAGGGGAGCCAAGGGGGCCCAAGGACCATGTAGAGAATGGGCCCACGTAGACACTTGGAGGGACTGCGCAGATGGAGAAGGAACACGTGGCAAGAGAGAGGCTACGTTGAAGGAGGTGGGCCTTAGGGTTTTGAGAGAGGCCAATGTTATAAAGGAGAAAGGAGCCTCATCATTTTGATCATTCAATTATGTTGCATTTGAGCTAGTCATTTCGACTTAGAGCACGCTGGCCGTTTAGCCTGTCTGCAGCACTGTTTAGTGCATCGAGTGTCTCTGTTCGGAGATCTCACCCTTAACCCGGGGGACTTCGAGTGCCTGCTCGGGCAAGGTAGTTTCATCAATCTTTTGCAGGAGGAGCGATCTTTGGAGTTGAGGAGGAGCTGAGCATTTGATGACTGTGCAGTATTGAGAGGGGAGGACGCAGTTTCTTTTGGTAGGAGCTCAGGACTGGGGTTTTGTGGAGGATTTGAGCTTGGAGAGTGAGCAAGGGATCAACCCTTGCATATTGGAGGATTGTGGCAGAGTTTTGGGTAGAGTTTTGGAGGATTCTGTTCAGGGGCAGCGCAGAGCCTTGAGGGGTTGCGTAGATCCCCAAGGGGGTGATTTTCGGGGGTAATCTATTTTAGAAAATCTTTCTGGGCTTTTCTGGGTTTATTGAGTAGAGGCTGATTCCAGAGTTTCAGCATTTTCTGAGGAGGGAAACGGCCCCAAATCCTCATTTGATTCCAACAATAGCAAGAGCACAGTAGTTCTCCGGCAGTTTGGACGCAGAGAGGCCATTTCTTTACTATTCTGAGTGTATTTCTTCACTTGTGTTGACCACTACGTGTCAACTACCCATAGCACTCCACCCCCTTTGTTTTCAAAAGGGATAGTGTTAAGATTAGGTATGCTCTATGCTAGAGAAATTTATTTAAATTTTCACAGTTAGCAATCACATCAGCATTATGATAAACTGCAGATAGAACATAAATATGAAACGCAGAAGACAAGCCAAGACAAGAGGACACAGGATGTGGCGCGAGCCAGGGACAAACCCCACAATGTGTGGGGAAACCCTTTGATCAAATCTTCTTTTATCTTCAAAGTTCAGCAGAGAAAGAGAGAGAGAGTACATTTACAACAAAAGTCAACACTTTGACTTGTCTAGATCTGAGCATAGATCATCTGCTATAACGATGAGATCAGTTGAAGACATCCTGCTTCAACTGATCCTACAAGGCGACTCCTTCACCTATCATCATCCTGCATCAGGTTCTCAAGTTGCACCACTGCATACTGCACCATGCTGAACTTTATGTCCATGACCTCATTCATCATTATGCTGCCCTTTATGTCCATGTCATGTTCTAGCAACATCATACAACCATCAAATAACTTTAGATCTCAACAGTACAATGCATGACAACTTCTTATATTATGGTAATAATCTGAGCCCACAAATACCCATACAAAATGCACACAGTCTTCCTATAGCAGCATAAACAATATCCTTGTTCTTCCAATGATACCCCAACAAGTTTTTAACTCAGCCTTCTAACAAGAAGAAACCACCCTCACTCAATTGTAACAGAGATGCTCAAACAGTCCCTTAACCTTGTTGTATTATGGTTCCTTCTACTGAAGCTAGGGCACATGGTTGTACTGCAGTTTGAACAACAGATTTGGTCTCCTTCTTACCAGCGTATTAGGGCCTCCTTATTACAACGTATAGGGCTCCATGACCTTGAATGTAACTCCATCTGACTGTGACTTTGCCTGACAGCAGCTCTCTGCAGCTTCATGCCATTACACTGATTCTTCTTCATAACTGCGACTGAGTATAAAAAGTTTCCATTGCTGCGTATAATGATAGCGTATAAATTGTCCACGTTGTGCATCGTATCAGGTCTTCCAACGTATAATAGTGTATGCGAATGAGTCTTTATAACAGCGTGTTGACTGCGTTGGATCGGTCTTCATGACTGCGTTGGTTCATGACTGCGTTCGATGTTTCCAAGGCCGCATGTTCCATGGCTGCGTATAGATGAGTCCATGGCTACGTATAGACTGTGTTGTATAGAGTCTTCATGCTGTTGAATCCCATTACAGTGTATGTAGATCATCATTCTGTTGCTTACTGTGGCTAGGTTATCATGACAGTGGCTTTGTTACCTTGACTGCATCTAATACGTCTCCACTTTGTCTGCATATATGGTTTCTTCATTTACAGTGGATTAGGGCATTTCCACTTACAGCGGATCATGACCTGCATATATGGTGCTTCCTGGACAGCGTAATATCCTTCATCATGAACAGACCTTCATGACCTGCGTATATGGTGCTTCCTGGATAGCGTAATATCCTTCGTTGTGAACAGACCTTCATGACCTACGTACATGGTGCTTCCTGGACAGCGTAATATCCTCCATTGTGAACAGACCTTCATGACCTACGTACATGGTGCTTCCTGGACAGCGTAATATCCTCCATTGTGAACAACGTAATAATGTCTTCCTTACTGTGACTAAGTGTACTATGTTGGATTAGGGCATCATCTTAGGGCATCCTTCATTGGTGTCTCTCCTTCTCCAAAAACCCAAGACGTGGAGAGGAGATAACATGAAGAATGTATGTTTAAATGACATAAAATCCTCATCAATTTATACTAAAAATGTAGAGGTTGAATAGACACGTCGGTTGGGCTTCTAGAGCCTACATATAAGCTGGTCGGCTTGATAATAATTACATACAAAATAAATTCATATCTCCATAAATACTTATCGGAATCGGATGATCTTTGGATCAATCCTACACCTCTCGACGAGAGGGATCCAATAAAAATATTAGTTGCCAGAAATAACTTAACCCACATGGAGTTTGGCCCTAGTTGCCAATTTAACAAATAACACTTCATCGATGTGTCCGTGCCATTCGACTTCCATCATCAGCCTGATCGTGTTATGTTGTAAACCCAGTTTGCATGTGTAAATTGTAAATAATCTTAGCAGATATAAGTCATGTATGTAAATTGCCTAGGTGGACCTAATTTTCTAGTGATAATTTACGTTCTGGAAGGTTTTTTGTCTCACCGATCCATGATCGACAGAGTTTTCCTTCAGCCTAACCCCAAAGCCGGAATGAATTTTGTCATTAGAATCTTAGGGGAATCCTAGTGCGTTAATTTGCTAGATTATATTTGGTTGCAGAACTGGGTGGTCTATGAGGGTCTATATCAAATGGGCTTTCCCCCTTGAGATGTAAAATTGTAAAAGTCATGATGTAAAGTGTCTTGAGGGTTAGAAAATGTTTTAGTCCCTTCATAAGTCCTACATCCTAGGTAATTTTTTCAAAGGCTAAGTTCGAGGATCCAAAAAAAAAATATATATATATTAATAATAAAATAAGTCGAAATTTTGAAAAAACAAATGTAAAATTTTAATTTTTAATTTGTTAAAATTTCGACGGATGAGATTAAAAGATATCTTGATCCTCATTGACGGTCGAGATCATTTTGACATGGATCACTTGAACTAGCCGTTGGGAATTTTTACTTTAAATAGGGTGCTAGGGGTCATTTGAGATCATTCGATCTGTGAGTCTTGTGCTAAAGAAAGCTCTCTTGTAATTTTTTTTTTTTTTGGTGTAATAAAGAAAGACTTTGGGGTTGAAATCTTGCTGGTGTTACTCTCCTAAAATGCTGTAAGCTGTTTTATTTCTGCATAATTTTATTTTCAGCCATTAGTAATAGCTTGGTCAAGAGTGATGTTGAACACAGGTATCTTGTTCACTCACTAAGGTTTTAATGGTAATAGAATTTCTGAAAGTAATGGCAGGTATCTCCATTGGATTTGGAATCTAGTAATGTTTTTTCCTCTTTATTGATTGCTGAAGAGAACTGTGCAGGAAATCCAGATTAAGAAAATTAACGAGCGTTTGGGGAAGTTCTAGGCTGAACCAGCCAACTCCCAAGAAGCATTCTCTTGTAGAGCCCAGCCAGTTTCGATTCTGGGTCTATCATTTAAGTTTATGTTTGAATTGCATGAAAGATTTTTGAAGTATCTCATAGTAAAATTGAAATTCTGAAAATATTATTGAGGATTACTGACAAATCTGGCTGTTGTAGAGCCATAATTATGTAAATATTGTAATTTTTTTTTACTAGTTTGTAGGGTTTTAGTTTTAGTTCTTGCATTTATTATCTCTGGGTGTTTTGTTTTGCCATTGCAGGTCGCAGGTCTGAGAAAACAATTTTTGTTTGAAAGCCAGATCTAGGCCGGAAGGCAAAATCTGGTTTCAGACTCAGTTCTTGCAGGGTTTTCCGAAATTTTTTTGAGGGTTTGATCTCTCCTTGCTATTGTTCAAGGCTTCATTGTGTCGCAGGAACATTTTTTTTTTTAATTTTTGAGGCTATTCTAGGTTTTGTTTTATATATATCTCCGCAGCACCCAAGCGCTGCCATTCATCCCCTTGGAGTTGCAGACACAAGCTGCCATCGCTGCCAGATCTGCGTGTTTCCTGCATCGAACCATCTTCTGTAGCATTTTGTTTTCTGCCCACGCAGTCTTCAAGACCCTCACACGCTGTCCATGTGATCATTTTTTTTTCTCTCACGCAGCTTCATCGCTGCCATAACCAGCGTGCTTTTCTGCAGCCTCCATTTCCTCCAGCATTCAGCTTTCCTTGCCACACACGCCATCCCTCTGACCTGCGTTCTCCATCTCTTTACGCTGTTGCACCTCTGTTGTAGACTTCATCACGTTTGCTCTGGCACACAGTCTTTTCTCCCATCCACGCAGTTTTCTTCCCATCAATCATCGACTTATCCATCCACCTGCGTATTGCCATACCTCTGCCCATTTTCAACTTTCCTTCTGCCCACGCAGCTCCAGCTCTCATCATCGCTCCACGCAGTCATTGTTTTCTCCAACGCGCAGCCTTCAACCTGCAAGTCTCATCTCCATCGCTGCCATTGCCTTCATTACAGCCACCATTCCATCTCCAAGCTCCATCCAAAACTTCTACTCCTCATCTCTTCCTCTGGAGCCCTCCAAACCTACAACGTATCACTTGCTATTCAACTTGCAACTCTCAATCCTCTTCGTTGTGCATCCTCACGCTCTCCTCACGCAGCTGTCATCACCTGCACACAACAAAACGAATAAGAGTTTCTTTTTTTTTATGCGTGCGTAAGTTCTAGGGTAAGCATTTGATTTTTGCATTAACTTAGATTTTGTTTTTCTTTTTTTAAAGTGTGTTTAAAAAAAATAAAAAAATTCTGATTTTCATTCTACATAGTCTAAGTTTTAGACGCATTACGATTTCATTTTATTTTAGGTTTTATATGTATATATCTGTAGGCTTAAACTTCATGTAAAAAAGGGAAAAATTTTAATCTGATTTTAGATTAGTTTCTTTTTTCTTTAGGATTTTTTAATTTTAATTTTATTTCAAGCAATTAAAATCATAAAAAAGTTATAATAAAAAATAAATAAATAAATTAAAAATTAAAAATTAAAAGGTCCCCAAAAAAATAAATAAATAAATATATATATATATATATATATATATATCAAAAAGGAAATCATTAAAAGTCTTTTTTTAAAGATCATATTTTTTTGAATTTTAAATTTCATTAGTTTACTTTAGTTTTAATAATCTTTAAGTTTTATTTTTGCTTAGTTCTTTTTTTTTGTTTTATTTTAAATCATAAAAAAAGGTGGTCATAAAAGGCATAAAAGGTTTCTTTTAATTTAGTTTAGATTTTAATGTTATTTAGATTTTAGATTTAAAGTTTCATTTATTTGGACTTTAGTTAGCTTAGTCTCGTTTGAAAATATATAAAAAAAAAAAATTGGAAATATTTTGCTAGATTCAGCCTTGGCTCAAGGATTTGTCATGTTTGTGATGTATCTTTTCTACTGAGGCTAAAATTTTGATGTGGGATTAATGTTTATCATTTTCATGTGGTTAAACATGCTCGAATGATCATTTAAAGATTACCTGTATGAATGTGATCTCTGGTTAGCATTTGAAATTACGTGGTTATTTCAAGCATTTAATCTTTCGAATTTTAATTGTTGGAATATCGTTATTGAGTTTTAATTGCTGGAATATCATTAAGCCATTGAGCATTTATTGATTATCTCACATTTGGTAAAAGTTAATCTTTGTTTGAGTTATCTGATGGTAAATGATTGTTAATGAGTTCATCTTTCCGCAACATTTGATAGATAATCATTCAGTCATTAACTCTATAAGGCACTGGTCTATTAACTTAATAAAATCATATAAGTGCCTGTTTTCCCTCGTGTCTCCCAACCCAACTAGTCCACAGTTGGTCATCCATTGTCCCATAGGGTCTACCCCCCTTAGCCACGGGAGGTAGGCTTAAATGGAGAGATCGGGGATCATGGTGACAACCCTCGGTTTGAGCATTGTCATGACAATCTGCGCGACAACATTTTTTGGCGCCGTTGCCGGCGATAGAGTTTTTTTGTCCTTGGTCCTTTCCTTTCAAGCTTTTCCGTGTTTCACTTCCTGTCCGGGTGGCGACTCCACTTCATATATCATCTACAAGAGTGTATAGTAGAAGACATCCAAGCACTCTGTGCAATCCTGCTCCTGATCCTGAAAGGGCTCTCAAGGTACGATTACACAAACTCTCTTCTCGTACACTTCTTGTTAACCTCGGACAAGAAGCCCTCTTTGATATCCATTTGCTTTTTACTAGTCCAGTTGGGCACGACATCATGGATATGTATGCCCCTTGCGATTTTTCTAACATTCCAGGGTATCCCAATAATGTTCCATCACTTGGGATAGATAAGCTGCCTAGCTTTCAGGGAGATAATGCGATTAGTGCTAATTCGCATCTGAGAGATTTTAGTATATGGATGGCAAAGTACACAAGGTCTCATGATTTTGATCATGAGGATGTTAGAATGACTCTTTTTATTTTAACCTATGCTCATGAGTGGTTTACTGAAAAGCCTCGGAATTCATTTGATTCCTTACAATCGATCATTGATGCCTTTAAGGAAAAGTATGGAGATAAGAGAGAAGGAAGACACCTCGTAAAAGCCATTAGCATAATAAAAAAGAGAGAGAATGAAACTGTTGAAGAATTTAACAAAAGGTTTAATGGTATTGTTAGAGAATTACCGCAAGACTATAAACCTACAGACAAATCTCTCCGAGATTTTTACATTGATGCCTTTGGTCCTAAGCCATCTAGACTTAATGATTATAGGGATTGCCAGGCCTTAGCTATAGAGCTTGAAAAGGACAAGGTAGCATCTGGGAATTCTGAGATCCCAGGTTTCGATAGGGCTGCTACGAAACTAAAGGAATCTAAAGGTAAAGCAGTTCAAGAACCTGAAAGCGAACTTGTTCTCAAATTGCTCCAAAAGATTGAAACCATGGAAATTAATCATAATAAGGAGATAGCTAATTTGCAGAATAGGTTGATCCAAATGGAAAGAGCGCAAACACAAAATTTCCAACCTCGAAATAATAATAATAGAAATAACAATTGGCAAAAGAAGGGTAAATCTAGTGAGCAGAGACCTCCTAATCCGCTTACTAATTTGGTCGATAATGCTCCTCCTTACTGTCGGGTTTGTGATGCTCTTCATGAAGAGGCCACTTGTCCCATCGTTAGAAGAATTTTGGATAATGGAATGTTTGGGGCAGGTGCTCAAATAAATGTAGTAGGTAACAAGTTTCCTTTGTCTGTGGATGATTGGATAGAGGTCAAGGAAAATAGTCGTGACATTATGAATCCCTCATCAGCTTTTAGTATAAATAACCTTGAAAATGAAGATGACATTTTGGCTAGGTTATATGATGAAAAACCCTCTCCAGAGCAAATCATGGAAATTGCTAGAGATAAAGGTTTAACCTATTAGAGAAGGGATAAAGATCAGAGCAGGAATCAAATTTCTCCTCGAACTTTTAACCCCGGTTTAAACTCTGGATTAGATGTCGATTTGGGAAGTTGGTTTAGCAATGCGAAAATCTGGGTTCTTGTCTCCGAGATCGCTAAAATCCCTTCCCAAAGAGACGAGTTGCTAAAAGCTATTCAGGTTCTGCAAGTAAATATTTCTCAACAGAAGACTCGGGAAGTTGACTATCATGATGCTCCCATATATTTGCAAAGCTTAGATGCAAATAAAAAAGATCACCAGCCTTTCTTTATCACCTTGTTAGTTAATGGATATAAATTGAATAATTGCATGTTGGATTCTGGTGCATCAGCTTGCGTATTGACTAAACGGGTCATGGAATAGCTTAAATTAAGAGTTTCTAGACCCTACTATAATATATGTGCCATGGATTCTAGAAATATTGAAGTGCATGGTTTGATCAAAGATTTACAAGTTCATCTATCAGTTTACCCAGACATCATGATTTTTATGGATATTTTTGTTGTTGATGTGCCTGATGCCTGGGGTATGCTTTTATCCAGAAATTGGGCCTCTGGTCTAGGAGGAAGGATTCAAATGAACTGGTCATATGCCATGATTCCTTCTCCTCGAGGTGGCGGTTTTGTAATACTTAATAGAGAGCCCGAAAGAAAATTCCATGTTGAAGATCCTAAGAGACCTCACAACGAGATAATTAAAGAACAATCTGACATCGGGAATTATGCTATCATGTCTAATTTCATAATTCCTCCTGATGATAAGATTAAGGATCTCAATGATAGAGTTCGGTACATGTACTTTGATGGTGCGTCGTTTAGGCATGGTAAGGGTGCTGGAATAGTGCTTAAGTCTCCCCTTGATCACATTTTCAAGTTTGCCTATCGATTAGAGTTTGAAGCAACCAACAATGTCGCTGAATATGAGGCTTTGTTGTTGGGACTTGAATTGGCGAAGTCTTTGAAAATTAAGTGGCTTAGAATTAAGGGGGATTCTGATTTAATTATCATGCAACTTAAACATAAATTCACATGTAAAAATCAAAGATTAAGGAATTATCGAAATGCTGTGTGGGATACTATGGAGCAATTTGATGCCCTTGACCTCAAAGCTATCCCAAGAGAGAAAAATAGTTTGGCAGATGAACTTGCCGTAGCTGCTACTACTTTCCAGTTATCTGATGAGCTAATTAAGGATAAGATCAAAATGGAAGTAATATTTAGACCATCTATTCCAGCTAACTCAGAGCATTGGCAAGTTTTTAATGATGAAAAACAAGTCATTCATTTTCTTAATAGTCTGGATGAGTTTGAAGATTTTTTGATAGATTCTGAGGAGGATGGATCTTTAAATCATGAGCACATCATTAATCCTACTCCTAGGAATGTGGTTGCCTTAGAGCAACACTTTGATCGTCATGATGCCACAAAGTTGAGAGAGGAAAATAAAATGGACCCAGGCGAATATCTCGAGATAAACATTGGTACTCCTAAGAACCCAAAGATTGTTAAAATTGGTAAAGGTACTAGTGTGGAGGAAAGAAAAAGGTTAACTAATTTACTTTGCGAATATCGAGATGTTTTAGCTTTCTCTTATGATGAATTAAAGGGTTATAGGAAGATGTCGTGGAACATACTATCCCCTTAAAAGATGAAAATGCTAAACCCTTTCGCCATAAACTTAGGCAAATTAATCCTAAGTTAGCCCCTTTGGTTCAGAAAGAGCTTGCGAAAATGCTTGCATTAGGAATTATCACTCAAACAAGGCATTCGACATGGTGTTCAAATCTGGTGATTGTTAGGAAAAAAAATGGTACGATAAGGCTTTGTGTTGATTTTCGGAATCTTAATCTTGCATGCAAGAAAGATAATTACCCTTTGCCAAACATGGAGACTTTATTGCAAAGAGTAACCGGTTCTGGAATGATGTCATTGCTAGATGGATTTTTTGGGTACAATCAGGTGCGGGTTAAAAAGGAAGATCGTCATAAAACCACATTCACCACACCATGGGGTACTTTTGAATACATTAGAATGTCGTTTGGATTAACCAACGCTGGGGCTACATTTCAAAGGGCTATGGATTATGCTTTCAAGGGGTTAATCGGAAAATTTATTGAGATTTACCAAGATGATCTTACTGTGTTTTCTAAAGATGGTATCAGTCATATAAATCATCTTAGGCAGATTTTCGATAGATGTAGAGAATACGGGATTTCTTTGAATCCAGCTAAGTCTATTTTTGGAGTAACCGAGGAGAAATTACTTGGCCATATCATTTCTAAGGATGGAATCAAGATTGATCCTGAAAGAATTGAAGAAATCCAAAATATTCCTCTTCCTAAGAATCTTAAATCCCTTTAGTCTTTCCTTGGAAAAACAAATTTTCTTAGAAGGTTTATTCCAAATTATGCAGAAATAGCTAAGCCTATTCAAAGTCTTCTAAAGAAAGATGCAAAATTTGTTTGGCAAGAAGACGGCAAAAAGGCTTTTCAAGAAATCAAATGTGCTATTGCAAGAGCTCCTGTCTTAATTAGTCCCGATTATTCCAAGGATTTCATGATTTTTTTTTTCGCTTCCGAAGATACCATTGCTGGTGTCCTGTTACAAAAGAATAAAGATGGTCACGAGCAGCCTATTGCTTTCATGAGTAGAACACTTCAAAATTCCGAATTGAAGTACAATACCATGGAAAAGCAAGCTTATGCCCTGGTCAAGTCTCTTAAGCACTTCAAAACTTATGTGGGTTATTCTAAAATCATTGCTTTCGTCCCACATTCTGCCGTTAAAGATATATTAACTCAAACTGATTGCTTAGGGACTCGCACTTGATGGGTTACTAAAATACAAGAATATGATTTAGATATCAGACCCACCAAGCTAGTCAAAGGCCAAGGTTTGGCTCAAATGTTGATTGAAAGTAATGAAAAGACTCTTGGTTTGTTTTTTCTTAGCGATCTATCTTCACCGGAGTTGCAAATATTAGGAGAGCATGAGTGGTACAAGGACATTGTTTATTACTTGATGAATCTTACATGTCCTAACCATTTAGCTTCTCATAAGAGAAGGGCTCTTAGACTAAAACCCACTAAGTATTGCCTTATGAAGGATGGCCTTGGGTGGAGAAATCTTGAGGGCATAGTGCTTAGGTGTGTTGATGAAATTGAATCCAAGAAATTAATCTCTGAGTTTCATTCAGGATTTTGTGGTGGTCATTATGCTGCTAGAACTACCGCCCACAAAATCCTGAGAGCTGGTTATTATTGGCCTTTGATCTTTTCTGATGTGCATAAGTTTGTTAGAACTTGTCAAGCCTGTCAACTATTCACTGGGAAACAGAAGCTTGTTGCCCTGCCCCTACAACCTGTCATTGTAGAGGCACCTTTTCAGCATTGGGGTCTGGACTTCATCGGGAAGTTCCATGAAAATTCTAGCAATGGCTACTCATGGATTTTGACTGCTACGGATTATTTCACTAAATGGGTTGAAACCATTCCTGCTAAGAATGCCACTGAAAAGGTTATTATGGATTTCATTGAAAATAATATCATTACTAGATTTGGTGTCCCTGCTAAGATCACTACTGATAATGCCAAGGCTTTTAGTTCTTCAGAGTTTTCATCTTTCTTTTTCAAATATGGCATTATCTTATCTCATTCATCAAATTACTATCCTCAAGGTAATGGTCTGGTTGAATCAAGTAACAAAAATCTCATAACCATTATCAAGAAGATAGTAGGAGATAATAAGAGATCATGGGATAGCAAAATCAAATATGCTTTATGGGTAGATAGGATCACTAAGAAGAAAGCTACTAGTAAATCTCCCTTTGAATTAGTTTATGGCTTGGACGTAACCTTACCTGTGCATCTGAAATTGCCAGCTTATCAGCTCCTTCAACATTTTTCTACTAATAAAGATGTTGTTCAGAATAGAATAGATCAGATTGTGGAGTTAGATGAAGCTCGTAGGACAGCTTTTGATGCTATACGTAAAAATCAATCTAACATTAAGAAAAGCTTTGATAAATCCTCTTGATCTAGATCTTTGCAGGTGGGAGATATGGTACTTCTTTGGGATCGCAAGAATGAAAAACCAGGAAACCATAAGAAGTTCGACAATTTGTGGTTGGGGCCATACATCATTCGAGATATAGTTGGACCAAACTCATTCCACTTGAGTAGATTGGATGGCAAACCACTTGATCTACCTGCAAATGGCCAAATTCTCAACCAGTTCTTAAAAGATGATATCTGATGCCATGGGGCATTTTTTGTATTGTATTTCTAACCCTACTCCTTGTTATTTCAGCATTTTATTTCTGTTTTAGGATTAGATTTACTTCCTTGTTACTAGATAGTTAATAAATGAAGAGCTTATATCTTTCCTGTGTTTAATGTTATATGATGATTTTTGAATGGACGCTACTTATTTCTGTTGTGTGTTGCATGGGTGCAGATTCTGGATTCTCACATTCCTACAGTGCAGCAACGTGTCCCCAAGTAGAGCCAGATGTTGACCACTACGTGTCAACTACCATAGCAGTACACCCCCTTTTTTTCAAAAGGGATAGCGCTTCATTGATGTGTCCGTGCCATTTGACTTCCATCATCAACCTGATCGTGTTATGTTGTAAACCCAGTCTGCATGTGTAAATTGTAAATAATCTTAGCAGATATAAGTCATGTATGTAAATTGCCTAGGTGTACCTAATTTTCTAGTGATAATTTACGTTCCGGAAGGTTTTTTGTCTCACCGATCCATGATCGGCAGAGTTTTCCTTCAGCGTAACCCCAAAGCCGAAATGAATTTTGTCATTAGAATCTTAGGGGAATCCGAGTGCGTTAATCTGCTAGATTATATTTGGTCGTAGAACTGGGTGGTCTATGAGTGTCTATGTCAAATGGGTTTTCCCTCTTGAGATGAAAAATTGTAAAAGTCATGATGTAAAGTTTCTTGAGGGTTAGAAAATGTTTTAGTCCCTTCATAAGTCCTAAGTCCTAGGTCCTAAGTAATTTTTCCAAAGGCTAAGTTCGAGGATCCAAAAATAAAAAATAAATAATAAAATAAGTCGAAATTTTGAGAAAACAAATGTAAAATTTTAATTTTTAATTTTTTAAAATTTCGACGGATGAGATTAAAAGATATCTTAATCCTCATCGACGGTCGAGATCATTTTGACATTGATCACTCGAACTAGCCATTGGGAATTTTTACTTTAAATAGGGTGCTAAGGGTCATTTGAGATCATTCGATCTGTGAGTCTTGTGCTGAAGAAAGCTCTCTTGTAATTTTTTTTTTTTGGTGCAATAAAGAAAGACTTTGGGGTTGAAATCTTGCTGGTGTTACTCTCCTGAAGTGTTGTAAGCTGTTTTATTTTCTGCATAATTTTATCAGCCATTAGTAATAGCTTGGTGAAGAGTGATGATGAACACAGGTATCTTGTTCACTCACTAGGGTTTTAATGGTAATAGAATTTCTGAAAGTAATGGCAGGTATCTCCATTGGATTTGGAATCTAGTACTGTGTTTCCTTCTTTATTGATAGCTGAAGTGAGCTATGCAAGAAATCCAAAATGAGAAAATTAACGGGCGTTTGGGAAAGTTCTAGGCTGAACCAGCCAACTCCCGAGAAGCATTCTCTTGATGAGCCCAGCCAGTTTAGATTCTGGGTCTATCATTTAAGTTTATGTTTGAATTGCATGAGAGATTTATGAAGTATCTCATAGTAAAATTGAAATTCTGAAAATATTATTGAGGATTACTGACATATCTCGCTGTTGTAGAGCCATAATTCTGTAAATATTGTAATTTTTTTTTACTAGTTTGTAGGGTTTTAGTTTTAGTTCTTGCATATATTATCTCTGGGTGTTTTTTTTGCCATTGCAGGTCGTAGGTCCGAGAAAACAATTTTCGTTTGAAAGCCAGATCTAGGCCGGAGGGCAAAATCTGGTTTCAGACTCAATTCTTGCAAGGTTTTCCGAAATTTTTTTGAGGGTTTGATCTCTCCTTGCTATTGTTCAAGGCTTCATTGTGTCGCAGGAACATTTTTTTTTTAATTTTTGAGGTGAGTCTACGTTTTGTTTTATATATATCTCCGCAGCACCCAAGCGCTACCATTCATCCCCTTGGAGCTGCTGACACAAGCTGCCATCACTTCCAGATTCGCGTGTTTCCTGCATCGAACCATCTACTGCAACATTATGTTTTCTGCCCACGCAGTCTTCAAGACCCTCACACGCTGTCCACGTGATCATTTTTTTTTCTCTCACGCAGCTTCATTGCTACCATAACCAGCATGCTTTTCTGCAGCCTCCATTTCCTCCAGCATTCAACTTTCCTTGCCACACACGCCATCCCTCTGACCTGTGTTCTCCAACTCTTTACAATGTTGCACCTCTGTTGTAGACTTCATCACATTTGCTCCGACACGCAGTCTCTTCTCCCATCCACGCAATTTTCTTCCCATCAATCACCGGCCTATCCATCCACCTGCGCACTGCCATACCTCTGCCCATTTTTGACTTTCCTTCTGCCCACGCAGCCCCAGCTTTCATCATAGCTCCACGCAGTCATTGTTTTCCCCAACGCGCAGCCTTCAACCTACAAGTCACATCTCCATCGTTGCCATTGCCTTCATTACAACCACCATTCCATCTCCAAGCTCCGTCCAAAACTTCTACTCCTCATCCCTTCCTCTCAAGCCCTCCAAACCTACAATGTATCACTTGCTATTCAACCCATAGCTCTCAATCCTCTTCGTCGTGCATCGTCACGCTCTCCTCACGCAGCTACCGTCACCTGCACACAACAAAACGATGTCACCTGCACACAACAAAACGAATAAGAGTTTTTTTTTTTTTTTTTTTTTATGCGTGCGTAGGTTCTAGGGTAAGCATTTGATTTTTGCATTAACTTAGATTTTGTTTTGCTTTTTTTATAGCGTGTTTAAAAAAAAAAAACGTAAAAAAAAATTCCGATTTTCTTTCTACATAGTCTAAGTTTTGGACGCATTACAATTTCATTTTATTTTAGGTTTTATATGTATATATATGTAGGCTTAAACTTCACGTAAAAAAGGGAAAAAATTTAATCTGATTTAGATTAGTTTCTTTTTTCTTTAGGATTTTTTAATTTTAATTTTATTTCAAGCAAATAAAATCATAAAAAAGTTATAAAAAAAATAAAAATTAAAAGGTCCCAAAAATATATATATATATATATATATATATATCAAAAAGGAAATCATTAAAAGGCTTTTTTAAGATCATATTTTGCTTTTAGAATTTTAAATTTCATTAGTTTACTTTAGTTTTAATAATCTTTGAGTTTTATTTTTGCTTAGTTCTTTTTTTTGTTTTATTTTAAATCATAAAAAAAGGTCATAAAAGGCATAAAAGGTTTCTTTTAATTTAGTTTAGATTTTAATGTTATTTAGATTTTAGATTTAAAGTTTCATTTATTTGGACTTTAGTTAGCTTAGTCTCGTTTGAAAATATAAAAAAAAAATTGGAAATATTTTGCTAGATTCAGCCTTGGCTCAAGGATTTGTCATGTTTGCGATATATCTTTTTTTGCTGAGGCAAAAATTTTGATGTGGGATTAATGTTTATCATTTTCATGTGGTTAAACATGCTTGAATGATCATTTAAAGATTCCCTGCATGAATGTGATCTCTGGTTAGCATTTGAAATTATGTGGTTATTTCAAGCATTTAATCTTTCGAATTTTAATTGCTCGAATATTGTTATTGAGTTTTAATTGCTGGAATATCATTAAGCCATTGAACATTTATTGATTATCTCGCATTCGGTAAAAGTTAATCTTTGTTTGAGTTATCTAATGGTAAATGATTGTTAATGAGTTCAGCTTTCTGCAGCATTTGATAGATAATCATTCAGTCATTAACTCTATAAGGCACTGGTCTATTAACTTAATAAAATCAGATAAGTGCCTATTTTCCCTCATGCCTCCCAACCCAACTGGTCCACAGTTGGTCATCCATTGTCCCATAAGGTCTACCCCCCTTAGCCACGGGAGGCAGGCTTAAACGGAGAGATCGGGGATTAGGGTGACAGCCCTCGGTCTGAGCATTGTCGTGACAATCTGTGTGAAAACAACTTGCCTTGTGCAAGTCGAGGTGCTATCTTTCTGATCACCTCTTGTACTTTTTCCATTGCTCAGTATAATAAAATGGCTTAGCATTTCTCTCTGCATCTCTCGAGTATCTGCTTATATTCCATGTATACATTATTGTATGTTGCACTACTATTATTTCTCTGGTTGGAGTTTGCTTGTGTTTGAGGGATATCTCTGATAAGGGATATTACAGCTGGTCTCTCGGCACTATCTCTGCGTCTATTTAGTACTCACTACCCCTCGCTACTGATCACTGATTTGACTTTGCTTAGCAACCCCACTCTAGCAAGTCGAATGACTGATCACTCTATTGTGTTCTCCAACTAACCCTCAAGCCTCCTCTTATACTTTTCTTGTTGGTCCTTCAACGACTGAGATTAAATCTCTAATCAACAACTAAGATTAGGTTTGGCTTGATCCATGTCATTTAGAACCTTCTAACCTAGTTTTATATTAATACTCATTAATATGTTATTTTTCCTAAGTTTAGACTTCGGAACTCCATTAAAAATATTAATTAATTTAATATCTCCTTAACCAAGTAAGATCTGCCCAAACCATTTCTGGGTCTTGGAAATCTCATGTGCTTTAGCGTCTCCACCAATTTTCATGGGTAGAGCACAACCGATGCTACCACAAATGAAAACTACCTCTTAGTGAGGACTGTGCTCTAGTAATATTCCACATTTGGCATCACTCTAATTATACGGCATCGGTACCTGTGCTGATGCTAGACCTCCCCACCCAACATCCTCTGTGCTGTTGCATCCTATACTGCTACCCATGGCTTTGCCATTGCCACTGCTACATCCGTACGGCAACTCCCTCTGCATCCATGTTGTTGCTAGTCCTTTCTCCCAACACTGCATCTGCACTGCAACCCCCTCTCATCATGTTGCATCGTGCTACTGCTAATTGCTACTGCACTACAACCCAGTTACTGAGAAGTATGTAACCGATCCACCCAATACTGACATCCTTGTCAGGCTAGAAACACTCCTGATGTTGAAGCTCCCTCTACCGCTAACAAGTGCTCCCTCTACTGACCTCTGCGCTGCTGCAACAACTCCCTGCATCTCGCACCGTTGCAAACCTCTTTGTGACATCCTGCACTGTTGCAACACTCTTCGTGCCTCTCACACTATTGCAGCCTGCTAGCCTTGCGTTGCCCGGGGACTCCTGCGCTGTAGCACTCTCTGCCACTTCATCCGCATCTGTCTCTACCTACATCCGCCAGTCCTACTACTCTCTCTTCGGGGATCCCGTAGCAAGGCATAATCCAAGAGGTTGGGCACCTTAAGGATCCTGCCCCTCATTGCCTGTAGTCCTCTTGACTACAGCTCAATGTCTCCCCACCTCCCCTCTAGAGGTACATGAGCACTCATGGCACAATCGTCATCCTCCTTGAACTCCTTCTCTGCCTTCGCCGGCGGTGCCTTAGAGTCAGATGCCTCTCCCATAGACTTCTTCCTTGAACACTGGTTCATATAATGACCCAATTCCCCATAGTGGAAGCACTTGACCTTAGAGAGGTCCTTTTTCTTCCTCTTCCTCTTCCTTCTCGATTAGACTCCTTTGCTGCTACTTCCCTTCTTTCTTAGCCATCTGATCTCTTCTTGACAAAGAGCCACCCACAATTCTTCCCAATCTGGAAGGTCTGCCCTGCCTAGAATGCTCTGGAAAAATGTCTCCCACTCCTCAGAGATTGTGTTTAGAGTGGTCCTCACCATCAACTCCTGATCCAACATGGCCCCAGATCTCCTTTAATCGACTGAGGAAGTGATCTCTCTGCTCCCCCTTCTACATCTGGTATGACCACAATTGATTCTCAAGTAACATCTACCTCTGTATGGAAGTATGTTGGTACAACATCTTCAAGGTGTCCCA
Organism: Pinus tabuliformis; assembly: GCA_031772625.1. NCBI lineage: Eukaryota > Viridiplantae > Streptophyta > Pinopsida > Pinales > Pinaceae > Pinus > Pinus tabuliformis. Next base: position 832,177,565 of record CM062807.1, on the reverse strand, counting down.
CATTTCCTTTGTCATCTCCTTCTCGGCAATGTCAGACCACATGATCCTTGACCCCATCAAGGATGATGCATTTTTCCTTGGCCATTGCCTCTTCATACTTCTCATTAGCTACCGGGTCAACTGGGATAGCCATTGTTCTCAAGGCGAAGGCCTTGATGCAATGACTATCTAGAATGGACAAGATCCTGGCCTTCCAGACCACAAAGTTGGATGCCCCGTCCAGCCTGTCCTGACCCCTCAGTCCATTCATGGCCATTTTTGTACTCTTCTTGTTGACTCCTCCGAGTCTCTCTACTTCCCTCTTGGAAGTCCTCTCTTCGACTCCTGCTGAGTCTCTCTACTTCTCGCCTAGAAGTTCTCTGTTGGACTCCCTCTGAGTCCCGACTTCCATTTTCGAAATCCACTTGCCAATCGTCAAGTTGCACCTCTCCGATATTTTGTGCACCTACAACACTGATCCAGATTTCTTGGCTAGAAATTTGTCTTGATAGAAACTCCCTCTACCTTGGTTTTTCCCTGTTAGGTATTGTTCTGCTCACAATACCCCACCAACTTCACTCTCGCAAAACTGCCCACAGCTTCCTATGCCCCAACAACTGAAGGACTGAGCCTCTAGGCTCTGTGCAATCCTGACACTAGCAAAAATGCTCCCTCAGCCAACTACGTCAACCCTCCTGATCTCTACGTGATCTTGTTTCTGCCCTCCTCAACCTCTGCGTTGGCCTCTTTATGGCCCAAACTGATGATGCAGTCCCTCTGCGTCAGCCCTTCTTCTGTCGCTCTCTGCAAGGATCAGCTTCTGTCACTCGGAACAGCTGATTCTGCTGCAAATGCTCTGCTTAGCTGATGCCTTCAACTCTCTTGTGATCTACAACCACCCTCAGATACCATGTTGAAATTTCTAAGTCTATCCAATAGAAATTTAATCTGTATCAGTGTTCCGGGGGAGCGCCCCCCCTCCTTGATCCCGCTCCCAATCTGCGCTCCAGGTAGGAGCGACTCGGGAGCGGGTCGGGAGCACGCTCCCTAAAAAAAATTTCACTCCCTGCCTTTTCGGGAGCGATTTCGGGAGCGTTTTGCCTTTTTTGCAATCTTTTTTTGCAGTAATGTTTGAAATGTAATTTTTTTTTAAAGAAACAAATAATTTTTGAGTGGGGCAACTTAATGATCAAGTCTAGGCCCTAGTATTGATATGCTATTCATGGTAACAATAAATTCTTAAAGTAAAAGTGACATTCTTCTTAATATTCATTTTCATCCTTTTACTTAAATTTTTAACATTACCATGAAACGACTTAGGATGTTTGATAGTGGTTCCGGCCTCATTGGATTTCATATGGAGAAAGTAGAATTTTAGATTTCATTCAAAATCCAGCAGACTTATCAGTTTTTCAGGATTTCAGGATTGGGGGATTGCAATGTTTCCATTGACTTTTGTCATGTATTAGGGTATGGAACTCGTATTTAATCAAGAGCACTCTATGTACCTTGATGTTAGTGACATTGGTTGTCGAACTCCTCTATCATGACCCTCCTAAAAATGTACGCATCACTCAAACAAAAATCTTGACTTGACATGCTATGCTTGTTCTATCTCATGTTAATGCTTAGAGGGTGATATTAATGACAAAGATCTCTACACAGATACTACAAAGATACCTCTAGATATTAATGCTTAGAGGGTGATATTAATGACAATGATCCTGATTTTCCAACAAGAATAAAAAATTGGACATTTCTCATGGTGGCAAGAGGCCCAAGCATAAGAAATAGATAATAGATTTACTTCTCTTTTCTAGTTTCTAGTAGCTTTTATAACTATTGACTCTTTCAAATTTATTATGATATTTTTTTAAATAATATATGACAATTTAAGTTTGAAGTTGGCAATTATAACTCATTAGTAATGAACTATGAATATGATGCTTCATGAAAGTTGAAAGTTGTTTCATTTCATTTCATTTTATAACATTTCATTTCATGTTAGATATTATTTGTTGTAATGGTTACACTTAGTTTACAAGTACAACTTTGGTGATCAATGATGATAAATGTTATATATTGAATTTTGAAAGCTTGAAACTTTAAGATTGATGAATCATGAGACTCAATATGTTGTATGTTACTATGTTACTAACTTGTGGACGTAGTTGATGAAGATTATAACTTCTAGATGATTGTTGTTGTATGGTTCAATCTATGTTTTTTTATGTTTTTTATATCTAATTCATTATTTTACATGTGTTTGTTGACATATATGTATCAAAATATAAAAAATATATATATTATACAAAAATGCTCCGGGATTTGCTCCCAAACCGGGAGCTTCTGAAAATGTCGCTCCCGTTCCTCGCTTTCGCTCCCGCTCCCAAGTAACACTGATTTGTATTCTTCTGATTTTTTTCTCCTACTTCTTAATTTTGAACAAGTTATTTAAAACATATAAATAACAAAATAAACACAATACATTCTCAACATCTACAGATCAATAGCTGAAAGAAAACAAACAGACAAGTGACACCGTTATTTTTGGACAAAGTTCCCCGGAAAAACCCAATGTGGGAAAACCGGTGCAGCTATTTTGAGGGTTTATTATTATCCAGTATTTCATTGAGTACAACTGGGTGCCAAACTGGCTCACCCGACAGAGAAAACAACCAGTAGTAATACCTCTCTATTCGGAAACAGGTATTCAGAAAACCTATCCCACGAAACCCTCTCCAGCAACTCTGAAGCACTGCGTCAGCCTCATGCTTCTTTGCATCAGCCTCAGAACCCTCTGCATCAGCCCTCTGAGGCACTATGCATCCTCTAGGACCCTCTGCATCACTCCTGCGTTTTGCGTGGATGACGTAGGTCCTCTGGCCTTTGCGTTGTCTCTGCTGGGCTCTGTGTGGCCTGCTCTGGCTGCTGCTTTTCGCTCTCTGCCTCTGCGCTAGTCTCTCAGCACTATCTCTGCCTCTCTATCCAGTACTTACTGGCCCTCGCTGTTGATCATTGATTCGATTTTGCTTAGCAACCCCGCTCTAGCAAATTGAATCACTGGTCACTCTAGTGTGTTCTCTAACTGACCCTCAAGCCTCCTCTTATACTTTTCTTGTTGGTCATTTAACGGCCGAGATTACATCTCTAATCAACAAATAAGATTTGATTTGGCTTGATCCATGTCATTTAGAAACTTCTAACCCAATTTTATATTAATACCCATTAATATTTTATTTTTCCTAAGTTTAGACTTAGGAACTCCATTAAAAATATTAATTATTTTAATATCTCCTTAACTGGGTAGAATCTTCCCAAACCATTTTTGGGTCTTGGAGACCTCATGTGCTTTAGCCTCCCACCAATTTTGATGGCTAGAGCACATCTGATGTTACCAAAAATCAACAATTGAGTGGTCGATAGAGGAGATGTAAGCCAAAACACTCGGGAAATCACTGTTGGGAAGACGATCGTAAAAACAACTTAAAAGGAAAAAAAAACTAAATTTTACAATCGACTTGAAAAGTTTTACATGTAAATGGGCATAATGTTGTAAGCCTTGGTAAGGCATGTGTAGCACTAGGAAATTACTGGTAAAGTCTGGAGTTATACCTAGCTGATATGGGGCATGCCAAATTACATGCTACACTAGATTTAAATTTTGAGGGGTTAGGGCCTAGAGGTGAGCGGTGTTGGTTCACTTGGTCGCTTTGGCTAGTTTTGATCAAGGGAAACCCAAGTCTTTTTTTTAGGGGATTGTTTGGTAAACTTGACTCTATAAAAGACTAAAAGTGACTTGGTCAATAGTGGTGGTTTTGGGGATAAGCATGGTAATTTCTTTAAGGATACCCAATAATCGCGCGCTGGAGATGGTTCTCTCCTGCCCCCGCCTCTGAAGCCCTGCTCGTCCCCGCCGAGCCTTGGCAGCCCTGCTGCCGGGCTTGCTGGCCCTTCCGAGCTCCCTCCGCTGCGCCCCTCTGCTTTCCTGGGCCTCCTGCCCGTTTTTTGCGTTTGGCTCGCCCTGTGGTAGCCCCCCGTCGCTGCTCTTTTTTTCTGGGCCTCCTGCCCTCTCCCTCTCGCTTTTGCCTGAGCCCTCTTTTCAATGGATCCTCAAGATCCATCCCAGCCCGATTTTGAGAAAGCCTTCGCTTCTCTCGTCCCCGAAGATAATGCTGAGCGGATTCGACCTTCTGCCTCCAAATTTATCAAAAAGCTTGATGAAATCCCAGAAATTCCTCTTCCTCTCTCTCTTCCAAGGAGATCTGCTGTAGCCCTAGCTGAGCGCGGTTTGGTTGGCCAGTTCACGGGCCTTTGGCCCTCCCCTCGAGCTGTACAACGATGGGTGGAAAGAAATTGGAACGCCATGGTCCAAGGGAAAATTGCCATAAGGTTCTGCGGCAGAGGATTCTATACATTCCTTTTTGAATCAATAGATGATCGCAATCTTATATTCAGGAATGGGCCATATTTTATGGATTCAAGAGGTCTTTATCTCAATCGTTGGACCCCGGGCTTTGATCCTGAAATGGATGTTCCCAATGCTGTCCCTGTTTGGGTTCGTCTTCCACATCTGCCGCTTCACTGCTGGGCCGATGAAACTGTACGAGCAATAGGAAATGCTATAGGTAAATATGTGGACAGATCTGAACCAAAGGAAAATATGTATGCATGCGCGAGGATTTGTGTGGAGGTAGACTTGGGCAAAGGTCTTCCAGAGGCAGTCAAACTCAGAGTGGATCAGTGGACGCATATTCAGCAGGTGGACTATGAACAACTCCCCTTCAAGTGTAAGGTATGTCACGAGTATGGTCATTTTGCGAATAGGTGCCCTAAATCTAAACCAGAAATCAATAATACTATGTCTGAAACTCAAGAGGAAGAATGGGAAGTAGTAAGGAAAAAAAAGAAGTCCAACCCTCCCCCCGAGTCCAAAGAACCTCTCTCCGAACCCATCTCTCCTCCCCTGTCTTCCCCTCATCCTCCAACCCCTTTGGATCTCTTGCATCAGAGGAACCTCCTTCACCCCCCCCTTCCCCCATAGGCCCCAGAACCTCCCCCTCCTCCCCCACTGTGCTTCCCCTCCACACTCTGCTGATAGGAGTTTATCCAAAAATAAATCGAAAGTGACCAATGATGGCCCTCATTCTGAACAGCCAGTATTGACCCGCATTGAGCCCCCCTTGGTCTCTTCGAATCCAGCTCAGTCAGTTCCCGGACTGCAGCCTATAAGAACTACCAGAAGTTCCTCCAAAGATCTTGGTGCATCCGGTGACATCTACAAGAAATCTGGGCCAGGCAGAAAATCAGCCAAGCAGCACCGGGAAGAAAGTTCGCAAAAGGACATAGCTCTAGGGATTCAAACCCCTATGGACTCCTTCATTACAGGTTCCCAAGAGAAAGATACAGCAACCAAAGAACTTGAGAGGCGAGCACCTCCTCGATCGAATGTCTTATGATGAAGCTTTTATCTTGGAATAGCAGGGGTATGGGGCACCCCTCCAAAACAGCGGCCCTAAGAGATCTTCTTCATTCAGAAAGCCCTGAAATCGTTTTACTTCAGGAAACCAAACAAAATCAGAATGATATGCAGACAATCATTGAATCACAAAAATCCTTCATAGGGATCAGTAGTAATTCCAGAGGAGCCTCTGGAGGAATCACCACTATGTGGAAAAAGCAGCATTGGAATTGTGCATCTTCAGTCATCAACTCAAATTGGATCAGGACCAACCTCGTCAACAAAGAAGAAAACTGTGATATTATCATTTATAATATCTATATCCCCAACCATTTTCGGGAAAAGGAACAATGCTGGAAGGAATTGAAGCAGGAAATAGATAAGGAGCAGAATACAAATCTTATCCTTGCGGGAGATCTCAATTTAATTCTCCACGCGAACGAGAAAAGGGGGGGTGCCTTCACCCCAGATCCTTTTAGAAGGCAGCTAGAAACCATCATGGCGGAAGTCGAATTGCTGGACATTATACCAAAGAATAGAAAATACACGTGGAACAATAGACGTCTGGGACCAGGTAACATTATGGAAAGGCTGGACAGAATCTTGATCAATATTTCTCTTCTTTCCTATTTTGCTGCAGGTCATACCAAAATTCTAAGCGCTACAGCTTCAGATCATTCTCCCATCCTTCTAACGTTGGACGCACATGCCAACCTGGGACCAATCCCTTTCAGATACAATCCATTATGGAAAGAAAGCCCTGAGGCTGAATCTATTATAGCAGAAACATGGAAGAAACATGTTGAAGGATCCCCAAATTATATTTGGGAAACTAAAATTCGAAACATAAGGAAAGCACTTAAGGATTGGGCAAAAACTAGCTACCAAGAACCAGAAAAAATCAAAGGAAAATTGCAGCAGAGTTTGGAAGAGATACAAAAAAAAATAGAAGAACAAGGACTCACTAATCAGCTCAAAGACAAGGAATGGGAAGTGCAGGAACAACTCACTCAAATTAAGAGAGCAGAAGAAGTCAAATGGAGGCTTAAGTCGCGAGAAATATGGTTAAAAGAAGGGGACAAAAATACAGCATACTTCCACAAGCAGGCCACTGTAAAAAAATCAAGAAACATTGTAACCGCTATCATTGATAGTCAAGGCAGCAGGCATGACGATCAGGAATCTATCAAAAGGGCAGCCTTCCATCACTACAAGAACCTACTCACTGAAAATCAAGACGCTAGAGACTACACGGCCTTTCTCCAACACCTTCCAAGGAAAATCTCGGCTGAAGAAAATGAAAGGATGAATAGAGAAATAACTGAGGAAGAGGTTAAAAAAGCTATCTGGACTCTTCAACCAGACAAATCTCCAGGGCCAGATGGCTTCTCAATTAATTTTTACAGAGACCACTGGCATTTGATAAAAAAAGATCTGGTAAAGATGATTAAAGGAATACAAAGAAAAAAGAAAATGGGGGGTTCACTAATTCAACATATCTAGCCCTCATCCCCAAGGAATCCAGGCCCACCTCCTTTTCCAGGTTCAGACCTATTTCCTTGTGCAACACTTCTTATAAGATCTTTGCAAAAATCATAGCTGCTAGACTTCAACCTGTGCTTCCTTCTATCATATCTGAAAATCAGGGCGGCTTCATGGCTAACCGGCAGATTCATGACTCCATCTCCTTGGTTCAAGAAGCTATCCATTCTAGTACCTCCAGACAAGAGAAAGGTTTCGTTCTCAAGCTAGATCTAGCCAACGCATTCGACCGAGTCAGACACTCCTTCTTGTACGCTGTCATGGGAAAAATGGGCTTCAACTCTGAATTCATAAGCACCATCGCTGCATGCATCACTGGCCCTTGGATCTCGCCTCTCATCAATGGCCGCCCCTGTGAATACTTTCAATCCACAAGAGGTCTAAGGCAAGGATGCCCTCTCTCACCCTATCTTTTCATCATGATGGCGGAATCCTTCAGCAGCAACCTTGATTACAATCGAAGAGTAGGCCTCATCTCGGGCATCAAGTATGGGAATGGAGTTAAAAATATCAATCATTCACAATTCGCTGACGATACTTTGCTAATTGGCGGGGCCTCCACCACAATAGCAAGGCGCTTCAAATCTATTCTTGACCAATTTATGGAGTGCTCTGGAGGAGAAGTCAACCTTCAGAAAAGCTGCATCTATGGATGGAACATCTCTAATCAAACAGCTCACAACATTGCCAATATATTTGGAGTAGCCTACAAAGAAACCTGGGACCACTTCACATATCTAGGGATGCCAGTTACTTTGGGCGTCCTTAAAGCATCTACCTGGAGTGAAGTAATTGACAAAGTCAAAAGAAAGGTGCAGCAATGGGGAACTCAATGGCTCAACCCAGCGGGTAGATTAATCTTGCTTAAATCAGGTATTTCCTCCTTACCATTATACCGCTTCACTCTTTATCAAGCTCCAGCTTCTTTCCACAACAAGTTAGAAATTGCTCTCCGTAATTTTTTATGGCAAGGAGGGAAACAAGATAAAAATAGATTCAATTTGGTCAATTGGAGAAATGTAATCCAATCTCCAGATAGAGGTGGATTGGGAATCAGAATGCCTAAATTACTGAATCTTGCCTTTGGGATTAAAATGGCTTGGAGACTCATCAGTGAACCTAAAGCCTGGTGGAAACAGGTTCTTGAATGCAAGTATCTTTCAGACAGCAGGCAAAGATTACTTGAATCTGATATTCCAGCAAGGGACTCCACTAAAATATGGCAACTTTGTAAGAAAGCAATTCCCATTCTTGTCCAAAATACTTCAAAAATTCCAGGGGATGGGAGCAGCATTAATTATGCCACTGATAAAATTATGGGTTTTCAACCTATAAATTCTGTAGAAGAAGCCATTCCCATTATTATTTATCTGCATAGTAAGGGCATTCAGAGGTTGGATCAAATTTCAAAATGGGACGAAGAGAGCGGAGCTTGGCTTAGCTGGGAATTTCCGTCATTCCTCCACACTTGGACTCTAGCTTACAAGCCCTCATTAAAAATCTCCAAAATAGAGCTCCTATTAAAAAAGGAGCTCTAGATGGACTCAGATGGGACCCCACGGGCTCAGGGTATACCATTAAATCTGGCTATCAATTCATCTGCAATAGCACCTATCAATCTCCGGTTTGGAACCAATGGCGGATAATCTGGAAATCTGAGGCCATCCCAAAGGTCAAATTTTTCATCTGGCTGCTGCTTAAAGGGAAAATTCTCACCTCGGAAAATTTAAAAAAAAGAGGGATACATGGTCCCTCCATCTGCCCCAACTGCTGCTCTGAGGAGGAGACCATCCACCATCTTTTTCTTGAATGTGCCTTTGCGAAGAGATGTTGGACTATAATGGCCAAACTCGGCGAATTAAACTGGCAGCCCCAGCAAAACATAGCTGAGACAATTCTATATTGGAGAAGGAATTGCCCTTGGAAAGATAAGCGGAGCAAGATAGTCAAAAGAACCTGGGACATCATCCCTCATAATCTTCTCTGGAAGATCTGGATCACTAGAAACAAGAAAATTTTTCAAAACCAAGAAGGCAATGCTAGAATAACTTGTAGAAGTGCTCATCTTCTAGCGCAGGAAACAATAGTTGTCAAAAGCGCGGATATCATCAAAGTCACCGATCATACTACTGAGGAAAGAATCATGATCAGTCATATTCTAGACAGTGCAGGCCAACACCACAGCATGCAGAGAAGGAGCGTGAATCCAAACCACAAGACCAAGCAATGGGAAATAAGACTCCCATCTCAGGAATTCAAGAGATGGATGACGAGCAATAACTGTCCAATTTTACTCTTTGACGGGGCCTCTAAGTCCAATCCAGGACCTGCAGGAGCAGGAGGAGTTATTCTAGATGAGAAAGGAGAAGAAATAAGTAGCTATGAATGGAGCTTAGGAGTCAAAACAAATAATATTGCGGAGGCGCTTGCTCTGTTCCAAGGTTTGCAGCAACTGCAAAAAAGGGGAATCAAAAAGGCAATCGTGCTAGGAGACTCTGCGATTGTCATAGGATATATGAATCATCACAGACCGTCATCAAATAGCAGCCTCCAACAACACCTCTGCCGCATCAATCTCCTCACTGATCACTTCAATTCAATCCGCTTCTATCATATTCTGCGCACACACAACGGGGCAGCGGACAGTCATGCTAATAAAGCCGTCGGATATCGAGAGGGAACCCTAAGGCACAATCAGCAATCCTTCTTCCAGCCTCTGCCATGAATCTAGTGAAATCTGACAATCCCCAAGCGCGCAATCCCAACAAGCGTGCGGGGGGTATGGTGACTACAGTTTTCGGGCACACGAAAAGCCCAATCAATCAGCTTCAGAATACGATCAGCAATCCATTGGTAATCCCAAGCAAAACTCATAAACGAAGAGGACTGACCAAGGATCTCACTGCCTCAGACAATCGTCCCAGAAATCCCACAAAATACTTTAACTCTGCAGAGAATCGGTCTTCTGAAAAGAATTCAGGATGCCGCAGTCGGATTCAATCTTTAAATAGGAGAGCAGATCCTCTCATCTTACAGCATAACGTCCAAGAGCATCACTGTGAAGTCGAAGGAAGCAACCAGGGCCAGCTGCGACATAGAAGATGTGCCTTGGTATCGATTTTATTTCCCCTGCTTTTTATTTCGCTAACCTATCTATTGGACTCTTACAGGAACAGAACTAAAGGATTGATCAAGAGCTTCAGAAGCCCTCCTTCTATACCCACCGCTCCTCTCTCAGCTCATTTGCTGATCGTCGACCCTTGGCTCTCCATCCCGCCCCCCTCTCTTGCTCCTTCCTGGCTACTTTCCCCCTTCTCTTTTCCCTGCCATTATACAGAGCGTCATCTCTCAGATCCGCCCTCTCTCTTATCCTCGAAGTTGAGACTTGGGCTCTCGAACTCCCTCTGTTGCAGCTTATTCTCTATCAGATCCGACATCAAACCGTGGTCCCCTCTTCCTTGTAACCTCACGGAGCCCTTAGGCTGTTCTTGTGATTCTGTCTCTTTTAAAATCAATCCTTTCTCTGTGATGGCGCGTGAGGAGCAATGTTTTCACTGCCGAGACCTACAAGCGGAATTCGACGAGGTCAGAGCTCAACAGCGAATTCTGGAAGATCAAGTGCGAAATATGGAAGCTAGGCAAGCAGAAAAGATCCATTGTCTGGAAGGAAAATTTGAGGAGCAGTTCAGAAATCTCCATGCTAAGTACCGTACAGAAATGGAGTTGTTTCTCCACAGGGTTCACTCGCTTCAGGATCAGTTCAACGGGCTTAGCAATAGATGCATCCATGCTGAGGAATCATTGGCAATTTTAAGAGACATTTTGGAAGCCAAACAGAAAGCAAAATCAACTTCTTCAAGCGTCAATCCAATGGAAGCAGATCAGCACCCAGAGGACTCTACTGCGAGGAATATCAGTCATATTTCCATCGATTAAATCATGTATTGCAAATGCAAATTTTTGTGTCTTCAGTTCGTCCGAATCTATAGTAGTACTTGCTCTTTAGTAGTCCGAATTTTGAGAATCCAGCTCAGGGATAGGGACCTCATTCTCTATCCTTGGATTTGTAATGCTCTTGCAGCAAACTATGTATGGCTTTATGCCTTAGCACTTTTTTCAATCAATACATAGCATCCGAATTTGTTAAAAAAAAAAAAAAATAGTGGTGGTTTTGGGCACATAATTTTGGTTTCCCATGGATTGCATGCAATGAAGCACTTAAAAGGCTTTGGAAGAATTCATTGTAATGTTCCAAGGATATGAGTGATGAAGGCTCCCTTGGCTAGCGTGGCCTTACATAGCCAACAGACAATAATAGAATATTCTATTAGCTAGTTTTCCCCCGAATTAGGGATTTTTAGGATAAAACTTGTGTTTTTATGTTTTGTTGTTGGTTATTTTAATCTTCTCTCAGTAAATTTAATTCTCTCCAAGAATTTTAACAAGTCGACGATGTCATCTTTCATAGCCCCCTTTACAACTTTCATATTCTTATTGCACTTTAATACTATAAATTAATTAAATTAGGGCCCCTCCTATACCATAAAAAATAGCTTTTATAAAAATCAAACATCATTTGGTTGTAGATATTGGACCTACTTATTTCTCACAATAACTTATTTACGAAAACCCTTCAGTAAACATTAAAATGAATTCTGCTGCAGCTATCACATAATTACATAGAGAAAATACTAATGATATACAAGCACAAGAACAAATCCAATTAACATAGTTGTTTTTGGAGGATTGTCCTAGGAAAAACCCAATGTGGGAAAACGGTGCAGCAGATGAGGGTTTTATTAATCTTCAGCAACAATTTCTTTACAAGGAATGATTTCAAGAGAAACTAAGACACTACTGAGAGAAAACACCTGAGACAAAGTTTCTCCTCTTCTTGGATAAGTTCTGACACCCTGGAGACCCTTCACCCACCTTTGTGTCACTCTGCATTAGCCTATGTGAGGATTGTGTCTCCAATGGTGATGTATGCCTTCTCTTCCCTCTACGTTGTCTCTCGAATGCCCTGCGTCACCTCCTCCTCAGTCACTGACTGCCACTGATGCCATCCTCTTCCTCCACTCTACAAATCTCCCTCTGAAATTGAAATCCTTCTCCTTGAGAATCGATTTCCCTCGGGGTACTGAGTATTTGCCCAATGTATCTCGAAATGACTCTCAAGTCTTCTGTTATACTTTTCATGTTGATGAATCAAAGACCGAGATTAAGTTTCTAATCAACGGCTAAGATTAAAACAGACTTGATCCTCGTCTCTTAGGAGCTTCTCACCATATCTTTATTAATACCCATTAATATTTTTATTTTCCTAAATTTAGACTTAGGAACCCATTAAAAATATTAATTATTTTAATAACTCCTCATCCGGGTGGAATTTCTCCAAACGATTTCTGGGTCTTGGAGATCTCATGTGTTCTAGCCCCTCCACAAAATTTTGAAGCTAGAGCACATCTGATGCTACCCAAAATCAACACTCCCTCTTAGTGAGAAATATGACCTAACAATATTTCCCAACAGAAGCGTCACACTGATCCACGACATCAGTCCTTTGCGTTGTGATGCTTGACCAACTGCCCCTCATCCACTACACTATTGTAACCTGTACTGCTGCCCATGACACTATAACTGTCACTGCTACATCTGTACTGCAGCTCCCTCTGAATATGTTGCATCATGTTGCCCATAGCACTGTCACTGCTAACTAGTGCACTGCAATTCCTTATATTATCCACTTCTACTACTGAAACGGATTCTTCACCATCCCCATCTTCTCCCTGAAGTAAACAAACTTTTTTCTTCCTAAGGCCTTGGTGAGAATGGCTGCCACATGTTCTCTTGTTGGGGTGTACCTCAACTGTATTGCCCCTTGTTGGGCACAGTCTCTGATAAAGTGACACCTGATATCAATGTGCTTCGACATGAAAGACTGGATATCAAAGAGCTGATGCAACTCTGATTATCACACAAAATATTGGTCACTTCCATATTTCTCCTGAATAGATTCACAAGAAATTTCCTAAGCCATATGGCTTCGCATGAAGTTGTGCGAGCTGCCATATATTCAGCTTCAGCTGAGCTTAGAGCCACGGATTTCTGTTTCCTACTACACCAGGAGGTCATACCTAATCCAATGTTGAAACAGTACCCAATGGTACTTTTCCGATCTACTAAACTTCCAGCCCAATCTGCGTCATTGAACCCACTCAACCTGATGTCATTGCCTTGGGTGTACATCAGTCCATGCTCGACTGTTCCTTGTATATATCTGAGAACATGCTTGGCCACTACCCAGTGCGCCCTCTTTGGGTTTACCATGAACTTACTAAGGGTGTTTACAGCGTAACAAATGTCTGGCCTGGTATTGACCAGATGCATCAAGGACCCTATGAGTTGCCTGTACAAGGTGGCATCGACTTCTTTATCTTCGAATGCATCAATATTCTTCCAGTTGGTGATCATTGGAGTAGCCATAGGTCTACAGTCCCGCATTCTGAACCTTTTCAAAACCTCTATAGCGTATCTCCCTTGCCCAAGGAAAATGTCACCCTTCTGCTGCCAAACTTCCAACTCGAGGAAATAATGCATCCGTCCCAAATCCTTCATGTTGAATTCTATGGCTAGGTTCTCCTTGCAATCTTTGATGAGCCTGGATGATCCTGTTAGAAAGAGATCATCCATATATAAAACCAGGATTAGAGTTTCATTCTCTACAACCACATAGTAGAGGTTAGGATCTGCGTCACCCTTGACGAATCCCATCTTCTGCAAGTAGCCATCAATTCGACCGTACCATGCTCTAGGTGCCTATTTAAGCCCATACAAAGCTTTCTCCAATCTGCGTACATGAGATTCCTTCTCATGTGTCTCAAAACCCTCTAGTTGTTCAATGTACACTTCTTCTTCTATCACCCCATTCAAGAATGTCACCTTGACATCCATCTGGTGAATCTCCCACCCCATCTGAGCTGCAAGGGATATCACGGATCGAATAGAAGTATATCTGGCTACTGGGGTGAAGGTTTCTTTGTAGTGTATCCCTTCCTTCTGAGCAAACCACTTAACCACAAACCTGCCTTTATATTTTTCTACACTGCCATCTGCAGCATATTTGACTTTGTAGAGCCATCTCGACCCTACAATTGACCTATCTTGAGGCCTAGGTACCACTTCATAGACATCATTGACCATTATGGAACTGTATTCCTCCACCATAGCATCTACCCATACTTGATGTTGAACGGCCTCCTGAAAACTGGAGGGCTCTCCAACCTGAGCCACCAAGGCTTGTATCTGTCTGACTGTCTACGCTCCCCTTTCACATTCTTGGGTGCCCCGACAAAATCCTCTACATCTCGTAGTATCTGTCGAAGTTCCTGGCTCGCTCTACCACTGGTAGTGGGTATATCTATATGCTCCTCCTCTTCCTGAGGCTCCACCTTTGGAGTTGTCTTTAGGAGAAATACTAGCGCTAGTTTTTGCTGGTCGAAGTGGCTAAACCAATGGATCATCCTTTGACTGCTCTTCAGAAGGCATTTCTTGGGATTTTCTGAAGGCTCTGTCCTCCATCAACTTCACATCCCATCAAATTACAATCTTCCTATTCCCTAGAAGATAGATTCAATATGCCTTAGCATTCTCGCTATATCCTATAAGATATCCTTTCTCTGCAGTCTGATCCAATTTCGTCCTCTTCTCTTCGGGCACATGGAAGTATGCCAAACTCCCAAATATCTTGAAATGATTCACCTTGGGATTCTTAATGGTGAAGACACTCTCTAGAGTAATCTTACCTAATTCCCTGTGAGGAGTCCTGTTCTGGATATACACTGCCGTGTTGCATGATTCTGCCCATAGAAACTTGGGCATATCCCGATCATACAACATTGCCCTGGCTACTTCAACAATAGTCCGGTTCTTCCTTTCTACTACTCCATTCTACTCTGGATTATAGGGGGTTGTCCACTCTCTTCTGATGCCTTCCCTTGTGCAAAAATCAATGAAGTCTTTGTCGATGTATTATCCACCATTGTCTAAGCGCAGTATCTTTATCTTCTTTCCTGATAGATTGTAATGACTATAAATAAATTAAACAGTTGCAGCTATTGTAAAGACTCTAAATGAATTTTTTTGAAATCAATATGAACCTGTTCTAAAATTACACAAAATTTACTCTGAACAGCATAAGAAATTTTTCATGAACTCGCTCTAAAATTTAACATTAAATTTCATATATCAAATTGAATGATTTGATGAGAAGTACCTACTTGATTTCCTACGAACGAAGAGACTTCATATTTGCTTCATATTTCGCTCCCGTTACCAAAAGACCGAAACCACCCAGCCAAACTGAGCAGAACCTCGCTTACTCAGTGCAGTAAGCTTCTTAGCTGAAGCAGACTGTTCTCCCGTGCCCAGAAACCTCAGAACAAGCAAGGCTCAATTGTTCCTCATGAACTCTGTGTAGCAATTTTCCTTCTCTTTCTCTTTTTTTTGGTTTTTCCCAGTTCCCCCTCCCTAAAATTCTTTCTACCTCTATATGTAGCCTTCCTTGGTGGTGATCGCTCTCTCCACCAGCGATCCCACCGCTTCCAATCGTATTGACACCTTTTCCCTCTATGTACGTGAGTCATATTCCTTTAAAGGTGTATTTATCTTATATTTAGGATTTTTTTTGTTTGTTTAATTTAAATGCCTTAGGTTTATATTAAATACTTTATTTTGATTAATTTATCATTTTAATAATTTATTAATATTTAATATTCTAGGATATATAATTATATAACCATATGTAAAAATTAACTTAATTTCTACGTCTATTTCTTTATAACCCTTTTAACTTTATACTTTTTAAAAATTTATATCATTAGTATTTGCTCATTAATTATGATGCATTAAGCAATATGCGTGTTGATGGGTGAAGATAACTTCTATTTGAAGGTGTGTCATGATATTCAACATTTACAGTTAATTTTAGAATATAAATACTAGTGCAGTGCATGCGGTACATGCATATGTAGCTATCATATGCATGCTAATATTCTTACGCTCTCTATATTAAATATGGGTCATTACACATATTCTCAACTAGAGCCTTGAACTCTTTGAATCGACCAAACACCTCATCGTTGGTTTTCAGGAAGCAGATCCAAGTCTTTATGGAATGGTCATCAATGAAGGTGACAAAATATTTGGCACCACTAAGAGCTTTTGTGGACATTGGTCCACAGATATATGAGTGTATCAATCCCAGAACACTCTTCACCCTATTGTTGCTTCTAAAAAATGTCGCCTTTGCGTACTTTCCTAGTGTGCATCCTCTGCATACATCATCTCGTTCAGTACTTAATTCTGGAACTCATGATATTGTTTTCCCGATAATTCTTAAAGCCCCATGGTGTAAGTGTCCCATCCTTCTATGCCATAGTTCATTCAAATCTTTATCCCCACTGTTGCCTATTGCCATTGGAGAGTCTAGATGTAATCTATATAGCCTGTTAATTCTGATTCCAATCTCGGCCTTCTTTTTTCAACTCAGGTGTTTGACATAAACTTTCTCCTTAATGAATAAAATGTCATAACCCTTGTTTTGAAGCTGAGATACAGAGAGTAAGTTCATCCCCAATCCTGGCACATGCAGCACATTGGTTGCTCGCATTCGATCCCCTACTTTTGTTTGAAAGACTACAGTACCTCTTCCTATGGAGGTACACTTTGCCTTATTTCCCATGGTGATTTGAAAATTCATCCTTTCTTCTTAATAATTCAAAATACATTCCCGTATTCTTGTAATATGCCAGGAAGATCCATTATTTATACACTAAACCTCATAGGAGGCAGAACTTGCTAAGCAAGCGACTTCTTCTTCCAGTCTAGAAGCTAACATAGAATAATTGTGATCCATGTTCTTTGTGCTCTCTTATTTCTTTGGAGATCTACGTGAGTCCCTCTGAGTCGATGCATCGGCATCATGCTCCTGACTCATAGAAGATTCTTCTATCCTGTTGCTCGATCACTACTTTGATACCATGTGAAAATTTCTAATAATAAATTCTACTGCAGTAACTGATTTATTTCACCTGCTTATTTCTCACAATAATTTATTTACGAAAACCGTTTAGTAAACATTAAAATAAATTATACTGCAGTTATCACATAATTACATAGAGAAAATAACAGTGATATACAAGCACAAGAATCAATCACATCAACACAGTTGTTTTTGGACAATTGTCCCTGGAAAAACCCAATGTGGGAAAACCGGTGCAGCAGATGAGGGTTTTATTAATCTTTAGCAACAATCACTTTACAAGGAATATTTCATAGATAAACTGAGACACTACTGAGAAAAAACACTTGAGACAAAGTTTCTCCTCTTCTTGGAGAATTTTTGCCACCCTGGAGACCCTTCACCCACCTCTGGATCACTCTGCGTCAATCTGCGTGAGGACTAAATCACCAATGGTGTTGTCTGCCTACTCTTCCCTCTGCATTGTTTCTCGAATTCCCTACATCACCTCCTCCCCAGTCACTGACTTCTGCTGATGACCTCCTCTTCCTCCACCCTGCAACTCTCCCTCTAAAATTGAACTCCTCCTTGAGAATCGATTTCCCTCGAGGTACTGAGTAGTTGCCCAGTGTATCTCGAAATGAATCTCAAGACTTCTTGTATACCTTTCTTGTTGATGAATCAAGGGCCAAGATTAAGTTTCTAATCAAACGGCTAAGATTAAAACAGACTTGATCCTCGTCTCTTAGAAGCTTCTCACCCATATATTTATTAATAACATTGAAAATATTAATTATTTTAATAACTCCTCATCCGAGTGGGATTTCTCCAAACGATTTCCAGGTCTTGGAGATCTCATATGTTCTAACCCCTCCACAAAATTTCGGAGCTAGATCACATGCGATGCTACCCAAAATCAACAGGACAATCAACCCAACTATAGGCACAACTGCAGTTAATATTTCTACAACGGGCCACCCCTGAGCTAGGGCTTGATTCCAAAAATATAGGCTTCTTTGTTGAGTTTTATGACCTGCCCACTCTTACCACAGCCCCAACTCTCTTTCCTCATCCAACACTATACATAGAACCAAATCCCCTTCTTTCCAATGCAATCCCTCGACCTATACCAACACCTTCATGGGCTCTATACTAGCAGGGAAACCCTTCGCTAGGAATTACTTGGATTCTCAACTATCAATAATTTTTATAAATGTATTTAATTCCTTACGTGCCCTTGCATAATTTACACATGGTTTCCATTTCTATAATTCATTAAAATAATAGAATCTTACCTAGGGACTCAAACAAGTCTTACCATACAACCTTGCTAAAAGACCAAGAATCCACAAATGACAACCAAATCCATGGAATATGTAAGCATGTTCCCAAATCAACACATGAAACAAACGTAACTCAATTTTCAGACTATCTTCAAGGTAGGTATGACATAGGATGACATAATAAAGGAATTAAATAAATAATAACATATTATAATGTGTTTTTGGCCCACCTTGAGCCCCAATGGTCCCCTTGTTTCCCTTTCTTGTGGAATCATAGCAACCCCTGTTCTCTTCATTCTTGTGTGCATCCAATGATTTATTATACTATTACTTTCAATGCATAGTGGTTACACAATACATTTCATGGAATTTGACCTTTCATTGCATATATGAATATATATTGTTAATCCAAAAATCGTAATTGGGCTATAACGCACGTCAACATTGTGAGTGTGGTAATATCATTGTTAAAAAATATATGCATATTTAATCATAGTTTCATAATATTTTTTTCTAATAGAGTTGTCATTGATGACAACAATATGTCAATGATGTCAAATGGGAGCATGAGACACCAACCGTAAGACCATCCTCGATGATCAAAGAAGCAACAGGACTCTTTGTGACGCAGTATGACAACTTGACCTTTCGCAAGGTTTCATTACATGAGTATAGGGGTGCTTGAAGTTATTTGAGTTTTTGAAGAAGTTAAAATGAAATCTTACTAATAGCATGCTTACGTAGTGATCATCAATACCTCCCCAACTCTATATTTTGCCTAGAAAAAGTCCTCCAGGATGAGAAGTTATGGCTAGTTGAAAATTAGTATTAATGGGGGAAAAATTAAAAGGAAAAACTATAGGGCAAAACCCAAAATATCAATTTGTTAAGCATCGTGCAAGTTGGCTGAAGATCCACCATTGAATAGGAAGACCAATGGCCACAAGTGCATAGAGTTGTGCATTGGATAACATAGTTAAAACCATGCAAGTCTCAGATCAATCCATTGTGTCCTCAACATCAGATGAAGGAAAAGATGATCGATCTTTAACTAGTCCAAGAAAAACAATAGGATTATGACATGTGATAAGGTTTTATTGGTAGATGAGGTTAACATTCTGATGAGGAGGAGATGCAAGCCAAAACACTCAGGAAATGATTGCTAAGATGACAATCGTAACAACAATTTAAAAGGAAAAAAAATTACAATCGACTTGAATATTTTAACATGTAAATGGACTTATTGTTGTAAGACTTGGTAAGGCGTGTGTATCCCTAGGAAATTACTGGTAAAGTTTGGAGTTATACCTAAGTGATAGGGGGCATGCCAAATTACAGGGTACAATAGATAGAAATTTTGAGGGGTTAGGGCGTAGAAGTGAGAGGTGTTGGTTCGCTTGGTTGCTTTGGCTAGTTTTCATCAAGGAAAACCCAAGTCAAGGTTTAAGAGGGGGTTGTTTGGTAAACTTGACACGGTGAAAGAGTCAAAGTTACTTGGTCAATTGTGGTCGTTTTGGGCACATGGTTTTGGTTTCCCATGGGTTTGTGCCCACGGATTGCATGTAATGAAGCAAGTAAAAGGCTTCGTAAGAATTCATTGTAATGTTCCATGGATGTGAGCAGTGAAGCCTCACTTAGACAACTTGGTTTTACATGGCCAACAGGCAATAATAGAATATTCTATTAGTTACTTTTTCCCTGAATAAGGGTTTTTTAGGATAAAACTTTTGTTTTTATGTTTTGTTTTTAGTTATTTTAATCTTCTCTTAGCAAATATAATTTTCCCTCAAGTGATTTTAACCCAAGCCACCATGTCATCCTTCATATCCCCCTTTACCGCTTTCATCCTCTTATTGCACTTTAATACTAAAATTTAATTAAATTAGGGCCCCACCTATACCATAAAAATTAGGTTTTATAAAAATGAGACATCACTTGGCTGTAGATTTTGGAAACTCAACCCAACTATAGGCACTATTGAAGTTAATATTTCTGCAACAAACCACCCCCGTGCTAGGGTTATGAATCCAAAAATATAGGCATCTTTTTTTAGTTTTATGGCTTGTCCACTCTTACCACAATCCAACCTCTCTTTACTCCTCATCCTACACTACCCATAGAACCAAATCCCCTTGTTTTCGATGTAGTCCCTTGACCTACACCACCACCTTCATGGGCTCTAGCATAGACTAGCGAAGAAACCCTTGCCTAGGAATTACTTGGATTCTCAACTGTCACTAATTGTTATAAATGCCTTTAATTCCTCAGGTAGACATGCATAATTTACACATGGTTTCCCTTTCCATAATTCATTAAAATAATAGAATCTTAGCTGGGTACTCAAACAATTCTTACCATAAAACCTTTCATAGAAAACCAAGAATCCCCAAATGACAACCAAAAACCATGGAATATGTAAGCATGTTTCCAACTCAACACATGGCTCTTGAAGAAACACACATAACTCAATTTTCACACTAACTTCAAGGCAGGTATGACATTAGAAAGGAATTAAGTTAAAGAATAACATATTATAAAAAAAAAAAATTGGCCCCTTTGAGACCCCATGGTCCCCAGGTTTCCCTCTCTTGTGGAATCATAACAACCCCTCTTCTCTCCATTCTTGTGTGCATCCATTGTTTTATTATATTATTACTTTCAATGTATAGTTGTTACACAATACGTTGCTTGGACTTTGGCAATTCATTGCAAACATGAATATATATTGCTAATCTTAAGATCATAATTAGACTATAATGCATGTAAAAATTGTGAGCGTGGTAATACCATTGCTAGAAAAAGCTATGCATATGTAATCAAAGTTTTATAATATTTTTTGCTAATGGAGTTCTCATTTATGACAACAAGATGTCATTGATGTCAAAGCGGAGCATGAGATACTAGCAGCAAGACCATCCTTGATGATCAAAGAAGCGGTAGGACTCTTCGTGAAGTAGTACGATAACTTGTCTTTTTGAAAGGTTTTAATACATGAGGATAGGGGTGCGTTGCCCACCATTTTATGGGTGATATCCCTAGAAGAATTTTTTTCTCCAATATGGTCCTCAACAGGCAGCCAACAACCCCTTGCAGTCACCAGCTAGCTCATTGTGCCATTTCTTTGCCACTTGAGCCAGCCATGTGGTCCCTCGCCCATATGCCATGATCGTATGTTTGAAGCTGGGCCTCAAGGTATGCCTTGTCATATAAGCATACAATGAGTTCAACAATTATAAAAACCAAATAGATACTAAGCACCCATTGAAATGTTGGAAATAATGAACTGCTGAGGCATTTTATTACAATAGAAAAAAGAGTGGTGCACCTAGGCTTATCTCAATGGACAAGCATGACGAAACCCAGGTGAGCAATAGATGAATTGATGCTTACTACAAATGTTGCACCAGTCTGCACAACGTTGCCCATAAAACTTCCCTTTCTGCTGACTTCGAATGGCTGGAAATACCACCTCCCATGCTCAAAAATTTATGAGATCCTAGCTCCTGATTCCTTGGCCTAAACCCAGAAAAACCCATGAAGAAATTTAGTTGGTTCGGACTTCTGAAATTCAATCCCCAAGGAGCCCAACTTCAATTGCAACTGCAAAACCCAACGTGCTGGTTTTTTGACTATAAATCCTCCTGGAAAATGTCCAAAAGTGCTCGGGTGATCCCTACTACAAATTCCTTGACTTCCCGGATGAGTTTCTGGGCTATAGCACTTCCTCCCAAGACCCACGAAAATTCTGGACTAGCCCTTTGCATTGTCTCCCCAAGCCTAGAATTCAAACTGCTAAGTTGCTAGCTTTGTTGGCTCCAAAACTCTCAAGAAATGATGGCCTAATGTTTTCCTTCGGATCCCTTAGTTCTCCCAGCAATTGATTGATCTGTTGTGGCTCAAACTCCTCTTGCATAATCTTTTGTTGGCCCAGAAATACACATTCCCTCTGTGTGGCTAAATGGTAGCGTTGTAACAAACTCCCAAATCTCCTGAAAACACTGATGGAAGTGCCTTCATAGGGCAGGCATTCAAGGTCCCCTGTAGGTAATGTTGAATCTCCCACTTGAGAGATTTGTGGCTAAACAGCTAGTTGACTCGACTAAGCACCAGAGAAAATAATCAAGTAATTTCTATTTGCAAGGTGAATGAATGAATCCAAATGAGAGCTTCCTCCTCCTTTTACCTTCACGGGCCTTCCTTGCCTCATGTGGGCCCCTCCATCCAGCACTTCGAATTCCCTCCAAGCCATTCAAATGGCCTAGTTCGAATTCCCACGTGGGTGGCCCCCACCTTCCACTAGCAACCAAATTAAGTCGAATTTCCCCCAAAGTCCCTAAGTCGAAAATGTTGGGTTCTTTTCCTTAGCCACAATTGTGAAAAAAAGTGTAGAGACACCCTGTTACAAATGTGTTTGAGAAGGGACATGATAGTCCTCCCCTCCCAAATGTTTCTTGCCCTCAAGCAACCTCAAAGCTAGGTGCTCCAAAATGTGCTCACCCTCCCTGGTGGCATCCTCATCCGGCAAGTTCTTCCAGCATACCAAGAACTCCCTGATGGTCCTGCTCCTCAGCTTCCTCTCCCTCCTCTCCAAGATGGCCTCAGGCTTCAAAACCAAGTGGCCCTCATCATCTAGTGGGGGTAACTTTGTTGCTGCTATCACCAGTTGCCCCAACACCTTTCTAAGGCATGAGACATGAAATACATAGTGAATCTTGCTCCCCGGAGGCAGCTCCAGTTCGTAGGCTACCTCCCCAACTCATCTGATCACCTGGTATGGCCCATAGAAGCGGGGTTGTAGCTTTTCGGCCCCCTTCTGCTTCAGTTTGGACTGCTTGTACAGTTGTAGCCGGAGGTACACCAAGTCCCCCTCCTCGAAATGCCTCTCTGTCTAGTATCAGTCTGCGTACAACTTCTGCTAGTTTTGTGTTGTCACCAAGTTATCCTTGAGAGCCTTAAGGATGTCTTGGCTCTCTTAGATCCAATATTTGGCCTTTGGGGCCCGATTGTCTCCAAAAACAACATCAACAAAAGATAATGCATCATACCCATACAAAACACGGAAAGGAGTCATACCAATGGACATGTGGTGGGTGGTGTTGTAGCAGTACTCACCCAAATGCAGCCACTAGATCCAAGACCTTTGTTGTCCCGTCACGTAGTTCCTCAAACACCCCTACAGCCATTGATTAACTCTCTCTATCTGGCCATATATCTAGGGGTGGTAGCTCGTGCTAGGAGTGAGCTCGATCCCGACCAATCAGAAATTATCCTGCCAAAAACCTCCCATGAATCTGTCATCCCTGTCACTCACAATGTTCTTAGGGAGCCCCTGCAACTGGAAGATCTCCCTAAAGAACAACTCTACAACCTGTGCAATCGTGTACCTGGTGGGGATGGAAAAAAATTGGGCATATTTGGTTAGCCCATCAACCACTACATACATGCAATCCTTGCCCTACACTATGGAGAGCCTTGTCATGAAATCCATAGATATACTTTCCCATTTCTCCTCGGGGATGGGAAGTGGTTGTAGCAATCCTGCAAGGTGAATCAACTCCCCCTTGTTTCGCTGACATGCCTCACACTCCTGTATGTGCTTCATACGTCCCCCTTGAGGCGCTTCCAAATGAATCTCTCCCTGACTTCCACATATGTCTTCCGGAACACCTGGTACCTAGATAATGGTGAGTCATGTGCTGCCTGGAGCACTCTCTCCCTCAACTGTGAGTTGGGCAACAGAAAAAATTCTTCCCTTGTAATAGATGACCTCATCCATCACTCGGTAGCACTCATTTGTGTGGGTACCCTCCAATATCTTGCATGCCCTCCTTTCCTTGGAGTACTCCACCAATAGTTGAGTCTTACAATCATGGCAGGCTAATGAGTGATAGACCAGCTAGTCTTCGAGATAGAGCATCGGCCACCACAATGTGCTTTCCTCAAACATACTCTATATCGAAGTCATAGGCCTGCACGTTGTTGACCCATCTATGCTGCCTATCATTGAGGCCCTACTGCCCCATGAAATGATGAAGATTGTTATGATCAGTCTTCACCCGAAACCTATTGCCTACTAAGTACTGTCGAAATTTGGCCAATGCATGCATGATGGCCAGCATCTCTTTGTTGTATATGGAATATGACCACTCATGAAAGCTTCTGACTCTTGAAAGCAATGGGATGTCCATCCTATGATAAAACTGCTCCAATTCCCTCCCCGGATGCATCACACTCCACGGTGAAGGGTTGGGAAAAATTGGGAAGTGTCGAGACTAGGCAACTGCTCATTACCTCCTTGAGGCGATCAAAGGCTACTTGTGCTCCATCAATCCACATGAAAGCCCCTCTCTTGATCAAATCGGTCAAGGGTGCGGCCAACATTGAAAACTCCTTAACAAATTTCATGTAGTAGGTGCAAATGCCCAAGACACCCCTCAACGTTGTCACATCTGGTGGTATGGGGCAGTCCTGGATGGCCCGTATCTTCACCTCATGGACCTTCACCCCATCAGCACCGATGATGTGCCTTAGGTAAAGCAACTTTTCAAGCCAAACTCGCACTCGGATAGTTTGGCATAAAATTGTTGCTCCTCCAGAATATGTAGCACCTCCTCCAAGTGTTGGAGATGCTCCTCCCACGTTCGGCTGTAAATCAAAATATCATCGAAGAAAACCAACACAAACCTCCTCAGGTGTCCCCAGAAGACATGGTTCATGCATGACTAGAAAGTGATCAGAGTGTTGGTCAGCCCAAATGGCATGACCAGGAGCTCGAAATGCCTATAGTGACACTAGAAAGTTGTCTTAGGGATGTCTTGATCCCTTGCCTTGATCTGGTGGTACCCCAAATGCAGATCAATCTTAGAGAAGTACTTGGCTCCTCTAAGCTCATCCATCAACTCATCTATGCGGGGGATGTGGTACGTGTTCTTCAATGTCTTCTGGTTGAGGGCCCGACATTCAATGCACATGCGTAAGGTCCCATCCTTCTTCTTCACCATTACTATTGAAGAAGTGAAGGGACTAGAACTTGGCCTGATATGGCCCAATGCCAACAGCTCCTGAATGGCTCTCTCTCTTTCATCCTTATAGGCCTTAGGATGCCTATAAGGGGTAGTGATCACCGCCTGCACACCTGGCTCCAACTCAATAGTGTGCTCGAATCCCCTATCTGGTGGCTACCTTGGTGGATTATCCAGCAAGGTCTGTATGTCTAGTGTTGGTGGTTGGGCTTGTCCCCTAACCTCCCAAATCCTCAACTCCACTGCCCATGCAATGTCCCAATGTCGCAAATCTGCCTCCTTCCTGTGGGCCGAGGCTGTCTGAGTTGGATAGGAATGCAAGCCTCTAAGAACTATTGGTTTTCCATCCAGCCTAGTAAACCCCATCTCTATCTTCTTCCAATCTGTAGTGACTCGCCCAAGGGAGTAAGCCACTAGACACCCATCACCACATTGGTTTCTAGCACATCGACCACGAAGAAGTGGTCCGTCGTCGAGTAGTTCCCCATAACTACTGTCAAAGAAGGCACATACCGAATGCACTGCATGGTATGGTCACCTGGTAGTAGGACTGAAAAGCCCGCAAACTCAGTCGTGGTGAGGCCCCTCCTTTGAACCAACTAGGCATCTATGAAGTTGTGGGTAGCCCCACTGTCAACTAGGACTGACACTTGTTGCCCCTATATGGTGCCTTTGATCCTCAATGTGAAGAATTTGGGAACCCCGCATAAGGAAGCAAGGACTCCCCCAGATGGGGCAAAGGATGCCCCTCCCTCTTGAGGTGGTGGTGATGGCCCTCTATCTGTTGGACTCTCACCATCTCCCACACCACACTCCGGCTCCATCCTGTCCTCCTGAAATGATCTCCCATCTGTGTGGGGTCTTAACCCCTTGCTAGTTCGATTTGTGACACTGGTACGAAAGAGGGCAATGTGGCTCGAGTTGGCCCACTAGCTTATGGGTGTTGTGCTGCTGGTGAGAGGTGATCAAATGGCTGGGAGGCTCCAGAAGTTTCCCCAAATAGAAAACATCTAGGAGTGGTCCTCTCTCTATTCTGCAACTTTATCTCCTCCAACATCTCTTTCTGGCCATTGGCTAAGTCATTCAAGGCCCTCAGGAGGCTGTTGAAATCCATCTCTTCCCTGCTCTTGGGTTCCACCATGTCCTCCTCTTGCACCACTGCTTTCCCTCTATCCTCCGTGTCTGGAGTAATTTCCAACTCTCTTTCTCTGCTCTAGTACCTCTGCCTTATGTATGTAATGTTCTATTGGTCCCCTTCTCTCATGGGAGAAAATCCCCACAACTAAGACAAGAACTAGGCTCTAATACCACTGTAATGTTCCTAAGTAGGAATACAAGTAATATACAAGCATGCAATCAGTTCAGCAATTATAAAAACGAAATAGATACTAAGCACCCATGGAAATGCTAGAAATAATGGACTATTGAGCCATTTTATTACTTCTTTGAGGAAAAAATACAATAGAAAATAGAGTGGTGCACCTGGGCTTGTCTCAATGGACAAGCATGACCAAACCCAGGTGAGCAATAGCTGAACTGATAGCTGCTACAACTGCTGCATCAATCTGCATTGTGCTACCCAGAAAACTGCCCTTTCTACTGACTTTGAATGGCTGGAAATACCACTTCCCATTCTCAAAAAATTATGATATTCAAGCTCCTGACTCCTTGGCCTAAACCCAGGAAAACACACGAATGAATTTAGCTGGTTCAGACTTCTGAATTTCGACCCCCAAGGAGCCCAACTTCAGCTACAACTGCAAGGCATGGCCTGTTGGTTTTCTGACTGTAAATTCTCCTAGAAAATGTCCAAAAGTGTTGGGTTGATCCCTACTACAAATTCCTTGACTTCTTGGATGAGTTTCCAGGCTGGCTCCAAAACTCTCAAGAAATGTTGGCCTAATGTTGTCCTTTAGATCCCTTAGCTCTCCTGGTAATTGACTGATCTATTGTGGCTCAAACTCCTCCTGCATCATCTTTTGGTTGCCCAGAAATACGCATTCCCTGTGTGTGGCTGAATGGTAGTGCTGTAACAAACTCCTAGATTTCTTGAAAACATTGATGGCACTGCCTTCCTAGGGCGGGCACTTAAGGTCCCCAGAAGGTAAAGGTTGAATCTCCCACTTGAGATATTTGTGGGTAAACAGCTAGTTGACTTGGCTAAGCAGTAGAGCGAGTAGTCAAGTAATTACGATTTGAAAGGTGAATGAATGAATCCAAATGAGAGCTTCCTCCTCCTTTTATCTTCGTGGGCCTTCCTTGCCTCATGTGGGTCTCTCCATCCAACACTTCCAATTCCCTCCAAGCCATTCGAATGGCCTAGTTTGAATTCTCACATGGGTGGCCCCCACCTTCCACTAGCAACCAAATTAAGTCAAATTTCCTCCTAAGTCCCTAAGTCAAAAATGTTGGGTTCTTTTCCTTACCCAAAATTGTGAAAAATGTGTAAAGACACCATGTTACAAATGTGTTTGAGAAGGGACATGACAAGGACAATGAACCGCCCTACCTCGAAAGGGGTAATCATTGCTATATTAGACACATCATGCTCTTGTCCTTTGAGCCCCGAGCAGTTCATTATAGAAAATTCATAAAAGTCAAAAGGCATACGAAGAAGGGTGGAAAAATCAAGGCCGGGGCACCTCATGTACGACGTTTGCTCCCTCTTATACATTATATACCCAATTGTGGGCTTCCCCTTATCTAGCTAACCCTATGCCCCATTATGTGGCCCAGGGTTGTCCCTCTCATTCCCTATTCCATCTCACCTATTTGTCACTTTCCACCCCCATTAGAAGGGTGTACCTTGGACATACAATCCCCTCTAAAGGCTAAAACCACCTAATAAGGTACTTGGCTAACCCCTTTTGGAGTTTGGAAGCACTAGCACATGTCAAAGCCCACTACAGAAGGGCATGCCATTATGAAGTGACCACTTTGTTATCCATGATTTGTAAGCTCCTTTACACAATTATTCTAATGACTGATTGTACTGGAAGCCTAGGGGGACACATTGGATCTTATGCAGGATTGCAGGTGGTTTCTATTTGGGTTTGGATTCCCTATATGGGATCCTGACCCCCAGAGGTCCACATTTAGACATGTAGGGTGTGCATAGAGAGCCATGGGCCTCCATAGTAATGGACAACACTCCATAGATGTTTAGAGACTACTAGCGATCCACTTTTGGTACAATGGTGACATGATTGGTACACTATGCCCAACAAGCCCCCGTAGGAGCCCCACAGTCCTCGCAGATGCCCCAACACTTGTACGATGCCATGGCAGCCTTCATTCCACCACTTGGACCATTACAGAGGGCCCTATGACATGCATACACATTATTTGGCATCTTGTGAGGTTTTCTATGTTGATTTGGGGTAGCATTGGATGTGCTCTAGCCACGAAATTTGGTAGAGAGGTTGGGGTACATGAGATCTCCAATACCGAGAAAGGGTTTGGGAAAGTTCTAAACAGATCAGGAGATATTAAAATAATTAAAATATTAATGAGTATTAATATGAATCTGTGTTAGAGTGGTCCAAAAGACATGGATCAAGCCAGATATAATCTTAACCATTGATTAGGGACTTAATCTCGGCCTTTGATCGTCAATAGGAAAAGTATAAGAGGAGGCTTGAGGTTCACTTGGAGATCACACTAGATGATCAGTCATTCTATTCTCTAGAGTTGGTTTGCTAAGAGAGATAGAATGTAATATCCCTTATCAGGAATATTCCTCAAACACAAGTAAACTCCAACCAAAGATGGACTGGGAGGGCATTTACTAGATATGTCGCCTTTGAAAAGAGGACGAGATCTGGAGGCTACCTGGCCCTTTCCAGACTCTGTCTAAGAGTATAGGAGAAAACACACAAGTGGTATAGTAGCCGGGAAGCTCAAAGAGATAAAAATAACAATGGTGCAACATATAACAATATAACCATGAGATTTAAGCAGATACTCAAGAAATGCAGAGAAAAATGCTATGCCATTTTATTATGTTGAATAATAGAAAGAGTACAGGAGGTGATCAGAAAGATGGCACCTCGACTTGCACAAGGCAAGTGAAGAAATACACTCAGAATAGCAAAGGAATGGCCTCTTTCTGAACTGCGTCCAACTGCTGGAGAACTGTCGTGTTGCTGCTGCTGTTGAAAATCAAATGAGGATTTGGGGCTGTTCCCCTCCTTAGAAAATGCTGAAACTCTGGAATCGGACTCTACTCAAGAAACCCAAAAAAGCCCAGAAAGCTTTTCTGAAATGGCCGACCCCCGAAAATCACCCCCTTGAGGACCCATGCAATCCCTCAAGGCTCTGCGCTACCACTGAAATAAACCCACCACAAATCTGCCTGAAACTCAGCCAAAATCCTCCAATATGCAAGGGTTGATCCCCAGCACAAATCCCTCTGCAAAACCTCAATCCAGAACTCCTACCAGAAAGAATTGCATCATCGCTCTCAAGACTACGCAGTCATCTAAGATGCTCAATCCTCCTGCCAAAATGCTGAATGAAACTACTACAAAAATACTAATGGGAAATACCTTGCACGAGCAGGCACTCGAAGTCCCCTGGGGCTAAGGGTGAGATCTCCGAACGGAGACACTCAATGCACTAAATAGTGCTGCAAACTAGCTAAATAGCCAGCATGCTCTAAGTCAAAGTGACTAGCTCAAATGCACATAATCGAATGCCAAAATGAAAAAGCTCCTCTCTCCTTTATAGCATTGGCCTCTCTCAATCCCAAGGCTCACCTCCTCCAACGTAGCTTCCCTCTTGCCACATGTTTCTCACCATCTGCGCAGTCACTCCAAGTGTCTACGTGGGCCCCTCCTCTACGTGGTTCTTTGGCCCCCCTTGGCTCACCTTTTAAGTTACGACGTTGTGCTACTAGGGAGTGTCTTTATTCATGAAGTAGTATGTCCCCCTCTCCTCACCTTTTCATTTATAACTAGCTATAGAAGGCAAAACTGAGCAAAATCGAATATTCCAATTAGCCATGGCTAATTAGGAATATTACATAGAATCAATGATCGAGAGAGCAGATGAGGGGCATTCAGTACAGAGGAACAGAGAAGGCAGAGATTTTATCGGGAGAGCAGCGCAGCAGCCAAGGAGGGTGACGCAGAGCCAACAAAGGCTCACACAGGGCCACACAGAGGTAGCCAAGTGTTGTGTAGAGCACCAGAGGGGCTAGCGTAGCTGACACAGAGGCTCCCAAAGCTGACATTGGGCCTCCTGGGGCTGATGCAAGCCAAGAAAGGCTGACGCAGGGCCAGCATGAGACAGAGAGGGGCTGATGCAATCCAAATTGGGCAGACGCTGGGGTTGCATGAATAGTTTTCTACTGAGGAGCTACCAGAAGGGTTTTCCGTGGTTTCAGCCAAGAGATTCTCTCAAACTGTCAGGTATAGCTACTAAGGAAATTCTCTATTGGGTAGGCCAGTTACGACACCCAAATTGTACTTTGATATTGCTTAATAAGAAAACCCTCAGATAGTTGCACCGGTTTTCCCGCATTGGGTTTTTCTGGGGACATTGGTCCAAAAATAATGGTGTCATGTGGTGTGTTTGTTCTTGTTTCTTTTAGTTGCTGATCTGTAATATGTTGAGCATGCACTAGTGTTTATTTTTAGTATTTACTCTGTAAATAACTTGTTAAAGAAAAATTAACAAGTAGGTAGGAATAAATCAGAAAAAGTGCATGAAGGGTTTCTAAATTAAGTAAACTTAGAAACTTCAACATTCTATTACATTATGAGCTAGTATGGTGGTCTTGTCACCATTACGAGTTATTATTTGCACATTATTTTATCTTTAGCGTCCCATAGGCTAATTCGAACTCATTAGGAGGCTATATATTGATGTTAGACACATTCATTTGTATCATCACTTGACATGGGATCTCTCTAATCATAGAGAATTTTCACACTTTTTCCTTGGTGGATATTTTTGGAGATGGGTGAATTTTGATGTATGGATTTGGGATATTTCTCTTGTCTTGGAGCTTTATTGAGCAAACAAAATGATGGTTGGATATAATCTATAACATTGTAAGTAAATTTTCATGCTATTATTCTTGTTGCTGCATACTGCTAAACTTAGGGCTAGTTGTTGCATTATCGGAATGTGGAATTGAGCATGTTTTAGCTAATTTAGTGTATGACGCAATGTTATATGCATGAAATGCCCTAGAGATTTATTTATCTCGAGAAGCTTGCATCATTTGCTTAATGTCAAAGAGTCCTAAATTAAAATGTGTCAAATACATAAGAGGGGAGTCAATGCTTGGGTATAAGAAAAATGCATCTATATGTGTGTGACAACCTTTAAAACATGAGCAACACTTTATATAGAAAGATGTGAGTGAAACTACAGATCTCCTAGATCATGTGTATTGGTAGATCCATCTAAAGACCCTTTCATACCTACCCAAGTCAAAAATGACCAACATGGTGTCAACTTAATGTCACCAAAGGATAGTTAGATAGGAATGTAATAAAAAGGTGATAAAATATAGTCTAGTTACCACTAGAGGAAAGGGGCTAACATGATAACTACCTACACTTACACAATTAATTCAGATAAAATGCAAGAGCTAATTTAGGCCATGCCATATTGAAAATGAATGATCTTTTAGATGCTAGCAAGATAGATCAGAGTATAATTTTAGAGGGGATAATTTTAGAGGGTTACGTTGATGAGCGAAGGTGACACCAACTCTATACCAAGGGAAAGAGACGAACAAAAGCGAGTGGAGAAAATAAGGGAGGCAGTGAAGCCCTTGAAGCAACATTGAAGACAGATGGTGGAAATGCCCATGCAATGAAAGAAAAGTCATCAAAGGTGCAAGAGTTCTTGAAATACCTACGAATGTAGGAGGCAATAATGACATAATGTATCTAACTATGGTGCAAGTGTTGTGAGGACTAGTTAAGCACCAACAAAGATGAGATCTAGAAAAACTAACACAACAACAAATGCTACAAGAGGCAACACTAGCATCGAACAGGAAAGGGGATGAGTTTTGACGATGCTAGTGAGGTATCAAGGAAGAAAGAAATCCTAACACCAGTACATAGCTGGGGAAGGAAAGAGAAACTGAAAATGAGTCACTCAAACTATCCCACTTCATTCTTGGGCTCCAACGTAGACTACCCATCAAACCTTCTTTCTAGGAATTACACATATCCTCAATTATTACTAATTCTTCTCAATGCCATGAATTTCTTAAACACATAAGAATTATTTACACAAAGGTTCCATTTCAATGATTCAATTCAATGTAGCCATGGCATGATAGCAACAAGGCTAATTGCCATGGAGAGAGAATATTAGCTAGTATATGAAAATAAATGTCGAGCTGCAATGTAAGAAACCAATACCTGCACTTACCTAAGAGTTTTACATGCAATGCTAGAGCTATAACACTCTCCTCTCACCTTTACCCAAGCTAACCAGTCCACCAGGGTAGACATGTGACGAAGAGTTACTATCATATGATTCAACTCCCCAAGTACAGTTAAAGAAGTGGAATCAACTAAACAAAACCAAACTGACCTTCCTCGGGAGCTATGTTGGAAATAATACTGAGAGGGGGGGGTGAATCAGTATTATCTAGCAATTAATAAATCTTCCTTATTTGATCTTTGAATTATTTTTGCATGTCAGTACCATAAAATAATGAGCATGAACAAAGAAAACAGATAGTCACACCAAAGAACACAAGATGTAAGGTGGAAACCCAATGTGGGTGAAAACCACCTGCTGCAATATGTCTCTATCTTCTTTCAAATTAGAAACTCCTTTTACAATGATTTTGTACTGGTGCAGTCCTTTACCAGTACGCAGGCTGCAACCTGCAAAGAGCTACAACTCTCTCTCGTTTTCCAGTCTTCTCCTGGAAGGGAGCTACAACCCCCTACTTCTTTTCATAAAGCATCAAATGATCATCAAGTATATAACAGTTACAGTCCACTACAGTTATCAGATCAGCAATAACAGAACTAACCCAGAACACCTTATCAACAGAGAAATTCAATCAACAGAACATCTTAAGACAGAGACGCAGTTTTCCCTTCTGTGGCCTGCGTCGCGACGCAATTCACCTTCGGCTTTCCTGCGTACACCCGCAGGTATCCTTCTGCTGCACTGCGTGCCCACGCACTGTTCCTTGAACTGCACTGCGTCCTGTTGCTGCAGGGACGCACTCAGAAACACTATCGCGCCGCGTACTTTGCTCCAGGGGCGCACCTGAACCTTAGTCGCTCTGCGTCCCCACGCAGATCTCCTGTTACTGAACTGCGTCCCGGACGCACCTGAACTTGGTCTGCCCTGCGTCCCCACGCAGGTCTCCTGTTACAGCGCTGCGTCCCCATGCAGGTTTTTCTGATAAACACCTGCGACCTTCTGATTAGGGCTGAATAGACAGTTCACTAGAGTGGCACAGATACTCAGATCTGATCATGCGCTCGAAGATCACCCTTCACAGATTCGCCTTCAACTTCCTTTTCATATAGATCAAGCTTTTAAGACCATAATCAAAATTTCAGATCTAAAGATATTCAATTGCAAAAGATACTTAGCCAAGTGATCTCCTTTGCTTTATATAGGCAAGCTCCTCCTCAAATCATGGAACAATACCACGAGCCGACACCATAATAACACAATACCGTCGGCTAGATACCAGGAGTAAAACACAAGAAACCCCCACATGTGCTTTTCTCTGCCTTGAAATGTGTGCACTGGGTGGACGCACCTCCTGAACGGCGGACCTGCGTCTCGAGACGCGGTTGCTGCATGGTTTACCTGCGGGTACGCACTTTCTGTAATTTGTACCTGCGTACCCCTTATTTTCTTCAATAATTGATAGCTGATCATCAACCTCTGCTGCTGACTTGAAGTACAGTGATCTATCACCTGAATGGGTTGCCATCAAGGACAACACCTGTAACATATAGCCATTCCTGAACCATAATGCCAACAATCTCCCCCTTTGGACTTGATGGCAACCTCACAAACTTCAGCTTCATTCTCCCCCTTTGACATCAAGGGCAAAGGGGTATGCTCCCCCAGATCTGCAACGAAGAACCATAATCCACCATGAAAGAGATAGAGACATATTGCAGCTATTTCCAAGATCTTCTTCTGACCATCCTCCATAATGCCAACAATGCATTATATGCTCCCCCTGAACCTGTACCATCAATCAAAAAGGTTCAACAATAAGATGATGCATCAACAACCCCCAGCTTTTGCCTGAGGTACTCAAAAGTGTCCCTGGGCAATGGTTTGGTGAGAATATCAGCAACTTGTTCCTTAGAAGGAACATACTCCAACTTGACCTTCTGTTCAAGCACTTGTTCCCGGAGAAAATGGTACTTGATTGGTATGTGCTTGGTTTTTGAATGCATAACAGGATTCTTTGAGATGCTGATTGCACTTGTGTTATCACATAAGATGGGGATTGGTGGTGTACAAGTGATTTGAAAATCCTGCAAAGTCTGCATCATCCAAAGAAGTTGGGTGCAACAAGATGCAGCAGCAACATATTCCGCTTCAGCTGTAGACAAGGCAATCGAACTCTGTTTCTTGCTGAACCAAGATACCAGTCTGGAACCCATGAAGAACGCACCACCACTTGTGCTTTTCCTGTCATCCACGCTTCCGGCCCAATCTGCATCTGTATAAGCATGAAGTGTAAGATCTGTATCTCTAGGATACCATAAGCCATAATTTTGAGTCCCTTGAAGATATTTGAAAATTCTCTTCACTGCCTGAAGATGAGTCTCCTTCGGATTTGCTTGAAATCTTCCAACTATTCCAACTGCATGCATGATGTCTGGTCGGGTACCTGTCAAATAAAGTAAACTTCCAATCATAGATCTGTAGGTTGGTTGATGTACTGCTGCAGATTCATCATTTGCACTGAGGCTACATCCTGTGACCATGGGTGTACATACTGGTTTTGCATCTTCCATACCATATTTCTTCAAAATCTGTTTGAGATACTTGGTTTGAGATAAAAAGCTTCCTCCTTCTTTTTGTTGGATTTGCAAACCAAGGAAATATGTCAGTTCTCCTAGCAAGGACATTTCAAATTCTTTCTGCATGACCAAGGCAAAGTTTTGACTCATAGCTTCTTCATTGCTCCCAAAAATAATGTCATCTACATATACAACAAGTATTAGCAATTTGTCATTTTCAACTTTTATATAAAGATTGCTATCTGCTGATCCTTTTGAAAAGCCTTGTTGATGAAGATATTTGTCCAAACGGTAGTACCAAGCCCTTGGAGCTTGTTTGAGACCATAGAGAGCCTTTTTCAATCTGCATACAAGATTTGGATCATTTCCAAGAATGAACCCATCTGGCTGTTCAATGTACACTTCTTCTTCCAAGTCTCCATTCAGAAAGGCTGATTTTACGTCCATTTGAAATACTTTGAAGTTTTGAAAACTTGAGAGAGCAAGGAACATTCGGATGGCCTCAAGTCTTGCAACAGGAGCAAAGGTTTCTTCAAAGTCTATTCCTTCTTGCTGCGCATACCCTTTACAAACAAGTCTGGCTTTGTTTCTAATTACTTCTCCATTTTCATTCAATTTATTTTTGAAGACCCATTTTGTTCCGATAACATTCTTATCTTTTGGTCTAGGAACCAGCGCCCAAGTGTTGTTCTTTTCGATCTGCTCAAGTTCTTCATCCATTGCTTTCACCCAACGTTCATCTTTGCATGCCTCTTTCACATTTTGTGGTTCAGTAGAGGAGAGTAATGCCAAATAGCTTGAAGCTTCTGCAACTGTTCTTCTTGTTTGTACACCTGCTTCTTTCTGCCCCATAATCTGAGATTCTGGATGATTCTTCTGAACATATCTGGATGGAGTCTTTTCTTCTATTCTTGTTTGCTCCTCTGGTTCTTCTTCTTGAGGTTCTTCTTCTTCATCATTCTGTCGTTGGGGGTAGCCTTCATCTTCTTCGATGTCTTCATGATGTACTTGCCTAGGAATGTATCCCTTTTCATCAACCACTACATCAATGCTGTCAATAATTCTGCCAAGTCTTTTATTGTAGCATTTGTATGCTTTGCTATGTGGAGAGTAACCAAGAAGAATGCCTTCATCTGCTCTAGGTTCAAGTTTGCCAAGCTGCTCATCCGTATTCTTGATATAGCATTTGCTCCCAAAGATTTTGAAGTGCTTTACTGAAGGAGTCCTACCACTCCAGAGCTCATGAGGAGTTTGAGTGCTGTTCACCAGGACATTTGTTTTGTTGAGAATAACAACCGCAGCATGTGCAACTTCACCCCAGAAGGTTGCGGGAGTTCCTGACTCATCAAGCATAGCACGAGCCATTTGTTGGATTGTTCTGTTCATCCTTTCCACAACTCCATTTTGCTGAGGAGTTCTTGCTGTAGAGAATTCTCTTCTTATCCCATGTTCTTCACAGAAATCGAAAAATTCATTTGAAGTAAATTCCCCACCTCTATCAGATCTGAGGCACTTAATTTTGTGACCTGATTGATTTTCAACCAAGGCTTTGAAGGATTTGAATTTTTCGAATGCTTCATCTTTGTGCTTCATAAGTCCTAACCAGACAAACCTGGAGAAATTGTCAATGAATAATATCAAGTATTCTTCTCCTCGAGGTGTTCTTTTCCTGAAAGGACCGCATGTATCTGTATGTACTAGCTCAAGAGGCATGCTAGCTGATCCTTCTTTCTCTGGAAAGTTAGTTCTGGTTTGTTTTCCAAACTGACATGATTTGCATATGGTGTTGTCAGGAATTTTGATATCTGGAAGATCACGAACTGCCTGATATTTGCACGCTTTCCTTATTTGTGAAAAGCTTAGATGTCCCAACCTCCGATGCCATAACCAGTGCTCATCATCCTTGCTCAGATAGCATTGTTGTTGCCCTTCTTCAAATATGTACAGATTATTTGGAGTTCTTTTGCCTTTGAGCACTGTTTTACCTGTATCAAGATCACGAACAAGACATCCATTCGATCTGAATATAACCTCGGTTCTTTGATCACACATCTGGCTGACACTTAGAAGATTATGCTTCAATCCATCAACATACAAAACATTTCCAGCCTTGACCTTTTCTTTTAACTGAGCAATGCCTTTTCCTTTTATAGTTGCAGGAGTATCATTTCCAAAAGAGACTTTCTTTCCCTTTTCTAGAGCAGAATAAGATTCAAGTTTTTCTTTATCACCTGTCATATGCTTCGAACATCCACTGTCAATGTACCATAGATTTTCCTGTCCTTCTGCATAAAAAGCTATCCCGCATCTTTCTGTTTGAGGTTCCTTTATTCTCCATGTTTTGGTGCTTGAGGCTTGTTCCTTTTTCTGCTGAAACCTGCTCCTGTGGCTGGTTGTAGTTTTTGTTCACCCTTAAGATGGATTGCCCCTGATAGTTTCTGTTTGTAATTCGTCCCTGCTTTACCTGATGATCTTCATTGTTCTTTTGCCCATTTCTTCTTGCCGCATCAAGATAACTCTTTGAGGTGGATGCTTGAGAGGTTTCTCCATTATAGCCCAGACCTGTCTTGTTTAAAGGAGACCGCTGCACATTGATAATCTCATCCAAAGTTTCAAATCCTTTGACAAACTTAAGATTAATAGCTTTTGTTTTCTCAATCTCTTTTCTAAGACCAACAATTTCACCTTCTAGTTTTTCAAGATGTTTTTCTTTTTCATCAATTTGAAATTGTAGAGTATCAATGATCACATTCTTTTCTTCTATACATCTCTTGAGTCTAGTAATTTCCTCATAAAGATTATCCACATCTACAGCATCCATATAATCATCATCTTCAAATGCCATTAACAACTTATATTCATTACCTCGTTCATCTTCATCACTGTTCGATAGACCATCACTATCTTCATGGGTGTAGTAGCTTTTATTATTTGCACTTTGTTTCTTGTTCCATCTAGCAGGTTCCTTTCCTTTATCCTTATAAGGACATTTTGCAGCATAATGACCTACTCTTCCACAAGCAAAGCATTTAAAAGGTAACTTACCTCTGAATCTTCCAGAACCCCTTTGAAGATTTCTGACAAAATTTGATTCTTCTTCTTCTGGGACGTGGCTTGCTTCATAATAATCTTCTTTACCTGATGCCTTGAAAGCAGCTTCTCTTCTGTCTGATGGACCTCCCTTTCTCATTTCATAAGCCGTTAGAATTCCATGTAGCTGAGACATAGTGAGAATTCGTAGATTTTCCTTTTCTTCTATTGCAGATACTTTAGATTCAAACTTGGGGGACAATGATCTTAGAACCTTTTCAACCACTATAGCCTCTTTTATTTCTTCACCCAAATTTTTCATACAATTAACAATCTCATCTACCCGAAGAAAATAATTAGCCACTTTCATCATTATACATCTTGAGAGTCTCATACTGAATCCTGAGAGTTTGAAGTTTAGCACGCTTTACCTGTTCATCTCCTTCATAGCTCGTGACAATTTTGTCCCATATCTCTTTTGCGGATTTGTAGTGCATTACCTTCATGAATTCCGTTTGGGATATACATCCTAATAGAGTACTGACTGCTTTCGCATTTGTTTCATACTTCTTCTTCTCAGCTGCATCTGTAGGAGTAGCTGAGGGGAAAGCGTAGCCTGTTTCTACAATGTCCCAAACTTCTGTACCAAGAGATTGAAGATATGCAGTAACTCTTACCTTCCAATAATTGAAGTTTGTCCCATCAAAAACCGGTGGCCTGATTGATGCTTCTCTCTCGTAGTTGCTCATGATGAACGATCTACCTTCAAGCGATCAAGCTTCTCTGAAGGACCTGCTCTGATACCAATTGTTGGAAATAATACTGAGAGGGGGGGGGTGAATCAGTATTATCTAGCAATTAATAAATCTTCCTTATTTGATCTTTGAATTATTTTTGCATGTCAGTACCATAAAATAATGAGCATGAACAAAGAAAACAGATAGTCACACCAAAGAACACAAGATGTAAGGTGGAAACCCAATGTGGGTGAAAACCACCTGCTGCAATATGTCTCTATCTTCTTTCAAATTAGAAACTCCTTTTACAATGATTTTGTACTGGTGCAGTCCTTTACCAGTACGCAGGCTGCAACCTGCAGAGAGCTACAACTCTCTCTCGTTTTCCAGTCTTCTCCTAGAAGGGAGCTACAACCCCCTACTTCTTTTCATAAAGCATCAAATGATCATCAAGTATATAACAGTTACAGTCCACTACAGTTATCAGATCAGCAATAACAGAACTAACCCAAAACACCTTATCAACAGAGAAATTCAATCAACAGAACATCTTAAGACAGAGACGCAGTTTTCCCTTCTGTGGCCTGCGTCGCGACGCAATTCACCTTCGGCTTTCCTGCGTACACCCGCAAGTATCCTTCTGCTGCACTGCGTGCCCACGCACTGTTCCTTGAACTGCACTGCGTCCTGTTGCTGCAGGGACGCACTCAGAAACACTATCGCGCCGCGTACTTTGCTCCAGGGACGCACCTGAACCTTAGTCGCTCTGCGTCCCCACGCAGATCTCCTGTTACTGAACTGCATCCCGGACGCACCTGAACTTGGTCTGCCCTGCGTCCCCACGTAGGTCTCCTGTTACAGCGTGCGTCCCCACGCAGGTTTTTCTGATAAACACCTGCGACCTTCTGATTAGGGCTGAATAGACAGTTCACTAGAGTGACACAGATACTCAGATCTGATCATGCGCTCGAAGATCACCCTTCACAGATTCGCCTTCAACTTCCTTTTCATATAGATCAAGCTTTTAAGACCATAATCAAAATTTCAGATCTAAAGATATTCAATTGCAAAAGATACTTAGCCAAGTGATCTCCTTTGCTTTATATAGGCAAGCTCCTCCTCAAATCATGGAACAATACCACGAGCCGACACCATAATAACACAATACCGTCGGCTAGATACTAGGAGTAAAACACAAGAAACCCCCACGTGTGCTTTTCTCTGCCTTGAAATGTGTGCACTGGGTGGACGCACCTCCTGAACGGCTGGCCTGCGTCTCGGGACGCGGTTGCTGCATGGTTTACCTGCGGGTACGCACTTTCTGTAAGTTGTACCTGCGTACCCCTTATTTTCTTCAATAATTGATAGCTGATCATCAACCTCTGCTGCTGACTTGAAGTACAGTGATCTATCACCTGAATGGGTTGCCATCAAGGACAACACCTGTAACATATAGCCATTCCTGAACCATAATGCCAACAAGCTACAAAACCTTCAGGGGCCAACCAACTCCTCCAATTGCCCAACCCTTGAGGGAACTTGATGTTTTGCAGAAATAGACCCCCAATCACTCCCATGACAACCCTTCCATGTGACTGAGACCCTCCATTCGCTCCCATAGAAAGGTATCCATGCAACTGTGGCCTTTCTCAGGCAGTTCTATGCCAGCGACCCCAGATTTTGAGCCACATTTTCAGGGCTAGGACTCAAGCCTCTACCCAAGACTTCATGAAACTTCCAAAAATGATAGATAACATTGAGGCAAGGCTACTAACACAAAAAATTGAACAAGGGATTGACCTGAACACTAACAACCATGACAGACATTCTGTCAAACACATTATGAACTTGTCATCTATATGTCATAACAACAGATCTAAACATAGGGACCTCATACTTGTCTAAGATTTCTCAAGAAGGTCTGATGCCCTTTCACAATAGATGCATTATCATCTATTAGGTCATGAATTCATTAACATTTCATTTACTAACCAAAACATGATGAGAGCCACAATAAAATTTAGTCATAAACCATGCTTATAAATAGCATATAACCAACAAAATAACAATGATAGAACAACTATTAAAACCACATATTAACAAGTATATTTACACATGAAATAAAAGAGGAAAAGAGCTTTTATTAACATATGCAAAAGCCAACCAAGCTAGAGACTTCCATGTAGCACCCGACCATAGATTGGGCTGAACCAAATCTTTCTTTCAGCCAATCACCCCCATACCATATTACAGGCATGAATGTAGGACTTACAACAAAACAACCAAGGCTTCCTCAAGCTTTACCGCAATCCACCAAGGAATTCCTAAGCCCAAGCCCTTATCTATACAACTAGGCATTACCACAATCTCGTCAAGGGATTCCTAGGCCCAAGCAAGAAACATACACTAGTAGGCTTTAATGCACTCCCACCATATACCGATCCAAGGATCACTAGGCCTATACAAGCATGGATGCCTTCAAGTCTCTCGACCTAAACCATGAGGAATTTGTTTATCTCCACCTCTAGGCTTTACCGTATATCCCGTCATTCACTAGTCGAGGATTCCTAGGCCCAATAAGGCTCCACCCCTAGAATTTACCGTCTATCCCTCCATTCACCAGTCGAGGATTCCTAGGCCCAACGAGGCTATACACAAGCAAGCTTTACTGCAGCCCACCTTCACCAGTCTAGGGATTCCTAGGCGTTGTGTTTCCTATTAAGACCAACCCACTTAGTTTCGAAACCATCTAACAATCCAACTCAACCAAGTAAGAGAAACCCCATCACACCATGGCTATCTGGAAATTACAAGGCAAGGCTGAAAACCACTTTTACACCTGGAAAAACTCATGCCAATGATAGCAAGAGAACCAAGTACACACATGCATGTACCATGCATGCCAAAACTAGAAAGGAAATCATACATGCAACTCGATACCTGCAAGTAATCCCATTGTAGCTGCTAGATCCTGCTCTTCCTTGCTTGATCTTTGCTTCCCTTTGCTTTCTTGTCCTTCCTTTGCCTTCCTTCCTCCAATGCAAGAATGCTCCAAGAATGCTCTAAGTGTCCAAGAGTATGAGAGAGTAGAGAGAATTCATCTATTACTAATCCATTTTATTACTTCTTTGAGGGAAAAATATGATAGGAGGTAGAGTGGTGCACCTGAGCTTGTCTCAATGGACAAGCATGACCAAACCTAGGTGAGCAATAGATGAATTGATGCCTGCTACAACTGTTGCACCAGTCTGCACTACGATGCCCAGAAAACAACCCTTTCTATTGACTTCAAATGGCTAGAAATACCACTTCCCGTGCTCAGAAAATTATGAGATTCGAGCTCCTGGCTCCTAGGCCTAAGCCCACGAAGGAATTTAGTTGGTTCAAACTTCTAAAATTCGACCCCCAAGGATCCCAACTTCAGTTGCAACTGCAAAACTCAGCCTGTTGGTTTTCTGACTGTAAGTCATACTAGAAAATGTCCAAAACTGTTGGGCTAATCCCTCCTACAAATTCCCTGACTTTCCAGATGAGTTTCCAAGTTGTAGCACTTGCTCCCAAGACCCATGAAAATGCTGGACTGACCCACTGCACTGTCTCCCCAAGACTGGAATTCAAACTGTTGGGTTTCTGGCTCTACTAGCTCCAGAACTCTCAAGAAACATTGGCTTAATGTTGTCCTCCAGATCCCTTAGCTCTCCCGACAATTGACTGATCTGTTGTGGCTCAAACTCCTCCTACATAATCTTCTGGTGGCGCAGAAATATGCATTCCCTATGTGTGGCTGAATCATATTGCTATAACAAACTCCCACATCTCCTGAAAACATTGATATAATTGTCTTCCTAGGGCGAGCACTCAAGGTCCCCCGAAGGTAATATTGAATCTCAAGCTTGAGAGATTTGTGGCTAAACAACCTGTTGACTTGGCTAAGCAGCAGAGCAAACAATCAAGTAATTTCGATTTGCAAGGTGAATGAATGAATCCAAATGAGGGATTCCTCCTCCTCTTATCTTTGTGGGCCTTCCTTGCCTCAAGTGGGCCCCTCCATCCAGCACGTTGAATTCCCTCCAAGCCATTTGAATGGCCTATTTCGAATTCCCATGTGGGTGGCCCCCACCTTCCACTAGCAACCAAATTAAGTCAAATTTCCTCCTATGTCCCTAAGTCGAAAATGTTGGGTTCTTTTCCTTAGCCAAAATTGTGCAAAAATATGTAGAGACACCATATTACAAATGTGTTTGAGAAGGGACATGACAGTCCTCCCCCCCCAAATGTTGCTTGCCCTCAAGTAACCTCAAAGCTGGGTGCTCCAAAATGTGCTCACCCTCCTAGGTGGCATCCTCATCTGGCAAGTTCTTCCAGTGTGCCAAGAACTCCTTGATGGTCCTACTCCTCAGCTTCCTCTCCCTCCTCTCCAAGATGATCTCAGGCTCCAAAACCAAGTGGCCCTCATCATCTAGTGGGGGTGTTGTCGCACAGATTGTCACGACAACGCTCAGACCAGGGACTATCACCCTGATCCCCGATCTCTTCGTTTAAGCCTGTCTCCCGCGGCTAAAGGGGGTAGACCCTATGGGATAATGAGTGACCAACTGGGAACCAGTTGGGCTGGGAGACACGAAGGGAAACAAGCACTAGATTGATTTTATTAAGTTAAAAGATCAGTGCCTTATGAAATGATTAAACGATTATATATCAAATGCTACAGGAATATGGGCTCATTAACAATTGTTAACCATCAGACAACTCAAACAAAGCTTAACTTTTACCAAATGCGAGATAATCAATAAATGCTCAATGACTTAATGATACTCTAGCAATTAAAATTTTGAAAGATAAAGTGCTTTGGACGACCACATAAAATGCTAACCAAAGATCACATTCATGTAGTTAATCTTCAAATGAACATTAAAGCATGTTAAACATTAATTCACATATCAAAATTTTAGCCTCAGCAGAAAAGATAGAACATAAGAAATTCCTGAGCCAAGACTGATATTGGTAAAAAAATTCCCAAAATATTTTTTATATTTTTCAGATAAAACAAAATTTAAAACAAAATGAAAACTTTTAAATCAAAAATCTAAATAATAATAAAATCTAAACTAAATTAAAACATTTTTATTTTTATTTACTTCAAACTAAACTAAATCAAAATCTAAACTATAAGAAAAGAGACTCTTTATGCTTTTTAAAGTTTTATAATTTTTTTTTTTAATTTGATTTTTTATTTATAAAATAAAACTAAATTCTAAATGTCAAAACTAAAACTTGAATAATCAAAATTTAAATCTAAACTAAATACAATCAGACCCAAAGCTAATAAAACTAAGCTCTTACCAAAATTCTAAAGTAAGCTAGAACATTTAAGAATTTTTTTATATTTTATAGCTTTTTAGGATTTTTTTTTTTTTAACTTTTTCTAGATTTTAGATAAAGATTCTAAATAAAACCAAATTCAAAATTGAAACTACAAAGCAAAACTAAAATTAAATATGTCCAAAGCTAAAACTGGAACAAAAAAGTAAAAAAAAGTTTTATTCTAAATGAAAATGAAATATATACAAATAAGATGAAATCTACAATTAATAAAAATATGAATGAAATCGAAACAAAA
Source organism: Pinus tabuliformis (assembly GCA_031772625.1). Taxonomy (NCBI): domain Eukaryota; kingdom Viridiplantae; phylum Streptophyta; class Pinopsida; order Pinales; family Pinaceae; genus Pinus; species Pinus tabuliformis. Next base: position 832,132,881 of record CM062807.1, on the reverse strand, counting down.
ATAATTAAATTTTAAACTATGAATCTAAAATCTAATAATACTAACGCTAAACTAATTATAATGAAAATTTGAAAGACAAAGAAAACTAAACATTTGAAATAAAACTTGAAATTGTATCTATGCTATACAGAAAAATGAAACCTACCCATGCATATCCAAAACGCAAAAACAAAAATTGATTTGCCGCAGGAAGGGAGAGAAACGACTTTTGCTTGACGGCAGTAAAAAAAATTGCTGGAGAGGAAGCCGTAGATCAGGCGTAGATGGGTTCACGGGGCGTACACTATGAGCATGCAGGTTTGCAGTGCGTTGGTGAGGCAAGAAACGACGGCAACAAGGAATGGCAGCAGCGTGAAGGAAGAGATGCATCGATTCTTTGCAGCTTTTAACAATTCGTTTTGCAGATTAAGGTGGAAAGCGAGGGTGATTTGCTGTGTGGAATTGAAAAACCGATAGCAGCTGAATGTAGAGCTGAAGCAGTGCTGCTGAGGAGCGAGGGAGATCATGCAATGAGGGAAAAGTGCTTTGGATACGGCAGGCAGCGTGGAACTGGAAGGAGCCGTGGCAACGTTTAGGAGCAGATGAGCAGCAAAAGCATAAAAAATGACTGCGTGGAGAATGGAGAAGAAACGCAAGGACAGAGAGAGGACGTGGGTAGCTTAGGGAGTTGCAGATGAGGCAAAAGATGTGTTGACAGCAGACAGATGAGAGGGTTTTGCAGGCTGAAACGTATGTGGGCTTCTCCCTTGTATATATATGTGTTTTTCTTTTGACTTTCTGGGCCTGAGACCAACGTACACCTGTAAAAAAAAAAAAAAAAAAAAATTCCTACGAAATGAAGCCCCAGGAACAGCAGACAGATGGCTTGAACAGACCCTCGAATTTCTCCAGAGAATTTGAAAATCTTTTTTGAGAATATCCCTGCAAAAATGAAACCCCGGATGGCAGACTGCTTGAGATTACCTGATGAAACCCTGAAAAAATTCTCAAAGCCTGTGCCTGCAACCTGCAATGGGAAAACGAAAACCCAGAAAATATATGCAAGGATTGAAAATAAAACCCTACAAACCAGCTACAAGTTTACAGCATTTACAATTTTTCGACTCTTCAACAGCAAGATTTATCAATAATCAACAGTGATATTATCAAAATTCCAGATTTACTATGAAAAACTTCAGAAATCTCTCATGCAATTCAGAAAAACAAACTTAAATGATAAACCCAGGATTGAAACTAGCTGGGCTCTGCAAGAGAATGCTTGCGGGAGTTGGCTGGTTCAGCCGAGAACTTCCCCAAACGCCCACTGATCTTCTCAATAAGGGTTTCCTGCACAGCTCACTTCAACCATCAATAAAGAGGGAAAAAACAATACTAGATTCCAGATACAATGGAGATACCTGCCATTATTTCAGAAATCTTATTACCATTCAAACCCTAGTAAGTGAACAAGATACCTGTGTTCAACAATACTCTACATCAAGCCATTACTAATGGCTGAAAAATAAAAAATATGCAGAAAATAAAACAGCTCACAACATTTCAGGAGAGTAACATCAGTAAGATTTCAACCCCAAAGTCTTTCTTTATTAGCACCAGAAAAGGTTTACAAGAGAGCTTTCTTCAGCACAAGACTCACATATCGAATCATCTCAAATGACCCTAGCACCCTATTTAAAGGAAAAAAAAACCCAACGGCTAGTTCGAGTGATCCATGTCAAAATGATCTCGACCGTCGATAAAGATCAAGATATCTCTTAATCTCATCCGTCGAATTTTTAATGCATTAAAAAAATTGAAATTCTGCATTTATTTACTCAAAAATATTATTATTTTATTATTTTTAAGTTTTTTATTTTATTTTATTATTTTTTTTTTTTTTTTTTTTTTTTTTTTTTTATTTTTTTATATATATTGTTTTTTTTTATCTTTTCAATTTTTTAATTTTTTATTTATTTTTAAATGGATCCTCGAACTTAGCCTTTGGAAAAATCACCTAGGACCTAGGACTTAGGACTTATGAGGGGATTAAAACATTTTGTAACCCTCAAGACACTTTACATCATGACTTTTACAATTTTACATCTCAAGGGGGAAAACCCATTTGACATAGATGCTCATAAACCGCCCAGTTCTGCGACACAACTATAATCTAGCAGATTAACACACTAGGATTCCTCTAAGATTCTAATGACAAAATTCATTCCGGCTTTGGGGTTAACCTGAAGGAAAACTCTGCCGATCATGGATCGGTGAGACAAAAAACCTTCCGGAACGTAGATTATCACTAGAAAACTAGGTCCACCTGGGCAATTTACATACATGACTCATATCTGCTAAGATTATTTACAATTCACACATGCAGACTGGGTTTACAACATAATATGATCAAGTCGACAATAACTGTCGAATGGCATGGACATGTCAATCAAGCACTATCCCTTTTGCGAAGAAAAGGGGGTGTACTTGCTATGGGGAGTTGAAACATAGTGGTCAATAGGGGGTAACTCCACTATTGTTGTCACTTGTTGCCCCAACACCTTTCTAAGGAATGAGACATTAAATAAATTATGAATCTTGCTCCTCGAAGGCAGCTCCAGCTCATATTCCACCTCCCCAACTCATCTAATCACCTGGTATGACCCATAGAAGCGGGGTTATAGCTTTTCAGCCCCATTCTTCTTCAGTGTGAACTGCCTATATGGTTGTAGCTAGAGGTACACCAAGTCCCCCTCCTCAAAATGCCTCTTTGTCCGGTGCCGGTCTACGTACACCTTCTGCTGGTTTTGTGTTGTCACCAAGTTAGCCTTGAGAGCCTTGAGGATGTCTTGGCTCTCTTGGATCCAATCTTTGGCCTTTGGGGTCTCGCTGTCTCCAAAAACAACATCAACAAAAGATAATGCATCATATCCACACAAAGCATGGAAAGGAGTCATACCAATGGACATGTTGTGGGTGGTGTTGTATCAACACTCACCCAAATGTAGCCACCGGATCCAAGCCCTCTACTGTCCCATCAAGTAGTTCCTCAAATACACCTCCAACCACTAATTAACTCTCTCTGTTTGGCCATCTGTCTGGGGGTGGTAGCTTGTGCTAGGAGTGAGCTCAGTCCCAACCAATCTGAAAAGCTCCCGCCAAAAGCCTCCCATGAACCTATTGTCCTCGTCACTCACAATGTTCTTAGGGGAGCCCATGCAACCAGAAGATCTCCCTAAAGAACAACTCTACAACCTGTGCAGTTGTGTTCCTGGTGGGGATGGTGAAAAAGTGGGCATATTTGGTCAGCCTGTCGACCACTACATAAATGAAATCCTTTCCCTGCACTGTGGGGAGCCTTGTGATGAAATCCATAGATATACTTTTCCCATTTCCCCTCGGCGATGGGAAGTGGATGTACAAATCCTGTAGGGTGAATCAACTCCCCCTTGTTCCACTGACATGCCTCACACTCCTGTACGTGCTTTAGCACGTCCCCCTTGAGGCCCTTCCACGTGAATCTCTCCCTGATTGCCATATATGTCTTCCAGAACCCCTGGCGCCCGGATAATAGCAAGTCATGTGCTGCCTGGAGCACTCTCTCCCTCAACTACGATTTGGGCACCAGAAAAATGCGCCCATTGTAATAGATGACCTCATCCATCACTCGGTAGTGCTCATCTGCGTGGGTACCCTCCAATATCTCACATGCCCTCTTGTCCTTGGAGTACTCCACCAATAGTTGAGCCTTCCAATCATGGCAGAGATGCTCATGAATGATAGACCAGCTGGTCTCCGAGATAGAGCATCGTCCACCACATTGAGCTTTCCCCGCACATACTCTATATCGAAGTCATAGGCTTGCACCTTGCTGATCAATCTCTGTTGCCTGTCATTGAGGCCCTGCTAGCCCACGAAGTGACGAAGACTGTTGTGATCAATCTTCACCCGAAACCTGTTTCCTACTAAGTACTGTTGAAATTCAGCCAATGAAGGCATGATGGCTAGCATCTCTTTTTCATATATGGAATATGACTGCTCATGTGGTAGGAGCTTCTGACTTTCGAAAGCAATGGGATGCCCATCCTATGATAAAACGGATCCAACTCCCTCCCCGGATGCATCACACTCCAAATTGAAGGGCTAGGAAAAATTGGGAAGTGCCAAGATCGGGTAACTGCTCATCACCTCCTTGTGGCGATCAAAGGCTACCTGTGCTCCACCAGCCCATGTGAAAACCCCTCTCTTGGTCAAATCAGTCAAGGGTGCGGCCAGCTGTGGAAACCCCTTGACAAACTTCCTGTAGTAGGTGCAAATGCCCAAGAAACCCCTCAGTGTTATCACATCTTATGGTACCGGCCAATCCCCAATGGCATGTATCTTCTCCTCATGGACCTTCACCCCATCAACACCGATGATATGCCCTAGGTAGAGCATATTTGTCAAGCCAAACTTGCACTTGGATAGTTTGGCATAAAATCGTTTCTCCTCTAGAATAGTAGCACCTCCTCCAAGTGCTAGAGATGCTCCTCCCATGTTCGAGTATAAATCAAAATATCATCTAAGAAAGCCAACACAAAGCTCCTCATCTCTCCTCGAAAAACATGGGTCATGCATGACGGGAAAGTGGCTAGAGCATTGGTCAACGCAAATGGCATGACCAGGAACTCTAAGTGCCCATAGTTACACCGGAAAGTCATATTAGCGATGTCCTGATCCCTCACCCTAATCTGGTGGTACCCCGAACACAAATCAATCTTAGAGAAGTACTTAGCTCCTCTAAGCTCATCCATCAACTCATCTATGCAAGGGGTGGGGTACCTGTTCATCAATGTCTTCCGGTTGAGGGCCCGATAGTCAATGCACATGCGTAAGGTCCCATCCCTCTTCTCCACCGTACTATTGAAGAAGCAAAGGGACTAGAACTTGGCTTGATATGGACCAATACCAACAACTCCTGAATGACCCTCTCTATCTCATCCTTATAAGCCTTAGGATGCCTATAAGGAGTAGTGATCATCACCTGCACACCTGGATCCAACTCAATAGTGTGTTCGAATCCCCTGTCTGGCGGCTGCCCTGGTGAAATGTCCCCAAACACCACTGCATATCTGTCTAGCAAGGCCTCTATGTCTGGTGGTGGTGGCTGGGCCTGTCCCCCAACCTCCAAAATCCTCAGCTCCATTGCCCATGCAATGTCCCCATGTCGCAGATCTACCTCCATCTATGGGCCAAGACTCCCTGAGGTGGATAGGAATGCATACCTCTAAGAACTACCAGTTTGCCAGCAGGCACATACCAAGTGCACTACATGGTACAGTCACCTGGTACTAGGACTGAAAAACCCTCAAACTTAGTCGTGGTTAGGCCCCTCCTCTGAACCAATTGGGCATTTATGAAGCTACTGGTAGCCCCACTATCAACTTTGACTGACATCCGCTACCCCTGTATGGTGCCTATGATCCTCGATGTCAAGAATTTTGAACCCCACATAAGGAAGCAAGGACTCCCCCGGATGGGGCAAAGGATGCCCCTCCCTATGGAGGTGGTGGTGGTGGCCCTCTATCTGTCGAAATCTCACCATCTCCCACACCACACTCAAGCTCCATCTCGTCCTCCTAGTCACTATATGAAAAGACCTCAATATAGTGTGCTTTGCCGACAGTGCAACAATGGCCTGGTGCCCAGGGCTCCTTGCATATGAAGCACAACTTCTTCCTCCTGAGGTCCTTTCATGTCTTATCATCTAGTTGCCCTCGCCCTTGTGTGGTCCTCTGAGGTGGATGTCTAGTCTCATGTCCCTTCTATGGGAAAGGGGTCCATGTAGGGAAAGGCACTCTAGTCTTAGGGATGGCCCTTTGTAGATCTCTGGTGCACAGAACTGCCTCCTGCAGTGTGAAAGGTCTGCATGACTTCACCAATCCACGTAGGGGCTCAAGTAAGCCCTCAATGAAGGTGTATACCCTCCGAGCCTCTGATAGATCTGGAACCATCACTAACACTTGCAAAAACTCTGAGATGTACTGCTCCGAGTTTCCTGTCTGGTGCAGTTGGGTCAACTCCCTGAAATGGGCTTCCGAATCTCTCTGGTCAAAATGTTCCACCACCCTCCTGTTGAAATCCTCATAAGAAGCCACATTGGCATGCCCTAGTGTGACCAAGCCGTGAAACCACCAGTGATGCGCTTCCCCCTCCATATGCAGCGTGGCCATCTTTATGTCTTCCTGTTCTGTCATCCAGTTGAGCTAGAAGTAGGTGTCCATCTTCTCAACCCAAGCCCTAGCAGTGCACTTGACAGTGCCATCGAAAGTAGGGAAGTACATACTCCCTATGGTCCTTTGCAGCTCATAGCTTTGTGTCCCTTGTCCTCCATAACCCTTGTTCTTCTCACTCTGCTTGCTTGCAGAAATCTTTGAAAGACATTGCTTCCCTGAAGTCTGCATCCATAGATTGCAACTCTCTGAAACGATCTCCCATCTGTGTGGGGTCTTCACCCTTGCTAGTTTGATTTGCACCACTGGTACGAAAGAGGGCAGTGTGGCTTGAGTTGGCCCACTAGCCGATGGTTGTTGTGTTGCTAGTGAGGGGTGACTGAATGGCTGGGATGCTCCAGAAGTTTTCCCAAATAGAAACCCTCTCGGAGTGGTCCCCTCTTTGTTCTACAGCTTTATCTCCTCCAAGTTCCAACAGCTCTTTCTGGCCCTTGGCTAAGTCATTCAAGGCCCTTACAAGGTTGTTGAAGGCCATCTCTTCCCTAATCTCGCGTTCCACCATGTCCTCCTCTTCTACCACTGCTTTCCCTCTATCCTTCGTGTCTGGAGTAATCTCCAACTCTCTTTCTCTGCTCCTATACCTCGCCTTCTGTATGTAATGTTCTGCGGGTCCCCTTCTCTCATAGGAGAAAACCCCCACAGCTTAGCCAAGAACCAGGCTCTGATACCACTGTAATGTTCCTAAGTAGGAATACAAGTGGTATACAAGCATACAATCAGTTCAACAATTTTAAAAAAGAAATGGATACTAAGCACCCATGGAAATGCTAGAAATTATGAACTGCTGAACCATTTTATTACTTCTTTGAGGGAAAAATACAATAGAAAATAGAGTGGTGCACCTAGTCTTGTCTCAATGGACAAGCATTACTAGACCTAGCTGAGAAATAGTTGAACTAATGGCTGCTACAACTGCTGCACCAATCTGCATTGTGCTGCCCAGAAAACTTCCCTTTCTGCTGACTTTGAATGGCTGGAAATAACACTTCCCTTTCTCAGAAAATTATGAGATTTGAGCTCCTAACTCCATGGCCTAAACCCAAAAAAACCAACGAAGGAATTTAGTTGGTCAAGACTTTTGAAATTCGACCGCCAAGGAGCCCAACTTCAATTGCAACTGCAAAACTTAGCCTGTTGGTTTTCTAACTGCAAATCCTCTTGGAAAATGTCCAAAAGTGTTGGGTTGATCTCTACTACAGATTCCCTGACTTCCCGGATGAGTTTCTGGGTTGTAGGACTTGCTCCCAAGACCCACGAAAATGTCGAACTGGCCCTCTGTGCTGTCTCCCCAAGCCTGGAATTTGAACTGCTAGGTTGCTAGCTCTGCTAGCTCCAAAACTCTCAAGAAATGTTGGCCTAATGGTGTCCTTCAGATCTCTTATCTCTCCCAGCAATTGACTGATCTGTGTGGTGTTATGCTCCTATACCAATAGGTGTCATATTCATGATTGACTGGTGAAATCCCAAATATGTTCATCCTTTCCCTGCTGCAAAGGTTCCATATTTGAAAAAAAAAAAATGTAAAGAGGGTATGCCCTAAAAGAAAGATCAAAGGGTAAAAAGAATGAAATGGTCAAGACAAAAAGAAAGGAAATGGACCCCAAATAAAGAAGACTAGGAAAGTGTGCTAGTCCAAAATGCCACTACTATTCTATTTTTACAAAGAATTTCATTGTGTGCAGTTGGTTGACCCTTGCCACAGTTGATGGATGGCCAAACAGCTTAATCTTGGCCAGTTCCTGTTTGAATTTCTTGCTTTAGAGATAGAGAATAAAATCTGTCCAAACAGTTCAATCTTGGCAGATAAATAGCGAGGCAGAGAAGCAAAGGAGCTCAACAGCTAAATCTGAGCCCTTGGAAGAAATAAGGGCAGACTTAGATAGGATTTCCATGAAAAGAAAAGAAAGTTAGTAAGGGACCAGGGTTTGCTAATCCAAGTGCACCCATGGAAGAAGAAGAAAAATGTTAGGTATAATAGACTGGGTAGGTAGTTTCGGTGTTGCAGAAGCATGCTTATGATTAACTTTTGTTTCTCAAGAGGTTCATCTCATTTGATATCATAAGTACAATGGCAATTATTTGGCTACAAAACAGGTGATGCACGTCTAAATTCCCCTCACACTTCTCCCAAAAACACTCACTAACCTCCCCCCAAGGATATTGGGATCTTCTCAATACTCTTAAATCACTTCATTTCATGAAAAAACTTGAGGAAAATAACATTCCTGCTTAATGCAAAGAAACCACATTTCTTGTGTAAAACCTCTGTTTTTTCCTAAGCCTAAGTTGTTGAACCTTATAACTTGGCGCTTACCCTTCATAGACCCATTTTGACCATTACCATTACTATATAAATTCCTATATTCCTCCCCTTGCCCGTATTATGTACATAAAAGAAAAAACCCAAGACTTTATTATATCCTACCCCGATTTAGTTATAAACCATATCATTATATTATCGGGAATTAATGGTTCAGCTGGAATACATTAAAAACCCTCCCCACGCACAAATGTTCTAAGGTTAATGGACATTAGGTTAATTAACTGTTAAATACCCCGACAACCAATAGCAATCACCCCGGGAAGTCTTAAACCCTAGTTTATATCGCAGGGCCCCGCGCTGTACCCCTCTGCCAGCTCCGTTGAGCGCCAGCCGTTGGATCTGGGCCCGTGCATCAACGACCCACGATTATATAGCAAGGCCCTTCCCCGCTGATCTTTACCGCCCGGGGAGCCGGCGGTATTCCCGCCGTACCTGGAACACACGGCACCCTCCCGGCATGCTCGCGGCCCCTCCACCCGAAACCACCATAGTGCATAAGCGGTGCGGGCCGATACCGCTTACTGCCCTCCCGCTGACGTCATTGCCATGTCACATCCACCTCAGCATTCCATACCCCGCGTCGCGACAAAACATCATGTCCCGACGACGTTAGCCAACCCAAAAGCGCCAAAAAGCCCGCGAAGCCGATTTTTTGTCAAAAACCCATTAAAAACGTCATTTTCGTTCATTTTCATTCGTCTGTTTCCCAAGACTGTTGCATGCAAAATTACGTCCAGCAGCTGCGCAAGCTCCAGTCCGCCACCCCGACCAACAAAGTCCAGTTTTCTGCTCTGCACATCATCAGTCAACTTGCAAATTACGCTGGTTTGCTTCCAAAACACAGGTATTTACCCCGTCTCACCTCCCAAACCTGTATTTTCAGTTTCCTCTGCAAATTATACCTGTAAGAGCCAAATTCAAGCCGAAGCAGTCCATAATTACCATACCAGCCCATTTAAAACAGCTCTTTTGCCCTTTTTCCTACAGAAATTCAACTTCCAGTTAAAAACACAGAAAATTGAACAATGGAAGCCCCAGTGGCCCTCAATGTCGCGCCTCTCAATGCGCCTCATACAGACCAGCATCATTTACCCTTGGCCGACAGAGATTTCCAAATAAAAGACCCAATTGGTTGCCAAAATCATCTTCATGCTTTCTGCCCAATCAAAAACAGTCATTTGGACAACTTTGATATCTATGGAATCTGGGAATCCAATCTCCCCAGGTACTACCTTCCCTCAGTCAATATATTCCCAGATATTATTCGCCACTGTTGTGCCAATTATGACCCTATTAGTAAAGCAGTTATCTCTCCATCACAAACTGTCCTTTTCTACATAACTACTGAGTCTATCAATGAAATGCTACAATTCCATCCAGTTTAGCCTCTTGCTCCTCTTTCCATGGGATATTTGCTGGAGCAAGGCTCTCAACTGTCCGGTGCAGAAATAGCATGGATTGCTAAGTTATTCATGAAACCAGAATGCCAACCTCAAGGCCCACCTCCTTATTTATATGTCTCATTCAATGAGACTGGAAGAATTCTTCTTGATATGATATCAATAATCTTGGGATTCAGGTCCAGTGAATTTGTGGATGAGATGGTCCTGGTTCTGTTATCCACCTTTACTCCAGGACAGCCCCCTGCTATCAAGTATGACTATGCCTCTTTCATTGCTGACAAAATCCATGCTCAATTTATGAATTTGGAAAGAGAAGGAGTGTTTAAATATACAATGTTCATATATCATCTGCTATTGTATTATCACCCAGAAATTTTTATATTTCCCATCAGGAAATTGGATTCCAAAGGAGAAAGGAGGTCTGTGATCTTTTGGACCTCGGTCTTCCACAGAATTACTGAATCCCCTTATACCTATTGTGAATTCATTGACCTGTTTATACATCCAGCCTCCACTCTATTGATAGGAGCTCTTCCTCCTAGGCTCTCTGGTGACATAAGGAAGACTTTACAGCTCTCCAAGAACTACAGGATAGGTGACTGGTACTTCTACCAAGATCACACTGAAATCAGGATATATGGCTGTGAACTATGCCCTTACAAGCTGGCCAAATATGTGCCTATGAGAATATTTGCTCTGGAGTATTTCAGGCAACTTATTAATGCAGATTTAACTCACTTTTGCAATGTGAAGAAAAAATCTCAGCTGAGGATAAGAAACCAATTAGGCCCCTTTATCATTAACAAAAGGGAAGCATGGGAAGATGCTGATAAAATATTAGGGGAAGACCTTAAATTGAAGAAAAGCTTCTGGTGGGTACCATATGACCCAAATGGCTTTATAAGTGAAAGAAAAGTAAAAAACTGGCTGTCATCTTACACACATCATAGGATCCCTAAAGTAGAGCAATATGCTAATCAGGATGAGTGGATAGAGGGTACATTAGTAGAAGAACTTACTCGGCAAGAAAAATGGAACAAGCTATGAAAGATTTAGAAAAGACCCTTGACCTGGACTCTTTTGGACAGGTATCTTTCAAGCTGCCTCAGCAAGCCAGAGTGGGTACATCTTCTGCTAGGACTTCACAGCAACCAATACAAGAAATCAGCACACCAGTTTCAGGCTCTTCTAAGGGCAAGGAAGTGGCAGGCACAGAGCAGCAGGCCATGATTGATCAGCAAGCGCAAATTCCTCCAGTACAGACCAAAGCAGCAGAGATTCCAACATTACAGACTCCTCTAAATGAGGAAAAAGGCAAGAAAAGGGACAGAGAAGAGGCCACACCCATCAGTGGACCTGCAGAACAACCAGATGTTAAAAGGAAAAGACTGATCTGAAGAGGAAATCATTGAAGAAACAATAGAAAGCCTAAGAGGTGAGAGGTCAACCAACCCACAAACCTCCCCAGTGATAGACACATCAACCAGCTCACACAGGCAGGAGCTAGAAAGGCGGCATAGTGTGGAAGTTTCATCCACAAGGCTACCAAGTAAGCAGACCTCTGATGTCAAAATAACATTCGCAGAGATAAAGGCTAGAAATGATCCATTGAGGCTGCAAATTTATGACCAATATTTTAAGATGGCCTCCACAAAACAACAAAGATTAATGTCAGCATATGACATTAAAGAAGGGAAAATGATCAGGAGCTATTTCAAGCCCAAGGTGCAGTAACCACAATCGGCATCTGACTATATTAGGACAAATCTGGAGGTCTTGGCCAAATACATTCATCCAATAGACCAGATTGAACTGCACAAGCAAACTGGAGAGATGGTGTATTCTACACTAGCTGACAAAGCAATGTTGGCTCATATATTTCAAAACTCATTGGAGAACACATCTGCTCAGCTAGATTTAGAGAAAGCCTCTTCCCTAGCAAAGGACAACATGATTAAATCCTTGGAAGATATTATCATTGAGTTTGGACATGATCCCAAAGATGCCAAAGGCATAAAAGTATTAATGAGGAAGAAGGAAGAGGACATTGCTGCCCTCAGAAAACAGCTCAAAATGCCTCCTTCTATGCATCCACAGACAGCAGATGTTGTGCAGCAGAAATCTGAGGAGGACATGATGGACCTGCTCATGAGGTTGAATGAAAGATTGAGTGAGACAGAGCAGGCATTGGAGAAAGCATTACAAGAAAAGCAGGGAGTGTCGACCTCCTAGCCACCTCAAGTAACTCCAACGGCCACAGCTGCCCCTCCCACAGTTATAACAGCAGTACCTTCCACTGTCCCAGCATCAACTGCAGAAATCACCACAGGTACCACAGCAACAGCAACAGCACCAGGCAGCAGTACAGCCATGACCACAGAGCAATTAATAAAAGCCATGGAGGAGTTGAAACTCCAAGTATCTGAATTAAAGCAAGTCAAAGAAAAACTGGCAAAGATTGAGCAAAGCTATGATAAATCTAAAATGAATGTAGCAGAGAAAACAAGAGAAGTCAAAGCATTGGAAAACAAGGTAAAATCCTTGGAAAAAGATCTCTCTTTGCATAAGCCTCTGGCAGAAATCAAAGGAATTTTGTGGAACAACATCATTCAATCACTTAGTGGTATATGGAGGTCTATTCAGATCATTTATGAACAGATTGATTTGATAAAAGTAGCCCAAGTGGAGATTCAGAAAACAAGAGCCGTATTGGGACAAATGCCTGAGCAAGCTAACAGGCTAATACATTTTTTGAATACCAAAACCAGTGAAGAACTGGAAGCACTGGATATTAGAGACAGAACAGGTACCATTTTGGACATCAAGAGAGTTCTAACCATGAGAACTCTAATGCAAAACTTGGACAGAAGATGCCAGGACATGCAGGTAGAAATTGACTCTTTCACAGACAAATTTACACTCCTAAATCAAAAGGGTTTGCCAAGTCCTGTGGGAGATAATGATCGTTTGATGAAGCACAAGGGCTATGTACACAAATTAAATACATTTTTTGTCAATCAAGCTAGTGCATCTTCGAGTACTTCAACAGAAAAAGCACTTCCATCTGGCGAGTCCCTTTATGACAGCCTGGAAAATCTTTTTTACATAGAGCATGAAGTGAAGCATTTGTTCACCATCCCACCTAATTTTTTCAGGTACACAGACACTGATGAGATTTTAAGGAAGCTACAAAGACATCAAATACCAGGACCAGAGTGGTGGCAAAGCATGTTAGAAATCCTGTAAACTTATCTTTGATCAATGCAAAATGGTGCACCATTTATTATAATGCGCAGAACATAAATGAACCACGGTCCTGCGGGTCAAAATGCATCACATCAGCGTTAAAGGAAGTCTGTCCAAAGCAGAAAGATTAGCGTAGAGGATCCGTAGGAAACAGCTGGGAACCAACTTGCAGCACCTACTTCTAGTACTCATAAAGACGGATCAACCAGCACAACACGAATTAATTGCATCTATTTATTGTCTCGCTGTTTTCAAGACTGTCTGTCTCTATCTATGTAAAAGAAACATTAATTGTCAGCAGATATTTATTTCTATCAGATATTTTGCATAATATCTTGACATTTTTGTATAAATACCCCCCTAGACAAAGTATTTGGAGTTGGTTGATGGTGGATTTTCATAGCTTTGACTGTAATACTGAACAATTTTTTGAATAAAGGGTTGTTGGAACCATTTTGTCTTGCTCACTGGATGAAGAATTGATGCTAAGGACCATGTTGCAGAATTCTTGAATCATTTCATGGATCAATAAGTCCCTTGTAACTTATGTTTTACAGTTTCTGTGTTTGTTATATCATCTATGTTTCATGATCTAAATAATAGAGAAAAATAATAACTCAGAACTTGCTTGTTTGCACTCTGCGTTCAATCTCTGTTATTATTAATGTTTTCTTCAAGAATTAGCATAAACAGTGAATTCTTAATTGCTCCTGTTTCCCCTGGTTCTTTCATCTTGAATATTAGCTAAGGAATTCTTAATTGCTCCTTGGCAATAATCATCCATTTTCCCTCTGTCAACATGATGAAGGATTCTTAATTGCCCTTCACCCATTGAATCCATTCCATCAGATTTCAGCCTATAAATTGTTCCATATTCGAGTACCTTGCTCTGTGATAAATCCTCTGATAAGAAACTTAACCCAGGAAGTCATCCTTCTTAGACTCCATCATGCCCAATGGACTGAAATGTTTCAGTTTTGCCTCACTGTTCTATTGAGTCCCCACCCTTCCAACCAAGCTTTAAACAAAACTCTTGCACTTCATAACTAGCCTAATACACCTCAAAACAAAGCTAAATTATAAAGAGAGAGCCCTCTCTGGATGCAGATTGGCTAGAATTTGTGTCTAAAAGATTGGTCTGTGGTTACCTCGGCCATATTCCCTTTTTTACAACTTTTGGAAACAACCTGAGTGATAACATCATTGGCGACTCCACTGGGGAATCTGAATAATTGTTGGTTAGTGCTGTTTATTTTTTAAAGCTACAGATGGAGCCTGAAGTTGGCCAGGTAGCCTTTGAAACTGCTTTTGCTATGCAATTGCAGGAGTAAATAAAAGCTGCTTCAGTCTATCTCCAGTCTAGTTTTAGGGTTTGAACAGCTGTCTCAAATACTTGATCAGTTCCCTGTTTCAATAGATCTTTAGGAAAATTCAAAACTCCCATATTTAAACACTTCCTACAAGACACTGTTAAAGTTGTATCCTTCAAATATTTCAAGAAAAACCAAAAATATTCTTAGAAGCTAGCTCCAAAGAAGAAAATCCGTTACACTAGATCAAATCCAGATCCAAATCCCCCACCCGTGTTTCAAAATCCTAATCTGATTCCTACGCACCTTAGAAGCCAGCAAAACCTTACCCAATCTAAGCTTACTCCTGCAAAAGCATCAGTCCTTTTTGCCATTACTGTTGCTTCTCCTAGTCCACCATCAGCACTTCAAACCATCTTTTCCACTCCACCATCCACAGTACATATTTCAACTAGTATCCCTGCTCTTCCAGCTTTTACACTTATCTCTACAAATATGGCAAACCGATATGCTCCCCTGCAAATCCAGGGGCTATGCCTCAAGATTATCAAAGCAAAATCAACTATTTTGATGGTACTGGCACTTACATAGCTCAACAACACACCAGGAAAATGATGGATTATTTTGAAAACTATGAGATTGATGATGATGATGTCAGAATGAAAATCTTTGTCCAAAGCTTAACTGGAGATGTTAGAACCTGGTTTAGAGCACTCCCTGCAAATACTATCAATGATCCTGAAGCTCTTTATCAGACCTTCTTAAACAGATGGGAAAAGAAAAAAGATCCTCTCCACATTTTATCAGAATATGAAAACTTAAAGAGAGGTCCATAAGGAACTGTTCAAGATTATTGCACCAGATTTAACAATGTATACAATGTTATTCGTCAGAATCTCAAACCTCCACCGGACTTGGCCTTAATCAAATTTCCTGATGGATTTGACTCTGACATGGCATACCAGCTTAGGGAAAGAGCTCCTCAAAGCCTAGAAGACATGCAGAGTATAGCTGTCAGTGTTGAGGCCAACCTGATTTCCAAACGAGCTCAGGCCAGAGCTGAAAGGAGGATACCCATAAAAGAAGAACCTTCGGCATTTGAGCAGAAATTAGATGCTATCATTAAAGGAATGGACAGACTTGGTGATAGGGTAGAAACAATTGAGAGAAAGTCCCTTTGGGATGGTCAACCGAACAACACGGGAAGAAACCCAAATTTCAGAAAAAATCAGAACCCTAATACTGGAAAGGCTGGCCCTGACCAAAACATTAGACCTCCATTCCAAGAAAACTATGCTGAAGCTTCAACTTCTAATGAACCAACAAAAGACACTTAAATTAACTTAATGGGGCTTAATAGTGAACAACAAATTTTCTTGACCCAAGAAGACCAAGAAGCTCATACTCTTAATCAGTTCCAAATCCAATCAGGGGAATCATTTGATTTTAGGGAAGGATATGACACAGCCATCTATGAAGTCCACAAGCAATATAATTTGAGAAGTAGGAGAATAGATGTCCCTGATGACAATAAACAGAAAGAAACTAAACAACCTACCAAAACCAAAATCAAGAACCCTCCTATACAAACCCCTCCTAAAACAATTCCCAACCCAAACAGTCCAACTGTTGAAGATGTTTCAGATAATTAACAACTTAATAAACAGTCTTCAGCTTCCGTTCCTTCCAAAGAAATTGTGAAAGAACCTCCTAGAATTGACATAGAAGTAACTTCAACCCATAACACTGCTCCTGATAAAGGAAAAAGCATTGAAAAAACAGTAGAAAAAGAAAATCTCACTGCCCGAAATGAAAAAATTCAAACAGAAAAACCTTTCAACCTTGAGACCGAAATAGGCAAATTAAAGATAGCCATCCCATTGTCAGAATTGGCTAAGCATCATTTCTATAGAGAACAAATCAGTAGATCACTTCTAATTTCAGAAAACAGAGATGCAGTAAATGTCCTTGATGACCAACCAGAATTAATTTTTGGCCCTGAAGTAAATAGAAAATCAGTAGATGGAGGGGTTCCTCCTTTGTATGTAAGTCTGAATATTCATGACAAAATATTGCACAATGCAATGTTTGATTCTGGAGCTTCCCATAATTTAATGCCCAAATCTGTAATGGAAAAGTTGGACCTAGATATCACCAGGCCATACAAAGACTTGTTCTCTTTTGATTCAAGCCAGGTTAGATGTCTAGGATTGATCAAAGATTTATGTGTATCATTAGTTCAATTCCCTACCAAGACAATTTTAATGGATGTAGTGGTAGCTGATATTCCACCGAAATATGGCATGTTGCTGTCTAGATCTTGGGGTGCAAAGCTCCAGGGATCTTTACAGTTGGACATGTCCTATGCTACCATCTCAGTATTTGGTCAGCCAAAGAGATTGTACCGTGAAACTTTGATGAAATACGAGGTAAGCAGCCAAGAGAAACCCCAGAATTTTCCCATCTATTCCATGCATTCTGATATGGACTCCTTCATCCTATACAATGCTGAAATTTACCCTCCAATTGATGGCAAGGTTTTAGCATTAGCACAAGAAGAGATCATAAACCAAAAACCTATTGCTCAAACCCAAGAAATTTCTCAAGAAATTGTTATAACAAACACACAAGGGAAACCATATGAAACTGAAAATCCAAATCTCCCTAGTAAGCAAATTTCTAAGACCCCTGATACTACCTGTAATCATGAAATCCTATGGTATTTAGAATTTGATGGGTCTGTCAATAAACTAGGGGCTGGAGCAGGAATTTGGATACATAATATGGAAAATGATCATGGTGAAGGACATGCATACAGGTTGAGTTTTAGATGCACCAATAACATGGCTGAATATGAAGCCCTCTTGCTAGGACTTAAATTAATCAAAAGTCTAGGGGCAGTCAGGGTATCAATTTTGGGAGACTCTAATTTAGTTATCCAACAAATGAAAGGAAACTTCCTCACAAATGATCTCAGATTAAGGTCTTATAGAGGGGCGGCAATTGAAATGCTCAATGCCTTTCTTGAAACTTAGCTTGCCAAAATTCCAAGGAAATACAATTTGCATGTTCATAGCTTGGCAACATTTGTCAGCACTTGTAAACTCTCATTTGAGCCTAATCATCATTTTACAGCTGAAATTAAACATAGGCCAACTGTACCTGATAATGTAAAAAAATGGCAAGTGTTTGACAATGACACTCAAATTAAAAATTTCCTGACCTTAAAAGAAGAATTCTCCAGCACTAATATAGACATAGGCACTGTGGGAGAAGTTGATCAAATAGACAAAGTTAAAACACACATTTCAGCTGAAACAACAACTCAAATACTACATCCAACAAAATTTACCAACAAAGAATTGCAAGAGCTGAAAGAAATAGACTTGGATGAAACTATTGGAGGACAATCTGAAGTTATTGATTAAAAGGACAAATTTTTGCCCACGGGATTAACTCCTTTGGAAGACATTTTTTATTCTAATGATATCCCAAGGAAACCCAAAATGCAGCCTTTAAACGCAGAAATCGAGGACTGTAACATAGGGACTGATCAAAATCCTAAAATGATAAAATTGTCCAAAGCTTTGCCTCCTGACCAAAAGCTTAAATATATTGAATTGTTCAAAGAATTGCAGGATGTTTTTGCATGGAGCTATGAAGATCTCAAATCCTATGATACTTTTGTGATTCAATATACCATACCCCTCAAAGAAAATCAAAAACCTTTCAAGAAAAAACTCAGAAGGGTCAACCCTGTACTCCTCCCTCTAATTGAAAAGGAAGTCAAGAGAATGTATGAAGCTGGGATAATTGCACCATTAGATTTTCAGAATGGATTTCCAATTTAGTGCCCACGAGGAAGAAAACAGGAGAAATTAGGCTGTGTGTTGATTTGAGGAATCTAAAAAAAGTATCTTTAAAAGACCACTACCCCTTACCAAAGATGGACCACATTTTACAAAGGGTAGTAGGAGCCTATAGAATTTCACTGCTTGATGGGTTTTCAGGCTTCAACCAAATTTTAGTTCACCCTGATGATCAAGAAAAAACTGCTTTTACAACTCCATGGGGAACTTTCAAGTATGTGAAAATGCCATTTGGACTCAAGAATGCAGGGGCAACCTTCCAACGTGCAATGGACATAGCTTTTGCTAAAGAGATTCATGATTTTCTAGTCATATACTTAAATGATCTCACTGTGTTTTCCGAATCAGATCAACAGCACCTAGATCATCTCAGACAAGTATTTTTAACCTGCAGAAAATATGGTATATCACTAAATCCAAAGAAGTCATTATTTGGCCTAGAAGAGGGCAAACTGTTAGGTCACATAATCTCAAAAGATGGCATCAAAATTGATCCTGACCGAATACAAGCCATTTTGCAAATTCCACATCCCAGAAATGTCAAAGAACTCCAAGCTTTCCTAGGGAAAATAAATTTTTTAAGAAGATTTATACCCAACTTGGCTGAATTAATAAGGTTGTTGAATAATATGCTGAAAAAGGATTCCAAGGTCAAATGGACATTAGAAGCCAAACAAGCATTTGAAGAAATCAAGATAGCCTTAACCAAAACACCAGTCCTCACAAGCCCAAAATTTGACAGAGACTTCATTATATTTTCATTTGCATCTAAACACACTATTGCTGCTGTTTTGCTACAAAAAGATGATCAAGGATGTGAAAAGCCCATAGCTTTCTTTAGAAAAGCACTGAGGGATGCACCTCTAAAATACCCAATCATGGAAAAGCAGGCTTATGCACTTGTGAAAGCCATCAAAGATTTCAGAATCTATGTACTGTACTCTCATATAATAGCTTATGTGCCAAACATTGTTGTCAAAGATATCCTAACCCAAGAGGGGATTGAAGGCAAAAGAGGTAAATGGATTGCTACTATATTAGAGTATGATATTGAGATAAAACCTACAAAGCTCATAAAAGGACAGGGATTGGCTAAACTCATGACTGAAACCAATTGCCAAGCCCCAGATATCAATGAACTGGATAATGAACAGGGGATGGCAACTCCACAAATCAGCCAGGCCTTCATAGAATCACCTTGGTATGCTGATATCTGTTATGTATTATTAAACCTGCAGGCTCCTCCAGGGTTATCCAGAACAAAGAAAAGGTTTATAAAAATGAAAGCTTTAAAGTTTTGTATTTTAGATGGTTCTCTCTTTTGGAAAAATCATGAAGGTGTTCTATTAAATTGTCTAATAAAGGATGAAACTGACAAAGTGCTCAAAGAATTTCATGCAGGGGACTGTGGTGGACATTTGTATTGGAAATCAACTGCTAATAAAATCCTAAGGGCTGGATTTTACTGGCCCACTTTGTTTGCTGATGTCAAAAACTTTGTTATTGCTTGCCATAAATGTCAAATCTTTGAAGGTAAGAGGAAACTTCTACCTCTACCCCTTAGACCAATTTCCACTGAAAGACCATTTCAGCAATGGGGTTTAGATTTCATTGGTGAAATTCACCCTCCCTCTTCTGGCCAGCATAAATGGATTTTGACTGCTACAGATTATTTTACCAAGTGGATAGAGGCCATCCCTTGCAGACAAGCCAATGATTCAGTGATCATGCAATTCTTAGAAACCAACATCCTGTCTAGATTTGGCTGTCATGAAAAAATTATAACAGACAATGCTGCTACTTTTAAATCCAAGAGAATGATCAATTTCTGTCACAAATACCACATTACCTTAGGCCACTCCACAGCCTATTACCCCCAAAGTAATGGTCTGGCTGAGTCATCCAAAAAAAATCCTGATGAATATCATTAATAAAGTATTGGAAGAAAACAAAAAAAATTGGCATAAAAAGCTTATAAATGCATTATGGGCAGACAGGTTAACTACCAAGAGATCCATTGGAACTAGTCCATATGAGATTGTATATGGCATGGAGGCTGTATTTCCTTCATCCTTGGGAATACCTGTAATGAAATTGTTCCAAGAAGTCCAAGTACAGCCCAATGACATCCAGAGAAGAATAAATCAGACTATACATTTGCAGCAGACTAGAGAAGAGGTATATCAAAGATCTCAAGTGCTACAAGAAAAACTCAAGAAGACATTTGATAAGAGGACTAAGGCAGAGAATTTTTTCATAGGAGACAAAGTACTGAAATGGGATTCCAGAAGAGAAGATAAAGGAAAACATGGGAAGTTTGACTTCCTATGGAAGGGACCTTTTATTATTCAGGCCTCACAGGGAAACAATACCTACTTTTTGAAAAGCCTGGATAGTACAAAAGCAGAAGATGGACCAGTTAATGGTCAGATGCTGAAGCATTATTTTGATCCAGTTTGTTGATATATCAGGACTCTAACTTGTACATAAGAATGTTTAGTTTCTGCAGTTTATTACAACAATAAAAATGGGAAGGAATATGTAGGAAATTTTGAGAAACAGTCAAGGAACTTTACCACCTTTTTGTGTTACCTTTTTAGTTTAAACAAAAGTTGAAAAAGAAGACTTGGGAGCTGAAAATATGAGAACAAACATTTAAACAAAGTATCCAAAACAGAAGTGGAATTGTTTGAATCATCTCATAAGAGATGTCTATATTTTACATGGTCCTCTATACAGTTTGTTTACTTACAACAAAGGAAGATTCAAAATGCAGCAAGAATTGTACATAAGGCCATCTGACCTGTTGTTCTTGACTTTTCACCAGGAAAATCCATCCCCAAGTGGAGCCAGCGTTATGCTCCTATACCAATAGGTGTCATATTTCATGATTGACTAGTGAAATCCCAAATATGTTCATCCTTTCCCTGTTGCAAAGGTTCTATATTTCAAAAAAAAAAAGGCTTAAAAAATGTAAAGAGGGTATGCCCTAAAAGAAAGATCAAAGGGTAAAAAGAATGAAATGGTCAAGACAAAAAGAAAGGAAATGGACCCCAAATAAAAAAGACCAGGAAAGTGTGCTAGTCCAAAATGACACTACTATTCTATTTTTGCAAAGAATCTCATTGTGTGCAGTTGGTTGACTCTTGCCACAGTTGATGGATGGCCAAATAGCTTAATCTTGGCTAGTTCCTGTTTGAATTTCTTGTTTTAGAGATAGAGAATAAAATCTGTCAAAACAGTTCAATCTTGGCAGATAAATAGCGAGGTAGAGAAGCAAAGGAGCTCAACAGCTAAATCTGAGCCCTTGGAAGAAATAAGGGCAGACTTAGATAGGATTTCCATGAAAAGAAAAGAAAATTGGTAAGGGTTTGCTAGTCCAAGTGCACCCATGGAAGAAGAAGAAAAATGTTAGGTATAATAGACTGGGTAGGTAGTTTCGGTGTTGCAGAATCATGCTTATGATTAACTTTTGTTTCTCTAGAGGTTCATCTCATTTGATATCATAAGTACAATGGCAATTATTTGGCTACAAACAGGTGATGCATGTCTAACTTCCCCTCGCACTTCTCCCAAAAAACACTCACCAACCTCCCCCGAAGGATATTGAGATCTGTTCAATACTCTTAAATCACTTCATTTCATGAAAAAACCTGAGGAAAATAACATTCTGCTTAATGCAAAGAAACCACATTTCTTGTGTAAAACCTTTGTTTTCTCCTAAGCCTAAGTTGTTGAACCTTATAACTTGGTGCTTACCCTTCATAGATCCATTTTGACCATTAACATTACTATATAAATCCCTATATTCCTCCCCTTGCCTGTATTATGTACATAAAAGAAAAAACCCAAGACTTCATTATATCCCGCCCCGGTTTAGTTATAAACCATATCATTATATTATCGGGAATTAATGGTTCAGCTCGAATACATTAAAACCCTCCCCACGTGCAAAATGTTCTAAGGTTAATGGACATCAGGTTAATTAACTGTTAAATACCCCGACAACCAATAGCAATCACCCCGGGAAGTCTTAAACCCTAGTTTATATCGCATGGGCCCAGCGCTGTACCCCTCCGCCAGCTCCGTTGAGCGCCAGCCGTTGGATCTGGGCCCGCTTATCCAACGACCCATGATTATATCGCAAGGCCCTTCCCCGTTGATCTTTACTGCCCAGGGAGCCGGCGATATTCCCGTCGTACCTGGGACACGCGACGCCCTCCCGGCATGCTCGCGGCCCCTCCACCCGAAACCACCATAGTGCATAAGCAGTGCGGGCAGATACCGCTTACCGTCCTCCCACTAACCCCGCCCGCTGACGTCATCGCCACGTCACCTTCACCTCAGCATTCTGTACCCTGCGTCATGACAAAACATTACATCCCGATGACGTCAGCCAACCCAAAAGCGCCAAAAAGCCCGCGAAGCCGATTTTTTGTCAAAAAACCCGTAAAAAACGTCATTTTCGTTCATTTTCATTCATCTGTTTCCCAAGACTGTTGCATGCAAAATTACGTCCAGCAGTTGCGCAAGCTCCAGTCCGCCACCCCGACCAGCAAAGTCCAGTTTTCTGCTCTGCACATCGTCAGTCAACTTGCAAATTATGTTGGTTTGCTTCCAAAACACAGGTATTTACCCCATCTCACCTCGCGAACCTGTATTTTCATTTTCCTTTGCAAATTATACCTGTAAGAGCCAAATTCAAGCCGAAACAGTCCATAATTACCATACCAGCCCATTTAAAACAACTCTTTTGCCCTTTTTCCTACAGAAATTCAACTTCCAGTTAAAAACATAGAAAATTGAACAATGGAAGCCCCAGTGGCCCTCAATGTCGCGCCTCTCAATGCGTCTCATACAGACCAACATCATTTACCCTTGGCCGATAGAGATTTCCAAATAAAAGACCCAATTGGTTGCCAAAATCATCTTCATGCTTTTTGCCTAATCAGAAACAGTCATTTGAACAAATCTGATATCTATGGAATATGGGAATCCAATCTCCCCAGGTACTACCTTCCCTCAGTTAATATATTCGCAAATATTATTCGCCACTGCTGTGCCAATTATGACCCTGTCAGTAAAGTAGTTATCTCTCCATCACAAGCTGTCCTTTTCTACATAACTGCTGAGTCTATCAATGAAATGCTACAATTCCATCCAGTTCAGCCTCTTGCTCCTCTTTCCATGGGATATTTGCTGGAGCAAGGCTCTCAACTATCCAGTGCAGAAATAGCCCGGATTGCTAAGTTATTCATGAAACCAGAATGCCAGCCCCTAGGCCCACCTCCTTATTTATATGTCTCATTCAATGAGACTGGAAGAATTCTTCTTGATATGATATCAGTAATCTTGGGATTCAGGTCCAGTGAATTTGTGGATGAGATGGTCCTGGTTCTGTTATCCACCTTTACTCCAGGACAACCCCCTGCTATCAGTGTGACTATGCCTCTTCATTGCTGACAAAATCCATGCTCAATTTATGAATTTGGAAAGAGGAGTGTTTAAATACACAATGTTCATATATCATTTGCTATTGTATTATCACCCAGACATTTTTATATTTTCCATCAGGAAATTGGATTCCAAAGGAGAAAGGAAGTCTGTGATCTTTTGGACCTCGGTCTTCCACAAAATTATTGAATCCCCTTATACCTACTGTGAATTCATTGACCTGTTTATACATCCAGCCTCCACTCTATTGATAGGAGCTCCTCCTCCTAGGCTCTCTGGTGACATAAGGAAGATTTTACAGCTCTCCAAGAACTACAGGATAGGTGACTGGTACTTCTACAAGGATCACACTGAAATCAGGATATATGGCTGTGAACTGTGCCCTTACAAGCTACCCAAATATGTGCCTATGAGACTGTTTGCTCTGGAGTATTTCAGACAACTTATTCATGAAGATTTAACTCACTTTTGCAATGTGAAGAAATAAACTCAGCTGAGGATAAGAAACCAATTAGGCCCCTTTATCATTAACAAAAGGGAAGCATGGGAAGATGCTGATAAAATATTAGGGGAAGACCTTAAATTGAAGAAAAGATTTTGGTGGGTACCATATGACCCAAATGGCTTTATAAGTGAAAGAAAAGTAAAAAACCGGCTGTCAGCTTACACGCATCATAGGATCCCTGAAGTAGAGCAATATGCTAATCAGGATAAGTGGATAGCAGGTACATTAGTAGAAGAACTTACTCGGCAAGAAAAAAAGGAACAAGCTATGAAAGATTTAGAAAAGAAACTTGACCTGGACTCTTTTGGACAAGTATCTTTCAAGCTGCCTCAGCAAGCCGAAGTGGGTATATCTTCTACTAGGACTTCACAGCAACCAATACAAGAAATCAGCACACCAGTTTCAGGTTCTTCTAAGGGCAAGGAAGTGGCAGGCACAAAGTAGCAGGCCATGACTGATCGGCAGGAGCAAATTCCTCCAGTACAGACCAAAGCAGCAAAGATTCCAGCATTACAGACTCCTCTAAATGAGGAAAAAGGCAAGAAAGGGGACAGAGAAGAGGCCACACCCATCAGTGGACCTGCAGAACAGTCAGGTGCTAAAAGGCAAAGACTGAATCCTCTATCTGAAGAGGAAATCATTGAAGAAACAATAGAAAGCCTAAAAGGTGAGAGGGCAACTAGCCCACAGACCTCACCAGTGATAGACACATCAACCAGCTCACACAGGCAGGAGCTGGAAAGGTAGCATAGTGTGGAAGTTTCATCCACAAGGCCACATAGTAAGTAGACCTCTAATGTCAAAAGAACATTCACAGAGATAAAGGCTAGAAATGATCCATTGAGGCTGCAAATTTATGACCAATACCTTAAGATGGCCCCCACAAAATAGTAAAGATTAATGTCAGCATATGACATTAAAGAAGGGAAAATGATCATGAGCTATTTCAAGCCCAAGGTGCAACAACCACAATCGGCAGCTGACTATATCAGGACAAATCTGGAGGTCTTGGCCAAAGACATTCATCCAATAGACCAAATTGAACTGCACAAGCAAACTGGAGAGATGGTGTATTCTACACTAGCTGACAAAGCAATGTTGGCTCATAAATTGCAAAACTCATTGGAGAACACCTCTGCTCAGCTAGATTTAGAGAAAGCCTCTTCCCTAGCAAAGGAAAACAGGATTAAATCCTTGGAAGATATTATCATTGAGTTGGGACATGATCCCAAAGATGCCAAAGGCATAAAAGCATTAATGAGGAAGAAGGAAGAGGACATTGCTGCCCTCAGAAAATAGCTCAAAATGCCTCCTTCTATGCATCCACAGACAGCAAATGTTGTGCAGCAGAAATCCGAGGAGGACATGATGGACCTGCTCATGAGGTTGAATGAAAGATTGAGTGAGACAGAGCAGGCATTGGAGAAAGCATTACAAGAAAAGCAGGGAGTGTCGACCTCCCAGCCACCTCAAGTAACTCCAATGGCCACAACTGCCCCTCCCACAGTTATAACAACAGTGCCTTCCACTGTCCCAACATCAACTGCAGAAATCACCACAGGTACCACAGCAACAGCAACAGCACCAGGCAGCAGTATAGCCATGACCACAGAGCAGTTCATAAAAGCCATGGAGTTGTTGAAACTCCAAGTATCTGAATTAAAGCAAGTCAAAGAAAAACTGGCAAAGATTGAGCAAAGCTATGATAAATCTAAGATGAATGTGATAGAGAAAACAAGAGAAGTCAAAGCATTGGAAAACAAGGTAAGAGCCTTGGAAAAAGATCTCTCTCTGCATAAGCCTCTGGCAGAAATCAGAGGAATTTTGTGGACCAACATCATTCAATCACTTAGTGGTATATGGAGGTCTATTCAGATCATTTATGAACAGATTGATTTGATAAAAGTAGCCCAAGTGGAGATTCAAAAAACAAGAGCCGCATTGGAACAAATGCCTGAGCAAGCTAGTAGGCTAATACATTTTTTGAATACCAAAACCAGTGAAGAACTGGAAGCACTGGATATTAGAGACAGAACATGTACCATTTTGGACATCAAGAGAGTTCTAACCATGAGAACTCTAATGCAAAACTTGAACAGAAGATGCCAGGACATGCAGGTAGAAATTGACTCTTTCACAGACAAATTTACAGTCCTGAATCAAAAGGGTTTGTCAAGCCCTGTGGGAGATAATGATTGTTTGATGAAGCACAAGGACTATGTACACAAAATAAATACATTTTCTGTCAATCAAGCTAGTGCATCTTCGAGTACTTCAACAGAAAAAGCACTTCCATATGGCCAGTCCCTTTATGACATTCTGGAAAATCTTTTTTACATAGAGCATGAAGTGAAGCATTTGTTCACCATCCCACCTAATTTCTTCAGGTACACAGAGACTGATGAGACTTTAAGGAAGCTGCAGAGACATCAAATACCAGGACCAAAGTGGTGGCAAAGCATGTTAGAAATCCTGTAAACTTATCTTTGATCAATGCAAAATGGTGCACCATTTATTATAATGCGCAGAACAGAAATGAACCACGGTCCTGCGGGTCAAAATGCATCACATCAGCATTAAAGGAAGTCTGGCCAAAGCAGAAAGATCAACACAGAGGATCCATAGGAAACAGCTGGGAACCAACTTGCAGCACCTACCTCCAGTACTTCTCATAAAGATGGATCAACCAGCACAACACGAATTCATTGCATCTATTTATTGTCTCGTTATTTTCAAGATTGTCTGTCTCTATCTATGTAAAAGAAACATTAATTGTCAGCAGATATTTATTTCTATCAGATATTTTGCATAATATCTTGACATTTTTGTATAAATACCCCCCTAGACGAAGTATTTGGGGTTGGTTGATGGTGGATGTTCATAGCTTTGACTGTAATACTGAACAATTTTTGGAATAAAAGGCTGTTGGAACCATTTTGTCTTGCTCACTGGATGAAGAATTGATGCTAAGGACCATGTTGCAGAATTCTTGAATCATTTCATGGATCAATAAGTCCCTTCTAACTTATGTTTTACAGTTTTTGTGTTTGTTATATCATCTATGTTTCATGATCTAAATAATAAAGAAAAAGAATATCTCAAAACTTGCTTGTTTGCACTCTGCGTTCAATCTCTGTTATTATTAATGTTTTCTTCAAGAATTAGCATAAACAGTGAATTCTTAATTGCTCCTGTTTTCCCTGGTTCTTTCATCTTGAATATTAGCTAAGGAATTCTTAATTGCTCCTTGGCAATAATCATCCATTTTCCCTCTGTCAACATGATGAAGGATTCTTAATTGCCCTTCACCCATTGAATCCATTCCATCAGATTTCAGCCTATAAATTGTTCCATATTCGAGTAGCTTGCTCTGTGATAAATCCTCTGATAAGAAACTTAACCCAGGAAGCCATCCTTCTTAGACTCCATCATGCCCAATGGACTGAAATGTTTCAGTTTTTCCTCACTGTTCTATTGAGTCCCCACCCTTCCAACCAAGCTTTAAACAAAACCCTTGCACTTCATAACTAGCCTAATACACCTCAAAACAAAGCTAAATTATAAAGAGAGAGCCCTCTCTGGATGCAGATTGGCTAGAATCTATGTCTAAAAGATTGGTTTGTGGTTACCTCAGCCGTATTCCCTTTTTTACAACTTTTGGGAACAACCTGAGTGATAACATGTGGCTCAAAATCCTCTTACGTAGTCTTCTAGCAGCCCAGAAATACGCATTCCCTGTGTGTGGTTGAATGGTAGTGATGTAACAAACTCCCGGATCTCCTGAAAATGCTGATGGAACTTCCTTCCTAGGGCGGGCATTCAAGGTCCCCCAAAGGTAAGGTTGAATCTCTCGCTTAAGAGATTCATGGCTAAACAACCATTTGACTCAGCTAAGCAACAGAGCGAACAGTCAAGTAATTTCGATTTGCAAGGTGAATGAAGGAATCCAAATGAGAGTGTCCTCCTCCTTTTACCTTGCCTCATCTGGGCCCCTACATCCAACACTTCGAATTCCCCCCAATCCATTCGAATGGCCTAGTTTGAATTCCCACATGGGTGGCCCGCACCTTCCATTAGCAACCAAATTAAGTCAAATTTCCTCCTAAGTCCCTAAGTTGAAAATGTTGGGTTCTTTTCCTTAGCCAAAATTGTGCAAAAATGTGTAGAGACACCCTGCTACAAATGTGTTTGAGAAGGGACATGACAAGGGCAATGAACTGCCCTACCTCAAAAGGGGTAAATATTGCTATATTATACACATCATGTTGTTGTCCTTTGAGCCCCGAGTATTTAATTAAAGCAAATTCATAAAATGGAAAAGGCATATGAAGAAGGGTGGAAAAATCAAGGTCGGGGCACCTCATGAAACACGACTGCTCCCTCCTATACATTATATACCTAGTTGTGGGCTTCCCTTTATCTAGCTCCCCTTATGCCCCATTATGTGGCCCAGGGTTGCCCCTCTCATTCCCTATTCCATCTCACCTATTTGTCACTTGCCACCCCCATTAGAAGGGTGTACCCTAGACATACAATCCCCTCTAAGCGCTGAAACCACCTAATAAGGTACTTGGCAAACCCCCTTTGGAGTTTGGAGGTACTAACACATGCCAAGGCCCACTACGGAAGGGCATGCATTATGAAGTGCCCACTTTGTTATCCATGGTTTGTAAGCTCCTTTACCCAATTATTCTAATGACTGATTGTACTGGAAGCCTAGGGGACACATTGGATCTTATGCAGAATTGCAGGTGGTTTCCATTTGGGTTTGGCTTCCCTATATGGGATCCTGACCCCCAGAGTTCCACATTGGCACATGTAGGGTGTGCATAGAGAGCCATGGGCCTCCAAAGTAGCAAAAAATACTCCATGGATGTTCAAAGACTATTAGCGATCCACTTTTGGGACGATGGTGACATGATTGGTACACTATGCCCAACAAGCCCCCACAGGAGCCCCACACTCCTGGCAGATGCCCCAACACTTGTACGATGTCATGGCAGCATTTATTCCACCACTTTGACCATTGCAGAGGACCTATAGGCATCTCCGATCCATATGGAGATCCATGGGGTCATTGATGTGCCCTCAAACCCACTGAGAGCACCACAGGTCTACTACTTGGAGAATAAGGGGACACCCCGTTTTCCATCATATTCCAAGGAATTTATTCCTCAATATGGCACTTCAGGATGTTATTGAGCCTTTTGAGGGCCCTATGACATGCATACATCATTATGCCCCTTGTGAGGTTTGCTTTTACATTATGAGCTAGTATGGTGGGCTTGTCACCATTAGGAGTTATTATTTGCAAATTATTCTTTAGGGTCCCATAGGCTAATTCAAACTCAATAGGAGGCTATATATTGATGTTAGATGCATTCATTTGTATCATCAATTGACTTGGGATCTCTCTAATCGTAGAGGATTTTCACACTTTTTCCATGGTGGAAATTTTTGGAGATGGATGAACTTTGATGTATGGATTTGGGATATTTCTCTTGTCTTGGAGCTTTATTAAGCGAACGAAATGCTGGTTGGATATAATCTATAACGTTGTAATTAAATTTTGATGCTATAATTATTGTTGTTGCATACTGCTAAAATTAGGGCTAGTTGCTGCATTATCAAAAAGTGGAATTGAGCATGTTTTAGCTAATTTAATGTATGGCCCAATTTTATGTGAATGAAATGTCCTAGAGATTTATTTATCTCAAGAAGCTTGCATCATTTGATTTGAAGTATAAATTCTTGAAGGTCACTTTTCTTTTCTTTCTCTCAACATTGGACAAAGTTGACTTTCTGGGCCTCCTTGCTCAAAGACACCAAGTTCTTACTCATCATTATCCTTGAGTCCATATCCCCAAGTGAACTAGGCACCGATCCCTCAAAAAGGGGTGATCATTTTAACCCTTTTTTTACCATTTTTCCCTTTTTCCCTAGTCTATCACCAGTGTGTCACCTAGGGCATCAATTTTCTAGCAATTGGCCCAAGGAAAAATTTTAATCTCCTCTAGGCTATGGCGCTGGTGGGTCCCCTCCCTCTCCTCCAAATTTGAGGCCATTCTGATGGTGGAATATCTGGGAATCTGAAGCCTTAGCTCTAGGACCGAATTTCCCTAAGCATCCCCAAAACAAGACACCAATAGGATCAATTCACCCTTTTGAAGTAAATATTCTTGTTTGGTTCTTTCCCCTCACCTGTCCAGGATAGGAACATCATTGGTTGCTATATTACATCCCTGAACCTGGGTTGGGTCCCCTTGGCCCTGTGTGATCCCACTTCTCAATAAAGACTATTTGTCAAAGACCATTTGCGAATCCAAGTTTCCAAGGATATAGGGATTGAGAACTCCTTTATAAGCCTATTCTTTCTCCCTGAACCCTTCAATCTTCACCCCTTACCCCTAGTGGACCAAGTCCCATGCTTAAAGAGCAAGCAAGTTCCATTTTTCACTCCATCACTGGGAAAAGGTTTTTAGGGTCACTTCTCACCTATCCATTGGCATTTACTTTACAAAGTGATCCCTACACTATCAGTACTCCTCCCATCGGTGAAAGTTTGTAAAGAGCAAGGAGACTAAGCTGCGGTGACAGTGGGCTAAGCCTCCACCGTTGCCCTTGACCTAGCAGTTTCCCTCTTAGGAACCCCTTTTAGGTCGCCTCCTAGTTTGAGTGTTAACACCTCCTTCATATCCTATTGGAACTTTGTTGATCTTATTCATTATCCAAGAGCTGCTATATACCATCATGTGTCTTAAATTTGCATATCTTACAAACCCTAACTTAAATCGATGGAAATATGAAACAACATGAGCAAATATTTGATAATCTCAAAGAGTCCTACACTTAAATGTGCCAAATACATAAGAAGGGAGTCCATGCTTGGGTATAAGATAAGTTGTAATATTCCTAATGGAAAAATTAAGTGGATAATAGTAACATAATAGGGGGTTCCATGCTTGGGTATAAGATAAATGTTTCTATATACATGCAAAAACCTTTATAACATGAGAAACACTTTATATAGAAAGGAATGATGAACTAGGGCTCCCCTAGATCATGTGTATTGATAGATCCACTTAAAGACCCTTGCATACCCACCCAAGCCATAAACGACCAACATGGTGTCAAATTAATGTCACCAAAAGATAGTCAAATAGGAATATAAGAGAGACTATTTTAGAAGGGTATTCAAAAGATAGTGTGATCGACCAAAAAAGGTCTATATATACCACCTAGGTCAAACACTTCACATAAATCATTCAAGCATGGCCAAATATAATACATGAATACAAAAATGGTGACACTTTTGGCTCAAATAGTGAATTATGATTAAAATCAAATATGATAAAAGATCCTCTAGTTACCCCAAAAGGGGAGGGATTAACATGATGATTCAATAACTACACTTACGCAAGTGCTTGATATACATTGCAAGAGTCTATTTATGCCATTCCATTATAAAAATGAGAGTCATCTTGGAGATGCCAACAAGTTAGATTTGGGTATTGCCTTATAATTTTATTGGGTTACCTTTAGGAGTGAAGGTGACACCAACTCTCTAGGAAGGGCAAGAGATGAACAAAAGAAAGAGGAGAAAATAAGGGAAGAAATGACAATGTTAATGCACCATTAAGGACAAACGGTGGCAATGCCAATGCAAAGAACAAATGGGCATCAAAGGTGGAAGAATTCTTGAAATACCTATGAATGTAGGAGTCAATAATTACACAAAGTATTTAACTACGTTGAGATCTAGAAAATCTAGTGCAACAAAAAAGGCTACTAGAGGCGACACTAGCAAGGAAAGGAGGTGAGCAGTGACAATCATAGTGAGCTATCAATGAAAAAAGAAATCCTTGAAACCAATGTGTGGTTGCGTAAGGAAAATTAGAATGAGCTCACTCGAGCTATCCCACTTCATTCTTGGGCTCCAACATAGACTACCCAACAAACCCTCTTTAAAGGAATTACACATATTCTCAATTGTTACAAATTATTCACATTACCATGGATTTCTTAGATGCACAAAAATCACTTCCATAAAGGCTCCATTCCCATTATTCATCGAATTCATGGAATGATTCTTGTTGTAAATGTGTAAGTTTATTGTCATTTTCTTCCATTTTGCATGCTATATTTTTTGAAATTAGTGCTTCAAGGAGTGCCATATTAACATGCATAATATATTATATAGAAATATTGATTCTTTATGGCTTGTAAAATTTGTTTTTCCAAGAATCAATAAATGAACTTTCCCTAATTTTCTCCATTTCCAAACTAGGTAAAGGCTCTAATCTAGTAGTGTTTGATCATTATAAATCACTCTTTCTTTTTTAATTTCATGGTAGCTAGGCCTAGGGTTAGCTTAAAATATGAATTTTTTAGCGATTTTATGTCCACATGTTATTTCCCTATTGGAAGGGATTGAATTTAATAATAATAAAAATAAAAAATTATAGCATTGATTGAATATTTTACCCTCAAAACTAGGGTTGATGTCTTGATATTTACTAGGGTCATATGCATTTTCAACTATTGTTTACTTTACCTAGCTTGCCTCCTTCATAGGCTATTGGACCTTTGTTGATTTTATTCATTATAGGTTATTTTCAAGAGCTACTATATACCATCATGTGCCTTAAATATGCATATGTTACAAACCCTAACTTAAATCGATGGAAATATGAAACAACATGAGCAACTATAGAATAATCTCAAAGAGTCCTAAACTAAAATATGTCAAATACATAAGAGGGGAGTCAATGCTTGGATATAAGATAAATGCTTCTCTATATGTATGACAACCTTTACAACATGAGCAACAATTTATATAGAGAATTACACATATTCTCAATTGTTACAAATTATTCACATTACCATGGATTTCTTATATGCACAAAAATCACTTCCACAAAGGCTCCATTCCCATCATTCATCTTAGTCATGGAATGATTCTTGTTGTAAATGTGTATGTTTATTGTCATTTTCTTCCATTTTGTATGCTATATTTTTTAAAATTAGCGCTTCAAGGAGTGCCATATTAACATGCTTAATATATTATCTATAAATCTTGATTCTTTATGGCATGTAAAATTTGTTTATGCAAGAATCGATCAATGACCTTTCCCTAATTTTCTGTAATATTCCTAATTAGCCATGGCTAGTTAGAATATTCGATTTTGCTCAATTTTGCCTTCTATAGTTATTTGTAAATAAAAAGGTGAGGAAAAGGGGACATAACTCACTTTTAGAATAAAAAGTCACTTCCTAGTAGCACAACGTTGTGACATAAAGGGGAGCCAAGGGGGTCAATCGACCACGTAGAGATGGGGCCCACGCAAACACTTGGAGAGACTGTGCAGATGGAAATGGAACACGTGGCAAGAGGGGATTACGTTGGAGGAGGTGAGCCTTGTGATTAGGAGAGACCAATGCTATAAAGGAGAGAGGATCCCCCTCATTTTGTCATTCGATTATGTGCATTTGAGCAAGTCACTTTGACTTAGAGCACGTTGGCTGTTTAGCTAGTCTGCAGCACTGTTTAGTGCATTGAGTGTCTCTGTTCAGGGATCTCACCCTTAGCCCTGGGGGACTTCGAGTGCCTGCTCGGGCAAGGTATTTCCATCAGTATTTTTGCAGTAGTTTCATCAGCATTTTGGCAGGAGGATTGAGCATCTTGGATGACTGCGCAGTCTTGAGAGGGATGATGCAGTTCTTTCTAGCAGGAGTTCTGGATTGAGCGTTTGCAAGGGGATTTGTGCTAGGAGGTTCAACAGGGGATCAACCCTTGCATATTGGAGGATTTTATCTGAGTTTCAGGCAGAGTTGTGGTGGGATCATTTCAGCAGCGGCACAGAGCCTTGACGGATTGTGTGGGGCCTCAAGGGGGAAATTTTCAGGGGTCTGCCATTTTAGAAAATCTTTCTGGGTTTTTCTGGGTTTTCTGAGTAGAATTTGATTCCAAAGTTTCAGCATTTTCTGAGGAGGGGAACAACCCCAATTCCTCATTTGATTTCTAGCAGCAACAACAGCACGACAGTTCTCCAGCAGCTTGGACGCAGTTCAAGAGAGGCCATTCCTTTGCTATTCTGAGTGTATTTCTTCACTTGCCTTGTGCAAGTCGAGGTGCCATATTTTTGATCACCTCCTGTACTCATTCTATTACTCAGTATAATAAAATGGCTTAGTATTTCTCTCTGCATTTCTTGAGTATCTACTTATGGTTATATTGTTATATGTTGCACCATTGTTATTTTTATCTCTTTGAGCTTCCCGGCTACTATACCACTTGTGTGTTTTCTCCTATACTCTTAGACAGAGTCTGGAAAGGGCCAGGTAGCCTCTAGATCTTGTCCTCTTTTCAGAGGCGACATATTTGGTAAATGCCCTCCCAGTCCATCTCTAGTTGGAGTTTGCTTGTGTTTGAGGAATATTCCTGATAAGGGATATTACAATGGTATCAGAGCATAGATCTGGCTCAACCTGTGGAGCTAGCAATCTATGACACCGGGGGAAAAGCCCTACATCTGTTACAAAGGTAGGAGATACAGAGACGTTGGGCGTAGGTTGGAGAACACCTATGGAGAGGGAGACTGTGTTCCGGTGGTGGACGCAGGACAGGAGGAGCCTGTGGTGGACGCAAGACAGGAGGAGCCTGTGGTGGACGCAGAGCAGGAGAACCCGATGGCAGATGATGACGGGAAGAAATTTGCGGGCATGCTCCTCAAATCAGTGCAGGATCTGTCGAGGCAGATCGAGGTGATGGGGCAGAGATTCATGGCAGTGGAGGCTAGATAGCGTGAGAGCCCACGAGTTTTCTAGGTTGGAGAGGGATCAGGTGCATCTCAGTATTTGCTAGAGCAGGGTGCCACTCAGCGTGATACTACTCAGCAAGTAGCCTCACATGCCCCTATACGCTCTACCATGCCCACTTTCCTAAGAGCACATACGGGGGCCGGAGCACAGCAGGAGGCAGAGCCCGGTCATATGGGCGATTATTTTGCAGAGTACCAAGCCTATGGGCAGGAGTTCAGGGATGCTCTCTCATTCAGAGACTTTGTTCAGCTCCAGCGGGAAAGTAGACCCCGCGACCATCACAGAGGATAACGGAATTATCATGATGGAGACACCCACTGCACTGCTAGTAGATTTCACTTGCCTACGTTTGATGGCTCATCAAACAGTTCGGCAAGGTCTTGGGTGGAGAAGCTAGACATCTATTTCCAGCTTAACCAGATGTCAGAGACAGAAGCTATCAAGGTGGCGACATTACATTTGGATGGTGAGGCTCAAGATTGGTGGTTCCATGGGATGGTTACACTCAGGCATTCCACAGTGACGACGTATGCCGAGTTCACCAGGAGATTGATGGAGAGGTTTGACCGGAGGGATCCGGAATAGCACTTTGTTGAGCTAAAGAGGCTCAAACAGACAGGGAGCCCAGAGACCTACATTGCAGACTTTTTGAGGGCTTCAATGATGGTGCCAGATCTATCCACGGCACAGAGGATCTACATGTATGTTGAGGGGTTAGCAGAGCCACTTCGGGGTCTACTCAGATCCGCTAGACCAACCACCCTTTAGGATGCTATTAGCAGGACCTGGGACTTACAGGATGTCTTACCCAGGACCTGGACACCTTACCCCAGCGATAGGCTTTTCAGCCTAAGGGGAAGGATGTGAGGATTCTACCTCTGAAGGGGAATCCAAGACGAGTACAAATTGATGATGATACCAGGAGGGAGTTGAAGAAGGAGCGATTGTGCTTCACTTGTAAGGAGCCGTGGGCACCAGGACATAGATGTGCTGCTACCAAAGCACATTTTATTGAGGTCTTCTCCAAGAGCAGTGGGGAAGAGGATGAGGAGGATGATGTGGAGGTAGGATATAGTCATGCCATGCAGGGTCCCTTGCTGCCTCCACCACCAGTAGCAGGTGGTGCAGCTTTTGCACCTACCGGAGGAGCCCTTGCAGCATTGCGAGGAGTTCCCAAGTATTTGACGCTGCGCGTACAGGGGACAGTACGTGGCCAACGAGTATTAGTTTTGGTTGACAGTGGTGCCACCCACAAATTCATCAATGCACAGATGGTTGAGCGGAGAGGTATACCGACAGAGAGCTTCGATGGATTTTCAATTTTGGTCCTAGGAGATCAGACCATGGTGTGTGCTCGTTATGTTCCAGAGTTATCAGTGATGATGGGCACCTACACACTGACTGACCACTTCTTCGTGGTCAATATTCCGGACACCAAAATAGTATTGGGTGTTTAGTGGCTCATCACTCTAGGGAAGGTCACTACAGAATGGAAGGCCCTAGAGATGGAGTGGGATGATGAGAAGATAGGGAGGCATGAGAAGATATGGGGACAACACACATACCCGCCTCAGACTGTTTCAGCTCATCGGATGGAGGCAGTCTTCCGGAAGGGAGACATAGAGTGGGAAGTAGAGCTGCGTGCATCAGAGGCAGGGACTACAAGGCAGACAGTGCACCCATAGATACAGGTCATCCTTGACCAGTATGCCATAGTGTTTGGGGAGATTCCACCGGGACAGCCACTGGACCGGGGGTTTGAGCACACCACTTAGCTTGAGCAGGGCATACAGGTAGTGTTTACTACCCCCTATAGGCATCCCAAGGCCTATCAGGATGAGATTCAGCGGGCCATTCAAGAGTTGTTGGCTCTTGGACACATTCAGCCGAGCACGAGTCCTTTTGCTTCTTCCGTGGTGTTGGTGAAGAAGAAGGACAGCACATTGAGTATGTGCACTGACTACAAGGCCCTGAACAAGAAGACCCTGAAGAACAAATACCCCATACCCAGGATCGATGAGTTGAGAGGAGCATGCTTCTTCTCAAAGATTGATTTGAGATCTGGGTACCATTAGATTCGCGTGAGGGAGCAGGACATTCCAAGACCGCCTTCATGTGTCACTATGGGCACTATGAGTTTTTGTTGATGCCCTTCGGGCTAACCAACACCCCAGTTACATTTCAATCTTGCATGAATCACATCTTTCGCAATCACTTAAGGAAGTTTGTGTTGGTGTTCTTTGATGATATCCTCATTTACAGCAGGACTTGGGAGGAGCATCTCCAGCACATTGTGACAGTATTGCGCATCTTGGAGGAGCAGCAGTTCTATGCCAAGCTCTCCAAATGTGAGTTCGGGTTGACGGAGATGTTGTACTTGGGACACATCATAGTGAGGGTCCACGACGAAAAGATCAAGGCCATCAAAAATTGGCCGGAGTCGAGAAATGTGACAGAACTTTGAGGATTCATTGGCATTTGTACTTACTACCGGAAGTTCGTCAAGGGTTTCTCGCAGCTTGCTGCACCCCTGGCAGATTTGACGAGGAAGGGGGCATTCAGTTGGTTGGATACAAGGTAGCGAGCCTTTGACAGGCTCAAGGAGGTTATGAGCAGCTGCTCAATGCTTGCGTTGCCAGATTTTACACAGCCATTTGTTTTGGAGTGTGATGCATCGTGAGAGGGGATCGACGCAATGTTGATGGAGGGAGGTCACCCTATAGCCTTTAAGAGCTGGAAGCTCCTTCTGCATGAGAGGTTGTATTCTATATACGACAAGGAGATGCTGCCCATCATGCATACATTGGCCAAGTACCAGCAGTATTTGGTGGGTAACAGGTTCAGGGTGAGGACTGATCACAACAGCCTCAAGTTCTTTTTGGAGCAGAAGCAGCTATAGGAGAGGCGGCAGAAGTGGATCAACAAGATCCAAGCATATGAATTTCACATTGAGTATGTCAAGGGTAAGAACAACGTGGTAGCAGATGCCCTTTCACATAGGCCAGCCACGTTGTCTCTTATAAGCTTGGACACAGACTGGAGGGCTCGACTCTTAGTAGAGTACTCCAAGGACAGATTTGCATGTGAGGTTCTGGATGGGCAGGTGGCGGATGACAGGTATAGGGTGGTCGATGAGATCATCTACTACAAGGACCGGATTGACTGAGGGGTCTCAGCTCAAGAAGAAGATACTTCAGGCGTCACATGATTCACCATTGGCAGGTCATCAGGGGTTTACCAAAACCTATAGGGCCATTAGAGAGAGGTTCTCATGGAAGGGCCTCAAGGAGGACGTACTCCAGCATGTGCGGGAGTGCGATGTTTGCCAGAGGAACTAGGGGGGCATGAACCATCCAGCAAGACTATTGCAGCCTCTTCCCATTCCGGAGGGGAAATGGGAGTGTATTTCGATGGACTTCATCACAGGGTTGCCCATGGTACAGGGCAAGGATTCCATCTTTGTCGTCGTTGATCGGCTGACAAAGTACTCACACTTTTTCGCCATAGCCGCACACTACACAGCAGCACAGGTGGCCGAGCTATTCTTCAGAGAGATTTTCAGGTTACATGGTCTTCCCAAGACCATCACCAGTGACAGGGAAAACCATTTCATGGGCGGATTTTGATAGGAGCTTTTCCGGTTGGTGGGGACAAAGTTGACACCGAGTACCAATTATCACCCACAGACGGACGGGCAAACAGAGATAGTTAACAAGTGGCTGGAGGGCTACTTGCGTAACTATGTCAGTGGGTTGCAGTGAGCATGGCTGAAGTGGCTGCATCTGGGGGAGTACGACTACAACACTACACATCACATGTCCATTGGTATGTCACCATTCTATGCTTTGTATGGATATCATCCTTTATCTTTTGTTGACGTGATGTTTGGTGCTAGCAAGGCTCTGAGAGCCAAGATTTGGATCCAAGAGAGTCAGGATATTCTTCGAGCTCTCAAGGATAACATGGCTACAGCGCAAAACCAGCAGAAGATGTATGTTGACAGGGGTCGGGTGGAGAGACAGTTTGAGGTAGGAGACTCGGTCTACCTATGATTACAGCCATACCGACAGTCGTCACTGAAGCAGAAGGGGGTTTAAAAGCTCAAGTCCTACTTTTATGGGCCATACAGGGTGATACGGAGGATTGGATAGGTAGCATATGAGTTGGAGCTGCCCCAAGGCAGCAAGATTCATAACGTTTTTCATGTATCATGCCTGAAGAAGGCGTTGGGACAACATGTGATAGTGACAGATGAGCTACCACCCACGGATGATGAGGGGCATTTGGTGTTGCAGCTAGAGGCTATTATTGATACCAGGGAGAGGCAGCTACGGAGCAGGACGGTCCGGGAATTCTTGGTGAGGTGGAAGAATTTACCGAAGAGGATGCCACTTGGGAGAGTGAGAAAATTTTGCAGCATCCGTCACTTCATTTTCTTGAGGACAAGCAACATTTTGCCGGGGGAGACTGTAATATTCCTAATTAGCCATGGCTAATTAGAATATTCGATTTTGCTCAATTTTGCCTTCTATAGTTATTTGTAAATAAAAAGGTGAGGAAAAGGGGACATAACTCACTTTTAGAATAAAAAGTCACTTCCTAGTAGCACAACGTTGTGACTTAAAGGGGAGCCAAGGGGGCCAAAGGACCATGCAGAGATGGGGCCCACATAGACACTTGGAGGGACTGCGCAGATGGAAAAGGAACACGTGGCAAGAGGGGATTACATTGGAGGAGGTGAGCCTTGGGATTGGGAGAGGCCAATGCTATAAAGGAGAGAGGAGCCCCCTCATTTTGTCATTCGATTATGTGAATTTGAGCTAGTCACTTCGACTTAGAGCACATTGGCTATTTAGCTAGTTTGCAGCGCTGTTTAGTGCATTGAGTGTCTCCGTTCGAAGATTTCACCCTTAGCCCTGGGGGACTTTGAGTGCCTTCTTGGGCAAGGTATTTCCATCAGTATTTTTGCAGTAATTTCATCAGCATTTTGGTAGGAGGATTGAGCATCTTGGATGACTACGCAGTCTTGAGAGGGATGACACAGTTCTTTCTGGCACGAGTTCTGTATTGAGGGTTTGCAGGGGGATTTGTGTTGGGAGGTTGAGCAGGGGATCAACCCTTTCATATTGGAGGATTTTGGCTGAGTTTCAGGCAGAGTTGTGGTGGGTTCATTTCAGCAATAGCGCAGAGCCTTGAGGGATTGCGTGGGTCCTCAAGGGGGCGA
Source organism: Pinus tabuliformis (assembly GCA_031772625.1). Taxonomy (NCBI): domain Eukaryota; kingdom Viridiplantae; phylum Streptophyta; class Pinopsida; order Pinales; family Pinaceae; genus Pinus; species Pinus tabuliformis. The sequence goes on along the minus strand of CM062807.1, from coordinate 832,092,478 downwards.
TTTTCAGGGGTCGGCCATTCAGAAAAGCTTTCTGGGTTTTTTTGGGTTTTCTGAGTAGAATCCATTCCAGAGGTTCAACATTTTTTGAGGAGGGGAATAGCCCCAAATCCTCATTTTATTTCTAGCAGGAATGACAGCACGACGATTCTCCAGCAGCGTGGACGCAGTTTAGAGAGAGGCCATTCCTTTGCTATTCTGAGTGTATTTCTTCACTTGCCTTGTGCAAGTCGAGGTGCCATCTTTCTGATCACCTCCTGTACTCATTCTATTACTCAGGATAATAAAATGGCTCAGTATTTCTCTCTGCATTTCTTGGGTATCTGCTTATGGTTATATTGTTATATGTTGCACCATTGTTATTTTTATTTCTTTGAGCTTCTCAGCTACTATACCACTTGTGTGTTTTCTCCTATACTCTGAGACAAACTCTGGAAAGGGCCAGGTAGCCTCCAGATCTTGTCCTCTTTTCAGAGGCGACATATCTGGTAAATGCCCTCCCAGTCCATCTCTGGTTGGAGTTTGCTTGTGTTTGAGGAATATTCCTGATAAGGGATATTACATTTTCTCCATTTCCGAACTAGGTAAAGGCTCTAATCTAGTAGTGTTTGATCATTATAAATCGCTCTTTATTTTTTAATTTCATGGTAGCTAGGCCTAGGATTAGCTTAAAATATGAATTTTATAGCGATTTTACGTCCACATTTTATTTCCCTATTGGAAGGGATTTAATTTTTTTAAAGAATATAGCATTGATTGAATATTTTAGCCTCAAAACTAGGGGGTATGTCTTTGATATTTATTATGGTCATATGCATTTTCAACTATTGTTTACTTTACCTAGCTTGCCTCATTCATAGGCTATTGGACCTTTGTTGATCTTATTCATTATAGGTTATTTTCACAACATGCTATATACCATCATGTGCCTTCAATATGCATATGTTACAAACCCTAACTTAAATCAATGGAAATATGAAACAACATGAGCAACTATAGAATAATCTCAAAGAGTCCTAAACTAAAATGTGTCAATACATAAGAGGGGAGTCCATGCTTGGGTATAAGATAAATGCTTCTCTATATGTGTGACAACCTTTAAAACATGAGAAACACTTTATATAGAAAGGTGTGAGCGGAACTATGGATCCCCTAGATCATGTGTATTGGTAGATCCATCTCAAGACCCTTGCATACCTACCCAAGTCAGAAACAGCCAACATGATGTCAACTTATTGTCACTAAAGGATAGTTAGATAGGAAAGAAAGAAAAAGGGGATAAAATATACTCTAGTTACCACTAGAGGTGAGGGGTTACATGATAAATACCTACACTTACACAACTGCTTGAGATAAAATGCAGGAGCCTATTTAGGCCATGCCATATTCAAAAAGGGTGATCTTGTAGATGCTAGCAAGATAGATCAGAGTATCATTTTAGAGGGGATAATTTTAGAGGGTTACATAGACGAGCGAAGGTGACACCAACTCTATATGAAGGGAAAGAGACGAACAAAAGCGAGTGGGGAATATAAGGAAGGTAGTGAGACTATTTAAGCACCATCGAAGATAGATGGTGGCAATACCCATGCAAAGAAAGAAAGGTCATCAAAGGTGCAAGAGTCCTTGAAATAACTTTGAATGTAGGAATCAATAATGACACAATGTATCTGACTATGGTGCAAGTGTTGCGAGGACTAGTAAAGCACCAACAAAGATGAGATCTAGAAAAACTGGCACAACAATAGATGCCACAAGAGGCAACACTAGCATGGAACAGGAAAGGGGATGAGTTTTGACGATGTTAGTGAGGTATCAGTAAAGAAAGAAATCATTAAAACCAGTACATAGATGGGGAAGGAAAGAGAAAATGAAAATGAGTCACTCAAGCTATCCCACTTCATTCTTGGGCTCCAGCGTAGACTACCCATCAAACCTTCTTGTTGGAATTACACATATTCTCAATTATTACTAATTCTTCTCAATTCCATGAATTTCTTAAATGCATAATAATTATTTCCACAAAGATTCCATTTCCATAATTCAATTCAATGTAGCCATGGCATGATAACAAAATCCTAACTACCATGGAGAGAGAATATTAACTAGTATATGAAAATAAATGTCGAGATGCAATGTAAGAAAACAATACCTGCACTTACCTAAGAGTTTTACATGCAATGATAGAGCTATAACACCCTCCTCCCACATTTACCCAAGCTAACTGGTCCACCGGGGTAAAAATATGACAAAGAGTTACTATCATATGATTCAACTCCCCAAGTATAGTTAAGGAAGTGGAATCGACTAAACAAAACAAAACAGACCTTCCTCAAGAGCTACAAAACTTTCAGGAGCCAAGCAACTCCTCCAGGTGTCCAACCCCTGAGAGAACTTGATGTTTTGTTGAACTAGAGCCCCAGTCGCTCCCATTGAAAGCCTTCCATGCGACTGATACCCTCCAGTCACACCCACAGAAAGGCCTCCATGCGACTGTGGCCTTTTTCAAGAAGTTCTATTCCGGCGACCCCAGATTTTGAGCCACATTTCAAGGCTAGGACTCAAGCCTCTGCCCAGGACTTCATGAAACTTCTAGAAATTATAAATAACACTGAGACAAGGCTACTAACACAAAAAATTTTACAAGGGCTTGACTTGACCTCTAACAACCATGACCAACATTCTACCAAACACATCATGAACATGTAATCTACAAGTCATAACAACAAATATGAACATAGGGATCTCATACTTATCTGAGATTCATCAAGAAGGTTTAATGCCCTCTCACAATAGATGCATTATCGTCTATTAGGTCAGGAATTCATTAACTGTTCATTTACTAATCAAAACATGATGAGCGCCACAACCAAATTTTGTCATCAACCAAGCTTATAACCAACATATAACCAACAGAATAACAATGATAGAACAACTGTTAAAACCACATATTAACAAGTACATTTACACATGAAATACAAGAGGAAAAGAGCTCTTATTAACATATTCAAAAGCCAACCAAGCCAAGGACTTCCACGTACAACCTGACCATAGATTGGGTTGAACCAAATATTTCTTTCAACCAATCACCCCCATGCCATATTCCAAGCATGAATGTGGGACTTACAAAAAGACAACCAGGGCTTCCTCAAGCGTTACTGCAATCCACCAAGGGATTCCTAGGCCCAAGCCCTCATCTATACAACCAAGCTTTACTGCAATCCAGTCAAGGGGTTCCTAGGCCCAAGCAAGAAACATACACTACCAGGCTTTACCGCACTCCCACCATATACTGATCTAGGGATCACTAGGCCTATACAAGCATGGATGCCTTCAGATCTCTCAACCTAAATCATGAGGAATTTGGTTGTCTCCACCTCTATGCTTACTGTATATCCCGTCATTCACCAGTCGAGGATTCCTAGGCCCAACAAGGCTCTACCCTCTAGGATTTACCGTATATCCTGCCAGTCACCAGTCGAGGATTCCTAGGCCCAACGAGGGTATACACAATCAAGATTTACCGCAACCCACCTTCACCGGTCCAGGGATTCCTAGGTGTTGTGCTCCCTCTTGAGACCACCCCACTTAGTTTCAAAACCATTTGACAATCCAACTCAACCAAGTAAAAGAAACCCCATGACATTATGGTTGTCTGGAAATTACAAGGCAACACTGAAAACCACTTTCACACCTCGAAAAACTCATGCCAATGATAACAATAGAACCAACTACACACATGCATGCCAAAACTAGAAAGGAAATCATACATGCAACTCAATACCTGCAAGTAATCTCGTTGTAGCTGCTAGATCCTGCTCTTCCTTGCTTGATCTTTGCTTCCCTTTGATTTCTTGTCTATCCTTTGCCTTCCTTCCTCCAATGCTAGAATGCTCCAATAATGCTCTAACTGCCCAAGAGTGTGAGAGAGTAGAGAGAATAGAGAGATAGCTCCAACACTAAACTGACAAAAGGTTGTGAACTGATCCTTCATTTTCCTCCTCACATGCAACTTGTGCCTTTTCACCTTCCTTTTCTCCTAATTTCCTTTATTTTCATCCATAAAATGCCAATTTGTAGGTATGTTCTATGTCAAAGCAATTTATTTAAATTTTCTCAGTTAGCAATCACATCAACATTAAAGTAAACTGCAAATAGAACATAAATATAAATCGCAGAAGACAAGCCAAGACAAGAGGACACAAGATGTGGCGCAAGCCAGGGACAAACCCCATAATGTGGGGAAACCCTTGATCAATTCTTCCTTTATGTTCTTCAAAGCTCAGCAGAGAAAGAGAGAGAGAGAAATATTACATTTACATCAGAAGTCAACACTTTGACTTATCTAGATCTGAGCATAGATCATCTCCTATGACGATGATACATGAGATCAGTTGAAGACATTCTGCTTCAACTGATTCTCCTAGGTGACGACTTCACCTATCCATTTCATTCATCTGCTGCACCTTACCATGTAGCACCATCATGTTGCTCATGATCATTATGCTGCCCATACATCAAGTTGTCCATGACTTCATACATCATGTTGCCCATGTGTTGTGCTGCTCCATGATTTCATCTATCATGCTGCCCATTCATCATGTTGCGCTGCACCCAAATATCACTGAGTTGTTCTCAACATCATGGATCTGCACCCATCTGATGTGTACTCAATGACTGCTTTACTGCACTCATTGATATACTGAGATTTCTATTATGACAATCATTTCATTATGTCAACAAGGTCTCCAATGAGGTCTACATCATGATGACTATATCTTATATCCTTATCATTACTGAGACAATGATTATTAGATTGTAGTAGCTTTGGTACTGCTTTTCCTTATAAATAAGCATGTGATCTATAGAATAGATCCATGACATGGTCATCCTTATACCAAGTATTCTATAGGAGTACCACGATTGCATATTGTCATACCTTATCCATGTAATACGAAGACTGTCATACCAAGGGCTAGGTCTCCATGTAGTTCAAACCTTACTGCAGTTACTCCATTCGAGATCTATATTTCTTCGTTCATTCGAGCATGGATCCATAGGTAGAATATCGATCAGATATGCATCCATATCATACTTATGAGTTCTGGTCATGAATGCACCTCATACCCTAACCGAGGTGCAGTGAGATCCTGCTTCTCCATGCAAGATCTAGCATGTGTGCTTTCTGCTTTCTAGACTGTGGCTCCCCTAACCTTGACTGTGGCTCCATTAACCTTGACTGCGGTTGTTCCTTTTCGGATTAGATTCACGTTGACTACCCAACATATATATGTTAGGTGTAGAACGTTGACTATCTTATGAATGTTGTGCGTAATATTGCAATACCATGACTGCGTTTATCCTTTGCGTGAATAGGACTGCGTGTATCCATTGTGTGAACAAAACTACAAGTATCCATTGCGTGAACAGGACTGCGTGTATCCATTGTGTGAACAGAACTGCGAGTATCCATTGCGTGAGCAGGACTGCATGTATCCATTGTGTGAACAAAACTGCGAGAATCCATTGCATGAACAAGACTGCATTTATCCTTGTGTGAACAAAACTGCGAGTATCCATTGCATGAACAGGACTGCATTTATCATTTGCGTGAGTTAGGATGGCTCCATTTCAATTACAGCTGTGCCTTCTTTTATCACTGTGGCTTGATGACAGTGGCACCCTAGACTGCGTATAGAAGTCCCTTAAGGGCTTCGTATAGAAGCTTCCTTTCATTGCGTTTATCATATGGCCAGCGTAATGCCATGCGTATATGTATGAAGTGTTTCCATGAATGGCATAGGGTTTCACTTCCTGAACAACGTATAGAGATTCATCATGAACTGCGTATAGGTTTGCATATTGACTGTAATTTAGGGCATCATTTGCGTGTGAGCTAGGGCATCATTTAGGCCAACGTATTCTATGTTCTCTCCTTCTCCAAACCCAAGACGTGGAGAGGAGATCACCTCAAGAATACATGTGTGAAATGACTTCAAGTCCTTGCTAATTTGTACTAAAACGTAAGTGATGAATAGGCGTGACTATTGGGCTTCTGAACCTACTCAAGTTGCTGGTCGACTTGATAATAATTTCATAATCAAAATAAATTCATATCTCCATAAATACTTATCGGAATTGGATGATCTTTAGATCAATCCTACACCTCTCGACGAGAGGGTTCCAATAAAAATATCAGCTTCCACTAATAGGTTGACCCACATGGAGTTTGGCCCTAGTTTCCAATTTAACACAATTAATGCCTCTTTTCTTTTCAAAGCCTATGCCATTGCCTTTGCCATTTTCCTCAGCCATAATAAACCAAATGAACACCCACACTAGGATGTTTTTCCCAATATTCAACTTGGAATAAGTGTCCCATGACCTTGGTTATTATTTTTCCTTTATTAACTTTATTACATGTAATTTTAACTAGGGGTTGTTGCAAGAGCCTAATTAGGGAACGCCATATTGAAAATGAGAGTATATTTGATGGCGTTAGCAAGCTATATGTCAGTACTATAAAGCAAGAATAAAAATTAAATAAAGAAAATGCATCCTCTGAAGTGGTATTGTTTCCCACATGGCATCCTCTAATGCAGCCATGTCACCTTCCTTTCCATTTTAGCCTTGTTATGTAAACTAGACTCGATGAAAGAGTCAAAGTTACTTGGACAACAATAGTGGTTTTGGGCACATGGTTTTGGTTTCCCATAGTTTTTTTCTAATCCAAACTCCATGTTCCTTCTTTGTAGTAGTTATTCATGGCTTGTAGGTCAAATATTTGAATGTTGTAGAGATTTTTGTGATTCTTATGGTAGAAAAACCATGGCTTAGAGTATGTAGATGTTGATTTGGGGTAGCATCGGATGTGCTCTAGCCACAAAAATTGGTGGAGAGGCTAAGGCACATGAGATCTCAAATACCCAGAAAGGGTTTGGGCAGATTGTAAACAGTTTGGGAGATATTAAAATAATTAATATTTTTAATAGAGTCCCTAAGTCTAAATTTAGGGAAAATAAAATATTAATGTGAATTAATATAAAATTGTGTTAGAATGGTCCAAAAGTCATGGATCAAGCCAGATCTAATCTTAGCCATTGATTAGGGACTTAATCTCGACCGTTGATTTGTCAACGAGAAAAGTATAAGAGGAGGCTTGAGGGTAACTTGGAGAACACACTGACTAGATCAAGACTTCAATTTTCTGGGTCAGGGTTTGCTTAGGAAGTTGAAAGAGTGATCAAATTTGCAGCTGAGGGGCAATGAATACAGAATAAGAGAAGTAGATATAGCACCGGGAGGATCAACGCAGTAGCTAGAGAGAGGGATGCAGAAGCAACCAAGGGTTCACGCAGAGCCAGCCAGGAGTTGTGCAGTGCCTTAGAGGGCCAGCGTGGGTGATGCAGAGGGCCAGAGGGCTGACGCAGTGCCTCTATAAGTTGACGCAGGCCAAGCCAGAGTGACACTAGGCTAACGTTGGGCCAGAGAGAGGCTGACACAATCCCTAAAGGCTAGCGCTGGGGTTTTGTGGGGCAGATTGGAGCTATCGAGCTGTGTGAGTGCTTATCCAGGGTTTCAATCAGAATATCTGCTTCCGAGTAAAGAGGTACTATTGCCGAGATTTTTCTCTGTTGGGTGAGCCAGATTTGGCACCCAAATTGTATTCTAAAATTGCTTAATAAATCAAACCCTCAGATAGCTGCACCGGTTTTCCTGCATTAGGTTTTTCCGGGGACATTAGTCCAAAAACAACAGTGTCACTTGTGTGCTTCATTTCTGTTTCCTTTATTTGATGATTTGTAATGTGTTGAGCATGCGCACTTGTATTTATTTCCAGTATTTACATGGTAAATAACTTGTTAATTAACAGAACAAGTAGGTAGGAATAAATCAGAAGTACATGAAGGGTTTCTAATGGGTTAGACTTAGAAATTCCAACATGGTATCAGATCGTGGTTGCAGATCACAAGAGAACTGAGTACATCAGCTGAACAGAGCAGCAACAACAAAAAACAGTTGTCCTGAGTGACAAAAGTTATTCCTAGCAGAGTAGCAGCAAGGAAGGGGTGACGCAATGCCTGTGTCATCAAGATTGAGCCAGGAAGAGGCAGTGCAAAGGTTGAGGGAGGCAAAGACAAGCTCATGTAGAGCCACGCAGAGGCTAGGAGGGTTGACGCAGTTGGCTAAGGACGCTGATTTGCTGGTGCCAGGATTGTGTAGAGCTTGGGAGCTCTAACCTTTAGTTTGCTGGAGGTTGTGGGTAAGTTGCAGAGTGGAGTTGGTGGGGTACTATAGTCAGAACAGTATCTAACAAGGCAAGGCCAAGGAGGAGGGAGTTTCCACCGAGGATTTCTAGCCGAGAAATCTGGATTAGTGATGCAGCTGCACTAGCGATCGGAGTGGGGGCATCTCGACATTGGTAGAAGGGTTTCCAGGAGGGAAATCGAGGCTCAGAGGGAGTCACACCGTGAACTTCCAGGAGGGAAGTAGAGGAGCAGTGAGATGGCAGTGAACGAGGTAAGAGAACAGGATAGACTGGACGAAGCCTCAAACTTCGTAGTCTGTAAGGCCAAAATCTTATCTGTTCTAGACAGGAATCATGTCAAGCACTTCATCTTGAGGAGGATAGCTATCCCAGTTGACCTAGCTGATAATGACAAGTACAAGGAGGAAATGGCAAGGGCGGAGATCATCATTCTTGACGGGATCAAGGACCATGTGGCATGACATATTGCCGAAAAGGAAATGACAAATGAGATGTGGGAGGCCCTAAAGAAATTGTACCAGCATACTTCTGTGCGGAGAAGGATGTTACTAGAAAATCAGTTACGATCATACCAGATGCAGAAGGGAGAACAAATCGACCCCTTCCTGAGTCGATTGAAGGAGATCTGGGATCAACTGACTTCCATAGGGGCCACACCGGATCAAGAATTGATGGTGAGAACAGCCCTGAACGCAGTCTCAGAAGACTGGGAGGTATTTGTCCAGAGCATACTGGGCAGGCCAATCCTTCCAGATTGGGAGGAAATGTGAGCTTCTCTTTGCCAAGAAGAGAGAAGAAGGCTGAGCAAGGCAGGAAGTAGCGGCAAGGGGATCAGAATCAAGAAGGAGGAGGAGGTGGACACTGCCCTAGCATCTGAGGGAAAGCAGGAGAAATGGAAGAAGAAGGACCTCTCCAAGGTCAAATACTTCCAATGGGGAGTTGTGTCATTATGCGACCCAGTGTCCAAGGAAGAAGAGTAAGGGAGAGGCCTCCGAGACCAAGGCAGCACCAGCAAGGGCAAAGAAGGAAGTGGAGATAGATGATGATTGTGCCAGAGTGCACACAAACCACTTGAGTAGAAGTGGGGAGACATCAAGCTGTAGTCAGCCGGACTACAGGTGATGAGGGGCAGGATCCTCGAGCTACCCAGCTTCTTGGATTAGACCTTGCTATGGGAGCCCCGAAGAGGAGTAGTAGTACTGGCGATGTCAGTAGAGACGGATGCGGATGGAGTGATAGAGGGAGCTACAATGCAGGATTCCCAGGACAACACGAGGCTAGCAGGCTGCAATAGTGTGACAGGCACGGTAGTGTTGCACCAGTGCAGGATGGCACAGAGAGGTGTAAAACGATGCAAAATGAATGGAGTTGTTGCAGCATCGCAGAGGTCAGAGAGGGAGCACTTGTCAGTGAGAGAGGGAGCTTCAACATCAGGAGTGTTTCTAGCCTGACGGAGATGTCAAAGTTGGGAGATCAGTTACTTACTTCTCAGTAACTAAGTTGCAGTGCAGCAGTTAGCAGTGGTAGTGCTATGGGCAGCACAATGCAGCATGATGAGAGGGGTTGCAGTGCAGATGTAGCAGTGGCAGGGCCATGGGCAACAACACAGATGTAGGGGGAGTTGCAGTACGGATGCCGCAGTGATAGTGGCAGGGCCATGGGTAGTAGTAAAGGATGCAACAGTGCAAATGATGGGAAACAGGCCTAGCATCAGCACAGGGACTGATGTCGGATGATCAGGGTGATGCTCAGTGAGGAATATTGCTAGAGCACAGCCCTCACTAAGAGGGAGTGTTGATTTGGGGTAGCATCAGATGTGATCTAGCCACGAAAATTAGTAGAGAGGCTAAGGCACATGAGATCTCCAATACCCAGAAAGGGTTTGGGCATATTCTAAACAGTTTGGGAGATATTAAAATAATAAATATTTTTAATGGAGTTCCTTAGTCTAAACTTAGGGAAAATAAAATATTAAATGTGAATTAATATAAAACTGTGTTAGAATCCTCCAAAAGTCATGGATCAAGCCATATCTAATCTTAGCCATTGATTAGGGACTTAATCTCGGTCATTGATTTATCAACGAGAAAAGTATAAGAGGAGGCTTGAGGGTCACTTGGAGAACACACCGAGTTGATCAAGATTTCGATTTTTTGGGGCAGGGTTTCCTAAGGAAGTCGAAAGAGTGATTAGAGTTGCAGCTAAGGGGTAGTGAATACAGAAGCAAAGAGGCAGAGATAGCACCGGGAGGATCAACGCAGTAGTTGGAGAGAGGGACGCAGAAGCAGCCAAGGGTTCACGCCATTGTTTTAAGATCCGACCGACTCAGTCGAGTTGGTCCGAGCCAGAAAAGAAAAAAAAAACAAAAAAAAAAACAAAAAAACAAAAAAAACAAAACAAAAAACAAAAAAAAAAACCTGGCAGAAAATTCAGTTCGGTCGACCGAGTTATGACTGACCCGGCCGAGTTGTAGCATGACTCGGCCGAGTCAGTCATAACTTGGCCAACTCGGCCGGATCCGTAACTACTTGGCCTGGTAGCTGACAGTGGCCAGTGAACCATAAAAACACGCCTTTTTTAATTTTAATTTTATTTTTCTAAGTGTGGGGGACTCCAAAGGGGTTTATGAATTAGTTTGTTGGTCTTTGGGGTCCATTCCCCTCTCCCAAACCGTAGTATTTGATGATATTTCCCTACTAAGGCTATGCTATTCATGGTAATGTTAAATTATTAAAGTAAAAGTGACATTCTCCTTAATTTTCATTTTCATCCTTTTACTTAAACTTTTAACATTACCATGAAATGACTCAGGATGTTTGAGAGTGGTTCCAGCCTCATTGGATTTTTTCATATGGAGAAAGTAGAATTTTAGATTTCATTCAAAATCCAGCAGACTTATCGGTTTTTCAGGATTTCAGGATTGGGGGATTGCAATGTTTCCATTGAATTTTGTCATGTATTAGCGTATGGAACTCGTATTTAATCAAGAGCACCAATCCCTCTATGTACCTTAATGTTACTGACATTTTTTGTCGAACTGCTCCGAGATTCGCTCCCAAACCAGGAGCTTCCAAAAATCTCGCTCTCGCTCCCGCTCCCCGCTTTCGCTCTCGCTCCCAAGTAACACTGAGCCAGATGATGTTGGCAACTCTAGCATTAGCCAGTAGTATTGGTCACAGACTTTTGTTTTAGAGGCCATTTCTAGCCTCCTTGGTTATGTGTTTTTGTTTTGATCTCTATATCATCATCGTGTATGTATTGGACAGTGCACTGGGTGCCAGTTTAATATAATGGATATATTCATGAGCCTACTTTGATCATATGTTGTCTTCTATCTATATTCTAATGCTGTGTGTTTGGAAACAAGAATGAAAATCTTTAATTTTATGTGTTTTTATAAAAAATAAATATTTAATGTATTTTTTACAACGACCGAGTCACTGAAATTGAGTCGGCCGAGTCGATACCGAGTCGGAGTTGGAGTCGGAGTCGACCCTCGGCCGAGTCGGAGTTTTAAAACATTGGTTCACGCAGAGCCATCCAAGGCTCACGCAGAGGCAACCAGGAGTTGCACAGTGCCTCAGAGGGCCAACATGGGTAATAAAGAGGGCCAGAGGGCTGACACATTGACTCCAGAGGCTGACGCAGGCCAAGCCAGAGTGACGTTGGGCTAACACTGGGCCAGAGAGAGGCTGACGCTGGGGTTTCGTGGGGCAGATTGGAGCTGTGGAGCTTCCAGAGTGTTTATTTGGTGTTTCAGTCAGAATATCTGCTTTCGAGTAGAGAGGTACTACTGCCGAGATTTTTCTCTATTGGGAGAGCCGGATTTGGCACCCAGATTGTATTCTGAAACTGCTTAATAAATCAAACCCTTAGATAGTTGCAATGGTTTTCCCACATTGGGTTTTTTTTGGGACATTAGTCCAAAAACAACGGTGTCACTTGTGTGCTTGTTTCTGTTTCCTTCAGTTGATGATCTGTAATGTGTTGAGCATGCACTTGAATTTATTTCCAGTATTTACGTGGTAAATAACTTATTAATTAACAAAACAAGTAGGTAGGAATAAATAAAAAAGTATATGAAGGGTTTCTAACGGGTTAGACTTATAAATTCCACCAGTAGATAGCTTGTATTTTATTATAATGTATTGATGTTGAGGTAGAAGTGATAAGATGAGTTGTAGAGGAATTTCTTGTTCCTCTTCTAAGCATGGCCACCATCGGATCACTTATATGTCGAGAACTAGATTCTATTTGCAGGATGGAGTAGAAGAAGAAGAAGAATGGCTCGTAACAAGGAGAATGGAATGTCTATTCTTGATATTCAAGAACAAATAGAAGAAAAATGACAAGGAGAGATGTTCATTCCTTGCCTCAGAGTGTTGCAATCTCGCAAACACAGACAAATGGAGGCATAAGATAATTCGAGAGATTGTATTAAAGGTTATGGGGATTCAAAACCCAGAACTCAATGAACACCAACTCCAGGAACTCAACAACAAAATCAGCAAGAGTTTAGGGAAAACTAGAAATGGGAAGCTTAGAACATAGAGCTTGGCAACCCAAATTATGTCAAAGGATGGGCCAAGACGAAGTACTTTGAAGAAAATGGGGTTGATGTAGCCACTGTTGCACAACAAGGAACTAGGTTATAAGTAATTTAAGGCAGAAAATTGCCTCCCTAGTGTCAAAGAGTTATTCGATAAAGCCCAAAGGTAAAGAAAAGGAGGTTGAGGTATACAAGCAAATTGATGCCAGTTATTATGGCTACATGGATGACAAGGAAAAGGCCTTGGAGAAAGTTGAGTGGCCCACAGAGGAGGAGATGCAAGCCAAATAAATCAGGAACTGACTATTGAGAAGACGATCGTAACAACAATTTAAAAGGAAAAAAAAATTACAATCAACTTGAAAAATTTTACACATAAAGGGGCATTATGTTGTAAGACTTGGTAAGGCATATGTATCCCTAGGAAATTAATGGTAAATTTTGGAGCTATACCTAGGTGATAGGGGGCATGCCAAATTATAGCGTACACTAGATATATACTTTGAGGGGTTAGGGCCTAGAGGTGAGTGGTGTTGGTTCACTTGGTCGCTTTGGTTAGTTTTGGTCAAGGGAACGACAAGTCAAGTTTTAAGAAGGGGTTGTTTGGTAATCTTGACTTGGTGAAAGAGCCAAAGTTACTTGGTCAATAGTGGTGGTTTTGGGCACATGGTTTTGTTTCCCATGGTTTTGTGCCCATGGATTGCATGTAATGAAGCACTTAAAAGGATTTGGAAGAATTCATTGTAATGTTCCATGGATGTGAGCAGTGAAGGCTCACTTGGCCAACTTGGCTTTGCATGGAAAACAGACAAAATAGAATATTCTATTCGCTAATTTTTCCCCAAATTAGGGCTTTTAAGGATAAAACTTGTGTTTTTATGTTTTGTTGCTGGTTATTTTAATCTTCTCTTAGTAAATTTAATTTTCCCTCCAGTGATTTTAACAAGCCCACCATGTCATCTTTCATAGCCCCCTTTACCACTTTCATATTATTATTGCACACTAATACTATAATTTAATTAAATTAGGGCCCCACCTCTACCATAAAAATTAGATTTTATAAAAATAAGACATCATTTGATTATAGATTTTGGAAACTCAACCCAACTATAGGCACTATTGTAGTTAATCTTTCTGCAACAAGCCACCCACGAGCTAGGGCTATGAATCTGAAAAATATAGGCATCTTTGTTGAGTTGATGTAAGATTCCTATATTTTCTCAGGCCTTGACACATAGATGCACCATAAGTTGATGTAAGCATTTCACACAATATGAATCATTACCCTGCTCCAGGCACGTGGATACGTGGCTTGACAGTACACAATACTTGATACAAATACAAGAATTCCCAAATACAAACAATCATAAGCACCCGATTGCATAATAAATAAAGTACCTTTTGATCAGAATCCCACCTTCCAACATGTGCTCTTGGAAGATGAGCGAGGTAACACATGACTGATGCAGGTGGCAGAGATATGAATGGCACATCACATCAGCTACTAGTGGCTCTTAGGGTCTACTAACTATCGGTTCAAAGAAATGAATAAGAAAAAAGTTTCTCCCATGGGTCGCTCACTTTTGGTTGCTAACAGTACCAATGAGGACAAAAATATCTAGCACGAGTATATTGATTCTCAAAGAATGAGAAAAGAAGAATGAAAAAAGAAAGGAAAGGACGTGGAGAAAAAAGAAAGAAAAGTGGATAAGACACTAGAGTTGTACTAACAATGTCAGGAACCAAAAAGTTAGAGGAGGGATACTTTGGACTAATGTTTAAGCAATCTTATAGTTGCAATCTATAGGATGTACTAACCAATGCCAATATTCGAAGGAAGTTACAGGAGAAAGGAGGATGGTGAGTAGTCCCATCTAGGGAAAAGTTATCTCAAGGCGGGCCCTACTTGAGACAACAATCTAAAGGGAACAAATCATCAGTGAGGTGACCAAAAATATAGCAGACAAAACTTGAATAGGGAGAGAGAGGCAGAAGGAGAAAATTCGAAAAGATTAATTGTCATCATTGCTATGAATGATTAGCAAGTTATGTAAGGATTTCAAAATCTAATAAAAAACCCCTCATGCCCAATCTTTGATTCAAAGCAATGTTGCATGGATTTATTGTATGCAATATGGTAGTAAGCGGGTATGAGCAAAGAAAAATGAAATAGGAAGATTTGAAAATGAAATAGGAAATGAAATAAATACTCGTGGCTAGAATTTGATGATTTGTTGGAGTGAGGGGCACTTATGCACCATTTCATCCCTTGCTTGATGGAAATTGTTCATTCTTGGAGGATAATCATTTTGGAGAGTTTTTATTCCCACAAGTATGGGTTATTTTGGCATTTTTATTATGCTTTTGAGCTATCTCAAGGTCAGCTAAACTATTTGTACACTTCAAGCAATTTTAATTGGGCTTTTCTTGTAAAATTATGGAAAAGAGACTTTGTTACCCTCATAAAATAGAGGGAAGTCACTTTCCATTGTTCATCATCATCATTCACTCACTTCTTCTTTAGAGGAGGGTGAATTACCTCTTGTCTTTCTTTTTGGACATAATATGATCATTTATAGAGCGAATTGTCTTGGGAAGGCAATTTTTGCAGGGATATACTTTTGTGATTGATGAAGTGATTCCAATTAGAAATGTGAAAGTTTAGTGTCACATTTTCTTCCATTTTGCATGCTATATTTATGAAATTAGGGCTTCTATGACTGACATATTAACGCACAATATATTATCTTGAAATCTTGATTCTTGATGGCATGTAAAATATTTTTTCCAAGAATCCATCAAAGGAACTTGGTTCATGCATCCTTTGACATCAAAATATTCCACATAGAGAAGTTTCTAGGGGTTTCTAGGTAAAGAAATTCAATCTTTCACCCTCTTCATCCAAGGCCCTCTGTCATTGACCTTTCCCTAATTGTCTCCATTGCCCAACTAGATAAAGGCTCTAATCTAGTAGGTGTTCATCATTATAAATCCTCCTTTCTTCTTTAATTTCATGGTAACTAGGGTTGGGTTGGGTTTATCCTAAAACGTGAATTTTATCACAATTTTATGTCCATGTGTTATTTCCCTATTGGAAGGGATTACATTTAATAAATAATAAAAGGAAAAATCTGGCATTTATTGAATACTTTAACCTTAAAATTAGGGTTGACGTCTTTGTATTTATTTTTGTTAAATGCATTTTCAGCCATTTGAAACTATCGTTTACTTAATCCTAGTCCCCCGCTTTCATATCCTATTGGTCCTTAGTTGATCTTATTCCTTATAGGCTATTTTCTAGAGCTACTATATCCCATCATGCACCTTAAATCTGCATATCTCACAAACCTTAACTTAAATCAATGGAAATATGAAATTGCTTGAACAACTATAGAATAATCTCCAAGTATCCCAGACTAAAATGTGTCAAATACATAAGAGGGGGGTCCATGCCTGGTTATAAGATAATGTTTCTCTATACATGCGACAACCTTTATAACATGAGCAACACTTTATATAGAAAGGAGTGATGAAACTAGGGCTCCCCTATATCATGTGTATTGGTAGATCCACCAAAAGCCCTTGCATACCTACCCAAGTCATAAACGACCAACATGGTGTCAAATCAGTCACTAAAAGATATTCAAATAGGAATGTAAGAGAGGACTATCGAGAAGATGGGTAATCAGAAGACAATGTGATCAACCACAAAGGGTCTAGCTATACCACCTAGGTCAAACACTTCACAAAACTCATTCAAGCATGGCCAAATATAACACATGAATACAACAATGGAAACCCTTTTGGCTCAAGTAGTGAATTATGATTAAAATCGAATGTGATAAAATATCCTCTATTTACCCATAGAGGTGAGGGTTTAACATGATCAATACCTACACTTACACAAGTGCTCGATATACATTGCAAGAGCCTATCTATGCCACGCCATTATAAAAATGAGTCATATTGGAGATGCCAACTAGCTAGATTTGAGTATTGCTTTATAAGTTACCTTAAGGAGTGAATGTGAAACCAACTCTCTAGGAAGGGCAAGAGATGAACAAAAGAAAGAGGAGAAAATAAGGAAGGCAACGACGTTGTTGATGCACCAATAAAGTGGCAATACCCATGCAAAGCAAGAAAGGGAATCAAAGGTGGAAGAATTCTTGAATTACCTATGAATTTAGGAGGCAATAATTACACAAAGTATTAACTAGGTTGCAAGAGTTGTGAGGAGTAGTGAAGGACCAACGAAGATGAGATCTAGAAAAGCTAGTACAACAACAAAGGCTACCAGAGGCAACACTAGCATGGAAAGGGGGTGAGCAGTGACAATGATAGTGAGGTATCAATTAAGAAAGAACTCCTTGACATCAATGTGTAGTTGGGTAAGGAAAGAGAAAATGAGAATGAGTCACTCGAGCTATCCCACTTCATTCTTGGGCTCCAACATAAACTACCCAACAAACCTCCTTGTAAGGAATTACACATATTCTTAATTGTTACTAATTATTCTCAATGCCATGAATTTCTTAGATGCACAAGGATCATTTCCACAAAGGCTCCTTTCCCATCATTTATCATAGTCATGGAATGATTTTTGTTGGAAATGTGTAAGTTTATTTTCATTTTCTTCCATTTTGCATGCTATATTTTTTGAAATTAGGGTTTCTAGGAGTGCCATATTAACAGGTGCAATATATTATCTTGAAATATTGATTATTTATGGCATGTAAAATTTGTTTTGCAAGAATCCATCAAAGGAACTTGCTTCATGCATCCTTTGAACTCAAAATCTTCCACATAGAGAAGTCACTAGGGGTTTCTAAGTGAAGAAATTCAATCTTCCACCCTCTTCATCCAAGGCTGTAATGATCCTAAATAGGAATACAAGTGATATAAAGCAAATAATCTGTGCGAAAAATTATAAAAACGAAATACAAATTAAACATCCATAGAAAAGCTGCAAATATGGGACTACTGAGCCATTTTATTACTTTTCTGAAGGCAAAATACAATGGATAACAAGATGGTGCACCCGGGCTTGTCTCAATGGACAAGCATGACCAAACCCAAGTGAGAAAATGGTTGAACTGAAGGATGTCCAACTGCTGCACCAATCTGCACTGCGCTACCTAGAAAACTGCCTTTCTATCGAAGTTCGAATGGTTGAGAGGTCCACTTCCTATGCCCAGAAATTTATATGCTTTTAACCCGATACTCCTTGGCCTAAGCCCAGAAAAACCCACAAAGGGTTTTGGCTGGTTCAGACTACTGAAATTCGACCCCCTTGGACCCCAACTTCAGTGGCAACTGCAAAACAAGCAAATAATCTGTGCAAAAAATTATAAAAACGAAATACAAATTAAACATCCATAGAAAAGCTATAAATATGGGACTATTGAGCCGGGACTACTGAGCCATTTTATTAATTTTCTGAAGGCAAAATACAATGGATAACAAGATGGTGCACCCAGGCTTGTCTCAATGGACAAGCATGACCAAACCCAAGTGAGAAAATGGCTGAACTGAAGGATGTCCAACTATTGCACCAATCTGCACTACGCTACCTAGAAAACTGTCTTTCTATCGAAGTTCGAATGGTTGAGAGGTCCACTTCATATACCCATAAATTTATATGCTTTTAACCCGGTACTCCTTGGCCTAAGCCCACAAAAACCCACGAAGGGATTTGGCTGGTTCAGACTACTGAAATTCGACCCCCTTGGACCCCAACTTCAGTTGCAACTGCAAAACTCGGCCTGCTGGAAACTGCCTGTAAATCCTCCAGGAAATGGTCCCAAGATACTAGGCTGACCCCTGCTATCCAATCCCTGACTTCCTGGATGGGCTTCCGGTCTTTGTCACTTGCTCCCAAGCTCCACGAAAACTGCTGGAATAGCCTTTGCGTTGTCCCCTAGCTGAGCAATTCGAACTACTAGAATGTTGCCTCTGCTGGCTATAAAACTCAGCAAGAATGTTGGCCTAGTGTTGCTCTCTTAGCCCTCTAACTCTCCCAGCAAACACCTGATATCTGATGGCTCCTAGATCTCTCTGCGTATTCTCTAGCTGCCCAGAAATACGCACTCCCTGGTCTGCACAGAATGATGGTGTTGTCTCACAACCCCTGAACTGCTGAAAAGCTTGTGGAACTGCCTCTCTAAGGCGGGCACGGATGGTCCCCCGAAGAAGAAGTTGAACTCCCGCTTGAGACATTTGTGGCTAAACAACTGGTTGACTCAGCTAAACAGCAGAGTGAACAAGCAAGTAATTTTGTTTGCAAGATGTAAGAATGAAGCCACAATGAGAGCATCTCCCTATTTATAACTCCTTGGGCCCTCCTTGCCTCATGTGGGCCCCTCCATCTACCTATTCGACTTCCCTCCAAGCAATTCGAATAGCCCAATCTGAATTCTCATGTGGGTGGCCCCCACATCCCACTAGCAGTCAAATAAAGTCGAATTGCCTCCTAAAAGTCGAAAATGATGAGTCCTCTTCCTTAGCAAAAAATTGTGCAAAATTGTGTAGTAGCACCTTGGTACAAATGTATCAGAGAAGGGACATGACAAAGGCTCTCTATCAATGACCTTTCCCTAATTTTCTCCATTGCCAAACTAGATAAAGGCTCTAATCTAGTAGTATTTGATCATTATAAATCCCTCTTTCTTTTTTAATTTCATGGTAGCTAGGCCTAGGGTTAGCTTAAAATATGAATTTTATAGCGATTTTATGTCCATATGTTATTTCCCTATTGGAAGGGATTGAATTTAATAAAAAATAAAAAGAAAAATATAGCATTGATTGAATATTTTAACCTCAAAATTAGGGTTGATGTCTTGGTATTTATTGTGGTCATATGCATTTTTAGTTATTTGAAACTATTGTTTACTTAACCGTAGCTTGCGGTAATATCCTTAAGGGAAAATTAACAGTAAATATTTATAGCAAAATAGACAAACACACCATAAAATCAAAACAAATAATCAGACCATGAATTTACATCTAAAACAACGTTGTATACTCATTTTACTAATTGGAAAGAGGCGTACAACAAGGTGTTGGAATGAGTGCACCTAAGCTTGCTTTAAGCAAGATAGCAAAAGCCCAAAATGAACACTGAATCACCCTCCTCCAATATGTTGTAAATTCGGCCCAAGTGTTGCGTTGTAAATGCCCAAAAATAGCGTTGCTGCCAAAAATGATGTGTTACTAGAGCCCTCTCCGTTGCTAAGAAAATTCTAGTAAGTTAACCCCAGACTCTACTCAAGAAACCCAGAATAACCCACGAAGGGTTTGGCCAAAGCTTGACCCCAAAATTTCAACTCTCTTGGGCTTGACTAGCTCTCCTACTGGGTAAATCGACCCACTTAAAGATTCTATTGTTGAATGCTCCATAAATGTGTGCAAACCCTATTAGAAGGCTCCCCAGGTCTTCCCTCTTGATTTCCTCCAAAAACTCCCCTATCTCCACAACTTCCCGGAGTGCCTCTAGTTATGACTACATAATCCTTGCTTTGTTGTAACTCTCCCTGTTGCTGTAACTCGAATCACTGTTGCCGGTACGAACTGGGATGAAGTAGAACTCCATCCTTGGGCTGGCACTCAAAGTCCACTAAAGCAAGGGCTCGGATTTCCACTCAAAAACACCCAATGTGCTGAACAACACATGCAGAATTGGCTGACTACTCAAGCATGCTCTTGTCAAGAGACAAATTCTAGAAATGATAGATGACGACCAAAATGAGAGCCCCTCCTTCCTTTTGTCGATTTGCCTCCAAGGCTGCCCATGTGGGCACACATCGAATTTCCCTCACCAATTTCGCTCAAATAAGAGTGTACTCTCCATGTGGGCCAAAATTCCTTTGTGGTGGCCCCTACACTCCACCAAAGCAACAATATTTCCATGAACTCTAATGTTGGGGTGCTTCTCGTGCCAAAAAGCGAATGTGGGTCCCCTAAGCCCATTTCTCCTCAGTGAAACAATGCACTATGCCAAAATTGAGCAAATTTCGATATTCACTTAGTGAAACACTAAGTAGAAATATCACACTTGCCTCCTTCATAGCCTGTTGGACCTTTTTTGAACTTATTCATTATAGGTTATTTTCAAGAGCTTCTATACACAATCATGTTCCTTAAATATGAATATCTTGCAAACCCTAACTTAAATCGATGCAAATATGAAACAACATGAGCAACTCTAGAATAATCTCAAAGAGTCCTACACTAAAATGTGCCAAATACATAAGAGGGGAGTCCATGCTTGGATATAAGATAAATGCTTCTCTATATGTGCGACAACCTTTACAACATGAGAAACACTTTATATAGAAAGATGTGAGTGAAACTACATATCCCCTACATCAAGTGTATTGGTAGATCAGCCTCAACACCCTTGCATACCTACCCAAGTCACAAACGACCAACATGATGTCATTTGAATGTAACCAAAGGATAGTTAGATAGGAATGTAAGTGAAAGGTGATAAAATATCCTCTATCTAACACTAGAGGTGAGGGGTTAAAATGATAAATACCTACACTTACACAAGTGCTTGAGATACAATGCAGGAGCTTATTTAGGCCATGACATATTAAAAATGAGTGATATTGCAGATAGATCTGAGTATTGTTTTAGACAGGATAATTTAAGAGGGTTATGTTGACTTAGGAGTGAAGGTGACACCAACTTTGTAGGAAAGGAAAGAGACAAACAAAAGCAACAGGAGAAAGTAAGGGAGGTAGTGACATTGTTGAAGAACCATTGAAGACAAATGGTGGCAATGCCCATTCAAAGAAAGAAAGGGCATCAAAGGTGGAAGAATTCTTGAAATACCTACGAATGTAGGAGGCAATAATGACACAATGTATCTAACTATGGTGCAAGAGTTGTGAGGACTAGTGAAGCACCAACAAAGATAAGATCTAGAAAAACTAGCACAACAACAAATGCTACAAGAGGAACCACTAGCGTGGAACAAGAAAGAGGATGAGTGTTGACGATGCTAGTAAGGTATCAATGAAGAAATAAATCCTTAACACTAGTACATAGCTGAGGAAGGAAAGAGAAAATGAGAATTAGTCACTAGAGCTATCCCACTTCATTATTGGGCTCTAGTGTAGACTACCCATTAAACCTCCTTTCCGGGAATTACACATATTCTCAATTGCTACTAATTCTTCTTAGTGCCAAGAATTTCTTAGACACATAAGAATTATTTCCATAAAGGTTCCATTTCCATAATTCAAAGTAGCCATGGAATGATAACATCAAGCCTAACTACCATGGAGAGACAATATTAGCTAGTATATGAATATAAATATTGAAATGCAATGTAAGATGGAGATTGTAAGAAAACAATACCTGCACTTATCTAAGAGTTTTACATGCAATGATAGAGCCTATTTAAGGCACTCCATAATGAAAATGAAAGTCTACTTGAAGATGCTAGTAATCTATATGTGAGTACTATAAAGCAAGAATAAAAAATTAAATAAAGGAAATGTAAAAAAAGGCATAATTAATTTGCGAACCTAATTAGGTGTGCGAACAATGCCAGCATGGTATTCTCATTGCCGAAGCAAGATATTAACATGCAGTGATAATCTTAGAGTAATTGTTTAAGTATGATGTAAAGATGCATGCAAAGTCAAGAAAGAAGGAGAGGAGAAAATTAATATGAAATTTAACAAAATTAGAACAGTAAGTAATCTATGATACGCAAGTATTGAAATATGAGACAGAGAAAAAAGTTTAACTACCGTGGAACTAAATAGCAATGAAATATGAAATTAGATATTGAAACACTATATAATAAGGAGAACACAATAGATAGATACCTACATGTATCCAAGCACAAGGTGATGCAATGCAAGAAACTTGTTTAGGGTGTGTCGTATGAGAGACAAGACCATGCTTAGACATCCTTAAAAACCAATTGTAAATAATGTAAAGCAATAGGCTCCATAAATTAGATTAAGAAAATGTAAAAAGGAAAGGGATAAAAATTAAATATAAAATTCCCACACTGACCTAATGATGTGGTGTTGTTTCCCGCATGCCATCCTCTGATGTAGCCATGTCACCTTCCTTTCCATCTTAGCCTTGTTATGTAAACTTGACTCAGTGAAGGAGTCAAAGTTACTTGTACAACAATGGTGGTTTTGGGCACATGGTTTTGGTTTCCCCTGGTTTTGCTCTCATCCATGTTTCTTCTTTGTGGTAGGTATTCATGGCTTGTAGGTAAAATATTTGAATGTTGTTGAGTTTTTGTGATTCATATTGTAGAAAAAAACATGGCTGAGAGTATGTACATAGCTTGTATTTTATTATATTGCATTGATGTGGAGGCAGGAGTGATAAGATGAGTTATAGAGGAAGTTATTTCTCCTCTTTTTAGCATGGCCACCATAGGATCACTTCTATGTAGAGAACTAGATTCTATCCACGAGATGGAGTAGAAGAAAAATAAGAATGGATCATAACAACGAGAATGGACTCTCTATGCTAAACAAGTTCTTCATATTCATGAACAAACAAATGAAAAAGGACAAGGAGAGATGTTCATTCCTGGCCTCAGAGTGTTGCGATCTCGCAGACACAGAAAAATGCAGGCATAAGATAATTTGGCAAATTGTAGGAAAGGTTATGGGGATTCAAAACCCGAAACTCAAAGAACACCAACTCCAAGACCTCAACAAAAAAGTCAACAAGACTTTAGGGAAAACTAGAAATGGTAAGCTTAGATCATAGAGCTTGGCAACCCAAATTATGTCAAAGGAGGGGCCAAGATGAAGTACTTGGAAGGAAACGAGGTTTACGTACACAGTGCTACCAACAAGGAACTTGGTTATAAGTACTTCAAGGCTGAAAATTTCCTCCCTAGTGTCAAAGAGTTATTCGATAAAGCCCCAAGGCAAAGAAGAGGAGGTCGAAGTATACAAGCAAATTGATACCAGTTATTATGGCTACATGGATGACAAGGACAAGATCTTGGAGAAAGTTGAGTGGCCCATGGAGGAGGAGATGCAAGCCAAAGCACTCAGGAAATGGTTGTTAAGATGACAATCGTAACAACAATTTAAAAGGAAAAAAATTACAATCGACTTGAAATTTTTTACATGTAAATGGGCATAATGTTGTAAGACTTGGTAAGGCATGTGTACCCCTAGGAAATTACTGGTAAAATTTGGAGTTATACCTAAGTGATAGGGGGCATGCCAAATTACAGGGTACACTAGATAGAAATTTTGACAAGTTAGGGCCTAGAGGTGAGTGGTGTTGGTTCACTTGGTCGCTTTGGCTAGTTTTGATCAAGGAAAACCCAAGTCAAGGTTTAAGAGGGGGTTGTTTGGTAAACTTGACTCGGTGAAAGAGTCAAAGTTACTTGGTCAATAGTGGTGGTTTTGGGCACATGGTTTTAGTTTCCCATGGTTTTGTGCCCACAGATTGCATGTAATGAAGCAAGTAAAAGGCTTCAGAAGAATTCATTGTAATGTTCCATGGATGTGAGCGATGAAGCCTCACTTAGACAACTTGGTTTTGCATGGCCAACAGGCAATAATAGAATATTCTATTAGCTACTTTTTCCCCGAATAAGGGTTTTTTAGGATAAAACTTGTGTTTTTATGTTTTTTTGCTGGTTATTTTAATCTTCTCTTAGTAAATTTAATTTTCCCTCCAGCAATTTTAACCAGGCCACCATGTCATCCTTCATAGCCCCCTTTACCGCTTTCATCCTCTTATTGCACTTTAATACTACAATTTAATTAAATTAGGGCCCCACCTATACCATAAAAATTAGGTTTTATAAAAATGAGACATCATTTGGCTGTAGATTTTGGAAACTCAACCCAACTATAGGCACTATTGAAGTTAATATTTCTGCAACAAGCCACCCCCGAGCTAGGGCTATGAATCCAAAAATATAGGCATCTTTTTTGAGTTTTATGGCCTGTCCACTCTTACCACAATCCAACCTCTCTTTACTCCTCATCCTACACTACCCATAGAACCAAATCCCCTTGTTTTCAATGTAGTCCCTCGACCTACACCACCACCTTCATGGGCTCTAACATAGACTATCTGAGAAACCCTTTGCTAGGAATTACTTGGATTCTCAACTGTAACTAATTGTTATAAATGCCTTTAATTCCTCAGGTACACATGCATAATTTACACATGGTTTCCTTTGCCATAATTCATTAAAATAATAGAACCTTACCTGGGTACTCAAATAATTCTTACCATACAACCTTTGGTAGAAGACCAAGAATCCCCAAATGACAACCAAAATGTTGAATTTTCTGAGTCTAACAATTAGAAACCCTCCATGCACTTTACTGATTTATTCCTACCTACTTTTTCTGTAAATTAACAAGTTATTTACCATGTAAATACTGAAAATAAATACAAGTGCATGCTCAACCCATTACAATTCATCAACTGAAGGAAACAGAAACAAGCACACAAATGAAACCATTATTTTTGGAGTAATGTCCTCGAAAAAACCTAATGTGGGAAAACCAATGTAGCAGTCGAGGGTTTTATTATTAAGCAGTTCTTTTCTGAGTACATTGGGTGCCAAACTGGCTCACCCGACAGAGATAAAAAATCTGGCAGCAATACCTCTCTTTGGAAACATGTATTCGGAAAGCCTGCTCCACGAAATCCCTCTATAGCACAATCTGAAGCCCATCATCAGCCTTGTTGGCCTCTGCGTCAACCTGAAACCCTCTGCGTCAGCCTATTGAGGCTCTACGTAGCGTCTCTGGCTCCTTGCGTCACTCGTGCAGCCTCTACATGGATGACGCAGACCCTTCTGGCTTTGTGCAGTCGTTGCTCCCTCTACATGGCTCCCTCTGGCTCTATGTCTGCCTCTCTCTTCTTTTGCGCTGGTATCTCGCGCTATCCCTGCCTCTCTACCTCATACTCACTGCTCCTCGCTGCAACTGATCACTAATTCTATGTCTCTTAGCAAACCCCGCTCTACAGAATAGAATGACTGACACTTTGGTGTATTCTCCAAGTGACCCTCAAGCCTCCTCTTATACTTTTCTCTTTGACAAATCAACGTCCGAGATTAAGGCCCTAATCGACGACTAAGATTAAAACTGGCTTAATCCATGTCTTTTGGACCATTCTAACACATTTTTATATTAATTCACATTAATATTTTAATTTCCCTAAGTTTAGACTTAGGGACTCCATTAAAAATATTAATTATTTCAATATCTCCTAAACTGTTTAGAATTTGCCTAAATACTTTCTAGGTATTGGAGATCTCATGTGCCCTAACCTCTCCACCAAATTTTGTGGCTAGAGCACATCTGATGCTACCCCAAATCAACACTCCCTCTTAGCAAGGATTGTGCACTAGCAATACTCCTCCTTGAGTATTACCCTGATCATCCGGCATTGGTCCCTGTGTTGATGCTAGGCCTACTTCCAAACATCCTTTGCACTGCTACATCCTATACTGTTGCCCATAGCTCTGCCACTGCCCATGGCCACTGTTTCCCATAGCTCTGCTACTGCCCATGGCCCTGCCACTGCCACTGCTGCGTCTAAACTGCATATCCTCTCATCATGCTGCCCATAGCACTACCACTACTAACTGCTGCACTACAACTCAGTTACTGAGAAGTAAGTAATTGATCTCCCAACTCTAACCTCTCTATCATGCTAGAGTACTCCTAATGCTGAAGCTCCCTGTGTCACTGACAAGTGCTCCCTCTCTGACCTCTGCGCTGTTGCAACAACTCCCTGCATCTCGCACTGTTGCAACATGCTAGCCTTGCATTGTCCTGGGAATTCTGCACTGTAGCTCTCTCTGCCGCTTCATCCGCATCCGTCTCTACCCACATCCGCCAGTCCTGCTACTCCTCTTCGAGGCTCCCGTAGCATGGTCTAATCCAAGAGGTTGGGTACCTCGAGGATCCTGCCCCTCATCACCTGTAGTCCGTCTGACTACAACCCAATGTCTCCCCACTTCCGCTCAAGTGGTGTGTGTGCACTCATGGCACAGTCATCATCTGTCTCCACTTCCTTCTCTTCCCTTGCTGGCGCTGCCTTGGTCTCGGAGGCCTCTCCCTTGTTCTTCTTCCTTGGACATTCGGTTGCATAATGACCCAACCCCCCACAGTGGAAGCAATTGATCTTGGAGAGGTCCTTCTTCTTTCCTTTCTCTTACTTTCCCTCAAATGCTAGAGCAACATCCTCCTCCTCCTCCTTCTTGACTTTGATACCCTTGTCGCTGCTTCCCACCTTGCTTAGCCTTCTAATCTCTTCTTGGCGAAGATTCGCCCACATTTCCTCCCAATGTGGAAGTGTCGCTCTGCCCAGTATACTCTGGAAAAATACCTCCCAGTCTTCTGAGACTGCATTCACGGTTGTTCTCACCATCACTTCCTAATCCGGCGTGGCCCCTATGGAAGTCAGCTAATCCCAGATCTCATTCAGTCGACCGAGGAAGGTGTCGATCGGTTCTCCCCTCTTCATCTGGTATGACCACAACTGATTTTCTAGTAACATCCTTCTCTGCACAGAAGTATGTTGGCACAATTTCTTTAGGGCCTCCCACATCTCATTTGTCGTTTCCTTCTCGGCAATGTTTGGTACTACATGGTCCTTGACCCTGTCAAGGATGATGCTCTTGGCCCTTGTCATTGTCACCTCGTACTTGTCATTATCAGTTGGGTCAACTGGGATCGCTATCATCCTTAAGGCGAAGTGCTTGACACGATTTAAGTCAAGTACGGATAAGATTCTGGCCTTCCAGACTACGAAGTTTGAGGCTCCGTCCAGTCTATCCTAGTCTCTTACTCTGTGTAGTGCCATGTTGCTCTTCTACTTCCCTCCTGGAAGTTCTCGATGTGACTCCCTCTAAGCCTTGATTTCCCTCCTGAAAACCCTTTTGTCGATGTCAAGATGCCCCCTACTTTGATCGTCTGTGCAACTACACCACTGATCCAGATTTCTCGGCTAGAAACCCTCAATAGCAACTCCCTCCTCCTTGGCCTTGCCCTGTTAGGTATTGTTCTAACTACAGTACCCCACCAGCTCCACTCTGCAACTTACCCACAGCCTCCTAAACCCTAGCAACCTGAAGGTGAGAGCTCCTAGGCTCTGCGCAGTCCCGACACTGGCAAACTAGCTCCCTCAGCCAACTGCGTCAGCCCTCCTGGCCTCTGCGTGGCTCTGCGTGAGCCTGTCTTTGCCTCCTTTAGCCTCTGCGTAGCCTCTTCTTGGCTCAAACTTGATGACGCAGGCACTGTGTCACCCCTTCCTTGCTGCTTTGTTGCTAGGAACAACTTTTGTCCCTCAGGACAACTGTTTTCTGTTGTTGTTGCTCTACTCTGCTGATTTCCTCAGTTCTCCTATGATCTGCAACCACGCTCTGATACCATGTTGAAGTTTCTAAGTCTAACAGTTAGATACCCTCCATGCACTTTACTAATTTATTCCTACCTACTTGTTCTGTTAATTAACAAGTTATTTAACACGTAAATACTGAAAATAAATACAAGTGCATGCTCAACCCATTACAGATCATCAACTGAAGGAAACAGAAACAAGCACACAAATGGCACTGTTATTGTTAGGTTATTCCGACACATAGGATATAGTTAAGTTCAACTTGGTCTAGTATAGAGTTAGGTAAAGTGTGCTTCTTTACCGTTGTACATTTTGTAACTTACAATCCGACGGTCACGATATGTAGTGATCCGACGGTTCACTCTCACCTCGGTATTACCGACACTTGATCCGTGGCTTGACACCCGATTGGTCCATGAGTTCTATTTAAAGCGCATGGAGGGTCATTGTTCGGGTAATCCGCGTATGAGAGAAGCTTATGTAAATTTTCATTCTTTGATTAATAAATTGCCTGTAGTACCCACGTTGGGACAGGCCGTGGATTGTTTCCCTCTTTGAGGGTTTTAACCACGTCAAAAATACTGGTGTATTGATCTGTGATCTGGTTGTGAGCGGTGTCCTTTTGGTGTTCTTTCTGTGGAACTTACCCTGTAAATTCCTACATGGTATCAGAGCTATTTGAGGGCCGCGTCCGTTGGTGATCCAAATCTGAAGCCGGTAGAACTGCATGCGGCTGTCGTTTCCTAGATCTGCTGTTTCTGACTGCTTTCGGGCCGAGAGGACTGCTCTGTTGCGTTCGGAGCATCTGTTCCAGTGAGGAACCCCTTTCGTTTCACGCGAAAAGGTTTCCGGTAGCCCTAGCTGCGTCATTTTTCAGATCGGGAGGTATACAATGTTTTTTGCAGTTTACTGTTATTTTCTCTCTGCTTATTTCGGTTTCGGTTTATTTAGCCTTTTTTAAACCGGATCTATACCTTTCATTTCTGCGTATGCTCTTTGCCCTGTGATTCTGTGCGATCTGGCCAAATCAGAAACAGAAAGGAAGGATTTTTCTCATGCGTATGCTCTTTTCCCTGCACCTTAGTGTGATCTCGGAAAATCAGAAACATTGAGAAAAATATTTAGTTTTTCGGCTAAAGCTAACTTTGAGATTTTTTTTTTTTAAATTTCTAGTTTTTTTGGCTAAAGCTAACTTCGAGCTGCAAGGTTCGTTTTTCTTTGCATATTCGTGTTGGGTTTTGTGTTTTGTGTTTTGTAGGGAAAAAGAGCTTTCTCAAGGCAAGCACGCAAACCAAGGCCCCCCCCCCTCTCTCTCTCTCTCTCTCTCTCTCAAATTTTTTGTATAGATCAATTGGTTCAAAGCTATTTTAAGAGAGTAGAGGTCTTGGGTTCAAGTCTCCATTTTGCGAGGGCGGATTTTTTCATTCCCGCACATTCGCGCACTTTGCCGGCAACGTCAACAATTTTTTTTTCAAAAAGCCATAACGTTTTCATCCGGAAGCCTTTTTCAGAGCCGTTTTTTTTAAAACCACCTATTTTTTCGAGATCTATCCATTGGAACACTTACTTTTAGCATCTTCAGCTTCAGTTTTTAAAAAAAATGGAAAGTCCATGCCAAGTCATTCTTGACAGCACTAACTACTTCCAATGGGTAGCCTACATGGAAGATTTACTTAGAAGTAAAGGTCTCTTCAGAATAGCCACAGACCAAGAGAAGAAACCAAAAGATGAAGACAAGGCTGCAAAATGGGAAAATAGACAAGATCAAGCACGTGGTTTGATAGGGATGTCTATTTCTCCTGATCTTAGATTCCACATTGCAGAACTTGAGACTCCTCATGAAGCATTAGAAAAACTCGCTAAAGTTTTTGGGATTAAAAATGAAATTAGAGCCCATCAACTTGAAAATGAGTTGCTTACTTTGGATCCTAATAATTTTTCTTGCATTGAAGATTTCTTGTCCAAATTCAAGACCCTTAGATATCTCTTGGAAGGTGTTAAAGTTAAGAAAGAAGATGGTAAACTTATTTATTCCATCCTTACTAAGTTGGGACCAGCCTACTCTGTATTTGTTTCCACTTTTTCTACAAGGGAAGCTTTCATTTGTCAAGGAAAAGACTACAAGGCCCCTTCCTTTGACTCCTTTTGTGATTCCTTAATAAGAGAACAAGAAAAACTCTTACACCTTGGTCTTCTTAATCTTGGAAACTCTTCCACGAAAGCGTTAGCCGCCCAGCAGCAACAAAATTCAAAGAATCCTAAGAAGTCATATCCTCAAAAGAATGGTCCTAAACCAACTCAGCCTCAAAATGAAAGATCATTTCAGCAAAATGATAAGACCAATAAAAACAAATGGAAGAAGACTGATAGACATTGTAACTTTTGTAATCGAGATGGCCACTTAGAATCTAAATGCTTTAAGAAGATGGAAGCCTTGGAAGCCGCAATGAAGAAACATAACATCCATGTGGAGCCTACTTCAACTTCAACTTCCGGAATGGCACTTTTTGCATGTTGTTGTCAATCATCTCAGTCTGGTTATGCATTAAATGTATCTTCTTCTTCTTCTCATTCTCATGAGTGGATCATTGATTCTGGAGCCTCTTATCACATGGCCAAAAACCAAGCCATGTTTTCTTCTTTAAATGATTGTAACACCAAAAATATATATGTTGGTGATGATAGATCTCTTAATGTTGTAGGGACTGGAACTGTTCATCTAGACAATGGTCAGTTTAATGATGTATTATGTGTTCCAACCTTATCCTGCAACCTTCTATCTGTCTATCAGATAACTCATTCAGGTGAAGGTAAAATTGTTGAATTTTCACCTCATGATGTTGTAATCAAGGATCTAAAAGATCCTAAACATATTCTAGCTACTGTCTTGCTGATGATTCCACAAGGTTATATAAGTTTCACAACTTTGGGTCATCAAATCTTCCCTCAGTATTTGTTGCTCATAATGATGAAGTGAGCAAACTTTGGCATGAGCGATTTGGTCACTTAAACTATCGCTCCCTTCAGCATCTATGTAAAGAAAATATGGTGACAAGTCTTCTTATGGTATCTTGCAGAGATGGTGTTTGTTCCGGATGTGTACTCGGAAAACATCATCGGGACAGTTTTGACAAACGTGCCTCTTGGCACGCCTCAGCCCCTTTACAGCTTGTGCACAGTGATTTATGTGGTCCTCTTCCTGTTGCTTCATTCTCTGGCTGCAAGTACTTCTTAACTTTCATTGATGATTTCTCCAGACGCACTTGGGTATACTTCTTAAAACTCAAGAGCGAAGTATTTAACACATTTTTGGCCTTCAAAGCCTTTGTTGAAAAACAATCTGGACATCAAATTCTTAAGCTAAGAACTGATAATGGTGGAGAATATGTTAAAAACACATTCATCAACTTTTGCACCGAAAATGGAATTCAAATGCAACATACTGTTCCATACACTCCACAACAAAATGGTGTAGCTGAAAGGAAAAATCGCACCTTAAAGGAAATAGCTAATTGTATGCTGCAATCTAAAGGAATCAGTCTTAGTTTTTGGGCCGAAGCAATTAATTGTGCAAATTATATAATCAATCGCACTCCTACTAAGGTTCTAGATAATATCACTCCAGAAGAAGCTTGGAGTTCCATTAAACCAGATGTAAGTCACTTTCGTGTGTTTGGAAGTGAAGCATGGGCCCATATTCCAGATGAAAAGCATAAAGCTTTAGAACCTAAGAGTGAGAAATGTACTTTTGTTGGATATTCTGAAGATGTAAAAGGTTATAGACTTATTCCATTTAAGTCCAAAAATGTTATCATTAGAAGAGATGTAAAATTTGATGAAAATAAATCGGCCTGCGAGCCTAGTCCGGCGGATGTGCCACCTCTTCCTGTCTCTTCTACTTTTGAAAACATTTCTTCTTCAGATGATGAAAGCGAGGATGATAATCCTCCCCCACCTTCTCAGGATCCTCAACTTCCAAGATGGGTCCGTGCTACTCGGGATGCAGCAGGTGATCTTGCCGGTGATCCTACAGATCAGCGACGTACACGTTCTCAGTTTGAAAGAGCCTCTTCTTTACTGGCTCAAGCTCCAGTAAATCATGATCCTGACACTTTTGCAGAAGCTTCAGGCCATCCACATTGGGAAGCAGCTATGAATGAAGAATATCATTCATTGATGACAAATGATACATGGGATCTTGTTCCTCTACCAAAGGGACGCAAACTTGTTAGATGTAAATGGGTTTACAGAACCAAGTATGGACCAGATGGGAAAGTTGATAAACATAAAGCTCGTCTCGTTGCTAAGGGCTTTTCACAGGTTGAAGGCATTGACTACACTGAAACCTTCTCCCCTGTTGCCAAAATGAACTCTATCCGCCTTGTTCTTTCCCTTGCTGCCTCTTTAAAATGGGAAGTCCATCAGATGGATGTTAAATCTGCCTTCTTGCATGGGGACTTGCAGGAAGAAATCTGTATGGAACAACCCATTGGCTTCATACAAACAGACTCCAGCCTTGTTTGTCGACTTAAGAAATCCCTTTATGGCCTCAAGCAAGCTCCTCGGGCTTGGTATGCCAAAATGGATAGCTTTCTTTTAGAATCTGGCTTTTCTAGGTGTCATTCTGACAATACTGTTTACACCAAGAAAGTGGGCAACTCTCTTATCATCCTTGTTCTTTATGTTGATGATCTTATTCTTACTGGTAGTGATCCCAACCTTATAAACCATGTGAAGTCCAGCCTTAAAAAGAAATTTGAAATGACAGACTTAGGACACTTACACTATTTTCTCGGTCTTCAAGTCTTGCAATCCAAGGAGGGTATTTTCCTTTCCCAGTCCAAGTATGCTTGTGATATTCTTCGTCATTTTCACATGGAAGACTGTAAGCCAGCCCCTTCTCCCTTTCAGTCTGGAGTCAAACTTTCAGTCTCTTGTACTTCTCCTGAAGTTGATGCTACCTTATACCATCAACTTGTAGGAAAACTCTTGTATTTAACCCATACTCGTCCTGATCTTTCCTTTGTTGTTGGCCTTGTTGCTCGTTTTATTCAAAACCCCCGTGAAAGTCATTGGAAAGCAGCTAAAAGAATACTTCGTTATGTTCGAGGTACAATACAGTTTGGGATTCATTACAGTGCCAAAGCAGCTCCTCTGTTAGTTGGTTTCACTGATTCTGATTGGGCTGGTGACCCTGATGATCGGAAGTCTACTGCCGGTTATGTCTTCACTCTTGGTTCAGGACCTATTACATGGGCTTGTAAGAAACAGGCTGCCATTTCTCTTTCGTCAGCAGAAGCAGAGTATCGTGGTGCCGTGGAAGCTAGTAAGGAAGCCTTGTGGCTTCGTCAGATCCTATCAGAGTTTGGCCTTGAGCAACAGGATCCAACCACACTTTGGTGTAATAATCAAAGTGCCATTCAGCTATGCAAAGATCCAGTCCAGCATAAGCGCAGCAAACACATTGAACTACACATGCACTTCATCAGAAAGCTCATTCATGACCATGTTCTTGAAGTGCAATATTGTCCAACAGATGATCAGGTTGCAGACATCTTCACAAAGGCTCTCACAGAGGCAAAGTTCACTAAACTTCGATATATGCTTGGAGTTCAGGAAGTTGTCACTAAGGGGGGATAGGCTCTAGTGCCTCCTTCCTTCTCCTATTGCGTCATATTTGTAAATCCTTTAATCCTATCTGTTGTTGCGGGATTGACACGACAACGCTCAGACCGGGGGCTGTCACTCTGATCCCCGGTCTCTCCGTTTAAGCCTGTCTCCCACGGCTAAGGGGGGTAGACCCTGAGGAAAGATGAAGGCCAACTGCCAGACAGTTGGGCCAGGAGACGAAAAGCACTAAAATGACTTGACGAATTGAGCAGACCAGTGCCTTAAAAGATCTAAATGATTACTAGCTAGGTGATCTAAGAACATGAGCCACAGACAGCAATCATTTACTATCAGATGATCAAAACAATGCCTTAAATATCCAGCAAAAACCACAAAGCTCTTCGAATGACGATATCCAGCAAAACTAAGAGATAATTTCGCTTCAAATAACAGTAAAACCAGATATCTAATTTGGACTTCAGATCTCAGCGTAAAGATATGCAATGATAAACGACTGAAAGCAGTAAAAGTAATTCTCCACAAAAATTTTTTTTTATTTTTTATTTTTTTTTTATTTTTTATTTTTTAAAATAAATAATAAAAGAAATCTAATTTTAAAACATTCTAAATGCTAAACTATACAACTGACATATTAAAATTTAATTAAAACAAATCTAACATAAATCTAAAGTCTAAAACATAATAAAAATAAAATCTAAATTTAAAAAAAAAAAAAATCAAACCCTCCTAAAATGAAAACTCACGACGCCTCTGAATCTAACACACAACGTCTAAGCTAAATAATATCAAAACCATGACTAAATCCGTAAAGCGTGAGGAAATATGGACACAAAGAACGTGAAACGCAGTTGCTGAGGGTGACTTGACGGCTAACAAGGAGGAGGTGATGGCGTATTCAGGCGTAGGGGTCGGAAAAACACAGTCGACAGAGGCACGGGTTCGATGGATATGATACCAGTTATCACCACGACCTCAGGGATGCGACGTACGCACTGTTGCTGCCAGCGTGAGTGTGGGTAGCAGTAAAACGATACAACAACAAGAGGCTAAAACTGCGGCTGGGAATTTTTCAGCAATTGGAAAGACAAATTTTTGAATGGAAAACGGCAGCAGGCCAAACCCACAACGACGCGGCTACAGTCTCAACGTGCAGGAGCAAACGGATAATGAGTGGCAGCCAGACAGAAATCGTAAGCAGTAAAGGAACGAGGGTTTCGCGTGATGGCTCAGGCATAAACCAGTAAACGAAAATCACAATGACGGAATGAATTTCGACCTGGGCACTGGAACTTAAATGAAAAAACGTCTCAAGAGGAAAACCGCAGATTAAGCCACAAGACAAAAACGATGTAGCACAATAATCACGATGCTTACCAAAGGCAGTAAGACTCAGGGCGTAAAACAAAACGACTGATGCACATACAGCGGCACTAGAAATTTACTTGAAGATTCAACGCAGATGTGTGGAGAACTTACCCGGAGAATGCAGAGTAAATTCGACTTGAGATTCGACCCTCTTACTGTAACTGTCGGCGGCTGGATAGCAGTATGAATCAATTCCGAGACTTGCCTGTGCGTTCTTGAGGATTCTGGCACAATGCGTAGATCGATAGTTAAGTTGGCACGTCAATAAGAAAAATCGAACTGTGGGCTTCACTTCTTTTGCAGGCTGGAGCTTCCAGCAATCACGCTTGTTTCCCTCTGCTGCAGGCTCTATAATATTTTTGCAACCTCCTCAGTTAGATTCGAAAACCCAAAAAAAAACTGCACCTGCAATGGCAAACCCAAATATCTAACAGATGTATGCAAAATTTCACAGTAAATCTTTCAAAAATTGACTAAAATCAAAATTTTCACAGCTCTTAGGCAACCAGATTTAACCATAATGGCAATAATGTTCTTGAAATATCAGAAGAAAATTCACTGTGAACTTCACTGTAAATCAGAAAAATTTCTCAATGTAAAACATGAAATAAACTTGAAATAATTAACCCAGGGCACAATCAGCTGGGCTCTGCACAGAACAGCCTGTGGGAGTCGGCTGGTTCAGCCCCGAACTTCCCCAAACGCCCACAAATAACCTTCACCTAAAAGTTTCCTGCACACCTCAAGCAAGCATCAGCAAACAAGGGCAAGAGATGCTGCTAGATTTCAAGAGAAAATGGAGATACCTGCCATTTTCCAGAAACCCTACAGCATTCAGACCCTAGCACGTGAGCAAGCTACCTGTACTCACAATGCTCTGAAAAAAATCAGCTATTTTAACTGTTGAAAACTGAAATATGCAGAAATTCAAACACCTCACAGCAGTTCCAGAGAGTAACACCAGCCAGTTTGAACCCCAAAGTCTTTTTATTAATCAGAAATCAGTTTACAAGAGAGCTTTCAGTACAGACTCACAGATCAGATAAAAACTCAAAATGACCTCCTAAGACCCTACATAAAGGAAATGATCCCAACGGCTAGTTTTGGGTGATCCACAAAAATATTATTATTTTATTGCTTAGGGTTTTTGCTTTATGCTTTTTATTTTTTATTATTTTTTATTTTTTTTTAAATTTTTAAATTTTTTAATTTTTTAATTTTTTTTTTTAATTTTTTTTTTAATTTTTATTTTTATTTTTTTATTTTTATTTTTTTTTATATTATATATGAATTTATTATTTTTATTCATTAAAAAAAAAATTTTAAATTTATCTTAAGACGGATCATCAAACCCAGCCGTTGGAATCATCACCTAGCACCTAGGACCTAGGACTCGTGAGGGGATTTACAACATTTTCAACCCTCAAGACACATTTCATCATGATTTTTTACAATTTTTTACAATTTACATCTCAAAGGGATGAATCCACTTTAACATAGACCCTCATAGACCACCCAGATCTGCGACACAACTATAATCTAGCAGAGTAACACGCTAGGATTCTCCTAAAGTCCTAATAACGAAATGCATCCCGGCTTTGGGGTTGGGTTTGAAGGAAAACTCTGCCGATCCATGGATCGGTGAGACTAAAAACCTCCCGGGACGCAGATCGTCATTAGAAAGTTAGGTCCACCTAGGCAACTTTACATACATGACTCTGATCTGCTTAGATTATTTACATTTCAAACATGCAGACTGGGTTTACAACAAAAATGATCAAGCTGTCGATGACTGTAGGCTGGCACGGACATGTCGCTCAGGAGCTATCCTTCTCTGCCAACAGGAAGGAGGTGTACTGCATGGGTAGTTGACCAGTAGTGGTCAACACTATCCCAAGTTGTTCTTAAGGGGGGATGTTAGGATATTCCGACACATAGGATATAGTTAAGTTCAACTTGGTCTAGTATAGAGTTAGGTAAAGTGTGTTTCTTTACCGTTGTACATTTTGTAACTTACAATCCGACGGTCACGATATGTAGTGATCCGACGGTTCACTCTCACCTCGGTATTACCGACACTTGATCCGTGGCTTGACATCCGATTGGTCCATGAGTTCTATTTAAAGCGCATGGAGGGTCATTGTTTGGGTAATCCGTGTATGAGAGAAGCTTATGTAAATTTTCATTCTTTGATTAATAAATTGCCTGTAGTACCCACGTTGGGACAGGCCGTGGACTGTTTCCCTCTTTGAGGGTTTTAACCACGTCAAAAATACTGGTGTATTGATCTGTGATCTGGTTGTGAGCGGTGTCCTTTTGGTGTTCTTTCTGAGGAACTTACCCTGTAAATTCCTACAGTTATTTTTGGACTAATGTCCCCGGAAAAACCTAATGCGGTAAAAATGGTGCAGCTATATGAGGGTTTTATTATTAAGTCATTCTTTTCTGAGTACACTAGGTGCCAAACTGGCTCACCCGACAGAGATAAAAAATCTAGCAACAATACCTCTCTTCAAAAATAGGTATTCGGAAAGCCTGTTCCATGAAATCCCTCTCTAGCACAATCTGAAGCCCAACAATAGCCTTGTTGTCCTCTGCGTCATCCTGAAACCCTCTGCGTTAGCCTAATGAGGCTTTGTGCAGCGTCTCTGGCTCTCTACATCACTCCTGCAGCCTCTGCATGGATGACGCAAGCCCTTCTGGATCTGTGCAGTCTCTGCTGCCTCTGCATGGCTCCCTCTGGCTCTACGTCTGCCTCTCTCTGCTTCTGCACTGGTCTATCTACCTCGTACTCACTGCCCCTCACTGCAACTGATCACTAATTCTATCTCTCTTAACAAACCCGCTCTAGAGAATAGAATGACTAATCTCTCTGGTGTATTCTCCAAGTGACTCTCAAGCCTCCTCTTATACTTTTCTTGTTGACAAATCAACGACCGAGATTAAGTCCCTAATCGACGGCTAAGATTAGATCTAGCTTGATCCATGTCCTTTGGACCATTCTAACACAGTTTTATATTAAAACACATTAATATTTTAATCTCCCTAAGTTTAGACTTAAGGACTCCATTAAAAATATTAATTATTTTAATATCTCCCAAACTGTTTAGAATCTGCCTAAACCCTTTCTGGATATTGGATATCTCATGTGCCCTAACCTCTCCACCAAATTTCGTGGCTAGAGCACATCCGATGCTACCCCAAATCAACACAAAAACCATGGAATATGTAAGCATGTTTCCAACTCAACACATGGCTCTCGAAGAAACACACGTAACTCAATTTTCACACTAACTTCAAGGTAGGTATGACATAGGATGACATAAGAAAGGAATTAAGTTAAAGAATAACATATTATAATTTGTTTTTGGCCCCCTTGAGACCCCATGGTCCCCAGGTTTCCCTCTCTTGTGGAATCATAGCAACCCCTCTTCTCTTCATTCTTGTGTGCATCCATTGTTTTATTATATTATTACTTTCAATGTACAGTTGTTACACAATACATTGCTTGGACTTTGGCAATTCATTGCAAACATGAATATATATTGCTAATCTGAAGATCATAATTGGGCTATAATGCACGTGAAAATTGTGAGCGTGGTAATATCATTGCTAGAAAAAGCTATGCATATGTAATCATAGTTTTATAATATTTTTTGCTAATAGAGTTCT
Source organism: Pinus tabuliformis (assembly GCA_031772625.1). Classification (NCBI taxonomy): domain Eukaryota; kingdom Viridiplantae; phylum Streptophyta; class Pinopsida; order Pinales; family Pinaceae; genus Pinus; species Pinus tabuliformis. Next base: position 832,053,620 of record CM062807.1, on the reverse strand, counting down.
CATTTATGACAACAAGATGTCATTGATGTCAAAGGGGAGCATGAGACACCAGCAGCAAGACCATCCTTGATGATCAAAGAAGCAGTAGGACTCTTCGTGAAGTAGTATGACGACTTGTCCTTTTGCAAGGTTTCATTACATGAGGATAGGGGTGTGTTACCCACCATTTTGTGGGTGATATCCCTAGGAGAAAAAATTTCTCCAAGATGGTCCTCAACTAGCAGCCAGCAGCCCCTTGCAGTCACCAGCTAGCTCATTGTGCCATTTCTCTGCCACCTGAGCCAGCCATGTGGTCCCTCGCCCATCTGCCATGATCGTATGTTTGAAGGTGGGCCTCAAGGTATGCCTTGTCATTTGGAAATTGAGTATTGTAGTTTGCTTATCATGGACACTTCTGGGCATGGATTAATGGGGGGATTCAGCGGAAAGAATGGGCTAGGTCTGTGCTCTTGTCCCCTAGACCCCTTTTGGGTATTAACCTTGGATTCTAGTCCCGTGGGATCTCTTTTACTGACCATTTGGCTCTAAGGATGGTATTTCATGGGAAACCCCGATTTTGGTTGCGTGGTCCCGCTCCCTTATCCACTTATATTACCCTCTTTCCACTCATTATTATCCCATTCATCATTTCTCCCACCTGGGTTCACACTCCTCCATTGGGTCTACATAGAGTTAGCATGCCCCTTCCCCTTGCCCACACCTTGGGTCATGGCCTGGAATGAAGCCCAGAGGTTGATGCAGCCAAAATAAAGATAAAAGCATTTATGGCCACACTCAACATGGAACTGTACCACAAAATGCAAAAGATGGTCGAGACAAACACATTTAGCATGTGGGCAAAAGCCAATATATGAGCTCTACCCCATCATCATGGCCATCACCCTGGTTCCTACAGGTTCTATGAACCTCCTTCATCATATAGGAACCCATGATTGTCCCAACCACTAGTGGGCAAGAAACCGCCCCACATTAAAAGGGGTATTCACTGCTACATCTCACACATCATGCTTTTACTCCTTGAGCCCCGAATAGTTAATCAAAGAAAATCACGAAAAGACAAAAGGCATATAAGGAAGGGTGGAAAAATCAAGTTTGGGGCACCTCATGTACCATGATTGCTCCCTCTTATACATTATAAACCCAAGTGTGGGCTTCCCTCTTATTAACTACCCTTGTACCCCAACGTGTGACCTAAGGCTGCCCCTTCTCATCCCCTACTGTATTCACCTATCTTTCACATGCCACCACCTTTTGAAGGATGTACCTTGACTATATTATCCCCTTTAGAAGAAGAAACCACCTAATAAGATTATTGGTTAACCCCATTTGGAGTTTAGGAGACATTGGCACATCCTGAAGCCCATTATGGAAGGGCAAGCCATTATGAAGTCCCCACCTATGGTCCATGATTTGGTAAGCTCATTACTCGATCTCTCTAATGACTTGTTGTAATGGAAGGCTAGGGGACACATTGGATCTTATGCAGGATTGCAAATGGTCTCCATTTTGGGTTTGGTCTCCCTATACGGGGTCCTAATCCTTCAAAGGGCTACATTAGCACTTGTAGGGTGTGCGTTGAGAGCCACGGGCATCCACATAAGCAGAAAACACTCCATGGATCACCACAACCATTCAGAGATTGCTCATGGTTCACTTAATGGACGAGGAAGATGCACCTGGTCCATCATGAACAGCTGGCCCCAAATTCGCACTATACACTTGGCAGATGATCCAGGACTTGTACGATAATGTGGCATCACCTAAACCATCATCCCGACCCTTGTAGGTGATCTACAGGCATCTTCGATTTGTTTGGAGACCCATCGGGACACTTGTGTGCCCCCACATGTCATTTGGAGCACCATAGGTTTTAAGGTCCTACTCTTCATTGTGGCACCCATGGACCTGATGCCCTACAACATGCATATACTATTATTTGACCTCTTGAGAGGCTTACGTTTTCATTTATGAGATAGTTTGGTGGGCTTGTTACCAAAAGTTGAATTACTAGAACATTATTTTATTTTTGGGGCTTATGTAGGACAAGGAGGCTAATTCGAACTCCTAATTTGTGTATAAATACAAGTGAGATGAGTTCATTTTTTCATCATCACTTTGGATTGGATCTCTCTCTTCTTTTGAAAAATTCACACTTTTTTCTATAGGATGAATTGAAGCTTTATGGATATATTCTCTTGGAGCTTCTCTCTTGTCAATTGTGAATGGTTGGATATATTTTGTTACATGTAAACACATTTTTTTAATGTTATTATTGTTTTACTTTGTCATTAAAATTGGACTGGGATTTTCAGGGCTAATTGTTGCATGCATTTACTACTTAAAATTGTGGAATTTTGTCTCTATTATAGCATCTCTCAATGTTTGGGTCTTGTAATATGAACGATATCTTCTAGGGGTAATTCTATCAAAGAATTTTACCTTGATAAGCCATTTCCTTTGCACATCGAAGTATAAAAGCTACAAGATTGCTTCCCCTTGACCTAGAAGGCTAGAGAAGTGGTCTTGAGGCCTCCTTGACTGGGATTCAAGAAATCCTACTCATATTCATCATAGACTCCATTCTCCCAAAGATTAAGGCACTGATCTACCAAAAGGTGATCACAGAAAATCACATTCTTTCACCTTCTTCTAGGTCCAGCCAAATTGGGGCACCTAGGGCATCAATTTACCAACAAGCTATCCCTCCAAAAATATCGATCTCCTAGAGTCTCCTGCACTGGTTTTTCCTCAAGCTCTCCTCCAATTTTGAAGCCATTCCGACGGTGGAGTTGGGAGAAAAGCTAGGCCTTAGCTCTGAGATCAAACATTGCATTAGCATCCCCAAGGTTGGTACCTCATAGGATCAAACCAACACCTTGAAGTGAAAATTATTTCTTTGATTCTCTCCCCACCTTGTCTAGGGTAAGAATATCATTAATTGTTGTACTCATTCCCCCTATCCTAGACTGGGTCCACTTGGTCCCGTGTGGCCCCAGGGCCCATTCCTTTAGAAGACAATTCTTCAAGAACCATCCGGGATACCAATTACAATAATGATTTTAGGGATTGGGAAGTTCCTTCATAATTTATATCCCATAAACCTAACCCTTGAATCCTCCTTTCATTTCCCTAGAAGACATTGTACTTTGCTTAGAAAGAAAGCAAGCCATATCCTTCTAACTCTTCGGGAAAGGGATTATTTGGGTCACTCCACATCATTTCACTGACTTATCCTTCATCAGTGACTCCATAATATACCGGGTCTCCTCCCATCGGTGAAAGTCCATAAATAGAAGGGAGCCTTAGCTGAGGTGACAGTGGGCTAAGTCTCCATTTGTTGCCCTTGGCCTAGCATTTCCCCTTTAGGAATCCCCTTTAGATCCCCTACTAGTTTGAGCGGTAATAGGGTGCTTGAATTTATTTGAGTTTTTGAAGAAGAAAAAATGCCCAAAATATCTCACTAATAGCATGGTTGCGTAGTTCTCATCGATACCTCTTCAATGCTATATTTTGCTTAGAAAAAATCCTCTCGGATGAGAAGTTATGGCCAGTTGAACATTAGTATTAATGGGGGCAAAAATTAAAATGTGATAGCCTTTATAACATGAGAAACAAATTATATAGAAAGGAGTGATGAAACTAGGGCTCCCCTAGATCATGTGTATTGGTAGATCCACCTAAAGGCCCTTGCATACCTACCCAAGTCATAAACAACCAACATGGTGTCAAATTAATGTCACCAAAAGATAGTCAGATAGGAATGTAAGAGAGGACTATCTTGAAGATCGGTATTCAAAAGACAATGTGATCGATCACAAAGGGCCTAGATATACCACCTAGGTTAAACACTTCACAGAACTCATTCAAGCACGACCCAATATAATACATGAATACAACAAGGGTAACACTTTTGGCTCAAGTAGTAAATTATGATTAAAATCAAATGTGTTAAAATATCCTCTAGCAACACCTACAGGTAAGGGGTTAACATGAACAATACCTACACTTACACAAGTGCTTGTGATACATTACAAGAGTCTATTTATGCCACTCCATTATAAAAATGAGTGTCATCTTGGAGATGCCAACAAGCTAGATTTGAATATTGGCTTACAATTTTATAGGGTTACCTTGAGGAGTGAAGGTGACACCAACTCTCTAGGAAGGGAGGGAGATGAACAAAAGAAAGAGGAGAAAATAAGGTTGGTAGTGACACTGTTGATGCACCATTAAAGACAAACAATGGAAATCCCCATGCAAAGAAAGAAAGGGCATCAAAGGTGGAAGAATTCTTGAAATACCTATGCATTTTCAGCTATTTGAAACTATTGTTTACTTAACCCTAGCTTGCCTCCTGTTACCCACCATTTTGTGGGTGATATCCTCAAGAGAAATTTTTTCTCCATGATGAGTCTCAACCAGCAACGAGCAACCCCTTGATGCCTCCTACTTGCTCGTTGTGCCATTTCTCTGCCACCTGAGCCAGCCATGTGGTCCCACACCCACCTGTATTGATCGTATTTTTGAAGGTGGGCCTCCCGAATCTAAAGTTATGTCTTGTCATTTGGTAATTGAGTATTGGGTTTACTTATCATGGACACTTCCGGGTATGGATTGATGGGGGGATTTGGCAGAAAGAGTGGGCTTAGTTTGTTCTCTTGTCCCCTTGACCCCTGTGGTTGTTACCCTTGGATCTTAGTCCCATGGGATCTCCTTTATTGGCCATTTGGTTCTAGGGTTGTACTACTTGGGAAACCCAGACTTGGGGTGCATGGTCCCGCTCCTTTACTCGCACATACTACTCCCTTTCCACTCACTATAGCCCCATTCATCATTTCTCCCACCTGGGTCCACATTCCTATTCTGGGTACACATGGGGCTATCCTCCCTATCCCCTTTGCCCCCACCTTGGGTCAGCCCTATAATGATGCCCTAGAGGTTGAAGCAACTAAAAAAAGAAGAAAAAGCATAATTGGCCACATTTAACAAGAAATTGTACCACAAAATGCAAAATATGGACGAGACAAAAATTATTAGCATGTGGGCAAAAGCGAACACATGAGCTCTACCCCATCCATGGCCATCACCCTGGTTCCATAGGCCCTAGATGAGCCTACTCTATCATTCAAGAACCCATGATTGCCCCAACCCCTCGAGGGAAATGAACCACCCTACCTCAAAAGGGGTAATCATTGCTATATTATACATATCATGTTCTTGTCCTTTGAGCCCCAAGTAGTTAATTAAAGAAAATTCATAAAAGGAAAAGGACATATAAAGAAGAGTGGAAAAATCAAGGTCGAGGCACCACATGTACCACGACTGCTCCCTCCTATACATTATGTACCCAACTATGAGCTTCCCCTTATCTAGCTACCCCTATGCCCCATTATGTGGCCCAGGGTTGCCCCTCTCATTCCTTATTCCATCTCACATATTTGTCACTTGCCACCCCCATTAGAAGGGTGCACCTTGCACATACTATCCCCTCTAAGGGTTGAAACCACCTAATAAGGTACTTAGCTAACCCCCTTTGGAGTTTGGAGGCACTAGCACATGCCAAAGCCCACTATGGAAGGGTATGCTATTGTGAAGTGCCCACTTTGTTATCCATGGTTTGTAAGATCCTTTACCCGATTATTCTAATCACTGATTGTACCGGAAGCCTAGGGGACGCATTGGATCTTATGTAGGATTGCACGTGGTTTCCATTTGGGTTTGGTTTCCCTATATGGGATCCTGACCCCCAAAGATCCACATTAGCACATGTAGGGTGTGCATAGAGAAACGTGGGCCTCCACGGTAGTAGACAACACTCCATGGATGTTCAGAGACTACTAGCGATTCCCTTTTGGGACGATGGTGACATGATTGGTACATTATGCCCAACAGGCCCCCACAGGAGCCCCACACTCCTGGCAGATACCCCAACACTTGTACGATGTCATAGCAACATTCATTCCACACTTGGACCATTGCAGAGGGATCTACAGGCATCTCCAATCCATATGGAGACCCATGGTGCCATTGATGTGCCCTTAGACACACTAAGAGCACCACAGGTCTACTACTTGGAGAACAATGGGCCACCCCCTTGTCTATCATATTCCGAGGAATTTGTTCCTCAATATGGCACTTCAGGATGTTATTGAGCCTTTAGAGGGCCCTATGACATGCATACATCATTATTTGGCCCCTTGTGAGGCTTGCATTTACAATATGAGCTAGTACAATGGGCTTGTCACCACTAGGAGTTATTATTTGCACATTATTTTATCTTTAGGGGCCCATAGGCTAATTCGAACTCATTAGGAGGCTATATATTGATGTTAAATACATTCATTTGTATCATCACTTGACTTGGGATCTCTCTAATCATAGATAATTTTTGCACTTTTTCCTTGGTGGATATTTTTGGAGATGGATGAATTTTGATGTATGGATTTGGGCTATTTCTCTTGTCTTGGAGCTTTACTGAGCAAACGAAATGTTGGTTGGATATACTCTATAATGTTGTAAGTAAATTTTTATGCTATTATTCTTTTTGCTGCATACTGCTAAAATTAGGGCTAGTTGTTGCATTATCGAAATGTGGAATTGAGCATGTTTTAGCTAATTTAATGTATTGGCCAATTTTATATGAATGAAATGTCCTAGAGATTTATTTATCTCGAGAAGCTTGCATCATTTGTTTTAAAGTATAAATACTTGAAGGTCACTTTTCTTTTCTTTCTCTCAACATTGGACGAAGTTGACTTTCTGGGCTTCCTTGATCAAAGAAACCAAGTTCTTACTCATCATTATCCTTGACTCCATATTCCCAAGTAAACTAGGCACTGATACCTCAAAAAGAGGTGATCATTTTAACCTTCTTTTTACCATTTTTCCCTTTTTCCCCAAGTCTAGCCCCAGTGGGTCACCTAGGGCATCAATTCCCAGACAATTGGCCCAAGGAATGATTTCGATCTGGTATAGGCTACTGTGTCGGTGGGTCCCCTCCCTCTCCTCCAAATTTGAGGCCATTCTGACAGTGGAATCTCTAAGAATCTCAAGCCCTAGCTCTAGGACCGAATTTTGCCTAGGCATCCCCAAGTCTAGACACTAATAGGATCAATTTACCTTTTTGAAGTAAATATTCTTATTTGGTCCTTTCCCCTCACCTATCCAGGATAGGAACATCATTGGTTGCTATATTCCATCCCTGAACCTGGGCTGGGTCCACTTGGCCCTGTGTGGTCCCACTTCTCAATAAAGACTATTTGTCAAAGACCATTTGGGAATCGAAGTTTCCAAGGATTATAGCGATTGAGAAACTCCTTTATAAGCCTATTCTTTCTCCCTCAACCCTTAAATTCTCACCCCTTACCCCTAGTGGACCAAGTCCCTTGCTTAAAGAGCAAGCAAGTTCCATTTTTCACTCCATCCTTGGGAAAGGGTTTTTAGGGTCACTTCTCACCTATCCATTGACATCTAATTTACAAAGTGATCCCTACACTACCAAGACTCCTCCCATCGGAGAAAGTCCATAAAGAGCAGGGAGACTTAGTTGTGGTGACAGTGGGCTAAGCCTCCACTATTGCCCTTCACCTGGTGGTGCTCTCCTAGTAACCCCTGCTAGTTTGCGTGGTAACACCTCCTTCATAGCCTATTGGACTTGTTGACCTCTACCGGTCAACTACCCATGCAGTACACCCCCTTTTCTTTGCAAGAAAGGGGCAGCACCTGATCAGCGTGTCCGTTCCATCCAGCAGTCATCAACAGCTTGATCAATCTAATTGTAAACGCAGTCTGCATGTATTAATTGTAAATAATCTTAGCAGATATGAGTCGTGTATGTGAATTGCCTAGGTGGACCTAACTTTCTAGTGGTAATCTACGTCCCGGAAGGTTTTTCGTCTCACCGATCCATGGATCGGCAGAGTTTTCCTTCAAACCTGACCCCAAAGCCGGGATGGATTTTGTCTTTGGAATTTTAGGAGAATCCTAGTGTGTTGATCTGCTAGATTATAGTTGTGTCGCAGAACTGGGTGATTTGTGAGGGTCTATTTTAAAGGGGTTTTCTCCCTTAAGATGTAAATTGTAAAAGTCATGATGTAATGTGTCTTGAGGGTCGAAAAATGTTTTAAATCCCCTCATGAGTCCCAAGTCCTAGGTCCTAGGTGATGTTTCCGAAGGCTTAGTTCGATGATCCATTTTAAAATGAATTAAAAAATTAAAAAATGAATAAAAATAATAAAATAATAAAATAAATAAAAATGAAATAAATAAAAAATAATAAAAAATTAAAAAAATAAAGCAAAAACCCTAACTAATAAAATAATAATATTTTAAGTGAATAAATCGACGGATGAGATCAAGAGATGTCTTGATCTTCATCAACGGTCGAGATCATTTCTACATGGATCACTCGAACTAGCCGTTGGGATCATTTCCTTTAAATAGGGTGCTAGGGGTCATTTCAGATCATTGAATGGGATCTGTGAGTCTAAGACCGAAGATGCTCTCTTGTAAATCTGTTTCTGGTTAATAAAAGAAGACTTTGGGGTCCATATCTTGCTGGTGTTACTCTCTTGAAATGCTGTGAGATTGTTTAAATTTTCTGCATATTTTCTTTTCAGCCATTAATAATAGCTTTTTGTAGAGTAGTGTGGGCACAGGTATCTTGTCCACTTGCTAGGGTTTGAGTGCTGTTAGGGTTTCTGAAGTAATGGCAGGTATCTCCATTACTTTCTGAGATCTAGCAACATTTTTGCCCTCTTTACTAATGGTTGTTTTGAGCTGTGCAGAAAACATTTTCTGAAGGAATTTTGTGGGCGTTCGGGGAAGTTCTCGACTGAACCAGCCAACTCCCGCAAGCATTTTTTGCTGAGCCCAGTTGGATTTGATCCTGGGTATATCATTCAGTTTATTCTTTTAGTTTGCATGAGAGATTTTCTGAAGTTCTTCACAGTGACGATCTGAAATTTTTGTTCTTTAAAATGTTTTCCGTGCTTACTGTTGAATCTGGCTGTTAAGGGGCCAAATCTGTAAATTATAAATTTCTGATCTAGGGTTTCAAATTTCATTTTTTTTGCTTTATGCAGTTTTCATCAGGGTCTTGTTTCCATGCAATTGCAGGGACAAATTTATTGGCAGATCAAGTTTGGTTACGATACTCAGTGTTGTCTCCAAAAGTACTTGTCTCAGCCAGAACTCCTGTTGCAGATACCTGCTTACTTCTGGGGCAGTTTCATATTTCTTGATTGGCAGTTTAAAATGATTATCACACGCCGAAACTCCGGTTTCTGACTTAACGTAGGGGCTTCTGGAAGCCTTTCTCTGCCTGTGCACAAAGAGTCTCGACGTGACTGAAATATTTTGATCTGTCATGACAGCTTGTTTCATTGGTTAAAACCATCGTTTTGGTGTGACGGCAGTAAAACATTTTTGTGTAGAAGGTATTGAAATTGCAAGTTAAGTGTGTATTAAGCCGCCGTCAAATTTCCTGGCTGGAACGTGCCAATTCAGACAAGCAAAGGGCTTCAGTAAAATCCTGTTGATACGCATTCCTCACTCATGCAGACAAGATACCTGCAAACACGCTTAAGGCAAGGTACGCGTCCATATTTTTGCCTGATTGCTTGAGAACTGGTTTACGTTTTTCGACCTGGACATTTGCGTTCTTCAATTGCTAGCTCACTCAGCGATCCTTCTCTCAGAGCTACGATTTTTGTTGTAAGTTTTATGCTCTTTCGATTTGTGCCCTTGACAATTACGCTCAACAAATAATCACATCTGCGGTTCTGCGTATTTAACTGTGGGTTCGATTCAGTATACTATCGCATTTGGTTTGGCGTTTTCTTCAGGCCGTTTCATTTTACCTGTGCCTCATTCGATCCTGCTGGTTTGATCCTCATAGCGTGTCGCCGTCGGTGGTTTTGCATGATTATTTTTGCAGTGATTCGATCGTGTTTGAAAGCGCAGTTTTGTTTTGGATGCGTTTTGAAGTTTTTTTTGGTCATAAACTATAGTCATAGTTTTAAATCTGAGTTTCGATCTTTTATTTTCTTTGATGCAGGCTTTTAAATTTTTAGCTTTATAAAAAAATTCAAGCGTGATTTGGTTATATGTATGTATTTTGAATTTTGTTTTAGCATAGGTTAGTCGTATCATAGTTTGATTTTATTTCATTTTAAATTTAGTTTTATCTTTGCGTTTATATTTAGTTAGATTTTGTTTTTTTTGTTAACTTGAGTTTTGATTTAGTTTTGTTTTGTAATTTCGTTTCTTTTTATTATGAAAATAAAATAAAATAAAAAAAAAATTTTATTTAAATCATTTTAGACTTTAATTTATTTCTTTAGTTTAGATTAGTTTTAGTTTTTTTATTTTTAGATTTAAAATTTTGTTTTATTTTGGTTTTATGATAAAAAATATAAAAAGATTTATTTAGGTTTTGTTTTATTTTTTATATAGTTTAGTTTTAATATAATTTAGTTTTAGAATAGATTTTAAATTTTAAATTTTAAATTTTTAGATTTTTTAATTTTAATTTTTATAATATTGAAAAATAAATAAAAAAAATTGAAAAAAGATTTAATTTTTTTTTGAAAAAATATTAAAATTTTGTGGAAAATTAGTTGTGCCAGTTTCAGTGGTTTTTCATGTTATATCTTTCATGCTGAGATCTAAATTTTCAAGTCGAGATGCGAAATTGATATCTGGTTAATGGTTTATGATTCGTGGTGGTTTAAAGCATTCATTTTTTTGAAAATTCTCAATTGCTGGATATCGTTTTGGTCATTTTAAGAGCATTGTGATTTAGCTGATGATAGATGATTGCTGTTCATGATCCATATTTTTATATCATTTAACAAGTAATCGTTTTAACCACAATCTCTTAAGGCACTGGTCTGCTAAGTTAATCAAATCCATCGAGTGCTTTTTATATCGTATCTCGTGTCTCCCAACCAACTGGTTGACAGTTGGTCTCATCATCTCACAGGGACTACCCCCCTTAGCCGCGGGAGACAGGCTTAAACGGAGGGATTGGGGATCAGAGTGACAGCCCCCGGTCTGAGCGTTGTCGTGTCAATCCGCGCGACAACAGGACCTTTGTTGATCTTATTCATTATAGGTTATTTTCAAAAGCTGCTATATACCATTACGTGCCTTAAATTTGCATATCTTACAAACCCTAACTTAAATCGATGGAAATATGAAACAACATGAGCAACTATCTAATCATCTCAAAGAGTCCTACACTTAAATGTGCCAAATACATAAGAAGGGAGTCCATGCTTGGGTATAAGATAAATTGTAATATTCCTAATGGAAAAATTAAGTGGATAACAGTAACATAAGAGGGGGGTCCATGCCTGGGTATAAGATAAATGTTTCTATATACATGCGACAACCTTTATAACATGAGAAACACTTTATATAGAAAGGAATGATGAAACTAGGGCTCCCCTACATCATGTGTATTGATAGATCCACCTAAAAACCCTTGCATACCTAACAAGTCATAAACGACCAACATGGTGTCAAATTAATGTCACCAAAAGATAGTCAAATAGGAATATAAGAGAGGACTATCTTGAAGATGGGTATTCAAAAGACAATGTGATCAACCACAAAAGGTCTATATATACCACCTAGGTCAAACACTTCACATAACTCATTCAAGCATGGCCCAATATAATACATGAATACAAAAATGGTGACACTTTTGGCTCAAATAGTGAATTATGATTAAAATCAAATATGATAAAATATATTCTAGTTACCCCTAGAGGTGAGGGGTTAACATGATCAAGATTCAATACTTACACTTATGCAAGTGCTTGAGATACATTGCAAGAGCCTATTTATGCCATGCCGTTATAAAAATGAGAGTCATCTTGGAGATGCCAACAAGCTAGATTTGAGTATTCTTATAATTGTATTGGGTTACCTTTAGGAGTGAAGGTGATACCAACGCTCTAGGAAGGGCAAGAGATGAACAAACAAAAGAGGAGAAAATAAGGGAAGCAGTGACACTGTTGATGCACCATTAAAGACAAACGGCGGCAATGCCAATGCAAAGAACGAATGGGCATCAAAGGTGGAAGAATTCTTGAAATACCTATGAATGTAGGAGTCAATAATTACACAAAGTATTTAACTAGGTTGGAAGAGTTGTAAAATCTAGTGAAGCACCAACGAAGATGAGATCTCGAAAATCTAGTGCAACAACAAAGGCTACTAGAGGAAACACTAGCATGGAAAGGAGGTGAGCAATGACAATGATAGTGAGGTATCAATGAATAAAGAAATCCTTGACACCAATGTGTGGTTGGGTAAGGAAAGAGAAAATGAGAATGAATCACTTGAGCTATCCCACTTCATTCTTGGGCTTGAACATAGACTACCCAACAAACCCTCTTGCAAGGAATTACACATATTCTCAATTGTTACAAATTATTCACAATACCATGGATTTCTTAGATGCACAAGAATCACTTCCACAAAGGCTCCATTCCCATCATTCATTGTAGTCATGGAATGATTCTTGTTGGAAATTTGTAAGTTTATTGTCATTTTCTTCCTTTTGTATGCTATATTTTTTGAAATTACGGCTTCTAGGAGTGCCATATTAACATGCGTAATATATTATCTAGAAATCTTGATTCTTTATGGCATGTAAAATTTGTTTTTGCAAGAATCAATCAATGAACTTTCCCTAATTTTCTCCATTTCCAAACTAGGTAAAGGCTCTAATCTAGTAGTGTTTGATCATTATAAATCACCCTTTGTTTTTTAATTTCATGGTAGCTAGGCCTAGGGTTAGCTTAAAATATGAATTTTATAGCAATTTTATGTCCACATGTTATTTCCCTATTGGAAAGGGTTGAATTTAATAAAAAATAAAAAGAAAAATATAGCAATGATTGAATATTTTAGCCTCAAAACTAGGGTTGACGTCTTGATATTTATTATGGTCATATGCATTTTCAACTATTGTTTACTTTACCTAGGTTGCCTCCTTCATAGGCTATTGGACCTTTGTTGATCTTATTCGTTATAGGTTATTTTCAAGAGATGCTATATACCATCATGTGCCTTCAATATGCATATGTTACAAACCCTAACTTACATCAATGGAAATATGAAACAACATGACCAACTATAGAATAATCTCAAAGAGTCCTAAACTAAAATGTGTCAAATACATAAAAGGGGAGTCCATGCTTGGGTATAAGATAAATGCTTATCTATATGTGTGACAAACTTTAAAATATGAGCAACACTTTATATAGAAAGATGTGAGTGAAATTACGGATCCCCTAGATCATGGGTATTGGTAGATCCATCTAAAGACCCTTGCATACCTACCCAAGTCAAAAACAACCAACATTGTGTCAACTTAATGTCACCAAAGGATAGTTAGATATGAATGTAAGAAAAAGGTGATAAAATATACTCTAGTTACCACTAGAGGTGAGGGGTTAACATGATAAATACCTACGCTTACACAAGTACTTCAGATAAAATGCAGGAGCCTTATTTAGGCCATGCCATATTAAAAATGAGTGATCTTTTAGATTCTAGCAAGATAGATCAAAACATCATTTTAGAGGGTATAATTTTAGATGGTTATGTTGAAGACCAAAGGTGACACCAACTCCATACGAACGGAAAAAGACGATCAAAAGCGAGTGGAGAAAATAAGGGAGACAGTGACATTGTTGAAGCACCATTGAAGACAGATGGTGGAAATGCCCATGCAACGAAAGAAAAGTCATCAAAGGTGCAAGAGTTCTTGAAATACCTATGAATGTAGGAGGCAATAATGACATAATGTATCTAACTATGGTGCAAGTGTTGTGAGGACTAGTGAAGCACCAACAAAGATGAGATCTAGAAAAACTAGCACAACAACAAATGCTACAAGAGGCAACACTAGCATGGAACAGGAAAGGGGATGAGTTTTGACAATGCTAGTGAGGTATCAATGAAGAAAGAAATCCTTAACACCAGTACATAGCTGGGGAAGGAAAGAGAAAATGAAAATGAGTCACTCAAGCTATCCCACTTCATTCTTGGGCTCCAACGTAGACTACCCATCAAACCTTCTTGCTAGGAATTACACATATTCTCAATTATTACTAATTCTTCTCAATGCCATGAATTTCTTAAACACATAAGAATTATTTTCACAAAGGTTACATTTCCATAATTCAATTCAATGTAGCCATGGCATGATAGCAACAAGCCTAACTACCATGGAGAGATAATATTAGCTAGTATATGAAAATAAATGTCGAGATGCAATGTAAGAAAACAATACCTGCACCTACCTAAGAGTTTTACATGAAATGCTAGATCTATAACACCTTCCTCCCACCTTTACGCAAGCTAACCAATCCACCAGGGTAAACATGTGACGAAGAGTTACCATCATATGATTCAACTCCCCATGTACAGTTAAGCAAGTGGAATCAACTGAACAAAACAAAAATGACCTTCCTCAGGAGCTACAGAACCTTTAGGAGCCAACCAACTCCTCCAATTGTCCAACCCCTGAGAGAACTTGATGTTTTTTTGAACTAAACCCCCAGTCGCTCCCATGGAAAGCCTTCCATGTGACTGAGACCCTCTAGTCCCTCCTACAGAAAGGCCTCCATGTAACTGTGGCCTTTTTCAGGCAGTTCTATGCCAACGACCCCAGATTTTTGAGCAACATTTTCAGGGCTATGACTCAAGCCTCTACCCAGGACTTCATGATACTTCCAAAAATGATAAATAACATTGAGACAAGGCTACTAACACAAAAAAATGAACAAGGGCTTGACCTGAACTCTAACAGCCATGACAGGCATTCTGTCAAACACCTCATAAACATGTAATCTACAGGTCATAACAACAGATTTGAACATAGGGACCTCATACTTATCTGAGATTCATCAAGAAGGTATGATTCCCTCTCACAATAGATGCATTATTGTCTATTAGGTCATGAATTCATTAACAGTTCATTTACTAATCAAAACATGATGAGAGCCACAATCAAAGTTTGTCATAAACCATGCTTATAACTAGCATATAACCAACAGAATAACAATGATAGAACAACCGTTAAAACCACATATTAACAAGTACATTTACACATGAAATACAAGAGGAAAAGAGCTCTTATTAACATATGCAAAAGCCAACCAAGCTAGGGACTTCCATGTACCACCCAACCATAGATTGGGCTGAACTAAATCTTTCTTTCAGCCAATCACCCTTGTGCCATATTCCAAGCATGAATGTGGGACTTACAAAAAAACAACCAGGGCTTCCTCAAGCTTTACTGCAATCCACCAAGGGATTCCTAGGCCCAAGCCCTCATCTATACAACCAGGCTTTACTGCAATCCTGTTAAGGGATTCCTAGGCCCAAGCAAGAAACATACACTACCAGGCTTTACCGCACTCCCACCATATACCGATCCAGGGATCACTAGGCCTATACAAGCATGGATGCCTTCGGGTCTCTCGACCTAAACCGTGAGGAATTTGTCTGTCTCCACCTCTAGGCTTTACCGTATATCTCGTCATTCACCAGTCAAGGATTCCTAGGCCCAACGAGGCTCCACCCTCTAGGATTTATCGTGTATCTCGCCATTCACCAATCAAGGATTCCTAGGCCCAACGGGGGTATACACAATCAGGCTTTACCGCAACCCACCTTCACTAGTCCTTCAGGTCTCTCGACCTAAACTGTGAGGAATTTGTTTCTCTCCACCTATAAGCTTCACCGTATATCCCGTCATTCACCAGTCAAGGAATCCTAGGCCCAACGAGGCTCCACTCTCTAGGATTTACCGTGTATCCCGCCATTCACCGTTTGAGGATTCCTAGGCCCAACGAGGGTATACACAATCAGGCTTTACCGAAACCCACCTTCACCAATCCATGGGTTCCTAAGCGTTGTGTTTCCTCTTGAGACCACCCCACTTAGTTTCAAAACCATCTGACAATCCAACTCAACCAAGTAAGAGAAACCCCATCACACCATGGTTGTCTGGAAATTACAAGGCAAGGCTGAAAACCACTTTCACACCTAGAAAAACTCATGCCAATGATAGCAAGAGAACCAAGTACACACATTCATGTACCATGCATGCCAAAACTAGAAAGGAAATCATACATGCAACTTGATACCTACAAGTAATCCCATTGTAGTTGCTAGATCCAACTCTTCCTTGCTTGATCTTTGCTTCCCTTTGCTTTCTTGTCCTTCCTTTGCCTTCTTTCCTCCAATGCTAGAATGCTCCAAGAATTCTCTAAGTGTCCAAGAGTATGAGAGAGTAGAGAGAATAGAGAGAGAGCTCCAACACTGAACTGAAAAAAGGTTGTGAACTGATCCTCAAAAGCCTTTTTATCAATGAGCCCTCTATTTTCTTCAATTTCCAATATTTTTCCTTCATTTTCCTCCTCACATGCAACCTGTGACCTTTCACCTTCCTTTTCTCCTAATTTCCTTTATTTTCATCCATAAAATGCCAATTAATGCCTCTTGCCTTTTCAAAGCCTTTGCCATTGCCTTTGCATTTTCCTTAGCCATAATAAACCAAATGAACACCCACACTAGGATGTTTTGCCCAACATTCAGCTTGGAATAAGTGTCCCATGACCTTGGTTATTATTTTTCCTTTATTAACTTTATTACATGTATTTTTAACCAAGGGTTGTTACAAGAGCCTAATTAGGGAACGCTATATTGAAAATGAGAGTCTACTTGATGACGTTAGCAAGCTAGATGTGAGTACTATAAAGCAAGAATAAAAAATTAAATAAAGAAAATGCATCCTCTGATGTGGTGTTGTTTCCCACATGACATCCTCTGATGCAGCCATGTCACCTTCCTTTCCATCTTAGCCTTGTTATGTAAACTTGACTCAGTGAAAGAGTCAAAGTTACTTGGACAACAATAGTGGTTTTGGGCACATGGTTTTGGTTTCCTATGGTTTTGTTCTGATCCAAACTCCATGTTCCTTCTTTGTGGTAGGTATTCATGGCTTGCAGGTCAAATATTTGAATGTTGTTGAGTTTTTTATGATTCCTATGGTAGAAAAAAAGCATGGCTTAGAGTATGTAGATAACTTGTATTTTATTATATTGCATTGATCTTGAGGCAGAAGTGATAAGATGAGTTGTAGAGAAATTTCTTGTTCCTCTTGTCAGCATGGCCATCGTCAGATCACTTCTATGTCGAGAACTAGATTCTATCCGTGGGATGGAGTAGAAGAAGAAGAAGAATGGCTTGTAACAAGGAGAATGGAAGGTCTATGCTAAACATGTTCTTGATATTCAAGAACAAATAGAAGAAAAAGGACAAGGAGAGATGTTCATTCCTTGCCTCAGAGTGTTGCGATCTCGCAGACATAGACAAATGGAGGCATAAGATAATTTGAGAGATTGTAGGAAAGGTTATGGGGATTCAAAACCCAAAACTCAATGAACACCAACTCCAAGAACTCAACAACAAAATCAGCAAGAGATTAGGGAAAACTAGAAATGGGAAGCTTAGATCATAGAGCTTGGCAACCCAAATTATGTCAAAGGAGGGGCCAAGATGAAGTACTTTGAAGAAAACGGGGTTGATGTAGCCACTGCTACCAACAAGGAACTTGGTTATAAGTACTTCAAGGCATAAAATTTCCTCCCTAGTGTCAAAGAGTTATTCAACAAAACCCGAAGGAAAAGAAAAGGAGGTCGAGTTATACAAGAAAATTGATGCCAGTTATTATGGTTACATGGATGACAAGGACAAGATCTTGGAGAAAGTTGAGTGGCCCATGGAGGAGGAGATGCAAGCCAAAGAACCCAGGAACTGACTATTGAGAAGACGATCGCAACAACAATTAAAAAGGAAAAAACAAAAATTATTTTACAATCAACTTGAAAAATTTTACACGTAAATGGGCATAATGTTGTAAGACTTGGTAAGGCATATTATCCCTAGGAAATTAATGGTAAAGTTTGGAGCTATACCTAGGTGATAGGGGGCATGCCAAATTACAAGGTACACTAAATATATATTTTGAGTGGTTAGGGCCTAGAGGTGAGCGGTGTTGGTTCACTTGGTCGCTTTGGCTAGTTTTGGTCAAGGAAACCCCAAGTCAAATTTTAAGAGGGGGTTGTTTGGTAATCTTGACTCAGTGAAAGAGTCAAAGTTACTTGGTCAATAGTGGTGGCTTTGGGCACATGGTTTTGGTTTCCCATGGTTTTGTGCCCATGGATTGCATGTAATGAAGCACTTAAAAGGCTTCAGAAGAATTCATTGTAATTTTCCATGGATGTGAGCGATGAAGGCTCACTTGGCCAACTTGGCTTTGCATGGCCAACGAACAAAATAGAATATTCTATTCGCTAGTTTTTCCCCAAATTAGGGCTTTTTAGGATAAAACTTGTGTTTTTATGTTTTGTTGTTGGTTATTTTAATCTTCTCTCAGTAAATTTAATTTTCCCTCCAGCGAATTTAACAAGCCCACCATGTCATCTTTCATAGCCCCCTTTACCGCTTTCATATTATTATTGCACGCTAATACTATAATTTAATTAAATTAGGGCCCCACCTCTACCATAAAAATTAGATTTTATAAAAATAAGACATCATTTGATTATAGATTTTGGAAACTCAACCCAACTATAGGCACTATTGTAGTTAATCTTTCTGCAACAAGCCACCCACGAGCTAGGGCTATGAATCTGAAAATATAGGCATCTTTTGAGTTGATGTAAGATGCCTATGTTTTCTCAGGCCTCGACGCATAGACGCACCATAAGTGGATGTAAGCATTTCACACAATATGAGTCATGACACCGCTCCAGGCACATGGATACATGGCCTAGCAGTACACAATATTTGATACAAATACAAACAATCATAAGCACCCGATTGCATAAAAAATAAAGTACCTCTTGATAAGAAGCCCACCTTCCAACATGACATGTGCTCCTGGAAGATGAACAAGGTAACACATGACTGATGCAGGTGGCAGAGATATGAATGGTGCATCAAATAAGCTACTAGTAGCTCTTAGGGGCTTCTAACTATCGGTCCAAAGAAATGAATAAGAAAAAAGTTTCTCCCCTGGGTCGCTCACTTTTGGTTTGCTAACAGTACCAATGAGGACAAAAATATCTACCACGAGTATGTTGCTTCTCAAAGAATGAGAGAAGAAGAATGAAAAAAGAAAGGAAAGGAGGTAGAGAAAAAAGAAAGAAAAGTGGAGAAGACACTAGAGTTGTACTAACAATGTCAAGAACCAAAAAGTTAGAGGAGGGATACTTTGGACTGATGATTAAGCAATCCTATAGCTGCAGTCTATAGGATGTACCAACCAATGCCAATATTCGAAGGAAGTGACAGGAGAAAGGAGGATGGTGACCAGTCCCATCTAGGAAGAAGTTATCTCAAGTCAGGCCCTACTTGAGACAACAATCTAAAGAGAACAAATCACTAATAAGGTGACCAAAAATATAGGAGACAAAAATTGAATAGGGAGAGAGAGGTCGAAGGAGAAAAATTGAAAAGATTAATTCTCATCATTGCTATGAATGATTAGCAAGTTATGTAAGGATTTCAAAATTTAATAAAAAACCCCTCATGCCCAATCTTTGATTCAAAGCAATGTTGCATTGATTTATTGTATGCAATATGGTAGCAAGCGGGTATGAGAAAAGAAAAATGAAATAGGAAGATTTGAAAATGAAATAGGAAATGAAATAAATACTCGTGGCTAGAACTTGATGATTTGTTGGAGTGAGGGGCACCTATGCACCATTTCCTCCCTTGCTTGATGGAATTTTTTCACTCTTGGAGGATAATCATTTTGGAGAGTTTTTATTCCCACAAGGATGGGTTATTTTGGCATTTTTATTATGCTTTTGAGCTATCTCAAGGTTAGTTAAACTATTTGTAGACTTCAAGCAAAAAAAAAATTGACTTTTCTTGTAAAATTATGGAAAAGTGACTTTGTTACCCTCATAAAATAGAGGGAAGTCACTTTCCATTATTCATCATCATCATTCACTCACTTCTTCTCTAGAGGAGGGTGACTTATCTCTTGCCTTTCTTTTTGGACGTAATATGATCATTTATAGAGAGAATTGTCTTGGGAAGGCGATTTTTGCATGGAGATACTTTTGGGATTGCTGAAGTGATTCCTGTCGGAAATGTGTAAGTTTATTGTCACATTTTCTTCCATTTTGCATGTTATATTTATGAAATTAGGGCTTCTATGAGTGCCATATTAACAAGTGCAATATATTTTCTTCAAATCTTGATTCTTGATGGCATGTAAAATAAGTTTTGCAAGAATCCATCAAAGGAACTTGGTTCATGCATCCTTTGACATAAAAATATTCCACATAGAGGAGTTGCTAGGGGTTTCTAGGTAAAGAAATTCAATCTTTCGCCCTCTCCATCCAAGGCCCTCTGTCATTGACCTTTCCGTAATTGTCTCCATTGCCCAACAAGATAAAGGCTCTAATCTAGTAGGTGTTCATCATTATAAATCTTCCTTTCTTCTTTCATTTCATGGTAACTAGGGTTGGGTTGGGTTTATCTTAAAACATGCATTTTATCACAATTTTATGTCCATGTGTTATTGCCCTATCGGAAGGGATTGCATTTAATAAATAATAAAACGAAAAATCTAGCATTAATTGAATACTTTAACCTTAAAATTAGGGCTGACTTCTTTGTATTTATTGTTGTCAAATGCATTTTCAACCATTTGAAACTGTCGTTTACTTAACCCTAGTCGCCTCTTTCATATCCTATTGGTCCTTAGTTGATCTTATTCCTTATAGGCTATTTTATAGAGCTACTGTATCCCCTCGTGTGCCTTAAATCTGCATATCTCACAAACCATAACTTAAATCAATGGAAATATGAAATTGCATTAACAACTATAGAATAATCTCCAAGTATCCCAGACTAAAATGTGTCAAATACATAAGAGGGGAGTCCATGCCTGGTTATAAGATAAATGCTTCTCTATACATGCAATAACCTTTATAACATGAGCAACACTTTATATAGAAAAGAGTGATGAAACTAGGGCTCCCCTATATCATGTGTATTGGTATATCCACCAGAAGCCCTTGCATACCTACCCAAGTCATAAACGACCAACATGGTGTCAGATTATTGTCACCAAAAGATAGTCAGATAGGAATGTAAGAGAGGACAATCGAGAAGATGGGTATTTAGAAGACAATGTGATCAACCACAAAGGGTCTAGATATACCACCTAGGTCAAACACTTCACAGAACTCATTCAAGCATGGCCAAATATAACACATGAATACAACAATGGAAACACTTTTGGCTCAAGTAGTGAATTATGATTAAAATCGAAGGTGATAAAATATCCTCTATTTACCCCTAGAGGTGAGGGTTTAACATGATCAATACCTACACTTACACAAATGCTCGAGATACATTGCAAGAGCCTATCTATGCCACACCATTATAAAAATGAGAGTCATCTTGGAGACGCCAGCAAGCTAGATTTGAGTATTGCCTTATAAGTTACCTTGAGGAGTGAAGGTGACACCAACTCTCTAGGAAGGGCAAGAGATGAACAAAAGAAAGAGGAGAAAATAAGGGAGGCAGCGACATTGTTGATGCACCATTAAAGACAAACAGTGGCAATGCCCATGCAAAGAAAGAAAGGGAATCAAAGGTGGAAGAATTCTTGAAATACCTATGAATGTATGAGGCAATAATTACACAAAGTATTAACTAGAATGCAAGTTTTGTGAGGAGTAGTGAAGGACCAGTGAAGATGAGATCTAGAAAAGCTAGTGAAACAACAAAGGCTACTACTAGAGGCAACACTAGCATGGAAAGGGGTTGAGCAGTGACAATGATAGTGAGGTATCAATTAAGTAAGAACTCCTTGACACCAATGTGTAGCTGGGTAAGGAAAGAGAAAATGAGAATGAGTCACTGGAGCTAACCCACTTCATTCTTGGGCTTCAACATAAACTACCCAACAAACCTCCTTGTAAGGAATTACACATATTCTCAATTGTTACTAATTATTCTCAATGCCATGAATTTCTTAGATGCACAAGGATCATTTCCACAAAGGTTCCTTTCCCATCATTTATCGTAGTCATGGAATGATTCTTGTTGGAAATGTGTAAGTTTATTGTCATTTTCTTCGATTTTGCATGTTATATTTTTTGAAATTAGGGTTTCGGAGTGCCATATTAAAAGGTCCAATATATTATTTTGAAATCTTGATTATTCGTGCATGTAAATTTTGTTTTGCAAGAATCCATCAAATGTACTTGCTTCATGCATCCTTTGAACTCAAAATCTTCCACATAGAGAAGTCACTAGGGGTTTCTAAGTGAAGAAATTTAATCTTCCACCCTCTTCATCCAAGGCTCTCTATCAATGACCTTTCCCTAATTTTCTCCATTCCCAAACTAGATAACGACTCTAAGCTAGTAGTATTTGCTCATTGTAAATCCCTCTTTCTTTTTTAATTTCATGGTAGCTAGGCCTAGGGTTAGTTTAAAATATGAATCTTATAGCGATTTTATGTCCATCTGTTATTTCCCTATTGGAAGGGATTGAATTTAATAAAAAACAAAAAGAAAAAGATAGCATTGATTGAATATTTTAACCTCAAAATTAGGGTTGATGTCTTGGTATTTATTGTGGTCATATGCATTTTCATCTATTTGAAACTATTGTTTACTTAACCCTAGCTTGTTGTAATATCACTAAGGGAAAATTAATAGTAAATAATCAAAGCAAAATAGACAAACACACCATAAAATCAGAAAAAACAATCAGACCATGAATTTGCATCCAAAACAATCTTGTATACTCATTTTATTAATTGGAAAGAGGTGTACAACAAGGTGCTAGAATGAGTGCACCTGGGCTTGCTCTAAGCAAGCTAGCAAAAGCCCAAAATGACCACTGAATCACCCTCCTCCAATATGCTGTAAATTCGGCCCAAGTGTTGCGTTGTAAATGCCTAAAAATGGTGTTGCTGCCTGAAATGATCTGCTGCTAGAGCCCTCTTCACTGCTCAGAAAATTCCAGTAAGTTAACCCTGAACTCTACTCAAGAAACCCAAAATAACCCATGAAGGGTTTGGCCAAAGCTTGAACCCCAAATTTCAACCCTCTTGGGCTTGACTAGCTCTCCTAATGGGTAAATCGACCCACTTGAAGATTCTGCTCTTGAATGCTCCATAAATGTGTGCAAACCCTATTAGAAGGATCCCCAAACCTTCCCTCTTGATTTCCTCCACAAACTCCCCTATCTCCACAACTTCCCAGAGTGCCTCTAGTTATGATTGTGTAGTCCATGCGCTGTTGTAACTCGACTCACTGCTGCTGGTACGAACTAAGATGAAGTAGAACTCCCTCCTTGGGTTGGCTTTCAAAGTCCACCGAAGCAAGGGCTGGGATTTCCGCTCGGAAACACCCGGTGTGCTGAACAACACATGCAGACTTGGCTCACTGCTCAAGCGTGCTCTTGTCAAAAGACAAATTCTAAAAATGATAGATGACGACCAAAAATGAGAGCCCCTCCTTCCTTTTTTCGATTTGCCTCCAAGGCTGCCCATATGGCCCCACATCGAATTTTCCTCACCAATTTCGCTCAAATGAGAGCGTACTCTCCATGTGGACCGAAATTCCTTTGTGGTGGCCCCTACACTCCACCAAAGCAACAACCTTTCCATCGAACTCTAATGTTGGGTGCTTCTCATGCCAAAAAATCGAAGGGTTCCCTAAGCCCACTTCCCCTAAGTGAAACAATGTAATACGCCAAAATTGAGCAAAATTCGATATTCACTTCGTGAAACACTAAGTAGGAATATCACACTTGCATCCTTCATAGCCTATTGGACCTTTGTTGAAATTATTCATTATAGGTTATTTTCAAGAGCTTCTATACACAATCGTGTGCCTTAAATATGAATATCTTACAAACCCCTACTTAAATCAATGGAAATATGAAACAACATGAGCAACTCTAGAATAATCTCAAAGAGTCCTACACTAAAATGTGCCACATACATAAGAGGGGAGTCCATGCTTGGGTATAAGATAAATGATTCTCTATATGTGCGACAACCTTTACAACATGAGAAACACTTTATATGAAAGATGTGAGTGAAACTACAGATCCCCTACATCATGTGTATTGGTAGATTAGCCTCAAGACCCTTGCATACCTACCCAAGTCATAAACGACCAACATGGTGTCAACTTAATATAACCAAAGGATAGTTAGATAGGAATGTAAGAGAAAGGTGATAAAATATCCTCTATCTACCACTGGATGTGAGGGGTTAACATGATATATACCTACACTTACACAAGGGCTTGAGATACAATGCATGAGCCTATTTAGGCCATGCCATATTAAAAATGAGTGATCTTGCAGATAGATCTAAGTATTGTTTTAGACGAGATAATTTAAGAGGGTTATGTTGAGGAGCGAAGGTGACACCAACTCTGTAGGAAAGGCAAGAGACAAACAAAAGCGAGAGGAGAAAATAAGGGAGGTAGTGACACTCTTGAAGCACCATTGAAGACAAATGGTGGCAATGCCCATTCAAAGAAAGAAAGGGCATCAAAGGTGGAAGAATTATTGAAATACCTATGAATGTAGGAGGCAATAATGACACAATATATCTAACTATGGTGCAAGAGTTGTGAGGATTAGTGAAGCACCAACAAAGTAAGATCTAGAAAATCTAGTACAACAACAAATGCTACAAGAGGAACCACTAGCATGGTATAGGAAAGGGGATGAGTGTCGACGATGCTAGTGAGGTATCAACGAAGAAAGAAATCCATTAACACCAGTACATAGCTGAGGAAGGAAAGAGAAAATGAGAATGAATCACTAGAGCTATCCCACTTCATTATTGGGCTCCAGTGTAGACTACCCATTAAACCTCCTTGGCAAGAATTACACATATTCTCAATTGCTACTAATTCTTCTCAATGCCATGAATTTCTTAGGCGCATAAGAATTATTTCCATAAAGGTTCCATTTCCATAATTCAATGTAGCCATGGAATGATAACAGCAAGCCTAACTACCATGGAGAGACAAAATTAGCTAGTTTATGAATATAAATATTGAAATGCAATGTAAGATGGAGATTGTAAGAAAACAATACCTACATTTATCAAATATTTTTACATGAAATGCTAGAGCCTATTTAAGGCATGCCATAATGAAAATGAGAGTCTACTTGAAGATGCTAGCAAGCTATATGTGAGTACTATAAAGCAAGAATAAAAAATTAAATAAAGGAAATGTAAAAAAAGGCATAATTAATTTGGGAACCTACTTAGGTGTGCGAACAATGCGAGCGTGGTATTCTCATTGCTGAAGCAAGATATTAATATGCATTGATAATCTTAGAGTATTTGTTGAAGTTTGATGTAAAGATGCATTCAAAGTCAAGCATGAAGGAGAGGAGAAAATTAATATGAACTTTAACAAAATCAGAACAATAAGTAATCTATGATATGCAAGCATTGAAATAAGAGACAGAGCAAAAAGTTTAACTACCGTGGAACTAAATAGCAATGAAATATGAAATTAGACAATGAAACACTATATAATAAGGAGAACACAATAGATATATACCTACATGTATCCAAGCACAAGGTGATGCAATGCAAGAAACTTGTTTATGGTGTGTCGTATGAGAGACAAGACCATGCCTAGACATCGTTAAAAACCAATTGTAAATAATGTAAAGCAATGGGCACCATAAATTAGATTAAGAAAATATAAAAAGGAAAGGAATACAAGTTAAATATAAAATTCCCATACTGACCTAATGATGTGGTGTTGTTTCCCTCATGGCATCCTCTGATGCAGCCATGTCACCTTCCTTGCCACCTTAGCCTTGTTATGTAAACTTGACTCAGTGAAGGAGTCAAAGTTACTTGTACAACAATGGTGGTTTTGGGCACATGGTTTTGGTTTCCCATGGTTTTTCTCTGATCCAAACCCCATGTTCCTTCTTTGTGGTAGGTATTCATGGCTTGCAGGTCAAATATTTGAATGTTGTTGAGTTTTTTGTGATTCCTATTGTAGAAAAACACATGGCTCAGACTATGAAAATAGCTTGAATTTTATTATATTTCTTCGATGTGGAGGCAAAAGTGATAAAATGAGTTATGGAGGAACTTCTTGCTCCTCTTGTTAGCATGGCTGCCATAGCATCACTTCTATGTTGAGAACTAGATTCTATCCACGGGATGGAGTAGAAGAAGAAGAAGAATGGCTCGTAACAAGGAGAATGGAATGTCTATGCTAAACAAGTTCTTGATATAAATGAACAAACAAAAGAAAAAGGACAAGGAGAGATGTTCATTCCTGGCCTCAGAGTGTTGCGATCTCGCAAACGCAGACAAATGCAGGCATAAGATAATTTGAGAGAATGTAGGAAAGGTTATGGGGATTCAAAACCCATAACTCAATGAACACCAACTCCAAGAACTCAACAAGATGTCATTGACGTCAAAGGGGAGGATGAGACACTAGCAACAAGACCGACACCAACTCCAAGACCTCAACAAGATGTCATTGACGTCAAAGGGGAGGATGAGACACTAGCAACAAGACCGTCCATGATGATCAAAGAAGCAGTAGGACTATTCGTGAAGTAGTATGACGATTTTTCCCTTTGCAAGGTTTCATTACATGAGGATAGGGGTGTGTTACCCACCATTTTGTGGGTGATATCCCTTGGAGAAAAAATTTCTCCAAGATTGTCCTCAGCCAGCAACTAGCAGCCCCTTGCAGTCACTAGCTATCTCATTGTGCCATTTCTCTGCCACCTGAGCCAGCCATGTGTTCCCTTGTCCATCTTCCATGATCGTGTGTTTGAAGGTGGGCTTCAAGGTATGCCTTGTTATTTGGAAATTGAGTATTGTAGTTTGCTTATCATGGACACTTCTGGGCATGGATTAATCGGGGGATTTAGCGAAAAGAATGGACTAGGTTTGTTCTCACTTCCCCTAGACCCCTTTTGGGTATTAACCTTGGATTCTAGTCCTGTGGGATCTTTTTTACCGACCATTTGGCTCTACGGATGGTATTTCATGGGAAACCCTAATTTTGGTTGCGTGGTCCCACTCCCTTATCCATGTATATTACCCTATTTCCACTCATTATTATCCCATTCATCATTTCTCCAGCCAAATTGGGGCACCTAGGGCACCCATTTACCGACAAGCTAGCCCTACAAAAAGTTCAAACTCCTAGGGTCTCCTGCATTGGTGTTTCCTCAAGCTCTCCTCCAATTTTGAAGCCATTCTAACAGTGGAGTTGGGAGAAAAGCCAAGCCCTAGCTCCGGGATCAAACTTTGCATTAGCATCCCCAAGGTTGGTACCTTATAGGATCAAACCAACACCTTGAAGTGAAAATTATTTCTTTGATCCTCTCCCCACCTTGTCTAGGGTAAGAACATCATTGGTTGATGTACTCATTCCCCCTATCCTAGACCGGGTCCACTTGGTCCCGTGTGGCCCCATTCCTTTGAAAGACAATTCTTCAAGAACCATCCGGGATACCAATTACAATAAGGATTTTAGGGATTGGGAATTTCCTTCATAATTTATATCCCATAAACCTAACCCTTGAATCCTCCTTTCATTTCCCTAGAAGACATTGTACTTTGCTTAGAAAGAAAGCAAGCCTTATCCTTCTAACTCTTCCGGTTTGGGTCACTCCACATCATTTCACTGACTTATCCTTCATCAGTGACTCCATAATATATCAAGTCTCCTCCCATCGGTGAAAGTCCGTAAATAGAAGGGAGCCTTAGCTGAGGTGACAGTGGGCTAAGTCTCCATTTGTTGCCCTTGGCCTAGCATTTCCCCTTTAGGAATCCCCTTTAGATCCCCTACTAGTTTGAGCAGTAACAGGGTGCTTGAAGTTATTTGAGTTTTTGAAGAAGAAAAAATGCCCAAAATATCTCACTAATAGCAAGGTTGTGTAGTTCTCATTGATACCTCTTCAACGCTATAGTTTTATTAGAAGAAATCCTCCCGGATGAGAAGTTATGGTCAGTTGAAAATTAGTATTAATGGGGGAAAAAATTAAAAGGAAAAAATATAGGGCCAAATCCAAAATATTAATTTGTTAAACATCGTGCAATTTTCTTGAAGATCCACCATTGGATAGGCAGATAAATGGCCACAAGCACATGGAGTTGTGCACTAGTTAACATAGTTAAAAACCATGCAAGTCTCAGATCAATCCATTGTGTCCTCAACAAATTAATGGTCAGATGAAGGAAATGATGCTCGATGTTTAACTAGTCCAAGGGGAAAAATAGGATTATGACACGAAACAAGGTTATATTAGTAGATGATGTTAGCATGTTGATGAGGAGCCACCTAAGGCTTCCACTTGTCAGACAAAAATGGAAATTTCAGCTATCTAATGAGCGTGTTTTGGGTGACATGTGGCCCACTCTAGGTATGCCACGTGGTTGTTGTGACATTGTCGATGGAATTAGCATTTGAACACTCAATGACCATGGGCATGGTCTTATGGCTTATGGAAACATTGGCTTCGGGTTTAAAAAATTGGTCTTATGGTCGATTGGGACAACCATGTGACCATAACTAGTCATGCGACTAGGAGTTGAATGCAATGGAGGAGTGGTGACACATATTCGATCAAACAATGAACGAGTTTTGATATGTTAACTATTTGTGAAAAGTTTAGTATAATGATTTGATGGTTTGGTTTGAAATCAATGTAATACATGACATGGTTTGGAGTGGTTTTGATTTTTTTCTATTCGTTGTGGAATTTTTGCTATGAATTCGTAACGGAGATATGGTCATGTCAAATTGTTGGAAGGGTTTGAAGCCATTATAATTTTGTTGTGCATGGATATCTCATATATTGAGTGGAGCATGAAGATTTGGCAAAGGTAAGTTTCGGCAAGAGTTAAAATTTAGAAAGGGAGTTCATGTGGAAATATTATATGGTGGAAGCATATAATAGAGGTTGAGTCTCATTATTGATCCATTTATATTTGGTTATGGTTATGTTTAGATGGTTCATGGCTTGTTGCTAATTGTTTTTTAACATAGTCTGGGTTCTATACATCGAATTAATCACTCAACGCATGCAATTGATTGACACGTGAAATGATTGCACGCTGCAATAAAAGGGAATCTTGATTGGCTTAGACCTTGAAACATAGATGCATGTTAAGTTGATGTAAGCATTTAACACAATATGAATCATGACCCCACTCCAGGCACGTGGATACATGGCCTAACAATACACAATACTTGATACAAATACAAGAATGCCCAAATACAAACAAGCATAAGCATCTGATTGCATAATAAATAAAGTACGTTTTGATCTGAAGCCCACCTTCCAACATGTGCTCTTGGAAGATGAGCAACGTAACACATGATTGATGTAGGTGGCAGAGGTATGAATGGCACGTCACATCGGCTACTAGTGGCTCTCAAGGGCTGCTAGCTATCAGTTTGAAGTGATGAATAAGGAAAACGTTTCTCCTATGGGCCACTCACTTTTGGTGGGTAACAATACCAATGAGGACAAAAATATCTAGCACGAGTATGTTGCTTCTCCAAGAATGAGAGAAGAAGAATGAAAAAGGAAAGGAAAGGAGGCATAGAAAAAAGAAAGAAAAGTGGAGAAGACACTAGAGTTGTACTAACAATGTCAGGAACCAAAAATTTAGAGGAGGGATACTCTGGATTGATTATTTAGCAATCCTATAGCTGCAATCTATAGGATGTACCAACCAATGCCAATATTCAAAGGATGTGATAGGAGAAAGGAGGATGGTGACTAGTCCCACCTAGGAAGAAGTTATCTCAAGTCGGTCCCTACTTGAGAAAACAATCTAAAGAGAACCAATCACTAGTGAGGTGACCAAAAATATAGGAGACAAAAATTGAATAGGGAGAGAGAAGCAGCAAGAGAAAAATGGAAAAGATTAATTCTCATCATTGCTATGAATGATTAGCAGGTTATGTAAGGATTTCCAAATTTAATAAAAATCCCTCATCCCCAATATTTGATTCAAAGCAATGTTACATGGATTTATTGTATGCAATATGCCAACAAGCATGTATGAGGAAAGAAAAATGAAGTAGGAAGATTTGAAATGAAATAAATTTCCCTGGCTAGAATTTGATGATTTGTTGGAGTGAGGGGCACCTATGGACCATTTCATCACTTGCTTGATGGAAATTGATCATTCTTGGAGGATAATCATTTTTGAGAGTTTTTATTCCCACAAGTATGGGTTATTTTGGCATTTGTATTATGCTTTTGAGCTATCTCAAGGTCAACTAAGCTATTTGTATACTTCAAGCAATTTTTTTTGGGGTTTTCTTGTAAATTTATGGAAAAGTGACTTCTTTACCCTCATAAAATAGAGGAGATTCACTTTTGATTGTTGATCATCATTCACTCACTTCTTCTTATCTAGAGGAGGGTACATTAGCTCTTATATTTCTTTTTGGATGTAATATTGTCATTTATAGATTGAATTGTCTTGTGAAGGTGTCAATTTTAGGCAACAATGGTATGTTCTATGCTTTAGAGAAATTTTACTTCAATTTTTTTATTAGCCCAATATCAATATTCAGATTAGCAATCACATCAACGTGATATTAAAATGCAAATAGAACATAAATATAAATGGTAGAAGAGAAGCCAAGACAAGAGGCCACAAGATGTGGCCCCAGCCAGGGACAAACCCCAATGTGGGGAAACCCTTGATCAAATCTTCTTTTAGTATTCAATAGTTTGACACAAAGAGATAGTACAATTTACAAATCTGATAATTTATAATAGCAACAAAAGGGCCCTAACAAAAAAGTCAATGCTGATCAACAGGGCCGATTTGACACTCAGCAAATCAATCAACTTCAGTCAACTTCAGCCCAAACAGCAAGATAAAATAGCCCTCAAAACAGTCAAATTCAGCCCAGTCAAAGTCTGGTCAAACAGCCCACCTACGGTTAGCCCTAGCTACAATCAACGCTGGTCAAAAGTCAATGTTTAGCCTCGATTTTTGTGCCCATAAATGCGGCCTGCCCAAACAGAGATAGCCCTCATAAAAATGCACTCAAAGGAGGTCAACGCTTGGTTAAACTCTCCAGAAATTCGGTGTCCTAAAATTTCAGCCTCCTAAAATTTTGCTCTCCTGAAATTTTGGCCATGTGGAGAGAGAGAGGCCCAGAAATCCGTACCCAATCAATGAGGAGAGAGAGAAAGAAGTGTGAAGATAAGTGTGTCCAAATGAGGCTAAGTAACCTTTTATTTATATGCAACGTTGAGGATGAATAGACGTGACTGTTGGGCTTCTGAGCCTACATAAGTTTGTTGGCCGACCTTGACAATTTGACCATAATCAAAATAAATTCATAACTTCATTTGTAAATGTCAGAATTAGATGATCTTAGATCAATCCTACACCTCTCGAAGAGAGGAATCCAAGAAAAATATCAATTGTCATAAATAAGATGACCCATGTGGAGTTTGGCCCTAGTTGCCAATTTTAACACTGCCTCTCAACTAGGGGGAACTCCATCTGCAAATCTGTACTATCTCTACCATCAATGGACTGCTTTGCTCTGCACTGCTCTGCTCTGCTGACCTATGAAGAAGAAGAAGTAATTGAGAATGTATCATACCATTCTCTACTGACCCGAAGTCAATCCCAATCAAAGGAGAGTGTGTCATACCACCCTTACTGACCCGAAGTCAGTTCCAATCAAAAGAGAGTGCCTCATACCACTCTTATTGACCCGAAGTCAGTTCCAATTGATACCAGATCAATATCAGTCATCCTAGCATAGGGAGTATGTTAGTACACGATGCGTCCGTCGCTAGTACTATGGTCCCTATCTTCATTTCCCTACTCATTGTCCAAATGAGAGGTACTTCCCCTGAGTCCCAAACTGTATGGGTAGGATGTCTCAACAAGAGAAGGATGAACCACTCATCCTTCCCGTATGTTGCCAAGGAGTAACGCAGGGGAAGGCTGAATCACTCACCCAGTTCACAACAAACCACTAGAGGAAGGTTGAACCAATCACCTTATGGTTTCTCATCGCTCCAAGAAGTACCCCAATCCCCCCAGAGCTCCCATAGCTCAATGTCCATCTCATACAGGTTCCTCATAAGAAGGTCTCTCCATGACTCCAAGTCGTTCTTGGAAGGCGAAGAACTTGACCTTCCCTAGGGGCTTTGTCCAAATATCAATGACCTGCTCATCCATCCCAGTGTGATGGAGCCTTATTGTTCCTCATTGTACCATATCCCGGATAAAGTGGTACCTGAGATCTATATGCTTGGGGCGATCATGAAACATGGGATTCTCTGATAATCGGATCCCACTCTGGTTGTTGCAGAGGATCACGGTGGTATCCAGCACATGTCTAAACAACTCAATGAAGAGCTTCCTCAACTAGACAGCTTCACAGGAGGCCATACTAGCAACTATGTATTCGACCTCGATGGTCTCAAGGAAACCAATTTCTGCTTCCTGCTCATCCAAGATATCGAAGCAGAACCCAAAGAAAAACGACATCCAGAAGTGCTTTTGCCATCCACCACACTGCCAGCCCAATTAGCATCAGAATAACCATGGAGACTCACAACTTCGGCAATGTATCTCAGTCCATGAGTGATTGTGCCCTGAAGATATCTCAAAAGATTCTTGGCACCAATCCAATGTATATGATGAGGCTCAACCATATATTGGCTCAATGTGTTAACTACAAAACATATGTCCGGACATGAGTTCACCAAGAACATCAATGCTCCGATGAGTTTACGATACTCGAAAGAATTTCCCAATTCAGGTCTAGCAACACTACCACATAACTTCTCCATCGGAATAGTCATAGGCTTGCAATCCACCATCCCAAATCTTTCCAATATCTTCACAACATATTTTCCTTGAGAGAGGAAAATTTCACTTGGATTTTTCCAAAACTCCAACCCTAGGAAATAGTGCATCGGTCCTAGCTCCTTCATCTCAAATTCAGAAGCCAACTCCCTCTTACATTTGTGAATGAGAGGGTCTACACCTATGAGAAAGAGGTCGTCCACATAAAGTACCAGAATGAGAGGTTTATCATTTTTAACCTTAAAGTAAAGGTTTGGATTGGATTCACTTCTAGTGAATCCCAACTTCATCAGATAGCTATCGATCCTCTCATACCAAGCCCAAGGTGTTTGCTTCAATCCATAGAGAGATTTCTTCAACTTGTATACATGAGATTCCCGATCATGGACCTCAAACCCTCAGGTTGTTCCACATAGACTTCCTCTTTGATTGAACCATGCAAGAAAGCGGTCTTGACATCCATTTGATGTAGGTTCCATCCTTGCGAGGCAACAAAGGCTATGATCGAGCGAATGGTGGTGTATCAGACAACAAGTGCAAATATCTCATCGTGATATACCTTCCTTATGAGAGAAGCCTCGAGCAACAAAGTGAGCTTTGAACTTTTTTGCACTTCCATCAACTCCATGCTTGATTTTGTAGAGCCACTTAGAGGTGACAACCGATTTATCCTGGGGCCTAGGGACCACATCTAGACATAATTCTTCATAATTGACTCGTATTCTTCATTCATAGCATCCTTCCATACTTGATGCTTCATGGCTTCTTCGAATGATGAAGGCTCATTTTGAATGATAGTGCTCATGGAGGTCAAATATCCTTGATACATGTTCAGCTTCTTGCTTTAACAGAAAGTCCACCTTGGTGTAATGTGTCTCTCGGCATCTTCGAGAGTCTCCCCAACTTCTTTGTCCTTCCTTAGGATAGGAAGGTTGTTGATCTTCCCAAGGGCCATATCTTTGTTAAAGGTGACATCATGACTTATCTCAACTTTCTTTTGACCAACCACATAAATTCTATATCCCTTAGAATTTTCACTATATCCCACAAAGATTCCTTTCTTCCTAGATGCACCCAATTTTCTTCTTTTCTCTTTCGGCACATGAAAATATACAGGACTTTCAAAAATTCTAAAATGAGAGACATCAAGTTTCTTACCAGTGAACATTTCTTCGGGAGTCTTGGATTCCAATGCTTTATGAGGGCATCGGTTTCGAACATACAATGTAGTATTTGCAGCTTCAGACCATAGGAACTTCGGAAGGCCTTGATCATCAAGCATGGCACGAACTTCTTCTACAATAGAGCAATTCTTCCTTTCAGCCACACCATTTTGCTTAGGAGTGTATGGCGTTGTAGTCTCCCTTTTATTCTCTGCAATAATCTTGGAATTCATTGGATTCGTACTCGGTCCCATTATCAGTCCTCAATATCTTGATTTTCTTCTCAGATTGGTTTTCGATCAAGGCTTTGAAGTGTCGGAACCAAGTGAACACTTCATCCTTCTTCTTCAAGAAGTAGATCTAGGTCTTGTGAGAATAATCATCCATAAAGGTGAGATAATATAAGTATCCTCCCAAAGAGTTTATGGGCATCATACCAGATATAGCGAAGTGGATCAATTGCAATATATTTGTGGTCTTGCTATTACTTGAGGGGAATGGTCCCCTTGTAAGTTTTCCTTCGGCAAATCGTGGCATACACCTTCATGATCTACTATGAACTCGGGCATACCTGTCAAAATCTGTCTCACATTGGGTAGGGCCTTATAATGAAGATGGGCAAACCTCTGGTGCCATAGTTTAGATTGTAGAGATGTGTCGCAAGACATGGCTCCCAATGGACTTCCTCCAACTTGATACAAAGAGTCAACCTTGAACCCAAGAGTAAAAGAATCTTTGAAATTTCTTTTCCAAACACGTACTTTTCCATCAACGAATGCCACCTTGAATCCTTTGTCCTCCATGGCCAAAATGGGCACCAAGTTCTTCTTGAGATCAAGTACATATAGTACTTCTTGCAAATGAATAATGTTACCTTGATTCAATTGAAGGGTAACATTCCCTACTCCCTTCACGGGATAGGTGGCATCGTCTCCTAGGATGATCTCCAAGTTTGTCTCCTTTTCTATCAGTTTAGAAAGGGCTTCCTTGTATCCGGTGAAGTGCCTTGAGGCACCACTATCAATTAGCCAATTTCCCAAAGTGTCTGGAGGAGAGGCAGTGGAGAGGGTCGATATATGATAGTACTCTTTTTGCTTATTGTTAACAACATTTGATTCTTCATACCTGGATTTCCTTGATTTATTGGAGGGTCCACCATTTCCTTAATGTCCTGCATTCCTTTTTCCTTTTCCATTGGACCTGCCATTCCTTTGATCATTGTTTTTGAAATTGCCCCTGGAATGATTTTGATCATCATCATGCGATGTGTCCCTTCTATTTGGACACTTCCTTGCATAGTGGAAAAAATTATTGCAAACAAAGCACCTGCCCTTCTGTCCTCCCTTAGATCCAAGCTTCCATGGAAATAACCTTTAGACCCTGCATTATTTATCCTTTTGGCATGAGCAGGGAATGTAGTGGGGTTGCTTCTATTAGAAGGCATTTCTTGCTCCGCCATTCTTGTTTCTTCTTGAATGCATCTCGACATCAATTCTTCAAACCCTGGAATTTGATCATTGTTGAGGACAATGGTTTTAAACACATACCACTCAAGCGAGAGTCCTCCAAGGGTGGTGAGAGTAAGTTACCTATCAGGAATGACTTCTCTAATTAAGAGTAGATCATTCTTGATCTCAGTAATCCTCAAGAAATAAGATTGAATATCCTCGTCCTTTCCCTTCTTAATATCCTTCAACTTAATCTTGAGAAATAGAATTTTATTAGCATTACTAAGCTTGAACATGCTGACCAACCTATCGTAGATCTCCTTGGAGGTCTTCAATTCGAAGATGTAGGCCACCAGATGCTTGTCAATGGAATCCCTGATAATCTTCTATGCTTTGACTTCAATCCTATTGTACTTGGTCTTTGCAGCAGCCGGTGCATTTGAAGGAGGTTCAAGGATTTTACCTTGCACATATTCCATCACTTCTTTTTCTCCCAAGGTCAAATCAAGAGACATCTTCCATCCATGATAGTCAGATTTATCATGGAGTTTGTCTTCAGCTGGGAAGTAGGATGAGGAACCCATTGAACCTTTTGTCCTTGTCCAATTGTCTTTGGTGATTGCTCTTTCACTCTTGCTTGAGCTTTGTCTTCACCTCAGCTCTAATACCATGTTAATTTTAGGCAACAATGGTATGTTCTATACTTTAGAGCAATTTTACTTCAATTTCTCTATTAGCCCAGTATCAATACTCAGACTAGCAATCACATCAACATGATAGTAAAATGTAGATAGAACATAAACATAAATAGTAGAAGATAAGCCAAGACAAGAGGACACGAGATGTAGCACTAGCCAGGGACAAACCCCAATGTGGGGAAACCCTTGATCAAATCTTCTTTTAGTCTTCAATAGTTCAGCACAGAGAGAGTACAATTTACAAATCTGATAATTTATAACAGCAGTAAAAGAGCCCTAACAAGTGATGTCAATGTTGGTCAATAGGGTAGATTTGAACCTCAACAAATCGGTCAACTTCAGTCAACTTCAGCCTCCAAACAGCAAGATAAAACAACCCTCAAAACAGTCAAATTCAACCCAATCAAAGTCTGGTCAAACAACCCACCTATGGTCAGCCCTAGTTGCAGTCAATGCTAGTCAACAGTTAACGTTTAGCCTCAAATTTTGTGCCCATAAATGTGACCTGCCCAAACAGAGATAGACCTCACCAAAAGGCAGTCTAAGGAGGTCAACGCATGCTGGTCAATGCTTGTTCAAACTGTCCAGAAATTTGGTCTCCTAAAATTTCAGCCTCCTGAAATTTCGCTCTCCTGAAATTTCGGCCTCCAGAAATTTTGTTCTCCTGAAATTTCGAGCATGTGGAGAGAGAGAGAAGTGTGAAGATGAGTGTGTCCAAATGAGGCTAAGTCACCTTCTATTTATATGCAACGTTGAGGATGAATAGACATGACTGTTGGGTTTCTAAGCCTACATAAGTTTGTTGGCCAACCTTGACAATTTGACCATAATCAAAATAAATTCATAACTTCATTTGTACATGTTAGAATCAGATGATCTTTAGATCAATCGTACACCTCTCAGAGAGAGGAATCCATGAAAAATATCAATTGTCATAAATAAGATGACCCATGTGGTGTTTGGCCCTAGTTTCGAATTTTAACATAAGTAGATTTTTGCATGGAGAGACTTTTGGTATTGACGAAATGATTCCTATTGGAAATGTGTAAATTTATTGTCACATTTTCTTCCATTTTGCATGCTATATTTCTGAAATTAAATTTTCTATGAATGCCATATTACCAAGTGCAATATATTTTCATGAAATCTTGATTCTTGATGGCATGTAAAATTTGTTTTGGAAGAGTCCATCAAAGGAGCTTGATTCATGCATCCTTTGACATCGAAATATTCCACATAGTGATGTCACTAGTCATTTCTAATTGAAGAAATTCAATCTTTCACCCTTTTCATCCAAGGCCCTCTGTCATTGACCTTTCACTAATTGTCTCCATTGCCTAACTATAGAACGGCTCTAAACTAATAGGTGTTCATGATTATAAATCTTCCTTTCATCTTTAATTTCAAGGTAACTAGGGTTGGGTTGGGTTTAGCTTAAAATATGCATTTTATCACAATTTTATGTCCATACATTATTGCCCTATTGGAAGGGATTGCATTTAATAAATAAAAAAGGAAAAATTTAGCATTAATTGAATACCTTAACCTTAAAATTAGGGCTGATGTCTTGGTATTCATTGTTGTCATATCTATTTTCATCCATTTGAAACTATTGTTTACTTAACCCTAGCTTGCCTCCTTCATATATTATTGTTCCTTTGATGATATTATTCCTTATAGGCTATTTTCTAGAGCTACTATATCCCATCGTGTGCCTTAAATCTGCATATCTCACAAACCCTAACTTAAATCAATGGAAATATGAAATTGCATGAACAACTATAGAATAATCTCCAAGTATCCCAGACTAAAATGTGCCAAATACATAAGAGGGGGGTCCATGCCTAGGTATAAGAAAAATGTTTTTCTATACATGCGACAACCTTTATAACATGAGAAACAGTTTATATAGAAAGGAGTGATGAAACTAGGGCTCCCCTAGATCATGTGTATTGGTAGATCCACCTAAAGGCCCTTGCATACCTACCCAAGTCATAAACAACCAACATGGTGTCAAATTAATGTGACCAAAAGATAGTCAGATAGGAATGTAAGAGAGGACTATCTTGAAGATGGGTATTCAAAAGACAATGTGATCGACTGCAAAGGGCCTAGATATACCACCTAGGTTAAACACTTCACAGAACTCATTCAAGCATGGCCCAATATAATACATGAATACAACAAGGAGAACACTTTTGGCTCAAGTAGTGAATTATGATTAAAATCAAATGTGTTAAAATATCCTTTAGTTATGCCTAGAGGTAAGGGGTTAACATGATCAATACCTACACTTACACAAGTGCTTGTGATACATTACAAGAGCTTATTTATACCACGCCATTATAAAAATGAGAGTCATCTTGGAGATGCCAACAAGCTAGATTTGAATATTGCCTTACAATTTTATAGGGTTACCTTGAGGAGTGAAGGTGACACCAACTCTCTAGGAAGGGCAAGAGATGAAAAAACAAAGGGGAGAAAATAAGGGAGGCAATGACACTGTTGATGCACCATTAAAGACAAACGGTGGAAATGCCCATGCAAAGAAAGAAAGGGCATCAAAGGTGGAAGAATTCTTGAAATACCTGTGCATTTTCAGCTATTTGAAACTATTGTTTACTTAACCCTAGCTTGCCTCCTTCATAGCCTATTGGACCTCTGCTGATCTTATTCATTATAGTCTATTTTCAAGAGCTGCTATATACCGTCATGTGCCTTAAATTTTCTTAAATCGATGGAAATATGAAACAACATGAGCAACTATTTAATAATCTCAAAGACTCCTACACTTAAATGTGCCAAATACATAAGAAGGGAGTCCATGCTTGGGTATAAGATAAATTTTAATATTCTAATGGAAAAATTAAGTGGATAACAGTAACATAAGAGGAGGGTCCATGCCTGGGTATAAGTTAAATGTTTCTCTATACATGCGGCAACCTTTATAACATGAGAAACACTTTATATAGAAAGGAGTGATGAAACTAGGGCTCCCCTAGATCATGTGTATTGGTAGATCCACCTAAAGACCCTTGCATACCTACCCAAGTCATAAATGACCAACATGGTGTCAAATTAATGTCACCAAAAGATAGTCAAATAGGAATGTAAGAGAGGACTATGTTGAAGATGGGTATTCAAAAGACAACGTGATCGACCACAAAGGGTCTAGATATACCACCTAGGTCAAACACTTCATAGAACTCATTCCTCGCTAAGAGGGAGTGTTGATTTCTGGTAGCATCGAATGTGCTCTAAGCCTCAAAATTTGAAGGGAGGCTTGGACACATGTATTCTAGAATACCTAGAAATCATTTTGGGAAATTCCACCCAGAGACAATTTTATTAAAATAATTAATTATTTTTAATGGATGCCTAAGTCTAAACTTAGGAAATTAAAATAATTAAAGGGTATTAATCAAACTGAGGGCGAAACTTCTAAAAGAAGAAGGAGATCGAGTCCAAATGATCTGAGCCATTGATTAGAATCTAATATGGGCCATTGATTACTCAACTGGAGGATTATAAGAAGGACTTTGATGGGTATTTGGAAAACACATCGGAGAGAGATCAAGATATTGATTTTCTTAGAGAGGGCAGCGCAAAAGTTTCTAGAGAATCGATCAAGGTGATTTCTTGCAGTGAGGGGCAAGGATAGTAGATTGGAGGAAGCTTTCCAGATCTGGGGAGTGCAAGGCAGAGACGAGATTCAGTGCAGGAAGTCGGGGTGTGAGACCAGAAGGCCTCGAGATCAAATTTCCAGTAAGTAGGAGGTCAGCAGAGGGATTGACGTAGAGCCCAGCCAGAGTGACGCAGTTCTGCGTAGGGTTGACGCAGAAGCTACGCAGAGGTAGCGTGGGGCCAGTCAGCAAGCCCTTAATCAAAATCAAATCTCCCAGAACAGTGTGATATTTCTCTCACTAACCTTTTGCCAGTTTCTCTCTGTATCGGATAGCCAGTTGGGCATCCAATGAATTGTATCCAGAAAACTACTACTTAATAATACAAACCCTCAGTTGTTGCAACGGTTTTCCCGCATTGGGTTTTTTGGGGACATTTGTCCAAAAATAACGGTGTCATGTGTTGTGTATTTCTTTCTTGCTCAGTTTCTTGTTTCCACATTTAATTTAATTGGTGAAGGCTGCAGTGTATTAGTTTCAATATTTGTTGTAGGATGCAGTAAATAATTTGTTCAGTAATTTAACAAATAGAAGATACTTAATCAGTTGCTGCAGTAGAAATTTGGGTCTCCAAATTTTCACAACACCAACTCTCTACGAAGGGAAAGAGACAAACAAAAGCGATTGGAGAAAATAAGGGAGACAGTGACACTGTTGAAGCACCATTGAAGACAAATGGTGGCAATGCCCATGCAAAGAAAGTAAGGTCATCAAAGGTGGAAGAGTTCTTGAAATACCTATGAATGTAGGAGGCAATAACGACAAAATGTATCTAACTATGGTGCAAGTGTTGTGAGGACTAGTGAAGCACCAACAAAGATGAGATCTAGAAAAACTAGCACAACAACAAATGCTACAAGAGGCAACACTAGCATGGAACAGGAAAGGGGATGAGTTTTGACGATGCTAGTGAGGTATCAATGAAGAAAGAAATCCTTAACACCAGTACATAGCTGGGGAAGGAAAGACAAAATGAGAATGAGTCACTCGAGCTATCCCACTTCATTATTGGGTTGCAACGTAGACTACCCATCAAACCTTCTTGCTGGGAATTACACATATTCTCAATTGTTACTAATTCTTCTCAATGCCATGAATTTCTTAAACGCATAAGAATTATTTCCACAAAGGTTCCATTTCCATAATTCAATTCAATGTAGCCATGGTATGATAGAAACAAGCCTAACTACCATGGAGAGAGAATATTAGCTAGTATATGAAAATAAATGTCAAGATGCAATATAAGAAAACAATACCTGCACTTACCTAAGAGTTTTACATGCAATGCTAGAGCTATAACACCCTCCTCCCACCTTTACCCAAGCTAACCGGTCCACCGGGGTAAACATGTGATGAAGAGTTACTATGATATGATTCAACTCCCCAAGTATAGTTAAGGAAGTGGAATCGACTAAACGAAACCAAACTGACCTTCCTAAGGAGCTACAAAACCTTCAAGAGCCAACCAACCCCTCCAGGTGTCCAACCCCTGAGAGAACTTGATGTTTTGTTGAACTAGATCCCCAATCGCTCTTATAACAAGCCTTCCCTGTGACTGAGACCCTCCAGTCGCTCCCATAGAAAGGTCTCCATGCGACTGTGGCCTTTGTCAAGCAGTTCTATGCCAGCGACCTCGGATTCTGAGCCACTTTTTCAAGGCTAGGACTCAGGCCTCTGCCTAGGACTTCATGAAACTTCCAGAAATGATAAATAACATTGAGACAAGGCTACTAACACAAAAAATTGAACAAGGGCTTGATTAAGGCACTGATCTACCAAAAGGTGATCACCAAAAATCACATTCTTTCACCTTCTTCTAGGTCCAGCTAAGTTGGGGCACCTAGGGCATCAATTTACCGACAAGCTAGCCCTCCAAAAAGTTCAATCTCCTAAGGTCTCCTGCGCTGGTGTTTCCTCAAGCTCTCCTCCAATTTTGAAGCCATTCCGTCGGTGGATTTGGGAGAAAAGCCAAGCCCTAGCTCTGGGATCAAACTTTGCATTAGCATCCTCAAGGATGGTACCTCATAGGATCAAACCAACACCTTCAAGTGAAAATTGTTTCTTTGATCCTCTCCCCACCTTGTCTAGGTTAAGAACATCATTGGTTGTTGTACTCATTCCCCCTATCCTAGACCGGGTCCACTTGGTCCCGTGTGGCCCAATTCCTTTGAAAGACAATTCTTCAAGAACCATCTGGGATACCAATTACAATAAGGATTTTAGGGATTGGGAATTTCCTTCATAAGTTATATCCCATAAACCTAACCCTTGAATCCTCCTTTCATTTCCCTAGAAGACATTGTACTTTGCTTAGAAAGCAAGCAAGCCTTATCCTTCTAACTCTTCCGGGAAAGGGATTATTTGGGTCACTCCACATCATTTTGATGACTTATCCTTCATCAGGGACTCCATAATATATTGGGTCTCCTCCCATCAGTGATCCCCTTTAGGTCCCCTACTAGTTTGAGCGGTAACAGGGTGCTTGAATTTATTTTAGTTTTTGAAGAAAAAATGCCCAAAATATCTCACTAATAGCATGGTTGCGTAGTTCTCATCGATACCTCTTCAATCCTATATTTTTCTTAGAAAAAATCCTCCCGAGTGAGAAGTTATGGCCAGTTGAAAATTAGTATTAATCAGGGCAAAAATTAAAAGGAAAAACTATAGGGCCAAACCCAAAATATTAATTTGTTAAACATCGTGCAAGTTTCTTGAAGATCCACCATTGGATAGGCAGATCAATGGCCACAAGCACATGGAGTTGTGCATTAGTTAACATAGTTAAAAACCATGCAAGTCTCAGATCAATCCACTGTGTCCTCAACAAATTAATGGTCAGATGAAGGAAATGATG
This sequence comes from Pinus tabuliformis, assembly GCA_031772625.1. NCBI lineage: Eukaryota > Viridiplantae > Streptophyta > Pinopsida > Pinales > Pinaceae > Pinus > Pinus tabuliformis. The sequence goes on along the minus strand of CM062807.1, from coordinate 832,010,821 downwards.
CTTGATGTTTAACCAGTCCAAGCAGACCAATAGGATTATGACACGTGGCAAGGTTATATTAGTAGACGATGTTAGCATGTCGACGAGGAGCCACCCGAGGCTGCCACTTGTCAGACAAAAATGGCAATTTCAGCTATCTAATGAGCGTGTTTTGGGTGACATGTGGCCCCCTCTAGGTATGCCACGTGGTTGTTGTGACATTTTGGATTTAAGACTTTTGTGGTTAATATCTTCTAACTTAGAAACCGGAGAACCCACAGTAAAAACCATTTTCTGTCAACGTTTCAAATCCCAACAGGGATCCATCATCAGGACTATTATTGAATGATGATAGAGAAGAGCTCGAAAGTGAGATATAAATAGTAATGAGGTAAGTTGTTAAGACATTAATAATTAATATTTAGATAAAAAATAAATAAATAAAAATAAAAACAAAAATTAATCCTTAATATCATTAATAATAATTAGGTAGTAAATAAAATTATAATATGTATTATTATTAATAATTATCAATGATGACTATTAAGTGTCAGTGTTATCATATTAGAATTAACATTTATTATTATTATTTATAAGTAACTATTAATAAAAATTAATTAATAATTTTGTATTATAATATTTATTACTAAGTATTAATTATTATCATTACTATTTATATCTCACTTTCGAGCTCTTCTCTATCATCATTCAATAATAGCCCTGATGATGGATCCCTGTTGGGATTTGAAACGTTGACAGAAAATGGTTTTTACTGTGGGTTCTCTGGTTTCTATGTTGTGACATTGTCGATGGCATTAGCATTTTGACACTCAATGATTCTTGGGTCTAGGTCATATGGGCATGGTCTTATGGCTTATGGAAACGTTGGCTCCGGGTTTAAAAAGTTGGTCTTATGGTCGATTGGGACAACCATGTGACCATAACAAGTCATGCGACTACGAGTTGAATGCAATGGAGGAGCGGCGACACATATTCGATCGAACAATGAACGAGTTTTGATATGTTAACTATTTGTGAAAAGTTCGGTACAATGATCTGATGGTTTGGTTTGAAATCAATGTAATACATGACATGGTTTGGAGTGGTTTTGATTTTTTTCTATTCGTTGTGGAATTTTGGCTATGAATTCGTAACGGAGATCTGGTCATGTCAACTCGTTGGAAGGGTTTGAAGCCATTATAATTTTGTTGCGCATGTTTTGAATATGGAGTGTAATCTCTTTCATGTGGAGGTCTTGTGACAATATTATGATTTGGTTTCATTACAACCCATCAACAAACTAGCAGAGATCTCATATATTGAGCGGAGCACGAAGTTTTGGCAGAGGTAAGTTTCGGCAAGAGTTTAAATTTAGAAAGGGAGTTCATATGGAAATATTATATGGTGGAAGCATATAATAGAGGTCGAGTCTCATTATTGATCCAGTTATATTTGGTTATGGTTATGTTTAGATAGTTCATGGCTTGTTGCTAATTTTTTTTTAACATAGTCTGGGTTCTATACATCGAATTAATCACTCAATGCATGCAATCGATTGACACGAGAAATGATTGCACGATGCAATAATAGGGAATCCTGATTGGCTTAGACCTTGACACATAGACGCACCATAAGTTGATGTAAGCATTTAACACAATATGAATCATGACCCCACTCCAGGCACGTGGATACATGGCCTAACAGTACACAAGACTTGATACAAATACAAGAATGCCCAAATACAAACAAGCATAAGCACCCGATTGCATAATAAATAAAGTACCTTTTGATGAGAAGCCCACCTTCCAACATGTGCTCTTGGAAGATGAGTGAGGTAACACATGACTGATGTAGGTGGCAGAGGTATGAATGGCACGTCACATCAGCTACTAGTGGCTCTCAGGGGCTGCTAGCTATCGGTTCGAAGAGATGAATAAGGAAAAAGTTTCTCCTATGGGCCACTCACTTTTGGTGGGTAACAGTACCAATGAGGACAAAAATATCTAGCACGCGTATGTTGCTTCTCAAAGAATGAGAGAAGAAGAATGAAAAAGCAAAGGAAAGGAGGCAGAGAAAAAAGAAAGAAAAGTGGAGAAGACACTAGAGTTGTACTAGCAATGTCAGGAACCAAAACTTTAGAGGAGGGATACTCTGGATTGATGATTACACAATCCTATAGCTGCAGTCTATAGGATGTACCAACCAATGCCAATATTCAAAGGAAGTGACAGGAGAAAGGAGGATGGTAACCAGTCCCATCTAGGAAGAAGTTATCTCAAGTCGGGCCCTACTTGAGACAACAATCTAAAGAGAACCAATCACTAGTGAGGTGACCAAAAATATAGGAGACAAAAATTGAATAGGGAGAGAGAGGCAGAAGGAGAAAAATGGAAAAGATTAATTCTCATCATTGCTATGAATGATTAGCAGGTTATGTAAGGATTTCCAAATCTAATAAAAAATCCCTCATCCCCAATCTTTGATTCAAAGCAATGTTACATGGATTTATTGTATGCAATATGCCAGCAAGCGAGTATGAGCAAAGAAAAATGAAATAGGAAGATTTGAAAATGAAATAAATATCCCTGGCTAGAATTTGATGACTTGTTGGAGTGAGGGGCACCTATGAACCATTTCATCACTTGCTTGATGCAAATTGATCATTCTTGGAGGTTAATCATTTTGGAGAGTTTTTATTCCCACAAGTATGGGTTATTTTGGCATTTTTATTATGCTTTTGAGCTATCTCAAGATCGGCTAACATATTTGTATACTTCTGTAATGTCCCTTCTGAAATTAAATTGTTACAGGTTTATTTATTCTACAATTTTGACAATTTGGGAGGCCATGGGACCCATGTGATTTTTGGGAAAGACTTGGGAAGGGAAAAGGGGCTGAAATGTTTTGTTGGCATAGCATGGGGGCCACCCACATGAGGAAATACGCACCACCTTAGAGGGAAGTTCGAATGACTAAGGAGGGAAAGTGAAATTGCTAGTTGGAGGGGGCCCACATGGGAAAAGAGGCCCACGAATTATAAATAGAGGAGGCTCAGCCTCATTTGGCATCTTTTGGACATATTGAACTCACTCTTAGTTGCTCTAGCTGCTTAGCTAGGTCACCCGTTGTTTAGCACGAGTTCTCCAAGCAGATAACTCACCCTCTCTTCGGTGGACCACGAGTGCCACCCTAGTGAGGTTTCTTTCTATCATTCCGGGAGATTGCAGGTGGATATTCAGAGCTCCCAACACAGCCATCATTCAGTCAGTGCGTACTCCAGAAAGACGCAGTAGTGGAATACGCAGGAGATCATTCAGTGGCCTTCCGAGGAGCAATTGTCGGAGGAGTTTTGGAGAAGGAAGTACAGGGGAAGACTAGCCTTTAGGAGGATTTTGGGAGCTGGAGATTTCTGTTTGGGAGCAGTGTGATTGCCAACACTCAGGACCAGTGCAGGAATTCATCACTGGGCACACGTGGGGGATTCGTGGGTCAGTTGTGGAGCGAGTATTTGCCGAGAGAGATAAGGGGAAGTTCGGGGAAGATTATCTCAGCCATTTTGGTGTGTTTTGGAGGGCTTATTATGGATTTACAGGCAGGTCGTACACTTCAGCAATTGGAGGAGGGCATGACTCTTGGGAGGACGAATTTCCGAGGTCAAAACCAGGCCAAACACTTTCTGGGTTTTGGTTGAGGAGCTTGGGGCTAATTTTGCAGAATTTTCCCGGCAGATCTGAGGGGTCAAACAGGGATCCCAACTCAGCTAGAAGCTAGAGGAGCTAGGGGGAATTCGAGCCAAAATTTCGACGTCAACATTTGGCCAATTCCTTCATGGGTTGTTCTGTGTATTTGGTGGAGAGGCCCAGGTTAATTTCCCGGAATTTTCTGAGCATCGGAGGTGGGGTTTCCAACAGCATCTGCGCAGCAGACAACACAATTTCACTAGGGCAGCGTAGGGCATCATTGTAGCAGTGATTTGTGCCATCTGGGCTTGACATATTACCACCTGGGCTTGATCACGCTTGCCATTGAGGCAAGCCCAGGTGCACCACTTCCACATTATTGTACTTTTCTCCTAGATTATAATAAAATGGCTCAGCCATTGGTTATTCCTGGACATTTTATGGGTGTGCACTGAATGTTTCAATATTATGGTGTTGTTTTTATTGTTTGCTTTGCATAGCACTATTTTTCCTAGTTTGAAACATTACAACTTCAACAAATTTTTTTTGGGATTTTCTTGTAAAATTATGAAAAAGTGACATATTTACCCTCATAAAATAGAGGGGAGTCACTTTCGATTGTTGATCATCATTCACTCACTTCTTCTTCTCTAGAGGAGGGTACATTAGCTCTTATCTTTCTTTTTGGATGTAATATGATCATTTATAGATCGAATTGTCTTGTGAAGGAGATTTTTGCATGGACAGACTTTTGGTATTCACGAAGTGATTCCTATTGGAAATGTGTAAGTTTATTGTCACATTTTCTTCCATTTTGCATGCTATATTTCTGAAATTAGGTCTTCTATGAATGCCATATTAACAAGTGCAATATATTTTCTTGAAATCTTGATCCTTGATGGCATGTAAAATTTGTTTTGCAAGAGTCCATCAAAGGAACTTGATTCATGCATCCTTTGACATCAAAATATTCCATATAGTGAAGTCACTAGTCATTTCTAATTGAAGAAATTCAATCTTTCACCCTCTTCATCCAAGGCCCTCTGTCATTGACCTTTCACTAATTGTCTCCATTGCCTAACTAGATAAAGGCTCTAAACTAATAGGTGTTCATGATTATAAATCTTCCTTTCTTCTTTAATTTCATGGTAACTAGGGTTGGTTTGGGTTTAGCTTAAAATATACATTTAATCACAATTTTATGTCCATACGTTATTGCCCTATTGGAAGGGATTGCATTTAATAAATAATAAAAGGAAAAATCTAGCATTAATTGAATATTTTAACCTTAAAATTAGGGCTGATGTCTTGGTATTTATTGTTGTCATATGCATTTTCAGCCATTTGAAACTATTGTTTACTTAACCCTAGCTTGCCTCGTTCATATCCTATTGTTCCTTTGATGATCTTATTCCTTATAGGCTATTTTCTAGAGCTATTATATCCCATCGTGTGCCTTAAATCTGCATATCTCACAAACCCTAACTTAAATCAATGGAAATATGAAATTGCATGAACAACTATAGAATAATCTCCAAGTATCCCAGACTAAAATGTGCCAAATACATAAGAGGGCAGTCCATGCCTGGGTATAAGAAAAATGTTTTTCTATACATGCGACAACCTTTATAACATGAGAAACACTTTATATAGAAAGGAGTGATGAAACTAGGGCTCCCCTAGATCATGTGTATTGGTAGATCCACCTAAAGGCCCTTGCATACCTACACAAGTCATAAACAACCAACATGGTGTCAAATTAATGTGACCAAAAGATAGATAGGTATGTAAGAGAGGACTATCTTGAAGATGGGTATTCAAAAGACAATGTGATCGACCGCAAAGGGCCTAGATATACCACCTAGGTTAAACACTTCACAAAACTCATTCAAGCATGGCCCAATATAATACATGAATACAACAAGGAGAACACTTTTGGCTCAAGTAGTGAATTATGATTAAAATCAAATGTGTTAAAATATCCTTTAGTTACGCCTAGAGGTAAGGGGTTAACATGATCAATACCTACACTTACACAAGCGCTTGCGATACATTACAAGAGCTTATTTATACCACGCCATTATAAAAATGAGAGTCATCTTGGAGATGCCAACAAGCTAGATTTGAATATTGCCTTACAATTTTATAGGGTTACCTTGAGGAGTGAAGGTGACACCAACTCTCTAGGAAGGGCAAGAGATGAAAAAAAGAAAGAGGAGAAAATAAGGGAGGCAGTGACACTGTTGATGCACCATTAAAGACAAACGGTGGAAATGCCCATGCAAAGAAAGAAAGGGCATCAAAGGTGGAAGAATTCTTGAAATACCTGTGCATTTTCAGCTATTTGAAACTATTGTTTACTTAACCCTAGCTTGCCTCCTTCATAGCCTATTGGACCTCTGCTGATCTTATTCATTATAGTCTATTTTCAAGAGCTGCTATATACCATCATGTGCCTTAAATTTGCATATCTTACAAACCCTAACTTAAATCGATGGAAATATGAAACAACATGAGCAACTATTTAATAATCTCAAAGAGTCCTACACTTAAAAGTGCCAAATACATAAGAAGGGAGTCCATGCTTGGGTATAAGATAAATTGTAATATTCTAATGGAAAAATTAAGTGGATAACAGTAACATAAGAGGAGGGTCCATGCCTGGGTATAAGTTAAATGTTTCTCTATACATGCGACAACCTTTATAACATGAGAAACACTTTATATAGAAAGGAGTGATGAAACTAGGGCTCCCCTAGATCATGTGTATTGGTAGATCCACCTAAAGACCCTTGCATACCTACCCAAGTCATAAACGACCAACATGGTGTCAAATTCATGTCACCAAAAGATAGTCAAATAGGAATGTAAGAGAGGACTATCTTGAAGACGGGTATTCAAAAGACAATGCGATCAACCATAGAGAGTCTAGATATACCACCTAAGTCAAACACTTCACAAAACTCATTCAAGCATGGGCCAATATAATACATGAATACAAAAATGGTGACACTTTTGGCTCAAATAGTGAATTATGATTAAAATCAAATGTAATAAAATATCCTCCAGTTACCCCTAGAGGTGAGGGGTAACTAGAGGATACACTTACGCAAGTTCTTGAGATACACTGCAAGAGCCTATCTATGCCATGCCATTATAAAAATGAGATTCATGTTGGAGATGCTAGCAAGCTAGATTTGAGTATTTCCTTATAATTTTATTGGGTTACTTTTAGAAGTGAAAGTGACATCAACTCTCTAGGAAGGGCAAGAGATGAACAAAAGAAAGAGGAGAAAATAAGGGAAGCATTGACACTGTTAATGCATGATTAAAGACAAATGGTGGCAATGCCAATGCAATGAAAAAATGGGCATAAAAGGTGGAAGAATTCTTGAAATACCTATGAATGTAGGAGTTAATAATTAGACAAAGTATTTAACTAGGTTGGAAGAGTTGTAAGAACTAGTGAAACACTAATGAAGATGAGATCTAGAAATTCTAGTGCAACAACAAAGGCTACTAGAGGAAACACAAGCATGGAAAGGAGGTGAGCAGTGACAATGATAGTGAGGTATCAATGAAGAAAGAAATCCTTGACACCAATGCATGGTTGGGTAAGGAAAGAGAAAACAAGAATGAGTCGCTCCAGCTATCCCACTTCATTCTTGGGCTCTAACATAGACAACCCAACAAACCCTCTTGCAAGGAATTACACATATTCTCAGTGGTTACTAATTATTCACAATACCATGGATTTCTTAGATGCACAAGAATCATTTCCACAAAGGCTCCATTCCCATCATTTCTTTGCTATATGGTTCTCCATTTCTTCCTTCATTCTTGCTGCTTCACATGATTGGGCCTTAAGTGAGGTGATTTTTTATTTTAATTTGGTGATGTCTTCATCCTTTTATTCTAGTTGGCATATCATGGCATTTCTTTCCTTTTCAGCTTCATCAACTTCTCCTTCTAGGAGAGTCAAAACTTTCATCATGCTTTCAGCTCTTTGTGCTTGTTTCTTTGCTTCTTCCAATTGAAATTTAAGGGAGAAAACCTCTTCCTTGTATTGACCAATTTTTTATTCAAGTTTGTTCAAGTCTCCATGTCTTTGTTCAATATGGCTTGACAAAGTTTCTTCCCTTTTCTTTGCTTTATCTAACTGATTTTTCATGGATATGACTTCTTCATGATGCCTTTTCTTGTTTTGATGCAATTCCTCCTTTAGCTTGTTGAAAATGGCAACAAGAAATGCTAAAAATAGAAGTGCTAAAAATAGCACTGCCAAAAATAGCAATTTGAGTACCAGTGTTGGATTGGGCAACAGGGAATGAAAAATGGAAGTGCTAAAAATAGAACTTAATGGATTCCTATTTTAGTCAGTCCCTGGACTAAAATAGGAAGTAAAATTCGAATTTAATATTAACAACAGTTTGAAAATTAATTAATTAATTCATCTTGAGTTAATTAGTTAAGGAAAATCAAACTTGAAGTCTATGTGAGGACATGCAACAGTTTATCTATTAATTGAGGAATTTATCCATCAGTTAAAGAGATAAGGATAAGTTGTAATATTGAGTTGTAATTAGTTGACTTAGTTTAACTTAGTCAAGTCTAGTTAGATTAATTTAACAATTTGTTAAATTAATGAGAGTTCAGTTAGTTAATGCTTGCATGCATGTAATTACTGTATTTCAGATAACTGAGTATTCACTCATGAATAACTCATGCATGTCAGTTCAGATAGAGACCCAGTTGAGATCAAAGGAGGGACAATGTACTATCAGTTGGATGGATTTTTCCTATAAAAGAAAATCATCCAAGCAGAAGGATTAAGGTTCCTTGAGGATTGTGCAATTTTAGAGGGCGTGAGATTAGTGTTACACTTGGTAATAGGAGGATCACCCAGGAAAAACTGCGCAAGGAAATAGGAGGCTTGGAGGGCAGAGGAGAAGGCTTAGGAGAAGTCTTGATTGCCTGTGAGCATCCAAGAGGATTTCACTGAGAACTGGCTAACTGTGAGAGCTTGTTAAATTATGGTATGTCTATGCTTATAACAATTTACTTCTTTTTCTTATTATATTCCACCGATTAGCAATCACATGTACATAAAGTAAAGTGCAGATAGAACATTAAACGATCGACAGAAAACAAGCCAAGACAAGAGACACAAGATGTGGTGGCTAGCCAGGGACAAACCCCACAATGTGTGGGGAAACCCTTTGATCAAATCTTCTTTTATCTTCAATAATTCAGCAGAGAGAAATAGTACAATAAATCTGATTCATATCAGCAGTAGCAAACCCTAGATCAGTAGCATCAACATTAGCAGCTTCATTATCAAACTAGGGCAGACCATATCTCACAAACCGACAGTCGAATTGACTTCATTCCACCACCAAAAGTTTCAGCTTCCAGAGGAGGTTCAGATGAACCTACAACGCAGTTCAGATGAGGAGATCTTCTAGGCCACACAAGTCAATCTTTACTTTTGCAGTTGCAGCTTCAGTTTCAGCAGTTTCCGGCTTCAAACTAGGGCAGTCGATATCTTGCAAACCGTTCGTCGAATTGACTTCATTCCACCACCAAAAGTTGCAGCTTTCAAAGGAGGTTCAGATGAACCTACAGCGCAGTTCCAAAGAGGAGATCTTCTAGGCCACGCAAGTCAATCTTTATTTCCGCAGTTGCAGCTTCAGTTTCAGCAGTTTCCGGCTTCAAACTAGGGCAGTCGATATCTTGCAAACCGTTCGTCGGATTGACTTCATTCCACCACCAAAAGTTTCGGATTTCAAAGGAGGTTTAGATGAACCTACAACGCAGTTCCAAAGAGGAGATCTTCTAGGCCACGCAAGTCAATCTTTACTTCTGCAGTTGCAGCTTCAGTTTCAGCGGTTTCCGACTTCACATGTGTGAGAGAGAGAGACCCATTTCAGCGCAGTAGAGAAGAAACTCATATCTGCGCAGTAGAGAGAGAGAGAGAGATGTGATGAGATGAGTGAGTCCAAATGAGGAAAAGTCCTCTTATATTTATACACAACGTTGGTGGGTGAATAGATGCGACTGTTGGGCTTCTGAGCCTACATGAGTTGTAGGTCGGCTTGATAATAATTCCATAATCAAAATAAATTCATATCTCCATGAATATTTATCGGAATTGGATGATCTTTATATCAATCCTACACCTCTCAATGAGAGGAATCTAATAAAAATATTATTAGCCATGAATAAGATGACCCACATGAAGTTTTGCCCTGGTTACCAATTTTAACAGAGCTAAGGCTTAGTGTAATCCTGATTTATTTCCACCTTCATCTATGAGGATGTGTGAGAGCTAAGGCTTTGTATAAATCATATGTATGATAATACAAAGTTGGGGTTTTAGGTTGAGGCTTTCCCTAGGTTATATCTTCTGTGATATGTGTGATTGATTCCTTCTTATCAGTTATATGTGTTCTTATTGATGTTGCTCATGTTCGATTAAGCTTCCGCTAAATTGGTTGTAGAAGTAGATCTTGTATTTTGCTTTAGTATATTGCGTTATCAGGTGATCTACAATGGGAATTTCTACACGGTATCAGAGCTAGTTGATTTGTAGAAAAATTATACATGGTATCAGAGCTAGCTGATTTGTAGAAAACTTCTACATGGTATCAGAGCACAGGTGATCAAAGGAGAGAACAATATACTGAGAGGAGATTTCAAAGTTTTCAGTTTTGGGCCGAGAGTTTGCAAAGCAGATATCAAAATTTCTATACAAAATTTTCAGAAAAAATAGCAGATTTGGATTCCTTGCGGAAAATTACCCAAAATAAAAAAAAAATTTGGCTGAATCGGAGTTCGGATGAGGGAGATATCGCTGATTTAAAATCAGCTCTTTTCCCAGAAAATTTCATGACAACGGGAAATATGAAACAGATTGGTGTGCTAGCCAAGAACCTGTATGCACTTGAGGTACAAGATGCATGCAAAACCTTGAGTAGAAAGGCAAAGGTTAGATACTTGGTGGTTGAGAGGGAGAGTAAATTACCTCTCAACATGTAGCGGCAGAAGAAGTCTCAGACGATTGTGGAGGAGCCACGATTGGTGTAGCAGCTTCAGGAGGTTGTGGAGCAACCACAACATGGGAAGCTGAGTGGAGATCGAGTAGAGACATCTACTCATGCAGAGACCTCCAGTAGGGGGAAACTTCGAGCCAGGTGGGTTGAGGGATCACATGCAACCATACGTCAAGGTAGGAGGTGGGGCGATGTGGAGTGATCGTCCCAAGGAGGAGGGGCAGGATCCTTGAGGTACCCAACCTCTTTGATTCGACTTTGCTATAGGAGCTCCAATGAGGAGTAGCAGGACTAACTGATTGGGTAGAGACAGATGCATATGGAGTGGCAGAGAGAGCTACAGTGCAGGAATCCCTAGGTAGCGCAGAGCTAGCAGGTTGCAGCAATGCGAGAGGCACAAGTGTGTTGCACAAGTGTAGGATGTCACAGAGAGGTGTGAAATGGTGCGAGATGCATGGACATGTTGCAGTAGCGCAGAGGTCAGAGAGGGAGCACTTGTCAGCAGCAGGTATAGCTTTAGCATCAGAGTATGTTTCTAGCCGAATAGAGAGGTTAGTTGGGAGTTTTTTCTGTTCCGAGAGTTGCTGGAGCAACCACACTTGGCAAAAGTGTTGCATGCTGAACATTCCAGAGGTACAGGATTGAGTTCGAGAGGAAGCCTTTCTTGTTGAGAGGGAGTGTTGAAAATGGCAACAAGAAATGTTAAAAATAGAAGTGCTAAAAATAGTAGTTTGAGTACCAGTGCTGGATTGGGAAACATGGAATGAAAAATGGAAGTGCTAAAAATAGAAGTTCTATTTTTAGCAGTTCAGGATGGATTCCTATTTTAGTCAGTCCCTGGACTAAAATAGGAAGTAAAATTCGAATTTGATATTAACAACAGTTTGAAAATTAATTAATTAATTCATCCTAAGTTAATTAGTTAAGGAAAATCAAACTTGAAGTCTATGTGAGGACATGCAACAGTTTATCTATTAATTGAGAAATTTATCCATCAGTTAAAGAGATAATGATGAGTTGTAATATTGAGTTGTAATTAGTTGACTTAGTTTAACTTAGTCAAGTCCAGTTAGATTAATTTAACAATTTGTTAAATTAATGAGAGTTCAGTTAGTTAATGCTTGCATGCATGTCACCACTGTATTTCAGATAACTAAGTATTCACTCATGGATAACTCACGCATGTCAGTTCAAAAAGAGACCCAGTTGAGATCAAAGGAGGGACAGTGTACTATCAGTTGGATGGATTTTTCCTATAAAAGAAAATCATCCAAGCAAAAGGATTAAATTTCCTTGAGGATCGTGCAGTTTTACAGGGTGTGAGATCAATGTGAGAGATTAGTGTTACACTTAGTAACAGGAGGATTACCCAAGAAAAAATGCGCAAGTAAATAGGAGGCTTGGAGGGCAGAGGAGAAGGCTTAGGAGAAGTCTTGATTTCCTGTGAGCATCTAGGAGGATTGCACTGAGAGCTGGCTAGCTGTGAGAGCTAAGGCTTTGTGTAATTTTGATGTATTTCCACCTTCATCTGTGAGGATTGTATTGAGAGCTGGCTAGCTGTGTGAGAGCTAAGGCTTTGTATAAATCCTATGTATGATAATACAGAGTTGGGGTTTTAGGTTGAAGATTTCCCCAAGTTATATCTTTTGTGTTATGTGTGATTGATTCTTTCTTATTAGTTATATGTGTTCTTATTGATGTTGCTCGTGTTCGATTAAGCTTCCGCTAAATTGGTTGTAGAAGTAGATCTTGTATTTTTCTTTAGTATATTGCATTATCAAGTGATCTATAGTGGGAATTTCTACATGGTATCAAAGCTAACTGATTTGTAGAAAAATTCTACATGGCATCAGAGCTAGCTGATTTGTAGAAAAAACCTACATAGCTTGGTGAGCTTCTCATCTCTTTCTTGTACTTGAAGCTTGCATAGGTCAACTTCCTTCCATGTCTTGTCAAGGTCATGGTCACCATCTTGTGATTTCTTCTTGAGCTCCTCATTTTCCTTTTTCAAACTACTTATCTCTTCTGGGGTAGCTACAAGTTTTTCCTTGAGATCTTCTTGAGGTCTTCTTCATTTTCTTCATCTTCTAGGTCTTCCTTGGTCTTGATGTCTTCACTCTTATTTTTAGCTTCCTTAATGGGTTCTCGATTTCCTTCTTGCTTCCTGTCATCTTCTTGAATAGAGGTCATGGTCAATGCTCCTTTTGAGTGAAGATTTTGAAGTTTGTCCCACATATCTTTTGTTGAAGAACATTTTTCCATTTTGGTTTTTATAGGATTTGGTAGCCCACTCAAGATTGTCTTTATTGCTCTTGCATTATATTCCTTGGATTATTCTTCCATCGTGATTTTAGTAATCACTAATCCCCAGACTTCAAAACCTTGAGCCATTAATAAATTCTTCATTCTTTGCTTTCATATATCAAAGTTTCCATTGAACAATGGAGCTTTCCCAATTTGATTATCTTTTGTTTTCATGGCTGAAGAAGGGACATCTTTAGAAGGATTGGAGGCTTTCTTCCTTGGCTTTTCCATTTGTGTTCTAGGGATCTACCTTCAAGATGTTAGGCTTTGAGTGAAGGTATTGGCTCTGATCCCAATTGTTGGAAATACTGAGAGGGGGGGTGAATCAGTATTTCTTTTACAATTGTTACTTTACCAGTTTAGATCACTTATGAATAGAAAACAAAATGAACAATACAAAATAAATATTTCTATTAATCAGATATATCGAGGACTCCAATCCTCTTTTTACAATAAATTGAGTACAATAATAATTAGGGCTCCAACCCTAGATGAAGACACCAATCTCCAATCCACCAAGCTCCAACCTATACTTTGCCAAGCACCGACTTGGACTTCACGAGGCTCCAACCTCTAGGGCTCCAACCCTATCTTCCAAGGCTCCAACCTTGTCTCTATGAGGCACCAACCTCTAGGGCTCCAACCTGGTATTCTTGAGGACTCCTATCCTCTAGGGCTCCAACCCACAACTTCAATTCTTCAATATGGATTCAATGGTTCCTCAAGGCTCCTAATATCTTCTGCAACCAGCCCTGAAAAAATCTTCACCTTCAACAATGCCTTCACTTAATCTCCAAATCACTTCATTAATGACAACTTTATCTTCTCAGAAGTTGTCACCACAACTCTTCATTTCACCCAAACAATTTTCTTCAAGGTCACATTATGAGGGCTCCCATCAATGCATTATGATCTCCAAGGGTGCCTTCAAGATTGGCTTATGCCTTTAATAATTCTTTCCCAATATGTCTTCACAATATCCTCAACAAGATTCTTAATTTTGACTTCAAGGGGTCTTCAACAATGCTTTGACTAAACCTTCAAAATAGCCTTTCAATCTCAATACAATCCCAAGTCTTCAATGTCCCTTAAATAAGCCTCAATAGTGCCCAACAAGCCTTCAATTTATGCTTCAAGGAATTCCTAAGGATACTCCTTCAAAGACTACTCATAATTTCTTCAAAGGTTCTCTTACTCTTCCCTTTTATGTTCTCAAGAGAAGACTTCAACAAGCTCTATTTTTCCAATCCCAATAAATCAACACTTCGACCATGGCAACTACGGAAACTTTGACCACAGGAGCTTCAACCACGACAACTACAACAACTTCAACCACGACAACTTCAACCATGACAACTACGGAAGCTTCGACCACGGAACTACGACAACTTCAACCACGACAACTTCGACCATGACAACTATGGAAACTACGACAACTTCTCTGCTCCTAGCTCAAACCTGTGGGAGACTATTTAATCCAACCCAACAACAATTCCATAAAATTGTCTTCCTTGCTTTTCTATGTTGTGGCTGCTTCTCTACCTCTTATTTTGTCTCCACCAAAAATCTGAGCTTGAATGGACGAATTTAGGTTTATATTTGTAGTGGTTTTTCCATATTCTGAAGGGACATATCTCTTTGCCAAGGGTTATGAGCCTACTCAAGTCATCCTTGGAGGAGCAAAGTGACTGTAAGTGGGCAGCTTGGAAGACCTTCTAATAGTGACCTTGGAGCAACAAAGACATTGTGTGAAGGAAACCTAAGATCAATCACCTTTGAAGCAACTAAGGGATTGATAGAGGCAGATTGAGTAGCTGAAGATGCAAGCATTATGAAGTTGAAGAAGTACTTGCGAGCAGCAAAAGAGGTGGCAAAGGACCTGGAAAGGTGTTCAAGATATGTGGAATGAAAGGGATGGTGTGAGATATCCTTCAACAAGTAGGTCAAGTGTGTCTTATTCAAGGGTAGATTGGTTGTCATACGTTGTTGACATCAAGCCCTAGTTTTCCTTGTATCAGGGCTAATTGTAAGGGCTATGATCCCTAGTACGGGAACCCCATGTTTGTTGTATTAAAGTTGTAATAAAGCAAGTTTTAAGTTGCAAAAATTCTTGTGTACTTCATTGATTTACTATTGTACATTTTCTGTTGTTTAAAGTGCTTGTGTTGTCGCATCTTAGTGTATTTGTGATCGTGTTCTAGACATAAACCTTATTCTAATTTGCCAAGGAAAAACCAACAGATACATGTGTGTGCCACCAAATATGAAGTTTCTAAGTTGAACCCATTGTTCCCGCTTGGTGGTAGGTAATCGTAATTTGAAGGTCAAAGATTCTAATGCTCTTGAGTTTTTTGTGATGCCTATGGTAGAAAACAAGCATGGGTTAGAGTATGCAAATAGATTGTGTTTTATTGCATGGCATCGAGGTGGAGGCGGAAGTGATTATATGAGTTATAGATAAAGGTCTTGTGGAATCATGGCACCCCCTCTTCTTCACCTTCTTGTCTATAGATGTTTATTTATCTTATTGTTATTACTTTCAATGTACAATGTTTACACATTACATTGCTTGGCACTCAACCATTCATTTTATACAAATATACTTTTCTAATCTAAATATCATAATTGGGTTGTAACACATGTGAAAACCACAAGTGTGACAATTTCATTGCTCAGAAAGATATGTATATGTGATCATAACGTTAGTCTTGACTCGACCAAGAAGTAAAGACACATGTCAGACAAAGAATGAGGGAAAGGATAAAAGAAAGGGTAACTTCTACAAAAATAAAGCAATAGCTAGATTATGATATACATATACTAAAATAAGACAGATTGGGAAGCTTAACTACCATAGAAGTAGAATAGCGACAAGACTACAAAATTAGGTGCCAAAACAAAATGTAAGAAGAAAAGTGGAAGAGATAGACACCTACACTTATCCCAGTTCAAGGAAATGAAATGAAAGACCTAGTTTAGGGAAAGCCATATGAGAGATCAAATGCCACTTGGATGTCTTAACGTACTAGATGGGAAAAGTGTCAAGAAAGAAGCATAAATGAAATTAAAAAAAAAGCAAGTTAATGAAGAATAGCTAGATATATGATACCTAAACTAAACAAAAGGGATGATTGATGTTGTAGCTAATGGCTTACCACTGAAGAAATAAATATCTAACACAACTATGTAGCTAGTGACATAATGAGAGAAGAAGAATGAAAAAAGGAAGAAAAATAGGTAGAGGAAAAAGAAATAAAATTGGAGACAACACTGGGTAGTTCTAGCAAAGTTAAGCAGCAAAAGGTTAGAGTAAGGATACAATGGCTAAATGATTAAGCAATCCTATAGCTGCAGTCTATCAGATGCAACAACCAATACCAATATTCTAGAGAAGTGACAAGGAGGAAGGAGCACAGTGACTAGTTGTTAACTTTAGGTATGTTCTATGCTAGAGCAATTTATTTCAATTTTCTCAGTTAGCACAATATTTTTTTCAGATTAGCAATCACATCAGCATTAAAGTAAATTGTAGATAGAACATAAATATAAGTCACAGAAGATAAGCCAAGACAAGATGACACAAGATGTGGCGCTAGCCAAGGACAAACCCCAATGTGGGGAAACCCTTGATCAATTCTTCTTTTATGTTCTTCAAAGTTCAGCAGAGAAAGAGAGATAGTACATTTACACTAGAAGTCAATATTTTGACTTTTGATATCTGCATGAGATCAGTTGAAGACACATTGCTTCAACTGGTTCTCCAAAGTGACTGCTTCACCTATTGTAGTGTTTCATTTCGTCCATTTGTTGCACCGTATCATGTAGCACCAAGCTGTACCATCACAATGCTGGACCTAGATGACTAAGCTACTCTCATCATCATGTTGCTCTTTACTAACATGCCCATTATGCTGCATCTTCCTTTATCATGCAACCCTATTCATCATCATGTTGCTCTTTACTAACATGCCCATTATGCTGCATCTTCCTTCATCATGCAGCCCTATTCATCATCATGCTGCTCTTTACTAACATGCCCATTATGCTGCATCTTCCTTCATCATGCAGCCCTATTCATCATCATGTTGTCCTTTACTGACAGGCCCATCATTCATCATAATGCTATCTTATTCATCATCGTGCTGCCCATGCCCATCATGATCTGAGACTGTCCATCCTTATCATTCTCATTATGTTGAGACTGTAACCATCATAAACATTACTGCTTATGATCCTTGTCATTGTGACTGCATTACAATGGCAATGATTATGCTTATGTCATACATCAGTACTCTAATTGCCCTTGAGGTATGCGGGTTAATATAAACAAATATAAGTGTATGCCGAGATCCTTGTTATAGGACTTAAGACCCTTCAGCTCCATCCGGTCGATGAGAACACTTACAGGTATGCTGAGAATATACCTGTATCCAAGATCCTTGCATCTATATGTTGTGTCCTCATTTATCATGTTGAGACTACAGAGATGCGTGGGCTTTATCATGGCATATGAGGTCTGGTCTACCTGCATGAACAGGTCTCCTTTAACTGCGTGAACAGGTCTCCTTAGACTGCATGATAGGACTACGTTTAGGCTTCTACAGGTAGTGTATTAAGGCTCCTCCTTGACAACATATAAGGGCCTCTTGGACTGCGTATTAGAGCCTCCATCTTTGAATGTGTATAAGTGTATTAGGGCCTCCATCTTTGACTGCGTATAAGTGCTTCTTGGACAACATATTAGGGCATCACTTGACAACATATTAGGGCATCACGTGACAACAAATCAGGGCATCACGTGACAGCAGATTAGGGCATCACATTGACTGTGTATTGGAGCTCCTTTAGACAGTGGATAGGAGCCTTCCCTTGATTGTGGCTAGGGTACATCTGAACTACGGCTAGGGCATCATACACTCAGCCCAGCTTATTCTTTTGTGTCTCTCCTTCACCAAAAACCCAAGATGTGGAGAGGAGGAGATCACATGAAGAATGTGTATCAAAATGACTTCAAATCCTCTTTTATTTATACTAAAATGTAGATGATGAATAGACATGACTATTGGGCTTCTGAGCTTACACAAGTTGTTGGCCGACTTGACAATTTGTCTTATAACACAAATAAATTCATAACTCCATGAATACTTGATGGAATCAGATGATCTTTAGATCAATCCTACACCTCTCGATGAGAGGGATCTAATAAAAATATCAGCTGCCATAAATAAGATGACCCACATGGAGTTTGGCCCTAGTTGCCAATTTTAAACTCCCTCTCAACTAGGGAGAACTCCATCCGTTGATCCATATGTCCAATTGTACTATCTCTGCCATCAGTGCCTTGCACTGCTTTTCTTTGCTTTGGTCAGTTTTGCTAGCTCTGCTAGTTCTGCTCAGCTCTGCTCTACTCGAACTATGAAGAAGAAGAAGAAGAAGTAATCGAGGATGTATCATACCATCCTCCACTGACCCGAAGTTAGTCTCAAAGTGTGTACCACTGGTCCCAGACTAGTCCTCTACTGACCTAAAGTCAGTGTCATAGTGGGTACCACTTTCACTAGTCCCAGACCAGTATCATTGATCCCAAATCAATGAAGGTCATCCTAGCATAGGGAGTACGGTAGATACAACGATGCATCCATTGGTACTACTATGGTTCCTATCCTCATTTCCCTGCTCATTGATAAGATGAGAGGTACTTCCCGTGAGTCCCAGACTGCATGGGTAGGATGCCTCGACAGGAGAACTAATCATCCTGTCCACAGGAGAGCCAATCATCCTGTCCTACAAGAGAGTGAATCATCTTGTCCACAGGAGAGCGAATCATCCTTTCCACAGTTGAGCGAATCATCCTATCCCACAAGAGAGTGAATCATCTTGTCCACGGGAGAGCGAATCATCCTATGCACAGGAGAGAAAATCATCTTGTCCACAGGAGAGCGAATCATCCTGTCCACAATCGCCACGAAGAACGAATCATCTTGGCCCACAAGAGAACTAATCATCCTGTTCAGTGCACACCACCAGGGGAGGGTGAGTCACCCTATGGTCGTATGTTGCTCCAGTAAGAACCCCAAGCCCCCAGAGCTCCTAAAGCTCAATGTATGCAACATGCAGGACCCTTTTACAAGGGTCTCTCGACGACTCCAAGTCGTTCAGGAAAATCACAGATTTGATCTTTCCCCGGGGCTTTGACAAAGTGTAGTGACATCATCTCACAACGATGGAGCTTCCTCACTCATTGACTTAACATATCCCAGATAAGGTAGTATCTGATGTCTATCTGCTGGAGCAATCATCGAATACGGGATTCCTTAATAATCGAATCTGACCTCTGGTTGTCACAAAGAGTTACAGTGGTATTCATCATGTGTACAAACAACTCACTAAAGAGCTTCCTCAACCAGGTAGCTTCATACGAGATCATACTCGTAACTATGTATTTGGTCTCGGCGGTGCTTATAACAACCGACATCTGCTTCTTGCTCATCCATGATATCGAAGCAGAATCCAAAGAGAACCATCACTGAGAAGTGTTGTAGTGTTCCTCCACACTGTCTGCCTAGTCAGCATTCGAATAATCATGTAGTTTCATATTTCTGGCAGTGTATCTCAATCCATGAGATTGTGCCCTGAAGACATCTCAAAAGATTCTTGGCACCAATCCAATGAGGCTCAACCAAATATGAGCTCCCCTTGCTAACTGCAAAACATATGTCCGGACTGAAGTTCACCAAGAACATCAATGCGAATGAGTTTATGAATCTCAGAGGAATTTCCCAAATCTGGTCCGACATCACTACCATATAACTTCTGAAAGTTAAGTTCCTCGAGGTAGTCACAGGCATGCAGTTCACCATTCCACATTCAGAATCCAACTCCCTCTTACCTCTGCAAATGAGAGGGTCTGCACCTGTCAGAAATAGATTGTCCTCATAAGGTGTCGGTATGAGAGGTCAATCACCGACAACCTTCTAGAACAGGTCTGGATCGGTTTCACTCCTAGTGAATCTTAGCTTCATCAGACAGCTATCAATCCTCTTATATTACGCCCGAGGTGTTTTGCTTCAAGCCATAGGGGGCTTTCTTTCACTTGTATACATGAGATTCTCGATCATGAATCTCAAACCCCTCGAGTTGTTCCAAACCTGTGGACCTGCTCCATGAGGGGAATGGTCCCCTTGTAAGGTTTTCCTTTGGTACATCTTAGACATGTACTTTCGTGCTCTTTTTGAGTTCAGGCATCCCTGTCACCATCAGACTCAGAGACCTTCGGTGCTATGTGTCAATAGACATGGTCCCCAGTGCACTTCCTGTAACTTGATACAACCCTGAACTCAAAAACATCTTTGAAAATTATATTTTCAAACATGATGATCTAAAAATGGGGCTCTTAGGCTTCTTGTCTAACTGACAAGAACCTCTCCCACTTCCAAAGCTTTAAATTTTCCCAAGTCTATTTGATCAACCAATACAGAAATAAGAAATGCTTGAAACATGGATGTATGCTTGTATTTGTTTTCAGCTGATTATTTACTTTAAAATCTGTTGTTTGTGCTGATATGGGAAGGTACTTGAACTAATATATATATGCATATAACAGTAGTTAAAGCAGCAGTAAAAACAAACACATAAGACAACAGTATAATATGGAGTTCACCCTGATATCTTGGGCTACGTCTCCTTGAGCTCTAATCAACTTGATTAGGCTCTCTCGGATTACGGCTTCAATTATTTTACAAGTGATACCCTTAACTCCAATGTTTTACAGGAACACTAGGCTCAGAACACCATCTTATCCCTTGGCTCTTGGAGCTCTTCAGCTTTCTAGCTTTGGCTCTTGGCTCTGGCTCTAGCTCTTGCTCTGGCTGTGGCTCTGACTCTAGCTCTGGCTCTGTGGCTCGGGCTTTGGTTCTGGCTCTCAGCTCTCGCTTCTTGTGCTCGCTCTGGCTCTTGCTCTAGCTGTGGCTCACGACTCTCTGCTCTGGCTTTTCTAAGCTCTTTCTCTCGGCCTTTGCATGCCTCTGAGAATTGTTCGACCTCCAAGCAACTCCAACAACAATATATGCTACTGTCAATTGAACTCTCTGGCTTTTCACTCGACCTCCGAGTTACTCCCCAAACTCTTTGCGCATTTAGCGTTTTTCGTTGTTCGCTCTTTTATCTCTTCTTCTGTTCTCTCTGTTCTCCTCGTCTGTTCGTCTCTGCTTTTAGCTCTCTCATTCCCTACCTTCGTCCGTTCGAATCCCTTCTTTCAGCTGTTACAGTCGTTGCATCACACTTCACAGGGAAACGACCACCTATTCTGTAACAGATAAGTGTCAGGTTCTCCGGAAACACTCGATCGTTTGAAACAATCGTTATTTCTGTTTACTCCAAGAATGCCCGCGAAACACGAATCTCTACCAACTCATCGTCCACATCGGACTTCAAATCTTTATGCGTTGTGGCTTATTTTCTCCCTCGGCTCCAGTCTCCCATCGGGTGCAATCTCCGCTGTTAGATCTGGGGCCTCCAAATCCTACGGTTATCGCTCTTATCGCGCGGATGACTTGCTCGGACGTTAGCCCACGATGAGAGCGGTTTTCTTTGTCATCCGCCGGACACGTGTCATTCACTGTATGGCATCGCTGGGTCCTCTGGCAAACCTGCTTACTGCCCAAAACGCCTCCGATATTCCGTCGGTTTCAGAGCGCGGGACCCGCCTTCGATTTTAGCGCTTTTCCCACGATTTTCTGGCTTCCCTTGTGACCGAGCGCTAGGGGCTATTCCTTCTCGAGGGGTTTTTCTCGGCTACACTAATCACGCATCAGAAATAGCCTCCATTTTCTGATCTGGACTTCCCAACTACCATTTTTGCGCCATGCACAGTCCCCATGGGCCAACGGTCAACGCGTTTTGACGGAAGGTCCTCGTTGCTCTGTGCTGGCTACAAATTGTCGTTGTTCAGAGGTTATTTTTGATAGGCTTTGACATCCACAAGACATTAAACTCCGGTATGAGTTTTTTTACAGAGTTCTGGTAGCTTTAAGAGAGCTTAGGGATCAAAATTCGGATCATGCCTTCCCACTAAAAGAACTTTTGGTCCACCAAAAGACTAATATACTGATCTGAGCAGTAAATGAGAGTAACAACATCCTCTTCTTTCAGCCTCCCTACACTTGCCTTCGCATAGTGCCTCTGAACCAAAATCTCTGACCACTTCCCTTCTGGGATGGGTTGGTCGTTTCAGGAAGAACTGTTTTCCTCCTTGACTTCATGCAGAACTTCTGCTGTGAAGTTTACAAAAGTTAGTTTGAACCTTTTTTTTTGCCTTGATCCTTGCTCCAAGGTGGCTCAAATAAATGTGAAGTACATTTGCTCCAAAAAACTTTCATTTGTACCTGTTTGAAAAGTTGCCAACAACAACTATTAACAACAGCAGGCATACAGACAACAATTGCATGGGCTAACTCCTGCTTCAACAAAGAAACAGATTTCACATCTTGTGAACCCTTCCATGTCTTACATCTGCATACAAATGAGTAGCTAGATAACAAGCCAATAAAATATGCCTTTACAACAAATGACCCTTTAAGTCAAGCATGTAGGAAAAAGACCTTTAGGACTCTTTTCCAAAAAATTAAACACTTCATCCTTATCTCCATTTTGGAGACCGAGTTAACTTCTCCCAAGCCAACATTACATGCATCTCATGCTCAGGCATGCATTCCATCTTTCAACTTTCGCTTAAGTACACTGTACTTTCGAAGCTGAAATGAACATACTGTTGCAGTAATGAAGGGAGTTTCCTACTCAACTTCTTCTATTTACCATTTTGGTAAGATTTTGCAACTTGCATTTATTCCACAAAGAAATGCAAACAGTTGCATCACCAGACATGCAACCTTAATTGGATAAGAATACTAACCATTTCTTACCAATCCATTTCAAAGGTTCCTCCTTTGTTTTCACATCAGCATCAATATGTGAATCATCCTGAACCACATCAATCATGGAATCTTTATTTCCATTCCTGCCATTTTCTTTTTCCACCTTCTCCTTCAGCTTTGGTGGAAGCAGTGCTGGATTCAAAGTCCAACACCTTTCAGTAAGATGCCCTTGCTTATGGCAGTAAGTGCAACACATGTGCATCCTTTTGACAACATGATTTGCCTTGTCCTGTGGACCTTTGGCTGTTTGCTTCTTTTCCTTCCAAAGTTTCCTATATGTGGCCATCCTCTTCCAACATCTAGAAACATAATGGTTATCCAAACCACAAAAGGAACATGCAATTCTTTTTCCATGCTTTACCAAATCAAAAGGAAAGTGTTTAGAACCAGATTTATACCTGCCTCTTTCACCTTTATTGGCTTCATGAGGAGGTGAAGCAAATGAAGAAGTGGCTCCCTTTGGAACACTATCACTTTCTTCAAGGTTGTCAGAGTTTCCACAACTCTCTGGTTCAAATGTGTGCTTCTGAACACCTGCATCCTGTGAATGATGTTTCGAGCTATTGTGTTCCTCCTTAATACAATCCTCACACTTCTGAGGTAGAGGACCTGCAATGAAACTCCTTTTTGGAACTGTTTCAATGGCCTTCATGGCAGCGTTGGAATTCTCTCCATAAGACTATCCATAGCCAAGACCCAAATACTTAGGCCTTTCCTCAACCATTATTGGCTCAACAATACCCTGTGCATGTTTTCCCAATCCTTTTCCTTCATAGCCCATCTTGGACATTAGCTTGGAACCTATGCCTCTGGTATGTTTTTCAAAAGAACCAATATAAGCATTCTTAGAAGAATTTGAAGACAAACAGGAATGGTTTGCCTCTTCTTCAAGCTGTTACTTGGCCAAGGCTTCTTTTGCAACAAAGAGTTGTGACTCCAACTCATGCATCCTTTTCAGATTCATACTTGCAATATGAAGTTGCCTCTCCTTTTCCTGCAATTTTCCAGAAAGCATCTGCTTCTCTTCCTCCATGGAATTAAACTGCTCTCTAAGTGTGTTGCTCTTCCTTCCATCCTCATACATTTCTCTCACCATATCCTGCATGGTGGACAAGTCTTGCTTCATGTCTCCATCAAAGGAACTTGGGGAGCAAGAAGAATTTGAGGACTCACTTGTAGAAGTTTTCATTTTCAAAATGCACAAAAGAACTTCAAACAAGACTATTAAAGAGCTTACTCAAGAAACCTTTTGCAACAACCTCTTATGCTTCAAGGATTTCCCTGAGGTCCTTTGGGATAGAAGAAGAATGCCTTCAGCTCTTCTTCCTTCTTGTCCTTCCTGGATTGAGCTATCAATAGCTTCCGCTTCACCTCTGCAAACTCAAGCAATAGTCAGTCTATAACCAAGCATACAATCAATGAGGCAATCAATCCTCGACTGTCAAAACACCTTTTAGAAAAGCAATCTTTGCCCTATCAATCAAGCATTCTGTTACAACCTTCTTTAAAGGTGGGGTTAATCAATCTTAAGCTTTGATACCACCTAATCTAAAAATCGGGCTCTTAGGCTTCTTGTCTAACTTACAAGAACCTCTCCCACTTCCAAAGCTTTAAATTTTCCCAAGTCTATTTGATCAACCAATGCGGAAATAAGAAATGCTTGAAATATGGATTATGCTTGTATTTGTTTTCAACTAATTATTTACTTTAAAATCTGTTGTTTGTGCTGATATGGGAAGGTACTTACACTGATATATATATGCCTATAACAGTGGTTAAAGCAGTAGTAAAAAAAAAACACATAAGACAATAGTATAATATGGAGTTCACCCTGATATCTTGGGCTACATCTCCTTGAGCTCTAATCAACTCGAATAGGCTCTCTGGGATTACGGCTTCAATTCTTTTACAAGTGATACACTTAACTCCAATGTTTTATATAGGAACATTGGGCTCAGAACACCATCTTATCCTTTGGCTCTTGGAGCTCTTCGGCTTTCTAGCTCTGGCTCTTGCTCTGGTTGTGGCTTTGACTCTAGCTCTGGCTCTGTGGCTTGGGCTCTAGTTCTAACTCTCAGCTCTCACTTCTAGCGCTTGCTCTGGCTCTTACTCTAGCTGTGGCTCACGGCTCTCTGCTCTGGATTTTTTAAGCTCTTTCTCTTGGCCTTTGCATGCCTCTGAGAATCGCTCAACCTCCAAGCAACTCCAACAATAATATATGTTGTTGTCAATTGAGCTCTCTGGCTTTTCACTCGACCTCCGGGTGACTCCCTAGACTCTCTGCGCATTTAGCGTTTTTCGTTATTTGCTCTTTTCTCTCTTCTTCTATTCTCTCTGTTCTCTTCATCTGTTCATCTCTGCTTTCAACTCTCTCGTTCCCTGCCTCTATCCATTCGAATCCCTTCTTTTGGCTGTTACAGTCGCTGCATCACACCTCATAGGGAAACAACCACCTATTCCGTAACGGATAAGTGTCAGGTTCACCGGAAACACTCGATCGTTTGAAACGGCCGTTATTTCTGTTTACTCCAAGAATGCCCGCGAAACACGAATCTCTACCAACTCATCGTCCACGTCGGACTTCAAATCTTTATGTGTCGTGGCTTATTTTCTCCCTCGGGTCCGGTCTCCCATCGGGTGCAATCTCCACCATTAGATCTGGGGCCTCCAGATCCTACAGTTATCGCTCTTATCGCAAGGATGACTTGCTCAGACGTTAGCCCGAGATGAGAGTGGTTTTTCTCTCTCATCTGCCAGACACACGTCATTCACTGTATGGCATCACTGGGTCCTCTGGCAAACCCACTTACTACCCAAAACGCCTCCAATATTCCGCCGGTTTCGGAGCGCGGGACCTGCCTTTGGTTTTAGCGCTTTTCCCATGTTTTTCTGGCTTCCCTTGTGACCAAGCGCTCGGGGCTATTCCTTCTCGAGGAGTTTTGCCCAGCGATGCGAGATTAGCGCTTTGCGCTAATCGCGCATCAGAAACAGCCTCTGTTTTCTGATTTGGACTTCCCAACTGCCATTTTTGCGCCATGCACAGTCCCCATGGGCCAACGATCAGCACGTTTTGACCAAAGGTTCTTGTTGCTTTGTGTTGGCTGCAAATTTTCGTTGTTTAGAGGTTATTTCTGATAGGCTTCGACATCCACAAGACTTTAAACTCTGGTATGAGTTTTTTTTACAGAGTTCTGGTAGCTTTAAGAGAGCTTAGGGATCCAAATTCGGATCACACGTACCTTTCCATTGATGAGTGCCACCCTGAAACCTTTGACTTCCATCGCTGAAATGGACACCAAGTTCTTCTTGTGATCAGGTACATACGAGATCCTGTAAATGAATTGAGTTACCCTCAAGGATAACATTCCCTACACCCTTTCCGGGATAGGTGGCATCGACTCCAAGTATAATCACACGATTGTTTCCATTTCTACCAAATTAGATAGTGCACCCTACTATCCGATGAAGTGCCTTGAACCACTACTATCAATAAGCCAGATTCCAAAAGAATCTGAAAGAGAGAGCCAATACAAGATAATGCTTCTTTATCTTATTAGAAACAACATTTGATTCTTCATACCTGGGGTTCCTTGCTTTCTATGAAGAGTTGGCCATTTCCTTGATGACTTGCATTACCTATTCATTTCTTTGATCATTGAATATGTCCATGGAATGATTGCTATCATCATCAAGTGATGTGTCCCTGCCATTTGGACACTCCTTTGCATAATGGCCGAACTAGTTATTGGCCTTTCCTTCCACCCTGAGATCCGATCTTCTAATGAAGTGATCTTTAGGTAGGCCATATTCCGCTGCGCCATTCTGATAATTATCTCTGCTTCGACTTCACCCTTGGTGAATTTGAAGCAGGATGAGGAATCCACTGATCGTTTTGTCCTTTCCCAATTGTCTTTGGTGATTGCTCTTTCACTCTTGATTGGCATTGCCTTCACCTCAGCTCTGATACCATGTTAACTTTAGGTATGTTCCATGCTAGAGCAATTTATTTCAATTTTCTCAGTTAGCACAATATCTTTTTCAGATTAGCAATCACATCAGCATTAAAGTAAATAGCAGATAGAACATAAACATAAATCACAGAAAATAAGCCAAGACAAGAGGACACAAGATGTGGCACTAGCCAGGGACAAACCCCAATGTGGGAAAACCCTTGATCAATTCTTCTTTTATGTTCTTCAAAGTTCAGCAGAGAAAGAGAGATAGTACATTTACAATAGAAGCCAACATTTTGACTTTTGATATCTGCATGAGATCAGTTGAAGACACATTGCTTCAATTGATTCTCCAAGGTGACTGCTTCACCTATTGTAGTGTTGCATTTCGTCCATTTGTTGCACCTTACCGTGTAGCACCAAGTTGTACCATCACAGTGCTTGACCTAGATGACCGAGCTGCTCTCATCATCATGTTGATCTTTACTAACATGCCCATTATGCTGCATCTTCCTTCATCATGCAACCCTATTCATCATCATGTTGCTCTTTACTAACATGCCCATTATGCTGCATCTTCCTTCATCATGCAGCCCTATTCATCATCATGTTTTCCTTTATTGACATGCGCATCATTCATCATAATGTTTTCTTGTTCATCATCAGGCTGCCCATGCCCATCATGATCTGAGACTATCCATCCTTATCATTCTCATTATGTTGAGATTGTAACCATCATAAACATTACTGCTTATGATCCTTGTCATTGTGACTGCATTACAATGACAATGATTATGCTTAAGTCATACATCAGTACTCTAATTGCGCTTGAGGTATGCGGGTTAATATAAACAAATATAAGTGTATGTCGAGATCCTTGTTACAGGACTTAAGACCCTTCAGCTCCATCCGGTTGATGAGAACACTTACAGGTATGCCGAGAATATACCTGTATCCGAGATCCTTGCATCTATATGTTGTGTCCTCATTTATCATGCTGAGACTACAGAGATGCATGGGCTTTATCATGGCATACAAGATCTGGTATGCCTACATGAATAGGTCTCCTTTGACTTCGTGAATAGGTCTCCTTTGACTTCGTGAATAGGTCTCCTTAGACTACGTGATAGGACTACATTTAGGCTTCTACAGGCAGCGTATTAAGGCTCCTCCTTGACAGCGTATAAGGGCCTCTTGGACAGCATATTAGAGCCTCCATCTTTGACTGTGTATAAGTGTATTAGGGCCTCCATCTTTGACTGCGTATAAGTGCTTCTTAGACAGCATATTAGGGCATCACTTGACAGCAGATTAGGGCATCACGTGACAGCAGATTAGGGCATCACGTTGATTGTGTATTGGAGATCCTTTAGACAGTGGATAGGAGCCTTCCCTTAACTGCGGCTAGGGTATATCTGAACTGCGGCTAGGGCATCATACACTTAGCCCAGCGTATTCTTTTGTGTCTCTCCTTCACCAAAAACCCAAGACGTGGAGAGGAGGAGATCACATGAAGAATGTGTATCAAAATGACTTCAAATCCTCTTCTATTTATACTAAAATGTAGATGATGAATAGACATGACTATTGGGCTTCTGAGCCTACACAAGTTGTTGGCCGACTTGACAATTTGTCTTATAACACAAATAAATTCATAACTCCATGAATACTTGACGGAATCGGATGATCTTTAGATCAATCCTACACCTCTTGATGAGAGGGATCTAATAAAAATATCAGCTGCCATAAATAAGATGACCCACATGGAGTTTGGCCCTAGTTTCCAATTTTAACACTAGTCCCATCTAGGAAGAAGTTATCTCAAGTTGGGCCCTACTTGAGGAAATGACCTAAAGAGAACCAATCACTAGTGAGGTGATGAAAAATAGAGGAGATAAAATGTGAAGAGAGAGAGAGGCATAAGAGAAAAAATGGAAAATACTAATTCCCATCATTGTAATCAATGATTCACATATTAGGTAAGGATTTCCAAATCTCATAAGAAAACTCACATTCACAATCAGTGATGGAAAAAGGATTGACTGTAAGCAATATGGTAGAAAGAAAATATAAGTAAATAAAAATGAAACAAGAAAGAAGTAAGGATATACGTCAAGTTGAGAATGATTAGAGAGTACACAAATGAGTCTAACTATCTCAATTGTAAACCATTAGCCAAACTATGATATGTATGTACTTAAATAAGGCAAGGAGAAACAAGCCTAACTATCATGGATGTAGAATATTACCCACACTTGGACATGCCAAGAAGATGCCCATGCATACAAAAGAAGTCTGATTATGCCTCAGATGATGTGACTAGTGCCTCAGGATATGTGTACTACCATAAGAACTATGAAATTGCCTCAGGAAACATGAAACTGCATCAAAAACTATAGAATCATCTCCAAAATTCCCATGCCAAAATATGCCAAATACATAAGATGGGTGTCCATGCTTGGGAATAAGATAAATGTGTCTATATAGGTGTGAAAACCTTTACAACATGAGCAACACTTTACATAGAAAGGAGTGAGAAAAACTAGAGGCTCCCTTAGATCATGTGTACTGGTAGATCCATCTCAAGATCCTTGCATACCTATCTAGGTCATAAATGACCAACATGGCACAAAATTAATGCCACTAAAGGATAGTGAGATGGGAACATAAAAAAATGATGATCTTGAAGATGGGTATTCAAAAGACAAGATATGATCAACCACAAAGGTTTTGGATATACCACCTAGGTTAAACACTTCACAAAGATCATCCAAGAATGGCCCAATACAACACATAGATACAACAATGGTCACACTTTAGGCTCATATGTTGATTTGTGATTACAATAAGTGAAAAAATATATCCTCTAGTTACCCCTACAAGTTAGGGGTTAACATGAATAATACATACACCTAGCCAAGTGTTTGAGATATAATGCAAGAGCCTATTTAGGCCATGCAACATTAAAAATAAGAGAAATATTGGTGATGCTAGCAAGCTTGATGTGAATATCGCCTTAGAGAGGAGAATTTATAGGGTTACCTCAAGGAGGAGTGAAGGTGACACCAACTCTCTAGGAAGGGAAAGAGATAAACAAAAATTACAGTAGAAAATAAGGGAACTAGTGAGGGGTCGTGGATGACCTTGTCAATTATGTTGATAACCAACAAGAAGAGCCATTTTGCTAAATTCAAAGTTGAATTTTATTCCCTCTCTTTCCAATTTAACAACTTAGTTATTGAGGACAATTGATAGTTGAGTAGTAATCCTCCCACAATTATAAAATGATGGAGAGATAGCTTGAATAATAAAGATGCAAAACAAAGCCATGGGAAGTACCCATCTTGATTTTTGGCCATTGAGCCATAAATTCCTAAGCTAGGGATGGAAGAAGAACCATGAGTATGGGGCATGAGAAAGTGTGCAAAGGGGGAATGAGTGGTCTAGAGAGATGAATTTTCAGGTTGAGATGCAATAAGTCCATAGTTGAATTTTTACTTGAGAGTTTCAAGTGAGTAGAATTCAAATTGGTTGTCAAAATTCATCCAAAGATGCCATTCAAGTGTTAGATTGGTTGTAAGGTGTTATGGGTCAATAGAATTTGAGTTGGACTACTAGAATTCATGCAAAGGAGTCTAAGACTTGACTGAGCTAAGAGGGGTAATGCAAAATTGATGCATTGTTGGGAAAACATGAGTGGCACTGACGGAGTTTTTAAGAGGATTGTTTCACCACTTGAGAATCACTATCTCATAGACTCCATCATTATTATTGGACTTATCCTTACTTTGAGAATGATTTGTATCATCTCTTTAACCTATCTTAATGGCCAACTCCTTATCTCTAGTGTGAAAATGATTCTATCATTTGCTTGAGTCATCGTAGGAGCCAACACTCTTATAAATTTTGCTCTAGTCTTAGGCTAACGCTCTTATTAGTTTTGCTCTGGTCTTATGCAATTGAAAGTTTTATCTCACCAACTTAAGTTTGCATTGACCATCGCATCCCTCATGACCAAAATATTTGTAATCCATACAAGGAGCCCAAATTAAATGAATGCTTCATTTTTCTAGTTCAAATTATTACAAGATTTGCCATATGGTTTTTCATTACTAGGTTGTGCTTAGACAAGGCCATCCCACATAATGGATGGAAAAATGATCTAACCCAACAAACAAATGCATTATGAGATTTTCCATATATATTATTGCATGTTTAGAAATCCTCATGGTTTTAAATCTTGAATTAGTGTGCTACATATCCCTATAATCATCTTTATCTAAAACCTTTTCTCTCATTGTGTTATCATTTATATAGATTGGAAGAAGACACTCCCACTGTTTTTTAAATGAAAACTCAAGGTTAAATCTTATATACAATTCAAAACACATACTTGCTTAAGATACATTATCATTGTAATGTTTTACTTACTTTTCTCCATCTTAAATATTTAGTAAGACCATTATAGATCCTTGGTAATGCTCAATCTTGTCTCTTGTATATTTTTCATAATATATATATATATATATATATATATATATATATATATATATATATATATATATATATTATGATTTCTTCTTAATGTTTGCTCATTGTTTTAATCAATAATATTAAATTAAAATGTAATATCATAATATAATTAATATTTCATAAGCACACACACAAAAACTATATTACATTATGCTATAACTCTACTATATAGAATTTTTAGCTTATTTGTAATTTAGGAGGAGAGGTTGAGAGAATATCTCAACCACCTCTAACAATTCACGTACTAATTTGTTACTTATAGAAAGTGACTTATTACATTAATGTAAGCATTAATTCGAACACCCCTCTTAATGCTTACATTATCACATATACACAACAAAAAATCATAATCAAACATTCTTTAAATGATTTATAGTTTTCAAACGAGCTTGAGCTCTATCAAGTTGTCTCGTAAAATTCATAAAGGTGTAGCTCCAAGTTGAATTCCTGAGTTCCATTCTTGAACTCCCGAAACATGGATCTCCCAAATTCAATTCTAAACAAGATCCACAAGTTGTCGCATACTTTGATGTCTTCAACAATCTAATGAGGGATCCTTCCCTAGATCCACAACTTTTGAACTAACTAGACAACCATCCATATTGAACCTTTTACTTGCACTCGATCTCATTTAGCTTCGAAAAACAATTTCATTTTACCATTACCTCTTTCACCTTTGATTTTGAACATTCATCGTCACTTAATTTACAAACAAAATTATATATAACAACATTTTTCTATAAAATTAATTTAACTATACTACCATCGAGATATGAGTCTTTCATCACTAATAACTCCATTTGAGAGTTGTGAAACCTTGTCCTCCATATGATTATTAGCATTGATAGTTAGATTTGGAATCAAATGCTCTTGCCCTAGAATAATTTTTTCCTTCTATAAATAAGGCATACCATTAAAGTCCATAAATTCCACAATATGACTGTGATCGTAATGATATAGGCCGTGTTTCAAGAGGAGAATATAATGGGCCAAAACTGATGCATTGTAGGGAATTGTAAGACAACTGTTATCTTCAACCGAACAAGTATGTGGAACATTACTATACCATACCTCATTGCAACTTCTTATTACTATACATAGTGAGATGTGCATGCCTCCAATTATCATACAACATTTATTGTTGCACCATTTGGCCACTAGATTGAACCACATTAAGAGTGCGGTAACCCACAAATGTCCTTTGTCCAAATGCCCAATTGTGGATAGCTAGCCTTGTGCTAAAAACAAGCAGAAAACGCGGGAACCCCAAACATATTGACAACGCTAAGTAATCAAATTTTAATCTTAAAAATTTAGAAGCATAATTGATAAATCTTGGGTTCTTGGATTTTGAAAGAAACAAATCATCGGTTTGCGTGTGACAATGGCCTTCACTAGCAATTGTTCCTGCTTGATATGCATCGATGGAACATACGCCTTGGGAAGTGGTTGATAAATGTGAGATGCCCACAACTTCCAATGGCGTTAAGATATAATATCCTCACCCCATGATGGACAACACTAGCTCGTGACTGAAAATGCGAGGGAAAACATTTTTCAGGCAATAGCTAGTGAACAGTAGCTATACCAAAATATTCTCCTAGGAAACAACTATATCAAATGATGGACAAACCATTAATACAAATAGCACAAACAACACACCAGATGGACTCCCATGAGGGAGTGAGGCCCAAGCTCTCTTTGATACCAAATTAATATTTCATAATCACACACAAAAAATTGTATCAAATTTTGCTATAACTCTACTATATAGAGTTTTTAGAGGTTGAGAGAATATTCCAACCACCTATAACAACTCACAAACTAATTTGTCACTTATAAAATGTGACTTATTACATTAGTGTAAGCATTTATTCCAACAAATATCGCAAGAGAAGCAATTATTGAATAAAATGTTATTCCCATGGATCAACTTAATGATGATACAATATCTTATTGCTTTAAAGAAACTTCACAGTACAACACATTTGCATGTGTAGATAATTGTGAAGTTTCTTTAAAGCAATCATAGATATATGTTTTTCTTAAGTTCAAATCTCATGGGGAGGGGTTAAGGGTTGGAGGAAATTGTGGGGAATAAAAACTATCTCGTGAGGTGTTTAGACTCACACAATCCTAGCAAAAGCATCCCACAATTGTGTAAATTATTCTTCTATCCAATATTAGGGTTATCCTTGACCTATGATCTCAACATCACCGAACACACACGCACATATAAAACAATACATTGAAGTAGAAAAATTAATGAAATTCAGAAGTTTACATGTGGAATCTAATGGATAGTAAGTTTTCCACACATACAACAAGAATACTGAAAACTTTCTCAAATTCAAAAATGTTTTTTACACATACAACAAGAATAATGAAAGGTTTATCAAATTTAAAATATTTAAAATGTGAAAAGTTAATAAAAAATTAAATCCTAATTTAATCAAGATGTGAATGAAAAACTCCTAATAAGTAAAGGTTTTACAACAAAATTATAGCTTAAACTTAGCATATGAAAAACCAACCTTACAACAATAAATTTTTCATCTAAAACATAAATTTTCTACACATACAAAAAGAACATTGAAAAAATTCAAAAATGTTTTTTACACTTACAATACTAGAAAAAATTAAAATTTAAAAATTAAATACTTCGAAATTTAATCCAAAATTTAAAAAATTAAACCCTAGTTTAATCCAATTGTGAATAAACACTCTTATTAAGTGAAAGTTCTACAACAAAATTATAATGTAAATGCAACCTATGAAAAACTAGCCTGACACCAAGTGCACCAAGAGAAATTGAAGTTAGCTATGACAACCAAAACATCAACTCTTATAACCCAAGTTCATAGATTAGAATTTGATCTTATGGTCATTCCATATGTTACGGTGTTAGGGTGCCTAAATCTTATCCACCAAAGGCAAAACCACGTGTCTGACGCTTTAGTCGTGACCTATGGTTATCGTCGATACGTGACAGTGTTAGGACGCTCGACAAAAATGTCCGGCAGCAAAAGCGTGTGCCGGACGCTTTGATCGTGGCCTTTGGACTAGACCGGGCACCGTGGACGTGGCCTGTGGTGCCGGGCACACCGGTCGTGACCTACGATGTCGGTAAGCCGGATGCTCTGTTTTCATTAACCAATGGATTATTCTCTGTTTTCACTAACTAATGGATTGGACTTTGGATGTGTATATCCTATGTTTACAGTCCCAATAATGCCATAATTTTTAGGGCCTCGGAGTTTCTAGTCACGACGCATATATTCAGGTTAGTTTTGGTTCTTTAAAAATTAAGAAAACCGAGCCCTAGATGGAATGCGTATAGGCCATAGCCACAGGTATGGCAGGACTACATCTACCAAAATTAGTCGGACATAAGGCATACCAAAGCAATGCTCAACACAGATAACAAAACCGAACCTAACATTTATCGATACAGAAGAGAACAGAACATACTCCTCATTGTTACATAAATTTGCATTTATCTTGCAAAATTAAATTACATCACTGTTATTAAGCGCCTAACATGACCGAGAATTCGCAAGTACCTGTAAAAACTGGTTGGTAGTGAATGAAGGCTCCAATGAATCCGCAGGGTGCGCATCCAATAAAACATTAATTCCTCCCATCCATCTTTTAATACTGCATTAAGGACAAATCTGTAATTAGTCTGACATGGGAAATAGAAAGCAGAGAAAGAATAAATAAATTATTGAAACTGAAAAGAATAAAGACCGCTACCTAAACTTGTTAGAAAAATGATGTATATTATTATCTATTAACCTAAAAAAAACTCAGAAATACTTCTAAAATAGGTTGTGAATAAATCTTCCAAGAAACTTAGCTGTGCATCCATGAAAGCCATAATTCCTGTTACTATAACTGATCATACATATTTAGCAGGTATTAAAGATCATATCACAATCCATTGAATGGAAACAAAAGCAATAAATCACAAATACCTGTAAAAATTGGCGGTGAATGAACACAGAGGATGTGCATCCAAGAAAGCATTAATTATTTTTCAATCCATCCATCATTCTCCATTAAATCCAAATTTGAACCACCTTAGACTTCAAAAGTAGTCTGACATGCAGAACAGAATAAATGACATTGTTAAAATAGAAAATTATTGATACAAACAGAACAGAGCAGAGAATAAATGTTGAAATAAAAAATTATTGATACAAACAGAACACTGCTAAATAAATTTATTGGAAGAATAAAGTATATCAGTATAATTCAGCATTACTTGTAAAATAAGTTGTAAATGAAGCCTGCGAAGAACCTACAGGTCGGGCGTCCATGAAAGCAATAATTCTGTATCTGATCATCGATTTTCAAGAGGCATTACAGACCTCCACAAACGAATTCATGCCTGCAGCCAATCTATCGCTACTCGGTAGGCATTAAAGACCTCTAAACTTTCGTTCTGTCTATCTCCTTCACACCAAAACAGGGAAATATGAACACACAGATTTGAATTATGTCCCCGGGGAGGGTAGGCAAAAGATTTATAAAGACAGAAGATAGCTTTTTAGCCCAGCTTTTCTAGCGTTAGAAAGCCATAATTCTTTCCATACTCGTTACGCTCCCACTCTCTAATCCGACGGTGATTATCATCTCGTCCCGATGACATGTCAGAAATATTCCTCCCACTCCCTCAACAGTTACATTTGATTGGTGTGGAATATTCATACATCATTGTTTCTCGGTCGTCCGGTCGAACGCCGCTACTATTTACTAATCGCATTATTTATGAAAAAAATGGAGCATTAGCTAAAACCTTTTTATTCCAAGTAGTCCAATGTTGGTGTTTTACTTTGACCCGAAATTATATGAGTTGTAGTATTTTGTAATTAAAAATAAGTAGGACTTACACTTATTAAGGAGGGAGTAGGCAGAAGGTTTAGAGACTTTTATTAAGAAAGAAATAAAGAAATTTTAATGAGTTTATATTTCGATTTTTTTATTCCAAGTAGTCCAATGTTAGTGTTTTACTTTGACTGGAAATTATATGGGTTGTAATATTTTGTAATTAAAACAGAAATATGATTTACACTTATTAAATAAGAGTCGAGTAGAGATAAGGTTGAGAGATTTTGGAAATTTCTATTAATGAGTTTACCTTAATGAGTTTCATGTGGTTTGTTAGTATATTAGTATAGATTTATTTGAAGTATGGATTTAATATGAGCAGAGAGGGATTGAATTGAATTTTTTCAGGTGGAAATTTATTTCAAGGTGCAAAATACAATGTGTAATTTTTCTTTTTTTCTTTTTTATTATTGCTCCATTTTTTTTTTATTTAAAGAATATTTTATTTTATTTTAATAGGGACACTTGTCAACTCCAAGTTGAGCACAAACATACTTGCCTCCACACTCTCGGTTCTCCCCTCAATGACTTTTTTTAAATTTAAATAATAATTTTTATAAATCACAATCTTGATGGATAACCCTTGCACAATCGAAGTGCCTTAGGGTTTTTCAGGGTGCTGAATCCATATATATAGTTAAAATACTAGTTTAAATAACACAAATCAAGATTTCACCTCAATTTTTTGGTCCCGGAAAGTCCAAAAAGTCACACTAAAGACAATTCCTTTTACATGGTCCAAAAAGTCGCACTAAAGACAATTCCTTTTACATGGAAGTTGTCTTTAGTGTGACTTTTTGGACTTTCTCGTGGCGGAATCTGACCGAAAAAATTGAGGTGAAATCTTGATTTGTGTTATTTAAATTGATTTTTTGACTGAATATATGGATTCACCCTAAAAACTCCTAGTGCACTTCGATTGTGTAGGGGTTATCCATCAAGCTTGTGATTTCAATAAATTCCTACGGGATTTTAAAGAAATTAGACCAGAAAAACCCACCGGAAAAGCTTCCAAAAATCTCACTAAAAACAACTGGATAATTATATGGGTAATGTTATATAATGGTGTGGAGTCATACTAAGGTTTCCTTAAGATTAGTTTGTTGGAACTGCAGAGGTTACCCATGGAGACGAGGACCTGGGTTAGGGCCTATTGCGGAAAATAGAGACATAATTTGCCTCATAGAAACACATGAGCATGAAGGGTGCAAGACACCTTTGTTTGAAGGATACTGGAAGATGGCAGTGTGGAACAAGGCAACAGGGAATGGCAAAGGGCATGGAGGTATCATGGTTTTAGTAAGGGAGAAAGAAGGTCATCTTATTCAGTTAGAAAAAGAAGACTCAAATAAGCAATTCATTTGGTTTAAAATATCAGAAAATGGAAACCACATCAGAATTGCAGCATGCTATTTTGCGCCACTAGTTTCAAAAATCTACAAAGGTAGAGGGCTTGACCACAAAGATCCATTTGCAGCTTTAAAAGCGGATATTGCAACATATTCACAGCTAAGTGAAGTCCTTATAGTGGGTGATTTCAATGCTAGGACTGCAAGTGAGCAAGCTAGCATTCTTTGTTGTAAAGATGATTGTGACCCTATTTGGCTTACAGAAGAAAGTAATCATCAGTGGGAAAGAATTTCAGAGGACAAGGGCTGCAATATCTTTGGTGAACAATTGCTTACTCTATGTGGGGCCTTTGATTTAGTCATTTGTAATGGCTTGACTAGATGGGCAAAGTCCGGTAATTTCACTTGCAATACTTACAATGGAGCAAGTGTGGTAGATTATGTAATTTGCTCACATGGTTTGTGTGAGAAAATGGAAGAAGTTTTGGTTGAAGATCAGCTGTGGGATTTGAAATCAGATCACAAGCCAATTTATTTATGTTTCTCTTGGATTGGAAAAAAACAATTAGAGTAAAAAATTCAACATGTCCAACGAAATCTCCCACAGAGCAGAATTCTTTTGATGCCAGAAAATTGTAATACCTTCAAAATGACGCTAGAGAGGCTCTTTGAGAATGAGAAAATTATAGTTCACAGCCTTCATAATCATGAATTAACACATTTAATTCAATGTGCACTTGCAAAGTGCAAAAGAACAAAAATTAAGAAGTCTGAAACAAATTGCTTTCCGGGTAATGCTTGGTTTGACGAGGAATGAAAAAAGGCAAGGAGAATGTGGAAAGAGTCAAACAAGGATAACGTAAATCTCAAATCGTACAAGCAGTTATTAAGCAAGAAAAAGGCCAATTTCATGGTTTCAAGGAGGGAAGAACTAATCTTCCTTGGGAAAAATAATCCCAAATTATTTTGGAAGGAGCTCCAACCGAAAAAGATACAAATTGGAAATAATATTACAGCTTCTAAATGGTTTGATTATGCAAGACAACTCTATGAGCAGGTTCCCAAGGTTGACCCTCCCCCTTGGTCAACACTGATATTGAACTCTTCAAGGTACAAGAGGTAGAGATGGGTATCAAGAAGTTGGGCGTTGGAAAAACAAAAGACTTAGCTAAACTCCAAGCATAATATCTAAAGTGGGGCTCAAATATTCTTGCACCTCACATTACAAAAATCTTCAACAACATCATACAACAAGGGCTCCCCACAAATTGGTCAACTAGTCTGGCAATACCTCTTTTCAAGAGCGGTGACGTCAATAATCCCTCCAATTATAGGACCATCATGATAAACCCTTTGTTTGCAAAGCTATTTGGAAGCATGCTAGAAAACAGAATTAGCAAGTGGGCAGAAGAAAGAGATAAATGTGCTAAAGGGCAAGCAGGTTTTAGACCTAAACATTCCACAGTTGATCATTGCATAACTTTAAGACACATCATTGAAAAGTTTGGGAGAAAAAGGAAAAGCCTTTTGTTGCTTTGTTGATTTCAGAAAAGCGTTTGACTCGGTTCCTAGGGATAAACTTTGGCAGAGAATGGAGGAACTTGGGGTTCCTAAACATTT
The DNA here is from genome assembly GCA_031772625.1 of Pinus tabuliformis. NCBI lineage: Eukaryota > Viridiplantae > Streptophyta > Pinopsida > Pinales > Pinaceae > Pinus > Pinus tabuliformis. Next base: position 831,971,526 of record CM062807.1, on the reverse strand, counting down.
GAGAGCAGCTGTGCATAGGTTGTATGAAGATGTGAAAGTCAAAATTAAAACTTCAGCAGGCATTTCTGAAAGTTTTAGAAGCGATATTGGGGTCAAGCAAGGTTGCCCACTGTCTCCTACCCTTTTTAGTTTATATATCGACAAGCTTGAGGAGTGGTTAAATTCACAAGGGGGTGATGGTATCTATTTGTGCAAGTTTGTTATAAGGCTTCTTTTGTATGCAAATGACCTTATTCTGATTGCTAAATCGGCTCTTGGTTTGCAAGAGAACTTACTATCCCTTGAGCATTTTTGTAGAAGTGTGGGGATGCAAGTCAATATCAGCAAAACGAAAGTAGTGGTCTTCTCTAAGAAAAGAAAACATAACCAGCATTAGTTCTACTTTGAAGGCAACATTCTGGAAGAAGTTGTGGATTACAAATACCTCAGGATTGACTTCAACAAAAATCTAAGCTGGAATGGTTGTAGAAAGAAAAGAACTTTGAGGGGTTGGAAAGCATTTTATGCTTTTCAAAATAGGTGTAGAGAGGCAGAGTTATAGGAATGGAAGACCACTCAAACTCTTTTTGGGCTTCTAGTGATTCCAGTGATTCTCTATGGTTGTGAACTGTGGGCTAGTAGTACCTCCGACATGCAGTGGAGACAAATTGAGAAAATTCGGAAGCGTTTGATTAAAAACAAATTTAAGATGAAAAGTGCAGTTCCTTATGATATCTTTTTAAGTGAAACGGGGACTGCTCCTATTTAAGCAATTGCTATGGTGCGAGTCATAAGGTATTTAAAAAAAATTGAGCAAATGGAAGATGGTAGATGACCTAAGGCTGTGTTTAATAATAGATTGTGCAAGAGCAAAAAAACTTGGATGCAACAAAATAACAAATGGTTTAGTAAATGGGGTATTTGATTGAACGTGTGTCCCATAAACAGCAAAGAGATAAAAGCTTTTGTTATGGAAAAGTTCCACAAACATACTTGGGATAAGGAGCTAGGAAGAAAGAAAAATTACTATATTGAAGTGTTTAATCCCACTCATAATCATCAACCAAAAGCATACATAAAGGGCAATATCTCTTGGAGAGCCAAAATTCTTATTGCTCAGTTAAGGACTAATTCTCATCAACTCCGTTGTGAAACAAGGCGCTGGAAAAGGCCAAAGGAAGTGTGGGAGGAAAGGGTATGCATTTTTTGTTCTTCCGGAAAAGTGAAAACAGAAAAACATTTCATTTTAGAATGTGAGGCCTTCAAAGACAACAGGGAAAGTTATGCAGATATGCTGGCAGCGAGCTCTTGGGATAATCTATTTAGCGAAGGGGTTTGTTGAGAAACTGGGAGCATTTATTGTGAAGCTTCACAGAAAAAGGGCCAAATACATCAAGCAGATGAAGAAGCAATCTGTCCCATAGGTTATCTTTAGCCTTGTGGACGTTAAAATAATTTCTTTCTTTCTTTCTTCTTTCGATTATTTGTGACATATAGATATCAAGATATATTATTTTATATTTATAAAATATGTTTTTTTTTTTAAAGCAAAATTATATTTATATATTTAATAATAAATATTAATTTTTAGTTAATATAAAAGTTAAGTATTATAGCCCCAAGGGATAGCTCAATTGGTCGAGTTCCCGTTGTTAAGTACTTTCCCAGTTGGGAGGTCATGGGGTCAAATCTCCTCAACGCCCACGGGGTTAGGCCTGTTAAGATTGGCCGACGGGCAGATCCCTTCGGGTGGAGTTGCCCCGATATTTCCCGTGGATGTAGCGACCACTCAGTGATCGTGAACCATAGCTTAAAAAAAAAGTTAAGTATTATAGTTTAAAAGTAATGTTTCTTTTTGTATTTTATAGTAACTTTAATACCATATTATAGTCCTGAGTTTGTTTAGTATAATTGAAAAGTAAAAAATAAATAGTATATGATATTTGAAAATTTTAAATTTAATAATTAAATGTTTAATTTTTTTCACTTAGAGTGGTTATATTTCTATAACATTAACTATTAAATACAAAAAGGGTGATATTTATTTTATTTATTTTATTTTTTTAAATGTAATGTTGATTTCCTAAATTGATGGTAGACTTGTATTTTGGGTTGTCCAATAAATTTAATTATACATATAGTCACCATAACTTAGTAAAACAACATGGTTGATCTTGTACTTCTCTTAGCACCATGGTTTCAAGTATAAAGTTTACAACAAAGCTTTATGTTTAACCCTATCATAAGATGACATCATCATAGTTGCATAGGCAAGTTGGACATAAGCAATAGACAAAGCTCTTAGCTTTTATTGTCATCAACATTTCATTTTAGTATGATTTATGCTAATAATTGTTTGATTTTGACTAAGTAAACATTTTCGTGACAGAATTGCCTATAAATGTCTTCTAGGGAATTTGAGCAAGTCTTATACATGAGAATCCAAAAACTTTACCTACATTGTTTGTCTATGTTGACAAAAATGACATAAGAGGTCCAACCTTGTATGATAGAGATGTTGTAATATCATATTTAACATTTTGACTATGTAAAAATAAATAAATTAAAAAAAATATTAATAGTTATAATTGTCAATAAAATATTTTGACTTGGTCAAATTACATAAAACTAAAAATAAAAATATAATAAAATTAATAATTATAATTATAATTAATAATTAAGCTAGATTAGATCCATCTTAACTCCGGATCTACCAAGCATTGAGAGAGATCAAATCTCTTGAGATGCAAACCTCTTTTAGATTGAAAGAAGATTTGATCCCTCTCGATGCTTGGTAGATTTAGAATTAACATGGATCTAGGCTGGTTATTAAAAGAAAAAATATAAGTGAATATATATGTTTAAATATTGTTTAAAGGAGGATTAAAATTAAATCAATTGACCTATAGCTTTTATTGCACATGTAGTATATCATATAGTTTTCAAAATTTTGAGGAAAGTTAACTTTTGTTGGGATAAAGTCCTTAGAAATTTCAAGTTTATTTATGTAATAGGATTTAATAGTTAAATGAAATTATTATAGTGCAATGAAAAAAAAAAGAATAGAAATATTGAGTAATTTTATTAAAAATGGAAGATATGAATTAAATTGAATATTGACATAAATAAATATACCACAAAATAGACTCTTAACCAGCTAATGAGTTCTAGACTAAAAATGTCTATTTTTAGATATAGATCTTTTAGCTACCTTCTTATTATTACAAATGTATTTATAGGAGTTAATTTTGACATCCTTAAACCCCATTCTTAAACCATGTCTTCATAATATCTTTTTAAAAATCCCCAATTGTGGATCCTTATTTTCTTTGTTATTCAAAACAAAATTAAAATCTCTTTAATTAATCCTATTAACCTAATAAGATGTAACAATAAATTATTAAGATAAACCATACATTTTTAAAGAAATTAATTTGTAATTATTATTTTCCACACAATTATTTAAATAACAATAAATTATTAAGATAAACCATACATTTTTAAAGAGATTAATTTGTAATTATTATTTTCCACACAATTATTTAAAGCACGCACATTTGTTTAAATATTTAGGGCACACATTTGTTTAAAGGAAAATTAAAAAAATTAAAATTAAACCAATTGAAAACCTTTTGATAATGTAATTTGAATAGTCATATAGTAAGTTTTCCAACGTATAATTAAGACAAACTTCATAAAAAAATTACTACACGGTTCAGACCTTCACAAACACTCACACCGACTGAATAGGTGTATGAGTTCAACCTTCTATGTCCATATCTAATCTTTCTAATTGGATTGGATACCCTCCCTGGCTGTTGATACTTTCTTATCCGGCCAAACCCCCATCTTCCGGGCCGGTGCTACTAAACTCAGAACCAGAGCCTTCTCACATCGCAAGGCACTTACTCTCGATCCGGGGGTGTCCCCTAACATCATGGCAAGTAATTCAATCTATTTCTATTTATTTGGATTCAACGTCTCCATGCCATCGATTTATCGCTCGCTCGACTTCAGGAAAGCGAGGATGTGCGTTAGAATGCTCGACTACTAAGGATATGTGGGATGAAACATGGGAAGAAATAAGATCAATCCTGGTCGTTTCCCTATTGCACTACAAGGCTTAACTATAAAGTAGGTATCAGTACAAGGCTTAATTATAAGTAGGTATAATTACTTATGGGAAAAAATATCACTTTTTTTTAATGTCAATATGTTGTTAAACTTGGGAGGTAGGATATCTTAAAAGGAAATCAACCTTGTATCAGTGCATTTATATTATTATATTATTAGAAGATATGCTAGTAGTTTTTATATGTGGCATGTTATATTATTTTTGAAATTTTGAAATTCTAAATTTTTTCATTTATTTTTTTAATAAAATTTTAAAGGTTAATTAAATGAAAATATTATAGGACAATGAATGAAAGAGATTTAAAGTGTTGATTAATTTTATTGAAAATGGAGAAATTAAACAAATTGGATAATAATATAGATAGATAAACCATCAAAAAAAATCTTAGTAAACTAATGAGTTTTGGACTAAAGCATGTATAGTCTTTTAGCTATGAAGCTTACACCTACCCTCTTATTATTACAAGTGTATTCCTTGGAGTTTGTTTTGATGTCCTTAAACCCTTATTCATAGGTAATGTCTTCACAATATCCATGTAAAGATTCGTTATTATGGATCCTTATTTTCTTTGTTATTTAAAACAAATTTGAAATCTCATCAATTAAACATATTAAGAGGATGTGATGTACCAATTGAAGGGACATAGGTTTTGGATCTGATGGTGGAAGATGAAGAGTTTTTCACCATTGGGAAATGTTCTATTCATATGGGAGAAACTTGAGGTAGTGGTTAAACATGTAGTTGCACCAAGAGAGATTGTATTAAATGGTGTCATGACCCGTGCACACATAAGAGGATCAAATCCCACCCCCCATATCATCCTTTGTTAAAGCCCCTCGGGTGTAGACCAACTGGTGACAAGGTGCACTATCAAGGAACTCCTTAAGGTTGCAGGTTCAAACTCTGATTTACCCATGTCTTTGATATGGGCAATCATAAGCACCGAGTGGTTATAGTGGTAGCAGTTAGAATCAATCCCATATCACAAGAGCACGAGCCCAATCTAGTTATTAATTCCTTTAGTTATAAAAAAAATAGATTCTTGAATAGGGTAATTGTAATAAGAAGGGGAAAATGGCATTGTCCTACTTAAAAATTTAATCCAATTTTTGAATATATTATGACATTCTAAAGAGAAGGCACAAGGATTTGATAGTGTTGCTAATTTCTTAATTGTTGTGGATATTCCACTGGACAATTCGTCACAACATATTAGATAAAATTTTACTTAAAAATCTAAAATCTACACTATGAGGGCATATTCCTCTTTAGATTTTCTAGATCTATAAATTATTGTTCGTTGTGTATGCATGCAAATTTTAATTATGCATAATAGAGAACAACGAAATAAAAACACAAAAACCATGATTGACATAAAATATATCTTGGGAAACCCTTTCGGGAGAAAACCCAACTGTAAGGTGAGGTTGCTTTGCTCTCTTTCTCTAAATAGAAAATTGCTTCAAGTACAAAGAAGTATGGCCCATGGCCCGTGGCCTAATATAGTGCACAAATCTGCTTTGTGTGGTCTTTCCCTATCCCTTTCAATTTCTCTACTCATCTATGGAACAAATGCACTCGAAAAGAATGGAACCCCTTTTCCTCCTAGTGGTCTAGTTATAACATAACCCGATAGCCTACTAGTGGTTAGGTTTGACTCCTTCAACTCTTAACTATAGTTACAAGATGGAATCTTCTAGAGTCTTCTTCATCATGATCACGTGGATAGCCCCTTTTCCTTGAATAATGGGAGCTGACGTGGCATCCTCTCGAATTATGGTGGTAAAAAAATGAAGGTCAACTTTTGAGTCACATAACTTTTGCATACAGACTCTAATTAAGATTATTCTTGAACCATTAGAAAGGTATTTGTGTGTAGAATAGGAAAAAAATTGTGGCACTAGAGAGGAAAAATTTTACCCCCAAAAAGCGTCATTTGATGCCTCAAAATGCTCTTGGAAGGTTTTTGGCCCCAATTTTCCAAACTAGGCCCCGCTAGTGAAAATGGTCCTATGAGTTGATTACTCCACTTTTTCCAATTTGAGAGAATTGAATGGATGAAAAAAATATAATTATCCATTCTGGATTACACCTCCCTATTTCAAGAGGCTTTTGGTTCCTGTAAGCTTCCACTGAATGAGGTGAGAAAATTTCTCCTCCTTCTTTTGGGTGTACCATTTAGCCTTTCCTGGAAGTTGTCCTTTCAACCTAATATGCCAAAGGTCATGCTACCCATGTCTTGTAGTTTTGGACCTCTTTTGAATTTTTTTATGTTCTATCAACTCTACTTGAGCATTTAGTGCCAAATTCTATACATAAGGTAAGACTTATTTCTATTCCTGATCTAACATGGAAGGCTCATAGAGTTTCAAATTCTATACATTCACAACTGAGTAAATGTGCATGTATGGGGGTAAACTGATTCTATAGGAATTATCTCCCACCTTTTCCAGTATCTCAAAGGGATCATATTGCAAAGCCTTGATTTTATTACTAGGACCTTGTAGCCTCTCCTTGTTCAAATGTAACCATACTTTGTATCCCACCTTGAATGACTTTTATGTTATGTGTTGATCGTGCCTCACCTTATATTTTTCCTATGACTTATGCACTGTCTCTTGTATCTGTATATGGACCTGCCTAATGTTCTCAACATGTTTTTCAGCCCTTAAAGATCCTCCCTTACTCCTTCTTTTTGCCTATATGCATTATCCAAAGGTGAAGGTGGAAAATATCCAAAACAATTTTCAAATGGGGACTTACCAGTAGAAGTGTGGACAGTTATGCTATAAGAGTGTTGTCTGTATACCAGATTTTCATCCCAGGTCTTTGAATGCTTCTGACTGTAACCCCTCAAAAGTTGCACCAAATTCCCATTAAGTACTTCTATCTACCCATCTATCTATGGATGGAATGTTGTAGACCTCTTCAACTTCTTGTCCATATTCTCCCTCAATATATTCCAAAAAGCAGTGAGAAATATTATGTCGTTATCTGGAACAATGCTCATTGGTATCCCAAAGTGCACCCAAACATGTCTAAAGAACAAGTGTGTTGCTTCTTTCCCACTGATGGCCTTTTTATAAGGCATCAAAACACACATCTTGTTGAACCTATCAACTATTACAAACAAGTAGTCATGTCCCTTTCTATCTATCGGTAAACCTCCCACAAAGTCCATGGAAATGATTTCCCAAGGAAAAGTGGGTACATGCAAGGGATTATATAAACCTTGTTTCTTGTTACTAGACTTATTTGTACAACAAAGAATGCATCCTCTTATGAAACTAGCTACATGTTCTTGCATCTAAGGCCAATACACATACCTATGCAAGTTGGCCACTGTCTTCCCTATACCAAAGTGCCCTGCAACCTTGGAGGTGTGATCCTCTCTAATCAACTGCAATCTATCACCTTTAGGAACACATAACTTATCCAACCTGTAGAGTGACCCATCATGGAAATGGTAGTAAATAGTGATGTCACCATCGTGCGCATGAATCTTAACTCTTCAACTAATGAAACACCTCCTTCAAGTCCTCATCCTATGAATATTCCTCTTTATATTCATCATGGGTGAATGGCACAATGTGAATAAGAGTTCCCAAAGATATGATATCTTATGTGGATGGCCTTGAATGTTAGCAATCCATGCACCCTAAGTCTAGTCTATGTATTAAATAGAAACATAAACACATTAGCAGTGCATAACTTTAAAACAACTTGTACAATAGAAATATAACATCAATCAGATCAATGATAGTACACATGAGTTTAATTCCCAAACTCGTTTCTTATCACTCCATTAATAAGAAAATCACAAGGCTCTTATACCAGAGATAATGACCCTTTATATTCCCATCCAAATGCCAAATACAAATCTAATCCTTTGACCAAATCCTAGGGTTGAGGAAAGTTTGACCTCTATGCCCTACCTGCCCAAATAAATACACCTACAACATCCAAATCATATAGTTGTGACAACTAGGACATAACCAACCCTTATTAAATTCACTTAAACACTAATATGCTTACTTGGTAGGTTGATATCGCTTTGTTGTAGCCTTTATTCAGTCCTTTATCACATTCAACATCTTTTTTTACTATGGAAGCCTCCACAACAAGCCTTGATTTGCCTAACCAGGCCTCCCTTTGCCCTATCAGGCTTATGGCCTGTCTTCTTGGGTCTGTGGCTTCCTCCTTAGGCTTAAGGCCCCTTCTTGTGGCCCTGCAGCCTACAAACCTATGGCCTTATATTAGCTACGACCTCCATTGGCTCTTAAATCAACCACAAAACTCAACCTCTTCCCGTGCTTGGTTGCAGTCTCTTTGGCTTACCAAAACACATAAAACTTAGCATCTTCGTTGTCCTTTTCTCCTGAGGTTTCCTTCCTTCCTTAGGTCTGTAGTTACGTCGCTTTTGTCTCCTCCACAAGAATACTTGTCCTTGTGCTTCTTGTCTTAAGCCTCTCCATTGGCTTGTTTAATTATATTGTCCTTACGTCACCTTAGGAAGCCCTTATGTCCTTCAAGAAACCTACAACTCAACCTTTACATTAAATTATAATATTAAATTCTCTTTTTTGGGTTCCAAGCCCACTCCTTTAGGTCCAGAATGCCAAACTCGGGTGCAAATACCACATAGTCACTTTGTGGGTGTTCCTCCTAGCACCAATGGCATGTGAAAGTACCTCCTAATGCTACCAAATTTCAACATTGAAAGCATGTCAGCCAACTTCTGTGCTACGCTTCTTGTACTTGATCACTAAATGAAACTATTGTATAAACCCCACCCTCTTGTAATGCTCGGCCTGTTGTAGCTTACTTTGGGCTTTTAGTACTATAGTGGTTAGTGATGTATGTGGATTATTGTCTCCTTTCACATCAGATAATGCTTCCACTTCTTCATACCTTGGGTTGAGAAGTGTAGCAAGAAAGGCTCAATTTGACTTAACCTTGGTCAAATCAAGTAAATTCAAAATTTCCACATCAATAGACAACTTGGAGGTAGTTAACTGGGGTAACATGGATCATGTCACTCAGTTAGCTCAGTAAACTCAAGTTAGTGGGATTGGGGTTTAGGTTGCATGTATTGATTGCTAATTTGTAACAATCCAGTTCAGTTATTTCTAGTTGTACTCAATTAAACTATTTCCAACAGTTAATAGAACTAGTTGGAGGTCATTTATGCAGTGGAACAACAATCTAACTCAAAGATCATCCAGTTTAATGATTAATCAACCAAAAATAACTCATGCATGCAAGGAATTCGAATTTCTCATTTGCAGTGGAGATTCTAAGGTAGTGTAACATTAGTTGTAGACTAGTCTTGAGTGTACAAGCATTGCATGCAATCAATTATAAATCCTTGGGAATTGCGCAATCAATTTGGAGGAAATTCCTAAATAATAGGGGCCAATTTCCTCAGGATTTGTGCAAGGAAATAGGAGCTCAAATAGGGGAAGAAATTGACTAAGTCTGGGTTAGATATTTTCATTGAGCAGAGAGAATAGTTATTCACTTGCAGGTTGAGCTTAGAGCGAGCAAGTAATTGTAATACATTCTCTATTCATATGATTAATGAAAACAGGCTTAAGGGTTTTTACTAGTTGGTTTCCCCTAGATAAATCTGTGTACTTGTGTATGTGATTGATGCATGTTTGTGAATGTTGTTCTAAATTGTGAATTAATTTCCACAAAGCAGTAGAGTAGAATTGTGTCTCTTGATTTAGATTAAATTTCTTGAGCAGTTACAATTATATCACCATATTTCTACATGGTATCAGAGTAGGATTCACATTAGAACAAGAATTTCTAAGTTGTTCCTCACGAGGTTCGGATTTGCAACTTCAGTGTAGCAGGATTTATTTCAGAGTTGGGAGAATGGCCTTCAATGGACTGAGATTAGAGTATGCCTTGGAAGGAAACTCAAATTTCATTTCCTGGAAGGATCACATGGAGGTAGTGCTTGATGACATTGGATTGTTGGAATATGTCAAGACACACATTCCAAAACTAGGATCAGTTGATTTCCCAGAACCTAGCCCAATGGAAGAAAGATGTAGCCAAGGCGAGGAGAATAATCCTCGAGGGAGTGAGAGACGACATTGTCTCAAATCTCCATGGGAAAGAAACTCCTTTCACAATGTGGAAGGCGTTGATTGAACTATTCGAGAATAACAGTGACCATAGAATGTTGGCCCTAAAAGACAAACTTCGAAACATTAAGATGTAGAAGAATGATACTATTCCACAGTATCTCACCAGATTTACACAAGTTGGGGATGAGCTTGGAGGGGTTGGTGTGAATGTTGCAAAAGATGACCTAGTGAGCCTAACTCTTCTAGTCCTTCCCAAAAGTTGCCATGGATACAATGACTTGGTGAACGGGAGGGAGAAAATACCAAATTGGGAACACTTATGGTCTGATTTGGTACAAGAAGAAATCAGGTGAAACACCATAGATGGAAGTTCATCCAAGGGAGAGGATGAAGAAAATTTTGCATTGGTTGGGAAGGGAAAGAAGGGAAAAGGGAAGAAATCTCAAACCAAACCAGAATCCAACCAAGGGGGAAAGAATAAATACTTGTCCAAATAAAATGCTTCAAATTTCATGAATTTGGGCACTATGCTACAAAGTGTCCACACAAAAAGTCTAGCAAGAAGAACTCAAGAGGAGTCACACATGAAGCATTGGCTTCACAGTTCGAGCTAGACTTCACCCTGAATGCATGCATGGCCAACACTATGATGGGGAGTGTATGGTACTTGGACCCAGGTGCCTCATTCCACATGACAAGGTGTAGAGGGTTTTTTAGTGACCTAGAGGAGAAATATTTCCATATGCATATTGAGCTTAGGGACGACAGAAGGTACTATGCTACCAGGATTGGTACAATAACCTTTAAGAGGGAGTCAAGATCCCCTCTTCACCTCAAAGATGTCATGTTTGTACCAGGCCTGAAGAAGAACCTCATCTCTATAGCAGTTTTGGAAGACCGTGGCTATGATGTTATTTTTAGTAAAGGGAAATCCTTTTTGAGACACATAACTACTGGGTAGGAGAAGCAGATAGAGGTTCGTGTGAAGAACCTATATAAACTTAACGTGGAATAATGTGCTACATTAAACAGTAAGGCAAAGAAAGTGTAGAGCCGAGACATTGTGTTTCTGGGAAAACTAGTATTCCTAAAGAATGCTAGCCCTCTAGGTTTGGCAGCTACCCTAGAAACAACAGTTTAAAGCAATTCAATGATTTTACCAATGTGTAACAGATAAGAGAAAGATAATGGAACCAACCTAGAACTTCCGCTTAATCCTTTGCTTGATCTCTCTCTCCTTTGGCAGATCTTGCAACTCCTCCCCGTACTTAACACGCTTGGACAGTACCTGCACAAGTACAACAACAAAGAACCGTCAAAGCATCGTGATCTATTACAAGATAAACATTACAGAATCATATATATAATGAACAAATGATAACATTCACAAATGATAGCATTCACAATTGCACAATCATATGGGAGAAAACTTGAAGAGCTTTATTAATAGAAAGGAGAATTACAACCCAGTTGTCTGATCCGGTGCCATCCTCCCAACTTCAATCCTTCTTCACCTCATGAAATAGCAAGATCACACCAACAAGAATACAATGCTCTCTCCTCAATGACAAAACTATCAACACTTCCTTGCAATTCACAATATTCAACCTTCAGATCTCTTAGATGAGGGATCCATTTATAGATGTTTGCAAGGGTGTGAGTCATCCATGGGGTTTGATTAGTGTCATTCCACTTGTTACAATTGGTTCCACAAGACAAGGGATTGGAGATGGTTTCCTAGTTCCCTTGTTCATCCTTGGGCGAATTCAGAGAGGCAAGTGGCATAGGAGAAGTTTCTAGAAGATTCCATGAGCAACCAACTAACAAACTGTCCTGGACATTTGTCCATCCTCGCTCATCGCACCCTATAGAAGGCTTAAACAGTATTCATCGCACCCTGGTAGTGTACCACTCAGTATGCATCACACTTTGCCAATGGAGCAGCCAGTATGGTTCAATTTAGGCAATTTCTGGATGGTTTCTCAGATGGAACTTTTGGGGAATGATGTATTCAGATGACTATGTTCCTTTAGGGTATGAAACAAATATTTTAGGGGTTGATGAGCCCTAATACATTGGCATGTAAGTTTGGTGTTTATGTGCCCAAATATGTCTATAACAGTTGCCCCCTAAAGCATGAGGTCGTAAAAATTCATGTCGGGTGAAATGCTTTATCATGAGGATCCGAAATTTTGAACTAGAAGGTGACTTGCATCAATTTACAATACAATACATCATCATAATATTATTTTCATGATCTAGCTGAGAGAGGCATTCCCATGCTCAGCTTTATAAATTTCATTTCATGTACATAGATCAGATAGTCGTCTGCAGGTACAGACTCGTGATTCTATAGATATAGAGTCGCAATCCATGATTAGGATGACCATTTGTGTAGAGCCTTTGTTCATTTGATGTTTTATATCCCTGAATATATCGCAGCCTGGATGGATGAAACTAGATCCGGGGTTTTCAAACTCGTTCAATCTTCGCTTGATGTACAAGTCAATCCATGTGAAGAGATGTTCTGAAGTCGAACATGGAAAGACATCACCTGATTACCAGCCAATGATGTGAGTTGTTAACAGATGCGAGAGGGATCACCGATAATGATAATGATCCTCAAGGTACTACAGTACAATTCACGTGGTGTGAATACATGATCCGATGTCGAACACCACGCAAAATCTTTCGGTCAAAGGTCATTGATGTCAACCTGTCGCTGAAAGTGAGAAACTTGCCATTGATGTATGCAAGCTTCAAAGCACTGAAAGGGTTGTTTCTAAGTCAACTTCTTGGATAATGAGCTGATGTCGACAAGAAGTGACTCATCGTAGGAGGGCCTTGATGTATCCCACATCTACGACACGAAACAAAGAAAATGATTTCTGGAGGTGAAAATGAACTGACGACACAAGGTTCAGGAATGGCGGTCATGAAAAAATGAAGGTTGGAGGTATTGCAGTGTATGAGACATTAACTGGATGGTGATTTCTCAATTGAATGACTTCTCTTGAACATGTCGGTGACACTGAGATGAATTGGTAGCATTAACCCCAAAAGATGGATGGTATGAAAGACCAATGGTATGATGACTAGTGAATGGAATAACCCAACCCAACTCAATAATGGAGATGAAGTGAAAGTGTCATGTTCAAGAGCGACTTGCTACCATAAATTCTTCAAGTTTTTTCCCTTTTTCCCCAATCATTGCTGACCAGTACCTCTTTATTTTTGTCAAGCTTGAGGAGGATAACATATGCTTGTTCTATAATTCGCCCTTCATGCAAACTTGTCGCTATTTAATATTTTAACGAGTCTAGCGACAATGAAACTTGGTCTCGTCTAGATGGACAAGTTTGTCACTATTATTTTAACGAGTTTAATGACAAGGATAACTCAGTCCTTTTCATGGTTGGAGAGTTTGAAAAGGGACAAAAAGAAAACTCCATAAGTTCTTTTTCGTAAAGTAATCCCTTAGGTCTGAAAAAGGATAAAATAATATAGGAGGGATGACATTTCCAACACTTTAACGAGTTGGAAAGGACAAGCGCTCGACAATCTTTTCATGTTTAATGAGTCTGAAAAGGGTTTAAAGAAGAATCTATAGTTTTCTTTTCATTTTTGAATCAAAGCTTGAAAAGAAGACAAAATTTTGCTTGGTGGTCAAAGATGCTCATTTCACTGTTTAGCACATCAAATTCTTTCATCGGTTGTTCAACCTGCTCAAAACTCCATCAAATTGATTAGAAATACATATATATGGACAAAAAATGAACTAAAACCAACATTTCACTTTGAAGTACATGAAAAGTAAACATAAAAAGTAGTTTTAACATTTCATTTTCATCATTTCATTTCAAATTTGGGATTTTGGAGCTCTGAAGTGGTTTTCCCCCTCAAATTTCACCAGTATATTTCAGAAGATCCTATGGACCATTCTCCGCGCCGTCAGGACTAGGTAGAAGCTATCCTTAAGCTCTTCATTTTCATTTCCTCTTTTCTTAATTCTGGGTAAGTTTTTTCACTTTTCTGGGCCCCTGGGGTTTAAAGATTTCGTTCCTCAATCATCGCACCTAGCTAGTATCGAGAGGTGCGATGCATATTGAGCTGTCAACAGGCCAGTCAGTATGCATCTCACCTTGCTCAAAGGCAAGGTATGATGGGCGCAGAAAGGCAATTTTATACAGTGTTTTTCATCAATTTTTTTCTTGTTTTTGCTCAAAATTGGATCCTAACTCATCTATTGTTTTTGTTTCAGATATTTGTTGGATCAAGATGGTTGTCACATGGCGTGAACGAGAACATGAAGAGGAGGACATGATTTCTTTACATGACCAGGGCACAGTGGATGCATTAAGAAACTGTGGTTTAGTGAAGTTTTTCCGCATATCCAGCATGAGACAACAGATCAGTTTGTTGCGATATCTTCTCAATGCTTGGGATCCTATTGATTAGGTATTCCAGATCAGAGGTAAATCTATTCCTTTCACGGTCGAGGATATTTATTTTCTGACGGGTTTTTCGAGGTGTGGTGCCCCTCTTTCACTATCAGGATTTGCTCGTGGGGACAAATCTGTGAAAGATTACCTTCATCAGTTTTGCAGGGATGGATCTCAACCCAGAAGAGATGGTAAGATTAATATCCGGGATGTTACTGATCAAAATTTGAGGACCATTTTATTTACCTTTTCTAGATTGGCTAGCAGCGCGGCTTTACATTTAGCGAACAGATCCTACATGCAGTATGCCTTGGAATGCCTGGAACCGAAGGTGTTCAATTGGTGTGAGGCGATACTTCTTGTGATAAAAGAATAACTGTCCAAAGTAAAGAATGGAAGAACCAAGAACTTTGGTTATGGATCCATATTGACTGCTTTTCCTTTGGAAAGAATTCCACTTATGCAACCTCAAAACATTTCACTGGGATTGCTTGCACCGAGGGAACCACAAATGCAGAGATGGGTGGACCTTATGGCTAGACATGTTGGCCAGTCACAGATCTCCTTCTCAGATGCCTTTTTCGAATGGTTCAACCACCAGGAGATGGTGTTTGTGGAGTATCCATATACCGAGATGGAATTCCGAGGCGATCCAGATTTGGCTTTACCAGTTGGTGAGTAGTGGAGTGCTATAGGTAAAATTATTTGACCACATCTTTGTTTTTTAGTTTTATATGGTTTTTGTGTTTTT
Organism: Pinus tabuliformis; assembly: GCA_031772625.1. Taxonomy (NCBI): domain Eukaryota; kingdom Viridiplantae; phylum Streptophyta; class Pinopsida; order Pinales; family Pinaceae; genus Pinus; species Pinus tabuliformis. The sequence continues at coordinate 831,956,118 of CM062807.1, read as the reverse complement.
GATGCTACCAAGACTAAAAAAACTCATAGGTGTGTGTAGATATTGGACCAGTGCAACCAATGGTATGCCCACAGGGAGCAAATGACGCTCCAGCAAGGGAGGTTGTAGGAAGGGCCGTTCTTCAGGATCTGGATATATTAGAGACCCTGGCAGTGCTGCAGGATCAGATTGAGGGCCTCACTCTTGGCATTCAGGATGTCAGGGCCGACAAGTTACCTTTGAGGTTACAGCGCCATACTACCGGTGTACTGAGTCATTGGACTAGGCTCCTACGCATGATAGCACAGGCGATGACATGTTATCACCAGCATCACTAGTCTAGGATGTTTTTCCGCATTCACTTTTGAGTTACTGGGTCAGATGACCAATTTTGTCTTGGACACAAAACATTTTATGAAAACCTATAAACAAATATCTACTTTGATTTTTGGAGTTTTATTTTGGCTAAGTGATGAATCCTAATGCAAATGTTGATGTGAAATGCCTTCTTTACATATGCTGCAAATGTCTATTTAACACATAGTTTGCTAATGAATCAGTCAATGTGTTTAAGTTTCTGGAAATGTGTTGATATTGAATGAAATCAAAATGTCTTTCCAAAATCCTAACTCTTAGGAACATACAATGAATAGCCGGGTTCCGAACGGAATAAACACCAGTAAGCTGTAGAATGACGAGTTGTGAATCTAGCCTAACAATGAGTCGGCGTATGTCATGTGAAATGGTATCAGAGAGAAGTTCAATCAATGCACTATACTCAACGATGTTTTTCGTTGATCGACCAATACATACCCCCCCTAAAACTCACTAACTCGCCGCTTGGAGCGAAGATGGCCTAGGCTGCAGAAGATAAGTTCTGCGTACTACGACTAGCTCCGTCGGCATACCCAACAAATGGTTCCAAAAGGTCTGACATCTGCAACAAATGTGAAGTGGATTACCTAACCAAAATGACAACTCTAAAAGAAAACACGCAAAAATGTAATAAAAGCATATGTACAATGAGTTTACTACACTTAATCAAGCATAGTAGTGTTTAAGATACAACCCGTTTCGGGGCTGCGACAGTGGAATCCCATCATAATCGACTAGCTCATAGGCTCATTTTGTCAATACACGTTGAACGACATAAGGGCCCATCCATAATGGTTCAAATTTACCTGCTCGTAATTTGTTAGAGTCCTGATCGTAAAGCAAGACTAGGTCACCTTCTGAGAAGACACGAGGCTTAACATTTTTGTCATATTGTGCCTTGATGCGTTTCTTATGTGCTTCATTAGCCAATGTGGCATCACGATGGGTTTCATCCATATGGATTAATTCCAAGAAACGAGCTTCTTCTTCAGAAGTTTCGGGAAGCAATCGATTGCAAGCTTGAGGGATGAGATTTTGCACTGAATTGGTAAGACTGCTTCTAGACCATACACCAACTGAAAGGGCGTAAATCCGGTCGCATTTCTCACCGAAGTCCTATATGCCCATAGAGTTGAGTACAGGATTAAATGCCAATTCCGTTTATGGACTCCAATCATTCTTTGCAGCATGCACTTAAGGACTTTTTTGATTGCCTCAACTTGTCCGTTAGCCTGTGGATAATATGGAGTAGATCTATCATGGGACAATCCTAACTTGGTAGTTAATTCGATCATCATGTGATTGTGAAAATGCGACCCATGATTTGTGACTATAGCCTATGGAACACTGAATCTAGAAACTACATGATTGAAAAAAAGAGTGCAACTGTTTCGCCGTTGTTGTTCAATGTAGGCATCGCCTCGACCCATTTTGTAAAGTAGTCAACAACGACTATGATATACCCATGCCCCCGACCGAGGTGGGGTTACATGTCATGAAATCAATGCCCCATTTAGCGAATGGGACAACAACAACGATTGGATGCAGTGGTGTAGGTGGTAATCTGGTTTTGTGATTGAAAATCTGACAGGCATGGAAACTTCTGACTGCAAGTATGTAATCTTTGAATGTGGTAGGCTAGAAGTAACCAACTTGTAAGATTTTTTATGTAGTAGCGTAACTAGATAGATGCCCCCCACAAGCACCTAAATGACGATCATTCAAAACTTTTTCATCCTCCTCATGTGTGAGGCACCTTCATAAAACTGTATCAACACCACGACGATAAAGTGTATCACCAATGATCAGATAATATTTGGCTTGGTATCAAGTACGTCGCTGTTCAGAGCGAGAGGTGTTAGGCCTAAAAGTTTGGGTCTGGAGATAGATCAGTATATCCCCGTACCACGGATCACTTGACAATATCAGAAACATAGTATCATCCATGATTGATGCTTCTGATGTTAAATCGTTGGAGGACGAGGGAAGGTCGCAAAGTAACTCTGCAAAGACGAGAGACTTCTTTGATTTGGATTTGATGAATTCCAGATCAAACTCCTGCAAGATGACTATCCATTTGGAATATTTTCCCCCAAGAAATTGATGTGACAGAATGTAAGTCATAGGGTTGCAATCTTACACAATGGTAGTTTTGCAAAGGAGTATATAGTGTCGAAATCTCTGCACTGCTTGAACGGCTGCTAAAGCCAACCTTTCAACATAAGAGTAATTTATTTTTGTATCATTAAGATTACGACTTAAATAATATATAGGATGTTCAATTCCATGATTTTCTTGCACTAAAACCATTCCAGTGGTGCATCTGCAGTGGCGAGATACAGGTAAAAGTCTTTTTGATAGTCAGGGGCATACATTAATGATGTTTTCATCAAGGAACCTTTAAGAGCATCAAAGGAAGCTTGCGCGACCTAATCCCAATGGAAGGTACCCCTTTCTTCAAAAGACGTGTATAACCTTTAGCGATCTCAACATAATTTGGAATGAACCTCCTCAGAAAGTTAGCTTTCCCTTGGAGTCTCAGAATTTGAAGCAAATTTGAAGGTGGAGGCATATCAAGAATTTCCTGAACCTTTAATGGATTGAGTTGAATTCCATCCTTAGAAACTAAAAAACCAAGCAATCGACCAAAACCAACACAAATCACACATTTGTGTGGATTGAGTCGTATCTTGTAGTCTCGGCAATGTAGAAATATGGCTCTCAAATGTTGTGGATGATCAGTCCGTTTTCGCAAATGAGCAGGTAGATCGTTGAGATACGGTTGAACAATGTGTTTGATGTCATGGAAGGCATAATTCATTTCCCTCTGAAATGTTGCCCCTGCGTTCTTCAAACCGAAAGGTAATTTACGATATGCGAATGTGCCCCGCGAACATATAAATGCAGTTTTTGACTGGTCCTGTGGGCGGATATTGATTTGATTGTATTCAGAAAATCCATCCATGAATGAAAAGTTTTTGCATCAGGCACATTCATCAATAATCTGGTTGATAAAGGGTGTAGGATAGTTGTGCTTCAGACATGCTTGATTTACATCCCTATAATCGACACACACTCTGATTGTTCTTTGTTTTTTCATCACAGGAACAATATTCGATACCCAATCAATGAGAGGTATAGGGTAAATGAAACTAGCATGCAAAATTTTTTCAACCTCTGCTTTGTTTCTGGGAAAACTAGTATTCCTAAAGAATGCTAGCCCTCTTGCTTTGGCAGCTACCCTAGAAACAACAGTTTAAAGCAATTCCATGATTTTCCCTATTTGTAACAGATAAGAGAAAGATAATGGAACCAACCTAGAACTTCCGCTTAATCCCTTGCTTGATCTCTCTCTCCTTTGGTAAATCTTGCAACTCCTCCCCGTACTTAACACGCTTGGAGAGTACCTGCACAAGTACAACAACAAAGAACCGTCAAAGCATCGTGATCTATTACAACATAAACATTACAGAATCAGATATATAATGAACAAATGATAGCATTCACAATTGCACAATCATATGGGAGAAAACTTGAAGAGCTTTATTAATAAAAAGGAGAATTACAACCCAGTTGTCTGATCCAGTGCCATCCTCCCAGCTTCAATCCTTCTTCACCTCATGAAATAGCAAGATCACACCAACAAGAATATAATGCTCTCTCCTCAATGACAAAACTATCAACACTTCCTTGCAATTCACAATATTCCATCCTTCAGATCTCTTAGATGAGGGATCCATTTATAGATGTTTGCAAGGATGTGAGTCATCCATGGGGTTTGATTAGTGTCATTCCACTTGTTACAATTGGTTCCACAAGACAAGGGATTGGAGATGGTTTCCTAGTTCCCTTGTTCATCCCTGGGTGAATTCAGAGAGGCAAGTGGCACAGGAGAAGTTTCTAGCAGATTCCATGAGAAACCAACTAACAAACTATCCTGGACATTCGTCCATCCTCGCCCATTGCACCCTATAGAAGGCCTAAACAGTATGCATCGCACCTTGGTAGTGTACCACTCAGTATGCATCGCACTTTGCCAATGAAGCAGCCAATATGGTTCAATTTAGGTAATTTCTGGATGGTTTCTCAGATGGAACTTTTAGGGAATGATGTATTCAGATGACTATGTTCCTTTAGGGTATGACACAACTCTTTTAGGGGTTGATGAGCCCTAGTACATCGACATATAAGTTTGGGGTTGATGTGCCCAAATATGTCTATAACCCATTGGTATACTCTGGCACAAAAAACTTGGTCATTTGCACCATGACGCCCTTAAAATTATGCAGCAAATAACCACTAGCCTCCCTAAAGGATCTCTTGATCAGTAGGATGTCTGCAGGGGTGTCACACGGAATAAGTCGATCTTGCAGACAAGATAGACCTTCCTAGAATCTAAAGAAGACCTAATGACAAGCAAACCAACCAGACACTATCTTTCTCTAAATATGCTTTTATAAACAATGGAAAACAAGTGTTTTTAGGGCCTACCTTAGGTCCAACGCAAGTTTGTGGATGCCCTCGCTCCTTCGATCCAAATGAGTTCCTTTGTCGCGAATCTGCAAACACAAACAAGGCAAACAAATTAAATAGCACCTGAAAAGGCAATATCATAAAACATATTTAACATGAAAGTCAAGGAGTCCATGGAACAAATAACATGAGATACTTGTTGAGAAAAATGAGTTTGATTGTATTAATTCAAAAGAATAAGAACTTTACAACCTGTGCCTTGACGTTGTACAAGCTCCTCCCAGGGTCCAGCAAGAAATCTCCTCTACTTTGACAAGTTTCACTCACTCCCTAATGAAGCCAAAAAGGTATGTGATCTCTCCTCTTAAGCTCAACTAGGAAGTCTTGATTTCACCAGCATTTATCCTAAAAGATGTTCAACTTCTAACCTCCCTAGCAACCAGCCCAATTCCTGAATTTATAGTGCAATGGAGGGAGGTTACTAGGTCCTCCTTCAAAGGGATAAATCCCTCCTTCAAAGCGATAGCTCCTCTCATCAAGGGATTAACTCCTTCTCTTTTGGGATGCATGAACCACCTCAGAGCGAACAATCCACGTCAAAATTCCTTCTAGAATCCTCTAGAATTAACCCAAAGTGAGTTTTTTAAGATAAAACTTGCACCTTTTGACTTTCACAGGGGTCTGCACCCACACCTTTAGGGATAGAGCAGGCAGGTCTGCAGCTTTTGTAAACAGAAGGTGCGGGACCGCAGGTGACAGTGAGAGAAAGTGCGGAACCAGAGTTTCATTGATTTTCAATGTCTTTCTCCCATTTTCAAAGATTGACTTGAAGAGCTGAGGTCTGAGACTTGCTTAGGAGGACAATACAAGTGATGATAGACCCATACTGACTGCAAATAATCATGGTGACAATATTTTTGTGTAACAGATTGCCCCCTAAAGTGCGAAGTCTGTAGTAGATGAGGATTTCATTTATCATTTAGGAAGAGTGAAGTACTTTATCATTTCGAGGATCATCTTGTGGAGAGCCCGGTTGGAACCTGTAAAAACATTCAATGCAAGGCATATATATGAGATCATATCATCGCTGAGGTAGGCATTCCCATACTCAGATCAAAACTGACTAGAAAACTAACTACTACTCTGATACAGGAATGATCTTGTAAAACATCACAAGTATAGACTCATGTGGACACAGTATGGATGCAGCCATCTGTTTATGAATAGTCCATTATATAATGAATACAAAATTCCTCGCAGCATGGATTGTGGAAACTAGATCCAAGGTCTTCATTTCTACTTCCCGAAATAGTACGATTCTATCCATGCGAATGAATGTGTTGGTGTCGAACATGGTAGAAACCACTTGATTACCAGTCAATGATGTAAACTGTTAACAAGTGTGAGAGAAACCACCAGTGATGTCAATGGCTCTCAAAGTACCCAGTACAATCCATGAGATGTGAATAAATGTGTTGATGTCGAACATGTCACGGAATCCTTTGATCGAAGGTCAATGATGCAATCTATCGTCAAAGGTGAGAAACCTGCCATTGAGGCATGCTGATCTCAAGGTACTGACGATTTCTAGATCGTCTTTCTAGATAATGAGCTGAAGTCGATAGAAAGCGATCTGTCGTAGGCAAGCCCACAACACGAAATCATAGATCAAGTCGAAGAAATTTAGTTGCAAGGACTGACTCAGGGATGGTCAAGATGGATGACAGATATTTTGCAGATGAATGGCTTATTGGCAATGACCTCTTGAACACATAACGACACGACAGATGGTTTGGTGACAATTGACCCAAAGTTAATACCCAGAAACTGGCTGAAGACTTTCAATGTGGTTTGATCAACTGTTAGGCAAAGGATTTCCCAACCCAGGTGAACAAAAGTGTCGTGTTCAAGAGTGGTTACAAAGTATGACAAACAGGCTCATTTTTCTCTCTTTTCCCCCACCATTTTTGGCAAGTACCTCTTTATTTTTGACAAGCTTGAGGAGGATAACATTTGCTTGATTATAAGCTCATCCTTCGGATGAGTCCAACTTAGTTTAAATTTGAACCGTAAGAAGGAGTGGTTCGTTCCTGTTTGTAATTGAACAGGACCTTTACTGTGAAATTTTAACGAGTCCAATATAGGAGAAACTCGACGTTTTTCAATTTTAGAGAGTCTGAAAAAACTTAAGAAGACTCCAGGGTTGACCTTTTTCGTAAATTTGTGTCTCCCAAGCCCGAAAAAGTATAAAATAATACTTGAGAGAACCGCTTGATTTTTTACGACCAAGGAGTACTTTTCGTAATTAGTGTCCCTGATCTGAAAAAGTAAAAAAGCGATCAACGACACGTCGTTTTATAACCAATATCGAATTTGAAACGAAAAAAATCGGCAATCTTTTCATGTTTTTACGGTCGGAAAAGAGTTGTAAGTGGACCGTCTTTTAATTTCGTTTTAACGAGTTTAAAATAAAAACTCGGCGATCTTTTCATTTTTTAAGAGTCAGAAAAGAGCTTAAAGGTGACTCTAAATGTTTTTCGTCGAAAATGATAGATTTCGCCTGAATAATCCGTTATCCTGCACAAAAACACAAACATTACTCATACCTGTTTGAAATGGATAAAAATGTTGCAAAAATACCTTTCCAAATTGAAACATAAACAAATTTGCAATTTATTTACTCAAAAAACTTATAAAAAGGGCCTTCGTCAATTCATTTTTACCGTTTGAGTTTTGGGTGAGAAAATAGTGCTTTTGCTCAGAAAACTTCCCGTGAGGATTGCGGAAAATCTAACCGTCGGAATCGAACGACGTCTTCTCCAGGTAATCCACATCATCCTACTCTTTATTTTTAACCGTTTCAATTTTTGTTTTAGTCATTTATTTCATTTTTTGGGAGGGTTTTTAGGCTTAAAACTCGCGCGTGGGGGCCCGCAGGTTTACCACTGCTGGCCTGCGAACCCCGACTTTTTCTCCATTGGGAAAAAGCCAGGGGTCCACACCTTCCATGTAGACAAAGTGCAGTCCCACGCACTGTGTCTAACCCAGAGGGTGCGGTCCCCATCGCAAGGGTTTTTAACCCAAAAATTCTCAAAAATGGACCAAATAAAATAATATCTAGCAATTTAATTTATCTTTATACTTGATGCAGAGAGTACATCATGCTAGATTGGTGTGAACGAGAGCATGAGGACGTGGATGCTGCCGCATGGAATCATCATCCTTCACTTGATGCTTTGAGGGCGTGCAGCTTGTACAAATTCTGGACCATTCCTGGCATGAGGGCTCAGGTGGATTTCTTACATTGGCTGGTTGACAGATGGAGCATACAGGACCAGTGTTTCTTCATTGGTGGCCACCAGCTCGAAATCGAGCCGGCGGACATATATTTCTTGACTGGTTTGCCTAAGAGAGGCGAAGACTTGACTCTGTTTGGGGCTAGGCCAGGTGGCCAGTCTGTCGATAGCCTCCGGCTAGAGTACTGCAACAGCCAGGCTAGAGACAAAAGGATAGACATAAAGACCATATCCCATCCTGAACTCATGGTGATTGCGTTTACTGTCACCAGACTTTGCGGGGCTGCCGCATTACATATTGCCACCGGATCCCAGATGAGTATGGCAGTTGATTGCTTTCGAGGTACCATCTTCAACTGGTGCGATGCTGTGTTGGCCAATCTGAAAGGCCAACTGACCAGGGCCAAGAACGGACAACTAAATACCTTTGGTTATGGGGCTTTGGTTGTGAGTTTTGGCCTGGAGAGGGTTCCCATGTTGATCTCGCAGCACCTTATTGTTGGATCTGGGCTTCCTCGAGAGCCCAAACTGATGCGATGGGTCGCAGTTATGGCCCGTCACCCGGACGAGAGGATAGAGGCTGCTCGATTCAAACTTGAGTATTTCCAATGGCTGGAAAACCAGGTCTTTTCTATTCAGGACTTCCCTTATGCTGGGATAGATTTTCATGGTGACCCAGACATGGTTCTTCCACCAGGAGAGCAGTGGGATGACTCAGGTAAAATCATTTTCAACATTTTTTTTATTTTAATTTTTTTATTATTTTTCCATCGTCTCAAAACTGATAGCAAAAGTTTCAAATGCAGATGTGGATCCACAGTGACCAGCCGCTCTCCGGTCTTACGAGAGGAAACAACCAGTTGCAGCCGCTCTAGCCCCACAGGACGAATCAGCAGAGGTTTTGGCCGAGTTGGAGGGTCATCTCAGGCGCTTGACAGGAGATATTCCGGAGACCACTATAGATGACATTCCTCGTCGACTTCAGCGCTATGTGATTGGGGTCCCGGGACCTTTTAGGAGGTTCCTTTGCAAGGTGGCCCGTGTAGTGGTTTCTTATAGAGATAATCACTAGTGATAGGATGATCGCCTATTGTGGGCACATATGACATTTTTGTTTTTTGTACTTATCATTTTTGCCGATCATAAGGTGTTTTTCAACCTATGATCGAGGACGATGTATTTTTTGACACACTCCTATATATATATCACTATTACCGGCTTATCTTGTAAATCATGTTATGGAATGGTTTTAAATTTACATGTATGATTATTACAAATGTCTATTTAACATTCGAGAAGCAATTGCATCTGCTAATGTATTTAAAGATTTTGGAATATGTTGATATTCAATATAATCAAATTCACGTTCCAAGAGACGCACTCTCAAAAATAATCTTAACAACACTGGATTTCTAATGGCATACACTCTATTAAGTTGTAATACAACGAGTTCAGAATCTAACCTCACTATCAAACTTCGAATCCCAAATGAAATAGATTTAGATAATAACTCAATCACTGCACTATACTCGGCAATGTTGTTCGTTGTTTGACCGAGGCTTACCCATGCATAGATAGATACTACTCGTCAGAGGGCGAATAGATAACCCAAGTTGCGGAAGAAATGTTCCGTGTATTATGACAAGAACCATCAGCGAAACCAATTTATGTTTGGAGAGGCATCGACATCTGCAATATCGAGAGTAAAACCAATATAAGCAGGAATAATGATGAAAAAACACTCTCTAAGCTAAGCACACTGTTTAAACTAAAACACACCAGCTAGAAAGAAAAACTATCCTAACTAAAAAATCTCCATACCCATTCTTTAAGCATAATACCTCTTCAAGTAAAGACCATTTCTGGGTTTACCCAAAGAGTCCCCGTCAAAGTCTACCAATTCATAGGCCCCTTTTGCTAGCTTTCGCTTGACAACATAGGGACCATGCCACATAGGAACGAATTTTCCAGCGCCTAATTTATCATTAGCTTGATCGTAAACTAAGACTAGATCTCCTTCCGGAAAATTTCGAGGGGTCACATTTCGATCATACTGAGCTTTCATGCGTTTTGCGTGAGTCTCGATCGCCAATGCAGCATTACGTCGATTCTCATCTAATTGAGCCAAGTATAACAAACGATTTTCCTCTTCGGAAGTGGCTAGAAGTAACTCGATGGCCATTTGCAGTGACGAGATTTCGCATTCAATGGGTAACATAGCTTCCAAACCATAGACTAGTTGGAAAGGAGTGAACCCTATTGATGTTTTTGCTGAAGTTCGGTATGCCCAAAGCGCTGAAAATAGCATGTTATGCCAATTCAACCGATGAATCCCAATGATTCGTCGGATCATGATAACTAAAACTTTGTTGATGGATTCAACTAGACCATTAGCTTGTGGATAATAAGGGGTTGAACTATCGTGACGTAAACCAAGCTGGCCTGTAAGTTCAGTCATCATAACATTTTGAAAATGATGCCCATGATCAGTGATTATCGCTTGTGGGACACCAAACCTAGCGATTATATGATTGAACAAGAAAATTGCAGCTGTCTTGCCGTCTGCCTCAAATGTAGGCATCGCCTCGGCCCACTTAGTAAAATAATCTACCGCAAGGATGATATACGCATGCCCCCCGGCCGAGTGAGGGTTACATGTAATAAAATCGATACCCCATTTGGCAAAAGGACCAACAACAATTATAGGGTGGAGAGGAGCAGGTGGAGCGCGCATCTTTCGATCAAAAATTTGGCAGTTGTGGCATTTTCGGACCGCCGTAATACAATATTTAAATAAAGACGGCCAGAAGTAGCCAGCGCGCAATATCTTTTGGGCTGTAGCATACCCAGTCATATGACCACCACACGCTCCAGAGTGACAGTCATTTAGAACCCTTTCAGCTTCCTCATGAGTTAAGCAACGTCGAAAAACAGAGTCCGCCCCACAGCGATAAAGAGTATCTCCAATAATCCTAAATTGTTGGGATTGGAATCGAATTTTTCGACGTTCTGACCTTGAAATTTCTGGCTGAAAGGATTGGGTCTGTGATCAGGTGCTCAAGTCCTTGGTGTTGTAAAAATGCTCAAAATTCAAAGTGCTCAGAACTGGTTCATAGCTGAACGACTGGAAAGTGCTCGTCCTCCCGATTCCGGCGCCGCAAACGGTTCGGAAAACGGTCGCCGTATGAGGGAGATATGGCCAAAACAATATTCTGCCCAAAACATTAGAAAATTGGAATTTTTTTAAAAAAATTAAAAAAAAAGAATATTCCGAAGAATATTCCTTGGAATATTCCAGGGAATATTCCTTTTCAGTAGCCAATCATAGGCCGCCACGTGGCAAACCCGGAGGAGGCCACGTGGCCCCATGATGACGTCAGCCAAATTGGATGGGCGGTGTGGTGTGTTTAAAAGTTTTTGGCATTGGTCGGGTTTGAACCCGAGACCTCCCACACGCTACTGAACATGCTTACCGTTGCACCACCGCAGCTACGTTTGAAATATTGGCGGCACAAATTAAAGTTAAGGTTTAAAATTTCATGGGCGTGAAAACAAAGGGGGCCAGCCCCTAAGGGCCAGCCCGCCCTCCATATGACCTTGACCCGAAACCAGGAGCTTAAGCTAACCGCCAGCCCAAACGGTCAGCACGCAACCCGAGGAAGACATTTATTGTAACTGCAGATATGGCGGAGTTTTTGGCGGAGCGCTCCAAAATTGGCGGAATTGCCATATTTGTCGGGGTTAACTGCAGTTAGCTAAAGTTAGCTGGAGTGCTTTTAGGGGAAACTGGCAGTCAGGAGTAAATGGCCATAACTTTGGCCCAGAAAGTCGGTTTTGGACGAATTTTTTTTTGTTTTTGGATAATTTCGACCTTCTGAAGCCATTGGTGCAGGTCTTACAGCCATCAGAGGTTATTTGCATACGTTTTGGAGCCGTGAAAGTTTTAGGAGCCACTAGGGGCCAGTATTGGGAAGACTGTACAGGGTTGCAGGTATCCATTGGAGGTGATCCAATAGTCAATCCTGAAGGATTCATGTGTTCTGAATCCATTTCTACCATCTATTTCTCCTGTAGATGCTTCTATTCAGCTGTATTTTCAATTTGAGCATTTAATAAAAACAAGGACAAGCCCATTTGGAGGCTTTGGACCCAGCAGACGTAGCCCTGGAGGGGGTGAACTGCTTTATCAACTTCTTGTGCATATGTGGTTGGTTTATTTTGCAGAACAAATTCGTTTTTATGTGTTAAACAGTAAAAGGAAATAATTCTGCTATGCTTAAATGGGTTGTAATCAGCTGAAAAATTCATGTGTTTCATTTCTGCAAGACATGGGAAGTTTTTAAATATGTTTATTTCTGAATTGAATACCTTGCAAACAAAATTCAAGTAATTTCATCTTCAGATCAAGTTGGTATCAGAGCTCAGGGTTTTTGTGCAAAGATCTTCTAACTGTCTTGCAAGTATTGATGCTTACCAGGTTGAAACTTAAAAGAGGGGAAGGACAGTTGACTAGAGAAAGAGAGAATCCTCAGTCAAGGAAGGCCAGAGAGCCATCACCTACACCTTCAATTTCACCCTCAAGAGTCTCAGCAGAAGCTTCAAGGATGTCTGAGCATGGAGGAGAAATTCCTCTAGAGACAGATTCAAGAGAAGAAGAAAGAGTCTTCAGAAAGGCTTTCTTAGATCTCACTGAAATGGTGAGGATATTGTACCAAGAAAGAAATGAGAAATTGTCTGGAGAAGGGTCCAAACATCCACCTGAAGGAGAAGGCTCTTCAGGAGGTAAGAAGGATGATGATCATTCCAAGAAAGGACATGGAGGAAATGGTGATCCACCACCCCCATCTTCACCTTCTTCCTCTTCATCTTCGTCTTCTTCTGTTCATAAGCATAGATCCTCTGGAAAAAGTCCTTTTTTAAAGCTTGATGTAAAATTCGAATTACCTATGTTTAATGGTGAAGTGAATGCAGAAAAGCTTGACAACTGGATTAGGCAGTTGGAAGTTTACTTGAGGATCCAAAATATGCATGATGATGCCACAAAGATTCAGTTGGCTTCTTTGAGAATGGATGGAGCAGCCTTAGTCTGGTGGGAAGCCAAGACTAAAGAGGAGATCAAGAAATTTGGTAAGGTTACCTTAACATGGCCTGAATTTCTGTTAGCCATTAAAAAGCAATTTTATCCTCTTGCTCACATGCAGAAAGCCATTATGAACTGGCAAAATTTCAGACAACTTAAGGGTCAAAGTGTCCAAGACTACACCCAAGAATTCAGGAGAAGAGCTCTCTTGTTAGGGGTAGATTTACAGTCCCAAGACACCTTGCTGAAATACATTGGTGGTTTGCATAGCTACCTTAGACACACCATCTTGATGTTTAACCCTACTAGCCTGGATGAGGTTTGTGTCCAAGCTACCCATTTAGAGGCAAGGGGAAAAAACACATTTGAAGAGGGTAGAAACAAGCCCCCCAAGGGGAAAAGCAAAGAGAAAACCTCCAAGGGAAAGGGCAAAAAGAATGCATCTGTCAAACAGGAGAGTGAGAAAGTGATATGTAAACACTGTTCTAAACCAGGCCATGAGGAGAAAAACTGTTGGAAATTATATCCTGAAAAAAGACCTCAATTTAACAAATCCAAAGGGAAACAGAAAACTGCTGCTACTACATCTACACCACAAGATTTAGGGGAAGATTCAGGTGATGAAACCAAAATTGCAGCCATGGGTTTGAAAAACTTGAAGGGAAAAGAAGTTGAAACTCAAGCCAGCACTAGTACCTCAAACTGCCATGTACAAGCTCCTAATGAGGAAGAAAGAATTGAACTGTTTCATGTGAGGGTGATTTCAAAACATACTAAGATTGACACACTTTTTGATAGTGGGTCACAATCAAACCTTATATCAGAGGACTTGGTCAAGCAGCTTAAACTTGAGACCGTTCCACATCCGAAGCCATATCCACTTGGATGGATTTGCAAGGATGCAAATTTACAAGTTTCAAGAAAGTGCACATTGCGCTTTGCAATTACTGCACATTTTATTGATACAGTTGAACTTGATGTGGTACCTTTTGATATAGCAGGAATTGTTTTGGGAAGTCCTTACTTATTTGACAGGAAAGCTATCTTTCATCGCCATGAAAACAAGTATCATCTGTTCAAAGATGGCAAGGAGTTCATTGTTAGAGCTCATCGCAAGAAGACAAATATAGCGATGGTAAATGCAGGACAGGTAAAAAGGCTGGTCAATTCAAGTAAGAATTTTGTTCTTCTTATGATTAAGCCCAAGGTTGATGTGAATCATGAGTCATTTGAAAATTGTGATCCAAAACTTAAATCAGATCTGTATGATGTAGTTGATGCATATCATGAGATGTTTCAGGAGCCTACAGGTTTGCCTCCTAAGAGGGAGATTCAGCATGAAATCCATTTGCATCCAGATTGTCCTCTTCCAAACATAGGCATGTACCGCATGTCTATTATGGAGAATGCTGAAATAAAGAAGCAAATCAAGGACTTGTTGGACAAGGGTTTCATAAGGCCAAGTACTTCGCCATGTGGGTCACCGATTGTATTGATTCCAAAGAAAGATGGCACTTGGCGTATGTGTGTTGATTTCAGGGCCTTGAACAAGATAACGGTAAAGAATCGTTACCCACTCCCAAGGATAGATGATTTGCTAGACCAGCTGAAAGATGCTCGATATTTCACTAAGCTAGACTTGCGTAGTGGATATCATCAAGTAAGAATTGAAGAAAGTGACATTTGGAAGACAGCCTTTAAAACCAAACAAGGACTCTTTGAGTGGCTTGTGATGCCATTTGGTTTGTGCAATGCACCTGCAACTTTCATGCGGGTAATGGATGATGTCTTGCGTCCTTTTCTTGATGATTTCGTTATTGTCTACTTAGATGACATCTTAATTTTCAGCAAGTCTAGAGAAGATCATGTCATGCATGTTAGAAAAGTACTTGATGTTTTGAAGAAGAATCAGTTATTTCTTAAAATGTCAAAGTGTGAATTTGGAAAGACTTCTTTGGTTTATTTGGGACACATAGTAGGAGGAGGTGCTTTGAGAATTGATCCTGCTAAGATTGAGGCTATTGTGAAGTGGCCTACTCCCAAATCCATAACAGAGGTAAGAAGTTTTTTGGGTGCAGCTCAATATTGGAGGAAGTTTATCTCTAACTTCTCTTCTATAGCAGCTCCTATGCATGCAGTGACAAGTGTGAAGCATGCTTTCCAATGGGGAGGCAAGCAACAAAAAGCTTTCGAATCTTTGAAAGAGAAGATTAGTTCAGCTCCAGTCCTTGCATTACCGGATTTGAGACAACCATTTGAGATACAAACAGATGCTAGTGATTATGCTATGGGTGCAGTTCTTCTACAGCATGGTAAGCCTATTGCATTTCATTCTGAAACTTTTAATGGTGCTGTTGTAAATTATCCTACATATGATAAGGAGTTGTATGCGTTGGTACAAAGCGTCAAAAAGTGGAAACACTATTTGATGGGCAAAGAAACTGTTATACATACCGACCATCAACCCTTACAGTACTTGCAATCACAAAGCAAGTTACAACAGTCACGACACTTCAGATGGATGGGCTTCTTGCAACAGTTCCATTTGGTAATAAGGTACAAGAAAGGTACTTTGAATAAGGTTGCTGATATGCTTTCAAGGCCTATTATTGGTGCTGTTACTTTACTTAAGAATGATTCCATTGTACATGATAGTTACATAGAACAATATGCATCTGATGATGACTTTAAAGATGTGTATGCTAACTTGAGTAAAGGGAATCATGTAGAGGAAAATGATTATCACATGCATAACAATTTGCTGTTTCATTTGGGCAAGTTGTGTATACCACAGGGGGAGAGGATAAATGTCATGAGAGAAGCTCATTCTTCTCTTATTGCTGGTCACTTTGGTGTGAGCAAAACAGTTGCACATCTACAGAGGTATTGCTATTGGCCTCGCATGGTAGATTCTGTTTCAAGGTTCATAAGAGGTTGTTCATTATGTGCTACAAGCAAGCCTAGCAATAGGAAGCTTGGTTTGTATACTCCTTTGCCGGTACCTTCTAGACCATGGGAGAGCATCTCTATGGATTTTGTAGGAGGTTTGCCAACATCTAGAAAGCAGAATGATTATTTATATGTGGTAGTTGATCGTTTCAGCAAAATGTGTATACTTATGCCTTGTAAGAAAACTATAACTGCTGAACAAACTGCTGAATTATTTTTTCATCATGTATGGATTCACTTTGGTTTGCCTACTTCCATTATTAGTGACAGGGATTCCAGATTTGTGGGGAATTTTTGGTCCAACCTATGGGAGATGATGGACACAAAGTTGAAGAAAAGTACTGCTTTCCATCCACAAACAGATGGACAAACAGAAGTTGTGAACAGAACCATTGTGCACCTCTTGAGAGGTTATTGCAGCAAGCATCCCAAGCTTTGGGATGAACATTTGCACTACATACAGCATGCTTACAACCGTGCCAAGCACTCTTCCACAAACACCTCACCGTTTGAAGCTTGTTTTGGTTACTTGCCAAAATCACCTCTTGATTTCATTCTTGAGAAAGATGTTGCCATTGAGGGACATAGTGACATTGACAAAGCTCATTCATTCATTGAAAGAATTCAGCAAATACATCAGCAAATTCAAGAACAGCTTGAGAAAAGTCAAAGCAAGTACAAGGAAAGACATGACAAGCATAGAGTCGATCACAAGTTTCAAGAAGGGGATGAGGTATGGCTGTACATTAGTAAGGAAAGAATGCAAGGAGAAGGTAAAAAGCTGAAGCCTATTCGTTATGGTCCATTCAAAATCCTCAAGAAGGTTGGAAATAATGCTTTTCAATTAGATTTGCCTTCCTACATGCAAATGTATTCTGTTGTCAATGTGGAGAACTTACGTTTGTATGAACCTCCTTTGATTGCTGATCATGAAAGTGCTGTTCAGCTGCCATCTATAGAAGATTTCTCGCCAGAATTCTTAGATGAGCTGAAAGAAGATACAATCCTTGACAGAAGGACACGTACTTCAAGGAGGGGCAGTGTAGATTATGTTCGGGTTGGTTTGAAAGGCAACAAACCGAACAAGGCAAAGTGGAAGGAGGTGGACAGAGTGAGGGAGCTGTACCCTCACCTCTTTAACAGGTAGTTGAAGGCTTTTGGGGTCCAAAAGCTTCCCAATGGGGAGGCGTGATCAGGTGCTCAAGTCCTTGGTGTTGTAAAAATGCTCAAAATTCAAAGTGCTCAGAACTGGTTCATAGCTGAACGACTGGAAAGTGCTCGTCCTCCCGATTCCGGCGCCGCAAACGGTTCGGAAAACGGTCGCCGTATGAGGGAGATATAGCCAAAACAATATTCTGCCCAAAACATTAGAAAATTGGAATTTTTTAAAAAAATTAAAAAAAAGAATATTCCGAAGAATATTCCTTGGAATATTCCAGGGAATATTCCTTTTCAGTAGCCAATCACAGGCCGCCACGTGGCAAACCCGGAGGAGGCCACGTGGCCCCATGATGACGTCAGCCAAATTGGATGGGCGGTGTGGTGTGTTTAAAAGTTTTTGGCATTGGTCGGGTTTGAACCCGAGACCTCCCACACGCTACTGAACATGCTTACCGTTGCACCACCGCAGCTACGTTTGAAATATTGGCGGCACAAATTAAAGTTAAGGTTTAAAATTTCATGGGCGGGAAAACAAAGGGGGCCAGCCCCTAAGGGCCAGCCCGCCCTCCATATGACCTTGACCCGGAACCAGGAGCTTAAGCTAACCGCCAGCCCAAACGGTCAGCACGCAACCCGAGGAAGACATTTATTGTAACTGCAGATATGGCGGAGTTTTTGGCGGAGCGCTCCAAAATTGGCGGAATTGCCATATTTGTCGGGGTTAACTGCAGTTAGCTAAAGTTAGCTGGAGTGCTTTTAGGGGAAACTGGCAGTCAGGAGTAAATGGCCATAACTTTGGCCCAGAAAGTCGGTTTTGGACGAATTGTTTTTTGTTTTTGGATAATTTCGACCTTCTGAAGCCATTGGTGCAGGTCTTACAGCCATCAGAGGTCATTTGCATACGTTTTGGAGCCGTGAAAGTTTTAGGAGCCACTAGGGGCCAGTATTGGGAAGACTGTACAGGGTTGCAGGTATCCATTGGAGGTGATCCAATAGTCAATCCTGAAGGATTCATGTGTTCTGAATCCATTTCTACCATCTATTTCTCCTGTAGATGCTTCTATTCAGCTGTATTTTCAATTTGAGCATTTAATAAAAACAAGGACAAGCCCATTTGGAGGCTTTGGACCCAGCAGACGTAGCCCTGGAGGGGGTGAACTGCTTTATCAACTTCTTGTGCATATGTGGTTGGTTTATTTTGCAGAACAAATTCGTTTTTATGTGTTAAACAGTAAAAGGAAATAATTCTGCTATGCTTAAATGGGTTGTAATCAGCTGAAAAATTCATGTGTTTCATTTCTGCAAGACATGGCAAGTTTTTAAATATGTTTATTTCTGAATTGAATACCTTGCAAACAAAATTCAAGTAATTTCATATTCAGATCAGTCTGGAGATAAACGATGATATCCCAATACCACGGATCTAAAGTGCTGATTAGAAACAAGGATTCGTCAGCAATGGGCTCCTTCGCCACAGTTTCCGTGTCAGCACGCGGGAAGTCACACATTAACTCCGCAAAAACTAAAGATTTCTTAGACTTGGATTTCTCAAATTCCAAGTCGAAATCCTACAGGATAACAATCCATTTAGAGTACTTGCCCCCTAGCAATTGCTTGGTCAAAATGTAGATCATAGGGTTGCAATCCGAAATCACTATAGTTTTAAGTAGTAAAATGTAGTGACGAAAACGTTGGACAGCTTGAACAGCTACCAATGCCAATTTCTCCACATGTGAGTATTTTAGCTCAGTTGGATTTAAAGTTCGACTAAGGTAATATATCACATGTTCAGTTCCGAATTCATCTTCCTGAACTAAGACCATTCCAATGGTGGAATGAGAGGCAACGAGATACAAGAAGTAATCCTGGTTGTAGTTGGGAGGATGCAATAACGGTGCATGGGTCAACGCGTGTTTAAGTGCATCAAAATATTTTTGAGCTATCTCATCCCAATAGAATGGAGTATTCTGTTTCAACAACCGGGTAAAACCCTTTGTAACCTTGGCGTAGTTAGGAATGAATCGTCGTAAAAATTTTGCTTTCCCTTGCAAACTTTGGAGTGGGCGAAGACTCGAAGGAGGAGGCAATTTGACGATAGCTTCGACCTTCGAGGGATCGACGCGAATGCCGGCTTTCAAAACTACAAACCCCAGCAATCGACCCGTTTCTATACAGAAAACACATTTGTGTGGGTTCAACCGAATCCGATAATGCCTACACCTCATAAAGATTGCTCGTAAATGGACGAGGTGATCAGCTCGATGTAATGAATGAGTAGGCAAGTCATCGAGATACGGTTGCACAATGTGCTTGATGTCATGAAACACATAAGACATGGCCCTTTGAAAAGTTGCTCCAGCATTCTTGAGCCCAAAAGGTAACTTGCAATAAGCAAATGTCCCCCATGGACAAATGAAAGCCGTTTTTGGTTGATCGGCAGGTAGAATATTGATTTGATTGTATCCGGAAAAACCATCCATGAAGGAGAATATTTCGCTGCTGGCACAATCATCAATAATTTGATCGATATAGGGAGTTGGGTAATTGTCCTTTGGACAGGCTCGATTAATGTCCCTATAATCGATGCATATTCTTATTGTTCCCTGCTTTTTGTTAACCAGAACAATATTCGATACCCAATCCATTAACGGGATTGGATAAATGAAACCTGCTTTCAGTAATTTTTCAACTTCTGCTTTAATTGCAGCAGCTTTTCGTGGGTGAATCTAACGCAAACATTGCCGGACGGGTTTAGCATCCAGGTAAGTCTTGATATCATGAACAACAATCGCGGGATCAATTCCTGGCATTTCCTCATAGGACCAGGCAAACACGTCGCAAAATTCTTGAAATAGGGCCTTATATAGTTGAATTTCATCATCTGTACACGAGGCACCTATATGAATGTTCTCAACAATTCCGGGCTTAACCGAAATGTCAATAGGAATAGTTCGAGATATGTTTCCCAAATTTAACTCTGAATCAGGATGTTTCATTGGATTCTGAGGTTCCTTGACATATTCAGTCGTAAAAATTGATGAGAAATCATTTTCAAAACGATCATTCTCGGGTAAAAACGAAGATCTATGATGGAGATCTTCCCATGGTAAATCATCTACACATAGGATTTCACGAATTTGCTCATCAGAGTGAACAAGTTCAGAAAACGTGATTGAATCCGAGCTTAATGTGAAAAGTGATTCCTCACGGACCACATTCATGAAGTCAATTTCGGTTGAAGATGGGTCGGTAAATGATTGCACGACCTCATACGCAATTTCATATGGACTCAAAGGCATGACGTCACCAAATGAGTC
The DNA here is from genome assembly GCA_031772625.1 of Pinus tabuliformis. Lineage (NCBI taxonomy): Eukaryota > Viridiplantae > Streptophyta > Pinopsida > Pinales > Pinaceae > Pinus > Pinus tabuliformis. The sequence continues at coordinate 831,935,488 of CM062807.1, read as the reverse complement.
TATCTCAGATTCATAAGGAATGATCCAAGGATCATCGTAAATAATGGTGTCTGATGTAATCATATGAATGGTTGCAAATGAAGATGATGCGTTGATTGGAAGAAAAAGAAAAGTTCCCAGTAAACCGGCATCTTTAACTAGTCCTACTCCAACATCCTTATATGGGATAGTTGTTTTACCGACATGCTGAATACTCTCAGAAGAGGCTAGGTCGGATGAAAAGTAAGCCAGCTGGTCTATTGTTACGATCTTTCCGTTATGTGGAAACTTTATTACTCGAAAGACCGATGAAACGACCACTGTCATAGCGTAAGACCAACTTCGACCCAAGAGAATGTTGTAATCTAGAGGGGCATCAACCACCTCCACATCTAGATTAACGGTTTTTCCTTCAACCCCTATAGGCAAATCCTGTAGAATGCCAAAAGGATGAAACCCACGGCCATCAAAGGCATTTAGAATCGTCAGGGATTGATTTAGCAAAGGAGAACCAAGCGATCTCCAACACTGTATCGACATAATACACGTTGAGGCTCCCTCATCAATTACAGTCCGATGAATAGGCCTGTTTTTTACTATCACTGGAATCTGGAAAGCCATTTGATGAGGCAAACGCGGTGTACTATTTTCTAGATCAAAAATTATTAGGTTCGAGTCCTGAACATCAACAGCTCCTATAGCCGACAAAAGTAATTTACGTTGTGCTGGACATGATTGCATCACTTCCAAAGCCGACATTGCCGAGGGTGAAACATCTAAATCCTCAACAATGTTATAATTCTGAGCCGCTCTCGCATGTGGATTGAAAGCTGACTTTCGAAGTATACCCTTGGCGGGCGGTTTGATTACCAAGTCTGGATTAGGTTTCTCGATCTGTAGTGGATCAGAACTGGGAGCTGAGGTTGATGAATTAGAATGAGAAGATTCTGCTTCTTTACCATCAACAGGACTTTTACTACCATAATCTTGCGATCAAGTCGTAATCCTAACATGGGACATCATCAGTATGGGTTCTTCATTGGCACTCAAGGACGAACCTACCATCTTACTGTCTTGAGCTGGAAAAGGATCCTTCAAAACAACAGGAGTTTGGGAACCTTTGATAATCTTCGCAACCTCTGCACGATGAGGGCAGTCTCTTGTAAAATGTTCATCGTCACAAATGAGACAAGGATAACGAGGTTTGCGCTTTTCATCATTGGATTCTGATTTTTCAGGTTTCTCCTTTGAATTTTTGTCTGTTTTATTCTTCTTCTTTCCTTTCTTCTTCCCACCAGATTTTGATTTGGCTGTAGATGACTCTACAACATGAATATCGACGGAAATCTCTGTAGAAGAATCTCATGTTGGGGAATCAGGCAAGGTTATGATAGGAGAAGAATTCTTGGAAGATTTCTTCTTACTTTTAGTGTTAACCGTACCAATCATACCATCGGTGGCATGAGATCCCGAAGGAGCTGCAGCGATTTGATTTTGCTTGGGAAGATCGGGGATTTTCTCGTGTAACGTACTTGACTGAGTATAGACCAAGTCAAGGTACTGTGCTTGAGCAATTACTTGCTCCTCAGTAACAACTCCGGCTTTAGCTACATCTTCAGTGATCTTTGGCAACAAAGATTTTACAAACCACTCGGCCAAGATCTGATCCGGAATAAACACCTTCACTAAACGCCGTCGACGTCTCCATTCATGAATATGATCTGAAATGTAAGTGGATGTCGATTGTTTTAACGAAGTTAACAATTCCATGCCATTGTCATATCAGACTGGCAACTGAAAATGAGTTAAAAACGAGGTAGCTAACTGACTAAAATTATAAAAAGTGCCTCGCGGTAACTCAATGTACCACTTGGCCGCGAGACCAATTAGAGTGCGCTAGAAAAGTCTAAGATGGATTGAATCATCTGAAATGGAGTTAGACGCACACCAGAGGTGGTAATTCATCACATGGTTCGACGGATCCTCTCCCGATTTACCTTCGAACTTAGGAATGTCACTGGGAAACTTATTCGGCATTGGCAGCCAAAACGGAAGATAATTAATGGGATCGTTCGTTAGGCGCGACAAGTCAGGTAAGTCCAAAGTTGCGATAAACGGTAACTGAAGATTAGGGTCCCTAAAACTCTGGGTCATGAGACCAGCCCCAGGAGGAGGATATCCAGGATAACTAGGAATAGGAATTGCATTTGGGATATTGTATCCTCCCGGAAAACCAGGATTAACCGAACCGTACTGGGGTTGTTGAGGTTGTTGATAAGTGTACCCAGGGTACGGTTGATACTGATAGACTGGCTGCTGCACAGCAGGACCGAATTGGTACTGTCCCTGGTACGGTTGATAAGTAAATTGTGGTTGAATTGTGACAACCGTACTTGAACCAAGTTGTCCTACAGGCATCTGAACTGAAGTTTGAATCGTCGATCCAGACGGTGGTAAAGATGTTTGAGGAGTAGATACGTGAACAGTAGAAACCAGAGCTGTCGATACTCCGAAAGTAGGTTGGGTAGATTGAACAGATGTTGCGGTAGTTGTAGTAGTCGTTTGAGGCTGAGTACAAGGTGTACTAGGCCCAGACTGAGAAACTATCAAAGGTACAGAAGTTTGAATGTTAGACTGGACTGGTTGCTGGGGTGTACCAGAAACTAAGGATTGTCCAGTTTGAGATGACAACTGTACATTTGGCTGCAAAACCTGTTGAGTTTGCTATGGATCCCACACTATATTCATTCCAGGGTACTGACCCATAACAGGTTGAGAATATTGAGGACCATAACCAGGTTGAGGGTAGGATTGATAATTGAAAGGTACATTTCCCATTCCTTGAACATACATTTGACCGGAGGGTGGTTGGAAACCTTGGTTCGAGTACTGACCTTGGGGTTGATACCCTTGAGGCACGTACTGATACTGGGGTTGACCTTGAGGTATAAATTGATACTGGGGTTGACCTTGGGGTACATATTGAGTCTGGGGTTGACCTTGAGGAACGTACTCTCCCGTAGGTATGTACTGTCCTTGAGGTTGCCCCCCAGATGCAAATTGGGTACCTTGAGGTTGCCCCCCAAGCGATAATTGAGGCTGCCCCCCAGGCGGTAATTGGCCACCTTGAGATTGAGGATTGGGAATAGAACCTGACATCATAAGAATGTCTTCTACGCTCAACGGCTTAGTACCATTGCTTCCAGTTAATAACCCTTGCTCAATGGGTTGAGGAGATGCTCCCAAAAAAGTACCAGAAAGGGACTGATACCCAGAGGGAACAGAAAGACCACCGTACAAAAATGATTCAGGCGATTCAGTAAACATGGATGACTGATTTGACATATTTAACGGAGGATAATAACCTCTAGGTGTTGGGTGATAAGGAGCGCGAGGTGGTGAAAAACTTAACCCTAGGTTTTCTAAGAAATTAGTCAAAGAAAGATACCAAGTACTGCTCCTAGGTGGACTGTAAAAAATTGATTCACGCTCCCTTAGCTCAATAACAGGTTGATTTTCAGGGATAGGGATGCCTACTTCTTCTTCCGGAGTAGCAATTTCTTCAATAGCAATAAGTCCAGAAGGAAGATCTTGGGTGATTACTCTTTCTACCCTAGGTGAACCAGGACCACTAGAAGCTGGAGAAACAAATCCCGATGTCGGAGTAGCAGCAAATTCACTTTCAGGCTCGGATATTTCAGGTTCCTCACCTATATCACTAGTAGATGAAAAGCTACCAATAACTTCAGAAATGGACACTGACTGTGGATTATAATCTACCGCTGACGTTTGAAAATCAGGATGTACTGTCAAAGAAGATTCTCCTTCTTCAGGTGACCCAACTCTACTGTCTCTAGGAGTTACAAGGAATTTCAAGCCTTCAAGCTGGCTCGGGACTTCCTCAGGAGGTTGGCCCCGAAGTCTACGGGACTTCCTCAGTAATTCAGCCACGTTTAAAAACTCAGGAGGTTGTCCCTGAAGTCTACGAGACTTCCTTGGTAATTCAGCCACAGTTAAAAACTTTTAACTACTTCACAAGCAAACAAAGTAAAATCTCAATGAAAACCACCTAAAGTCTCTAAAGAACCAAACAAATTTGAATCACATGCCTAAAGAATCTAGGAGATCAAACATACAGAAACAGTAACTTTCCGTACTGAAAACACTAGTTGGTGATGAAATCCATCGTCGCAGAGTTCAATACAGAAATGGCGGTTGGAACAGTTACCCCGGCAACCTGCTTAATGAATAGACTGGCACAAGTTCCTCCACTTAACCGTCTTGAGTGAAGAGAACCCCCCAGAAAATCCAAGTGAGTCTAGCCGACGTTTGCTCCAGGTACAGTGGGATCTTCCCACCACTGTCACCTTAGGAAGAATCCTAAAGAATATGGCCACTAAGGTTACCAACTGAAACAAATATACCTAGGGGAACAGTCTACAATCCGATACGCACGCAAGGGCAGAGTAGCAAGCTTAATCCCCCTGAAGGCTCCTTGACATAATCCAAGGTTTACCAACAAGTGACCCTAGGCTCCTTGGTTAATCCGAGGTTTTCCATTTTTAAGACGTGAATATCTAGCATCGTTCCCAATGAGGAAGGATTGATTCCCACACTAGTTCAGACATGATCTCGTGCTTCTCCTTTAAGAGGAGCTTTCCCAGAGCATAAATGCAACAATTGGATTTCTTCCCTACCACAAGATACAACTACTTGTTTGTTTTTATTGTCTTGGAGAGTTAGTTACTCTCCTACTCCAAGACACTAGCCTAAGCTAAGTTGGTGTATCAAAGCCCTAGAAATAAAAATGTTACTAGATGAATTTTACTTTAAGCGTTATTTTTATTGGTTTTTGTTTAAGTCAAAAGGTGTGGAGATGAAACTCGTGGTATGAAGACTCGACTCAAAATCACTAAAAATGCACCTAAGATGATTTAAACAATCTTTTTCTCTTCGATGAACTTCTAACTAAGAGAGAGTTTAAGAATGCAAATACTTTGTAAACACAAATCTTTCTTAATCAAACAAATTAAAAGAAGAGCTTTTGCGTTTTCCAATGCACTCAAAACGAGACAACTAGTTATTTCACAAAAATTTCCCTTTTTCGTTTCAAAGCACTCAACCACTACAAAAACAAACTTTTTCCAAAAGAGATTTTTTAGTTTTTTATAAAACACTCAAAACTATGGAAATAACTAACTTTGAGATCTATAAATTATAAAAACCTATTTGAAGTCAAAGCCTACTAGATGTCTTTTCTAAGGATGTTTTACTTAGCTAAATGTAAGCTAAGGACCAATTTATGCAGAATCACAAATCAGTCAAGAACAACCAATTTTGTTTTCTTTTTGAAAATGAAAATCCAAACTTTTAAACACAAGCTTTTCAAAGTTTTATAAAGAGAAAACTCAAAGTGGATTTCTCAACAAGGGGAGATTTCATAAATGGTCAGACTCATAAGAAGGCTTGTAGACACTAAGGTGATCTGAAGTCCCTACAGCTTCTAAGCTCAAAGCCACTACACAACCAAAATGAAAAACAAACCCAACAAGCAAAACTCCAAGGAATTTCACCTAAAACCCTAACACTAATGAAATCAACCTAAGGAAAGCTTCTGACAAGTTATATGCAGGTTTGGGCAGTGGATAACAATTTCTAAACAAAAAACTAAGCTGACTAACAGAGGAAACCTTAGCTTTTTCAAAATTTTGACAGGGTCCGCAGGCCCACAGTTGACACAGGTGCGGTCCCGCTCTGTGCTAAAAGCAAAGTTGCGGATAGGTACACACTGTGTCAAAGGGTTAGGGTGCGGTCCTCTCCTAAAGCTATGAAAAACAAAAAATAACCCTGGATCCACAAACTCTACCCAATTTTACACACAACAAGCCAAAAACAGAAACAAAAACACAGTTTCTCAGGTCAAAGTAAAAACAAGGAAAACAATCAAGTCCTCAGCGGAGTCGCCATTTTGTCACACGGAACAAGTCGATCTTGCGGACAAGATAGACCTTCCTAGAATCTAAAGAAGACCTAATGACAAGCAAACCAACCAGACACTATCTTTCTCTAAATATGCTTTTATAGACAATGGCAAACAAGTGTTTTTAGGGCCTACCTTAGGTCCAACGCAAGTTTGTGGATGCCCTCGCTCCTTCGATCCAAATGAGTTCCTTTGTCGCAAATTTGCAAACACAAACAAGGCAAACAAATTAAATAGCACCTGAAAAGGAAATATCATAAAACATATTTAACATGAAAGTCAAGGAGTCCATGAAACAAATAACATGAGATACTTGTTGAGAAATATGAGTTTGATTGTATTAATTCAAAAGAAGAAGAACTTTACAACCTGTGCCTTGACGCTGTACAAGCTCCTCCCAGGGTCGAGCAAGAAGTCTCCTCTACTTTGAAAAGTTTCACTCACTCCCCAATGAAGCCAAAAAGGTATGTGATCTCTCCTCTTAAGCTCAACTAGGAAGTCTTGATTTCACCAGCATTTACCCTAAAAAATGTTCAGCTTCTAACCTCCCTAGCAACCAGCCCAATGCCTGAATTTATAGTGCAATGGAGGGAGGTTACTAGGTCCTCCTTCAAAGGGATAAATCCCTCCTTCAAAGGGATAGCTCCTCTCATCAAGGGATTAGCTCCTTCTGTTTTGGGATGCATGAACCACCTCAGAGCGAACAATCCATGTCAAAATTCCTTCTAGAATCCTCTAGAATTAACCCAAAGTGAGTTTTTTAAGATAAAACTTGCGCCTTTTGACTTTCACAAGGGTTCGCACCCACACCTTTAGGGACAGAGCGGGCAGGTCCGCAGCTTTTGTAAACAGAAGGTGCGGGATCGCAGGTGACAGTGAGAGAAAGTGCAGAACCAGAGTTTCATTGATTTTCAATGTCTTTCTCCCATTTTCAAAGCTTGACTTGAAGAGCTGAGGTCTGAGACTTTCTTAGGAGGACAGTACAAGTGATGATAGACCCATACTGACTGCAAATAATCATGGTGACGATATTTTTGTGTAACAAGGGGTTATAACTTGGGGAATTATGTAAAATCCACATTCCATGATCGAGATAGCAAAGCAAAAGCAGTCTTGGAGGGAGTCCACGTTGATGTTTGTGGACCCTTCTCGACATCCTCCACTACCATACATAAGTACTATGTTATTTTTATTGATGATTTCTCAAGAAAGTGTTGGATCTTCTTCATGTAGAAGAAAGATGAGACATTATCAAAATTTGTAGAATTCAAGGCACTAGTTGAGAAAGAGATCGACAAGAAGGTGAAGGTTCTAAGGAGCAACAATGGAGGTTAGTATGTTTCGAATGACTTCAAGTAATTTTGTTCCAAAGAAGGAATTCAAAGAGAACTGACGGCTCCCCACAACCCACAGTAGAATGGGGTAGCTGAGAGGAAGAACCAGAGCATTGTGGGAATTATGAGAGCTATGTTACATGACCAAGGTCTGCCATTGCATTTGTGGGTAGATGCATGTAACACAACAATCTACTTGCAGAATCAGAGTCCCCATGAGATTGAAAAGAGGTTTCCTTGGCCTTGTTGAAGCAGCACCTACACGAGACACTGAGCATTTTGCAGCGTAGGAGACCTACAGGATCCTATAGGAAAACCTACAAGAACCTACAGGATACATAGTAGTCAATCTATAGGGCTATTAGTGGGCACTAAGGGAGGAGAGATCAAAGGTTTTCCTCATCAAAAAGTAACCAGTGAGGTAGGAGCGATACCTTCCATTTTTTCCAGTTAAAAAGAAGAAAAATCCTCCATTTAGTTAAGGAAGTTGCAGTCTAGGAGAATTATATTGCAGAGTTAACATTTAAATCTCTCTCACCCACCAAAATTCTTGAATTATATCCATACAAGCCTCCACAATTACCAGGGAAAGATGATAGGGGGTTTTAACATGAGAGAACCCAGAAACACAGTAAGAATTCAACAACACCCTCCTGTAGTAGAAATTTTCATAATGCACCAATGGATGGGGTTCTTTGAGAGAATGAGAGGATACAATAATGAGGTGGCCAAAGACTTTTCTCTCTCACTCATACCCTCACTAGGAATCATTCCACTGATGTGGTGAAAGGCCTATTAGTAGTAGTCACCCCTGAAGTTATAATAAGAATCACGACACTCCCTTTAGGGTTACCTTGGAGAGAAGAAGATAAGGGTAACAACACCTTGCAAAGAAGAAATTATTTCAGAAGAGAAAGAATTCCATACCCTTGGAATGAAGTTAGTTACCACCTCATTAAATATATATCATGGGAAGGGAGATACAGTGTGGTGTATGGATACCACTTTAGACGCCTTCAAGAACTGAGATTTGGAGCAGACACACCTCCTCAAAACAGATTAAGTATACCCTACATTCTTCTTCAATCAATGATAGATATGAGCATCAAAGTGCAGGAGGGAAAACATCAACAACTAGCCCATCATGGGTTGATCAAACTTATCCTAGAAGATGCTCTACAAAACCTAAGACTCCCTATTACATGGACAAATTTCAGAGACATGTAGGCAGAGGGAGCAATTCAAGCTCTTGAATATGACAAAATCCCCACTGTTAGTGAGAGGGATGAAGAAACAAAAGGAGAAAATGAAGATGAAACAAAAGAGGAAAAAGATGAAGAAAAGGAGGAGGAAAATGAAGAAGGGACAGAAGAAGAAACAAAAGAAGAGACAGATGAGCAGAGTGAGGAACTAGAGGAAGAAGAGGAAGAGAAAGACAAGGAGGAGAAGGAGAATGGAAAAGAGGAAACATAATAGAAGGAAGACCATATGTCTATAGTTCAAGGCAAATATGGGGAAGAATCACTAAGGGTATCTTCAGAACCCATTGAGAAAGAGGCAGCAGCTGCTCTTACTTCCCTAAGTACACCTATCAAGTCAAAAGGGAAGAGACAAAGAAAAACACCACTGTACTTTAGGATAAGAAAGAGCACAAGATTAGGCAAGGAAGACCTCAAACACCCACCAAAACTCCTATTGTCATTGAAGATTCACCAAAGCAACAAGAAAATATAGCTCCTCTTGAGAAAAATCAAGGAGAAGGATCATCAGGACAAGCCTCTCCCAAATCTCCCATCACTTATGTTAGAAGGCCTGTCACAAGGTCTGCCTCATCAAAGGGAAAAGGTCTCCTACAGGAGACACATAAATAACTACAAGAAGCAGATTCCATCCTACACGAAACTCTATTAAATCTACAAGAAACTCAGAAAATGGACCAAGAAGGTATCACTTAGCAAAGAAACAAAAAAGGAAGACCTAGAACTGAGAGAACCTAGTCCACAACCCAACCTCAATTCTTACTACAGGTTCATTGAAGGGGGTTGGGTCATCCCATAGAATTTTTCCATCCCCTTATTCTTTGAACTTTAGAAAGAGAGGGAAAGGACACACAGGTGGATGCAAATTGCCAAATGAAAAGGAGTAGAGGATGTAGGACACATGGAGGAGAAATTGAAGGAGATGGGAAGAGAACTGAGAAACATAAGGGATAGAGAGGCAATAATGAAACTTAGTTAGAAGTAGAGAATGCATGGCTAAGGGGCCAATTACAAGAAAGGAAAATTCAGTTGGCAGCTATGGCGAGTTTATCCTTAGAGGCAATCCAATGTAGGATGCTAGCAAAGTCTTATGCCTTGTATCTCAAGGAACAATGGCTACAATTCCAAATTAATAACTTAGCATGTAGAGGCACTATGCCCTTCCAAGAATATAAACAACTCATTGATCTCTGTGATCAAAGCACCTTGGAAGATAGAGCAAAGATGTTTGAGTTTTACCTACACAACTTGGCCTTGATAGATTTGAACGTGTGGGACCCAAATTCAAAACTAGGAGACTTGTAATTGATGGCCCTAGCATAAGATGAATCATGAGGAGGAAAGAACTACAAAGATGAAAAAGGTAATGGAAAAATAAGAGATAGAACCCCTTATGATCAGAGCCGAACAATCTAATCCAATGGTTGTCATCAACACCCACAACCTGATTGCAAATGATCCTAAGCTTGCAGCTATGTACCTTGTTGCCCAAGAATAGGCGGTCACACACTTTGAATAAATGTTCAGGTTGCTAGGAGATGACAACATGAAATCTTTCCAAAGGAGATGGAACACCTTCCCTTACAACCTGAAAATAAGAGAATACCATTCTCCTCAGAGAATGAGAGATGCACTAAACAGAACACCCATGTACAAGCAAGCTCTACAAAGACTCAAAGTCAATTGGATTGGCTTGAGACTAATTCCACCAATGCTTTTAGAAATGTTGGACAGAAGGAAAGAATAAGAAGAAAGAGAGAAGTGGGAAGAGATAAAGACGAAGGCAAGATTTTATTCACAGGAAGAAGCTACATCATAAGCATGGGATGTTAGGGAGGCCACCAGAGCAATGAAGGACAAGGATATAGATTAAGTTGCTCAGAGGATGAGAAAAACTTTCAATAGGGGGGTGATGACGAGCCTCATCATTGGGTAACTATATGGACCTTAATACACCTCCAATCCTATTAAAATCAACTCTTCTCATAATTCCTTACATGTTTTAATTAAGATGTTATGTCTAGTGGTCTAATGTGCATTGATTGTAGATTTTTGAGAGCAAATCATGGCAATTTTGGCTAATTAAGGGCAGAACCTCGAATGAGACAATGAGGAGATATTATAGGAGATAGATCCTCCTCATTAAATCCTCACTCATATGAATATTCCACAACCAAATCAAATCAGCTCGGAGTTGCAAGCAGCCGAGTCATGGAGATCATGGGCAACCAATCTAGTGATAGTTAAGAGCCAGTTCATCTTGAGTTTGGGAGCCAAGCCTCCCTAGATTTAAGGAAGTTGTTGGAGACTTCATTTGTATAAATAAGGAGGCATATAGACTCATTAGAATTTAGATTTTTTATATAAGAGCACTAAGCATTTTTGTGTTAAAGTTTTGTGGCAAAACACTATTATGTAATTTTCTGATATGATAATGAGAATGGGGATTTCCTTGATCCAGCATTGAGTTGACTCAGAGAGTTGAAGCTCTTGGGTTAGGGCCCAACCCTAGCAGCAAAGGCTCCTCTTCTTGTACTTGTATGCTTAGGTTATTTCATAGATTAATTGTTGAATTGGTTTTAGCATTGTTTCATTACAAGTAGTGGTGAATTTGATTAGTTTGCTTCCATTTGTTCATAGCTTTAGCAGTAGCTTTAGAGAGATAAAGGAATACCAAAAAGATTGATAGCAGGTGGATTTGGCCTCACTTCTCCCTTCAGGGACCATGGTTTGAGGAAGAACTCCTATTCAGCCCCAAAAAGACAGAATTCTAATTTCTTAAGGAATTTAGGGTTTTCTGCTACTTAGGCTGGCATCTTTTCAGTTTTCAAGGAGAGGTTTCAATTGCCATTTCTGATATCTCTATATTTGTATTAGATCTCATGGTGTTTCACAATATTCTACAAGTATTTACATGCATGAACTAGGCAACTAAATAATGAAATTATGTTTTCTTAAGTTGATTGGAAATCTTTCTTGTTTGACATGATTCATGGATAAATGCCAGTGATGTATGTATTGTAGGAGTTTCAATAGTGCAAGAAGATCTCATGCCAGCAATCCCAGTCTAACCTCATCCATCTATGATCACCAAAAGCCACTAATTTCCTCAACCAATTCATTATTCCATAAGAATAACTTTCCAGGTTTGTTGAGCAAACCCAACCATCTTAAAAACTTTGTTTTGAGCTGTGAAGAAGTCCTAGCCACTCCCTTGCCTTATTTCTTCCATCATTCACCTTCCTTAAGCCCCATACTAGCTTCCAAATCATTCCTATTTCTCTCGGCCAAATCCTGTAGGATTATAGGGGATCCTGTAGGATCATTAGTACATGTTGTAGGACGACTTGTAGTGGTCTGTTTTGAGGCCGATTTGTGGAAAAAGCATCCAGGAAGATAGGAGAAGACCCCTACTTGACTCCCATTCCATCTTACATTTCACCACCATCTCTAACACACCTGCCACATCACCAAGAATATTTAGCATTCACATTTTCACAAAAAAGGACAAAAAGGAAAAAAGAGTTATTGTATTCATTCATATGCATAGCAGTAGAATGTTTTATTATTTCAGATTGCATGCCTAAGACATTTAGGATTACACACATGTTAGATTAGGATTGTTCTAAAGTAAGATATCTTAGCAATTAGTTAGATGAGGGGTGTGTTAAAGCATTGATTTTAGTCTTTCCTTACTACAATAGACAATATTTCAATTCTCCCAATTAGTGCAAAATTCACCTTTTTTTCATTGGTAATCAAACTTCTTCTGAATCAATAAAAGGCTGGTTTGAGAAACCATAGTGGTCTATCGCTACTCAGCAGTGACAAAGAGTGGACCCATTGCATCTGCTTCTGTATACAACACTGTCACCTCCAATTTTGTATGAACCCCGGGTTGATAAAGTAAAGTTGGTAGCCCCAGGAGTTGCAACATTCTTGCTGCAATACTGGTGCTCATCAATTGCATTAATGGATGCTCCGAAATCTACAAAAGTTTTAGGCAGAAAAGTTCCATTAATCCCTATAGTTACTACTGGGTTTCCTGGATCATCATATTTCGGTGGTAGTCTAGATATCATTTCTGACATTCGGCTGATTACTTTGATAGTCTGATTATTGTTTTTCTTCCTTCCTGGTTTCTTGATGCAAATATCCCTAATAATATTAGTGTAAATAGGGATGTATTTAATAGTTTGTAATAAATGGATATTTATACAAACATTCCTTAGCTCAGATTCCAAATCAGATTCTCTAGGTGTCTCGGTTTTCTTTACAAGCAATATTTTAGGAAAAGGAGGCTCCTTGGGTTCCAAGAGCTCCTGTGGTTCTTTTACTACATTGTTCTTTTAATTTTCCATTTGTTCAATTGATTTTTCTTCAGATTCTACATGGGGATCCTCCTCTTGTATAACCGAAGTAGATTTATTTATGTTAATTGTTTTCCTATATCTCAATAGCATTTCATTTATGGGAAAGGAAATGATAACAAAAGTGGGAAAAGTTTGCAGTTCGATGTTTTGTAAGGGTTGAGGAGGTCTATTATTAGGATTATATATAGGTTGTCCAGGCATCTGTGTTGTTCTAGGAGGACTTGGGTTGAATGATTGCTACATCTGTTGTGACGTTGGGTTGGTATTTTGAGGTAGGGGCTGTAGGAATTTACAGGGTAAGTTCCTCAGAAAAATCACCAAACGACACAACTCACAAACAAATCACAGATCAATACACCAGTATTGTTGATGTGGTTAAAACCCTCAAAGAGGGAAACAGTCCACGGCCTGAGCCAACACGGCCACTTCAGGCAATTTATTAATAAAAGAATGAAAATTTACATAAGCTTCTCTCATGAACGATTACCCTAAAAATGACCCTCCATGCTTTTTAAATAGAGATCATGGACCAATTGGGTGTTAAGCCACGGATCAAGTGTCGGTAATACCAAGGAGAGAATGAACCATCAGATCACTACATATTGTGACCGTCGGATTGTAAGTTACAAAAGCAGATAGTAAAGAAACACACTTTACCTAACTCTACATTAGACCAAGTTATACTTAACTATTTCCTATGTGTTGGAATATCCTAACATCCCCCCTTAAGAACAACTTGGGATAGGATTGAAGGATGTACAAATATGACACAATAGAAGGAAGGAGGCATTAGAGCCTATCCCCCCTTAGTGACAACTTCCTGAACTCCAACCATAAATCGAAGTTTAGTAAACTTCGCCTCTGTGAGAGCCTTTGTAAAGATGTCTGCAACTTGATCATCTGTTGAACAATATTTCACTTCAAGAACATGGTCGTGAATGAGCTTTCCGATGAAGTGCATGTGCAGTTCAATGTGTTTGTTGCGCTGTTCTTGGACTGGATCTTTGCATAGTTGAATGGCACTTTTATTATCACACCAAAGTGTAGTTGGATGTTGCTTCTGAAAGCCAAACTCTGACAGGATCTGTCGAAGCCACAAGGCTTCCTTACTAGCTTCTACGACACCACGATACTCTGCTTCTGCTGAAGAAAGAGAAATGGCACTTTGTTTCTTGTAAGCCCATGTAATAGGTCCTGAACCAAGAGTGAACACATAACCTGCAGTAGACTTCCGATCATCAAGGTCACCAACCCAATCAAAATCAGTGAAAACAACCAATAGAGGAGATGCTTCTGCACTGTAATGAATCCCAAACTAAACTGTACCTCGAACATAACAAAGTATTCTTTTAGTTGCTTTCCAAAGACTTTCATGTGGGTTTTGCGTAAACCGAGCAATAATGCCAACAACAAAGGAAAGGTCATGACGAGTATGGGTTAGATACAAAAGTTTTCCTACAAGTTGACGTTGTAAGGTAGCATCAACATCAAGGGAAGTACAAGTGACTGAAAGTTTGGCTCCAGACTGAAAGGGAGAAGGGGCTGGCTTATAGTCTTCCATGTGAAAATGGCGTAGAAGATCATAGGTATACTTGGATTGGGAAAGGGAAATACCTTCCTTGGATTGCAAGACTTGAAGACTAGAAAATAATGCAAGTCTCCTAAGTCTGTCATTTCAAACTTATTTTCAAAGCTGGACTTCACATGTTTTATAAGGTTGGGATCACTACCAGTAAGGATAAGATAATCAACATAAAGAACAAGAATGATAAGAGACTAGCCCACTTTCTTGGTGTACATAGTATTGTCAGAATGACACCTGGGAAAGCTAGTTTCTAAAAGAAAGCTATCCATTTTGGCATACCAAGCCCAAGGAGCTTGCTTGAGACCATAAAGGGATTTCTTAAGCTGACATATAAGGCTGGAGTTTGTTTGTATAAAGCCAGTAGGTTGTTCCATATAGATTTCTTCATGCAAGTCCCCATGCAAGAAGGCAGATTTAACATCCATCTGATGGACTTCCCATTTGAAAGAGGCAGCAAGGGAAAGAAAAAGGCGGAAAAAGTTCATTTGGCAACAGGGGAGAAAGTTTCAGTATAGTCAATGCCTTCAACTTGTGAAAACCCTTAGCAACAAGACGAGCTTTATGTTTATCAACTTTTCCATATGGTCCATACTTGGTTCTGTAAACCCGTTTGCATCTAACAAGTTTTCGTCCCTTTGGTAGAGGAACAAGATCCCATGTATCGTTTGTCAATAATGAACGATATTCTTTATTCATAGTTGCGTCCCAATCTGGATGGCCTGAAGCTTCTGCAAGGGTGTCAAGATCATAATTCGTTGAAGCTTGATCCAGTAAAGAAGAGGCTCTATCGAACTGAGAACATGTACATCGTTGATCTGTATGATCACCAGCAAGAGCGCCTGCTGCATCCCAAGTAGCATGGACCCATTTTGGAAGTTGAGGAGATGAAAGAGGATGGTGAGAAGGTGGGGGAGGATTGTCATCCTCGCTTTCATCATCCGAAGAAGAAATATTTTCAAAAGTAGAAGAGATAGAGAGAGGTGGCACATCCGCTGAACTAGGCTTGTAGGCTGATAGATTTTTAGCAAAATTTACATCTCTTATAGTGATAACATTTTTGGACTTAAGTGGAATAAGTCTATATCCTTTGAAATCTTCAAAATGTCCAACAAAATAACATTTTTCACTCTTAGGTTCTAAAGCTTTATGTTTCTCATCTGGAATATGGGCCCATGCTTCACTTCCAAAAACACGAAAGTGACTTACATCTGGTTTAAGTGAGCTCCATGCTTCTTCTGGAGTGATATTCTTTAAAAACATAGTAGGAGTGTGATTTATTATGTAATTTGCTCAGTTAATTGCTTCTGCCCAAAAATTAAGGACCTAAGAGATCCTAGACAGATTTTAGCTACTGGCATTGCTGATGATTCTACAAGGTTGTATAAGTTTAACAAATTTGGGTCATCAAATCTTCCCTCGGTATTTGTTGCTCATAATGATGAAGTGAGCAAACTTTGACATGAGCGATTTGGTCACTTAAACTATCGCTCCCTTCAGAATCTATGTAAAGAAAATATGGTGATAGGTCTTCCAATGGTGAATCTATGTAAAGGACACCGCTCACAAACAAATCACAGATCAATACACCAGTATTGTTGATGTGGTTAAAACCCTCAAAGAGGAAAACAGTCCACGGCCTGAGCCAATGCGGCCACTTCAGTCAATTTATTAATAAAAAATGAAAATTTACATAAGCTTCTCTCATGAATGGTTACCCTACAAATGACCCTCCATGCTCTTTAAATAGATATCATGGACCAATCGGGTGTTAAGCCACGGATCAAGTTTCGGTAATACCGAGGAGAGAATGAACCGTCAGATCACTACATATTGTGACCGTCAGATCGTAAGTTACAAAAGTACATAGTAAAGAAACACACTTTACCTAACTCTACACTAGACCAAGTTATACTTAACTATTTCCTATGTGTCGGAATATCCTAACAAGGGAAAAGGTCATTACTGTTGTAATGAAGGTGTTAATGGTAATGCAAATTGTTGGGGGTAATGTGGGCTATACCCTTGCTAGAAGTGAGGAATATTGGGTGTATAATCATATAAGGTGGATATTGTGTTTGGTAATGAGGGTATGAGGTGCCTAGGCTTTGGACTGAAAGGCATTCCCATAAGGATTCCCTTTCAATCTATGGTTCCATGGTGAACTTTGAGGTGGTTGGGTAGTCCATGGAGAATAAGATGCTTGAAACTTCCATAGTTTATACTGGGGAAAATCTGAATGTTAGGATCTTGGTAAGGGCTATTGTTTGGCATTCTCCATGATAGTTTCCTAGATAATTAGGGAAGCTCACTTATTTCAGCCCCTCCCTTATAAATAACTTGTAATCCTGGCAGAGAAGGGAACTGTTCAACAGGGTGTTCATGGGTGAAAATTCCACAAACTTCCACCACATTTATGGGGCATTCCCTCTTAGCATGTTTCCTTCTACATTTAGGACAGAAAATGGCTAAAGAAACCCTCTCTTACTCTTATTTCCTCTTAATTTTTAGAGTATCCAACTAATCACTAATAGTATTCAAGATATTTGTTTTAAAGTGACACCACCCTGCACCGATTTAGAATTCCTAAACAAACAATCCCTTAGGTTGTCTTGAATCATTTTTCCTACCTTAGATTGGCTTCTAGAATAAGTTACTACATAGTTCAACTATTTCAGCAAAAGGTTTCTTATAAATATCGCCATAACTCAAGAGATTTAATGTTTCAATGCATTCTTCCCTTAACCCTTTTAGAAAAATAGTCCTAAAGGTTCTTTCATCGAGATTACCTATTCGAGATTTATGGTAATTATAAAGAAATATTTCAAGTTATTCTTCCAAACTCTCATCTTCCATTTGCTGCATTCTAAAAATATCATTAATATCTTTTATTTTACAATAATCTTAATATTTCTTAATAAAGACTTATTTCATATCATCCCTTGAATATATAGTATGTTCTCCCAAACTCATAAACCACCTTAGGGCTGAATCTTTCAAGGTAGCGGGAAATAGTTTGATCTTATGTGCATCATCATGATAATTATAAATTCTACAAAGAATATCAAACTCAAATAGAAAATATTTAGGGTCTTTAGAAGATGTACCATGGATAAGTGGAAGAGATGCCAAAGGTATCTTTTTCTTAGTAATGTTTCTGGTGACATCTAAGATTTGAAATTTGAACATAGTCTCTGACTCTTCCTCATTTTCCTTAGGTCCCTCTCTTGGACCATCTCTTCAATCATTATTCCCACCAAGTAGGGCATTCAATCTATCATTATACCTAATGTTGGTCCCATCATTATTTTTTTCATTGTTTTTTTTTCTCCTCACCTCCTCCTTTGTTGTCCATCCTTCCAACAGGTCCATCAGTAAGCTTAGGTATGGTATTTCAACTAGAAGAAGATTCAATTAGGTTGGGTTTTATATACCCAGGTCTCAAGTCCCTTCGTGGTCCTCTAACCATTGATTCTACTTGTGAGACTACCACAACTTTTGTTCCTACATCAGCTCCTAATATGTTTTGTTCTTGCTGTAGTATGCCTTGAAGTTTTACTACCCCCTATAGGTGTGATATTTCATTTTCTGAGGCCACTTTTGTTGTAGAGATTTCTCCTTCCTCTCTGGTACCTGTGTAACAATCAATAGGGTTAATTGGGGGGAGGTTTGTAGGTCCACCAAATATTTCTGAAAGTGATTTTTTTACTTTGAATAAATCTCCCCTTACTATCTCTAGGTTTGCCTCTACTTTTGCGCATAAGAGTGAAAAAAAAGTTCTACAAAAATTTACTAAAGACAATCAGAGTTTGGAGCAACCCCACCATAGTGGATGTGTGGCTCTTCACTCATGTCTTACCATACACTCTCCACCCTCTAATTTCCCTGCAAAATCCATATCACACACATAAATCCACTAAAAAAAATGTTACCTATACCGTTTGTAACTCCTCGTCAACAATGCCAAAAATGTTAGGGTTTTTATATGTCCTTTTAATTCCCTAAATTTAAAATTGCCAATCCGTAGTTCATAATCTTCGAGTTACAAGGAATTATGGTTCAGATCTAAATTGATTATCCTAAACTCGCTTTGTACGAAATTAAGTACCAAATGACCAAACTTTGTTTCTATTTTAAAGTCGTTACGCTAAATTTTTCTGAAGTAAAGAAATATATTATATACTCTTCAATGTTAGACACATAATTCAAATTGCTAATTCATCTTCAATAATAACACAACTAATTAGAGATTTTTTCTGAAAATAAACTCAACAATCATCATAAGCTATACTTACAATTCAATTTAAACAATTCATTCTACCCAAAACCTTCACACGTAACTAACCCGAAGGTGAAGCTAGAAATAAAAAAGCAAACCCAGCAATGATATTAAACTCAAAATCATTAACGCAACTTCCTAATTCGATAAATCTATTCGAAATGGATTGAAAAATGAAACAATTAGCTCACAACTCCTACATAGCCTCACAAAAATTCAAGCAAGCTAAACATCATCTACAGGGACTCCTTATTAGAATTACAAATCCATAGACAATAGATTTATTTCATTCAGATCAAACCTGTGAAAAACTCATTCCTAAGAAATCCAATTTAAGCTGAAACATGTTCTTTTAAGCTTATCAATGCTCAATATCAAAGGAGAAACCTACAAACTCAGGTAATCCCTATTAAAATGATTTTAAAAACTCATTTAATTTAGAACAAGAATCTAACTAGTTACCACTTGAACATAACATTCAGATCTACGAAAGATTTTAGATATCATTCAATTACATTCCTAAGTACCAAATATCTAGAAATTGCAAAAAGAAACAAAGATTTTAAGTACAGTTTCGCTAAATTTAATTCACAAACACACTTCCTATCTAACTGAAATCGATACAAAACTTGGCTGAGGTTGGTGGTGGGCCCTTGCCACAACCTAAGACAAACTAATTTACCTCAATAACTTCATAGATTATGAGCACATAAATCCACGAATATAAAATATGATATCACTTATATATTAAAGTCTTCAATAAAACATAAATCCAAGCGTTCCAAACTAAAATAAAAATAGATTCATATGATGTTTTATAGTCACAATCTCCTTGATTCAATTTTTTATAACCCCTCATATTGATGCTAGGCCTTCTTAAAGAATTTTTGGCCCGAAGATAGTTATAAAAAATTAACTGAGAAAAGAAAATGCATATGTGATCTAGGTTTAATTGAGCTAAGCCAAATTCCAAAGATCACTTGCCCATTTTATCATATCTGCACTAATCAAACTGTAACACTATCCCTAGGCTTGAAGAAGTTATCACCACGACCATGAACAAAAGAAGCTACCTTCGAGATTCCCATCAGTTGACCGGTACTAAATCTTGAGTAGAGTACTAAATAGACTATGGAATTATGTACTGAATGGATTCCTGATATATTCTTGAGTTGGATGTTAGGTCACTGGTGACTTGTTAATGTATTCAAGTTTCCATCCTTACATTTAGGAACCCTATCAATAAATCAGTCAATAGTGAGTTAAGAAGTATAAACCCGTTTAACATCTACTTAGACTAACCAAAGATATGTAAAAATAGTCTTTATTGTGACTCTTACCTCCATTTATAAACTAATGTATTTTAGCCAATATGGAATGGTTTCTAGGTGTCAAAAAGGGTAAAATAGGGTAGATTATAATGGAAATAGTAGGATAAAGTGTTAAAAAGGATAACAAAAGTAGGGACCAACATCACATTTGGCGGGGGATCAAAGGTTTCTCAAGACATACAAGGCCATTAGAGTAGCGCTTCACCTAGAGGGGCCTCAAGGAGGACATATTAAGGCATGTGTGGGAGTGTGATACCTATGAGAGGAACACATGGAAGGAAATGCATCCGGTGGGAAAGGGCTAGGGTTTCTTTCATAGCCTTAGGAAATTACAGAGTGATAACAATATCTTCAAGAGCGTACTCCTGATGTGCATGATTTTGACTAATCTGTATGGAAAATTCATGAGCAATTGATGAGGATTTTATATTATCGTGATGCTATACTCATGGATAGTATGCGGAGGGATTCTTGATATTTTTGGTTAGGTAGTGGGTGCTCAAGGGGTGCTTCATGTTGATTAGGATGGATTGGGATCCTGGTATCGAGGGATTCCTTAATGACAAGATAGTGCATGGGACAAGGATGACTCAATGGCACATTTGGGATCACGATATTGTTTGTAGTGACCATTTGGGCTAGCAGATAATAGAGGCACTTGTTTAGGAAATGCTTGAGGACAAACAATTTTGGCAGGGAGGACTGTAATCTCCCCAATTTTGTGAGCTTTAGAATTTTGCCCAATTTTGGTAATATTAATTAAAAGGGGAAATTATTATTTTGGAGAAAGGTGACAAGTATTATTTTATTGGAGATTGGCAGAAAATTATTAATTTATTAAAACAAAGGAAAATATTAGTGGAAAATGGCCCCTGCCAATAAAATAATAATTAAAAGTGAAGTCTAGAAGCATGGGGATAAATTATAAAAGGAGGGACTCATTTTTTGAGTATTTTTTTTACTATTGCACTTCACATTACATCTTCTCTTGTAGCTATTTAGCATAAGAAGAGAAATGTTGTTTAGAACAGGGGTTCAAAACGAAATTCCACTCTCATTTCATAGAACTTTGAGTGTCTCCCTAGTGAGGAGATTTGGGGAGTCCAATTTAGGATTTCCACAAAGTTTTATTGTAGGTGTTCACCCAATTCTGCACACTTCCTAGGTGCAGAGGAAGTTTGTGGAGCACAAATTTCTTTAGCTGGAGTGAGTTGGGATATCTGGTGATTTATAGAGATATTTCCTACCTTAAGACCTGAATTTTGGTAGTGTTTTGCAAGGCAGAAGTCTTGGACACTTGGTGGGCCAAATTCATTCTGACAATGCACAAAGCTCACTAGAGAAAGCTTGTGCAGGGGAAGAGGGTAACTAATTTCTGGAGGAGATTGGCTGGAGGAGAAGGTAGTTTTTGAAGGGGATTTTGTGTGGCATTTTAGTGACATGTCAACAAAGGATTTGGAAGTTTCTGGAGAATTATTTCACAGTATTGGGTGTAGCTAGCTAGAGGGCCACTCACACTACTTAGTGGGCTCTCTTGTCCCTCAAAATCAACCTAGACCTTTTCTGGGGTTCTTTGGGTATTTGGAGAGGAGTTCATGGTTGCATTTTAAACGTGATCTGGGCAGTATGCTAGACAAAAATCCACTTTCTTTCAATAGTGTATTTTACTAGTCAACTGGTAATTTGCACCACTTTGTAGGTTTCTTGGAGAGTTGGTTTGGGGCCAATCCCTTTCTTGGTTTTGTTGGCCTTGTTGAGAAAGTTCACCAGCTAATTTATCCAAATTTTCTTAGAACTTCTTAGGGAAGATTTTCCATTTCCTATTTGACAGCATCAGTAGAAATTTATTGGGCCAGCGCAAAAATTGGGGAGGAGCTTCTACAACACTTGGGATTCATTATTCCACCTGATTTTTTCCTTTCTTTCTTGCAGCAAACCCAGGTTCTACTATTACCATATATTGTACCCATTTTTCTCATATTAATAAAATGGCTCGGAGCTTTATTTCATATTTCTGGTGTTTAATTCCTGTGCTTGCAAGTTTTTGAGATTGCAGTTTGTAGTTAGTTTATAGCCTCTATTATTTCTTGTATTTTCCTATTAGGAATATTACAGGAGTCCCATGGATCTTAATGCTTCGCCTGTATGGTGTCATAATTCTCCTATAGTGGACTTGGGCCCTAGTAAAGTTGTCCAGCTCATGATGAAAATTACTTGTCAATCACACACAATTTCCAGTGTTGCATCTTCACCATCAGCTACAATAATCATTAGTGCATGTAAGTGAACCAAGATTGTTAGTCAAGGGAAAATTAACACTTCATAGAGGGCTTCCCCTTTCCCTCCAATACAACAAATCATTAGAATAATCAATTAAAAGAGCTTACAAGTCATGGAATAATGGGGCATTTCAGAATGGCATGCCCTTTCATAGTCGGCTCTGGCATGTACAAGTGTCTCCAAGCTCAATAAGGGATTAACCAAGGACCCTATTACGTGGTTTCAACCTCTAAAGGGGGTGACATGTCGATGGTACATCCCTCAAATTGTGGGTAGCAATGATATAATAATGGATCGAAGTGGGGATCATGGGAAATCATCCAGACCACATGTCATGGTTCATGGGTATTTACAATAAGGGAATCCCACACCTGGGTATTTTAGTGTAGTTGGGAGCAAGTCGTGGTACATGAGTTACCCCGACATTTGCTTTTCCACTCTTATTCATATGTCTTTTTTTGTTTTATTTATTTTTCTTCACAAATTCTTGGGGATCCAGGGGATCAGAGCATGATGTAATATGTAGCAGTGGATACTCCCTTAAGGTAGGGCAGTTCATCGCCCACTAGGGGTTGGGACAATCATGGTTTCCTTAATGATAGAGGGGGATCATCTAGGGCCCATAGGAACTAAGGTGATGGTCATAGATAAGGGGTAGAGATCATGTTTAGCTTTTTACCACGTTCTAAATTTGTATGTCCCAACCATCTTTTGCATTTTGTGGTACATTTCCTATTGAGAGTTGCCAAATTATGTTTTTTCTTTTTTTCTTTTTAGCTGCATCAACCTCTAGGGCATTGTTCTAGGCCCAACCCAAGGCATGGACAAGGGGAGGTGGAGGCTAACCCTATGTGGACCTAGATGGGAAAATAGATGAATGGGGCTAAAATGTGTTATTAGGAAGTGAGACCACACAATCAAAATCAGGATTTCCCATGTAGTGTCAACCCTAAAGCCAATGGTCAGTAAAGGAGATCCCACAGGACTATGATACAAGGGTAACCACGAAATGAGGCAGTGGAGACAAGAATACAAACCTAACCCACTCTTTCCACCAAATCCCCCCACCAATTCGTGCCCAGGAGTGTCCATGACAAGTACGGAAAATTACTCAATTATACCAATGAAAAGCCAAATATTTGGGGTCAGAAGGCCCACCTTCAAACATACATTCATGAAAAGTGGTTGAGGGACCTGTTGTGCTTGTCAACAACCCCCCATTTATTAATGTTAGTAGTAAAACATTACTTTGATAAATGGGTACCCTTTCAAAAAATGTATATACCCAAAAAATCAATCCTAGCATGTAGGCATTTCTTTTATTTTTGGAATAAATTAAGATATCAAATAAAACCTATAAAACTATTAAAGTCATACTTTTTCTTATTTAGCACGAAATGCATCACAAACAATACCTTTCTAACCCACCACGATCTACGATGAAACAATCAAAAAAGCAAATCTATATTCGAAAAACAGTAATAATGTTAGAAAGTCCTTAAAGCTTCTTTAAAAAGCTAAAGTCTTGCACCGCAACATCACTGTTTATAAAAGACTTCTCTAAAGAGGCTACCCCAAAGGATTGCAATCTGCCAAATTGTGATGGTATAATAGCCTTCTCGTATTGCATTTCAGTCATACAACACAATCCTCAACCTATTATATACCGATATTGCGATATGGGATCTCAACCTAGACCCACCTCTTAATCTTTCCACCAACATATGCGGAGGTCCATTATTCGTTAAAAAGAAGCCCGATAAGTAATGATGTTTGTTTCTCGCATCTCGCACAAACTCAAAAAATGGTAAGTTAAACGAACACAAATTATGCAATATAGTGATCTGCAATATTGCTTTGCAAATCGCAAAATTGCTATTATCGCAGTTTAAAGGCTCACCACCCTAGGAGATTGTTTCCGGATTTACGATGTGAATATTTATGGACATTCAAGTTAAAGGATAACGGATCATTAGTGGGAATTTATGAAGAAGTAACTACATTTATGTGTGAAAGGCCATTTAGAGTGATTTGATATCTTCTTACATGATTTCAAATAAAACACCTTTATCACCTTTACTAGTTTTCTTCATCAATTCATTCCTACGTTGAGTATCATTTTTATCCCATAAACTGTTCCTCTTGAAACTTTTAGGAAAAAGCTGCAGAAAAGGGAGCCGAAATCAATGGTGAAGAAAGGGAAAGAAGTTGCCTCTAAGAAGTCAGAAATGACTCCTCTGTTCATGGATACTACATGCAATAGGGAAGCAGGTACGTCTGCATGGGAGGCTATGTATTAGTTACTGGAGGAAGAACAACCAAGGATTCTTGAGACAATGATTACAATTGATGGGCGCGATTCCTTTGATGCTTCCATAACTGAGCTTGCCTGCTCATTTCTGCGCTGAATAGCCGTGCGACCGAAAATAATCCTCTATACTGACATGGTTAAGTGGATCATCGACGACACTGATATATCTGACATAGAATTCAAAATAGGAGTCTAGGAAGTTAGAGGATCTTTCACTCCAAATAACCTAAGGCTTATGTACCACCTACCGGAGCCACAGGTTACCTACAACAGGAAACTTGTTGAGAATTTCATCAAAGAAAATGAAGATCCGACGGACTGCACAAAGAATTGGTCAAATAATGAAGAAAGAATCAAGAAAGACAAAAACGGTATGTACTCCACCACATCTGTTTGTTCCCCTTTCTGTTCTGCTGTGGCTATGCTCTGTAGACTATTTGGAAAACCTAACAGTAACAAATTCTCCTCCGAATGGTTGCCCTTAATAGATGCAGCCGTTAATGCAACAATAATAGATTGGGCACAAATCCTGTAGCTGATTACATGGAAAAAATTTACTGTGCAAATTTCCAGTTATATTTTCATCTTGAAGATCAGTTACATCTCATGCTACCTCGGTTATTTTATTATCATGTTTATTTTTTGCTTCAAGCACCGTCAAGAGATTCAAGTGTCATATCATATATATGACTGGCTTTGTTGGAAGTTTCATGTTCCTTGAGCTAAAAATGGAGATTGCAGCTGATAGGGTAGGTAGGAATGTTTGAATAAGCACAGGGTAGGTTGACTAAGCATTTTTAGTAGGTGCAGTTTGAGTCCCTCTTGCAGAAATCATTAAATCTTGAGGAGCAGAATGGGCAGAATTTCAGAGTTTTATTCTAAAGGATAGATAGCAACACTGGAGCTACCGGTTCTTAGTGTACCACTAGGGCACACTATCCCTAGTGGAGCCACTTTTATCACCCAAAAATTCACAAAACATCATTGTGTCAACTCTGCTTTTGGTCATGATTTTAAGGAGGTCTAAAGGTCATTTTAGTCTTGATAATGGGTAGGTGATACGTTAAGAGTCTCATTTTCATATCCGAATAAAGTTAAATTAGCCTTTTTCCATGTCCTACAAGTCTCACATGCTATTTAGAACCCATATCTTTAACCATTTTGAAAACTGTGTTGAAAAAGAGCATACACAGCAGTTTCGTAGCGCGCTACGAAACTGCTGAAGGTGAACTTTTAGCTCTTTTTTCTGTTTTTAGAAGTCAAATTCCAAGGGGATTCCTGAGCAATTGAAAAATCATTTCTGAAAAGTGAAAGAGGTTTTTATTCATAACATACTGAGCTACAAAAACGTCTTTCAGTTTCTTCAAATTCAGTATGATGTGGGAGAAATTGATGGTTTAACTTGCGTTACGAAACTGCTGAGAGGAACTATGTTTTCTGGTTTTAGCAGTCTTTTTCAAGATAATTTTCTGGCCACATGCGAAAGTATTTTGGAATACTGAAGGAGGTTTCTCTTCATAAAATCTCCAGCTACAATAACCTATCTCACTTTTTTCATAAGTGTTACAAGTTGGGAATTTTCTAGTTTTATACATGATGTTCAAAGACAGTTTATGGGCAGTAGGAGAGGTATTGCAAAAAACCAAGAGAGGTTTTTGTTCAAGACAACATGGTTTCCAAAAGCCTCCTTCAGTTTCTAAAAATAAATATTGGATAAGGAGATACAAGCTCTATCTCAACACCTATTTTTCAGGGCTGAAGAGGCAAATTGAAGATTTTGATATTTAGTTGAGCAAGTCTCGACGTCAGCCTCAACACAAATGAACAAGGCAGTAAGTGATGAAACCCTAATACAATTTTGGTTGAAACAAAGACATTAATTTTTGAAGATGTTTCAAGGATAGGGGATGTTAAGTATATATGGCATATGTACATAATGGAACAGCTGTAAAGAATCCTTAGAATTTTTTTTTTTTGGAAGAAAACTGTGTAAATTGATTCACACAGCAGTTTTGTAGTGCACTACGAAACTGCTATATGTGACATACACAGCAGTTTCGTAGCACGCTACGAAACTACTGTAGGTGCAGTTTTGATGTTTGGATCAATTCTCAAAGGAAAGAAGCGTTATTTTTTGGAGAATGATGCTGCTAGAGATTGTGAGGAGGTCACTTATGAAAGTCTAAAGCTTAAGCAAGGAAAAAACTGAAAGGATAGAGGATATATGTAAAAGTAAAGTTCTGCGCTACAAAAACAACAGTTAGTTTCGTAGCACATCCAGATTGACCTTCCTCATGCACCTTCAAGGAGTTTAATTTTTGCAAAAGTGAAAGAGAAGGGTTCTATGGCTAACTTAACATATGTTACATGATTAAAGGGGCTAGTTTTGTCATCAGAAGATTCGAGGAACATCATTGAAGACCAAGGCTATAGTGCAGGGGAAATATTCCTAGTTTTCAGGGCAGATAAAGGAGAAGCTATTAAAGGCTAGCAGGAGGGTTATGGACATTACCAAGGTCAAATTTAAGGAGGAGCAGCTGCCAAGCATCAAGTTTAATTCCTAGATTAGGTTGTTGTTATCATAATAAGGAGTTGTACTCCTAATTGTATTAGGACTCTAAGACAATCAGTTAACTGTTACTTGTAATTAATAGCATGTTTTAGGTATGAATAGGTGTCAAGCTAGGAAATTCGAATTCCCCTCAAGTTGGATCAGGGAATCCAAGATTGTAATGATAACTCTATAAAAGACAAGAGGTGGAATTCTGATCCGGATTTAAACAGGAACGCAATAGATTACAGAGATAACCATAAATATAGAGATGCGATAACCATAAATACAGAGATGCAGCGGAAATAATACTTCATTTCATTACTGTAAAATACTGAAATATGCTTACAAATAGAAATGGAAATAACCCAGCTAGGGCGATGGTAGCTTATCTCTGAGAAGAGATGTGTCGGCTACATGCCTCTGAACTGTTCTCCAAAAAAAACTGTGTTACAATGAGGCTCGAGGGCCTATTTATTGTTTAGAAACAATGGAAAACCCTTCACATTCCAAAACCTAACCCTAGAAGATGAAACGCCAAATTGTGGGCCCCGTTTTTGGGTAAGTTGGTACATCAACTTCCCGGGGTCGCGAATTGGTCGTACTATCTCCGTTTGACGCGCATGATAGCCCGTTGGAAAGATCTCTCCGAGGACTATGACGAAAAAGACGATTTTTAGATAGAAAAATTGCTGGCGATGGATTTTCCAAAAAACGTCGTTTAGGGCCTCAAAACGGATCCGGAAGTTTAGGACCCGAAAAACTGCTAAAAATAGTAAACTATGCTATAATTAAGGAAACAGAAAAACTGAAAGAGACAGTTGTGGGGGTCCAAATGGGATAGGTGGGTGGCCACCAACATCCACCTGGATCATTCCTCCCCCCTTAGGAAGCAATGGTCCCCATTGCGTTGAGTTCCTCCTTGAGATGAGGAAGCTTCTGCTGAGCTGGGTCTCTGGTGAGCTGTTCTGCAATCTCTGATGTGTCCAGAAATGGTGGGGAGCATGGTCGGCGATGGTCCACATTAAACATTCGGTGCAATCGAAGGAATGGAGGAATGTTGTGCTCCAAAGCATTGTTTCCTGTAGCCTTGTTACCGGTGTAAGGACCATGTCGAAGTGGTCTGAGTTTCTAATGGGTTCTGGTAAGGCGCTCCCTCTGCAAATGTAACCAAACTTTGTCGCCCACCTGAAACTTGTGTGGTACGCCTCCGGGTAAGGAGAAGTTGTTCCTGTGTTCTGTCACGACTGTATCCCTCTATTGCTGCTGCTGTGTGGAGGAACCCTTCGCGGGGGTCATGGATGTAGCAACGATCTTCCCCTTACTTTGGGAGCAAACCAGACACAAAATAAATTTCCTAGTCTGTGAGATGAGCTTGCTGCCTTTCTTAGCAGTGATCAAAGAGGGGGCGGTAGGTGGAGCTACCTCCGGTATCCTGTATAATGAATTATCCAAAGAAATGATGACAGCACGAGGCCTTGACTCATACACAGCATGTCGCCTCCACAAGTATGGTTGGCCTAATAGTACATCACAAACATCCAGAGGTGTAACATCACACAATACCTCGTCTGTGAAGGGCTTGATGCTGTAGGGAAGGCGACACTGCTGGCGAACTTTGAGATCTCGTACTTCATGAAGCCAACCGATACTGTACAGCTGTGGGTGTGGTGTAGTTGGTAGGCCCAACCGCTTCACGAACTCTGCTGAAATGAGGTTCTTTTGGCTGCCACTGTCGACAATGAATTGCAGCGGCGAACCCTTCACCCACATCTATGAGTGGAAAAGACATTCCCCCTCCTCTGGATCTTCGAGCTCAATTTTATGGATCTTGGCAGTAGCAACAGTGGCGTTGGGATCCGCATCAATGATCTGCTTCCCTTTGTCATTCCCCTTGTCGGGTTCTGACTCAGAGTCGGAACATGCATCTGATTCGGAAGCCTTCAACCTAGCCATCAACGACTGTTTGGTCCGACACTCACTTGTGTTATGAGTGGGACTCTCGTGGAACTCACACCACTTTCCTGTGTCCTTCTTCGGCTTCGTGGTGTTGCTCTTTTCTTGCGGCTTCGACGGGTTGTCTTGGGTCACCCCGCCTTGGCTTTGTCCTTTGGGCTTTGGATTTGCAGATCCAAAGTCTCGCTTCTTCTGTTTGAACTTTTGCTCAATTTTGACAGCGTATCGGTATGCTGTGCCGAGTGAGGAGATGTTCAAGAACTCCATCTCTTCCTGGATGTATCTGTGTAGGCAGCCGCGGTATTTGAGTACCAGATGCAGCTCAGAATCTTTGATACCCAACTGTGTGCGAAGGGTATGAAAAATATTTGTGAACTCTTGCACATCTTGGTCTCGTCCCTGCCACAGTGTGGTCCATTTGATGTATTTGTCCTCATAGCTTTTGACAGGGTAGTACTGCTCCTTGATGGCATCCCGGAAGTCATTCCAAGTGGGGGCGGCTGAAAACAGTGAGCCTGTACTTTCATCCTTCCGTTCGCAGTAGGTTTCCCACCAGTCCTTGACGTGGGGGGCTACTTTGAGAAGAGCGAAAACAATCTTTTCCCGACTTGAAAATTCATGAACAGAAAAATACCCATCGAACAGATTTAACCATTTATCTACGGCATCTGCGTCTATTTGACCCTCAAAGATGGGGATTTCAAAATTAACTTGTACCTTAAATGGCGTGGCATTTCCAGAGTAGTTGTTGGAAGCCGATGCGTCGCCTCTAGGTAGCCGCTGAAGGATTTGGGCAAAGCTGTCCATCATCGCGTTCCTTTGTCGCTCGAGGGATTCTTCGAGCAAGATTTTGATAGGATCTCCTGCCCCCTCGTCTTTCTTCTCATCCGCCATGGGAGGTCGTCGAGATTTGCGAGGCTAGTCATGCAAAGGTTCGATCAATTCAATCCCTAACTCCTTATATCCCGACCTCATTGGGGACATGCAAAGAAAAAGAGAGAAAAAGCAGACCGCTCTGATACCACTGATCCAGATCTTGGGAGGAGGACCCCAAGATCTAAAAGATTGAAATGGATCTTGGGAGGAGAGACCCCCAAGATCTGAAAACTTGAATTGCCATAAGAAAAATAAAAAGGAGAATGCCCAATAAACAAAACCGCAAAGAAACTATTTATTAAAACCAATAATAACTGTAAAGGCTACATTGTGGTGGACAATCTGTCCTTTTACAAAATGTGGCTTGTTACTTATAGTATTTTTTAGTTACAATACCACGGGTCAATTCCATGGGTGAATGAATACCATGGGTGGATTTTACAATACCACGGGCAGATGCCATTTACAATACTATGGGTAAATTCCATGGGTTGATGAATAATATGGGTGGATGAGTACCATGGGTGGATTTTACAATACCACGGGTGGATGCCATTTACAATACCATGGGTAAATTCCATGGGTCGATGAATAATATGGGTGGATGAGTACCATGGGTTGATGCCATTTTCCATTCGGATCATTACTAATCCGGATCTTGGGAGGAGGACCCAAAGATCTAAAAGATTGAAATGGATCTTGGGAGGAGAGACCCCAAGATCTGAAAACTTGAATTGCCATAAGAAAAATAAAAAGGAGAATGCCCAATAAACAAAACCACAAAGAAAATTTTTATTAAACCGATAATAACTGTAAAGGCTACATTGTGGTGGAAAATCTGTCCTTTTACAAAATGTGGCTTGTTACTTATAGTATTTTTTAGTTACAATACCACGGGTCAATTCCATGGGTGAATGAATACCATGGGTGGATTTTAGGGTAAATTCCATGGGTTGATGAATAATATGGGTGGATGAGTACCATGGGTGGATTTTACAATACCACGAGCGGATGCCATTTACAATACCATGGGTAAATTCCATGGGTCGATGAATAATATGGGTGGATGAGTACCATGGGTTGATGCCATTTTCCATTCGGATCATTCCTCCCTCCTTAAGAAGCAATGGTCCCCATTGCGTAAAGTTCCCTCCTGCGAAGCCTTTGTGGAATATGAAGAGCCACTGAAGATAATGGTTTTATGTGATTAACCCAAAACCATGATAAACGAAAATCCGAGGATAGAGATATCCTGTAATGCTTGTGACCAACTGTGATGATGACAGTGTGCTTCCTAGCAAATGGACTTCGATGAAGTGTGGGTTTGTGGATGAACCATAACCATGACAAACGAAGATCCGAGGATAGAGATACCTTGTAATGCGGGTGACCAACTGTGATGCTAACAGTGTGCGGCCTAGCAAATGGACTTCGATGACAAGGATTTTGTGTGGTTTACCCATAACCGTGATGTTGGTTGTTGATGAAGTAGCAGGTGCCTACATAGCCTGGGGTGGGAGGGCACGTCTCCAAATAACCCAAGCCGAATGCTGCTATGTTGAAACTGATGAAACCCGCTCCGAATGCTGCTCCATAATTAAAATGGACATAACTCGGCCAATATAACTCAGAATGTTTATTATAACCTATTTTTAGAAGCAGAAGGATCATTTTGCATCTTCCCATGAGTTGGAAATCCTTATCTGAGATCTCAGATTCGCGCTGCAACAGTTCCGCCATCACAAAAATTCTGATAAAATAACTGATTTTAAATCAGCGATATCTCCCACATCCGGACTCCGATTTGACCCATTTTTTTTTTGAAATTGGGTGATTTTTCGAGAGGAATCCAGATCTGGTATTTTTTTTTGTAAATTTTGTACCAAATGTTTCAGATCTGATCTGAAAAGTCGTCGCCCAAAAAATTCTTGCAAAAAAATTGAGACTGAAATATGCATGAAACCCTCATTCCCATGGAATCGTAACCTGCTCTGATACCACTGATCCAGATTTAAACAGGAACGCAATAGATTATAGAGATAACCATAAATATAGAGATGCAATAACCATAAATACAGAGATGCAGCGAAATAATACTTCATTTCATTACTGTAAAATACTGAAATATGCTTACAAATAGAAATGGAAATAGCCCAGCTAGGGCGATGGTAGCTTATCTCTGAGAAGAGATGTGTCGGTTACATGCCTCTGATCTGTTCTCCAAAAAAAATGTGTTACAATGAGGCTCTAGGGCCTATTTATTGTTGAGAAACAATGGAAAACCCTTCACATTCCAAAACCTAACCCTAGAAGATGAAACGCCAAATTGTGGGCCTCGTTTTTGGGTAAGTTGGTACATCAACTTCCCAGGGTCGCGAATTGGTCGTACTATCTCCGTTTGACGCACATGATAGCCCGTTGGAAAGATCTCTCCGAGGAATACGACAGAAAATATGATTTTTAGACAGAAAAATCGCTGGCGGTGGATTTTCCAAAAAACGTCGTTTAGGGCCTCAAAACGGCTCCGGAAGTTTAGGACCCGAAAAATTGCTAAAATAGTAAACTGTGCTATAATTAAGGAAACAGAAAAACTGAAAGAGACACTTGTGGGGGTCCAAATGGGATAGGTGGGTGGCCACCAACATCCACCTGGATCAAATTCCTCAAGGGTTGGAAATTTTCAAAAGAAACAAGCACACTGTGTTATTGTATGAGATTGTATGTTTTCATGTTAATACAGAGATATTTGCTTCACTACTCAGGATTCAGAGAAGGTTTTCAACGTTTTATTTTCTCATGGTTTTCTTCATTTACTTACTTGCAGTGGTATAAACACATGTTACTTAGAATTCATTGATAATGCTCTAACTTCCTTCATGTGTTTATAAACTGTGTTCCTTGCATTATGTCTATGTTTTGTTGATATATTAAGACTCTTTATGCATTGACTTCCATGTTAAGTTGATCTTGTTGTTGTACTAAAACATACTTTGACTCCATAGCCCAATAAATGTTTGTTGATTGGTATTTCAACCATTTATACATTTTTGTTTGATTTTTCCATAGAGTTAGCCATCTAATCTTCAAATTAAAATCTTTAACCCAGTGAGAGAGCCCTCTCAAGTTGAGGAGGCTAAGCCTCAGCCAAAATATTGGTTTGAAATAGTTACTCAAAGTCTTCCTGATCAACAGCCTATCAGGGTCTGGTTTTGGTGATAACAAGGCGAACGTCCATGCAAAACAGTTTCAAGCATGCGACAGCAGTGAGATAGCAATGAAAAATGAAACAAAGCTAGGACAAGCTAGTATACATGTAAACAACATCAAGCGTTCAAAGAAATCAAGAAAACAATACTCCCACAAGTGAAAACACAAAAAACGACAGAAATGCAGCATAAGGCATGGGAAGCGAGCTTACCCCAAAACAGCTGAGTTGAATGTGCCGACTGCTCCTAGATGTGATGTGTGACGTCAGAGCTACAAGATTGATGTGAGGAATGAGCTCTATAGCATCTAGTTGATGATTTTTGATAACATCGAGGTTTTGACGTGCATGTCACAAATCTAGGGGAAGTGACACTTGGTGGGAGGTTTATAAAATGATCCTTGCATGTAACCTCGAACTGCTAAACATAGATCCCTGAAACAAGGGATGCCTTTGCAAGCTGCCTTGGGAGAAGAAACCCATGCATGCAAGTCAATTTTTCTCCCTCTTGGAGGGAACCGGTCAACTCAGCTGCACATGCAAGAGACTACTCGATTACTGGATAAAAATGTGCATTTATGACTGGGAGCTAGGCAGGATGCCCAGGGGTTTTACACAATTTCTGGGCTGAGAAGCTGATTGTTGCCCAAATTTTTGCAAATATTGGGCTGAACAACCTGCTGCTGGGAAAATTTGCGAAATCCTACTGGGAGGGTTGGCTAGCAAGATTGCACAATCTATGAACCCAACAAGATGTCAGAAGGGAATGTGTAATTTCTGGAGGGAAGGTTGGTTTCCCTCTAGAAATGCGCAGATTTTCAAGGGGAAGTTGCTCAGCTTGCAGCTGGACCAAGTCCAAGTGAGTAGACTGTGAAGGGAAAAGAACAAACTGTGATCGCTAGGCTACCTTTGAGCAAGAAAGACAATGAAACTTGAGGACTTGATGAAGCAAGGCAAGCTACTGTGAAGGTTGGTAGGGAGGCTCCAAAACAGGCTAAGGAAAATTTTTTGAGGGTGGTTGTAGCCGCTACAACAAGTTCTTGGGTTCTATCTATGATAATAGAGCCAAATTTGCATAAATTGTACTGCCCTCAAGTTTCCTTATGGTTTGGACACCATGTCTTTGATCTCCAAGAATCTGACTCTCGGGATGTTCCTTCGGTACATACCTGGAGGATGTCTTCTTCCCTGATGATGTCCTTGCATCCTCACCTTAGGTGTCTAAATTTGTTTCATTTAGATTAGTGGACCTAAAATCTGAGCATTCTTCATCATCTGAATTCATATTACTTTTAGACGATTCAGGTTGTGAACCTACTTCATCTACTCCTACTTCGATGCAATATTCAATATTCCTTGTCCACTTGTTGTAACACTTATATCATTTTCTCCGAATAGAGTACCTGAGCAATATCCCTTTGTCAGCGCGTGAATCAAACTTCCCAGGATTACTTCCATTCTTTTTAATAAATAACTTTCTTCTAGACACCTTGAGATGTTTAACTCATGCAGGTCTTCCCTTCCATAACTCATAGGGAGTTTTATCACTATTAGGCCTGAGTTGAGTTTTGTTTGAAAGATATACTGTTGCCTAGGTTGCTTCTCCACAGAAGTTGTGAGACACTCCTACTTCATCTAACATTTCTCTGGCCATTTCTTGGATTGTTGTGCTCTTTCTCTCTACTAATGAATTTTGCTGAGGAGTTCTAGCCACTGAGCACTGCCTCCTGATGTCATGCTCTTGAAATAATTCCTCAAATTCTCTTGAGGTGTACTCTCCCCCTCTATTTGATCTTAAGCATTTTATCTTTAAGTCTTTCTCATTTTTTACTTGAGCTTTTGAAGTTCTTGAAATGCTTGAACACTTCCGATTTTTCTTTTAAGAGAAAAATCCAAGTGGCCCTAGTGAAATCATAAATGAGCAATGTGAAATACCTCTCTCCTTTTGACGTTTTTTATCTACTTGGGCCACAAATGTCTGTGCGAATGAGCTCTAGAGGTCTGGATGAGGAGAATATTTTTATTTGAAATGAGTCCAGTATGCTTCCAAAACTAACATGACTTGGAAATTGTGTTGTTAGGGTTTGATAGTCTTGGTAATCCTCTCATTACTCCCATCTTTCTTATTTTTATCAAACTATCAAAATTCATATGCCCAATCCTCTTGTGCCATATTCGTGCTTGGCTTGTTTTTCTTAAATAGTAATTAACCCTGGAATCGTCAATAACATATGCATTATTGTGGGTTTTGAATATTTTTCCCACCAGTTTTCCATTATTTATGTTGCAGATCTCACAGTATTTAGATTGAAAGGTCACATCATAGCCATTATCACACAATTGGCTAACACTTAGCAAATTGTGCTTGAGACCTTCTACATACAACACATTTTGTGCTTCTGTTTTTTGATCAAGACTAACTACACCCTTACCCTTGATTCTTGCTGGAGCATTGTTTCCAAAAGTGATATTGATTCCTCCATCCTTTTCCTTAAGCGACAAAATTTTTATTTTTTCTCCAGTCATATGTTTGGAACAACCACTATCCACATACCATTTGTTTTCGTGATTCTGAGCTGATAAGGTGAGTCCACACTACATGCTCTTTTTAGTCTTTAGTTTCCAGCTCCATTTAACCTTTTGGATAGATGCCCGTCTGACATTTTGGGACATAGAAAAGTATTCAAATCTACATCTACACTCACTGGCTTTGTGCCCAAAATTATTACATTTGAATCATTCTACTTCGCTTAGAAAATGAGAGAAGACATTTTGATTTTTTACAGTAGAGTTTTGAGATTTAGAAATCCAATGCGTATTATATCTAAGATTTTCATCTCTTTCAAACTTGGTCCTTCTACAATCAATAGATTTATGTCCAAATTTATGACACTTATAACAGTGACCATAAAAAAAATAGGCATGCCTATTATTAAAATTATTTTGAGATTGCGCAGGAAATTACCTTGATCGTCTGACTGGTTGGTTCATTCTCCATTGAAGATCTCCTCTTTTCCTAGCTTCTCCTTAGTCTTGATTAATTATTTCATGAAGCTTCTTCACATGGCTATGTGGTTCTTCGAATCTTGTGGGCCTGAAGTTTATCTTCCTCATAGAAGATTCATGTGTCTTAGAGTATGCTAGACTAGTTTTGATTCCTGAGGGCCTTTGACTATTTAGGATTTGATCTAGTCTCCTTGTCCCTTCAACAAATTTTTCATTTAAGCCTTTCTCGATCATTGTTATCTCAAGATCGGTTCTTAGAGAGATAACCTCTACTTCAAGACTCTGACAATTCTCTTCCCATTCTTGGATCAAATCTTGAAGAACCTCTTCTTTTCATTTAGCCTCCTCCAGTTTAACTTTCAAAGAAAAAATATTATCTTTGCATGTCTATGAGATCATTTCCATTTTTAACTTCAGCAGCTCCTGTTTCAGCGACTTGTTCTTTGTTATGAAACCAACTCACAAAAAGATAGAAAAGAAAGATAAATGCCTTAGAAATCAACCTCTTTGAGGGGATAACCTCCTTTACATTACACAAATGAACAATTCTTGGATGATACAAATGACAAGACCTCCTTTCTATATATAGGAGTCTAAGGGGTCATAATATAGTCAGACCCGACAATAACAATAACAATAGTGGGCTTCTATGGGGCATAATAATAAAAATATGGGGACTACATGGGCATAACAATATAACAAGGGGGTTGCACTAATAACAATAAGGGGTTACACTAGTAGTATAGGTACCTAACATGCCCCTCTCCTTAAAAAAGTGTTTTCCTCAACGCTTGATAAGTTTTGGATGCTTCTGTATAAAATTCTCGGCCTCCCATGTGGAATCTTCAACAGGTGCGTTCTTCCACTTGATGAGATACTCTAAAATAGATCAATTTCGTAGCTATCGGGTTCTTGTTTCCGTGACTACTTCAGGTTCCAATATGATTTTTCATTCTTCATCAAGTTCCGACAATATTGTTTGAACTAGGAGCTTGTCACCTATAACCTTCTTTAAGCATGAAACATGGAAAACTGGGGGCACTCGGGAAGATAAAGAAAGCTCCAATTTGTATCCCATAGTACCAATCTTTTGCAACACCTTGTAAGGACCATAGTACTTTGGTGATAATTTATTATCCTTCTTAGTTTGCTTGAGGGACATTTGTTTGTATGGTTGTATTCGTAAAAATACCAAGTTGCCTATATCAAAACTTATTTTGTTGTGATGTTGATCTGCCTGTTGTTTCATTCGATTCAGCACCAAAGTGGGGTTATCCTTTAAAAGTTGGAGAACTTGTTGTTGATTCTCGATGTGATATTTCACTGCTTGAACCTTTTTCTTCTTGATATGTCCTTCTATCTTGAGAGTTTGAGGAGTGGTAATTCCTGTCAATGCATTACAAGATATGGTTGGATTAATTTCTTAATGCTCGATGTGATCTTTCACTTCTTAAACCTTTTTCTTCTTGATATGTCCTTCTATCTTGAGAGTTTGAGGAGTGGTAATTCTTGCCAATGCTTTACAAGATATGGTCGGATTCATTTCTTCTTTCTCTAGGGTTGGTTCCTGGTGTATATCCTCTTCTTTTGACGTTTCTTGATCCTTTTCTTCCTCCTCTTCACAATCTATGTAAAATATTTTCTTCTCAACACAGTTATGACCTTTAGTGGATTTCTATCACACCTGTGACAAAGCCTTCTTTCTCTTTTTTCTTCCAATTATTGTGGTGTAAACCTTTTTGGTTTTGTAAGGCTAGGAGAAAAAACACTTCCATATTTATAGTTGTGAGTGGTAGGATTCCTTGTTTCCATAATTCCGCTTTCAATTTTTCTTGCCAACCTAAATGCCTTCTCTAATGAATCAGGTTCCCAAAGGCGAACCTCATTTTGAATTTTATCCTTTAAATTCCCTATGAAAACATCAATCCTTTGATTTTCTGGAATATAATTTACCCTTATATTCAAATTTTGGAAGTCCTCAATGTGCTCTGCCATTGAACCCTTTTGTTTGAGATTTATCAATTGGCTAAAGAAGGTGTTTCTCTATGTATCCTCATAATGTGCTATCATTTCCTCCATGAAAATTGACCAAGTGACAAGTGGTTTACGAGAACAAAGCCCTTTATACCATAAAAATTGGTTTGGTTCTAAATATAAAGATGCAATACATACCTTTTGTGACAGTTGCACATCATGTAGATCAAAATATTTCTCCATCTGTAGTATCCATGTTATGGGATCCTTTCCATCAAACTTCCTCATATCGACCTTTGGAATATGGTGGGTCTTTTCGTCATTAGGAGACCTTTCTTGTAACAACTTTGTGCTACCTTCCTCCAAACCTTCCATGTCTTTCCTCAAATATTCCATGCCTTTCTTCAAATATGCTTCCCTACCATCAATATTAGATTCCATGGCACATATAAAACTACTTATCTTAGCTTCAATCGCATTCTTCAAATCCTCCATCCAATTTTGCTTACTAGGTGTTTCTATTTTCTTGATTCGAGTCATTCTTTTTCTTGCTTTTAGCGGCTCGATCTTGAATCTGTTGTATCTTTGAAATTTCAGATCTCCAAGGTCTGCAATTGCAACCTGCAGTAGCCCTCTATGTCCTCTTTCCAATGCCACTAGTCTGATCGAAATTGGATTCTCCAAGAAAGAGTTATTCCCAATCTCCCAAGGTGACCCGCTTATATACTTTTTCAGTAGAGCAAACTTGTACGAAGTGTCATGTGTTACTGTTTCAACCTTCGGACCTAAAATTAATACACACAAAAATAAATTCTGTCCTATTTTTGTCGCTTCTTACGAAATTTCAATCTGATGATGATAAAGAAATTTATGATGATTTTCCTCAGGTAATTTGTTTTGGATGTAATTCGGGAGCGTGTAGAAACCCTAAATGTCTTGGACTGTATCTCCAAAAGTATAGTGAAAAAAGATCTGAAATTTGGACCCGAGATTCGCCGTGATTTTAGATCAAATGGGTTTAATTTCAGAGTATGAACCTTCGTGGAAAAAAATTTATAGCGAAAATTTCACGATGACCTGTTTTAGATGGAATTCTAGAGCTTGCAAAAACCCTAACTTCCTCATATCATATCTCCGAAAACATAACGAGACAATATCTGAATTCAAACCCAAGGTTTAGAATGATTTTGTCTCAAATGGGGTTTTGATTTACCTTCTGAAACTTTGTAGAAAAAAATTTATATCGAAAAGACCACGATGAGCTGTTTGAAGCAGCGAAACCCTAGAATCTAAAGCTCTAATACCAAATGTTATGAAATCAGCTCACAAAAAGATAGAAAAGAAAGATCAACGCCTTAGAAATCAGCCTCTTCAAGGGGAAAACTCCTTTACATTACACAAATGAACAATTCTTCGATGATACAAATGAAAATACCTCCTTTCTATATATAGGAGTCTAAGGGGTCATAATATAATCAGAGTCGACATAACAATAATAATGTAAGGGCACAACAATAACAATAGTTGGATTATATGGGGCACAATAATAACAATATGGGGACTACATGGGCACAACAATATAATAAGGGTCTTGCACTAATAACAATAAGGGGTTACACTAGTAGTATAGGGACCTAACATTCTTCTCTTCCAGGCTTTCACAATTGCCTTGTTTTTCTTCCAACATAAGGACTAGACTATCTTTGCTCTTGATAGCTTCTTTTTTTGATAGTAAAACTTCTCATTATCATAGTTATACACACCTTCCTCTGCACATTGTAACTGTTCCTTCATATGCTTATTCTTTTTCCTTGCTTTCTTTAACTCGTCAAGGGCACTAATGAGTTCCCCTTCAAGGTATACTACTCGTTCTTCTTCCTCCTCTTCAGAGTCCATAATAACTTTTTCTTGGAGTCTGTTTTGAAGGCCATAAGAAGATACTTATCTGACTCATTCTCCAATGAGTCTTCATAGTCTGTCTCTGGTGTTGAGTTGTCCTCTTTGGAGTAGAACCCCTTCTTATGGAGCTTCTTCTTCTGATGTGTCTGAGACTTGTTTCCAAATTTCAGATCCTCTTCCCTTTCATCATTTTCTTTATAAGGGAATTTGAAAGATAAATGTCCAATTATTTCACAGTCAAAACACTTAAAGGGAAACTTCCCTTTATATTTTCCTGAGCCACACTTCAGCTTTTTGGCTAGTTGAGCCAACTCCTGATCAAATTCACAGCTGGAGCAGTCTTGATGATATTTGTGCTCCTTGCCATTTTTGGATACTTTGAACGTCACTTACTTCAGCTCATGATTTTCTATTCCTACTCTCATCTCATAGGATATGAGAGCACCATGCATCTAATCCATTTGATATCCTTTAAATTGTCCATTTCCTCTGTAGATGAGATTTTAGCATTAAATCTCATGGGTAGAGATCTTAATATTTTCTGAACAATCATCTCTTCCTTGACTTCTTCACCAAGTCCCTTAATCATATTAGTCACTTCATCAACTTTTAGTTAGTATTATGCTATGGTTTCATTCTTATTCGTTCTCAAGCTTTCAAATCTCATTCTCAAAGTATGGATTTTCACTTGCTTGACTTTGTCATCTCCTTCATGACTTTACCCATAATTCTTTAGCATACATACAATGCATAACTTTTACAAGTTTTGATTAAATAGCGTGAAAGAGAATTGCATTTTTGGATTTAGAATTGTTCCCATACAATTTTTTACCATCTGCATCAGTGGGAGGAATATCAAGGACATTGTAGTCTACTAGTACTAAAGTCCAAACATCTACTCCTAGGGACATAAGATATCCTTCCATTCTCACTTTCCAAAATACATAGTTGGTCCCATCAAAGACTGTTATTCTACTTTAGTAAGCCTCTTGACTCTCTTACCTAGACATATTTCCTTATAGATCTACCTTCAAGTGATTAGATTGTTGTTGAAGTAACCTGGCTCTAATACCAATTGTTGAAATAAGGAATTTTTGAGAAGGGGGGAGGGGTGAATAAAAAATAAGAATATTTTTCCTTTTCCTTATTATGCTTATAGTCCCTTCTTATATTCTTTAACTTGTGAGAGAACTATATCACAAAGACAGTGAACCAACAATATTTCAGACACACATGTTCACATGAGCAACACACATTTGACATAGTATTTTTCACGTGGAAACCAAGTGGTAAAAAACCACCAATTTGTTGTTTGTTTATGATGTAAATTAAGTGCCCACTTAGTTACATCTGTTTTTTTGTGAGCACCCACTCAT
The DNA here is from genome assembly GCA_031772625.1 of Pinus tabuliformis. NCBI lineage: Eukaryota > Viridiplantae > Streptophyta > Pinopsida > Pinales > Pinaceae > Pinus > Pinus tabuliformis. The sequence continues at coordinate 831,893,937 of CM062807.1, read as the reverse complement.
AGGAGGCACCGACCCCCTTTGGATAGCAAGCACCAACATGCTAAGAGGCACCAACCTCTTCAGTATGCAGGCACCAACCTGCTCTTTCCACTTCTCTACTATTTCATTCAATTTTCAAATTGGAAACAAAGGCATACAATAATACAATTAAAATACCAACAATAGATATTAGCGGATTCAACTTCTACACTTTGCTTTCTCTGCTCACTTGCAACAAGTATCTTCTTGTTTCTAACAAAAAAAACTTCCTCTACACTCTGCCCCCTGTGTCAAGGGTTCTCTACTGACTTCTCTTTAGCATTACCCTTGCAATTATCCACTCATAGCTCTTGCTGCTATATTACACAAAGTCCTCCCAGATATTTCAACCTCTGTGTCTCGATGCTCACCTCTCACAGCACACCATACTCACCATATGCTTGACCTTCCCCCATTTTCTCCATTGTAGACGGATGGTTTTGTTCCACTTAGGCCCTCTATGCCAGGCGGTCTCTGTTTTCTATACTTTAGCTACCCACTTTATTTAGGCATGTATCCCCTTGCCATCTTGCTTCTTCTGGTAGTTTCACTACAACAAAACATGCAATTTGTGCCAGATTTAGCACCAGATTCTAGTGCATTTTTTTCTCAATTGGGATGAGAAACCTGGCACTAAATCTGGCTCTATTGTACAATTTTTAAAGCGTCCTTTTTTGCACCAAATTTTGCATCTTTTTTACGCCAAATTTTCCATGATTTTCTGCATCATATTTTGCACCAAGATTTTCATTTGGTTTTACAATAGGTTTTGCTTCTAGTTTTGTGCCTTTTTTTGCATCTATTTTTGCATCATTTTTTGCTTCCTCTTTTGTGGAATTCTTTGCTTCTATTTTTGTGTCATAATTTGCATCGATTTTTACACCATCTTTGACATCTTATTTAGCGCCTTTTTTTACATGCAATTTGTGCCAATTTTTGCATCTCGTCTTATGCCATCTTTTGCTTCTAATTTTGTACTTATTTTTACATCTATTTTTGTGCCAATTTTTCTGCCTTTTTTTACACCATCTTTTCCATCCAATTTTGCACCATATGTTGAATCTGATTTAGTGCCAAATTTTGCATGCATTTTTGCACCATTTTTTGCATCCACTTTTGCATTTTATTTATCTCCCTTTTTTGCATCCTATTTTGCACCATATTTTGCATTTAATTTTGCATCATTTGTTGCATCCAATTTAGCATCATTTTTAACACCATTTCTTGCATCCAATTTTTCATCCTTTTGAGCATCTAAATTTGCATCCTATGTTGAACAATATATTGCATCCACCTTTGCATCCCATTTTGTGTCTATTGTTACGTTCACTTTTGAGTCATTTTTTCGTCTACTTTTGCATTTGTTTTTGCACCAAGTTTTGAATGATTTGTTGCATCATTTTACATCCAATGTTGCATCTCAATTTGCATCCAAAATTGAGCCATTTTTATGCCCATTTTTGCACCATTTTTTCTTCTTTTGTGTCCAATTTTTCACCATTTTTTATGTCCAAATTTGCATCCTTTTTGGTATCTAGTTTTTCATCCTTTTTGGCTTCCAAATTTGCATCCTTTTTTCTGCCACATTTTGTGTCCACATTTGCATCTCATTTTGCACCTAGATTTTAGTTGGAATTTTCATCTAGTTATGCATCATCTTTGACATCCTTGGTTTCACCATTTTTTAGTCCCATTTTGCATCTTGTTTTGTGTCTTTTCTTACATCCTTTTTGCATCCTAATTTTACACCATTCTTTGCATCCTCATTTTGGTGTCCATTTTTGCATCCTTGTTTGCACCCAATTCGGTATCCTTTCATATGCCCTATTTTGTTCCCTTCTTTGTGTCTAGTGTTGCACCCTTTTTTAATTTTACTTTAAAAACCTTTTTGTGTCATTGTTTGCATATTGTTTTGATGGCTAGCTTAACATCCAATTCTACTCCCAATTTTTCATCCATGGTTAAATCCACTTTTGGCTTCTTCTTTAGAGTTTTACTTTTATTTCCATTTATGACCACCTCTATGGATTCATTTTACTAAGTTCATTTACATAGTGAAATATATTAAATTTTCTAAATATCATTTTGCTGTAGGATTTAATGCATGGTTAGATGAAAACAAAACCCTCTCAGTTTATCTCAGAAACCTAGGACAAACCAATTAAGAGAAAGGTTGTTCTAAGGCTTAGGATTCTTAGTAGATCAAGATGTAGAGTATAGATTAAGAAAAAGAGAATGAATTCTTGTGAGTCCTCGCATGCAGGTCTTCTTGGAGTTTTTCGTATAGCCAAGAAGCGCTCCTAGCTAGCTCCAAAGCTTGGTCCTACACATAAGAGAGAGAATAAAGCAACCTTCACAACATAATATCTTAATAATCAAAACTATAAAAAACATATAAATATTATTGAATAAATAAATATAAACCAAAAACCCATGCATACATTAGTTAAATAGAAGAAGTAAAGAATGAATAGAAACATATGGAAGGAAGAACAACTGATCTATATGAATAAAGGAGTTGGAGGAAAGTTACAACAATCAGATATAGTTGCAACATCACCTCCCCCAACTCATAGCTCCAAAACTCTCCCTCTCAAGACAGATCTCAAGAGCGTGACAATACAAAATTCCCATCATTTTTTCAATGGCCAAGCCTCTAATATATAGGAAAGTGGAGGCTATGAAGATTTCCAAAATTCCTCATTAGTTCAATTTGGGAAAAATCTTTTGGGTGAATAATGTTTCCTCATATAAAAAAGGAATTTGCCACTTTTTAGATGCTTTTGTGCTTAGGAAAAAGCTTCCCCATGCTTTATGGCTCTTTCCCACTTTTGTATGCTTTTATTTTTTAGGAAAAAGCTAAAGATGAGGATAAAGAGATTACATTCCACCATATGTTTCCGAAAGTGACCAAGAATGTCAAATTCAAATTCTAGTTTGCTTATGTTTTAGTTTTTTTTTAAATATATATTTAGTTTTAGTATTTTTTTTTCTAGAAAAATATATTTAGTTTTTGGTATATTTTTCTATAAGAAAAATTATATTTTTTTTTTATAAAAATGGATTTTAAACATTCCATTCATGCTAAATTTGTGATTTTATGATAGGAGTTTAAATTATATATAGTAAAGTAACTTAATGTCATGTGTCGTGTTGCTGAGATGGGTGTTATACATCTCTTTCTTGCTAAGTTATAGAATGTGCTTGGGTTTTCTTAATGCAATAAAACTAATTATGTTCTTCATGATATCTTGAAATGTTCATCTTGAACCAGGCTAATAAAACAATAAAGTTAAAATAGGTTTTCCTTTGTCCTTTATAGATCTTTGTCCCCATTAATCTTGGTCTTAATAGATTAATTGTCTTGTGGTGGCCTTGAGTGGTCACTTCCATTAGTTGCATGCTTTGTAGTTTTCAGTTAGTGACATTTTTTAGGCTTGATAATATGTTATTTAATTTATCAAAATGTGTTATTGTCCATATTATTGTTAAATATTAATATTAAATATGCTGATTTTTAAGCATGTTTTAGCAAAACTTTCCCAAAATGTTTATAGATTGTATTTTATAATGCAATGATTCTTTGCTTGATGAAATTGTTTTGGATATTTTTTTTAATGATTCATTGATTGATGAAATTGTTATGGATATTTTTTTTAGTATATTAAATTGTATGTGATAAAGTCAAAAATCACCTCTTTTTTAGATTTTCATTGATCAATTTCCCTTAAGGCCATCAAGTTCACCATTTGGTCCCAGGTTAAGGAAATATAGGAGTCATGAAGTGGAATTGTCCAAGCACTTAAATCTTGAGACATGTTTCTTTTTAGTCACTTTATACTTTCTTTCTATGTAAATTTTTGATGAAAATAGTCTTGGAACATGAGGGGCGTCAATAGTAAGCGAAAACAAACTCCTAAAAGAAAAATGGTATGCAAAGCACCCATAAATAATGTTGATATAAGAAGCAAAAATATTAAGTGAGGTTCAACCTCATATAATTAGAAAATGGGGGAGGAATTTCCAAGTAGTATTGATTGATGCTTAGAGATACTTGGGTGGAATGGTTATTATTTGAAATGATTAAGACATCAAGGTTACCAATATGTTTACCTCTTTTCACATTATGACAATACAATTTTAGTTAATTGACATTGAGGACTACTACCATGTATCCAATGTCTATGACTCCAATATCGCAAATGGAAAACCTCTATTTCTCAATTCTATTTCTATCACAAGTAATTTATACTCCCCATCTCCATGGATTGTTGGGAGTGACTTCAATATTATAAGTGTCTCGAGGAAAAGAAAGAATGAATCGAAATGTTTAACAAGATATTTTGTAAGCTATACCATTAAAGCCACAAAGTAGTCTCCATTAAAGTTGTCAAGAAATGAGTCTCCAACCCACACATGTGGATCAATGAGATGTAATACATGTGTGTGTGGTTACGAACTCAATACACCTCTATAATAACTCCACAAACTTATGTATTTCACTCTGTCACATAAATTGACAGTAGTGTGACATAAGTAAACCAAGAGTAGACATGAAAGCCTTAGGAAACAAACATTCCTTAGATCCTCAATTAGGTGCTTAAATGATGAAGTGAAAATGCAAGGAGAAAAGAAGAATTCATGATTTAACCATCACATACGTGTGATCAAGTGTGACTAGGAGTGTATATATTCGTATATTTTCCAAAGAGGGAGTGAATACATGAGTTACCATTTATTGGCCCTTATTTTTCTTTCTTTTTCATTTTCTTATATATAGGACTTAGGGAATAAGGTTTTCATAAGTTTGGCACAACTCATAGATATAAGATTTACATGAATTTTCACTTCAACCTTAGAGTTTAGACTTAGATAAATCAATATAGTGTATGTTTAATGATTTTGGCTTTCACTTTTTTATTGTATTTCATCACAAATACAAAAGGGGAAATATTTTTCCACAAATCTATGAATGCTTAATCATAAAGTCGTCATGTGATGAAAACAAATTAATGATGTTATTCTCTACGAAAATGATGGGTATTCTTGAGAAAATCTTATGCTTGTGGATGTTTCCTCCCTGGTTGAGAGGGAGTGAGGGTAGACACCATGTTATCCATGTGTCATGTACTATGGCTAGGATTAACAATCGTAAGCCTAGTAAAGGCACTAGTAGGGATAATGGTGGATTGGATAAACATCTGGGACCAATATTCTTTGAGAATTTGGACATTGACTAGGACTAATCGCCATAAGTCAAGTACATTAATCCAAGATAAGAATAGTCATGAGGATTGACATTTTCTGGTGTCAAATATTATGATAGTGGATTAGGAAATGATCATGTGAGGACATACATGGTAAACATCTTGGTGGAGTAAGTGCCTTGAAAGGCAGTGGTGTCCAAATTTATGCCTCCCAACATTGTGCTCTGATCTAATGGAGAGATAAACTTGTTAGTCAAGGCCTTACTATTTTGAAAATTTTGGCTATGATGATGTAAATCATCATTGATGCTTATCAATCTAGATCCCTTCTTATATGAATATTTCAACTTGAGAGTACTTTTTTGTCTCATTATGAGTACCTCGCTAGTTTAGAGGGAGGGTCATCATCTTCATTATTGCCATCATCACCACCATCAATGTGATCATTATTGTCATCATTTCATTATCATCATAATCACCATTCATGTCTTCTTCATGATCATCATCATCATCATGATTTTGTATATTGTCGTCAATTGTTCATAATTATAGGTATCATAAGAAATATCACCAACCTTAGGACACATGATATATGAAAGAAAAATAACCACTTTATTTTTTAGAAATGATTGATGATCATCAACATCACTACCATTATCATCGTCATTATAATTTTCATCATCCCCATCATCATAACTAATATAAGTTTTATCATAATTTTTGTCATCTTCATCATGAACATCATAATCATCATTCATGCCATTATTGTTCTTGATTATGACCAAGATGAAAATAATGATAATGATGATCAGATGATGATGACTTGGAAGATGACGCCAAAGATAATTATTATGATTTTTACCGTGATAACATTTAAAAATTGGGAGGAATGGCCAAGGTCATTAGCATCATCATCATTGTCATTGTAACTCCCATCGTCTTTATCATCATTTTCATTATCATAACAATCGCAATTCATGTCATCGTCATCATCTTCATTATCATCATCGTTATAATTATTGACATTGTCATCAGTTGTTCATAATTTTCAATTTCATAAGAAATATAATCAGTGCAAAAGATATGATGTGTGTTGGAAAATGGATGCAAAAGTAAACAAAAAAATGGGGGAAAAAATAGACGTAAATTTGGATGAAGAGTGGACACAACATAAGTAGATGCAGAACAAGACAGAAAAATTGAACAAAAGTGGATGAAAAAGTAGATGCAATAGTTCATACAAACTTGAACACAAAATAGGACTCAAACATGGATGAAAATGTGGAAGAAAACATGGGCACAATAGTAGGCATAAAACTTAGCATGAATTGTGGTGAAACAAATGTGGATACTCGAATGAATGTAAAAAAAAAGGGACACAAACTTGAATGCAAAAAGGAGGAAAACTTGGATGAAAAAAGGGATGTAAACATGGGCCAAACATGGGTGCAATAGTGAACATAAAATTAGTTGCAAAACTAGACAAATCAAAAGTGGATGTAAAAGTAAATTCGAAATGAGATGCAAAAAACATAAACAATATTTGATGCAAACTTGGACACAAAAGAGGATGCAAATATGGATGCAATAGTGGAAGAAAATGTGGGTTGCAATGATAGGCATAAGATATGGCACAAATAATAGCACAAAAAAGGTGGATGTAATAATAGACAAAAAAAAATATGCAAACTTAGATGCAAGACAAGATGCTATAAGGGATGTAAAAGTGGATGCAAACACGGGTGCAACATGAGAAACAAAATTGGATGCAAAATATGGATGAAATGGAAGTACATGCAAAAGAAGATACAAAATGAGATGCAAAACCCAACACAAAAGTGGATGCAAAAACAGATGAAATATTTTATGCAAAAGAGGATGTGAAGATGGATGCAAAATTGGAAGAAAACGTGGGTACAACAGTATGTGCAAAACATGGAACAAATTTTGTCACAACAAAAGTAGATGTAATGATAGATGCAAAAAAAGAAGCAAATGAAGATGAAAAATAGGATGCAAAAAGGGATGTAAAAGTGGGTGTAAACATGGGTGCAACAATGGATGTAAAATAGCTTTTGCAACTTATTTGAAAGAGCAATTTTGTCCCAACAATTAGACTTGTAGCATAAAGAACATGGTTAATACATATGATTCGACCAAAAACTAGTTACTACCAAAATTCAACCAAAAAAAATATCACTGCATAAAAATAGAATTAAAAACAAAAAAAATAAAAACAAAAATTTCCCAAATTAAAAATAAATAAATGATAAACTTTTTTTTACCAAAATTTAGTGATTTTTTTAGTGCTAATACTAACATCACCATTACAACAAGATATTTTTTTAGTGCTAATACTGCCATTACAACAAGATATAAGAGGGATATAATGCAAAAAGTTTAATAATAATATGTATGTAGAAGATGGTCTTCAGACTGGTGAATTCATGATAATCAATGGGACTACAGTCAAAATAATTGGATTTTATTTACTTTTTTACATAGATTGTCAAAATAATTGCATAAATCGATTTTTTTAACCAAAATTTAACAAAAACTTTGCTAGTGCTAACATTAGAACCACCATTACAACAAGATATCTTTGTAGTGTTGACAACACCATTATAGTAAGATACCTCAAGAGAGACAGAAAATTTAAAAAGTATGATAGTAATATGTATCCAGAAGATGGTAGTGAAACTAGTAATTGTTCATTCTCATTATCATAATCATTGTCATCATCATCACCATCATCCTTGTCATCGTTATTGCCATCATTACATTATCATCATAATCACCATTCATGCCATCATCATCAGCTCCATCATCATCATCATTATGGACATTGTTTGCAATTGTTTATAATTATAGACGTTGTAAGAAATATCATCAACCCAAAAAATGTGATCGGTGCTAGAAAAGGGTTGTTTAGGACACATTGATATACGTAAGAGAAATAACAACTCTATTTTTGAGAGATGATCGATGATCATCATCATCACCACCATTATCATCGTCATTGTCATTTTTATCATCCCCATCATCATCATTAATGTAATTTCTATCAACATTGTTGTAATCATCATCATCATTCATGCCATTATTGTTTTTGATGATGACCTAGATGAAAATGATGATGATGACACCAAAGATAATGCTTATGATTATGACAATGAAAACATCTAAAATTGGGAAGATTCGCCAAGGTCATTAGCGTCATCATCATCATAATCATTGCCATCATCATCATTAATGTCATTGTAACCACTATCGTCTTTATCATCATAATCACAATTCATGTCATCGCCATCATCTTCATTTTCATCATTGTCAATATTATTGACATTGTCATCAATTGTTCATAATTGTCAATGCCATAAGGAATATCATCAATGCAGAAAATATGATGAGTGTTGGAAAAGGGATGCAAAAGCGAACATAGAAATGGGGGCAACAATAGAAGTAAAATTGGATGAAAAGTGGATACAACATAAGTAGATGCACAACAACATGAAAAACCTAACACAAAAGTGGATGCAAAAGTAGATGTAGTTGTCAATGCAAACTTGGATGCAAACATGAAGGCAAAAGTGGAAGCAAACATGGGTCCAATGGTAGGTGTAAAACTTGGCGCAAACTGTGGTGAAACAAATGTGGATGCAACAACGGACACAAAAGTAGATGCAAAAATGGATGAAACAAAAGTGGATACAATAGGGGATGCAAAAACATACACAATATCTCATGCAAACTTGAACACAAAAGAGGATGCAAATGTGGATGCAAACGTGGAAGCAAATGTGGTTGCAATGGTAGGCGCAAGATATGGTGCAACAAAAGTGGATGTAACAATAGACAAAAAAATATGCAAAATAAGATGCAAAAATGGATGTAAAAGTGGAAGCAAACATTGATGCAATAGGCAAAACAAAATTGGATGAAAAAAATGGATACAATGGAAGTAGATGCAAAAGTAGATACAAAACGAGATGCAAAACCCAATGCATAAACCTGACACAAAAGTGGATGCAAAAATAGATGCAATATTTGATGCAAAAGAGGATGTGAACATGGATGCAAAATTGGAAGCAAACATGGATACAATAGTGAGTGCAAAACATGGTGCAAATTATGGCATAACAAAAGTGGATGTAATGATAGATGAAAAAAAAGAATCAAAGTATGATGCAAATGAAGATGTAAAAAGGGATGCAAAAAGTGAAATTTAAAAAGGGTGTAACAGTGGATGCAAAATTGTATGCAAAAGTGGATGCAATAGAAGTCGATGCAAAAGTAGATGCAAAACGAGACACAAAACCCGATGCAAATCCTGGTCCAAAATTGGATACAAAAAGGGATGCAAAAATAGATGTAGTAGTTGATGAAAACCTAGATGCAAATGAGGATGCAAACGTGGATGCAAAATTATAATCAAAAGTGGGTGCAAAAGGAGGTGCCAAACTAGGCGCCAATTGTGGCACAAAAATATTAGATGCAATAGTGGGTACAATAATAGATGCAAAAGAGGATGTAAATATGGATGCCAAACAAGATGGAAAAGTAGATGCAAAATTATATGCAAAACTAGACACAAAACTCGATGTAAAACGTGGCGCAAAAGTGATGCACAAATGGATGAAAAAATGGATGCAAAAAATTATTTAAAAAATGATGCAAAAAAGGATGCAAAAGTTGATGCAAGTGTAGGTGCAAAAAGTGGATGCAAAAGTATGTCAAACAAAAATAGATGCCAAAATTGATGCAAAACCTGGAACAAAACCTGGTGCAAAGGATGACACAAAACTTGGCATAAAATTTGGTGCAAAACGTGGTGCAAAACCTATTGCAATACCTGGTGCTAAACTTGGTGTAAGATTTGGTGCAAAACTTGATGCAAATTTTGTGTCAAGTTTTGCACCATATTTGATAAATGGATGCAAATAGCACCAAAAATGGGCTCTAGATGCAAAAAAAGAAGTAAAAAGGGACGCTAATCACTGGTTTTGTTGTAGTGTTTCTTGTCATAGTGCATAAATAGAGATAGACCTTGTAATCCTTTATCATCTAATTACATAGCGCTCCATGCTAAGAAATTAATTCCTAGGTGACCTGCACACTCCTCTGAGAGTCCCATGCTTATTTATCACTCCACAAATATTTGACAGATCACACAGGTGACTGCTCTGTTCTCATTTAACACAACCATTCATGCATGCGAAACAATCCATTTCTTCCTTCATTCTCTCGAATTCATCTCTGTTAAAAATGATGTCCTTGATTTATTATTACAAAGTATTATGAAGGTTTAGCCCCTTTTAACTACCAACTCCTTTATACCTGCATTCAATTTCATAGTTTCCGACCCATACATCCTTTAACTCTCTTGTACTTCCTTATTAGAGAAACTCTATATCATAACTTCACAATGGTGAAGTGTTATGATACTTCTCAATCCTGGTATCCTTAACTCCTCTAACGTTTAACTCCTTGAACATTTATCCTCCATGGGACCAAGAGTTGTGACCTAGAGCTTAGCTTTTAGATGCTAAGACGTTTTTTTCCTACTGGGGGCCAATCTTCCCTAGCTACTGCTCTACACTCTTGGTTCTTTGGTTTTACATGACCAAGAGCCAACACAATATCATAAAACCCCTCCATCAGAACTTTTCCATCACCATATTTTCTAGAGTTCTGAGGGCTTCATCCTCCGATATGCCAACCTCTGATATGACATCTTCACTCCATGTGGCGTCTTTATAGTGATTACACGTGTCACTTGGATCTGGCACATTTGGGAACCCAATATTGTTGAATCAACCTGCCACGTGTCATGTTGTATTGCAACGTTAGATGACATTGTAGCTTATCGGATCCAATCTCATGCTGCCATGTGTCCTATTGGAGTAGACATAATATGGAGAATTCAAACTAAATTTTGCAACGAAATCCTTTGTTAATATTCTTTGGAAATACTCGACCCTTTTTAATATTATCAAAACTATTGGACATCACAACTTCTTAGAGTACCTTAGTGAAGAAGTTTCGATATTTTGATTTCCCAGTCCTTCGATATTCCAATATTTCAATGTATCGATGTCCCAATCTCCAGGGTTTTGATATCCCAGCGTTCCAATCTTCGATGTGTCACTTGCGCTAATCCTCTGATGTTTCAATATACAGATCTTCAATATGTCGATATTTTGATGTCTCAAACCTCCGATATTCTAATATTCCTTCCTTCCTAAGGCTTCAAATCCCTGAACTTCAGCAGACCATATCTTTTGATCCAGGAATCCATTTCTGAACTTCTGCATATCGTTGGAAAATATTCCAAATAAATTTGCATTGGATAGGGTCCGATGTAGGCTTTGAGTCTATTTGATACCTATGATATGGTTGTAAACTTCTCTGCAACACTTTTCTCCTTGACTCTTCTACTTTGTGCTTGGACAACTAAACTCTCAACCACCATGGTGATCATTTTATGGCTTCTTCAGTAAGCCTGCTACTGTGATGATTCTCTACAAGAAGCCTGCAACTACCATGGAATTCCATCTAGCCCATCACTATAATCATCATTTTCTGGCTTCTTTAGTAAGCCTGCTACTGTGATGATTTTCTACAAAGCACTCCAGCAACCATGGGATTCCTCCCAAACACCCAATCATCATTCTAACCCGTGTTTGACATCAATTCCAACACTTACACAGCCACCCATACACCATCAAATGTCCAACAAATTTAAACTTTTATGTGATGTATGATACCTTTACTTTTTGATAATGAGAAGTTGGAATAACTTGCATCTGAGTTAGTTTCAGAGGGCTAAGACCCTAGGGTTTGGGCCCAACCAAGAGGCTTTGGTCCCTCTTTTTATACTTATGTTTCTTCTTGATTCCAAGAAGTTCATAGTTTCTTTCATTTCAGTAGATATTAAGCTATAAAAACATGTGGTTTCAAGCCTCTTCCTCACCTCTCTTGTGGGAGAATGAGTGGAAGGATTCAAAACCACAGTCCAAAAATATTGTGTTTATGATTTCTTAGAAATATATTAGTGTTAGTTATTTTTATTTACATTTGCTTTCTATGCTTTAGAAGTCAGTTTAGTGATTAGATCAGTGTTATGGCATAAACTATATGTTATTTAAATTCAACTCATATTTTCCATTATAGGTTATCTCATTTTGTTAATGATAAATGGATGTATGCATGTGATTGATTGCAGGGCTATGTTGATCTGGAGGGAAGGGAACCTTTACCACTTCCATCTCGAACTTCTTCATCTTCTCTTTCCACCTTCAACTTTGTCCCAAAACTCTGTTTCCATAAATATTTCTCCTATGTATATCGTGAGCACTTATCTAGTGCAAAACAGACCTCTGCGAGGTCCTGAGCTTGGATAGGGGCTCAACCTAACCTCCCTTCATTCGCGTCAACCTCCATCCACCTCTCCATACCCTCGAGACATCATTCTCACCCTCAAAATCCACTCGGAATCCATCTTGTAGCATTACAGGCACTCCTGTAGCATTACAGACCCTCCTGTAGTAATACAGGACCTCCTGTAGTAATACAAGACCTCCTATAGCAAGCATGTAACACCACTTTCCTTCATCAGCTTTGATCCCCATAACAACTTTGACTAATTCAAGATGAATAATGACTCCTAATTTTTATTTGATGATCAGGGGAAGCTCTTAGGTCAATCGTGAGCACTCATCCTAGTGAAAAACAAACCTCTATGAGGTCCTAAGCTTGACTAGGGGCTCAACCCAACCTCCCTTCATTTGCTTCAACCTCCATCCACCTTTCCATACGCTCAAGACATCATTCTCACCCTCAAAAGCCACTAGGAATCCGTCATGTAATAAAATTATAGTTGCTTCTCCCCCATTCCCCGAAATACTCATAGTAACTAAACCAGCCATTCATTCCGATTTTAATATTGTAAGGGAATTAAAGAATTTATGTATAAAAATTCTGCTCCTCCAGGCTATACGAGACATGCAATTTATGCTAAAACAATTAAAGAATTGTGTGGTAAAAAGCCTGGAAGGAAAACTAAAGACCCACCAACAGTCCACGTTGTAGGAACATTATCCGATCTCATTTTAGGAAAATAGGTACCTGTCAAGTATGATGACCCTGGAAATCCAGTAGTAACTATCCAAATTCAGGGTCACAACTTTCCAAATACTTTTGTGGATTTAGGAGCAGACATGAATATTTTCACTCACGAAACCTGTGGTATTTTAGGTATCACAACTTTGAAACCAACTTTGACCTTATTAGAGTTAGCTAATAGACCAGTAGTCAGGGCTGAAGGTACTCTGGAAGACATTATTGTCTTTGTGGACTCCTGGGAATACCGAGTAGACTTTTTGGTTACTAGCCCAAGGAATAGATTAGATGGGAACCCTCTGATATTAAGGAGGCCATGGTTGGAAACAACAGATGCATATATAGGATGTCGGACAGGGAACATGGCAATTACCAAAGGAAATTCCATTAAAACCTTATCTTATATCTTCTTTCTAAACCCATCCTACCGATTGAAAGTTATTAGTCATTCCCACATATATACCAATATGAAAATATGCGCTCTCCTCTCACATTAGATGAAGCCCTTCAATTTAAAAATTAGGCAGAAGACCATATAATTAATGGTTTCATTAATATACCATCTACTATAGCAAATCCAATGTGTCAAACGCTGAAAGCTATACTCGATAATGAAGCCCAGGAGGATCTGTTAGAAATTCCAAACAATGATCATATACCCACAACTGTCGTCCATAATAACATCACAATTGAAATTGAACCTGGTAAAACCCTCAATACTAATGCCAATCTGGATAACCAGCAACAAGAAAAACTAATCCATTTTCTTCGCAGATATAAAAAATATTTTTCTTGGTAATATTCAGATATGAAGGGCATTGACCTGCAATTATGTACTCATCACATTTATATAGAGAAAGATGCCCGTGCTATTCAGTAGCCCCAAAGAAGATTAAATCTACATCTCAGGGATATAGTAAAACAAGAATTACAAAAATTTTTGAATGTCGATTTTATATATCCCATTTCAAACAGCCAATGGGTCTCCCCATTAGTTGTCATCCCCAAGAAGAACGGGAAGTGGAGAATTTGTGTAGACTATAGAGAACTCAATAAGAATACCCAAAAAGACCATTTTCCCCTTCCATTTGTAGACCAAGTCCTTCACACTCTCGTTGCGAAGAAGTTCTTATCCTTCCTGGATGGTTTCAGTGGTTATAACCAAACCCAAATTATTCCCAAAGATCGAGACAAGACCACATTACCTGCCCATGGGGAACATTTTCATATAGAGTTTTACCATTTGGGCTGTGTAATGTTCCAACCACTTTTCAGAGGGTGATCTTGAGTATTTTTTTTTATTTTATTAATGAAGAACTTGAGTTGTATATGAACGAATTTACCCCGTATGGTGATGAATTTTATTAAGCCTTAAAGAATTTGGAAATTTTTCTTAACGCTGTATTGCTACCAGATTATACCTTAGCCATGAAAATTCCCATATGATGATGACCGAAGGTGTAGTTTTAGGACATTACATTTATGCTGCAATTATTCAAGTAGATCCCACAAATATGGGGGTAATTCTTATGTTGCCCACATCCCATACACCAATCGAGGTATGCGGTTTCCTTGGCTATGTTGGATATTATCGCATATTTATAGCACATTTTTCAAAAATAGCTACACCATTGTATGTTTTAACAGGTAACATTGAATTTGCGTGGACTGACAAAGGCGATGTCACTTTTGCAGATCTTAAAAATTTGGTTTCAACAAACCCATTATTAAGAGGACCAAATTGGAATTTTCCCTTCCATATCTCATCAGATGCATCATACACAGCAATAGGCGTTGTCCTCGGGCAGGAAGAAGAAAAGAAACCTTATGCCATCTACTATATTAGAAAAAATCTTACACTGGTTGAATTAAATTATACAGTGACAGAGAAAGAATTTTTAGTTGTTGTATATGCTATTAATAAATTTCGTCATTACATAACAGGATATCTAGTTTTTATGTACAATGACCATTTTGTTATTAGCTATTTAGCTAATAAACCTATTACTAATGGCTGAGTGAATCGATGGTTGTTATTATTTTAGGAGTTCGATATTACTATCAAAGATCACCTAGGAAAATAAAATCTCGTTGCATATTTCTTGTCCCGAGTACCTAAAATAATTGATCTATCACCAGTGGATGATCAATTCTCAGATGAACACTTGTTTGCCATGACAATAAATACACCCAGGTATGCTGATGTGGTGAACTACCTAGCAACAGGGAAACTGCTAGCACATTTGTCACCATGGGAGAGGAAATTGATTGCTTAGCACAACGCACAATTTTCCTGGATAGATAGATATCTCTTCCACATGGGCTCTGATTTTCAAATTCATAGATGCATCAGGGAGGATAAAATTTATGATATTCTAAAGGCCTGCCATGATGAACCACGCGGTCGGAATTTTACTGATTTTAGAATTGGACACAAAGTACTCCATATGGGCTATTATTGGCCCACAATATTTAAAGATGCCAAAAAGTATGTCCAGAGTTGTGACAATTGCCAAAGAATGGCTTGTCCTGGCCAAGCCGACGAAATGCCTCTGTAGCCGCAACTGATAATAAAGCCCTTTGAGAGATGGGAATTAGACTTCATGGGTCCTTTTAAACCACCATCAAATAAAAAATCATACATCCTAGTTTGTACATATTACATGACTAAGTGGGTGGAAGTAGTATCCCTTCCAAAAGCCATAGAAGAAGTAGTTATTAGATTCTTATTTGAACTTTTTGTAGGATATGGATTGCCGAGAAAACAAATAATAGATGGGGGGTCACAATTTACCACTCATAAGATTTCAACCACCCTACAGAATTATCATATTAAGCACAAAATTACTTCTCCTTACCACCCCTAGGAAAACGGACAAGTGGAAAGTACTAATAAATTACTTGAGGCAATTCTAACTAAAACAACATCTGCGAGGCAACTAAACTTCTAGAATCCTTATGGGCTTATCGGACAACATGGCATAACACTACAGATCATTCACCATACCACCTTGTTTTTGGTAAGGAACCTATCTTTCCTATTGAGTTTGAGATAAAGATTCTCAAAATCGCAAAATAAGTCAGACTGTACTTCATAGAAGCATAGAAACAATGCTTACAACAACTTAATGAGTTGGATGAGGCACATCTATTGGATTAGCAATGCAAAACAATTATTCAACAAAAAAGGTCCAAGTGGCATGATCATCTCATTAGACATTTCAGAAAGGTGACTGGGCATTTCTATACGACTCCATATTTCTAGATTTTTTTGGAAAACTTCAGACGAGATGGCTAGGACCTTACGAAATCACTGAAGTTTACGATAATAATGCAGTGACCTTAACCAGTATTGATGGATCTAGTGCCTCTTTCTTGTAAACAGACATTGATTACGTCTATATTGTTGGCCGCTCACAAAAGGGTCTTTTTACCATGAGATAAGTAATGATTCTAAATTCCATATCGTAGTTGATTGGGGAAGCAACCCAATAGCTACATCTCCTTGATTTTTTGAAAAATATTTGCATGTTGTACATAATGTATATATTTTTGTGTGAAACTTGCTTATTTTTTCTTTACGATAATAAACTAAGGGAAAAGGGATTGTCAATTGTAGCGTAGCTTGCTGTTTCGCCATTATTGCACCTTTGGTCACATTTGTTGTTCCCTTGGTCACAAATGTTGTTCCCTCAATCACATCCATTTTTCCTTTGGTCACAATTGTTTTTCCCTTGCAGCACAACTTGTTATTACGTCTCCACAGTTCCCTTTATCACAGTTATTGTTCCATTGGTCATAGTTGTTGTTCCTTTGGTCACAAGCGTTGTTCCCTTGATCACGGTCCCAATTCCCTTTATCATAGTTGTTGTCTCCTTGGTCACTGTTGTTGTTCCCTCGATCAAATTTGTTGCTCCTTTGGTCATCGTTGTTGTTCCCTTGCTCACAGTTGTCATTCCCTCTATTACATCAGTTGTTCCCTTGTCGCGTGACTTGTTGTTCTAACATCATTAGTTCCTTTTATAACAGTTGTTGCTCCTTTTATCACAGTTGTTGTTTCCCTTTGTCACAACCACTGTTACATTTTATAGTAGTGTTTGTTCCCTCTAGACATGGTTGTTGTTCCTTTACTTACAGCTATTGTTTCCTTATAACTGCTTGATTCTCTTTGTGATTTTGAAGCATTCTTTTTCTTTTATCATGGTGACAAATATTATGTCGTTCCAATCATTACCTTATGAAGAATATTTTATTTGATTTGGAAAACCATATCAAAACAAAAAATTTAGCAATCCTGATATTGTAAGTAACATAAACTGTTCATGATACATTACCTCGATTGCCACGAAGGTAGTTTTCTTCTCTTCCCCATATAGAGTGGTGATCTCCTTCAAACATAAAGTTGTGGGAAACAAATGACAACTTAAAATGGAGATTTTTTTACAATTATTTTTACGCCTTCCCTAACTCTTAAGGAGGTGATGAGCCACCCCATTCACTGATCTTTCATTTAAAAAAAAAAACTTGTAAAAATAAGAAACTAAGAAAAGATTTTTCTCAAAAAGAATAGGAGGTCTCATCACGAACCAACCTACCATGATCATAGGACTTAACAAAGTGAGATTACCATTATGGTCACCAAGCCAGGGTAATTTCCTTTGACAATTTAATCAAAGGACAAGAGGTCTCATCGCAAGCTAGCTTGTTCGCTTTGCTAAGATCTAGTGAATAGCATTGTTACCAACTGGTCACCATGCCAAAACAATGGTCTTTGGAGAAAATTTTAAAGTCATGAATTTTTAGTGGAATGGGATATTGGCATATCAAGGGGTTAAAAGGAAAACTTGACGAGGCTATGGACGCCTATTGGTAGCAGAGGCTCTGCCTATGGTATTGATGCCTGCATAGAATGTGTCGACAACCTTGTAACAAAAAGACAAACCCCAAGTTGATGAATTAATGGATAAAAGATTGAGTTGATTCCTTAGGGGCAACTTAGTACCCAACACTAACTCATTTCCTGAAGGGAGGACCTATGTTACTATTTATGAGTGGAGTCTTCCTCATTCTATGTGCACTATGGTGTATTACAGGGGTTGTAACTAGGGTATTTTCTTATGGTATTATTTAGATGGTTTGAATTGACTTAATATCCACCTATAATAAGTGGTTAAAGTGTGAATGAATTAATTTCTTGAGTAATGGAGAGAATGGTTTGATTTGATTAAATAGATGAGGAAAGGAATCGTTGTGAGGTTACATAGTGAGAATAAGGCGAGCATAGGTCTGTGCAGAGAGTATAGGGGGAGTTCTAACAACAGGTGAACATACACAGGTCTAGCTCCTAGAAATGTGAAACAAAGAGGTCAATGGAAAGAGAGAAGTGTGAAAAAAGGTGCATAAAGGAGGTTTAGTTCAATCTAATGGCAGAGACAAAGTATTCAAAATTTATAGCAGAGATCAATGAATAGCACAAAGCTTTGGATTAGAGTTCATAGCATTCTATAGTAGAGATTCAAAGTTTGATAGAAGAGAAATATAATTTTGTGCAACTTTTTGATTATATGACTGATGCGTCTGTGATTGAAGGGGTTGAGAGATTAGTTTTTTGAGTCACTATTTTCATGATTTTTGTTTTTGGAGTGAGAGGATTAGAGGAGGTTGATATGGATGATTATCTGAGAGCCATAGATTGGTGTATGTTATTGATTTTTATTGAGAGCATAGTTGTTGTGTTGAATACATATGTTTTTGATAGAGTTGTGTTTAATGTGAGTAGGCAGGAGGTTTATTGTGGTTTCAATTTCATACAAATGTTGCATATTATGTTATGATCAGATTGGTTATTGTTGAGAGATTTTGTTTAAGTGATAGTTGATGCTCTTATTGTCTGTTGTGAGTCTAATTTGAAAATTGAGGAAGGGAGGCTCACATTTTTGTTGTATTCAAAGTATATGGGCCTAATATGAAATATTTTGAAATGAGATCCATGAGATATGTTTGAAGGTTGGGGCCTTCAGTGTGGTGAGTGGTGGCTTTCCATGCAAGTAGTGGCTTTCATATTTAGGGTGTAGTAGAATCCTTCAGGTAATGGCCTGAGAACTTGGGAGTTGTAAATAGATAGTCCAGTGGTGGCTAGGTGAGACTTATTGGGAGTAGTGGCTTCAAGAAGGTGGTGGCATGAAAAGTTCATATAGGTTTTGACTGGAGCAAGTAGTGTCTCACATGAAACATAAGCTATGGCTTGCACACTAGTGTTGGTGTTGATGCCAAAAGTGACCTCATCAACATTAGGGAGGCCACTTATTCATATTAGGATGGTGGTTTTGAATGGTTAAATGGGTTTAGTCACCCTTATCCTAAAACTAGCCTAAACTAAATGTTAATCTAACCTAAACTAATATATATGTACAAATATAGATCTAACAATTCCTTCTTCCTACTAATGTATGATATTGCTTACTTTCATAAGAAGACATAATAAAAGGAGTTACCTTCTTGTAGCTACTTGAAGAAGGTAATCCTTCAGTGAAACAAGAGGTCAACAAAATCTGCATTAGGGTTTTATCTTGCAAAAGAAGACTTTCGTAAATGCATTGAAATGATGTAAATGCAAATGCAATCTATTCTAAGATGCAATACGTAAAATAAAACTAATATATCTCAATCAGGACAGAATAAAGATCCTTGTCCTAATCAAGAGAAGGTAAATAAAGGGGAAAAGGACTGAGATTGGATCTAATATTAAGATATCTTTGCAAATCATATAACTAGTTCATATGATTTGCAAACTTTTCAAACAAATATGTAATGGAATGATTTCATTAAATAGTTATTAAAACAACCATAACATATACTTAAATCTAATCATGAATAAATTCAATAATAACTTTGTTATTATGTTCAAGAAGAAATTCATTAAACACAATAGGAGTTAAATCATAACAAGATTAGAGGTGCCAATTCCCGATTGCGATTAAGGTGGAACCTCAGAATGTGTG
Organism: Pinus tabuliformis; assembly: GCA_031772625.1. Taxonomy (NCBI): domain Eukaryota; kingdom Viridiplantae; phylum Streptophyta; class Pinopsida; order Pinales; family Pinaceae; genus Pinus; species Pinus tabuliformis. Next base: position 831,873,590 of record CM062807.1, on the reverse strand, counting down.
TCAAGATCATACTAAGGCAGAAAGGTCGTTTTGTGGACATTTCATTTACAAGGATCGCATCTCTAAAAGAATTGGCCTTTGTTTTGACACCGCCGACAACTCTTCTCTGATGTGATTGTTCTGGGATCGCAAATCACACCCTATTGTGTCTTAAGACGCCACTTTGTAAACCTCAATCACTGATGTGAAGTCCCCTTGTAATGTCGGTTGATTAGGCTACAACCCAATCGTTGATCAATAAATATATTAACCATTCTAGTTAAAAAAATCATAACAAGATTACAATTTACTGATAAATAGTTATCAATAAATTTCCAACAAGTTTCATTGAATCTAATAATTAAATTTCACCTCAATTATTTCAACATTTGTGAAGATAGATAAATTGATCATCATAAATAAATGAAAACCACAATAATGTTACTATTCACTGTTCATATTAATTGTTAATAGAAAATAATGAAATTTAAATTACACAACATAGACAACAATAAATCTAGAAATTATTACAATAGTAAAAAGAAAACACATGCTATATTATTGCTCTAAATTGGGTTTGTATAGTCCCTTGAAATCCCAAATTTCTTCAAGGATTAGTTTTAAAAAAGTGCATCACTTCTTCTTTCAAAAATTCAAAACTCCCTAATCCTACAATATCTCTCCCTATATAATTTCCCCCCTAGTTTCTAGATCCAAAATGCCTTTTTCTTCTTTTAAAACGTATTTATAATTCAAAGAAATATGCCAAAAAGAGAGAGTTGTTGAAAGGGAGATTTGTTTTCTGATTTTAGAACTGCTAAAATCCATTTTCCTTCTTTGTTGCTCCAAATCCCTTGGGATTTATTTTCTTCCACTATCTTGCAAAATCCCTCAAAAATATCATTAAAAAATTTACATACCAAATTAGAAATGCAAAATTGTCACAACAAATTACCAATTTAAAATTAAAACTAATAAATAAAATAAAAATATATTTGTGTTTTCCATTTCTCCCTATGGATATTTCTCTAGCAAAATGGATATTCTTAAATGAATTTGCAACCATAAGATATTATGGGTAAATAAAATTCCTAAATCAAACTCAGAAAATTGAATTTTGTTGCAAATTCATAGTTGTATCTTCTGCTAATTTTTTGGAATTGTTAATGACCAAATCTAGTCATGAAACCACTTCCAGATCCTTATCCATGTGATAAGTGTTCCAATGACCTCTCATTTGCCTCATTTTACTAAATAAAACTCAAGATATCAACCTCTAAAATCCAGATTTAAAAACTAATTGTTTACTAAAATTTACACAATATTGAACAATTTAATTTGATTTTCTATTTTAATAAATTTAAAACATTTTTAAAATAAATAAAAAAAATAGTAAAAATAAAAATAAAACATATAAAATCAAATAAATTTGTATTACATATGAAACAAAAATAAATTAAATTAGAACCAAAAAATTAAAATTAAACCAATATAACAAAATAAATGATATAATATATATAAGAGAAATAAAATGATATAATATATATGAGAGAAAAAGTCAGAATGGATTTTTGTTCATGGTGTACATGATGATAATGAGTGGGTGAAGGTCCATAAGACCACTGTGGGACCTCCCCAACTATACCATATATTAAAATCCCTAAATAAAACCTCCCAATTTGGTATATCATATATACCCTTCCATGCTCCTCCCACTACGGAACTCAACACCCCCATTCCTAAGTCAACTTGGGGCTTAGTCAGTCCAGGTGGTATAAAAAAATGAAATTACAATGCGTCACGGGTGAAGGAACTGGGATATATATATTCGAGAGCACTTTTATATATATATATAAAAGTGCTATGGAATATAGTGGTTTTTAATAAATAAATAAAAATTTAATAATAAATAATTAATTAAATAATTATATTTACATATTTAAATTAAAAATTTATAATGTAAATTTAAAAGAAAAGGAAAATATAAAAAGCTGTGATTGAAAGAAATTTTCAACAAAATTACTTATGAAAATAAGTCTCAACAAAATGGTAACTATAAGGAAAGCAAGTATGTTTTCTTAAGTTGACATCTTGATGAGTTATGTCTCGCAGAGTAGTAGGCAATTAGGCTTTTTATTCAAACAAAGATTATAAATCTAGATAGCAATTATGACAGAAGGTGAAGTTAAATAAGATATCCCTTTCCTTCCAAATTTTCTTGTTTCAAAATTAAGCCTCCATGGAAAAATCTTAACGATTATCTAATAAAGATAAGGCCTATGATGATTTTGAATGAGAGGAAAATAGAGGTTTAGAGACACCCTGATTTAGCTTATTTACAAGTTGATTAGCATCATAATTACTTTGCCTAACTCAAAACAAAGTGAAACAAGAGGAACACATTCCAAATATTAGCAAGCACAGGTGCTAGATTTTCAAGGAAAATTTCAAACACTTGCAAAAGAAGAGGTTAGATCAGTAAATACTAAAAACAAGGTTGAAATGAAAATCATAAAGAAAATGGTAAAAGATGAAAATGAGCATATGAGACTCACCTTGAAGTAACCCCTTCTTATGATCAAAATTGAAAGTATGGAGTTGTATATTTAATGAAGTTTGCATATTCCCAAGATTATCATTTTATTGAGTCTAAAATAAAGAAAAAAATAAGCTTATGAAAATAAAAATACTTACCAAGAGAGAAAAAAATAGCTTAATTTTCATCATAAATATCCAATTTGCACGTTGGATAATGATTGAAAAATAATGAAAATCAGTTGTAGTGGACATTGGTTTGTATTGCAGTGGTTAATAGCATTTCTTGCGAATTCTAACTTGCGTTGTGATTTTCGCATGATGCAAGTGAGAATGAGAGCCTGATGATTATAAATCAGCTTCAAAACATTCTTGTGAATCCAACTAAACAAAGTTAAAGTCCCAAATGTGTGTGTGTGAAGAGGACTTGGACCTTTCTATATATGTGTGTGTGAAGAGGACTTGGACCTTTCTCTATATATGTGTGAGAGAAGACGAATTGGACCTTTCTATAGTTGGCATTAAAATTAAGCAACATATATAATCAAATTGCAAGAGAGTCCTTGATCCAATATAATCAACCACATCAATCCAAATTACCTTTGCATATTCTAGGTGTGCTTACCGATTTATCACGTTAATATGATAGTTGCTCGGGCATGAGAGGTGGTGCGATTTTTATTTAAACAAATAATGTGTTGGAAGTTGTCGTGGGTGCTTACATAAGCCTGGGAGCTAAAGCCCAAAAATAATATAGAATGCGCACTAAGGGAATAACCAGGATGAATAGATTTGGGATGACATGGAGTGAAAGCCACATTGGGTCAATAGAAAACGTCGTGAATCAACATAGATCCTGCATGGAGAGGTTGAATCATCTTGGGAATGGAATCCTGGAAGAAGTGGTAGGAATGAGAATGAAAAGGTTACTAGGATGACTAGGTTGTAGGATGATATGGAAGTAAGGGAAGGATTCAATGCCAAATCATAAAGCAAAAAAAGAAGCACATGTGGAGCCTACGAGCAACATGTGATGTTGAACTGTCCTGACACTGAGTTGTCTCATCTCTTTTATATAAATGAATCATGTGTAAAATTTGGGGAAGACGGGCCAGGATGACATGGAAAGGAGATGACGATGTAAATAGCATAAAAGGTGTCATGGTGTATGCTTATGTCACCTCGAAAGGTGATCCCCGGGAGGATGGAAGGGAGCATCTCGTCAAAGCTCTAGGGAGAAATCCTTTAAGCTATCTCGAAGAGTAAATAAGTTAAGGACGCGTGTAAAGAATTTTGGGGACAAGAGGTAGAGGAAATGGACCCACCTGTCCATGTCATGCTAGAAGGTTAAAATCCTAGAAGAAAAGAAGGTAAAATGTGAAGGATTATGTTGGGGAAAGAGATTTCATGGGATGACGTGTAGAGTAAAAAATGTGAGCATCGAATAAGAGCGCTTGTTCATGGGCACGAATGATAATTATAATGGTTGAGTCATCTCAGGAGTGGAATCCTAGAAGAAATGAAAGGTATGTGTGTTGAAAGTTCTGAGATGACGAGTTTGAGGATGATGTGGAAATAGTGAGTCTTACTGAGGTCCAATGAAATAATCTAATCACAAGGGAGAAGAACCCACAAGAAAATGGAGACAAGTATTATGGTGAAACGGTTTGATCTAGGTCAACCTTAGCAAAAGTGGAATTTTAGAAAGCACAGGAGTATGGCTCTGAGACAAATATGGACATGAACAAGGGTTATTGCTGGCTCATTAATATATCTAATACTTCTCTTCTATATTCCACTATTGCAAATTTTTCTCACATTATTCACTCACCCAAATAACTTATAGTTTGATTAAATTCCTTAATGTTTACAATGGGTGAAGGATTTTTCTCTGTGATTAATTTCCCACTAGTGATTCTCAAAGATTCGGTTACATCAATAGAACAAGAAAGACATGATTATGATTCATCTTGTAAATTTTCAAAGCAAAGGAAATATAAAGCAAAGCATATGTAGAGAGCACATCTTGTCAAAAATTAAAAACTCTAATGAATAGATGAATAATTCCCTTAACATGTTCATGAGAAACAAATTATTGGAATAATTTTGAATTATTCTTTTCCAGAAAAATCAAAAGTCTTATTTCTCATTTATTCTTCTACCTACATCATTAAAGAAACACAAGAAGAAAAACAATCTAACTAAATTGATCTTATTCCTAGTCCTAATCTACCAAAACAAGACAAATAGGACAAAGTATTTCCATATTTCCAATGTAGCAATTCTAATTTCTTTTTCCCTACATAGATATATATAATTAGAGTTAGTAGTAAGAATAAGATAAATACTAAGCTATGTACAGTAAAAAAAAAACTTACTTCTAATATACATATTTACTCCTAAAAATAAATATAAAATAAATCTATAGCTAGGAAACCTCTTGCTATAAGAATCTTCTAATTCTAAGTTTTTTCATGAAATATACAATCTAATGTGTCAATATAATTACCTTCATGAAATATACAATCTAATGTGTCAATATAATTACCTTCACAAATCCAATCAGATATTGCTTTTGAAGACTATAAAAGGTTGAAATAATTTGTATCAGTTCTCTTCAACAATTTAAAGAAACTATTTTTCTCCCTCATAAGAAATTGATCATTACACTAAAGGGAAGAAGAAACTGGATCTTTAAAGGCATTAGTTATGTGCACATAATTATTTGATTAATTAGTTCTAAAATTAATAAGGGAACTTAGGAACCCATGATTATTTACAAAGGTGAAAGAGCCATTATATGGTTGTTTCAATAATATTTTATCATAACAAGATTCCAACTTAAAATTATCATGTACAACATTGAAAAATTGTAGTGAAGGTTGAGGGTTAAAATCAACCAAATCAAAATGAATGGAATCAGATTTGTGCTCCAAAAATAGAAGAGAAAGATTAACATGAAAATATGTTATGACTAAAGATGAAGGAATATTACTATGAGTTTCATTTAATTCATTGTTATTGGTATCATGATAGTCATAAAAAATCACTTTTCTTGAAGTTCATGAAAATAATGAGAATCTTTAGCATCATAAAAAGGATATGTAAATGGTCCAAAACTAATATCAATAGACAATTTATCCTTTAAAGATTTATCTTGAGCTACATCAAAAGAAATTTCATGATAAGGTTTATTGTCTAAATTTTTTGAACTAGTGAAAGTCTCGACAAACTAATGAATAAAATAATTATTGTGTAAATAACATTTGAAAAACAAATATGAATATGTAGAAATTACGTTGTATATTTTCAATTTCTCATGAAGTTTTAATCAAAATCACAAGACATGAACCTACTCTAATGACCTGCAAACATTAGTTCACAATCTAGAACAAAAATTTTAGACATGTAATAAGAAATAACACACATGTAACAAGTATTTTCTCAGGGAAAGCAAACTACTAAAAACCCCAATTCCTGCTTGAATTAAAGCAAAAGAATAGAGATTTATTACAATTGTTTTGCTCAATTGAGAACACCCTACAAATGCATAACCTATCTCTCTTCTCACTAGAACGCTCTTACCCAAACTTGATCAATTTTTTCCTCTAATTGAGCTCTTATTTCCTTGCATTGTTCCTTGAGAGATTAGGCCCCTATTATTTAGGAAATTCCTCAAATTGATTGTGCAATTCCTTTAGGTTGATCCTCTGACTGCATGTAACACTTGTACACTCAATGCTAGTCTACAATTTATGTTACACTGCCTTGGAATCTCCACCTCAACCAGGTAACTCAAATTCTCTACATGCACTAGATATTTTGGGCTGATTTATCAATTAACTGGATGATCATTGAGTTTGACTAAAGTTCCACTGCTTAACTGGCCTTCCACTAGTTCCTCCAAAAGTTGGAACTTGTTTAACTGAAAACAACCTGAGATAATTGACCTTGATTGCTACAAATTAGCAATCACACATGCTGAACTAAACTCTAACTCCTCCAACTTGAATTTACTGAGTAAACTGGGTAACACAAAGCCATGTCACACAAGTTAACATCGTTGAAGTTGTCTGCTGATGTGGAAATTCAAAATTTCTCAATTTAATCCAAGAAAAAACAAATTGAAAATTTCTTGTAGAATTTTTCAACACTCCCTCTCAGCAAGAAAGGGATTATCAACCACCCCTATCCTACACCTGTGGAACTCGAACTTCCCTGTTGACAAGGCCTTTGTCAAAATATCATCATCTTATTCTTCTATCCGAATGTACTGCAACAACATTATCCGCCTCTGCACATAGTCTTGTAAATGGTGATACTGGATATCTTTATGCTTGGATAAATCGTGAAAAATAGGATTCTCAAAGAGCTTGATGCAACTATAGTTAGCACAGTAGATCACAATTGGATCCATAATTTTACCAAACAATCCAACAAGTATCTTTCTCATCCAAATCGCCCCACATGTTGCTTGACTTGCAACCATGTATTGTGCTTCTCTTGAGCTGAACACCACACATATTTTCTTCCTGTTAGACCAGGAAACTATTGCAGACCCAACATTGAAAATTCCACCTGATTTACTCTTTCAGCCTAATGGACTTCCACCCAATCTACATTTGTGAAGCCACACAACTTCACTCCCTTTTTTTGTCTGTATGATAGTCCAAATTGGGTAGTGCCTTTGGGGTACCATAGAACATGTTGAGTTGCCCTCCAAAATAATTTAGTTGTCCTAACCATAGCTTGGCTCAACTGGTTGACTACATAGCACATATCTATTCGTGTGTTCACAAGGTAAATTAGTGAACCCACTAGTTGTCGATAAATGGTAGCATCCATTTCTTCACCAGAAGTGGCATCCCCCTTCCTGTAATTGGTCGATAGAGGTGTATCTATGGGTTTGCAACTATCCATGTGGAACTTTTGTAGTATCTCATTTTCATACTTACCTTGAGAGATAAATAGTTCCCCATCGCCTTTCCATACTTCCAACCCAAGGAAGTAGTGCATGAGACCCATGTCCTTCATTTCAAACTCCTTTGCAAGGTCCTCTTTGCAATATATGATCAATTTCTCATCACTTTTTAAAATCAAATCATGAATATATAGGAAAATAATGAGAAATTTACCTTCTACCAACATATGATAGAGGTTTGCATCCGCCTCACTTTTGGTGAAGCCTAAACTGGTGAGATAGCTATCAATCCTAGTGTACCAAGCACGAGGCACTTTCTTGAGACCATACAACACTCACTTGAGTTTGCACACATGAGACTCTTGATCAAAAGTCTCAAAGCCTTATGGTTGCTAAATGTACACCTCCTCCTTAATAACTCCATTGAGGAATGTTGTTTTTACATCCATCTGGTGGCTCTTCCACCCCATCTGTGCAACCAAGGAAATAATTTGATCTAATGGATGAGTATCTTGCTACAGGATCAAAGGTCTCCTCATAGTTAATCCCGTCAACTTGAGAGTACGCCTTTGCCACAAACATGGCCTTGTAATTCTCTATGCTTCTGTCTGCTACTTTCTTCACCTTGAAGATCCATCTTGAACCCACAACTGATTTATCTATTGGTCTTGGGACCAATTCCCAAGCACTTTTCTTTATAATGGATTTGTATTCTTCCACAATTGCATCAACCCATGCATGTATCTCTACTACTTCGTTGAAAGAGGATGACTCGGTCTCTACAAGCTCATTAATTAGAGCCATGTAGCTAGTGTACTGATCTAGTGACCTTCTTTGCCTGCGTTGATTTGAAGGAGCACCCACATTCTCTCTCTCATCCTACACAAGTCTCTTAGCTTCCTTGGGCATTTTTTTTCCTTCTCTAGATGGTTCAGCTTGAGTGGTTGTCTACACTCTTTGCTCCTCAATTTGTGGCTACTCCGAAACTTCTTGAGGTTCCTCCTTTGGAGATAAAATATCCTCCTCTTGTGGAATCTGAAGCTCCCTCTCAAGAGAGAACCACATGGCTTTCTCCTCAAAAAATTTGACATCCCTTTGCTTAACTTTCATTCTAAGGGATGGCAAGTACACATGGTAGTTGTGGGGAGTTTATGTATAATGCACAAAAAACCATAATTGTGTTGTCAGATCTAGCTTCTTCCTTGATCCTTTGGATACATGGCAGTAAATAGAGACTACAAAATTCTTGAAGTGCAACACATGAGACTTTATCCCTGAGAAATCCTCCTCCGGTGTAATCATGCCTAGAATCCGATGAGGAATATGGTTCTGCAAATAAACTGTTGTGTTACATACCTCAACTCACAAATGCAGAGGTAGGCCTTGGTCATGCAACATCGCCCTGACTACTCCCACAATGTTACGGTTCTCTCTCTCATCCACCCCATTATATTGTGGTTTGTGGGGTGTTTTCAACTCCCATAGAATGCCTTCTTTTGAACATAAATTTTTAAATTCATTCAACACGTACTCACCTCTATTATCGCTCTTGAGAGCCCTCACCTTCTTGTGAGTTTCTTTCTCAACCATTTCCTTGAATTCTACAAACTTGGAGAATGTCTCACCTTTCTTCCGCATGAAGAAGATCCAACACTTCCGTGAGAAGTCATTAATAAAAATGACAAAATATTTGTGTTTAGTGGTGGAGTCTGTCTATAAAGGTCTACAAACATCAGTGTGGATCCTTTCAAGGAATACATCCGCTTTGCTATCCTGATCATGGAATGTGGATTTTGTGTACTTCTCCAAGGTACATCCTTTTCATACATCTTATTTCTCAAGTGATCCTTTGGGGAGGCCTATGGTTATCTGATGCATGATCTTCAGGGCACCATGATGAAAATATCTATGTCTTTTGTGCCAAATTTCACCGAAATCATAACTCTCCATCTTCTTTGCCTTTGTGCTTAATGCAACACAATCTTCCATATCTAGCTTATATAAGTTCTTCACATGAACCTCATTCTTCTTAACCTATCTCGTGGCTATGTATCTCAAGAATTATTTTCCTTTGTTTACGATCGCATCATAACCATGGTCTTCCAAAACTGCAATAGAAACAATATTATTATTTAGGCCTAGAACAAACATGACATCTTTGAGCCTAAGGGACAAGCCCTATTCCCTTTGAAAGGTGACTATACCAATCCTAGTCATGCTATACCTTCCTTTGTCCTGCATCATGATGTGAATCTATAAATCTTTTTATTCTAAGTCACTGAAAAAGTATCTACACCCTGTCATGTGGAACGATGCACCTGATTCCAAGTACCACATGCTCCCCATCACTGTGTTGGCCATGCACGTGATAAGGGTAAAGGCAAGCTCAAACTATGAAGCCAAGACTTCACCTGCTACTCCTCCTTATGTCTTCTTGCTTGCCTTTTTGTGTGGACACTTCGTGGCATAGTGCCCAAATTTATGACAATGGAAGAATTTAATTTGGACAAATATTTCTTCTTGCCCCCTTAACTGGATTCTAATTTGGATTGAGATTTCTTCATTTTCCCTTCTTTTCCTTTCCATCCAGTGCAATTTTTTCTTCATCCTCACCCTTGGATGAAGTCCCATCTCTGGTATTCCACCTTATTTCCTCTTATACCAAATCATACCATAAGTGTTCCCAATTCAACAATTTTTGTCTGCCATTCATCGAACCTTGATAGTTATGCCAGCTCTTGGGAAGGCCCATAAAAGCTAGGCTTACCAAGTCTTCTTCAGGGACAGTAACACTGACCCCGCCAAGTTCATCATGACAATGTGTAAACTTGCTTAGATACTACAGAATAGTGTCATTCTTTTGCATCTTGATACTTCAAAGTTTATCCTTGAGCGCCATCTTCTTGTGGCCACTATTATTGTCGAATAATTATTTCAGTTCTTTCCACATTGCGAATGGATTTTCTTTTGCATGGATATTCGAGACAATTTGATCATGTACTCCCGCCCCACCTTAGCTATATCTTTCTTCCACTAAGCAAGGTTTTGGGCATCAGATGTTTGTGGTTTTGCAACATCTAACTTAATGTATTCTGAAAATCCATTGTCATCCAATATCGCCTCCATGTGATCCTTCCATGCAACATAATTTGAGGTGCCTTCCATGGCATACTCTAGCCTTAGTCCATTAAAGGTCATCTTCTCAGATCTAAAGAAATCCTGTTGTACTGAGCTCCAAAATCGAACCTCCTGAGAACAACTTCAAATTTATTCTCTAATGTGAATCTTGCTCTGATACCATGTATAAATTACATTCTATATTTGCAACTTCTCATGAAATTTTAATCAAAATCACAAGACACAAACCTGCTCTATTGTTATGTAGACATTAATTCACAATATAGAACAAAAATTTTAGACATGCAATAAGAAGTAACATGCATGCAACAAGTACTTTTCCCAGGGAAAGAAAACTTCTAAAAACCCCAATGCATGTTTTCATTAAATCAAAAAAATAGAGATGTATTACAATTTATTTGCTCAACTGAGCACACCCTACAAGTGCATAACCTATTTCGCTTCTCACTACAATGCTCTAACCCAGACTTAGTCAAATTTGCCTCTAATTGAGATCTTTTTTTCGTTGTGTTGTTCCTTGAGAAATTAGGACCCTATTACTCAAATTGATTGCACAATTCATTTAGGTTGATCCTCTCACTTCATGTAACACCTGTACACTCAAGGCTAGTCTACAACTAATGTTATACTGCCTTGGAATCTCCACCTAAACTAGGTAACTCAAATTCTCTACATGCACTAGATATTTTGGGCTGATTGATCAATTAATTGGATGATCACTGAGTTTGACTAAAGTCCCACTGCTTAACTGACCTTTCACAAGTTCCTCCAAAAGTTTGAACTAGTTTAACTAAAAACAACCTAAGATAACTAACCTTGATTGCTACAAATTAGCAATCACACATGCTAAATTGAACACTAACTCCTCCAACTCGAATTTACTAAGTAAACTGGGTGACACAAGCCATGTTACACAAGTTAACATCATCCAAGTTGTCTGCTGATGTGGAAATTCTAATTTTCTCAATTTAATCAAGGGAAAATCAAATTGAGAATTTCTTGTTGCATTTTTGAATAGAATATATTGAATAATGATAACCAGAAAATTAAATATCATATGTTTCCTCATGATCTTCATTACCAACATATTCATTTAAACTATTAAATAAACTTTGTTTTAAAAATTCATCCTTTGTTGGAAAAGTGGAGGCTAGTTCCAAATTTGTCTCTATAGAAGAATTATTATTATGATCATTAATTGAATATCGTTTTTCTATAGGATTTAATTCTACTGAACCTATTTTCTCAACACAAGCATCAAGAAATATTACATAATTACTTTCAGATTTTAGATTTGTATATGAATAATCATTTTCTAAATTTTGAAAGTATGTAAGACAGTCTCCCACTACTTGTGGTTGAGCAACAATAATACTTTCATTTAAAGGGTCAATGGAATTAGTTTTAGAATCAATATTTACTAACAAATATTTTTCTTTCTGTTCATCATAAATTATTTCCTTATTTTTTTTAACAAGAAAAGAAAAATGCTCAATTAACTCTTCTTTGGAGAGTAAGTCATCAAGAATGAAATCTATAACAAAGTAACATAAACCTATAAAATAATTCATTAACATCTCATTTTCATACATAGAAAAACTATCTAATTCTAAGCACAATTCCTCATAACAACAATTATGATGAGCCCATAAGAATACCTTCATGAAGTGGTTCCAAGAGTGAACAGACTTAGCTGATAACATCTTATAATACTCTTGAATCCTTCCCTAGAATGTGAGAATAAATTATCTGCAAATTTCGTTGTCATTAGTGATGTCAAAACAATCACATTCATCTATAAATTAATCAAGATGATCTAAAGAAAAAAATTCACTCTCACCATCATATTGCAATTTAGACAAGGATTTAAGCCGCATCTTGGGTATGCCTTTGGAAGGCTTGAGTGAGCTAAAATCATCATCTAAAGTAGGAATTCCCACAGGAACCATGGTTAGTTAAGAAAAAACAAGACTCCACACAAATGATCTATTTGTGGCCCTCCAAGCGCTAGAAATGTTGATGGCCAAAAATGACCTCATCGACATTGGGGAGACCACCTAGTCAGAGCCCAAAATTGGACTCTTTTCCATTTGGGATGGTGGTTCTGACTGGTTAAATGGGTCCAATTACCCTTATCCTAAACTTGCCTAAACTAAATGCTAATTTAACCTAAACTAATCTATATATACAAATCTACTTTAACAATGCCTTTTGCCTGCCAACTTATGATATTGTTTGCTTTCATAAGAAGTCAAAAGCGAAAGAGTTACCTTCTTGCAACTTCTTGAAGAAGGTAATCCTTCACTAAAATAAGGGCTCAACAAAGTCGTGCTAGGGTTTTCTCCTTTGAAAGGAGATTTCAAAAATGCATTGAACTAATATAAATGCAAATGCAATCTAATCTAACATGCAAATAGTAAAATACAATTAATTTATCTCGATCGGGAATGAAAATAAATCCTTGTCCTAATCAAGATCAAGGTAAATAAAGGGGAAAAGGACTAAGATTAGATATAAGATTAAGATACCCTTGCAAATCATCGAACTAGTCCATATGATTTGCAAACTTTTCAAACAAATATGCAATGTAATGATTTCAATAAATAGTTATAAAAACAACCTTAACATATACTTAAATCCAATCATGAAAGAATTTAGTAATAAATATGTTGTTATGTTCAAGAAGAAGTTCATTAAACACAATAACATTTAAAGAAAAACCATATTGCAATTTACTAATAAATAGTTATAAGTAAATTTCCAACAAGTTTTATTAAATCCATTAATTAAATTTGGCATCATTCTGTCAATAACTGTGAAGATAGCTTCACAAAAACTAATCAACATAAATAAATGAAAATCACAATAATGTCAATGTTCATTATTCATATTAATCGTTAACAGAAAAGAATGAAATTTAAATTACACAACTGAGACAACAATAAATCTGAAAATTCTTACAATAGTATAAAGAAAACACATGCTATAATATTATTGCTTTGAAATGGGTTTGTACAACCCCTTGAAATCCCAAATTCCTCAAAGATCAATTTTACAAAAGTGCATCACTTCTTCTTTCAGAAACTCATAATTCCCTAATCCTACATAAAGAAAAACTCTATCATACAATAGTACAATTGATAGTCTCTCTCTCTGCAGAAATTTCCCTCTAGTTTTTAGATCCAAAATCTATTTTTTTCTTCTAAAACTTATTTATAATTACAAGAAATATGTCAAAAAGGAGAGTTGTTGAAAGAGAGATTTGTTTTCTAATTTTGGGACTGCTAAAATCCATTTTCCTTCTTTGTTGCTCCAATTATATTTCTCCAAATCCCTTGGGCTTGATCTTCTTCCACCAGATATGAAAAATCCCTCAAAAATATCATTAAAAACAATTAAATTTACACACCATATTGAAAATGGAAAACTCTCATGAAAAAATCCCAATTTAAAATAAAAATTAATAAATAAGATAAACAGAGATTCATGCTTTCCATTGTTCCCTGTGGAAATTTCTCTGGCAAAATTGATATTCTGAAACAAATTTGCAACCATGAGATATTTGGGGCAAATGAAATTCCTATATCAAACTCAAAAAATTGATTCTTTGTTGCAAATTCGAAGCTATATATGTTGCAATTTTTTTGGAGTGGTTAATGGCTAAATCTGGTCATGCAACCACTTCCAAATCCTTCTCCATGGAGTAAGATTTTCAATAAGCTCTCATTTTCTCATTTGGTTGAATAGAACTCAAGATATTAGCCTCCAAAGTTTGGGTTTCAAAACTAGGCAGTTTTAATAAAATTCCATGTTTTAATAAATTTAAAACATTTTAAATTAAAAAATAGTAAAAAAGAATTAAAACAAATAAATCAAAATAATTTAATATTACAAATAAAACAAAAAAAATTACAACGAAATAAAATAAAATCAAACAAAACAAAATAATATAAGATATAAAACAAAGTCTCAAAAGGGATTTTTATTCATGGTGTACATGAGGTTAATGAGTGGGTGAAGGCCCATGAGACAAGTGTAGGACCTCCCCCACTATACCATATGTTAAAATCCCTAAGTAAAACCTCCCACATAGGTATATATATCATATATACCATTTTATACTCCTCCCACTATGGAACTCAACGCTTCCACTCCTAAGTTAGCTCGAGGCTTAGTCAGTCTGAGTGGTATGAAAAAACGAATTTGCAATGTCTCTAGGAGTGCAGGAACCAAGATGATGTCATTTTCTAAATAAATATATATCATATAAATTATATTATATTATTACTACTATTATTATTTTTTTTCCCTCGGAAAAATCGTAATTTTCTATTATAATGGAAAATTACATGTTGTAGATGCCAGTGGCATATGCTGTACATGTGACCGTAGTCATCAAAGTAGTGTAAGTTTGTACATAAAACCCAAGAAGGGTGTACCATCATAGATCAGTATGTATATACAAATATATTTACAAAATTTCAAAAAATATTCAGTTTTGTGAGTTCTCTGTTTGTTGTTGCCTCAAAATACTATGATAAATTAGGGCCTATCGACCCTTTGTTGATTTTGTTCTATATAAGGCATGTGATAGTACTGATAGGCATGTCCCTATCTTTCCTCCTGTATCAGCCATTCTCCTCTGGGATGGTGCGTTGCCTCTTTGGAAAACTGATTTGCAAATTTGTTGTGCTCCCTGTAAATATGAGTACATGAAATCTGATCAAATTGGTATTTTAAAAACAATGCATCATCCAATATGTTCCTGAGTGAGTGAACATGGCATGCATTTATGCAATTGAACCAATTTATGACAATATTAGAGTCCCCAAAGACTTGTAATTGTCTACAGTTTTGGTTTAATGCAAAATATAATAGATGGCGAAGTGAGGTGAGCTCAACAAATTTGTTTGTGCTTACACCCAATGCCATATGGATGCGGAAAAAATGTGAATCGGATAGGTGGAGTAGAATCCCCCCCCCACACCCCTGTTCTTGTGCAAAGCCATCAAAGTAGACCCAAGAATGGGCATGATCTATAACTTTCGGGATGATTGTTCAAATCGAGGCAAGTTGTTCCTTGCCAGGGATTTCATTATAACTATCACAAATTTTCGAGACAATAAGAGGCCATCTGATATGTTTGTTATTAAAGATGATATTGTTCCTGAAAAGCCAGATATTCCAACACAGAATCAGAGGGAGATTGCGGGTTTTCATAGTGGGGGCACCAGTCCACCAATTGTTCCACACATCCTTTATACATTCCCCTTCCCATCGTTGGTTGATTTTTAGCATGGACATCACCTGTTCCCAAATCTGTTGAGTGATGGTGTAGGTTAGGAATAAGTGATTTTTTTATTCCTCCTCCCGTCGGCATAGAACACACCAGGATGGACCCTGAAAATATATTTTCATGAGATTAGTGCCGGTAGGAGTCTTATCCATGGTCATATTCCACATGAACAGGCGAGTGTGTGGCAGTTATTTGAGTTTCCATATCATTCACCACCAGCTTTCTAGAGTATTGGGCTTATGAGCAGTGTGGATGATGGGGTAGCCATCTTTAGGATTGTATGCCCCCTGCACAGTCGGAGCCCAAATCAATTCATCCTCATCGTCCTTGATCCTCACATGTGATTTAGTTAGAGCAATTGTGTAATGCCTCCACTCCTTACTCCACTGATAGGGTATGCTAAGATCATCTGCAGACATCCAAGCTTGTTGATAAATGGAAGCATTCAACCAGTCCGTAATATAGTCTATGGAGGCCACACCTCTGTTGTTAAGGTAAGCTATCATACCCAGAGGTAGGTTGTACATGTTGCCACAGCCATCCATGGATCAGCCCTGATGTGGACAGCGAACCATTTCCAATTCGCCAAGTTATCCCACTCCTAATAATGGGGAGAGTTTGTATGACAAATTTCTAGATTACTGATATTCCTTGCTTGTTCCAAGATGGTATTTAGACCCATTCCATGATATTTCAAGGCCAAATTTATTTATAAGTAACAACTTATGTCCATAAACGTTTTTGCTTCAGGGGGAGCCAACCCAATTTGGCTGCTAGTGCATGAGAAAAAGCTGAAAGATCCTTGAAGCCCTAACCCCTCCTTTTTTAGGGATTGTGCTCCATTTAACCCATGCAAAGGGTTTTCCTTCTTTGTGCCCCTTCCATAAGAAATCACAGGATATCCTTTGGATCTGGGATATTATACCTTGGGGAATCTAGGCAAGAGACATCCAATAGACCGGGGTGTCTTCAAGAATAGATTTAATAAGCACCAAACGTCCTGCCCTAGACAAAAGTCGATGACTACAATTGTTCAATCTTCTTGCGACCTTGGTAACTAACCACGTCCAATTAGCTATTTTGTATCCATGAGATTTTAACAGAAGCCCAGTTATTTCAATCCATCCTCTAGTTGTAGTCTCTGGAAGGGGAATTTTCGATATGCATGATGAATTTCTTATGGGGAACAAGCCGATAGGGTGATGGTGGATTTAGGTCTCTTTATTTCCATCCCCGTTGTTGAGCTAAATAATCGTAGAACTTCAAAGAGAGTGTTGTACTCTTGTGTGTCGCCATTGAGGAAGATAAGTACATCATCCACGAAAAGAAGATGTGTAAGTATGCATTGATCCGTGATCTTGAGTCCCATTAGCCTCCCTACCCTTTTTTCAGAAGAGATTAGCCTTCTTAAACCTTCCATAACAATCAAGAAGAGCAACGGGGATAGTGGGAAGCCCTGTCTAAGTCCCCTAGGTGAGTTAAAATCATCCTGATGTATAGTCAAATGACTTGGTTAAAGGCCTTTGAGAGATCTATTTTGAGAATGGCTTCTTTCAGTTTCTTCAGTTTGATGGGTGGAGGGCTTCCTGGGTAGTACCAATGGCTTCATGGATCTGATAGTTGTGGAGAAAGGAAAATTGTTCAGAGGATATGTTATTGGATAGGATTGGCTTGATTCTATTTGCAATGATCTTGGCAATAATCTTATAAAGGCAGTGGCAGAGGGAGATGGGCTGGAAGTCACTAAAGGATTGTGGGGAGTCCATCTTGGAAATAAGGGCAATGAAAGTAGTATTAATGGCATCATACATTCTCCTAGATGTTTTGCATTCCTCGATTACCTTGAGAAGGTCCGGGCCAATGATGTCGTAGAAGGATAGATAGAATTCCACCGACCATCCGTCTAGCCCCGTAATTTTATCCCTCTTGAACCATTTCAATGTACTCTCCAGTTCCCCCATTGTTATTGGTTTGATAAGATCCTCCACAAAGTTTGGATCCACAAATCTAGGAAAATGCCTAGCTATGCAGATAATTTCTATGAGTGTTGCACCAGGGGGGACTTTTAAGAGCTGCTTGTAGTGTGTGTTTCCCATATGTGCCATCTGATTGAAGGTATTAGCCATCTGCCCATGTTCAGTTGGCATCTTCCATATGGTATTGTTGGCCCTCCTTCCATTGGAAAATTTATGAAATAACTTTGTATTGTCATCCCTAGCTTGAAGCCATATAGCTCGGCTTCTGAGTCTCCATGTCTCTTCCCAATCCAGAAAAATCTTGGATCTCTGGGCCTCCAAGCCCATCAAATGGACATTTGCTTCGATTGAGGTGTACTCTTTGCCATGGTCATCCATCAGCTCGTCCATCTGTTGTTCAATGTCACAAAGAGTATGTTCCTCCCTAGCCTTTTTTCCTTTTCCCAGATTATAGAGAGCCTTTTAAGATTCACCAGGTTACGACATAAACCCTCTGCTACACAATGATCACTTGTACGTGGATGGTCTCTCCAAAACTTAGTAACTAATCTAGGTTATTATTACTACTATATATATATATATATATATATATATATATATATATATATATATATATATATATATATATATATATATATATTAGTTTTTAATAAATAATGATAATAAATTTAATTAATAAAATATTTAAAAATATTATTTACAAAATAATTAAATTAATTAACTTAATTGATAAAAATTAATTAAATAATTATATTTACATATTTAAATTAATTAAATTTACAAAATAAAATTAAAATACATTTTTACATATTTTAAGTCTAGATAGTCAAATTTGACCAAACTTTGACTGAATATGTTTTCCAAATCGTAAGTCAAAATGAAATGAAACTTGAACCATTGGAAATTTGGTGGAAAAATGCACGCAATGGAGAAATCAAAACAAAAATTTGAGAAAAATGAAAATGTCGCAAAATAAGCAAAATTAAAGCATTAAAGAAGTGATCTAATGAAAACTTACATGGAGGATCCCCATAGTTAATTTCAAAAAATTATGGGGGATGTTGTGGCCACAACAAGTGGTCATTGACTATGTAAAAGAAGACTTAATAATAATAGAGGAAGAGCAAAGCATAACATTCAACAATGGTTTTCTCCCTTGTAGTTCCCACCTTACATCTAGTGTCTCTAATGTGTGATGACATGCATGATATTGATTCATGTGTTATTTCCCATGGTTAAATGTTTTGTTTAGTTCCTCATATGTTTTATATGTTTATATAATTTGCTAATGTTATGTTGGTTATGCATGATTCTGTAATTGTGAAAAAGAAGGAAAAATATGCTATAAATAGATCATAAGGCACAATATTGATTCACACCGCCGCCACCACCCCCCCCTCTTAATATTGTTCAAGGTTTCTAACAATTAGTATCAAAGCAAGGCTCTTGGTTGCAACTTAATCGTTGGAGAGTAGATCTGAGCAGATTTAGTGAAAATTTTGCAAAAATAAATCATAATGAATCATCTGGGAGTATATGTCCTCACTGCTGCAAATTTCAAGGTATAGCACGAAAGAGTGAAAGCTAAATTATTGTCTTGTGGATCTAACCTTTGGATATTTGCTTGTGAAGGTTGTGGTGTGGATCGACTTTCACCTAAAGTAATGCAACAAAATGCCCAAGAAATACATATTATTTTTTAGAATCTCCATAATGCAGACTTGGAGAAAATAGGATATCTAAAATATGCAAAGAAGATTTTGGACATACTGCCAATGTTGTTTGGAGGAAATATCAACAACAATGGAGAAATAAAAAAGAGGATAAGAAGAATAAAAATAAGAAGGCTTCTCAAAAGCAAGAACCTTAGCCATAGAAGATTAGTCCCCCTAATGTGAGTTATACAACTGACAAATTAGAAAATGAAGCTTGAGAAGAACCTAGAGTGCTTCCATGCAGTAGATATGAAGGTATAACTACAAATGAATAGTTTTTAAGTTATGTTTTAGACAAATATGATGTTAGTCTTGTTGATTTGGACATTCATGTTGATGAATGTGATAAATTAATGTTTCTTCAAGCAAAATATGAGTTAGCTTTAGTGGTTATTGAAAAATTATTTGTTGAAGTTGGTAGACTAACAACTTCATGCAAGGATCAAGAAAAAATATTACATATTTTTTAAGATAAGGAGGCCAAGCTTAAGGAGGAGATTATCATCTTAAGGATTTAGTTTGCAGAATCGAAAAGAGTTGAAGAAATTATGAGCAACCAACAAAAAGAGAAGGAGAGACAAGTTGGATAGTTAGAAGCTAAATTGATCTCCATGAGGAAGCAATTGAAGATGTAAAAGGCACCGTAGCCTTAAATAATTTTCTTAAAAACAAAATATGTCCATTGAATAAATATAGTCTTGGATTTCAAAAGGAAGAGTCCAATTTCAATGTCGGAAATAACAACAAAGTAGATCCAAAAAGGGTTGTAGTAAACACTAGCAATGGTAAGAGTGGAAATAACCAAGGAAACAAATAGCATAACCAATAACAATAGAGAAGAAGGCCTCAAAGAGCCTCTACCACTAAAATATCTTTCACTCCAAGAGAGGATTGTGGAAGATCTATCAAATTCCATAGGAATCAAATTTCATTTGTTCCTTGATGAATGATGTATAATGTTACAACTGCCACAAGTTTGGACATGTTGCAGCCAACTAGAGGAGAAGAGTGTATTGAAATAATCAGCTGAGCTTGCAACATTATGGTCAGCCAAGGAGATCAACCATCAGGTATAATTATGGTTTTAAACTATTTTGTTTTTCATGTAACTTGTTTATGTAGGTTTTAACCCTGTATAGAAATTACCTGCATACGAATTCTAAAAAACAAAAAATAAACAATGGCGAGAGCATAAAACATAAAACATATATACACAGAGATTTTCCCCTGGATCCCAAAACTGGGACTAATATATTGATTTGTCATTAGATTCCTTGCAATGTTACAATACTTATATATACATGTCGAAGCATCCATAAACCCCAATCCATTAACCCTGGATTAGAACATAATCGTAGTTTCCTTGATCGGATCTACAAAATACCATGGGTGGAAAACCATTATGCCCAAAACCATGTGCCAAAACCACACACAAAACCATAGGTAGGTCCTCCCACCTAATATAGGGTCCAAAAACAATTTCCTCAAGGCGCTACCCCAGACCCTGTAGAGGGGGGATATCGCCCCCCGACAAAGGGGGTTGTCGACCCCCCTACACCTGGTGCAACAAAGGGGGAGCTAGCTGCCCCCCTCTAACCCCCCGACTTCACTACTGGGGTTAGTCGTGGAAAGAATATAACACACACCCAACAGTTTTCCCACAAGGAAATTGATTGCAAATCTAACCCATGGATGAGAGATATGTTCTATATGAGGCATATATATAGCATGAGAAGTAGGATATTTGATCATCTTTCTTCTTATCTCGGCCATGTTGAGTGTTATACATGTCACAATTTTGGCCATATGGTGAGATATTGTATGTTTCATAGTTCTTCGAGGAAAATATGGCAAAAGCAACAACAGATTCAGAGAGGACCTAGCAGAAAACCTGAGAACAATTAAAATAAGCAACCCAAGACCATATGGAGGAACAAGGAGTAGTGGCCCGTTAAGTAGAGAGATTAGCCTTTCTTTGTAGTCCACGATTACCTCATGCATATTCATAAAGACCATGGATGTTGTGAGAGGTGTATAGCATCAAGGGGAGTGTATGATAATTGTATGATAGCATGATTAGTTGGTAGAGATGTAGAATCTTCATATGTTCATGAGCCTCATTACGTATTCAGGTCCACAGGATCGGCCTGCTCATTGGAGTGATGGTGAGCGTGCAGGCGTTAGAGACAATCTCTCTCTAATATGCAAGCAAGTTCTTCAATGTTCTGATCAACTTCCCTTTCTTCAGGCGTATCAGTCATTAAACTGACATATTCATTTCTTCTTTAACAACCCCCTAATCTGACTTTGTTAACACATAGTGGCTGTATTGGCAAATTATTAAAAGAATTGCCCAAGTGCTATTGGCTAAAACAATGGCTTTATTTGTATCGGCAGTAATTCTAAAAGAATTACGCCAACACACTATCGGAGGCTTTACAACACTATCGAGGCTTGCAAAGGAAGGACTTACGCACACACTATCGGGTAGTAATTCTACAGAATTACCTTATAACATAATCCCGCTTTATAATGTCTCTTTTATCTTTTCCCCGATGCGATATCGCATCGGCGATCACTATCGGCGGCTTTGCAATGGAACACAGGCTCCGATATATTACGGACCCGACGTATATATATATTACCCCCTATGTTGAGTTCGGGTCCGATACATGTATCGGCAGTCGCTCCAACCAAATGATCTCCTCCTCCAAACTAACGGACCCGATGCCTCCTTCTGAACTGCCCTATAAAGATTTCAGGTCCGGATCTTTCAAGGCCTTCGCGGATACGATCCACTTATATACCCTGCCTTTATAATTTCGGCGGGTCCGCTTTTCGGTGGTCGCCACAATTAACAATTCTCCCACCTTCGAAATGACGGACCCGACGATAAATATATCGTAATTTATATGACTTCGGCTCCGGATATGGAAGGCTCAGTCGGAGGTTTTGCGCTATGGGATTCTTTTGGACCCGAAAAGCTTTATCCACCGGCCTCTATAACAAATCGGCTCCGGAAATTCGGAGTGCACAACTAAGTGTTCCAAAGGTTCTCTCCGATGCCGATATGGGTTCGGACCCGATATGGGTAAGAACTTATAATTATATTATTTCGCGTCCGCTACAACCACTTTATGAAAGATTTCAAGGTTTTTATCATAGACAGAAATGTATGCGCAATTATAAAACAAAAGCCTGTATAAGCATAAATGAAAGGGAAGATGATTTCAATAGTATTTGCAGCATGCGGAAATAGGAACCATTCAACATTGTTAAGGCACTATCCACTAATCTATGCATGCATATTATAGAGTCATTAATAAGAGACGCCGAGAGAACAGTTCTTAAAATAATACTATGGCACTCGCTCCTCTCCTCTCTCCCTTTAGAGCTTCGCTGCCTCTTTATTTATAACTAAGGATAGGCCTTCTCGATCCTTATCCGATACAAAGAAAAGCATGCTTTACAGAATGATTTAAAGCTTGAAAAGCTCTGTTACAAATAGCATGATTTATTGCTAGAATTTATTCTAATTTTAACTAAGAAAGCATAGAAATTGCAGGCTAAAGGACCCCACTCCCTTGCCTGTAGATTTTTTTGGATTTTTGGAATAATTTGGAAGATTTTTCCCCTCTGAGTCACATGCTCCCGCATCATGGAGCTACAACCAACTCATGATGACCTATGATTTCACTCATACTTTCACTCATTTGTCTCATAGCAGATTTAATTTTTTGTCATCATGAGTTATAAGTTGTGAATCAACCTTGTATGAAATTTTTCATGATCACCATTATCATTAGTTGTGTCTCCATAGAGTTGTTCATGCATTGGTATGATATTTATAGTGTGTTGCAACATCATGCATGGGATATATAGCATCATGATTCAACCATGTATGCTCTCATGTGAGAAATATCAACCCTATGACATTGTTGCATTCATCCTTTGGTCTAGTTGGTGAACTGGTCTTGGTGTCAAGCATGTTTTGAGGAGAGCCTTGAGTTGCTTCAGCCATAAGTGGGTCTATGGATTCATTGGTACAACCATGTATTTTTATTGATTAATCCCTGTATCTCATGTATTAGCCTTGTACTTTCATGATGTATCATTTGGCCATGAGTTGTATGGTGTTTTGGTCTCTAGTTGGTGGCCTCCTTCTTGCTTCAAGGAGGTATTTGCAACAAATAATGATATGCAATAGTGGATGGAGTGTACAACAACATGGAGAGATTTTGCGCATGCTCATTACATGTTTAGGGGGAGTATGTTCATCTTGTATTCAACATGGTGTTGAGTATTTCAGGGGGAGTACCTCTCTCATTCCTCACATTGTTGGAATTTCTTTTAGTGTTAGTATTTCCCTTCCCCATAGATGTCAAAGTGGGAGAAAAATGGAGATATTTTGGATATCAACCTCAGATTTTGGAGATCAGGTTGAGGTTGACAACAATCCCAAAGGGGGATCATGTTAGCATTGATGTCAATAGGGAATTATAACTGTTGGTCTTATCATTTATGTCAACCTGGTGATGGTAGCTTTCATGGTTTGTGGTTTGTATGAAAATCTACTAGACATGAGTTATCATTGATTTGATGCAGAGATGTTGATCCATGCAGAGGTGTTTGGCAAAATAGGTCTCCATGTTCCAAACTTGATGCATATGTGTTCAGCATGCTAGTCCCCTTATGATTATGTTCTTAATGATACAGAGGAGTTGGAGAAATTTTTACAGAGTCTGTAGATGTTGTAGGATGCTTTACAGGCCTTGGAGATGCTTGCAGATGTTTTTTTGACAAGAAGAGAGACTAACATAGGGAAACGTGGGTAACATGAAGGAAACTTGTGTTAGGATCAAGGGTAACGTAGGTTCTCAATGCATTACATGTGTTAGTAGCTCAATTCCCGAAGGAAGGATCTATGTTACTATTTCTGAGTGGAGTTTTCCTCATTATATGCACACTCTAGTGTATTCCAGGGGTTGTAACCAGGGTATTTTCTCATGCTATTGTTTAGATGGTTCAAATTGACATAATCTCCACCTATAATAGGTTATTAAAGGGTGAATGCATTGATTTGTTGAGTAGTGGAGAGTATGGTTCGATTTGTTTAAATAGATGAGAAAAGGGATCATTGTGAGGTTACATAGTGAGCATAAGGTGAGAAAAGTTGTGTGCAAAGATTAAAGGGTGAGCTCCAACATTAGGTAAACATACAAAGGTCTAGTGCCTAGAGATGTGAATATAGAGAGGTCAATGACAAGAGAGGAGAATGCAGAAAGGTGCATAAAGGAGGATGGGTTTGAGATAATGGAAGAGACATAGTATTCAAAAGCTATAATAGAGATCAATGAGCAGAAGAAAGCTTTGGATTAGACTTCATAGCATGTTGTAGCAGAGATTCAAAGTTTGATGGAAGAGAAACATAAATTTGTGCAATTGTTTTATTATATGACTGATGCATTTATGATTGTAGGGGTAGAGACATTAATTTTATGGTTGTATGGATGAGTCGTTGTTTGTATGGTTTGTTTTTTTGTAGTGAGAGGGTTAGAGGAGGTTGATATGGCTGATTATGTGAGAGCCATAGCTTATTGTATGTTGTTGATTATTGTTGTGATTTGAGTTGTTGTATTGCATACATATGTTGTTGAAGGAGTTATGTTTAATGTGTGTAGGCGGGAGGTTTATTATGGTTGCAGTTCCATACATATGCTCATGAGTGTGTTACCATCAGATTGGTTGTTGTTGAGAGATTGTATTGGAGTGATAGTTGATGTGCTTATTTTCTATTGTGAGTCTAGTTTTAAATTTGATGAAAGGAGTCTCACAGTTTTATTGGATGCATAGTATATGGGAAAAGTATGAAGTATTTTGAAATGAGGTCCATGAGATGTGCTTGAAGGTTGGGCCCTTAAGTGTGGTGAGAGGTGGCTTGTGTATTCAAGGTGTAGCAACATCCTTTAGGTAGTGTCCAGGTAACTTGGGAGTGGTGGCTTCCATCCAGTGGTGGATTGATAGTCTAGTGGTGGTTGGGCAAGATTTATTGGGAGTCGTGTCTTCTAGCAGGTAGTGGCCTATAAATTTGAGGGAATGGTGGCTTCCTACAAGTGGTGGCTTGCAAATTTCATACATGTTGTGGCCTAGAGTGAATAGTGGCTCACATGAAAGGAAATTTGTGGTTTGCACACTGGTGATGGCCAGTGACTATGTAAAAGACGACTTAATAATAATATAAGAAGAGCAGAGCAAAACATTCGAAGGTGGTTTTCTCCCTTGTGGTTTCCACCTTACAGCCAATGTCTCTTATGTGTGATGATTTGAATGTTATTGATTGATTTGTTTTCTCTCTTGTTTATATGTTTTTTTAGTTTCTCATATGTTTTATATGTTTATATAATCTGCTATTGTGTTGTTGGTTATGCATGATTCGATAATTGTGAAAATAAGGAAAGAATTGATATAAATAGATTATAAGGCACAATATTGATTCAACCCCCCCCCCCCCCCCCCCCCCCCCAGTAGTGTTCAAGGTTTCTAACACCTTTAGTGATATTTATCAAACTCATCAATATGATATATACTAAGGAAGGACCTTCAATCAATAAATCATTTTTTCTCAGAACAATTAGGATTTTAAGATGTGAGGATTTCATATTTATTCATTCTAAGATTTACAACCATAAATATATGTAATCAAAATTGTAAAAGGCTTATTTGTGTACACTATTTATATAAATGTGTTTTCAATAACAAAATTGATCAAAGAAAAAAAAATCCAATGCAACAAGGTTAAAAACTTACGAATTCCAAACCTCCTAACTTTGGTACTCATGCCTATCCAAAATAGTAATATTATAAATGGGTTCAAAAAGGAGTAAGTTATTTCGACTAACCTATTTCCCAAGAATAAGTAGATCTCTAAGTAATAATATATTGATGTTCTTCAAAAAACCATGCTCAAACAATATTCCATAATGTTAGATCTTAGGCTTTTGTGATCCATGTTGTAAATGAGAGTGACTTTATCCGAAAGGCACTCTCATTTACAATATTCCATAATGTCATAGTGTGAATGTTCAATTGATCAATCCTTTCAAGCATCAAGTTTCTTGCAACGATTTCATAGGAAGGCCTTTAATAGATTACCTTATCATTTCTTTTAGAAATTGTATCAAGGTTAGTCCCATGAAAATTCATACCCCTGTGGCATTCTTGCATATTATGATTGTTGTAAGAAAATCAGAAATCGAGACTGTCAGATTCATCATCCTCTTTATAATTATCATAGATAGATTCATTATTAGGACAATGGAAAAGTGTTGTATCAATTACATGCTCATGTTCATTATGCTTATTAGTGTTGAATGGATCATAGTTGCACAATGATTGTAAAACCAAACTTGTAAATGAATCATCACCTATTTCAAGATTGTGATAGGGAATTAATTGTTCATCATCATATTCATGATATATTGGTGGTTTATAATAATCAAAATGAACATAAAATGAAACAAAATTAGAACTATTGAAGACATCATCACATACATTTTCTTTTGTAGGAGATGAATAAGATATAGGCTCGCTAGATTGGAAAGGATCTTGATCAATTGATTTTTGACGTGCATATAATGTGGATTCTTTTTAATTGGGTGTCGTAGATGTATCATATCCAAAATAAATTTCTTCACAAACTTCATTGGTACTATGATTAGGGAATTCAAATAAGGATAAACCAAATTCAACATTGGTCTTTAAATTTTGAGATTCTTTAGGACATACATGTACTTTTTGATTTATAATAGAAGTATTTCCATGGTAATAAAAACTTGAGATTATCATTCCATGTCTATTAAAACATTCAGTTTGTAAATAAAGAGAGGATAAACATGTTTCTTTAGAATTATCAAATTCCTCATGCCAACTTACAACTTCATATTCTTCATGGTCGACACAATGTTTTCTTTCTTGAAACTCTAAATCAAATTTATCAACATGTTAATTCAAACCACAACAACATTAACTAAGATATTTAGAGGGATACATACCTATACAATGTTCATGAAATATTATGTTAAAATCCTTCAAAGAAGAATTGGTACCAGGAGGAAGTGCCATGTACCATTGTCAAGCATCACCTTCAAGGGAGAACATGAAAAAATTCATTTGAATGTGTTTGTGATAAAATCCAATGTCCTATATACACTCATGGAAATAATTCAAATATTGAGTAGGGTCATCGTTGTTGTCCTTTTGAAACGAAGGGAGATTGTTGTCCCATAAATTTATATTAGGAAAACTAAGTATGTTAGAAAAATAAAGAGGATAAAATTGTGAATCTACCAAAGAATCCCAAGGAAAATCCATTTAAACAATATAAACAATACAAATAAATTAAGGAGTCGCCTGGTAAAAAATTAAACAAAGAAATATTTTCTTGAAACTTCCAAAGTGTGTTATTGTGCTCCTATTCACTAGTAAGTTATAGACTTGATCGTTTATTATTTACTAGTGAAACAAAATCTTTACACTTTTCCCCTTGACAATGGCACTAGAAAGGATGTTGTCTCTTAGATTGTTCCTAGTGACAAGAAATAAACCTAAAGGCATCCAATGAGGATCTAACGATCATCATGCTTTAGGTTAGAGATTGGCCCTCTCCAACTATAGGGGTATTCCATGTAATTAGTACTATTTATATATTTTTCTATAATAACAAATAAATAATGAAAGATTATACATAAAATAATGTTTTAAGAGAATATAGGTGGTAAGGCTTACAATATGTAAAACTGATTAAATAAATAAGTCATTAATGAATAAAAATAAAAATTCCAAATATGCATCACGATCCATACATAACAAAGATGGTTAGAAATGAAATTAAAATTAAAATGACAACGAAAGGGAAATAAGAAAAGTTAAAAATGTTGGCTTATATACATTCAATTGAAATGTGTAGTAAAATAATGTGATATTATTTATCATTTTAATATCATATGTATCTATATCATTTTAATCTGCAAGAAATAAATCAGAATGTTGACTAAAATCTTTCTAAAAAGTATATATTTGAAAAATATTAAATCAAATAACAATATGGAGGATTAACAATGTGATCGTGTCTGATCATTATGAAGCATTCATGTATGCCAGTAAAGAAGATAAAGTAAAACAACAACATAGTAAGATAAATGAAAACTAAAAAAAAAAAGATAATATGTATGTATTAGAAGAACAACATAGTAAGATAAATAAGAAAACTAAAAAAAAAAGATAATATGTATGTATTAGTGTCCAAATAAAATGTGCAAGGATTTAATAGATATCATGTATCAGTGTGATTCATATTTGCAACATGTCACTCAAATTTGATTTAAACCCTCTAAACAATATATATTTGTATATATTTAAGAAGTATTAAATCAACTATTATGAAATATTTACTGTATGATCATGTCAAATCAGAAATCATTCATGTTTACTAGTAAATACAAATATAAAACGAACAAGAACACATAAAAGAAAATAATGAATTGTAATAGCTTATATTAAAATCTCACATTCATAATGAAACAAGCCTCTGCAACATGTACATTGTGCCTTTAAAACAATAAGGTTTCACCCCAAGCCTACCATCCCATCATTACCCTCTTTGAGGGTTTTATAGCCTTTTTTATCTTTACAAAAGTTGGTTACTGTTCAATTTCCTAACCCCCATAGAAACCCTAAGATTAATTACATTAACGATTTCACATATTTAATGAAATAAATTATTTCTTTGTAATTTCTTTGAACCAAATCTCTCTACCCACAATTTTTTAAATCTTCTCTTATTATTTCTATAGCATCATTAAAAAAAAAAAAATTAACTTTTACATAAATTAAATAATAAATGAAACTGTAGTAAATATATTTTCTTAACTCGATAATGTCTCCCAGCTTGAGTGGGCCTAATGGTTAAGAGCATGTGTTTCCTCCTAAGAGGTCAAAGGTTCAAAACCAGAGGGGGATAGAATATGTATGCCTTCGTAGACTTAGCAGTCAAATTGCTGCGCAGAGGTGGGTCCCTTGTCTCACAAACAAAGGGGTCTCATACACCAATTTGGTGTCTAGCTTGATTATGACCTTAAAAATAGATATTATTATTATTATAACCATATCTCCCATTATATAACCATTTACATACCTTATGAGGTGGGTCCCTTGTCTCACAAACAAAGGGGTCTCATACACCAATTTGGTGTCTAGCTTGATTATGACCTTAAAAATAGATATTATTATTATTATAACCATATCTCCCATTATATAACCATTTACATACCTTATATCACATATAACGTAATTTGACTTTCTTTAATTTTCATCTCGTGTAAACATTAATAAAATTTTCATATTATAATGCAACCTAAATATGAAATGTATTTCACGTAAATAAGGTCAAAATTTTAACGTTGCTCAATAAACTTATGCAAAAATAGATATTATTATTATTATAACCATATCTCCCATTATATAACCATTTACATACCTTATATCACATATAACGTAATTTGACTTTCTTTAATTTTCATCTCGTGTAAACATTAATAAAATTTTCATATTATAATGCAACCTAAATATGAAATGTATTTCACGTAAATAAGGTAAAAATTTTAACGTTGCTCAATAAACTTATGCAAAAATAAATTTACAATTAAAAAAATTACCATATGAAATTTATTCACGCGGATTTAATAAAGATAAATAAATTGGTAAATCAAGATACTAGAATTGGTCCAGGGTTTTTTGTGAATCGTTCAAACACTAGTATCTAGGTGAAGTAACTTTCAACCATATTTACAAAGTCTACACTTTCAATTTTCCATCTTATAAATAACTTTACAATAATATGGGCCTTACATGAATGATATTAATAATAAGACAGTAATAATATGTTTTTTGAGCTTTACAAAATGCACATTTTTAATAAACCAACATGATGCCCAATAAGACGTGAAATTTTTGGTGAGTTAACTCTCTTTTGTGACTTGATGACATACACACACGTGAAAGAAGTGGGGCCTTATGAATTATTATTATTTTAATTATATTTTATAAGGAATCATTTTTTACCTTAGCTTTAACCTAATAATATTCAGTTGATGTCCTTGATAAAGAAGGGTTTGATGATACCAATGCAATGGTATAAGGATTAAATAATATTCCTTTAAACCTTAACTTTAGTTTTGATTCAATATAATTTATCTTACCTACGTACCTTATAAAGTGGGGTTTTTAAGATTTAGAATAATATCTTATAAATTTTTATAAATTTTGAAAATGTTTGAAAATTTTACTTTTAATCTTACTTTAGTTTTTGGTTTCTCTTTACTATTCTCCACCACCTTTCGCTTAAGTCTAGATTATATAGAAAAAATGAGGATTATATCTATAAAATAACAAAAATTTGCTTTCTTACTTTATTTTTCTCCGGATCAATATCATATGAAATATGTTACATTCCTTATGCAATAATTTGATTGTTTTTCTGCTTTTACTATTATGAAATGTTTGTCATTTATGTTTTTTAATCTCATAAGTTGATGCCTCTTATGGTTTACGGACGACCATTTACGTATTATACTTAATTTTAAATAAATAAATAAATTATATTTTAAATATATAATCCTCAAAGTTGTAGGTTTTAACTTTGTACAACAATTACCTGCAAATGAATTTTTTAAACAGAAAATATGCAATGGCAAGAACATAAAATAAATACACAGAGATTCAAAACCCGGACTACCAGATTGATTTTTCATTATGTTCCTTTCAATGTTATTATATATATATATATATATATATATATATATATATATATATATATATATATATATATATATATATACATACATGCCAAAGCATTCATAAAGCCCAATTCATTAACCCTTGATTAGAACATAATCATAGTTCCTTTGACGGGATCTACAAAATACCATGGCTAGAAAACCATCATGCCCAAAACAATGTGCAAAACCCATGCACAAAACTATGGGTAGGTTTGCCCACTATCTTTGTGTCCACCCCCATCCTTGAGTCTGGATATGTATAGGAAAAAGAAAATTCCTAAGGCGCTGCCCGGACCCCATGCAAGGGGGTTACCATCCCCTTGTAAACCACCCAACAAGGGGGGTTGCCGCCACTCTGTGACCCCCTTGCTGCGTTGGGAAACGAATAGGGGGGATTGTGACTCCGTGCAGCTAGTCGTGCAAACAATATAACACACACCCAACAAAATTTTATGAAACTTGAAGATAAATTTACTATTCAAGCTCACAATTTTAACCAATCTAATGAGAAGAAAACATATCTAGTTAGAAAATTGAATTCAACTTTTACAATTTTCTTAAATCCTTTTACTTGCCCCAAAATAAAGTGGATTTGTTTAATAATAATTTATAAAAATTAGTAAAAATTCAAATAAATGACTTTGAAATTGATATTGCAATGTGATAATGTAGCTAATAAGTTATTCTATATCATTAATGTCGCCCATTAAATTGTTATCCAATAAATAACCCTCAAATTATTCAAATGTGGTAAATATCATTATTATACTTTAATGTTTCAAGGGGAGATTGATTTTGATTATACTTCAAAAGGTTAAGGTAGAATTTAAATGTAAAGGGTCGGTTAAAATGACGAAAATTAATTTGAGAGGTAGAACAAGGCTAGCAGTAACTGGATAAAGGCTCATGTGAGGTAGAACAAGGCTAGCAGTAACAGGATAAAGGTTCATGTGAGGTAGAATTTATAGAGGTGGCCTTGTATTTAAGGAGGGTCTATTGGGCTACAACATGTTGATTAATGCACACATCTATGTAGTAGTTGAATGTAGCACTTGGTTAAGAGAGAAAAGAACTGATAGTTGTTGATGTAAGAAGTGAAAAACGAGAATCATAAACAGGAGAGTATAGATTTAGAAGTTAGATCCAGAGGAAGATCCTAGTGTAGAGAAGAGATTTGACAAAGTGACCGCAGAATTCAAAGAGAGAAAATAATCAGTAAGTTGGATGCACAAATTTAGAAGAGCATAGTGGACCAAAGAAGAAAAGATTAAATATTATAGATAATGGAGGTGTATATACAAAAATTATAGAGGATTTGAGTGAATATGAGAATATTAGGGATCATAGAGGATTGAGGTGATTGCAGAGAGTTGCAGAAGAGTATATTTAGCCAAAGAAGAAAAGATCGCAAATCACATATTAGAGGGGATTAGTGCCTCCTACAAGATGGTGCTTACAAATCAGAGTGGATTGGTGTATCCTATAGGCTTGTGCTACAAAGAATGTAACAATAGGTTGGTTCTTATATACATCAATCAATTGAAAGAAGTTTTGTGGTTTTATGCCTGAATGTTTCCACATACATCATGTGTCTTATGTTCTACTTATGGTATTGGTTTTAATTGTTTTTTGATGGTTTAAAAATAGTTGAAATTTTGTATAATAATGATTCATCCTCCCTCTTAGTATAATTTTGAATCCAACAATTCTCGCTTCATTTGATTTTAGTGGCATGAGCTATTCATGTATGGAGGTTCCTTGAGGAAGCTTTAGGATCAACTACCCTACCCATGCATGTGGATCCAGCCCATGACATATTAAACTTAGTTGTTTGGTTTTAGGTGGTAAAATCAGCGGCCTATCTTTTATGGAACCTACATGGGTGACTATGGTTGGGTTATTCCTTTACCACCTAGGACAAGCATTGGTCAAAACTCACTTAGATCCCCTAGAGGGTCTATTTCATTAATAAAGGGAACTTATTTTGGGAATTGAGTTTTTAAGTAGGAGGAGACCATAACTATCTTGAACACCTTCATGGTTGACTTGGGGCCTCATAAACCAAGCTCCAACTGATGGAAGGCCCCTTGAACCACTTGATTTTCTTCTTGTTATTATTAGATTTGTTAGGAGTTGGACAAATTTGAACCACTTTCCCCATAGTGAAAGAGAGAAAAGAATGACCATTGTGTGAAATTTTGACCAAAGGGGAAGAACTACTTGGAGAAACCCCCATATTACTAGACATTCATTTTTCGGATTATTTTAATGTTTTTTCCTTTCTTTTTCAAGATGCTAGCATTTTTCAAATACCTTTTAATGAATTTTGAATAGGAAAGCGATGGTTTATGAAACACACATGGGATCTAATGTATACTCTTGAAATTGACATATAGGGATAAGATATACATCAATATTTTACATGCATTATTTTCTTTCTCTTTATCAATTCATTGTTCCTTAGGAATGAACCTATCAAGTTGTGATGATTCCCTTGCTCTTTTTTCACATAATGACTTGCATGGTAGTTCATTCCTTTCATGGGAATCATATAGAAACACATCATTGTTATTTTGGTTCACATGATACATCATTTTATAGGGTTGGGAACTCTCTTTAGATCTTGCCATATCAAAAATAATAAGCCACATTAATCTCTCTTCATCTTATTTTTGGCTACACCCTACAAAACATGGGGTTCCTACTCACTTATATGTTGCTTCATGGTCACCTATATTTATTGTCTTCAATGTCTTGGCACATATTGTTGTGTTGTTTTTTTTCTTGACCTCACTTACCACCATTGCAGTCACACTTGAGTTCTTGCCCTTGCATTACCATTGTTTCCATCTTGCAAGTCATCTTTACCTTTTGCAGAGAATGCTTTCATGAGTGGACTTGCTTTTTCATACCATTTTTCCTTTTCCTTTTCTCTACTTAGTTTAGTTATATTAACTTTGGAACCAAATGAATATCAATATGCCACTTATATCTCTAGAACAATATTTCTTTTGTTGATCTTTTCATGCTCTTTAAAGAATGAAAATGTTGAGTTTCCTTTTGTTAATATTCTCATTATTATTAAACTAATGAAAATGTTGAGTTTATTTCCAATATTTCCTCCTTATATTCTAAGATTAAATATGGAGAGAAATATCTTCTACTCTTTTCATGCTCATTAAACTATCAGAAGGATACTAAACATACTTTTAACTCTTTTTCACACTCATAAAACTATGAAGGATATCAATTGTATAAAAAGGTCGAGAGGGGAGGGGGATCATTGTTTATTCATGTTATATGATGGTACTCGTTAGTCACTCTTGAACATGGAATGTGTTTTTGCCATTATCTTATAGTCAGGTATTAGCTCCAGCCATATGCATTTTGTTGATGCCTCTTATGTCACCTATGTTTTGAATGATGGTATATATATATATATATATATATATTTTAAATGAAACAATTATAAGGATATATTAAAAAAAAGATGGTATCTAGCCCATAATTGTTACATTTCTTCAGGATTATCAATGATTCTTGCTTAATTGAACATGGAGGCTCAATCTAGTCTCTCAAAAAATAACCCCATAATACAAAATTTTCATTCACATTCCATCTTCAAAATTTTTAGAACACCCCCAGAATCAAAATGCATTTACATTCCAACTTCATATTTACCAAAGAGGTTTTTCATTCATAACTACATCAAATCGAGGATTAATCCCATGTCCTTTTTTGGACCCCTATTCATGAATTGTTGCAGATTTTACAACATCTGTGATTTGGGGTTGGCTTTCAAGATTTATATTCAATTCATCCTTTTCCTCTCCTTCTTCTTTTCTGGAATATCTTCCTTGACCCTTATTATTGACTTTTACTTAATTATTGGATGAATCATCAACCCAAATTAGGTTCTTTTTGGAATTCCTTGTTAAATTGTAGACCATGTATTTGACCATTTCACTGTTATTGGATCACCTATTGAATCTTGCCTTACTAGTTTTTAAGGGTTTCCTTTTTGAACTGAAACTGGAGACTCGTGCATGTTGTCTACCCTCGTTGATGAAGGACCTCCTTCAGCATTAACAATATTGACTCCCACTGTAGGAGACCTGTGAATCAACTTTGTACATGGTTGATCATGTGTTTTTACCAAATTCTACTCTGCTTCATTAACTTCCCCTTCCCCGTGTTCCATATTTTCTTCTTCTTCAACTAGTGTTCCATGATCTTCATTGTTTGGTTCTTCCTATTCATCATTTAGTGTTGGTGGGAAAATTTCCCTAAGGCAAGGGTTGAAAGCCTCAACAGAGTAGAATAGGATGATAAAAAAAGATCAATAAAACAAGCATTCCATACATGTGAATTACGAAACATGGATTTGGAAACCTACTCTGAGGTTCTACATTTGATAATGTTCATGTAGGGTCCAAACCCTTTGCTTCCTCCAAAACGAGAAGCCCTGCAAGCCAATTCACATAAGCATATACATAATAAATAATTCAATGTGCATACATAAACAATATGTCAGATCATAATATATATCCATATAAACTATTATTCATGAGAAAATAACATATAAGGAGCAAGACATGAGCTTCTTTATTGATTAACAATAATAGGTATAGGAAAGGTACAATTTGATCTAGGCTAAAGGCATCGACGAAGCCTTCCTCCATACCCGTCCAGCGTGAGCTACAAAGAAAACCTCCCTAACAAGTGAAAGAATATGCTATATAAGGATGATGAGCATCTCTACAAAGGAAACTAGGGTTTTCTAGTGACTGGGAGTGCAGAAGGCACGGGAAAAATAGACTTGATCTCGGAGAAAAATGGGTATAATGTCGATAGCCCTTCTCTTGTATGAATTAGGCCTACCCAAAGGGTGTATATATACCACCTAAAATTAGTTAATTCAGTTAAGCCATGGGCTCCTATAGGTGGTGTTGAGAGTTTAATTTTTCAGATTAAATCCCTTAAGATTAATTGTCAACCCGAGGTTCGTAAGCACGAATTGCCTTGCACTTTCTCTGTTCAGGCTAGGTCAGATTTTAATTGTTTCCTTATAATGATTTATGAAATAAATACTCACAAATATTTTCATCTAACGAGCAAACTCAACAATCAAATTTAACCTAAATTCTTCACGAGTTCTAGTATTCAATCTGTACTTAACTATGCATTTCTAGTGACAAAAACGAGCTTCTATTCACACCAAACTCTAATCAAACTTTGCATGTTGGTACCAAAATCTCTATGAAAAATCACTCAATCATTTTCAACAAGAATTCTATGTTGACAGTTCTTACTGAAAGAAATCAAACAATCCTATGATAATAACCACTCAGCTTATTAAATTATTGATTCCATAATCATTCTTTCCCAGAGCAACAATGACAGTAATCTATAACAATCCAATTACTAATTCAATGAGTGATCTATTCTGATAGTACTTCAATCAACCAATCATTCTGTACTTAAGAGCTTATTTCCAGATCAAGGTTCAGGGTTTAAGTACCAATTGGAAGAATTGCTCTGTTTTGTTGTTCTGTCTTCAATGGATCACTTACAGGATTTAATAAATGAAAGCAACTCTGATACTTATCTTACTTAATGCCCAGCTAACAATCCTAGAGACTATACGCAATTCTATGCTACAATCATGCAAATCCCTACCACTATGTTGATGTAAGTCATAACAATGATCTAATCATGAAGTATACACCCTAACACATGAACCAAGAAAGGATTCAATCATTCAAAGAAGACTATCTTTTGCACAGAAGTGAGGATAATCATTTCAATTCACCACTGATATTGGCAATTGAATGAACAGGAGAAATAAATGATAACTATAGAATTGGTCTTTTGAAAACATTCATGTAATGTTATATACCAATTTACAGTGCATCAATCCATAATGAAACAAACCAATTAATCATTCGTGCAAGCCAGACATCCTTGTATATAAGTTACTAGTCCGATAGTTTAATCAATTCATTAAGTCTTCGAATGATCTAGATAGTGCCAGCCTATATTCAAGTGCCTTTGCAATGATACAGTTTGGACTGATCTAAGTCAATTCTTTTCAGTGAAACAAAAGTTGATTAAGAGGAAATAGACAAAACATGTCTTATTCCATTGAGGTCATCATTCATCTATATCTGTTGAAAGATTTAAGGACTCCGGCATCAATTGTTGGTGACAATTCCAATCAATGTATAAGTGACCATACCATGCGTTCAAGGTGAGGGAAAATCAAAGCGATGGAGTGGCTCTGGTTCAGAAGGCACAAAATCACACTGAAATCTAATTGCAATTCATGAAAACGGTAAATACTTCTGCAACCACACCTATTAATCAATCAAAAAATAATAATCCATGCAAACTGACTTGTAAATGGAAAAGGAAATTGAACGAATCTAAGTTCGCAGTGTCATTGCTGATAGAAATACAAACCATACCATATGGGTGGGCCCGG
Organism: Pinus tabuliformis; assembly: GCA_031772625.1. Lineage (NCBI taxonomy): Eukaryota > Viridiplantae > Streptophyta > Pinopsida > Pinales > Pinaceae > Pinus > Pinus tabuliformis. The sequence continues at coordinate 831,835,712 of CM062807.1, read as the reverse complement.
CCACACTTTGGGCTAATAACTTACAGTAACTAAATGATTTGGTTCACAGTCAAAACATGGACTCCATTCCAATCAACGCATTCGAAAATGGCTTCAGAACAAGAGCAACATCACAATTATATTAAAACTGGTTGTGATCATACAGTAAAATGCTTCATAAGTTTGGTGCCAGTTTAACATATTACATCCCTTGCCTTTATAGGCATTCGCTTAAAATAAAACATAAAACTAAAAATAACCATTGAACAACATTACTCCTTCCAGGTGAGTTGGTTTGAACAACCATCTCGAATTGGTTTATCAACTCGTAACCAACTCCCAATTTTGTATATGTTGCAACCAAAGGAAATCGGGTGAAGATCTCAGGATCATGATGCGTTCTTCTTATGGTTGCGCCATTTCATCTTCCAGAACGTGCTGCACCTTATCCATTTCGTTACTTGAGTGCCAATTCTGCATATAGCCCTTGAGTACCGAAGTAGAAAGTCTTCATGCATCAACTGCTTCTTCTAGTATCGTCCTGCACATTCTGCTAAGAGTCTACACTCGATTGTAATAATAAGTTAGTTTAAAAATATGCTACTTCTATTCACTTAAATCTACCAACGAATAGCTAAATGCAACCATGAGAAGGTTTACCTCAAGTGGGGAGTAGAGCTAGGATTAGGACAGTAACTTAGCAGAGAAATAGGTTCCATGGTACAAAAAGGGGTCAAAATGGGGATTGAACTGACAGTAATAAGAATAAAACAGAGGATCAACATCCTCCCACGCTTATCCTGATGCATGCCCTCATGCATCCAACAAAAATGAATTATGCCACTGAAGGAGACTGCTGTCAAAGACTATGTTGGTTTGTGTTATATTCTTTCCACGTAGTTAATAGGGGGTTTGAAGGACATCCGTAACCCCACTTTATGGGGTCCAGGGCAGCGCCCCGGAAAATTTTGGTTTTGGACCATATGTTAGGTTGGGTGGACCCACCTATGGTTTTGTGCATGATTTTCGCACATGTTTTTTGCACGCGATGGTTTTTCGGTCCATGGTATTGGACGTGATGGTTTTTGGTCCATGGTATTGGATGCTTCGGCATGTATAAATATGTATTGTAACATTGAAAGGAATATAATGAAAAATCAAGCTGGTAGTCTCGGTTTTGGGATCCAGGGAAAAATCTCTGTGCATATGTGTTTTATGGGTTATGCTCTCGCATTGTTTATTTTCTTTGTTTAAGAATTCGTATGCAGGTAATTTCTGTACAGGGTTAAAACCTACATTTGGTATCAGAGCTGTTTTGGCTTCAAGGGGACGCCTTTGTTGCTGAGGGGTTTCGCTCGGGCCTGTGGTAGACCCTGTTCAGTGGGAGATCTGCGAGATCGATTCTGGTGGTGAAAGAAGATGGCGAGCAGTGGAAAGATAGAGATTGAGAAGTTCAATGGTCAGAATTTTGAGTTGTGGAAACTCAAGATGGAGGATCTGTTGGTGGATAAAGATCAGTGGATCGCGGTAGATCCGGGTACTAAACCATCGGGAGTGACCGATGAAGAATGGAAGAAGTTGGATCGGAAGGCAAAGAGCACAATACGATTGTGTGTCTCAGATTCAGTATTGCTGAATGTATCAGGGGAAGCTACGGCAAAGGCTTTGTGGGTCAAGTTAGGGACTTTGTACCAATCTAAGTCTCTGGTGAATAAACTATTCCTGCGGAAAAAGCTGTATAACCTGAGGATGAAAGATGGAGACTCGGTGACAGAGCATATGAATGCGTTTAATACTGTGGTAAGTTAGTTATTATCTGTTGATATTAAAATTTCATATGAAGATAAGTGCATCAGTCTGTTGTGTTCTCTACCAGATTCGTGGGATAGTCTGGTTATTGCAATAGGTAGCAATGCAACTGCTTTGCAGTTTGATGAAATAGTCTCAGCCTTGCTGACGGAGGAGATGAGACGGAAAATAATGGACAACCAGAATGGTGATGCCTTGTCTGTACGAGGACGGTCCCAGAACAGAAACAAAAATAAGTCATCGAGTGGGAGATCTAAATCTAGAGGGAGATCTAAATCTCCAGGAAAACCTACAAAGGCGGTGTGCTGGAAATGCGGAAAGGAAGGGAACTTCAGAAGGGATTGTAAATCTAAAGCTCCTGATAAAGGAAAGGGATCTGATGATGCTCCTTCTACAGAGGCGAAAACCACCTCAGATGAAGGTGGGGATGTGTACTTGGCTTATTCAAGTACACATGTAGATCATGAGGCATGGTTGATTGAATCAGGTGCATCCTTTCACTTCACTCCCCATAGAGAGTGGTTCTGCGAGTATGAGAAATATGATGGTGGTGATGTCTTCTTAGGAGATGATAGGAAGGCTAGAATCATTGGTCAGGGAAAAGTAAAGTTGAAGTTGCAAAATGGAAGGGTTAGAACACTTCCGGGTGTTCTACATATTCCTGCATTGGCCAAAAATCTGATTTCTGTAAGCAAGTTGGATGATGCAGGTGTAAAGACGGTGTTCGAGAAAGATACCTGCAAGATGGTTCGAGGAGCACTGATATTGATGCGGGGAGTTCGGATTGGAACTCTGTACAAGCTGCAAGGTAGCACTGTTGTTGATGGGTGTAATAGTTCTATGGTTCCTGAAAATGGAGTAGAAAATCTAGTGGTCTCTGGAGAGAAGACCATGTTGTGGCATCAAAGGCTTGGACATATTGGAGAGAAGGGCCTTCGAATACTTCATGGTAAAGGTATGGTAGAAGGTATGAATGATAGCTCTCTGGATTTTGATTTCTGCGAAAATTATGTGTATGGGAAGCAAAATCGGGTGAGTTTCCCCTCTGGTGGTAAGAGGATGAAACAGATATTAGAGCTTGTGCATAGTGATGTGTTTGGACCTGTGAAGGTTCCATCACTGGGTAAGTCTGTGTACTATGTATCATTTATAGATGACTTCTCAAGGAATACATGGATATATTTCCTTAAGAAGAAATCTGAAGTCTTTGACAGGTTTAAAGAATTTAAGGCTCTGGTGGAAAATCAGATAGAGAAGAAGTTAAAGGTGTTGAGGACAGATAATGGTGGAGAATTTTGCAGCAAGGAATTTGAAGAATTCTGTAAGAAGTGTGGTATAGCACGGCAGAAGACTACTCCATATACTCCTCAACAAAATGGAGTCGCAGAAAGAATGAACAAGACGTTGATGGAAAGGGCAAGAAGCATGCTCAGTGGTGCTGGGTTAGGACAGGAATTCTGGGCAGAGGCGGTGGATACTGCATGTTACCTGGTCAACAGGTCACCTTCATCAGCGTTGGAGGATAAGACTCCACAAGAAGTATGGACTGGTAAGAAACCCTCTCTTTCACATCTGAGGGTATTTGGATGTGATGCATATGTACATGTTCCAAAGGAGAAACGAACCAAGTTGGATAGTAAATCTGAAAAGTGCATCTTTATTGGGTATAAGGATGGTTTAAAGGGTTATAAGCTTTGGAACCCAGTCACACGGAAGGTTGTGTACAACCGAGATGTGGTGTTTAGAGAGGTAAAAGATGTTATTCAACATGAAGTCCAACCAAAGGAACCTGAGAAGATAGAGTTTGAGCCAAAGGAGGAAGAATCAGACTCTACAGCAGAGGAGGAATCAGAAGATGAAGAGCCACAAACTCCGGCTGTGAGAAGATCAGTTCGAGAAAGAAGGCAACCAGAAAGGTATAGTCCATCTGCTTTTGCTTTGTCTGTTACTGATGATGATCCCAGAACTGTGAAGGAAGCAGTGGATTCAGAGGATGGAAAACTCTGGAAAGAGGCCATGGTCGATGAAATGGCATCTTTGCACAAAAATGAGGCTTGGGATCTGGTGGAGTTGCCGGCTAGAAGGAAACCCATTGGCAGCAAATGGGTGTTCAAGAAGAAGACAAATGCAGAAGGAAAGGTGGAGAAATACAAAGCTCGGTTGGTAGCAAAAGGTTATTCCCAGGTGCCGGGAATTGATTTTGGTGATATTTTTTCTCCTGTTGCCAAGGTAACTTCTATTAGATTACTTTTATCTGTTGCTGCTGCTTTTGATTTTGAGGTAGAACAGATGGATGTGAAGACAACATTTCTTCACGGGGATTTGGAAGAGGAAATCTACATGAAGCAACCTGAAGGCTTTGCAGTGAAGGGTAAGAAAGAACTGGTATGCAAGTTAAAGAAGTCTCTGTATGGGTTAAAACAGTCACCAAGGATGTGGTATCAGAAATTTGATACATTTATACGGGGACTTGGCTTCACCAGAAGCAAAGCAGATCATTGTGTGTATTTTAAATTAATTGGTGACCGTGTTATTTATCTGGTCTTGTATGTGGATGATATGTTGCTGGTTGGAAATGACAAAGAAATTATCCAGGATTTGAAGACCCAATTGTCCTCCAAATTCGACATGAAAGATCTTGGTGCTGCAAACTATATTTTGGGCATGGAAATTAAAAGAGATCGGTCAAAGAGGAAGCTCTAGTTAAACCAGAGGAAGTATGTCGAGACAATACTGCAGAGGTTTAATATGCAGGATAGTAAACTGGTGAAGGTTCCTATTCCTGTAGGTGTGAGGTTATCTACTGAACAGTGTCCCAAGACACAAGAAGAGGAAGAGGACATGTCTCGTGTTCCATATGCAAGTGTAGTGGGTAGCCTGATGTATGCAATGGTCTGTACTAGACCAGACATTGCACATGCAGTGGGAGTATTGAGCAGGTTTATGTCAAAACTTGGGAAGGAGCACTGGACATCAGTGAAGCGGGTTTTCAGGTATTTGCGTGGCACTAGTGATTATGGTTTGTGCTACCAAGGAAGACCAGGATTGGACAGAGTGTTGGATATTCATGGCTTTGTTGATGCAGACTGGGCTGGAGATCTGGATCAGAGAAGATCTACAAGTGGGTATGTGTTTAACCTATTTGGAGGTGCAGTCAGTTGGATGAGTAAGAAACAATCTGTAGTGGCACTATCAACTACAGAGGCAGAATACATGGCAGCCACTCATGCAAGCAAGGAAGCAGTTTGGTTGCAGAGATTGTGTTCAAGTATGGGGTTAGAACAGGGAGCTATAAGAATAGACTGTGACAGCCAAAGTGCAATTTTCTTGGCAAAGAACCCTGCTTATCATTCAAAGACAAAGCACATTGATGTTCAGTATCACTTTGTGAGGGATATGATAGAAGACAGAAAGGTGTTGTCGGTAAAGGTGGACACTTTGAAGAATACTGCAGATGCATTGACAAAATCTGTGAGCTCTGAGAAGTTCTCTTGGTGTAGAGAAGCAATGGGAATCTCAGGGCTGAAAAAATGACTAAGCTCCCTGTGGCCCCCTATGGAAAGAAAACAACAAGTGGGAGATTGTTGGGTTGTGTTATATTCTTTCCACGTAGTTAATAGGGGGTTTGAAGGACACCCGTAACCCCACTTTATGGGGTCCGGGGCAGTGCCCCGAAAAATTTTGGTTTTGGACCATATGTTAGGTTGGGCGGACCCACCTATGGTTTTGTGCATGATTTTCGCACATGTTTTTTGCACGCGATGGTTTTTTGGTCCATGGTATTGGACGCGATGGTTTTCGGTCCATGGTATTGGATGCTTCGGCATGTATAAATATGTATTGTAACATTGAAAGGAATATAATGAAAAATCAAGCTGGTAGTCCCGGTTTTGGGATCCAGGGAAAAATCTCTGTGCATATGTGTTTTATGGGTTATGCTCTCGCATTGTTTATTTTCTTTGTTTAAGAATTCGTATGCAGGTAATTTCTGTACAGGGTTAAAACCTACAGACTAGCAGTCTTGATTAAGACTTCTATCCCTTGACCAATACGTGGTGAGCACTTCTGGAATTGCAACACTAGTCCCTTAGTGTTCAACTGTTTCACAGGTTTGTTCCAGGCTACCTTCCAACATAGGAAATGCTTATTTTTTTGTACCAAGGCATCATTCTATGCATATAGTTTCATATTGGAATATCTTACTGTTGATTTATGTCCTTCACAAAATGAAACAACACCTTATATTTGTTTACATATTCTCTCAGCTTAGCAATTGTCTTCCACAACTTCACAAGCTTGATTTTCAAATTTTCCTCAACATCCAGTGTAGGACTTTTAGTCGACGTTGTTTATTGTTGCGAAGCACTTCCTCTTGGAGATTTTTCCCTTATGCCTATTAGAAGGTAACTTATGCAAGGTAGTATTTGCAGCGCCCTCGCCTATTGTCGATTCAGTCTGAGACAAATCCTCCATATCTCGTGCGATATCCTCAGGGATTTGGAGCTTATTTGTGGCCATGACCTCCTCTTCTATGGGCAGTTGGGACTGCGGAAGAATGTCATTGTGGGAGGACGAAACAGGGGCATGGACAATGTTGTGTCCTTCAACAGTTTTCTATGGGGAAAAGGCCATACTACGGGTCCGATGACGACCTTGAGCCGAAGTTTCAGCTATATGGATTGGGAAAGTTTTGGAAGAAAATCGGGGTTTCCGTCATTTAGCTTTAGGAGTAGTGCTTCTAGGTTTGAGGGGTGGATCTACTGGAGACTTCAGGGTGTCACTTTCGATCATGAGACTGAGATCAGGTCAGTTAGGTTTTGTCTGGTCATACTTCCTTTTCTGAAGTGAGCTTATGCAATTTTCCACCAACGTTCTTCGTGTGCCATCCTTTGAGTTACCTGCGGCTGTAGGAGGAGGTGTAGACACCGGGGTAGGGGAATGGGTATGCTCAGACTTGGATGGGAGAATTGCTTCTTCATTTTTCAAAGATCGGCCTACTACACACTGTCTACCTTTAGTTTGTGTTTCTTGCCCAGGAAACACCTCTATGAGGAAATCTTCCCATGACCGTTTCCATTTCTTCAGCTCAACAACCAATAAAATCTTGATCAAACTGTGGTGATATAATGCAGTTTCAGGCTTTTTTCTATGAGACTGAATTCCCTTTGCCATCTTATGCAAGCTTAACCTTAGGAAATAAGGGATATTGAGGTGTCTACCTTCTGTAAAATGGACCATGAGCCAAACATGATAGAGAAAAACAACAGCGAACCTCCCCTCACAGGTCACAAAGCGTTGCAGCATCATTAGGAGTGGGTACCATTTCTCTTCAATACAGCTACGAAGCACTCCCTTTGTCCAACTAATGGACCTGTAGGCTGGTTTCAAGAACATGGTGCAATTTGGTACCTCTAATTGGCCACCTTTGAAAAATTTCTCACCGTCAATTGGTAGTCCAATTGCCCTACTCACTAACTCATCGATGATCCTAAAGTTGAGGTTGCTAACTGGGCATTTTCACCATCGAAGCTCCGAGCGAATGCAAGCGCCACCTGATCGTTATATCCTTGGAATTTCTAGAGAAAAGGCATCCAACCTTTCTCTTCCAAGCTCGCCTTACACCCTTCATACTCTGGGCTATGTGAGCACTGAATGAAGGTAGGTTCATGTCTATCCACTCCCACGACACCTATGGATTAGCTGTAATTGACTGTGCTGCCGGACTCTGATTAATTCTATGCCTTTGTCTTCAAACTTCCTCTGTTTAACTACCACTAGACGGCCGTTGTGATGATGACTCTGATACCGGGGATTGGCTCCATGATGGTAATTGGATACAAGGGATCGGTTCCGTAATGGTAATCGTCTTGCCTTCTCTGTTTGGAAGCATGGGCACTTGAGTGCGGGATGCGATCTGTGGGAAGAGCGTGGGAGCTCCTCTGCGATGAGGTAGCGTGTTACCACCATGATGACAGAAGGCATCATGAAATGACAGTTAAGCGGGGAGCGGTCATCATGACACAATACAAATGAATCTTAGGAGGGTCATTTGTTTATAAAATCGGGACTTAGACAGGCGAGGCGTAAGATATGTGATCATGATGATCATATGATAGATCTCGAGGCATGCTTCAAATGATTAACACTTAACTACTTATCAGTAAAATTAAAGCAAAAACAAGTGCATACCTCAACCACTTAAGTGATTTGCGTCGACTGTGAGCTCCATGTGCTTAAACAATGCCTCCTGCGATTGCGTGCATTGTACCTGGATTTTGGAAGATTAACATGCTATGCCGTGGTGGATAGAATACTGATTCTATGAACTTGTTCTTAATTCTGAGTGAATTGATAGTTCCAAGCATTCTTCGACTGCATATAAGACAAACCCTGATTTACACAGACAAAATGTTGCAGGGTAGTCTCGTGTGTATGTTTTGGCAGTAGCTGAGGGATTGTAGGACCCTCTTTCAAGAAAACTCTCAGGCCCTCATGTGCAATATGAGCCACATTCTTGGATAGAGTAAAGCACAGAGGCCTTTATGAAACCAAGGTATTTTGGTCACCCATAAACACAGTTATTTGAATAGAATTAGGTAGAACCAGATTCTGAGATCCACATAAAAAAAAACTGAAATGAACAGAGTGTAGGGTATAGTTCAACTGCCACCCTCCCAGAATATCTAGCTTCCATATCATAGACCAGATTTCTTGTTATCTCAATACAGGAACTGCTTACCATCCATGGATTTTAACCAGGCCTGGAATGGTGACTACCTGGGGCATTTCTTTTTTTGGGAGCTAGAAATGGCCAGAAAGAGAGCTCCAGGGGGGTTTCTTTTCCGTAGTTATTCCTTTGGGCCTAGAAAAGAATAATTGTCAGTCCAAAGGATCCCTATGCTACTACTACCTTAATATTTTAACAAGCCTAAAGTAGTTGGTGCTTGAGGAATTCTTATTTAGAGAGTCTAAATTGCCTAAAGTATACTCCACAGGTTTCCTTTCCGTAATCATTTCCTTGAGCCCGAAAAAGAACATTTTTGTACTCAAGGAACCCCTAGACTACTACTGGTCCATTTAATTTACGAGCCTGGATCAATCATTGCTCGGGAGCTTCATGTTTAGAGAGTCTGAAGGCTTCCAAAGAAAACTCCACAAGTTCCTTTTCCATATGTAATCCACCAGGCCTGGATAAAGGGATAAACTTTCTCCTGGTGAATTCCTCCTTTATTCTAAATGGGCTGTGGGGAGGACCACCTGTAGATAAAAAAGAAGATGACAACCCACTGTTTTATATATATATATATATGTGTGTGTGTGTAAGATAGATTAAAAAGATTAATTAACTAGACCAACAAGGGGTTGGTCATTTGCATGAATCAGCTCCAATTTTGGATCTTTTCGAATTTCCTGCAAAAACTGATCACGTGAGAGTGGCTTATGATATACTTTAATCCAATGGCCATTTACCACAAAAGAATTCTTGTAATTATCAATAGTACAAATGCAAACTGAACCATTATCAAAAACTTCCATTACCTCATATGGTCCTAACCATATGGTAGAAAATTTACCTTTGAAATGCTTAAACTTACTATCATATAGTAAGGCCCAGTCGTCTAGACGGAAGACTTTCTTCTTAATGAATTTATTTTCCATCGGGCTCTTTGGTTATGTACTAATGCAGTTCGATGGTAGGAATCTTGTCAGATTTCATCTAGTTCATTCAATTGCATCAATCTTTGCTCTTGAGCCTCGTTCAAATTCATGCCCATTCGAATAGCTGTTCTAAATGTTTTTACCTGGAATTCAATGGGAAAAAGTACTTGTTTACCATAGACTGATTCATAGGGGTTATGTCCAGTCACATTCCTCCACGTGATTCGGTAAGCCCAAAGTGCCTCTGGTAGCTTTTCCGCCCAATCTCTGTGATGCAGTTGAATTGTCTTTGTGAGGATGGATTCCAACACCTTGTTCGTGGACTCCACTTGCCCATTAGCTTGGGGGTGGTAGGGAGTCGATTTGCGGTGCTTCACTTGGTATTGTTCTATAAGTGCCTTGACCAGCTTTGATGTAAATTGGGTTCCTTGGTCAGTGACAATTTCCTGTGGGACCCCAAATCTTGTAAATATGTCCTCGAACAAAAATTCTACTACCGCCTTTTCGTGGCAGCGTACAGTGCCTTAGCCTCCACCCACTTGGTGACGTAATCAATACATACCAAAATATATTTTTTCTTATTTGACATTGGGGAGATGGGCCCTACGAAGTCCAATGCCCACTTCTCAAAGGGTTCAATAGCAATTTGCGGGTGAAGGGGCATTTCATCGGAGGCCACTGGCCTCCCCATTCTTTGGCAAGCATCACAACTTAAAACAAACTTCTTGGCGTCCTTGAAGAGTGTAGGCCAATAGTATCTAGTGTAGAGAACTTTATATGTCGTCCTCTTATCGGAAAAATGGTCGCCATAAGGCTCATTATGACTAGCACTTAGTATGTCATGCATTTCATCTTCCTGCACACATCGCCTTATAATCAAGTCTAGCCCTGTATAGAATAGATCTCCCTCAATCCATGAGTAACTAGCACTGCGTTGCACTATGTTATGCCTTTCTCGAGTCGACATGTTTTGAGGTAGTTTTCTTAATACCAAATAATTGGCAACATCATCAAACCAAGGAGTAATGGTAGAAATGGAAAATAGAGCTTCATCTGGGAATTCATTAGGCACTAGCATTGGCATGCTTCCTTGCGTAAGATTTAAACAAGATAAAAAGTCAGCTGCCAAATTATCCCTTCCAGGCTTATCAATTATAGTTATGTTAAATTCTTGTAAAAGCAACAACCATCTAGTTATCCTACCATTAGTAATTGGTTTATTCATTAAAAATCTAACAATAGAATGATCTATATGGACAAATGTCTCATAACCAGTAATATAATGTCTAAACTTTCCTATAGCATGTACAACTGCTAATAGTTATTTTTCAGTGACTGTATAATTTAATTCAGTAGGAGAGAGATTTTTGCTAACAAAGTAAATGGCATAGGGAAAGTTATCCTCCCTTTGTCCCAAAACTACTCCTAGTGTGGTATCCGAAGCGTTTGTACAAATGTGAAAGGGTAAGGACCAATTTGGTCCTCTTAGCAACGGAAATTTAGACAATTTTTCCTTCAGTACTTGAAAAACCTGTTGATAGTCGACATTCCATACAAAGTCGGCATCTTTAGTTAACAATTTAAATAATGGTTTTGCTATTCTAGTGAAATTTTCTATGAATTGTCGATAATATCCTGCGTGTCCTAGAAAACTTCTTACCTCCTTTTGTGAGCTCGAAATAGGGATACGTGAAATTACCTTGATTTTAGCTGAATGAATTCCATCAAATGATACATGGTGGCCTAGAATAATTCCCTTAGTTTACATCATCCTACATTTATCACTACTAAGGGATAGATCAGATTCTTGATAGCGGATCAATATCTTTTCTAGATTCTCCAAGGCTTGCGGGAAATCATCCCCATAGACTGTGAAGTTGTCCATATAGACTTCCATACAATCATGGATTAGGCCAGAAAAGATAGCAAACACAGCTCTCTGGAAGGTGGCAGGGGCGTTACACAAACCGAAGGAAGGACTTTATATGCATAAGTACCCCATGTGCATGTAAAGGTAGTCTTTTCCTGGCCTTCTTCAGCTATTTGTATTTGATTGTATCTGCTATAACCATCTAGAAAAGAAAAATATTTCTTACCTGAAAGTGTGTTGAGAACTTGATCTATAAAAGGCAATGGAAAATAATCGTGCAATGTGGCCTTGTTTAATTATCTATAGTCGACACATATTCGCCATTTGTCGCTCTTCTTTGGGACTGCTACTAGAGGTGACACCCACTTACTATCAGAAATGGGGTAAATGAAATCTGCGGCCAAAAGTTTCTAAAGCTCATCTTTAACAATATCCTTTAATGTTGGGTTCATCTGCCTTTGCGGCTGCCGAACAGGTCTCATTTCTTTGTTTATGTAAATATGATGGATGCAAGTGTCTGGATGTATACCTCTCATATCCAAGTAATCCCATGCAAATGCTCCAGTTTGTTCTCAAACCATACTCATCAACTGCTGCTTTTGTTCTGCAGTCAATCCTGTGCCAATATGTAGAATTTTCCCTTCAAATATTTCCACAGGTTCTATGGTGAGCTCCTGGCTTCCTTCCATGGCTGCAAATGAGGCGAAGATGGTTGGATGGTAGGTTTCCTGAAACTCATCACTAAACACATGCTGATAACCATTAAACAAGATGGGATAATTGATGCAAGAACTATCAGCTAGACACTGCTGCAAAACATTCTCATCAGAGTGTTCCTGGAGACCTCTAGACTATTCTAATGTTAATAATGGAAACATGTAGTCTTCGTCTCCATAAGGATTTTCAAGCCATACTAGTACTTCGGCATCTGTTTGAGTAGGTGGAAAGATGGACAACGTTTGATTGTGAGATCCATTTGAAATGGTCATTTCCCCATTTCTGCATCCAATGACGGCGTCTGTAGTTGCCAGCCATGGCCTTCCTAGGAGCATAAGGTGTCCAGGTCTAGAGGTTTTTGGAGAAATGAATACAAAGTCTATAGGATATTTCCCAGAGGAAATAATGACTACTATATCTTCCAAGAATCCTATTGGTTTGACAATGAATTTATCTGCCATATCTAAAAGGATAGGGGTGGTTTTCAATCCAAGAAGTTGTAGTGATCTCATTGTTTCATAAGTCATTGCATTTATTGCAGCCCCTAAATCTACAAGAGTATTTGGCAGAAGCACTCCATTTATTTCGATAGTGACGATGGGGTTTCCAGGGTCATTGTATTTGGCAAGCATGTCTGAAATCATCATGGACATTTGACTCATAATTTTGACATTTTGGTTTTTATTCCCTTTTCTCCCCGGTTTCTTGATGCAGAGATCCTTGACAATTTTAGTGTATATAGGGATGTCTCGGATTGCTTGTAAAAGTGGTATTTTAATACAGACGTTCCTAAGCTCATTTTCCAGGTCATATTCAAGTGGGACCTCTTCTTTCCTTACTATTAGTCTCTCTGGGTATGGTGGTTCAGTCAACTCTTTTTCCATTGTTTGCTGGTTTTCATTTTGTGAATGTTTTTCAGATGACAGGGAGGGCACCTCTTCTTGAATAACCACAGTCGATTTCCCTTTATTCACTATTTTTCTTGACCACAACTGGATTTTGTTCATAGGAATGGTCGTGATCATGTATGTAGGAAAGGGCTGGATGTCTATGTTTTGCATAGGTTGAGGTGTCCTATTGTGATTTTGGTTAGGTACGAGTTGTGCAGGCAGCAGTGTAGGTCGTGGTGGGTTTATATTAGCTGGTGCCTGTGGGGGGGGGTGTGTGTTAGTAGGTGTAGGTAATAATTGATGTATAGGAGGTGTTGTGTTGGCAGGCGTTGGTAATAATTGATGTAGAGGAGGTGGTAGCTGTGTAGGTTGTTGATACATGTTAGGGTTATATGTCTACTGATAAGTTTGCATGGATGGATTATATGAAGTTCTCGACATATTTGGATAAGGCGTGTAGGATTGGGGTTGATAGTTGGTAACATAAGGAGTCGTTCTCCAATTCTGGTTCCAGGCAATACCTTGTGGTTGTTGAGCAACCCAAGGGGGGTAGGATGCAGGAAAGGTCCAAGGCTAGGTTTGGCTATATCCTTGAAAATTCGAGTCTAGGAACGAACTCTGACTCTGACCTTTCCAGGTGGGTCTTTTGGCTGTTTGAGCTTGGTCAAGGGTTTCGCTATTGCCTTTGTAAATGGCCTGTAGATCGGGAAGTGATGGGCACTTCTTGGTTGGGTGCTCTAGAGTGCAGATCCCACAAACTTCTATGGAATTTAGAGGACATTCACTCTCTACATGTTTACGCCTACACTTGGGACAAAAGATCGCCATAGCTACCTTTTCAGCCTCATGCTTTTGATTGACTTTCATGGTGTCAAGTTGGTCGTTGATTGTATTTAAGATGTCAATTTTGAAATTCTGTAATAGGTTCCCTAAGTCAACTTTGGCGACAGCATTAGCTACAGTCTTCTTTTGCACATAGTCTCGAGAATCATCTCGAAGTTCACGAAGCTTTCTACATACTTTTTCTTGGCTTCTAGAGTAGGTGCGACAAAGGTCAATGATTTCAGCAAAGGATTTCTTGTAAATGTCCCCACCACTAAGCAAGTTCAATGTTTCTATGCAATCGTCTCTTAGCCCTTTTAGGAACACAATTCTGATGATTTTTTGGTCTAGGGTGCTTCCACGGGATTTATGAAAGTTATACAGGAATCTCTCAAGATACTCTTCTAGGTTTTCGTCTTCAGTTTTTTGCATCCTAAGGATATCACTAATGTCCCTACTGTTACAGAAATATCGATATTTTTTAAGAAAATATGACCTCATATCGTCCCATGTGTATATGGTATGCTGACCTAGACTCATGAACCACCTAAGGGCTGCATCTTTTAATGTGGTGGGAAACAATTTGAGTTTATGTGCATCCTCATAGTAATTATAACTACGACATAAAATATTGAATTCAAAGAGAAATTCATCAGGATCTTCGGATGATTTACCATAGAATAGTGGTAGAGATTCGATCGGAATGTTCTTCATGTTGATGTCACGAGTCACATCCCGGATAGGGAATTTGAAAGTGACTTCTTCTTCTTGGTTTCCTCCAAACAGGTTAACATTCCATCTAGGGCCTTCCCCTTCTCCGTGGTGTTCATCATGGTTTCTGTCCTCACCATCTGCATGTTCCATATTTGCAACAGGTACCCGTTGGGGCTTGTTAATTATGGTGTGGACCGGGGGCATTGGAACACGGTAGATGTTGGTGGACTGCTTGTCCAAGGAGTCTGATTGTTCCACTGGTTCTTCTACAGGGTTTTCAAAGACAACCTGTTGTATGATCCTTCCTTCTCGATCAAAAAACTCTTGATCTGAAATCACGTTGGCATCAACATTTACTCCCTCGTGTCTTAAAATTTCATATTGATTAGCACGTTTAAAACAGGTATATTAATTGATCCAAAAGTTTTAGGAAATTTAGAGTTTGAAATAAATCTACCTTTACTGTCCCTAGGTCTACCTGTACTTCTACACATAAAGATAAAGGAAAATAGAAATAAAGAACAAACAGTGATTGGTCAGACTTTGGAGCAACCCCAACAAAAGTGGATGTGTGGCTCTTCACTCACGTCTTACCATACTTTTTCCACCCTCTATTAGTCCTGCAAGATCTTGAAACTCTAATAATAATGGTTACCTGAATAAGAAATGACAACTTCCCTAACAACGACGCCAAAATGTTGAGAGTTTAATTTGTCAGATTAAATCCCTTAAGATTAATTGTCAACCCGAGGTTCATAAGCACGAATTGCCTTGCACTTTCTCTGTTCAGGCTAGGTCAAAGTTTAATCGTTTCCTTATAATGATTTATGAAATAAATACTCGCAAATATTATCGTCTAATGAGCAAACCCAACAATCAAATTTAACCTAAAATCTTCACGAGTTCTAGTATTCAATCTGTACTTAACTATGCATTTCTAGTGACAAAAACGAGCTTCTATTCACACCAAACTCTAATCAAACTTTGCATGCTGGTACCAGACTCTCTATGAAAAATCACTCAATCATTTTCAACAAGCATTCTATGTTGACAGTTCTTACTGAAAGAAATCAAACAATCCTATGATAATAACCACTCAGCTTATTAAACTATTGATGCCATAATCATTCATTCCCAGAGCAACAATGACACTAATCTATAGCAATCCAATTACTAATTCAATGAGTGATCTATTCTGATAGTACTTCAATCAACCAATCATTTTGTACTTAAGAGCTTATTTCCAGATCAAGGTTCAGGGTTTAAGTACCAATTGGAAGAATTGCTCTGTTTTGTTGTTTTGTCTTCAATGGATCACTTACAGGATTTAATAAATGAAAGAAACTCTGATACTTATCTTACTTAATGCCCAGCTATCAATCCTAGATACTATACCTAATTCTATGCTACAATCATGCAAATCCCTACCACTGTGATGTTGTATGTCATAACAATGATCTAATCATGAAGTAGACACATGAACTGAGAAAGGAGTCAATCATTCAAAGAAGACTATATTTTGCACAGAAATGAGGATAATCGTTTCAATTCACCACCGATATTGGCAATTAAATGAACAGGAGAAATAAATGATAACTATAGAATTGGTCTTTTGAAAACGTTCCTGTAATGTTATATACCAATTTACAGCGCATCAATCCACAATGAAACAAACCAATTAATCATTCGTGCAAACCAGACATCCTTGTATTTAAGTTACTAGTCCGATAGTTTAATCAAATTCGTTAAGTCTTCGAATGATCTAGACAGCGCCAACCTATATTCAAGTGCCTCTGCAATGCTACAGTTGGGATCAATCTAAGTCAATTCTTTTCAGTGAAACAGAGGTTGATTTAGAGGAAATAGACAAAACCTGTCCTATTCAATTGAGGTCATCATTCATCTATATCTGTTGAAATATTTAAGGACTCCGGCATCAACTGTTGGTGACAATTCCAATCAATGTATCAGTGACCATACAATGCGTTCAAGGTGAGGGAAAATCAAAGCGATGGAGTGGCTCTGGTTCGGAAGGCACAAAATCACACCGAAATCTAATTGCAATTCATGAAAATGGTAAAGACTTCTGCAATCACACCTATTAATCAATCAATCAATAATAATCCATGCAAACCAACTTGTAAATGGAAAAGGAAATTGAACGAATCTAAGTTTGCAGTGTCACTGTTGATACAAATACAAACAATCCCAGATGGGTGGGCCCGGCCACACCTGGGGCTGATAACTTATAGTAACTAAACGATTTGGTTCACAGTAAAAACATGGACTCCATTCCAATCAATGCATTTGAAAATGGCTTCAAAACAAGAGCAGCATCACAATTATATTAAAACTGGTTGCGATCATACATTAAAATGCTTCATAAGTTCGGTGCCAGTTTAACATATTACATCCCTTGCCTTTATAGGCATTCGCTTACAATAAAACATAAAACTAAAAATAACCATTGAACAACATTACTCCTTCCAGGTGAGTTGGTTTGAACAACCTTCTCGAATTGGTTTATCAACTCGTAAGCAACTCCCAATTTTGTATATGCTGCAACCAAAGGAAATCAGGCGAAGATCTTAGGATCATGATGCATTAATCTGAATTGGATCCATGAAGATTATCAAAGTGCCATGACTGTATCAAAACAGGACAGACTTCAAAATGTATGCAAAGAGAGATCAGAAAAACCTCTGGATGGTGGTAGTTTGCAGCCAGAAAGGAACGACGAGGACCTCGGCAAAGCGTGCTGACCGAGGCCCATGGAGACTGCTCAGGAGGAAAAACTGACACTTGGGAAGCCCAGATCGGGAAATGGAGGCCATTTCTGATGTGCTAATTGCGAATCGCTGGGCAAAACCCCTCGAGAAGGAAAAAGCCTCGAAGCGCTCGGTTGCATGGAAGTCGGGAAACCCTGGGGAAGGCACTAAGGCAAAAGGCAAGACCCGCGCTCCAAAACCGGTGGTATATCGGGGGCATACTTGGGAGATAAGCGGATTTGGAGAAAAATGAGTGATTCCATTCAATGCCCGACGCATGTCCTGTGGATGAGAGAGAAAACACCTGCTCATCGTGCGCTAACAACCGGGCAAGTCAACCGCGTGAAATGAGCGAATGTCGTAGGATCTGGGGGCTCTAGATTTGATGGTGGAGATTGCACCCAATGGAGGAACCGGATTTGACATGGGATTAAACCGCGGCATAGAGAAATTTGATGTCTGATTTGACCGCTGAGTCAGTAGATGTGTCATTCCACAGTGTAACCGAAACTACCGAACCATTGAGGAAGAGCTGGCTCAGCTTGTGAGAGGAAAAGTGGCCACTCCCTATGAGACATTGGTGAAGACGCAGAGGTAGGGAACTCCAAGCAAACAACAGCAGGTGAACCGAAGGGGTGGAAGAGGAAGCAAGCAGTCATGGGATAGATTGGCTTTAGCCATGAACAACCAGAGAGCAAAACGGGAGAAGAACAAGGAGAGGGAGCACTGTAAGAAAGAAAAAGGATAGTGAGACCGAGAGACAGAAAGGATAGTAAAGCAAG
This sequence comes from Pinus tabuliformis, assembly GCA_031772625.1. Classification (NCBI taxonomy): domain Eukaryota; kingdom Viridiplantae; phylum Streptophyta; class Pinopsida; order Pinales; family Pinaceae; genus Pinus; species Pinus tabuliformis. The sequence continues at coordinate 831,817,702 of CM062807.1, read as the reverse complement.
AAGCAGTAAACAGAGAGCCGAGCTCACCATAGGCAACATCGAGCAAACAGAAAGCTTGAGAGGTTCAAGCAATCCCTGAGAGAATCTGTCGAGAATTGAGCACCACATTGGGCTCCTTCCATTAAAGACCAGAGAGGTCAAGAGTGGGTAAGGAAAAGAGTCTGTGCACTCTAGTGGCTTGGGGAATCCAAGAACCACCCTACCAAACATTCTCTATTTCAGGAGACTCAAATTGAGCTCTTGATTGTAAATCTCTGCTTTAAAGACACAATAAAATAAGCCCACCACTGAAAGATGTAGCCTTGGAGAATAGGGTGAACTCCTTATTAATTGTTGTGTTCTTGCATTTGCTTACTGTGTTTTCCTTACTATTTTCCATTTTCCAGTGTCTGTGTATTTTGAAATCTAATCGAGTCGTTGCCTAAAATAACATAGACACACAACAACACATGAGTCTGTAATACCTTCATTCAACAATTAATTAACTGAGGTCACTCATGAGTGATTTTTAGATCAAGTGGTATCAGAGCTCTAGGCTGTTAAGGTTAGACAAGCTTGTGTTGGTTTAGCTGTTGAATGCTAACTAGATCAAAGATCAAATTAGGAGAAGGAGAGTTGGTTGAAACTAATCCTGAAATTGGGAGAGTCTATTCTTGAAAGACAGTGTCAGAAGAAGGTTTTGTAGGGCCAGACCCTCAATTCATGGACAGTTTCCTAGCCATAAGGTCCATGGTAGAAGAAATGTATAAGGACTTTAGAAAACACAAGGATGAAGATGCATCAGGCTCCAAACAAGACAAAGGAGAAGATAAGTCCTTCCTCCATGACCACTCAAAAGGAAAAGGGAAAGAAGAACACTTTCTCACACCTCCTAATAGCCCTGAACATAAAAATAAAGCATCTTTGATCAAACTAGATGTTAAAATCGATTTGCCTATATATAATGGAGAGTTGAATGCAGATAAGATGGACAATTGGATTAGAAAAATTGATGTTTATTGCAAGTGCCGAGTATTGAATCAGACAAGAGTAAGATTCAGTTGGCAAGCCTACGCCTTGGAGGCACTGCCTTGGTTTGGTGGGAAGGCAGGACCCAAGCTGACCTGAAGAGACATGGTAAGACTATCTCTGTCTGGAGTGAATTTGTTTCTGCAATAAAAAAACAGTTCTATCCATTGGCCTACATGGAGCAAGCCATGATGAGTTGGAAAACTCTTCAATAGTTGAAAGGGAAAAGTGTTCAAGGGTATACTTAAGAATTTAGAAAGAGAGCATTGATTCTAGGAATCTCATTAGACTCACCTGAGACTTTGTTGAAGTACATTGGTGGTCTACACAGCTACATGAGGCACAATATCCTCATGTTTAGTCCCACTAGTATAGATGAGATATCTGTGCAAACTACTCATCTAGAAGCTAGAGGAAAGAATGGAAGTCCAGAAGTTGGGGGAGCATCCCAACCCACTACAAGCAAAAATAAGGAGAAAAGAAAGCAGAAATGGAAAGAAAGGAAGGCTAATACTGCACAAAAGAGCAAGGCTTCATGCACTCACTGTAAAAAGGATGGGCATGATGATGAGCACTGTTGGATTATGCATCCAAAGCTGAGACCTAATAAGTTTGAGGGCAAGAAGAAGAAGACTATTGTAGCTATTCAGAAGGATTTGGGGTCAGACTTAGGAGATGAAATAGCAGCCACAGGTATAAAAGGTTGTCTGATTTAGAGAATGTTGAAATCAAGAAGCAGGCGCAGGAGTTGCTTGAGAAGGGGTTCATTAGATCTAGCACATCACCATGTGGGTCACCAATAATTTTGGTGAGAAATAAAGATGGATCGTGGAGAATGTGCATTGATTACCGAGCACTAAATAAGATAACAATCAAAAATCATTATCCCCTTCCTCGCATAGATGATCTTTTAGATCAATTGAAAGAAGCTGTTTATTTTTCCAAGTTAGACTTGCACAGTGGATACCATAAGGTCAGAGTTGCATAAAAAGATGCATGGAAGACTGCTTTCAAAACAAAGCAAGGATTGTATGAGTGGCTGGTTATGCCTTTTGGCTTAACTAATGCTCTTGCTACTTTCATGAGATTAATGATTGATGTACTCAGACATTTTCTTGATGATTTTGTTATTGTGTATCTGGATGACATTCTGATTTTTAGCAAAACATGGGAAGAACACTTAAAGCATGTTAAGCAGACATTAGATGTTTTGAAAAGAGAAAAACTTCATGTTAAACTCTCAAAATGTGAATTTGGCAAAACATATTTGAATTATTTGGGTCATATAGTAGGGGGTGGTGAATTGAAGATAGATCCCTCTAAGGTGGCAGTCATTGTAAACTAGCCTAAACCCAAATCTTCTACGGAAGTTAGAAGCTTCTTAGGAGCAGCAAAATATTGGAGGAAGTTCATTTCTAACTTTTCCTCAATTGCAGCTCCCTTACATGCTTTAACAAGATTGAACAAGGTGTTTTAATGGGGAGGAAAACAGTAGAAAGCCTTCGACACCTTGAAAGAAAAGATTAGTACAACACCTATACTAGCACTGCCTGATCTTCAGAGACCATTTGAGATCCAAATAGATTCCAGTGACTATGCCATGGGAGCAGTGTTGACACAACATGGTAAACCCATATGTTATCATTCTGAGACATTTAATTTTGCAGTAGTTAACTATCCTACATATGACAAAGAATTGTATGCATTAGTACAGAGTGTGAAGAAGTGGAAACATTACTTAATGGGAAAAGAGACTGTAATACATATTGATCATCAACCACTTCAATATCTACACTCCCAAACTAAATTGCAACAATCAAGACACTATAGATGGATGGGTTTTCTACAACAGTTTCATTTAGTCATCAGATATAAAAAGGGCATACATAATAAATTTGCAGACATGTTATCTAGACCCATTATAAATGCATCTACGATACTTAAGCATAATTCTGTGTTACATGAGAGCTACATTGAACAATATGCTCAAGATATAGATTTCAAAGATGTATATGCAACTTTAAGTCAAGGCAAAAGAGTAGAAGAATTGGACTATCATGTAAAGGACCGACTCTTATACCATTGTGGGAAGTTATGCATTCCACATACTGAAAGAGTAAAGATAATTCGAGAAGCACACACTTCTCTAATATTAGGTCACTTTGGGGTAAGTAAAACAGTTTCACAGCTGCAAAGATTTTGTTATTGGCCAAAAATGAATGAGACAATTTCTAGAATGTAAGAGGGTGTACTATGTGTGCTAAAAGCAAGCCTAGCAACAGAAAACTAGGCTTGTACACTCTCTTACCAGTTCCTTCTCACCCTTGGGAAAGTGTTTCCATGGATTTTGTTGGGGGATTGCCTAAATCTAGGAAAGGTCATGATTATCTGTATGTTTTTGTGGATAGGTTCAGAAAAATGTGTATTTTGATACCTTGTAATAAACATATTACAGTTGAACAAACTGCAAAATTGTTCTTTGAACATGTATGGGTTCATTTTGGATTACCCACTTCCATTGTATATGATCGAGACACCCTATTTGTGGGGAAGTTTTGGTCATGGTCGTGGGAACTAATGGACACCAAACTAAAGAAAAGCACAGCTTTTCATCCACAAACTGATGGCCAGACAGAAGTGGTTAACAGGAGAGTGATCCAGTTACTCAGGGGATATTGCAACAAACATCCTAAGCTTTGGGATGAACATTTGTGTTATGTGCAGCATGCTTACAATAGAGCAAAACAGTATTCTACACAGAGATGTCCTTTTGAGACTTGTTTTGGTTTCACACCAAGGTCTCCTTTGGATTTTTTCTTTGGTAAAGACACCATAGTTGAGGGACAGATTGATGTGGACATGGCAACTAAGTTCATTGAACAGATCCAAGAGATCCACCAGGCAGTACAGGAACAACTGGAAAAGAGCCAAGCCAAATACAAGGCAAGGCATGAAAAGCATTGGATGGAGCATAGTTTCCAAGTTGGTGACCAATTCTGGTTGTATATCAACAAGGACAGGATGCAAGGTGAAGGTAAAAAGCTAAAGTCTATAAGGTATGGACCTTTCAGGATACTTGAGAAGATTGGTGAGAATGCTTTTCGCCTTGATCTACCAGCTTACATGCACATCTACTCAGTCGTGAATGCAAATTGCTTGAGGTTGTTTGAACCTTCATTAATTGAGGATCTCGAAGAGCAGAGCCAATTGCCTTCTATTGATGACCTGCTACCTGAATATCTTAATGAATTGCAGGAAGACACAATGCTGGACAGGAAGGTGAGGACGACGTGCATGGGAGATGTTGAGTACCTCAGAATTGGGCTCAAGGGTTCAAAGCTGAGCAGTGCAAAGTGGATAGAGATTGGACAAGTGAGACAATTGTACCCTCACTTAGTCGATGCTTGAAAACAAAATTTTGGTGGTCCAAAAGCTATTTTAGTGGGAAGGCCATGATCTGAATTGGATCCATGAAGATTATCAAAGTGCCATGACTGTATCAAAACAGGACAAACTTCAAAATTTATGCAAAGAGCGATCAGGAAAACCTCTGGATGGTGGCAGTTTGCAACTAGCAAGGAACGACGAGGACCTCGGCCAAAGCGTGTTGATCGAGGCCCATGGAGACTGTGTAGGAGGAAAAACTAGCACTTGGGAAGCTCGGATCAGGAAGCATCGCTAGGAAAAACCCCTCGAGAAGGAAAAATCCCCAAAGCGCTCGGTCGCATGGAAGCCGGGAAACCATGGGGAAGGCGCTAAGGCAAAAGGCAGGACCTGCGCTCTAAAACCGGCAGTATATTAGGTGAATCCTTGGGTGGTAAGCGGATTTGGAGTAAAACGAGCAATTCCATTTAGCGCCCGACGCATGTCTGGCGGATGAGAGAGAAAACCGCCACTCATCGCGTGCTAATGGTCGAGCAAGTCAACCACGTGAAATGAATGAATGTCGTAGGATCTAGGGGCTCCAGATCTGACAGTGGAGATTGTGCCCAATGGAGGAACCAGATTTGACAAGGGATTAAGCCGCAGCATAGAGAAGTTTGACGTCTGATTTGACCGCTAAGTGGGCAGATGAGTCATTCCACAGTGTAACCGAAACTACCGAACCGTTGAGGAAGAGCTGGCACAGTTCGTGAGAGGACAAGTGGCCACTCCCTGTGAGACGTTGGCAAAGACACAGAGGCAGGGAACTCCAAGCGAACAGCAACAGGCGAACCGAAGGGGTGGAAGAGGAAGCGAGCAGTCATGAGATAGATTGGATTTTAGCCATGAATAGCCAAAGAGCAGAACAAGATAAGAACAAGGAGAGGGAGCATTGTAAGAAAGAAAAAAGACAGTGAGACCGAGATACAGAAAGGACAATAGAGCAATATGAAATAAACAGAGAGCCAAGCTGACCATAGGTAGCATCGAGCAGACAGAAATCTTGAGAGGTTCAAGCAATCCTTGGGAGGATCTATTGGGAATTGAGCACCACATTGGACTCCTCCCATTAAAGACCAGACAGGTCAAGAGTGGGTAAGGAAAAAAGTCTGTGCACTCTAGTGGCTTGGGGAATCCAAGAACCACCCTACCAAACATTCTCTATTTCAGGAGACTCAAATTGAGCTCCTCATTGTAAATCTCTACTTTAAAGACACAATAAAAGAAGGCCACCACTGAAAGCTGGACCGGATATGTATCCCTAGAGAATAGGGTGAACTCCTTATTAATATTTGTGTTCTTGCATTTGCTTACTGTGTTTTCCTTACTATTTTCCATTTTCCAGTGTTTGTGTATTTTGCAATTTGATCGACCGGTTTCCTAAAATAACATAGACACACACCAGCACATGAGTCTGTAATACCTTCATTCAACAATTAATTAACTGAGGTCACTCACGAGTGATTTTGAGATCATGTGTTCTTCTTATGGTTGTGCCATTTCATCTTCCAGAACGTGCTGCACCTTATCCATTATGTTACTTGAGTGCTAATTTTTGCATATAGCCCTTGAGTACCGAAGTAGAAAGTCTTCATGCATCAACTGCTTCTTCTTGTATCGTCCTGCACATTCTACTGAGAATCTACACTCGATTGTAATAATAATTTAGTTTAAAAATATCCTACTTCTATTCACTTAAATCTACCAACGAATAGCTAAATGCAACCATGAGAAGGTTTACCTCAAGTGGGGAGTAGAGCTAGGATTAGGACAATAACTTAGCAGAGAAATAGGTTCCATGGTACCAAAAAGGGGTCAAAATGGGGATTGAATCGACAATAATAAGAACAAAACAGAGGATCAACAGGTGGGATCTCGGTAAAACCCGTAAAATCCACCCATAAAATAGCATTTTATTGTATTTTTTCATATTTTAAAAGGTATATGAGGGTGTAGTTTTATAGGACCCACATATGTATGCAGTTTAGTGTGGGAAGAGTCGCGTATGGATTTTGAAATATTATTTTTTAATATAAGATCAAGTCTGTATGGGAAAAGGGACTTCCCAGGGCCATAAAAGAGCATCAAGTCTACAAGAGTGCTAAATGATGCTATCATAGATTCCCCCTAATATATGAGGTCAAAGGGGGTATATTATGGACAAAATATATTAAGTATAGAGAGAAGAGTCATCTGAAAACCTAGGAGGAGATCACCATATTCCATCCCATTGAATACCCATGGAAGGAGTCAGAAAGAAAACTCATGTCTGAGGTGGGCATACCCATGCTAAGAAGCAATAAAGCATGTCCATTGGTCAAGTATAAAGCAGATCCAGAATGTATACATAAGTGTATAAAAGGAGTTGAAGAATACATAATGGATCATCAGATCATAGCCACGAAGGAACACAAAAAAAATATGTCTCAATATCACATATAGAATAATATCCGATCAATGATGCTAGAAGACTGTATGATCAATCATGATGCATAATTGATCCTCATAAAAGTACCAATTCATATAGGTGTAATTATGGTACTACATAAACTTGGGTGCCAACATATAAAGGTGGAAGGTGTCACTGGAAGAAAACTGAAGGAGTTTTCAAGTGAACCAAGATTTTGACACAATCCCAAGTCTTCACCGATCGCAGATGGTACATTTCTATATTATGGGAATAAATGAGTTGAAGTTGACCATGTGAGAAATCCTTTGAGTACCGATCATTGATGTATGTCATTAACAAACATGAGACAACTCATCAATAATGATAATGGGTGTGAATTTACCCTAGTACAATATCACAAGTGTGAATAAATGTGTTGAAGTCGAACACTTGAAAAAATCTATCAATCAGGAGACATTGATGTATTCTCACCATTGATAGCAAGGGAGTCTACCACTGATGACTAAAAACCCTAAGGTATTGAAAAAATGACTCTAGACCTTGTTCCAAGATTAATGAGTTGGATTTGATGGGAAAAGATCTACTGGAAGAAATGCATTAAGGCATCCCACATCAAGTGTGAGTGTAACCCATAGGCCAATCATTTAGAAGAACTTGGATGAAGAGAGATGAAGTAGCCATTTCGAAGTACGTTTTTGGCATACACAAGATGTGGCTAGCACATGAAAAAAATCCTTTGAACCAACCAATAATGAAAGCTGATACAGAGGTGAGGAATCCCCCAATAGGGTCAAATGGAAACCAAGGTACTGCACAAATCCAAATGTATGATAATGTAAGTTGACGTTCAACACAAGGGAAAGCACTCAGTCAAATACCCATAATATTGATCGATGTTGAGAATAAGGTCACCTATAAATGATGTAAATAGGGTCAAGGCTCAACTTTAGATCTACTCTTAGGGGAATTTGTCAGAGTGAATAAGAGAAGACTTGCTTGTAAGAAGTCAATGGGGACCTTCTTAACTAGCATGAGTGAAGGACCATGTCACTGATGTGATACTAAGAATAACTTGACAAAATGGGTATGGCCGATAGAAATGAGTCAAGAGACACCATAGAATGGCTGACAACAAACTTACTTCCCTTAAACAAAATCATGACTTGATGTGACTTTATGGCAGCATAAGATAAATTTGTATAAGTTTGCAATATAGGAGGCATTAAAAAACTCTCCATATGATTGGAAGAGATAACCAACCAGAGGAGGACTAACTCAAGAACAAGGTTATGGCTTCCTTAAAGCCAAACTAAGTCCCATCCCGATGGAGGAAAGACTCATTTTTAAGTGATTTATTCAAGGGCGATACGACTAACTCTTGTTGCCATCAAATAATGAACAAATTGTCTCGTTCACGCTCCTTTTTGGAATATTTTATTTCTTTATATTTTTTCATATTTAAAAACTGAGAAAGAATAAAAGAATTCTTATAGTATAATGAAAAGAATGAGTATCAAGGGAAAGTGCACTAGTTCTTGGGACTGGAAAAATCCTATGCTCAATGCAAGGTGGCAGATGCTAGTCATTGACACTCAGGGGATGTTCTCTCCGCAGAAAAATGGGTGTCAAATCGCAAAGGTTTATGAATGCATGGTTTGAACTTGCAAAAAGTCATGGTCAAAAGTGGCTTATACACGATGTCCAAATGAAGCCATCTTAAGGCCAAAAAGGGTAGAAGTTGTCAAAATGCAATGCAATAGTACAACTGAACACATGGGAGACTCTACGGTATAAGGCCAGAAAATAGCAAAGAAGAAGAAGAATGAGGCTTCAACGCAAATTCATGGCAGAACTAAAGAGGGCTCGTGAGCCTACACAATACTTGCAGTATGGGCGAAATATGCTAGTGAGGATCTAACTAGGAAGCCCATAAAAGGAAAGGCTCTAACACTATGTTACAATTTTATAAGTCGGTGAGTGAGAGGGGTTAAAACATCGCAACATAATGGGTTCCACCTTATGGCTAAATATCATTGTACGAGGTCAAGATGAATAATGCAACAGAAAAGTGATATGTTTTAACCTATATGCTAGTTTAGAAAATGATACATGGAAAGATAGGTCAGTGATCTTGGAGTCAAAGCAGCGGAAAAATAGGACCAAGTCATGAAAAATATTCGTCACCTTGAAAACATCCTTTCCCAACACTTCAAGCAAAAGGTCAAAAGTTCATAAAAAAGTTAAAAAATGAACTTTAGGAAATTGGGTTTTAAATTTTGGCTATAAAAAAGAGTTTTTGAACTCACCCCATTTCATTTTTACCATCCAAGTCTTGAGAAGAGAGCTCTTGGAGAAAATTTGGGTAAACCGATCCGATCAAATCCACCAATGAATCCAGCAAAAACAAACTCTAGGTAATTCATAACCTTAATCTTGTCCATTTGATTGAAAATTTAGTAGATTAAATTGAATTGTTCAGATATTTTTTTATTTCAAAAACCGATCCGTGTGTACGCGGGTTAGGGGTTTGAAAGATGTGTATGGAAATCCCTATATGTGATTTTACTGAGGGAAAGTCACATATGTATGTGACTTTCTCTTATAAAAATTGCGTATGCGTAGAGTAAGATTAAAAAGACAAATTTCTAATGGATGAAATCCCTCATTTTTCAGGATGTCGATCATTTGGAGGGAGAGAGAGCACAGTGATGTTGATAATGAGGTATTAAATGATCAAGAATCACTGGATGGATTGAAAAATTGTGGATTGCTCAAATTATTCATTATTCCCAACATGAGAACTTGGACTTGATTATTGGAAATGTTGATTCATTACTGAGAGCCAGAGCAGGAACAATTCATTATAAATGACATGCCTTTACAAATTGAAGTAGAGGATATCTACTTCATAATAGGACTTTCCCGGAGGGGAGAAGCAGTAGATCTAAAAGGGAAGGCCCATGGAGGCCTCAATATTGTTGATTACATTGTTGTGTACTGCACACCAGATACTAACAAGGTCGGATCACAAGTCCCAATAAAAGAAATCACAAGCCTTCCCATCAAGATAATCTTATTTACTATTGTCAGGATAGCAGGTTCAACTTCATTACATCAGGCTTGTCAACCATATATGTTTCTGGCAATGGAATGCTTAAAACCAGTATTATATGATTGGTGCACAACGCTCTTAAACAATATGAAAAAATGATTGAAATCAGTAAGTTATGGGAAGGAAAATAATTTCGGCTATGGCACCAGCTTCTGCCCATTTTTCTTTGAGTACGTTCCAGTGCTACCACCAGAGTAGCTACTACTATTAGTAGTCCTAGAGATCCCAGGATCACTAGATCGGCAAATCCGATCAAGCGACTTGGAAAAGGAAAATTCACTTAGGCGGACTTTGATGACGATTTCTTCCACTGGTGGGAGAAACAATTCATGGCCATAGAGGATTACCCTTATGTAGGATTGGACTTCCAAGCAGACCCAGAGCTAGTACTTCTAGAAGGAGATGCATGGGGCAACATTGGTAAGTTTTGATTTTTTAACATATTTTATTTTTTTATTTTTTTAATATAATATCAAGAAATTCAAAATATTTTTTCATGAAACATAAATCTTACAATATTAAATGATCATTATACAGATATTGGACCAGTGAGACCTGATGGTCTACTGAGGCATAAGCATCGTGATAGAGACGCGGAGAGCAACAATTGAGTCTGAGAGAGTGCTCCATATTGTTTAGAGGAACTTGGAGAGTTTGACTCGCTAGGTTCCAATGTTAATGGTAGAGGATCTCCCTAAGGCTATACAATGACGAGTGATTGGAGTACCATGAGAGTGGGTGCGACTCTTCCGACGAGTGGAGAATGCCATCATCTTCCACCGAGATACTCATCTAAGGCAGGGCCCATATACTTAAATTTTAAATGACTGATCTTTTTTATATATGGACATGATCGGGCTTAAGCCCTAATTTTGTAGTACATTTTTCCACATTTTGTAATATTTTGACATACTATATCTATCTATATGCAAAAATTTCATGATGATTTGATCATATATACAAATGGTTTTTTATATTTTGATTTAATGTGATGAATGATTAACATGCAAATCCAATGCTTGGTTAGCTATAGAATCAACAAATGCATTGTCTGATTGTGGAATGTGAATGAAAGTAATAAAAGTGAATGATATTTGTAATAATCTCACTCTCAGGAATTAACAATGTAATAAATGATCCCTTACACAATAAACATTATTTAATTAAGACACAACTAGTTGTGAATCCAAATAAACCACTAATGATTTAATACCATATGATGTTGCTTCAAATAGTAAATAAATAACGACACTATACTCAGCCATATTACTAGAAGTAGGATCGATACATATGCCTCTTGTGACCAACAATTGACCAATGGAAAATGTATTACCCAAGCGACAAAAGCTAAATTCCAAGTATAACTAAACAACGTCATCTGCGAATCCTAAATACACCAAACCTTGTAGATTCAAACTGCTAATTGTAATTTACTAAAACAATATAATTGAATCTACTCCACTCATCAGCAGAAACAATTAAACGATCGTGAAATCACAAAGCATACAAGAGAAAGAATTCAGTCAACACATTACACAATTATTTCCTATGGAAAGCCACAGCTAAAAACCCCTGCTATCTGTATATTTCATTAGTTAGAAAATATGAGAATATTACAATGCTTTGCCCAAGCCCGAGCAACCTCTACACTATCTCTGTCTGTCTCACTACTTCCTAGACAAGCCTAGGAAAATACTTAACCAAATTTTGGCTTGCCCAAGTCCCTATTTCCTTGTTTTGTTTCCTTGGGAATTATTGTTATAGACAAATTTGTGCCTTACAGCAACAAGCATGAATTGTCAATAATCCAAGGGATCCAAAGTTCCCTAAACATGATGTTCCTACCCCTAGAGGAACAAGGTCAGCAAACCAACAGCTCTCAGATCAGTTCTCCACCTGAAAACACTCAAAAACAAGCAATCCTGAAATCAAAGCAGGTGCTCCACTAGGTTTCTGCGCTGAAACTCAGTTGCTCCATGGTGTACCTGCGTTGCAAAGCAAGTGGAACAAAGGCCACCTGCGCTGAGCGAGATGGGACAAGTGGCACACTGAGTCATTGCTCTGGAATCTTCCAAAAATGACACTTGGATCAGGTATTTCGCCTTGTAATGAGTTAGAGGCTCTGTTTCTCCAAGTGGAAGCAAGGTTCTCCAAGTGGACTCAAGAACTGAAGATCAACTAAAGATTAACTGAAGAGAGAGAGGACACAAGGCAGCTACACATCAGTTGCAAGCTGACTCATCCTTTCTCAATTCATCTATATATTGAGCTCTCTCCTATGAGCTCAAGAGGCTGGAATTTTGTGCAAAGTAATGATATGCTGTTGGTTTCACTATAGAACTATTGGGTGATTGTTTGAGAGAGGTGAAGAGGAGAAATTCTTTCTGCTGGGAGGTGTTGCTGGGTTGGAGCCTTCAATGGTTGTAATACTCTCAGAACCTTTACTTCTTCATTAATAAAAGCTATTGAGGTTCTTCTATGTGCTCTTGTTTCAATGATATATTGTGATGATTGCATGTTTGGTTTACACTAATCCATGAACCAGTTATGATTGCATGCCTCTTGTAGTTTCCTTCTTTGTTATTTTGCAGGATCTCATTGTAGCTGGGCAAGCAAAAGAACAAGGAGCTAGGAGCAAGCGGCCAAAGAGAAGAGTTTGGATTCGACATTAAGCGCAAGGCAACGGTTAGTGCTTTTCTCCATTCTCTTTTGCTTTCATAAAGAAGTAAACCTTAAGTAGTTTGTTTTACAGTTGTTGCTAAGGAACTATCACCCTTAGAGTGGGATAGGGTCATCCGAGTCGGATACTTTTCCCTACAACAAACTGGCGACTCCGCTGGGGATCGTATCCATTTGATTGTGTTTGTAGTATTTTTCTATTCATTTCCTGAACAAGAGAGTACCAAATCGAAAAGCTTTTGACTATATCAAAAGCGAAGTAGAGGGTAGCTACTCTGGCTCATTTCTGAGCAAGTTCATGATTTGAAGAGCTGATCTACAAGGATCCTTGTAAGCTCTTAGTGATAGCTTTTTACCTTCCTAATCATCCCTTTGAGTGTGCTTGACTGATTGCTTCTGATTTGAGCAAAAACTGTGCATTTTTGAGAAAATTATGACCCGGAAACTGTGAAAACGCAACTTTCGTTTTCCAAAGCAGGTAGTACATAGGCTACCTGCTTTGCAACGCAGGTCCCGAAGGGGCTACCTGCGCTGAGAGCCAAACTGGCTGTGCAGCACCTGCGTTGGCCCAATTTTGCCTAGTGCTGTTGGGGTTTCCTCCTTTTCTCTTGCCTGTTTTCACTATTGATTTGGCTGCCAGTTACCAGTCTTGCACCTGTTCTGAAACCAATATTACTTGCCATTATTCTGCCTCTGTTATATAACGAAATTGTACTTGTTCTTTGTATTTCTTACTCATTTACAATTTTCCATAACGAAGAGTAAACTAGTCTTGCTTTTGGCCTCTTAGATCTGAACCTGTGTTAGGCATTTTGCTGGTCTAAAGAGTTAGCTTGTTTGCTGTCCATAGCTGATTAGTCATTTACTTTCGCCATTATGGTTTGATTTCATGCATTTCCAGTGATTAAGCAAGTGAATCTTAAGGTGTCTTTTGATTTTGGACAAGCTTGTTTACTTTCGCTTTAAATCGAAATCAAAGTTATATAACAACTTTCTTTTTGTAACCCATCCACATTAAGAAAGGGAAAAGAAAATACATGCATTGTGCATTTTGCATTTGACTGTTTGCTTGACGATTTAGGAAAAATTTGCATTTAGTGTGTGCTCTATGATCTGTGTGAAAAGATTTTCCTTTCTTTTCCCTCAGTAGTTAAGATTTTCAAAGTTGAAAGATTTTCAAAGTTTGCTTCTCATCTTAGACTGCATTCAGGAATTTGTTACATACATCTCGTGGTGATCCTTAAAGGCAAACTGCTAAGCAAGATCAACATTAAAATAAATCCAATTTACATAACAACGCTTTGTAACATAACGCAAACAAATAGAGGTCTAGGTAGAGACGTGTTCCGGCGTCGTTAAACATAGTGACTGTCGATCTCTACGAAGGTGGGTGATTCCTCCTGAGAGTCGGTGGCACTAATACGGACTTGTGCTCCCACGTACCGTCGCGTATATATTGGGAGACCCCTATAGGCAATTATCCTTTATCCATAGGAAGCCGTGTCGGCCGCCCTACTGAACGCGATGCAGTGAACACAGCATTCACGAAGATCGACCACCCGTACCGTAAAACGTATTCTGTGGTTTCGCGAAAAGTTTGGCACACCCTCTGCCTAGAACTCCAGAGAAGTTTCTTTTGGCCTTTTTCAAACTCTATAACTGAAAAAGTCCATCCGAGCATTTGTCACTTCGGGCTCGTTAATACATCGAAGGAGACTAGAGTCATCTTTAGCTTTTTCTCGACTCTTAAAACATGAAAAAGCAAGTTTGTGTCTAAAAGCGTCGTTAATAAAATTTATTTTAAAACGGAACATAATCACCTGTTATTCCCACGTTGATCTTTCAGTTGAAAAGTATGGAGCCCACCAACCAAGGAAGTAACCTTGGTGGAAGTCCAAATCCCTTCTCCTCTTGGGGAGATGTTGGTGCGCCTCATATGGCCACATTGTCACTTCCAGGATTGACAATTGGCCTACCTGTATGGCTCTTTTCAACTAATGTAGTTCAAATCGCCACAAATCTTGAGCAGTCGAATCAACAGTCAGACCAGTCTAGAGCTGCCCACCAGCCTTCCACTTCTTACATTTCTTCCTCTGATCCTTCATCTTCACAAGGTAGAGCCGGAAAAAGTCAGCCTCCCATGGAGAAGAAGGAAAAGAAGAAGAAAGAAAAGAAGCAGAAGGGGCCTATGGCGAAGGCGACTGGGGGCAAGCAAAAGGCATCTGACAAAAATCCACACACTGCACCGACCGGGCCTAAATCGCCATGTGTCATTTGCAAAGGGACCCACTTCCATCATGATTGTCCTTGTATTCCCCGGATACTAAGGGACTGGTCCCCCAGGTTGCACAATCCGGTAGCATCAACCTCTGGTAGTCATGTTGATTGCAATCCGTCAACTAGCGAGAGTGAAGGACGAAAAGGGAGACCAAGATCACCCTGTATGTTGTGTGAAGGCGATCACGCCATCCACCGATGTCCATTCTTAGATGAGGCGAAAAGAGTTTTGGAAGATCGTCCGGTATCACCGTTACGACTTCCCCCTGGATACCAAAAACTCGTGCCTAATCCCTCGATAGTTGAAAATCCAGCTGGCCCGCTCAAGTGGTCAGCTGAAGTGTCGGTCATTGAGAATGAACCAACCGAATCCAGACCAGACGAAAGTCTAAAGGTCGAAACGGCAGTTGACCCGGTTCTTCCTTCGGAGGTTTCATCCTCAAATGACACCGTCGTTGAAGATTCATCTTCAAATGACACCCTCACTGAAGAGAATAAGGATGACACCGTCCAGATTCTTTTCATCAACACAGACTCTGATGAGCATCAGGGCAATGCGCCCATTCCTTTATCGCAGGAAGGAACATCGTCAGGGTCGTATCCGGCCGTGTATTCGGTCCCACCACCAAGCAACCTGGTTGTATCCTTTGATTGGAATCAACTAGGCAGACCCCGGTTACCAGCCAATATACCATTCATAATCATTGTCCAAATCTATAGAATGGTAATGGCTGGAACCATCATTGATGAAGGGGCATCTGTGAGTATCCTTTCCTCTATTGCTTGGAAAGCACTGGGTTCCCCGGCGCTTTTACCTGAGATGAGAAATCTATCAGGTTTTGATAAAGGAACCAGTCGCCCATTAGGGATTCTCCCCAATGTTCCCATTACATTGAAGGGGAAGACAGTTCATATGAACGTCATGGTCGTCCAGGGACCCTTGGTTTATAACCTACTCCTTGGACGAGACTATATATATTGCATGGAGGCAATAGTGTCCACGCTCTTTAGAGTCATGTGTTTTCCGCACGAAGGAAGAATGGTCAAGCTCGTAGACCAACTTTCATTTCCAGGATCACGCATCGCAAATAGTCAAATACCATCCCTAAACGGATTATTCACTCAAGAAATGCCTCCACCCCCGGTTCTACTTCCCGATGAATGCGAGTGATTCGGAAAGATATAACTGGGACCCAGGGGGCATGCACCCTGGCCTGCCTTGGGCAGAGGAAACCTTGGGTATAAAGTTGATTTCCGCAGAAGAATATGACTAGTCTGTACCCCGTCCGAAAGAAGGAAGAGAGCGTTGTTCTAGAATAAGATTCTTTTGTCAAAGTTATGTGAGCGAAAAGATCGTCTCCCTTTGTCTAAAAAAGTAGGCTCTCCTAAGGAGGAGATCCATTTGTGGCAGCAAGTAGCCACCATCTTTGAATGTCAAGCCTCACCCATTAAAACAAAATGTTTTGAAGGATAAGTAGGGGCAGTCTTCAAAGAAAGAGATGAAATTGCTGCAACAAGTAGTCACCATCCTTAGCAACCTAATGATAGACACCGCCGAAAAGAGAGTTTGCGGCAGCAAGCAAAACCATTTTTCGGATAATAAGTAAGAGGCAGCGCCTCGAAATTATACTTTATACCTGGGGGCATGCAAACCTTTTGGAGTGCAAGCATGGGACGACTATTTATTTTTTAAATTTTTAGGTCCTCCCTTTAAACCTGTAGGTCTAACCCGTTAAACTCGTAGGATTAGTCGTTTCCAGCTTGCATAAAGAAAGGATGTGGGGCAAAAGTTAAAACTTGCCAAATTGGAGTAACTAGTGAGGTATAGCTCCTTAAATATGACTACCTCACCTGAGGCGTTTCTTGTATTATGACTGGTATATTCGAGCAGTTTTAGCACATAGTTCATGCTCGTTAAAAAATAAACGCAAGATCCGAGCAGTTTTAGCGCATAGTTCATGCTCGTTTAAAAATAAACATAAGTTGTGAGCAATCTTCCCCTAGAGTTCAAGCTCACCCAGAAAAAATGAATCGGTAAATAACCTTGGTAAATGTAACCTTTGACAGCCATATTAAAGCCCTTGGTCGTGTTCTTGCAGTCTCACCTCCATCCGTTCATTTGGCCAATCGTTCATCTCCATATGTTTGTTTACCCATTTTGAGGAACAGCTGCGAAGAGTGATTTCACTAAGCCATCCTTGTGACACTGCCGTGATTGGAATATTCCAACCTGTACCTGGAATCTGCTGCTGCCCTGTTAATCACTCGTTCCTCGAAAGACGAGTCGTCTTTAAGCTCTTTTCACTGACTCGTAAAATATGAAAAGATTGCCGAGTTTTGGCCTTCCAGCTTGTTAAAGCGACCGGAAGAGCTATCCCTCCTCTAGATTTTAATCTTTTTGGACCTGAGGGATTATTGCACAAAAAGATCGAGCGCTTGTTTTGTTCGGCTCGTTAAAGCAATCGAAAATTCATCCCTTCTGTATTGTTTTATACTTTTTCGGACTTAAGGGATTAGAAGACGAAAAAGGAATTTTGGAGTTAACTTTCCGTACCTTTTCAGACTCTCTAAAAATGAAAAGGACCGAGTTTTCTTTGTCGTTAGACTCGTTAAAATGATTAAATAGCGACAAACTTGTCTTTAGACGAGAACGAGTTTCCCTATCGCTTGCCCGAAGGGCAGGTTATAGAACAAGCATATGTTATCCTCCTCAAGCTTGACAAAAATAAAGAGGTACTGGTCAGCAATGACTGGGGAAAAATTGGGAGAACCTCACACCATTAATGGTAGCAAGTCGCTCTTGAACATGACACTTTGTCCTCCGTATCACATCGGGTTGGGTTGTTTCATTCACCGGTCTCATAACCATGGTCCTCGCCACACCATCCACAATTGGGGTAATGCTACCAATCCATTACATCAGTGTCGTTATATGTTCAAGAGATGTGGTTCTGCAAAGAGTCAACCGTGTCCCATCCACTGCCGTACATTATCCTTCATCCACTTCATGACCGCCACCTGAATCATACATCACAGTTTGTTTTCACCTCATCACAATCACTAGCTCCGTTCCGTGTCACTGATGTGGGATTCATTAAGGCCCTCCTTTGACGGATCGCTCCTTGTCGACATCAGCTCATTATCCAAGGAGTTGATCTAGGAACAACCCCTTCAGTACTTTGAAGCTTGCATGCCTCAATGGCAAGTTTCTCACTTCCGGCGACAGGTATACATCAATGACCTTCGACCAGAGGATTTTGCATGGTGGTCGACACCAAGTCCTTTATTCCCACCATGTGAATTGTACTGTTGTACCTTGAGGGTCATCATCCTTATCGGTGATTCCTCTCGCGCTTGTTAACGGTTTACATCATTGGCCGGTAATCAAGCGATGTCTTTCCATGTTCGACTTCGAGAAATTCTCACATTGATTGAAGACCCCGGATCTAGTTTCATCCATCCGGGCTGCGATATATATTCAGGATATAAAGACATTTGATATGCACATCATTGCAGCAGATGATCATCCTTCTCAAAGGATGATAATTTCAGCAGAGAATTATCAGTCTACAATCAGACGATCGTCTGTTCTATGTACCAAAATGTATTTATAAAGCTGAGCATGGGAATGCCCGCCTCAGCTAGATCATGAAAATGTATGAAAAATAATGTATCGTATTGTATCTTATTACAGGACACTTCTCAGCAGATTGAATGAACTTCGGATCCTCTCAATAAAGCATTTCACCCGATAAACGACCTCATACTTTAGGGGGCATCTGTTATAGACAAATTTGTGCCTTACAGCAACAAGCATGAATTGTCAATAATCCAAGGGATCCAAAGTTCCCTAAACATGATGTTCCTACCCCTAGAGGAACAAGGTCAGCAAACCAACAGCTCTCAGATCAGTTCTCCACCTGAAAACACTCAAAAACAAGCAATCCTGAAATCAAAGCAGGTGCTCCACTAGGTTTCTGCGCTGAAACTCAGTTGCTCCATGGTGTACCGGCGTTGCAAAGCAAGTGGAACAAAGGCCACCTGCGCTGAGCGAGATGGGACAAGTGGCACACTGAGTCATTGCTCTGGAATCTTCCAAAAATGACACTTGGATCAGGTATTTCGCCTTGTAATGAGTCAGAGGCTCTGTTTCTCCAAGTGGAAGCAAGGTTCTCCAAGTGGACTCAAGAACTGAAGATCAACTAAAGATTAACTGAAGAGAGAGAGGACACAAGGCAGCTACACATCAGTTGCAAGCTGACTCATCCTTTCTCAATTCATCTATATATTGAGCTCTCTCCTATGAGCTCAAGAGGCTGGAATTTTGTGCAAAGTAATGATATGCTGTTGGTTTCACTATAGAACTATTGGGTGATTGTTTGAGAGAGGTGAAGAGGAGAAATTCTTTCTGCTGGGAGGTGTTGCTGGGTTGGAGCCTTCAATGGTTGTAATACTCTCAGAACCTTTACTTCTTCATTAATAAAAGCTATTGAGGTTCTTCTATGTGCTCTTGTTTCAATGATATATTGTGATGATTGCATGTTTGGTTTACACTAATCCATGAACCAGTTATGATTGCATGCCTCTTGTAGTTTCCTTCTTTGTTATTTTGCAGGATCTCATTGTAGCTGGGCAAGCAAAAGAACAAGGAGCTAGGAGCAAGCGGCCAAAGAGAAGAGTTTGGATTCGACATTAAGCGCAAGGCAACGGTTAGTGCTTTTCTCCATTCTCTTTTTCTTTCATAAAGAAGTAAACCTTAAGTAGTTTGTTTTACAGTTGTTGCTAAGGAACTATCACCCTTAGAGTGGGATAGGGTCATCCGAGTCGGATACTTTTCCCTACAACAATTATCCCCTTATTAATTACGAAAATTCCTCAATATGAATTTTGCAATCCTCATAGGCCTTCCTCTGACTGCACGTATCACCTGTATAATTCAGATGATTATACAACTAATAGTACACTTCCCTTGAACTCCAATATCAACAAGGTAACTCTTATATTTGACATGCATGAGTTACTTATGAGTGAATCATCAGTGAACTAACTGAACACATGAAGCAACACCCCACTGTCTAACCTCCTACTAGTTCCTCCATGAGTTGGGACTAGTTTAACTGACTTTAACTCAATTAAACTGAATTAATTGATTACAAAACAAAATAAACTCAACCAGGGCTCCTATAATGTAGGAGACACTCTACATGGCTCAATTTAGACCCTCAACTTGAATTAACTGATCCAATTAAGTCAAATTAAATTAGTTAACTTGTACAAGTTTTATTGTGATGTGGAATTACAATTTTATTCCTAATTTAATTCAAGGACAAAATTAAATCAGGTTTTTCTTATTTCATTTTCAACACTCCCTCTCAAAAAGAAAGGGATTATCAGATACCCCAAACCTGCCTCTATGGAACTTGAATTTTCCTCTTGACAATGCCTTAGTGAAGATGTATGCATCATATTCCTCTATATGAATGTACTCCAGCAACATGATTCTCCTCTGCACACAATCTCATAGATGGTGATATCAGATTTCGATATGCTTGGACCGATCATGAAAGACTAGATTCTCAAAGAGATTGATACAAATATGATTGTCATAGTAAATCATGGTAGGATCCATCTGCTGACCAAATAACCCAACAAGGAGCTTCCTCATTTAGATAACCTCACAAGCTACTTGACTAGTAGCCATGTACTATGATTTGTAAAACTGCGTGAAAATGATTTGTGCTTATTGTTGTACCAAGAAATTGTTGCTGACCCAATATTGAAGATTCCCCCTCATGTGATCTTCCTATAGGATGAAATCCCTATCCAATCTATATATGTGAATCCTTGAAGCTTCACTCCCTCTGTCTGTATGTACCAAATACCAAATTGAGTGGTGCCTCTGAGGTATATCAACACATGTTTAGTTGCCTTCCAATAGGGTTTGGTTGGCTTAACCATTTCTTGACTAAAATGGCTAACCTCAAAACACATGGACAGTCGTGTGTTCACCAAGTACATAAGTGAACCCACAAGCTGCCTGTAAATAGTAGCCTCCACTACTTCACCTAAAGTAGCATCTTCTTTCCTCTAATTTCTTGCTAGAGGAGTCTCCATGGGTTTGTTGCTCTCCATGTGGAACTTTTTCAGTATCTCGTTGGCATGCTTTCCCTGAGAGAAAACAGTTCCTTATCTCATTTCCATACTTCCATACCAAGGAAATAATGCATGAGCCCCAGGTCCTTCATCTCAAATTCTCTTGCAAGATCCTCTTTGAAATATTTGACCAGATTCTCATCATCTGTTAGAATTAAATCATTGACATATAATATTATAATTAATAATTTGCCTTCAACCACAATATGGTAAAGGTTTGCATCCACTTCAATTTTGGTGAATCCCAACCTAGTGAAATAGTTGTCAATCCTGATATACCAAGCATGGGGTGCTTATTTCAATCCATACAATGCTCTCTTTAGTCTGCACACATGTGACTCTCTATTGAATGTCTCAAATCATTTAAGTTTCTCAATGTAAACCTCTTCCTCAATCACTCCGTTGATGAAGGTTGTCTTCGCATCCATTTGATGTATCTTCCATCCCATCTACACTGAAAGTGCTAGAATATATATGATTGAAGAGTACCTTGCTACTGGAGAAAAGGTCTCTTCATAATCAATTCCCCCCACTTGAGAGAACCCTCTGCCCACAAATATGGCCTTGTGTTTCTCGACACTCCCATCTACTACTTGATTTACCTTGTAAATCCATATGGAACTCACCACTGAATTGACTTCTAGTCTTGGTACCACTTCCCAAACATTGTTTCTGATAATGGAGTCATACTCCTCTACCATGGCATCAACCCATATTGGTTTCTATACTACTTACTCGAATGAGGATGGCTCAATCTCTACACTCTCGCTCATAAGAGCCATGTAGCCAATGTACCAATCTAGTGACCTCATCTGTCTACACTGTGATGTTGGTGCTCCCACATTATATCTAGCATTATGCATTAATCTATCAGCTTCTCTAGTGCACTTCCTTCCATCTCTGGAAGTCTTTGCATGAGTGGGTGCTTCCACTCTTTTCTCCTTTGCATGTGGCTACTCCACATCATACTGAGGTTCTTCCTTTGGAGATAAAAGCTCCTCATTTGCATGTAACTGAATCTCCCTCTCAAGGGAACATCTCATGGCCTTCTCTTCATCAAACTTCACATCCCTACGAACAACTGTCATCCTGTGAGATGGAAGGTACACCCGATAGTTTTGATGTGTATCATTGTACGCCACAAATATTCCCAACTCAATTGTTGGCTCTATATTTTTCCTTGCATCCTTAGTAACATGACAATAAATTGATGAACTAAAGATCCTGAAGTGTGCCACATCTGTTTTCTTTCCTGAAAAAGCTTCTTTTGGTGTACTCATCCTTAGAATCTGATGAGGGCTCCTATTATGCACATATACAGTTGTGTGGCAAGCCTCAACCCACAAGTGCATTGGTAGGCCCTGATCATGTAACATTTCCCATGCAGCTCCCAAAATACTTTTGTTCTTCCTTTCATCCACCCCATTCTGTTATGGGTTATAGGGTGCTATTAACTCCCATCAAATGCCTTCTAGTGCAAAAAATTTCTTGAATTCATTCGACACATATTCTCCACAGTTATCCCTCCTAAGAGCCTTCACTTTCCTGCCAATGTCTTTCTCAACAAGTGCCTTAAATTGAAAAAAATAGAGAACGTCTATTCTTTCTTCTGCATGAATAAAATCTAGCACTTACATGAGAAATCATCTATGAATATTACATAATACTTGTGCTTGGCCATGGAGGCTGTCGAGAATGGTCCAAACATATTTGAGTGAACTCATTCAAGGATTGCTTGCACTCAACTGTCCTTATAATGAAAGGTGGCTTTGGTGTACTTCCCCAATGTACACCCTTTTTATGTATCTATCTGCTCTAGTGCACCCTTGGGAAGTCCTGTAGAAATTCATTGCTTGATATTCAAAGCTCCATGTTGAATATGGCCCAATCTTCTATGCCATAATTAAAACACTAATGTCTCATATTTTCACCTTCTCTGCTTTTGTGCTCAATGTTCTACAATATTCTACCTCCAATTTGTAGAGGTTCTTCACCTAAACACCGGTCCACTTCACGTGTCCTAAGGCTATGTGATGAGTGAAATCCTTTCCTCTTATAAATCTCACATCGTAGCCATGGTCCTCCAACATAGTAACTAAAAATAAATTCTTCTTCAGACTCAGAATATACATGACATCTTTTAATGTGAGAGGAGAGCCTGACTCCCTCTGAAAAAGTAATAGTACCGGTGTCGGTCGCGCTATGCCTTCCATCGTATCCCATTTCGACGTGCATCTGGAGGTCCTTTTCCTCTACGTCACTGAACAATTCTTTATTGTCATTCATATGGAATGAGGCTCCAATATCCAGATGCCACACACCACCCATCACCGATGTCACCATGCAGGAAATTAGGGTGAAATCCAACTCAAATTGTGAAGCAAGAGCTTCACCTATCGTTCCTACTGAGGGATTCTTTCCAACCTTTTTGTACAAACACTTCATTGCATAGTGTCCTACCTCATGACAGTGAAACATTTAATCTTCAACAAGTCCTTCTTCTTTCCACCCTGACTGGAATCTCCTTTGGATTGGAATTTCTTTCCTTTCCCTTTCTTCTTATTTTCAGCTAAGGCAGAGTTCTCCTTATCATCATGCTTGGATGAGGTTCAGTCTCTAGTGCTCTGCCTTATCTCTTCTTGCACCAAGTCAGACCACAAACACTCCCACTTTAGTATATTCTCCCTCCAATTTACCGAATCCTAGTAGTTGTGCCAGCTCTTGGGAAGACCTAGAAGTGCTAGGCTAATCATATCATCTTTAGCAACTATAATACCGACACTCCCAATCTCATCCCGACATTGGGTGAACCTTCTCAAGTATTATGGTATTGTGTCGCCCTTCTCCATCTTGATCTTTCGAAGCTTATCCTTCAGTGCCAACTTCCTGTCATCATTGTTGTTCTAAAACAAGTCGATCAAGGCTTGCCACATTGCATATGGTGTATCCTTCCCGTGGAGGTTCAAGACAATATGATCTTGAACTCATTCTAGTATGATCCTTCTTGCCTTTGCAAGACATTTTCTCCACTCCGCTAGATTTTGAGCATCTATTTATGGAGGCTTAGGAATATATTTTCTATCAATTCCTTCAACCCGTTTTCTTCCAACACTTCCTCCATCCTGTCCTTCCAAGCAATATAGTTCGAACTACCCTCAAGGGCATATTTAAGTCTCAATATGTAGAATGACATCCTACTAGCTCTGAGGAATGATAATGCGAATTTGATTTCACCTGCAAAAGAAAAACTCATATTCTCCTCTTATAGAGTGATTTCTTCTCTGATACCATGTAGAAATTCCTTATAGATTAAAACTGTTAATTGTAATTTACTAAAACAATAGACTTGAATCTACTCTACTCATCAACAGAAATAATTAAACAGTCGTGGAATCACGAAACATACAAGAGAAAGAATTCAATCAATGCGTTACACAATGATTTCCTAGAGAAAGCCACAACTAAAAGCCCCTGCTATCTGTATATTGCATTAGTCATAAAATATGAGAAGATTACAATGCTTTTATCAAGCTTGAGCAACCTATGCACTATCTCTATATGTCTCACTGCCTCCTAAATAAGTCTAGGCCAATACTTAACCAAATTTTGGCTTGCTCAAGTCCCTATTTCCTTGCGTTGTTTCCTTGGGAATTAACCCCTATTAGTTAGGGAAATTCCTCAATATGAATTGCGAAATTTTCATAGGCCTTCCTCTGATGGCATGCACCACCTGTACAATTCAGATGATTATATAACTGATAGTACACTGCCCTTTAACTCCAATATCAACTAGGAAACTCTTAGATCTGCAATTCATGAGTTATTTATGAGTGAATCATCTGTTAACTGGTTGAACACGTGAAGCAACACCCCACTCTCTGACCTCCTACTAGTTCCTCCATGAATTGGAACTAGTTTAATTGACTTTAACTCAGTTAAACTAAATTAATTAATTACAACTCAAAATAAACTTAACTAGGGCTCCTATAATGTAGAATACACTCTACATGACTCTAGTTAGTCCGTCAACTCAAATTAACTAAGTCAACTAAGTCAAATTCACTTACTTAACTTGTACAATTTGTCTTGTGACGTGGAATTACAATTTTATTTCTAATTTAATTCAAGGAATAATTAAATTAAGATTTTCTTGTTGCATTTTCTACAATATGTTACTAAAACTCTTATATGTGTTTCCAGAAGAATTGTCTAGATTAATTTTTAAGAAAGAGTTTCATTTCATGATTGAACTCAAATCAAGAACATAACCTATAACAAATAATCCTTATTGTATTAGAACCCTAGATTTGTAAGAATTGGAGATGAAACTCCATAAAATCTTGTATTTTGGATGTATTCATCCAAGCATGTAATGAAGGAGAATCCTAGTGGATATTTGTAAATAAGTATTGGGCGCGGGATCCCCCAAGGGAAGTTTTCGGGCTTAGAGCCCTGATTTTGGTCAAAAATTGTAACTCCAATGTAGAGACTCCGCATTTTTTTGGCGCAGAGCCCATAGCTTGTAAAAGATTCATAGGGTTGTCCACCCTCAATTTTGTAATGTAATGTCGGCTGTAGAGACCTACCCATGGCCCGTGGACCATGGGATTGTATAAATAGAGCGAGGCTCTAAGTAGTTAAGACATCATGGGAGGATAATCTAATCTAACATGTACTAGAAGTATAGTGGAGGAATGGAAGTGTAAAACCTAGTTTGGGTCATGGAGTAGGAGAAGGCTTTGCAGCTGAGTGCACAGAGGCCCAGTAGTCCGTAGCTGAGTGCGCGGACTACTGCAGCTGAGCGCACAGGGCGAGTCGAGTTTGTAATAGTTGGAAGTATTAATAAAGATAAGTTTCATATCAATTATGTGTATTTATTTCCTGTTTTATGCATTGAATATATTGGGTATAAATTTCACTTCTATTATTTATATGATGTGTGAATATATATGATTATATTAATTAAGTGAATACAAGATAGAATATATGTTTACGTGAAGTTGACTAACATCTGTAAGAATATAAGTAAGATTCGCAGTGTCGTTTGGGGAAATAGTGCAGTTCGCTGCCATAGCAGCGCAAAAGCATCTCAGCCCCTGGTTAGGGCTGCGCGAAAGGTGATTATAATAGATCGCAGGGGTATTGAAGGTTAGAAGAGTGCACAAAGTAACTTGCGCAAATATAGGTACAGTTGGACTAAATCGACACCATAGACATCTCAAGGGTGCGGAAACTTGGTTCCAGCATCCCCCCATACTACTTCAAATGAGACTTCAGTCCGCGATCCGTGGGCTGATGCCGAAAGGGCCAGTAGTGTAGGGATTTGTTTGGCTAAATAACTCCGAACCTGGGTCAGGCCCCCCACAAGCCAACAAATGGTTCCTTTGCTGGGAGTAGAATCTGCATACATATGTTTGACATCGTATCATTAGAATCCAACTAAGAAGGAAATTGAAGGCTGGTTGGACAAGAGAATTCACGAGTTTGCAACACAGGGGAACAGGAACCCGTGACTGTCAAAAGAAGAGTGGTTGGACTACTACCTGTACACGGAGATCCACGAAATCTTCTTTGCATCCTTCCCTACTAAGCTATACTAGTGGATCACGAAGCTAGTAGATAGCCAAGGGAGGTGGAAACGTGACGATCTTACTGTGTGGATCCTAGAGTTAGTGCGAAGGTTGGAAGCATTAGAGGATAAGATCACGCATGTCGTTGATCATTAGCTCAATCTTATTATAGGAGGATTCATTACTGAGTTCGCGGTTGACACCTTGGTTAGCTACAGTGAGGCAAAGTGACGCTTTCTCAAAGAACCATGAGGTAAGTACGTAAAGTCTTTGAATACTTGGATTAAAATTCTATTGCGCGAAAAGAGGGTTATGCAATTACCTTGATGTTCAAGGCTACACGAAGTGGAAAAGATTACAGGAACGAAGGAAATAAGGAACCAGATACTAGCCCCTTGATTTCATCTCCACAAGGGGACGAGGAAGAGCTCACGAAGGTCTCACCGCGAAGTGCGATCCATCTGATAAGGCAAAGAATTCCGCGAATACCACCTCCACCCACACCAGCCTCCAGCTTCACCTCCATCACCTCCATATTCACTCGTACCACCTCCACCACCACCTTGATTCAATATAGCAAGCATAGTGAAGTTTCATGTGTTCAAGGGTTTGGGAAATGAGGATTTAGACCGATTCCGGTTCATGGTAAGGGCTATATGGGAAGCGCAAGGAGTTACAAATGATAATATAAAGAAAGCGACACTAGTTAACGCCCTGCGGGACCACACGCTGACTTGGTATATTAAGCACTCCAATGATAATCCAAATGCGGGGATCGCGGATATCCAAGCAGCTCTTTACAGAGAATTTAGCAGGCCAAAGTCTGAAGCACAGTCGATCATTGGATTCAAAGAGATCACGATGCTACCAGGCGATACTCCTTGGGAGCTAGATCAGAGGTTGAAATGTACTATTCGCAAATCTAATATGAATCTGACGGATGGACAACATTGCGAGTGGTTTGTAGCTTCGCTAATGCCACATTTAAGGAGTGTGCTATCGCAGCAGAAGATAATGACTCACGCAGAGGCCTTAGAGATTGCTATGAGGCTACATGAGACCACGATGCAGGATCCTAACTGAGGAGTGCAACAGATCCACACGCAGCTGAAGAATGTATGCCTTGAGATGCAGAGTCTGAAACAGGACATGAAAACTCGACCAGAAGTGCGCGAAGAGGTATTGTGCGTAAAATTCAAGGGTCAAGGTCATGACAAGGACCACTACCTGATTTTTGCAAATTACCTCGCAGGAGGAGGACCGATGCCCTTAAGACCAGAAGCGCAAGCAGGACCTAGCGCAGCACCTACTTTGTGGTGTGTGATTTTTCAAATAGCAGGAAAGTAATTGTTCTGCAACTTTTGTAGGTTAGTGGGACACGATGAGCGCACTGGTAGAAGCTATGAGTTAATGATGGATAGAACCCACACCTACAAAGTTCAGGTTGAAACATGTCCCCTTGATCAAAATGCAGGAATGGTGTGAACAAGATTTCAGCGGCGCGGACAAGGCCGAGGCGAAGGAGGACTTGGAAGAGTTCGCGGACAGTTGATATGCTACAACTGCGGAGGGCCAGGACATTATGCCCACGATTGCACAAATTCAATGTGCCCGTCGTGTTTGTATTGCAAATTGTTTGATCATGGATAGAAGATTTTCCTATACTGATAACTAGGATACGGGAAAAAGGAGCGCTACCACCTCCCCCGACTCAGAGACTACAGATGATGAGGTCTGAGCCGCGCAAGGAAGATCCAAATGTGAACATTATGCTCTGAAGTGGAATCACGACGGGAGATGACAAAGGCAAACAATCAGAAGATAGTACTTGGGCTCACAAAGCTCCGGTGAAGGAAGCAGAGTTTGATTTGGAGTGCACTCAGGAAACCGTCATGGAAGCCAAGAAGAGCTTCACTGATGCCTCCACTTCCGGAAGAAAATATAAACCAGAGCCGGAGATGGACCCATCTATGCTCACAACATTCCTGGAAACATGTATGAAGCTACTGTGTGATAGTAAGGCAGTAAAAGGGTTACATGAACTCATTAACAGATGCACTGGAACCACTCTAGGAGAACCGTGCGTAGTCAGGAAGATTAGAAAACATAAGACAAGAATGGGAAGAGAAATGAGATTGACCACACAGATCAGAGAATATGAGATGGATCAAGTCATCCTAGATTTAGGATCGGATGCGAATGTTCTGCTGAAACAAACATGGGAGAAAATGGGGCGACCTACGCTATAGTGGTCTCCAATTCAACTAAGAATGGTGAACCAACATAAAATAATACCCATGGGGCGATTGCGGGGAATAACCATGATATTGAGGGAGCGAGCGCGCTGAAAGACTTTGAAGTGATAGAGATTGTGATGACAGCAATCCTTACCCCGCGCTCTTAGGAATTGATTGGGCCACTGACATGAACAGGGTGATCAATTTGAAAAAGCGAAAAATGATTTTTTGTTATGAAACCAGCTCACAAAAAGATAGTAAAGAAAGATCAATGCCTTAGAATTCAGCCTCTTCGAGGGGGCAACCTCCTTTACATTACACAAATGAAAAATTCTTGGATGATACAATTGACAATACCTCCTTTCTATATATAGGGGTCTAAAGGGTCATAATACAATCAAAACCGACATAATAATAATAATAATGTAAGGGCACAACAATAACAATAGTGGGCTTCTATGGGGAACAATAACAAGAATATGGGGACTACATGGGCACAACAATATAAAAAGGGGGTTACACTAATAAAAATGAGGGGTTACACTAGTATTATAGGGACCTAACATGCCCCTCTCCTTCAAAAATTGTTGTCCTCAACGATTGAGTAGTTCTGGATGCTTCTGTATAAAATTCTCATCCTCCCATGTGGAATCTTCAGCGAGTAAGTTGTTCCACTTGATGAGATACTCTAAAATTGATCAATTTCGTAGCTGTCAAGTTCTTTCTTCTGTGAATGCTTCAAGCTCCAATATGATATTTCCTTCCTCGTCAAGTTCCGACGATATTGTTTGAACTGAGAGCTTGTCACCTATAACCTTCTTTAAGCATAAAACATGGAAAACTGGGGGCACTCGGGAAGACGCATGAAGCTCCAATTTGTATGCCATAGTATCAATATTTTGCAACACCTTGTAAGGACCATAGTACCTTGGTGATAATTTATTATCCTTATTAGCTTGCTTGAGAGACATTTGTTTGTATGGTTGTATTCGTAAAAATACCCAATCGCCTACATCAAAACTTATTTTACTGCGATGTTGATCTGCCTGTTGTTTCATTCGATTCTGCACCAAACTAGCATTATCCTTTAAAAGTTGGAGAACTTGTTGTTGATGCTCGATATGATCTTTCACTGCTTGAATCTTTTTCTTCTTGATATGTCATTCTATCTTGAGAGTTTGAGGAGTGGTAATTTCTTCCAATGCATTACAAGATATGGTTGGATTCATTTCTTGATGCTCAATGTGATCTTTCACTTCTTGAACATTTTTCTTCTTGATATGTCCTTCTATCTTGATAGTTTGAGGAGTGGTAATTCTGGCCAATGCATTATAAGATATGGTCGGATTCATTTCTTCTTTCTCTATGTGATCTTTCACTTCTTGAACCTTTTTCTTCTTGATATGTCCTTCTATCTTGAGAGTTTGAGGAGTGGTAATTCTTGCCAATGCTTTACAAGATATGGTCGGATTCATTTTTTCTTTCTCTAGGGTTAGTTCCTGGTTTATATCCTCTTCTTTTAATGTTTCTTGATCCTTTTTTTCCTCCTCTTCATAATCTATGTAAAATAATTTCTTCTCAACACACTTATGACCTTTAGTGTATTTGTTATCATAATTGTAACAAAGAACTTTTTCTCTTTTTTCTTCCAATTGTTGTGGTGTCAACCTTGTAGGTTGTGGAAGGCTAGGAGAAACAACACTTCCATCTTTATAGTTATGAGGGGTAGAATTCCTTGTTGCCATAATTTTGCTTTCCACTTTTCTTGCCAACCTGAATTCCTTCTCCAATGAATCAGGTTCCCAAAGACAAACCTCATGTTGAATGTTATCCTTTAAAGCTTCTATGGAGACATCAATCCTATGCTTCTCTGGGATATCATTTTCCCTTATATTCAATTTTTGAAAGTCCTCAATGCGCTCTACCATTAAACACTTTTGTTTGAGATTTATCAATTGGCTAAAGAAGGTGTTTCTCTTTGTATCCTCATAATGTGCTATCATTTCCTCCGTGAAAATTGACCACGTAACAAGTGGTTTACGAGAACAAATCCATTTATACCATAAAAATTGATCTGATTCTAAATATGAAGATGCAATACGTACCTTTTGTAATAGTTGCACCTCATGTAGATCAAAATATTGCTCCATCTGTAGTATCCAATTTACCAGATCCTTTCCACCAAACTTTCTCATATCTCCTTTTCTTGATTTTAGGAGCTCGACCTTGAAACGAATGTAACTCTGTGATTTTAGATCTCCTAGTTCTGAAATTGTGTGCTGCAGTAACCCTCTGAGTCCTCTTTCTAACCCTGCAAGTCTGATCAAGAGTGGATTCTGCAAGGAAGAGTTATGCCAAATCTCCTAATATGACCTGATTATATAATGTTTCAATAGAGCGAATGTGTATGACATGCCACATGTCACTTTTTCGATGTTTGGATCTAACAAATATACAAAGAAAAATAAAGTACATCCTCTTTCTATCTTACGAAATTTCAATCTGATGCTCAGAGAGAAAGTTATGACGCTTTTCCCAAGGTCACCTGTTTAGAATGTAATTCGGGAGTTTGAAAAAACCCTAACTTACTCAGATTATATCTCCGAAAATGTAGCGAGAAAAGATCTGAAATTTGGACCCGAGCTTCACCAAGATTGCGGCTCAAATGGGTTGTAATTTCAGAGTCTAAACCTTCGTAGAAAAAAAATTATAGCAAAACTTCCACAATGACTTGTTTGAGATGAAATTATAGAGCTTGCAAAAACCCTAACTTCCTCAGATCATATATCTGAAAATATAGCGAGACAAGGTCTGAAATTCGGACCTGAGGTTTAGACCGATTTCTTCTCAAATGAGTTTTTTTTTTTAGCTTCTGAAGCTTCGTAGCGAAAAATTTATATATAAAATTCCATGATGGCCTATTTGGAGTAGCGAAACCATAGAATCCAAACCTTTGATATCAAATGTTATGAAACCAGCTCACAGAAAGATAGAAAAGAAAGATCAACACCTTAGAATTTAGCCTCTTCGAGGGGGCAACCTCCTTTACATTACACAAATGAACAATTCTTGGATGATACAAATGACAAGACCTCCTTTCTATATAGGGGGCTAAGGGGTCATAATATAATCAGATTTGACATAACAATAATAATGTAAGGGCACAACAATAACAATAGTGGGCTTCTATGGGGAACAATAATAACAATATGGGGACTACATAGGCACAAAAATATAATAAGGGGTTACACTAATAACAATGAGGGGTTACACTAGTATTATAGGGACCTAACATTTTTGAAAAGAAGTCACTATGCGTAATTATACCCCTAGACCCTACTTAAGTATCACGCTATACGGAGCCAGTGTGCGACTATAAAAGTGCTGATGATTTGGACTGCATCTATAAGATAATAGTGCAAAACCAGGACTGGGTGAATCCCACCATGAATGGGCGGATTGCATGGGAGTGCAAAAGCTCCTGCACTTCAGATTCAGATGAGGAGATGGAGCGATGATAGAATTGGTTACACGAGGTAACTACACTGAATTGTAATATGATGACAAGGTCACTGCGCTGCATATCAACAGAAGTAAGAGACATACCTACTTATGATGGTCTAAGTGAGGTAGATACCTTCTTGAATAAATTTGAAAGGGAGGTACCATAAAAGTAACGCTTCTAGGCCTTGGACTGGGTACTGCGTGCTACGCCCGCGAGGTGGTGGGGTATGCACAAAGGGATCTTTGACAACTAGCACGAGTATAGGGGAATGATGCGCACACGATTTGGGAAGCCTAGGGTGCGACTGACAGATAAGTACAATGGGTAGGATGATCCGCACACACATTTGGCCAAGTGGGCACAGGTCTATGGGGAAAAGCCACAACCTAAGTGGGTGCACTTGTTCTATCATACCCTGGATGTTATACTAATGAAATGGTAGATAAAAATAGAGCTCCACCATGGGACAGGTGAATGGGATGTTCTACGTGAAGGGTTTGTGATGACCTTCAGTTTTGAGGATGGGTGGGACAATATTGATGAAGTGCTACAAGAGGTAAAATCAACCATCTTTAGGATACCACAGGAGCCAGTAGATTTGATTCAGCCTGAATGGGCCACTCAGCTGAATTGCGCACTGGAATGTTATAATGTAACTGCTGAAGAAGAATATGAAGATCCGTGGAAAACTAACATTCTAGAGACGGAAGGCCACCGCGAGGTTCAAGGACCACAGATTGAGAACCCTAACATAACTGCTTCGGTGAAGACTAAGCAGGTGAATATCGGTACGAAGGTGGAACCTAAATTCACAAAGATTGGAGACTATTGGGACAACGCGACAATGGATAAGGTTGTTGAATTACTCTGCAAATATCAAGGCTTATTCCCGACCAAGTTTACAAATTTAAAGGGAATAATCAGAGATTTAGGGTTAATGAAGATCGCGTTAAAACCCGGCGCGAAGCCAATTAAGCAGAGGCCTTATCGTTTAAATTTGAAATACAAGGAGAAGGTCTGCGTAGAATTAGACAAGATGCTCGCGGCAGGAATCATTGAGCCTGTGGAGGAATCCGATTGGGTAAGCCTAATGGTGGTACAAGAGAAGAAGCAGAGGGACAAAATAAGAATATGCGTGGATCTCAGAAAGTTGAATGATACGTGTGTACATGATCCATTCCCAACTCCATTCATAGATGAGGTGTTGGAAAATGTAGGCGGTCAAGAAGCATATTCTTTCACTGATGGGTTCTCAGGGTACCACCAGATCAAAATTGCACCGAAATATATGAGCAGGAAAACCTTTGCGACTGAGTGGGGTTTCTTTCAATATACTGTCATGCTGTTTGGATTAAAGAATGCCCCTGTTATCTTTCCACGTGTGGTTGTTGCGACATTGAGGGAATATATTCATAAGTTCTTGGAGGTCTATTTTGATTACTGGATTGCATTTGGGATGGTTAGGTTCCATGTAGCGAGCTTGTGCTTAATGCTAGATACATGTTGAAGATACCAAATCGCGCTCAACCTCAAGAAGTGTATGTTCCTCGTTCCTTTTGGGAACCTGTTGGGGCATGTGGTTTGTAAACAAGGGCTGATGGTAGACCCCACAAAAATCACAGTGATTCTAGATTTGGAAGCACAACAAAGTGCAAAACAGCTGCGCACTACTCTGGGACATACAAGATACTATAGGAAGTTCATCAAAGGTTATGCCCAGATCACTGCACCAATGGAAATGTTGTTGAAAAAGGATGTCACGTTCTGTTGGAACGATGAATGTAATAAAATTATGGATGTATTGAACAAAAATATGGTTACTACGTCGATTCTGGTCTTCCCGAACGGGAAGAAAGAGTTTCATGTCCATGTTGACGCGTTGAGTATAGCGTTGGGGGCAATACTAACACAGGATGGTGGAGAAGGCTTGGATCACCCTATCATGTTTACGAGTCGCAGATTATCTAAAGTAGAAAAGAACTATTCCACCATTGAATGCGAGGGACTGGCTATGGTATATGTGCTCCAGAAGTATCAACACTACTTGCTAGGAGGCCACTTTAAGATGTATACAGATCATTCTGCGCTGAAGTACTTGGTCAATAAGCCTATGTTGGGGGGGCACATATGCAGGTGGCTTTTATTATTCCAAGAATATGATTTTGAAGTTGTTGTGAAGCCTGGACGATTGAACGCGGGACTAGATCACTTGTCACACATTAAGATAGGGGAGGAACCTACTAGTTTGGAGGAAGGACTACCCGACGCACAACTTTTTTCTGTGCATGTAGCGGATGGACATTTTGAGGATATAATTCACTTTTTAACAACTGGAACTGCGCCGACAGGGTAATCTATCCAGTAGAAAAAGGAACTAATGGTGTGCATGACAGATTTCTCTATCATTGCGAGGCATCTATATAAGATGGGGAATGATGAGATACTGCAGAGGTATGTACCTGAGTTTGAATGAAGAAACATCCTCGTGGATGCTTAGGGGGGAACTGCGGGAGGACATTATGCAGGGAGAGCAACCGTGCAGAAGATTCTCCGCACAGGGTTGTGGTGGTCGACCCTTCATCAGGATTCAAAAGCACATTGCAAGGCATGTGATGTGTGTCAAAGAACAGACAAACCATCACGGAGGGACGAGATGTCATTTAATTCGCAAATGACGTTGCAACCTTCGAAAAGTGGGCAATCAACTTTGTAGGACCTATTAAACCTCAAGGAAAGACAAGCACGAGATATATTATCACTGCGATAGAGTACCTGACTCATTGGGTAGAAGCCCAATCGGTGAAGGATTGAACGGCCACGATGGCCATGAAGTTTTTGTTCGAGCATGTATTGACACGATTCGGATGTCTGAAGATCTTAATGAGTGATCGCGGTACACATGTCCTGAATGAGATTATCAGCGCGCTGACGGAAGAATTTTAGGTGTATCATCAGAAAAGCACACGGTATCACCTGCAAGCTAATGGGATAGTAGAAGCGTTCAACAAAGTACTAGAGACCGCAATGACCAAAGTATGCAACGCGCAGTGAAGTGACTGGGACTTGCACATACCTGCAGTATTATGGGCTTATAGGACGACATGCAAGAAACTGACGGGACAAACACCTTTTAGGCTTGTCTATGGAGTGGAAGTTGTAATGCCTATGGAATATATCGTGCCTAGTCTGCACATAGCAATGCTCACAGGTATAATGGACCACGGAGCCCTGGAGGAGAGGCTCGTGCAGTTGGAGGAGCTTGAAGAAGAACGATTTTTAGCTGGATTTCACCAGCAGGTCCAAAAGCAACGCGAAAAGTCTTGGTACGATCGACATATTAAGTTGTGCACCTTTAAGGTGAATGATTTGGTGTTGTTGTATGATAGTAAGTTTGATAAATTCCTAGGGAAGCTCAAAATTCATTGGTTGGGATCGTATGTTATTAAGGAGATCACAGATGGTGGTGCGGTACAGTTGGTCAAGTTAAATGGAGAACTCTTCCCAGGAAAAGTCAATGGCAGTCATTTGAAGGTGTACACAGGGGGCTCAGCCATCTGACTAGTCGACAGAAGCATATTCTTAGCACTCTAGGCAGTTGAAAGGAGGCACAGGACTATAAACTACTCTGTCCAGGAGTTGCGTGATGTTAGGACTGCGCACAGTAGCGAAGTGTCACAGGGTCTACGACAGCGCGAGGGTAGCTGCACTACCATGCAGGTCGGCTAGAAAGTAACGTTACCATTACTATTCATGATGTGACTCAAGGGCGAGTCACGATGTTTGTGTTGGCGGCCTGTTGGGCGCAAGATCCCCCAAGGGAAGTTTTGGGGCTTAAAGCCTAGATTTTTGTCAAAAATTGTAACTCTGATGTAAAGACTCCGCATTTTGTGGGCATGGAGCGTGTAGCTTTTAAAAGAGTCATAGGGTTGTCTACCCTCAATTTTGTAATGTATTGTCGGCTGTAGAGACCTACCGATGGTCCGCAGACCATGGGATTGTATAAATAGAGTGAGGCTCTAAGTAGTTAAGACATCATGGGAGGATAATATAATCTAACATGGACTAGGAGAATAGTGGAAGAACGGAAGTGTAAAATCTAGTTTGGGTCATAGAGTAGGAGAAGGCTCTACAGTTGAGTGCACAGAGGCCTAGAAGTCCGCAACTGAGTGCGCGGACCCCTGTAGTTGAGTGCGCAGGGCAAGTCGAGTATGTATCAGTCAGAAGTATTAATAAAGAGAAGTTTCATATCAATTCTGTATATTTATTTCCTATTTTATGCATTAAATATATAGGGTATAAATTGCACTTCTATTGTTTATATTATGCACGAATATATATGATTGTATTAATTAAGTGAATACAAGATAGAATATCTGTTTACACGAAGTTGACTAAGATATGTAAGAAGATAAGTAAGATTCGCAGTGTAGTTTGGGGAAATAGTGCAGTTCGCTACCATAGCAACGTGAAAGCATCTCAGCCCCTAGTTAGGGCTGCGTGAAAGGCAATTATAACAGATCGTGAGGGTACTGAAGGTTAGAACAATGTGCAAAGTAACTTGCGCGAAGATAGGTACAGTTGGACTAAATCAACACCATAGACATCTTAAGGGTGTGGAAACTTGGTTCCAGCATCCCCCCATACTGCTTCGGGTTAGACTTCAGTCCGCACTCCGTGGGCTGATGCCGAAAAGGCCAGTAGTGTAGGGATTTGTTTGGCTAAATAACTCTGAACCTGGGTCAGGCCCCCCACAAGCCAACGATAAGAAGGATGGATCATGGAGACTTTGTATTGATTATTGGGAATTACATAATGCCATGATAAAAAATCAATATTTGTTGCCTAGAATTGATGATCAATTTGATCAAATGAAAGAAGCACATGTGTTTTCTAAAGTAGGTTCAAGTTTGGAATATCCTCAATCGAGAATAAAAGAAGATAATATTCCTAAGATAGCATTTAAGACACATTTTGGTCAATATAAATTTGTAATACAATACCCTTTGAATTGATGAATGCACTTGCAACATTTGTGAATTTAATGAATGGAATATTTGAACAATATATTCACAAGATTGTGCAAGTATTTTTGGATATTCTAATATATTGTAGAACATGGAGGAACATGAAGAGAACTTAAGTAAAGTATGTTAGTGTCTTAGAGAGCATAAGCTATATGGACAAGCTTTCGAGAGGCATTAGGAATATAACTATGTTTCAATGTAACATACCATTTGGAAATTGATATACAAACTAAAAGAAAAAATTAGATATTATAAGAAATATTGCACATGTATGTAAAGGATCAATAGAAATAATAGGAATAGTTTTTACCTCTTACTGAATTTGCATATAAAAATATGTATTTAAGTTTGATAGACCATGTGAGACATATGTCCATTGGATAGGACAAAGGATAGAGTCCTAGGTGGACTAGAAGAAATCCAAAAAATGAAAGAACAAATGAAGATAATGAATGGAAGGTTAAAATAAGTGCAAGATAGACATAAGAGTGATGTAAATGAGCATAGAGTTGATATAAATTACAAAGTTTGCAATAAGGAATTCTTATAATCTACACCATAAAACGATCCATTAAATTTTGCAATGGAGTTAAGTTTCACCACAATATGTGGGACCATTTTAAAATCTTAAAAGAAAGGCACCAATTTCTTATTGCCTTGCATTGGCATCACCATTAAATTGTATACACAATGTTTTTTCGTGTATCTATTTTTCGAAATTATATTTCATATCCTTCTCATGCCATTGGATTAAGTCATTTTTAGATGTTAGACAAAGGGGGCTCTGATGTCTAAACCAATCCACATTTTAGGGTGGCACGCTTGGAATTTTTTTATGTCAATTGGTAAATCAGGTGAAGGTCCAATGGGATAGTTATAGTCCCAATTTCACTACTTGGGAGGGTGCAACTAAGATGCGTTAGATATTTTGTATTTATTTTAGAAATTTGGGATAATGTTTCCTTAAGAGGGGTGTATGTAGTGCCCCATTGTTTTGACTAGTTGATAGATTTTACTATTTGAGGGCATTTTTTACAAAATAAACCTCTTTATTGACTCATGGTACAATGATAAAACTTAAAATATTGATGTAATGGTACTTTTGAAATTTCAAAGTGAATAGATAAAATTTACATTGATATGATGTAATTGATGTTATCAATTCATATGGTTATGATACCATGAAATGAATATATAGTATATGAAATTATTTTCATTTGTTATTACGCAATTTCCTATTGTGGCACAAAAGCCAGATGTGTACATTGATGAGGGAGTGCGCCAAAATTTCATGGACTATGGATTGAGATAGGGTATTATAATATGTTATATGATTGATTATTTCTTTCATTTCAATCATGGAATGAAATGGTGCATTGGTTTTAGTGTGTGTAGGCACACGAAATATGCTTATTGATTAATCCAAAAATGGGTAGGGATTGTATGGAAGTGTACTGGATATCATAAGGAGAAGTGTAAGAAGATTCATATCTACACCAACCAACACTCCTTTTTTGTCACATCAATTGAAATGCTTGTTATGCTTTTACTTAAGGTTATATGTTGCTATAAGGGTAGACTACACATTTTGTCTCTCATGATGTTTACATTATGGGTGCATAATAAGGTGACATCCTAATCCTTAGTGACCATTAGCCTCTTAAAAGGGTAGTGAC
The DNA here is from genome assembly GCA_031772625.1 of Pinus tabuliformis. Classification (NCBI taxonomy): domain Eukaryota; kingdom Viridiplantae; phylum Streptophyta; class Pinopsida; order Pinales; family Pinaceae; genus Pinus; species Pinus tabuliformis. The sequence goes on along the minus strand of CM062807.1, from coordinate 831,778,628 downwards.
AAAGTTGAATTAAAATGTTCTCAACAATTGCACCGTGTTCCCCACTAAGAAAGTTGGATGCTTGAAGGGCATGCTTGAACATGGAAACCTTGGTACTTAATGAAAGGTAATCTTGAAGGTAATGGAGAAGAATGACATCCTTTGTATCTATTATAGTTGTCTTAAATATGAGAAATGAAATATTCAATTTAAAAATCATTTCAAGATAAATGGATTCTATGATGTGCATGAAATAGAAAATAAGTAATTTATAATTTAACTAGATATTAATTACTAGTGCACCCATGAATCAAGAAGAAGGAATAGGTCAATAAATTTGAATTCAAATATAGTGGGAAATGAAAAGTGGGTTGTGAGATATTTAAGAGAGATAATAACTAAAAATAGTATTGACCACAAGCACGCCCATTGAAGTAAGAAAAGAGGAGGATATTAAGGGAACATCTAATATTAGTAAGTGTAATGGTTGGGTGAGCATTAATATCTATTTTATATTTTTAATATATAATTACTCATGCACTTATGCATATGAGTGGTACCTGGATGGGTTGCTAACAGGTAATCAGTAAAAATAAAATTACATGTATACATGATATGGATAAGTGGTTTGTGTCACAAACCTATAAAATGGAGTGTTGAGATAGAGTGTTATTGAGGTAGGGGTTTACTTTCAGCATTAGTAGCTTTACTCTCTTCCAATTTTGCAATAGGTACCCTTCATACAACTCCATTACAATTTGGGGGTCCTTGGGCAAGGTGAGTACCCATTGAAGTTAGAATAGTGGTCAGCTATCCAAAGATTGAAAAATTAGATGCAAGTGGAACTCAAGGTACCTGCTAAAAACTTTCTATAATCATTATTGAGGAATTTAATTTTATCTCTCTCTCTCTCTCTCTAGATAATACCTTTTGTTATCGCAAAATCAACCCCTGAAAGGCTACTGATCAGGAAGAATTTGAGTAACTATTTCAAACCAAACTTTTGGTTGAGGCTTAGCCTCCTCAACTTGAGAGGGCTCTCTCACTGGGTTAAAGATTTTACTTTGAAGATTAGATGGCTAACTCTATGGAAAATTCGAACAACAATGTATAAATGGTTGAAATACCAATTAAAAAACTTCCATTGGGCTATGGAGTCAAAGTGTGTTTCAGTACAACATTAAGATCAATTTCACATGGAAGTCAGGGCATAAAGGGTTTTAACATAAAATCAAAACGGAGATACAATGTAAAGAACACAGCCTACAAACACATGAAGGAAGTTAGAGCATCATCAATGAATTCTAAGTAACATGTGTCTATACCACTGCAAGTAAGTATATGAAGGAAGCCATGAGGAAAATCAAACATTAAAACCCTTTCTGAATCCTAAGTAGTGAAAGAAACTCTTTGTATTAACCTGAAAACATACAGACACATACAATAACACAATGTGCTTGTTTCTTTGAAAATTTCCAACCTTTGATGCATTACATCTCTTGTCATATATAGAGTTCATTACAAGCTTGGATTCCTTCCTCCATCATGAGGGAAATTCGAATTTCACTTGACCTGACACCTATTGATACTTAAACAAACTATTAATTACAACTAGCTGTTAACTAATAGTCCTAGAGACCTAATACAACTAGGAGTGTAACTCCTTATTATGACTAAACCACCTTAACTAAACATTGAATGCATTATTTGACAGCTGCAACCTCATGAGGTCGAATTTGATGAAGCCTCCCACATTGTCACCTTAGTGCTGATGATAAACCCTAGAAATTAGGGAACATGTTTCCCTATTTTTAGGTTTATTATCCTTGAAAATTGGCACGTGGGACAGAGCCTTTATCTTCTCATCCATGACATATTTTACGAAACTGAAGGACTTTTTTTTATTCCATGTTTTCTAGAACAAAAACCTCTCTTGGTTTTTTAAAACACTTCTCCAGCTGTCCAGAATCTGTCCTTGAAAAACACATGTAAAACAAGAAAAATCCATTATCTGAAATTAGGGTTTCAAAGAAAGCTTAGTATATCCCAACTGAAAAAACGTATGAAGAAAGTGAGATAGGTTATTTTAGCTGGAGAGTTTATTAAGATAAACCTCCTTCAAAATTCCAAAATACCTTTTCATGTGACCAGAAATGGATCTTGAAAAAGACTGCTAAAACTAGAAGACAAAGCTTGACTTTCAGCAGTTTCATAGCGCAAGTTTAACCATAAATTCGTCCCACCTCAGAACGAATTTGAAGAAACTGAAAGAGGTTTTTGTATTTCAATATGTTAGGAAGAAAAGCCTCTTTCAGTTTTCAAAATGGAGTTCTCAGATACTTAGAAACCCTTCTGGAAGTTGACTAGTAAAAGCAGAAAACAAAGTCTTTTATGCTAAAATAGGCTTTTTCAAGGGTTTCGTAGCGCGCTACGAAAACTCCTAGTTAAGTGATTTTGTAGCACAAAACAAGATTTTTACACTTTCTGCACTATGAAAACGTGGATTCGTAGCTAATTTTAAAATTTCTTCAAAATGATGTGAGATATGACATCTAAACACTTGGTGAGGCTTCTAGGACATGGAATGAGGCTGTCAAACTTTATTTGGAAAATAGAATGACACGATTGATATGAGATGATTCAAAACCTATTATAAGACTATGACTAGAAACAAGGCGAACTTTCCAAAGTTTAGAAGCAAAAATTTTAGGGTGATAACAATGGCTCCACTAGGGATAGTGTGCCCTTGTGGTACACTAAGAACTTGTAGCTCCAATGCCGTTATCCATCCTTTAGAATAAAACTTTGAACTTCTACCCAATCTGATCATCAAGCCTTTAATGATTTTTGTAAGAAGAATTCAAATTGCACCTACTGAAACAGATGCTCAGTCAACCTACCCTGAGCTTATTTGCACATTCCTACCTACCCTATCAGCTGCAATCTCCACTTGTAGCTCAAGGAACATGAAATTTCCAATGAAGCCAGTCATCGATCTGATCTGACACTTGAATCTCTTGACTGCATTCAACCTCAAAATAACCATGATAGTGAGATGACCAAATCAACTTATAATGTATATGATCTTCATAATGCAAATGAAAATGAAATACTGATGTGCAAAACTTTGCCATGTATTCATTTATAGGGTCAAAGAGGACATGGTTATTTTGATGATCATCATAACATTCTATATCTTCAGACAACTAATTCTCAGCCACACAAAATTCCTTTGATATGCTATCCAACTGCCTTTCTGCATGATTCCCATAGACAATGTAATTTTCCTCACTATTATGATCATTCTTTGAAGTAATCTGCTGCAAGGAATTACATAAATGATCAACCTTTTCCTCTGCCTGAGGGTTATAAAAAATTTCTTCCAGTATTTCTTCTTGGTGTTTGCAATTATTTTCATCTTCATTATGACTTGAAGATGGACAAGTCTGTTGCATCTCTACATTAATCTTGGAGGATGTAATATGATTTTCATTAGTAAACCCCTACTGATTTTCATGCTACATTTCATGGGATGTTCTCCTTTCTTCTTAGTGTTGAAATGTATTTCTATGAAGAGCTTCTAAAATTTATTCATCCTTGAATTCATCATCATCATAACAATCCTCCAAATATTGAATAAAACTCGCAGAATGTTTACAACAATCTTTGACCAACAATAAGGAGGGATGACACTCTTTATACATGTCATAGAATACACCATGGAAATCAACAAGAGAATATAATGAACCATTTTCCAAGCTTTTATACCAAGACCATGCTTTTCCTTCTAAAGTGGTCATAAACATCTTCATGAGACAATCTTCAGGGAACTGAACCTTAAGACTGCGTACATACATATGGAACCTAACCAAATGAAGAGCGGCATTGTCTTTCTTTTCATCTTTGAATATTGGAAGATCGTCTAACCAATCAACCTTTGGCATAGGATTTGGAAAACCAGGGATATGAGACCGATTCATAGGGGCATACGTGGCAGTCATTCTTGCAATGGAACTCATCTTGAAACTTCATCAAGCTACCGGTCTTCTAGCAGTGGAGTCACCTTCCAATTTGTTATTTGTTGTGTGGATTTGCCAAGGTAGCTTGCAGCCTCGAAAACTTTCTAAGCTCCTGCTACCTTCAGAAGTTCAGCTTTCTTGATTTCGGGAATGAATAATCTTCAGACTCCCGGCAGACGCACCAAAATGTTATCACAAAATCAACCCCTGAAAGGCTGTTGATCAGGAAGACTTTGAGTAACTATTTCAAACCAAAATTTTGTCTGAGGCTTAGCCTCCTCAACTTGAGAGGGCTCTCTCACTGGGTTAAAGATTTTACTTTGAAGATTAGATGGCTAACTCTATGGAAAATTCAAACAAAAATGTATAAATGGTTGAAATACCAATTAACAAACTTCTGTTGGGCTATGGAATCAAAGTGTGTTTCAGTACAACATTAAGATCAATTTCACATGGAAGTCAGGGCATAAAGGGTTTTAACATAAAAGCAAAACAGAGATATAATGTAAAGAACACAGCCTACAAACACATGAAGGAAGTTAGAGCATCATCAATGAATTCTAAGTAACATGTGTCTATACCACTGCAAGTAAGTATATGAAGGAAGCCATGAGGAAAATCAAACATTAAAACCCTTTCTGAATCCTGAGTAGTGAAAGCAACTCTTTGTATTAACTTGAAAACATACAGTCACATACAATAACACAATGTTCTTGTTTCTTTGAAAATTGCCAACCTTTGATGCATTACATCTCTTGTCATATATAGAGTTCATTACAATCTTGGATTCCTTCCTCCATCATGAGGGGAATTCGAATTTCACTTGACCTGACACCTATTGATACTTAAACAAACTATTAATTACAACTAGCTGTTAACTAACAGTCCTAGAGACCTAATACAACTAGGAGTGTAACTCCTTATTATGACTAAACCACCTTAACTAAACATTGAATGCATTATTTGACAGATGCAACCTCATGAGGTCGAATTTGATGAAGCCTCCCACATTTTCACCTTACTGTTGATGATAAACCCTAGAAATTAGGGAACATGTTTCCCTATTTTTAGGTTTATTATCCTTGAAAATTGGCACGTGGGACAGAGCCTTTATCTTCTCATCCATGACATATTTTATGAAACTGAAGGAGTTTTTTGCAGTCCATGTTGTCTAGAACAAAAACCTCTCTTGGTTTTTTAAAACACTTCTCCAGCTGTCCAGAATCTATCCTTGAAAAACACGTGTAAAACAAGAAAAATCCATTATCTGAAATTAGGGTTTCAAATAAAGCTTATTATCTCCCAACTGAAAAAACTTATGAAGAAAGTTAGATATATTATTTTATCTGGAGAGTTTATGAAGAGAAACCTCCTTCAAAATTCCAAAATACCTTTTCCTGTGACCAGAAACGGATCTTGAAAAAGACTGCTAAAACTAGAAGACAAAGCTTGACTTTCAGCAGTTTCGTAGTGCAAGTTTAACCATTAATTCCTCCTCCCTCAGAACGAATTTGAAGAAACTGAAAGATTTTTTTGTATTTCAGTATGTTAGGAAGAAAAGCCTCTTTCAGTTTTCAAAATTGAGTTCTCAGATACTCATAAACCCTTCTGGAAGTTGACTATTAAAAGCAGAAAATAGAGTCTTTTATGCTGAAACAAGCTTTTTTAGGGGTTCCGTAGCGCGCTACGAAAACTCCTAGTTCAGTGATTTCGTAGCGCAAAACATGATTTTTACACTTTCTGCGCTACAAAAATGTGGATTCATAGCTAATTTCAAAATTTCTTCAAAATGATGTGAGATATGCCATCTAAACACATGGTGAGGCTTTTAGGACATGGAATGAGGCTGTCAAACTTTATTTGGAAAAGTGAATGACACTATTGATATGAGATGATTCATAACCTATTATAATACTATGACTAGAAACAAGGCGAACTTTCCAAAGTTCAGAAGCAAAAATTTTAGGGTGATAACACCTTTCATATTAGATATCATCCTTTCATAAGGAAAAATATTCTTCTCCTCTAGAAAGGATGGATATTTCTTGCCTTCAATCATTAATATATGTTAGAAAATCCATTTTAAATAGACAAGTTGGAATGGTGGTTGAAGATTCGAGATATTTGGATTAAGGAAGGGGACACTAATACAAATTTCTTCCATAGATATGTAGGTTTTGAAAAAAATCAAATACTATCTAACATATCCAATCAAGCTTGATATAGCAGAGGAAGGAATAAGAAATTTTAACTCTATGTTTAAGGATCATATACGGTGTCACATTCAAGATATTCTAGAAGTGTCAACGTCTTTACTTCCATGATTTTAGAAGATATGAATTAAAATTTAGCAAATGCAGTCTTGGAAGAAAAGGTATTATATGATCTCTCTTATATGCAAAAAGATAAGAGCCCTAGGATGGATGGGTTTCCAATCAAATTGTGTCCTTGGTTTTTATTATTTAATCATATATGACCTCCTTCTAGTGATTAGGGAACTATTGACAGTGTTGGACCTGCAAACATTCAAGGGGGCCTCCCCCATATGCGGTCCCAATTAGACCTCACACCGATTGGGATAGGAGCCCCGTACAAAATATGGCCTAATTGTTGTCTACTTAAATATATGGCTTGGATTTAGCTGTCAACAAGAGAGAATCACATACGTTCCTTCAAAAAGCAAACAAGTGTGCCTAGTGAATGTTTAATTTTAGGTGCGCCAAGGTTATTCTACTACAGAGGGGGGAAGAAAGTGAGCCTCTAAGAGAGAGGTAATAGTACCACCCTAATAAAGACACACATAAACAAGAATGTTTCGTCTAACATCCAATAGAATAGTCCACAAAGACGTGACGATCGTTACCACCATTACAACATGTTCTCAATAGAATAGGCATTAAAGTAACTAAAGTAGTTCAACTACCTTAATACTGGTGAAAGAAAACATGAATCATAAACATTCACAAAATAGCCTTATAAACATCCATAATCCATGTATGAAAGCATGTTGGCCATCAGGCTTCAAATATTAAGTATAAGTCCTAAGATGCATGAATACAATGAACATCACTTGCTCCAATAGTGGAGTGTTGGAGCCACTACTTGCTCCCCAAAAGTACTAACTTATCTCTCTTATGATTTATGGGAGAAGCCAAGGTTAAATTTCCTTTACATGAGGAATGAGGATCTATTTATAACTTGAGTGACCTTTCATATCATCATGACTCTTGAATTTCTAACTCCTAGTGACCTTTGGACTTCTATAACCTTTGAAGTTCCAAATGAATTTTGGAATTACATATGACCTTTGGTATTACATGTCCTTTGGACTTCCATGACTCTTGAGTTCACACATGACTCTTGGACTTCTACTTGTTTGTCTATTAAAATGATTACAATGTTACATATTGACTTCCACATCATCATATGATGAAACTAGACATGCCACCATCTTGGATGACTGGGACTAACAGTGACTGGCGACATGGATCTGCTTCAATGGTAACATAGTTGCCACTATGTCTGTTCTTTGTCCATCTTCTAATCATAGAATTTCCACCCTCCAAAGGGTCTTCAGTCTTGGAGTTTTTAGGGTACTTCAATCATTAAGTTTCAAGTGTGTTCTTAGTTCTTTTCATGCTTCCTTTCTCTTTTCCCAATCTTCCTTTTGTGTGCTTTCCATGAGGTCCTTGGAATACCTATTTTTGTAATCACTCGTGACAAGAAACTATCAGTATGAAAATCTCCTACTCTACCATGTTTTATGGATTCTTTCCTATTAGTTCCTTTTTGGTGTACTTAAAACATTCAAATATGCTTCATGGCACAAGGGCACACTCTTAAAGGATGAAGGACTAGAAGGAGGAGATTTGATGCTTCGGCATGTGCTCATGCGCCTTAAGGAGGAAATTAATCAAGGCAGGGAGCATGTCTCAAGTCCGAAGGATGAAAGGGAAATATTCAAGTTTCCCAAGTGCATTGTGTGCTCATGGGAGAGAGGGAGGGCATAGGGCATAATCCCGAAGGCTAAAGGTTGAGGCTTCATGCCTTCGAGGTGCGCTCATGCACTCAATAAGCCTCAAGAAGGGTGTAGGGCACACTTTTGAAGTCTGAAGGCTGGGGATTCATGCCTTTGGGGTGCACCAATGCACTCAAGTAGTTCAGGAGGGAATAAGTTGCATAGGGGAAGGCTGAAATATTGACCTTCGGGTATTTAGGGTGCATGACTGTGCTCAAGGAGGTCACACTTTGTCAATTCGAAGGAGTGCGCTCAAGGAAGACTTAGTCAATTTGGAGGGCGCAATTCGAAACAAGGGAGGGGATTCGTGCTTTTAGAATGCGCCAAACTCTCCAGGAGGGCACAGGGCACACTTTTGAAAAATGAAGGGTCTCCCATCAAGGCTTTAGAGTGCACTCATGCACTCTTGGCCTTAATGGGCTCACTTTGCAACTAATTTTTTTCTAAGTTTAGATGATTGGTCATGAGGTAAGATGAATTTTAGACATAAAACCATGTGCGAGACATACTAATTCTTCGAAAAAACTTAGACAAGCTTGATCAAAAATCAATATACATCAAAACTTCAATTTATGCACATTCCCCAAGCACAAACAGGGAAGTGTGTGCGACTACAACCCAAAAGTGTCATTTTACAACAACAAAGGTGCTATGACCATGAAATGCATATAAGGATGTTTTAATCAATGCGATGACACTTGAGAACATTCAAGAACACTTGAGACATATAAAACAACACAAAATGACACTTTACGACTAAGGTGGCATTTGATACGACAATAACGTAGGCTCCAAAATGCAAATGTAGTGAAATTTTGGAGGGTGTTGTAGTAGTGACAATACTTTGTGATGCACTGGGAACAGTTCAAATTCTCTGTCTGGGAATAGATTTCGATTAAGGGTAAAAACTTCAGGAATTATTTATTTCCCTAAGTTCCCCTTTCAACCTGGTTTCATACATAACACCCTCTCTTTTCTCAACTTGGTTGAACTCACACAAAGAAACACCATATCAAAATCGGTTCAATTTAGGAACGGGTAATGTGAGTGGTGAGTTTATAATATTCAGAGTATAGCGTTTTCATCTCTGGTTTTTCTCTGCTACTAGTAGGCTTAGATAGTACCTCGACGAAGTCACTTCAGGGGCACAAGCATTGCTTCACTGCCAACGAGCTTGGACAGTACCTCGGTGAAGTCGCTTTCTTCACCTCCCTGTTCAAGAAGCATTTATCTTCTTTCACCTGTTATTTATTTATTTAATAGAATTATGCATCAAAACTTTATATCTTCAATGAGTGAAAGAGGGATCCTGGCTTATTGAGAGAAGAGGAGGTTTCCCCTTCAGAGAAGTATTTTAAGACCTCTGATTCAGGTTTTCTCACTTTATGTTTTCCCCTTATCCCTTCTCTACTAGATTGGACAAGTGTCAACACACAAGTAGACACATACCAAGTTGAGAAGTTCATGTGCTAGCATAAGCGTGGATCTAATAGGCTCCCTTGGGGTTCTCCTATTGGATGAATCGTATTTTCCATGTGGACTTACCTCAACCTAAGCCATCTCCCAAATAATTGCCACATTTCTCTTTGATTGCACTACAAAGTCTTAGGTCCATGCACTTTACACACGAGTATTATTTATGTACAACTACCAACAAAAAGACATGACAGGACATGACAACATAACAAACACAATATTGACTTAAACAAAAGAAAAATAAAGTGCAAAACAATATGTACAGAAAGCACAACTCATAACTACTACTGAAAATAATGCTTAAGGTCTCGACCATTTACATGAAGGGGGTCAATCCTCACATCCAAACATTTCAGCTTGAAGGCATTGTGTCCGAGTCTCTCTTCAATTGTGAATGATCCAATCCACAGTGGTTGGAACTTAGTGTGTTTACCTTTGTCTTCATGGGGTTTATCCCATTTCATAACTAGGTCGCCCACATCAAAGTTCTTTGCCCCGACAGATTTTCTGTCAATCCAATGCTTCATATGGATATGATGCACGACAAATCGGTCTTTGGCTTTGAGCCTTTCTTCCTTGAGTTTGAGTAAAGTATATATCCTTCTTTGAACCAGTAGGCAAGGTCTACCTTATGACTCTTGGGAGAGTTGCAAGGATGGGAGATACAGGTTCGAGGGAGAGGTAACTTCTTTACCATATGCTAGAAAGTATGGCAAGGTTTTCAGGGAAGGATTTGATGTTACATGGTTGAACCAAAGAGAATTAGTCAAAGAAATATGCCAGTTCTTATGTTCAAAGGAGATGGTATTTTTAGTTATGTGTATAATTTTTTTTTTTTATTAAGCCAGAATATTTCCCTGGGGATAATAATTAGATGCATGCTTTAAAACAATCCCATTTTCCAATGAAAAATCATAAAGTCTTAACTATGAAAAGTACATTACATTATCAAATACAAGTGACGTAGGAACGCCAAACTTGCTTATTATTTTCTATTACAAAAAATGAATGACTTCCTGGTCATTCACTTATATGAGAGGAACTGCCTTTGAACACTAGGTGAAGTAATATGTAGCTATGAAGATATACTAGTGTTTCTTTGACGATTGGGGAAATATCTGGATGATAACATCAAGGCCCCAACATTGGAATGGTTCTTCAACTTCTACTAGGAGCAGTGCGGTGGTTATCCTTTGATCACCACTGGCACATTTTTGACAAGCTTGGCACTTGCAGACATATGCATGCACATATTTGAAAAGAGTGGGCCAATAATAACCAGACCGCATAGCTTTGTGTGTTGTAGTGTCCCCCACATAGTGGCCACCTTTCGGTCCATCATGTAAATTCCTTAAGGACCTTCTATGTATCTTGGGGCTAAAGGCACCTTAGCAAAAATCCATTGTGGTGCTTCCGAAAAAGAACTCCATGGACCAATTGATATGACATAGATTTTAAACAAATTTCCCTTTTCTTTTTGTTCGATAAGTGCAAGGGAAAGGTTCCATGTTCTAAGAACTATTGTATATTTGTGTACCAAGGCTCTATGGACGTGCACAAATGAACATGATCAATATTGTACATTTTGATTTCCTTCTCCCATCTTGAAAGATCTTATTCAGGAGCATCCTTTGCTTAGGCTACTATCTACATCAGTCGTGACCCTTTATAGTATGAATTGGCTTGAATTCCAGATCATATTCTTGAATAGAGGTCATCCAGGTAGCCCTTTTCTCACCTATCTCTTATTGTACAAGTAGGGTTCTCACTGCTCAATGAGGTATGAAAATAGTTGTATGTGATTTAACTACATAGGGCCTAAAATACTTCACCACCTTATATAATGCATATTCTTATTTGGCAATGGTAGGGTAATTTAATTATGGGCCTTGTATACTAGTGCTCATAAAAGAAATAGGTCGCGTGTTTACTGTCCTTTTGAGTTAATGCAACTGTAATTCACAAATCCGAAGCAGATGTATAGAGCAAGACATCTTTTTCGTGATATGGACTAAATAGTACGAGTGCATCGACGATAACTTGTTTGATCTGAGAAAAAGTGTCTTTCTCTTGGTTGTCCCATCTATATATGACATCTTTCCTGATCATCTCCTATATAGGATTGACTATTTATGCGTAAACAAAGTTGAATTTTTTGAAGAAATTGATTTTCCCTAAGAAAGTCTGCATGGCTCTCTTGTTCATTGGAAATGAGATTTGTGTGATAGTCTTGACCCTCTCGGGATCAATATTGATTCCACTCTTTGCTATGATGTGCCCTAGTAAAATCTCTTCAGACACACTAAAGAATCTCTTCTTGGGTTTCATGGAAATCCCATACTTTCGACACCACTCGAATATCTGTTTTAGATGATGTACATGATCTAAGATTTTCTTTGAAAACACAATAACATCATCTAAATAAACAAAAATGCTTTGGCCTATAAGGCCACGAAAGGCGATGTCCATCGCTCTCTGAAAAAGTTTCACTGACATTGATTAATCGAAATGGCATTATTTTGAAGGCGAACATTCCCCATTTAGTCCAGAATGTTGTTTTCAATTTTCCTGGTTCCACTAATAACACTTGATTGTAGCCTGAAAATCCATCTTGTAGCGAAAAAAATTTAGACCCAAATAATATTTGAAGTATGTGCTCCATGAATGACACTGGATAGTTATCTTTGTAAGAAGCCCAGTTAAGATTCCAAAAAACTACACACAAATGTATTTCACTAGACTCCTTTCTTACTGGGACCAAGTTGGAAACTCATGTGGAATGTTTAACTTTGAAAATGATCCGAGCATCTAACAACTTTCTCAATTCCTTCTAAATGAGGGGTTTTAGTGTTGGATGGAATTTCTGTAGTTTCTATTGGAACGGTTTCACCCCTTCTTTTATAGGAATTACGTGTTGGATGATACGAGTGTCATAAGTCTTTAGATCGTCGTATGTCCATGTGAACACTTCTCGATACTTCTTGAATAGGTAGATAAATGCTTATCGTTCCTGTAGGGAACAACATGTACCGAGGTTCACATACTTCAGATCATGTGGGGTTCCAAGGTTGTCTTGTTTAGATGTGAGCTTCAAACTCTGAGTTTTTGTGTTAGTAGGTCCTCTAAATTAGTTATGCAAGTCATATAGTTTCTCTAGGGATGCCACACCTTTTAGCATGGTGTTTCCTTTCATTGTTGGGATGCTTCTTACAGAGCCTGCTCATTCTCATCCTCCTCTATAGCGACATGTTTGAATACGCTAGCATTCACAATAAAGTGTAGTATATGTTGGTCGTCATTGAAAATGATTAAATTAGTGACAGTGTCGAGTACAAATGTTTTATATAAAATTTCAATAGAAAAACCATTTTTCAATGGCCACATCCTAGCTGTATCATTTGTTAGTGTATCTGCGGCTGCATTTCTAGCTCTAGGAATTGAAATGATGTTGAAAGCTTTAAAATGATTTATCAAACGCCATGCCTCCTGCTGGTAATTTTTCTAGATGAGGTGAAACACAGTGTATAATATCTTGTACCTGATGAGGGACTACCTCTGAGTCACTGATTACCTTTAGGAGCTCTACCTTCATGTCTATAACTTTCTTCAATCCAAGTACAAGTGCTTCATATTTTGCATTATTATTAGTGCACTCGAACTCTAGACGACATGAAAGTATTGCTTCTTGTTATGTGGGTCTGTGAGGACACAACCAACTTCAGAATCGTTCTGCGTCTTAAAACCATCAAAATAAAGAGTCCAAAAATCACTAGCTACTAAGTTGTTTCCTGCATTATTATTCCTACTAATACTAGTATTACTACATTATGTACATCTATATTACATAATTCATTTGCACCAGCTGGAGAACAAGGAAGGAGTTCCAATTGTGTATCTGGTGGATTAATGGGTAATGGATGTGCAAGGTAGCACCCAAGGTTAGTTTCTCAAAAGTAGTTCCCAAAAATTAGGTCTGCAAAAGAAACAAGCTCATTTTTCCCTTTGGAATGTAATAATGTGTTTCAAGTAAGATTTTGATTCCACTCGGATTTGATTATTCTTGCCCCTATACGGAAGCCATAAATGCGACCAATCAGTAGCAAAATACCCCTGTAATTTGCTTGACCATTCTCTACTTAGAAATGCACATTATGCTTCCGGAATGCCCACAATCATTATGTTTATACATTGGTGAACTCGGTGATCAAATGATAAGTGAATAAGAATATTTATGAGTTCACCAATAGCTTGGATAAGAGACCTGTCCAATTGAATAATTGTGCATCAGTCTCATCCCATTTGGGATTGATTTTCTTGGCAACTGATAATGGCATTACGTTTACGGATGCACCAAAATCGACTAAACAATTGTGAACATTGTAATTGATAATTTCAAATATCAACAGAAACAAAGGGAAAAAATATTAGTAACAATATGTTTTTGTGCAAGGGAAATTTTAGGGATTACTATTAGAATGTGGGCTAATTTTCCATGGTTTTTCCAAAAAAAAGATTCATCAATTTCCATTTTTCTAAAATTGATTCTCCCAAATTTTATAATATAAAATTATTTTACCTTAAAAATCACCAAAATTTTATAAAAACTATAAAATTATTAAAAATTAAATTCTTCCAAATTTTGTAATATAAAATTATTTACCTGAAAAATAATTAAAATTTTATATAACAATTAGAAATTTAATTTTTTTAAAAACATAAATAAATAAAACAAAAAACTCTTTTAAATTTTCTTTTTTCTTTTCTTTCTGAAACTTCTTATATCAAAATTTCGTTTATAAGATTTATATATAAAACCTTTTTAAAAAATAATCTACTTTATTTAAAAAAATATCTTTCAATCAATCAAATCTATAATTAAATAGTTTTCAATAAAATCAAAGTTAAAATTACATGAAACATAAATGAGACAAATAAACTCATTTCATAGTCAACATTCATTTAAAAAAAATAAATCTACTTCATTTAGAACAATTTATATAAAAAATTCCTTTAATCAATCAAATTTATAAATAAACATTTATCAATGACATCAAAGTTAAAATTGCATGAAACATAAATGAGACAAATAAACTAATTTCATAGTCAACCTATCACATGGACATTTATTCATTCATTAAGTTGATTAGCTGAAAATGTTTTGTGGAGTTGGCATTCAATACTTGTTATCCAATATGATTCGTTTTTTATTTCTAGAACTTATCACCACAACGTGGAGTTGGCATTCAATAATTGTTATCCAATATGATTTGTTTGGAATTTCCAAAACTTATCCCCACAACACATCACATCGATTTATTTATTTATTTTTTTAATTCATGTATATGTAAGAGATTAGTTGAAAATATTTTGTGGAGTTGGTATCCTATAATTGTTAACCAATATGATCAGTTTGGAATTGACCTTATACATTTGTAATTAAATCATTTATATTGGAATCTATAATATTTTGGCACCTGCAGTTATATTGTTAGTTTATATGATTTTTTTTCAAATTGGTATTATATATTTATAATAAAAATGGGATATAAGTAATATTGAAATTGAAATTAAATTAAAAATTGAAATTGTTTAATTTGATTTTAATATATGGGTCGTTGAAACTATTATAGAAATGAACACATTTTAAGTTATTATAGAATTTGACTTTATATATTTTGTGGGACTTGTGTCTCAATTATCATGTGACTATGTTATTTTAATTGACATGTCAAACATATTATTTTATGTAAAATTTTCTATATTGAAAATTGAATTCATAATGTTCTGAATATCCAAGTTCGGTGTAAAAGTCTTTAACATCAAACACATGAATTATTCCACGGTTAGCAATTGATCCAAGTTATGCACGAGGAATACAAGTGTATGATACATGCGTACTCTTACCACTCTTGCCTTAAAACAAATGATGAATATGTTGTGGTTAGACTCCATTCCACATTCTTAATTATAATCTAAATATATAATTTGATATGATAAATAATGAGTACACTTTAGCCAGAGTCTAGGTGAGGTACATTCTCTAGATATGATAAATAATGAGTACACTTTAGCCAAGTCTAGGTGAGGTATCTCAGAGGGTGAAATTTGAGTTAGTCAGGATGTTGATCTCTTATGTAACAGGTTCAGTTTCACGTTTTTTCTAATGAAAGGAGAGAGGGAGAGAGGCAGAGCGGGTGGGAGGGGGAGTAGGAGGGAGGGAGCTAGAGGGAGAGAGGGACGGAGGGAGTGAGCTATAGGGAGTGGGATAGAGAGAGATATAGGTGGGGTAAGTGAGGGGGAGGGAGAGAGTGGGAGAGAGAGGGGGAGAGAGAGAGGGAGAGAGAGATAGGGAGAGAGGGAGTGAGGGAGAGATAGTTGGAGAGGGAGATGGGAGGGGGAAGAGAGCAAGAGAGGGGGAGTGGGAGAGGGAGAGGGAGAGAGATAGGGAGAGGGAGGAAGGCGGGGGGAGGTGTAGGGAGAGGAGAGATAGAGAGAGAGATAGAGAGAGAGAGAGAGAGAGAGAGATATAGATAGATAGAGCGATAGAAATAATGTGTGTGTGAGTGTGTGTGTGTGTATTATTTTGCTTAAAAATAATACATTTTAAGAATATTTTAATTGTAATTGGAAAATGCTTCAAATTAAGATGGATTGGAAATAAAAAGAGCTTTACAAGCAAAATAGTTGTAATCGTCCTATCATTTAACAATTGGAGGGTGAGGCTCTCAATTCTATATATATACATACTAGCACAACCACATTAATAAATGTGGTTGATATAGCGGTTATGTGTATATCAATTACATTCACAACCACATTAATAAATGTGATTGATAAACACCATATATCAACCACATCTATTATTATTTATTTAGTAATATTAACATTAATAATTTTATTATTATTTATAAATTATATATTATCATTCTTATTACTATTATTACTTATAGTAACAACATTGATCAAATTTATACAATTTCACTACTACATTTTCCACTACCATTAACAAGTTCTCTACTGAGGTTTCATATAAGAAGAATAATGGAACTTCCAACCCTTTGGAGGACAAGGACTGTAAAATTGCTAGGAAAGCAATTAGAGACGCTCCTAACGAAACTATAAAACTCTAAAATATAAGTATATACAAAGCTCTTATCAAAAGGAAGAAGAGGTCCTACATTAATAAGAGACAAGAACATCTTCTTCACCTCTCTAAAGTTGCACCCAGAAAGTTTTGGCAAAATGTGCTTGTTTGTAAAACAAAATACAATCATTCGACCCCTTTAGAGAATTGGGACATCTATATTAAGAAGTTGTATGACTCTTTGGACACCATGGGCACTATCTTAAACACTCTTATTAAGGAGGATATCTTTTCTCTAGAAGACTTTGAGTCTAGGATTAATAAGCTTATTAATGGGAAAGCTAAAGATATTGAAGGATACAAAGCTAAAATCTTTAAAATGGGAATGTCTATCATCATCCCTCATCTCCATAAGATTCTCAATTTGGCGGTAAATCATGGTCTCCCTAAGCCTTGGATGCAAAGCCTTATTGTACCCATATTTAAAAGTGGAGACAAAAATGTTCCCTCTAACTACAAGACCTTTATGATTAGCCACATCTTAGCCAAACTATACGAGCTCATTTTCGAAAAGAAGATTAGCCTTTGGCTTGAAAGCCAGTAAAAGAGCTAAAGGGAAAGTTGGTTTTAGGAGAAATTACTCAACTATCGACCATATTGTCACTCTCAGAATCATTGCCGAGGAATGTCACAATAGTAGAATTGATCTCTTCCTTTGTTTTGTGGACTTTATAAAGGAATTTTCCATTGTTCCTCGAGATGAGATTTGGAAGAGACTTGAAGAGATAATGGTTCCTCCTGAGTTGACGATTGTTGTGATTCGCCTTTACGAGATTGTTGTTGCCAAGCTTAAGGCGAATGAAGGGTGGTCTAAAGATATTAAATGCAATGTCACGGTTAAGCAAGGGTGTCCCCTATCCCCTACCATTTTTGGCATTTACATCGCTAAGCTAGAGGAGTGTTTGGAAATTGCAGGTTGTAAGGGCATCGAGCTTGTTGGTATAATCATTACTCCTCTCTTTTATGACAATGATATCGTTCTTCTTACCAGAAGCCATGATGACCTAAACAAGCAACTTAAGACTCTTCATAATTACTGCTCTAAGATGGGTATGAGAGTTAATACCAACAAGATTAAAGTCTTGATAATTAAATCCAAAAAGATCACCCATGATAATTTCGTTTATGTTAACAATTACTTAGAACATGTTTCTTCTTATAAATATTTAGGTATTGACATCCCTCAATAGCATTGAGAAAAGGACTAGTAGAGGTTGGAAAGCTTATTATGAGTTGGAAACAATTATAAGTCGGTTGATCATTGTATTTGGAGTAAAAAAGGTTCCTTTTTTAGAATCTCGTCACCCTTGTTATCTTATACAGATGTGAAGTTTGGGGTTGCATTATATCCAGAGAGTCGTGGAGAAAGATTGGGCTAATTCAAAAGCAATTCATAACCTATAACCTTAATATCAAGGGAAATATTTCCTATCCTATCCTCCTGATCGAAGCTGACCTTTCCCCCATTGAAAGCATGGGTATGTTTAGGTATTTGATGTATAAGAAGAAGCTTTATAACATGGAATCGAAGAGGCTTCCCAAAATTTCTTCCAACTCTAGTCAAAACCCCCACCTCTGCCTCAAGTATGGGTGGCATAAGGATGCCCAGTCTTGCCTCAGCCACTGGGGGATAAAAAGGAGATCATCCTGGGAAACAAGGTTAGTGTCAAAGATACTATTAGCTTCAAATTTAAGGATAAATTGTGGGATGATAAGAAACTGGGGGGGGGGGGAAGGAAGCTAAGATATTATAAGGAGGTGATCAACCCCACCCTTGATAACCAAAATTATCTCTTTGTTCTAGCACACACTAAGAAAAATGAACATCGCTAGGATATGAACTAATTCTCATGAGCTTCAAAGTGAAATCGAGCGATGTTCTACTCCCAAAACTCCCTGGGATGATAGAATATGTCAACTTTGTGATACTAAGAGGGTGGAAGATGAAAAGCACTTTCTCTTAGATTGCTCGACTCTTACTCACATTCACTCTCATTTCTCTAACATCTGCCACACTTCCAATCTTCTTGACTTTTTAAGTCAACCCAACTATACTGATCTTGGAGCACTTCTTTCCCTTCCCATTGATCATAGAAATAAGATTTTGAAGAATCACAATTAGATTCTTATTTTCTTAAGGTCCGATAAACCACATTGATTTTAGTGGACACTAATCATCATCATCATCGTTATTATTAGTTAGTATTCTTAAATAACTAACTAATAAATAATATAAACCTAAATAATAATAATTAATAATTAAAAACAATAGTAATAATAATATTAATAATTATAATTATTGTTCCTGAAAAAGATAAATAATTATTGTTTAACATATTTTATATATAGACATTATAGAAAAAAATTATGCCTTAAGTTTTAATTAAATATAAACATGAAATTCTTCATTATTGTGATTATAAATAAAAATGATCATTAGTTTAATTTATAATAAAATAAAGTTATATATATATATATATATATATATATATATATATATAAATTAATATTAATTATAAAATTTTAGAATATTACAATTACAAATATAAATCATTATCATTTAAATATATATATATATATATATATATATATATATATTTATAAATTATTAATAAAAACCAAATTATTAATATAACCAAATTACAATTAACATATTTTTATTTATTAATTTTTAATTCTTTTTAAAAAGTAAAACCTCTTAATACAATAAATTAATATTATATTAACTTTAATGAATAATTATAATAAATTTATTAATGCTTTTACAATTACTTAAAGAGTATTTAAAACTCAAAACAAATTTATTAATATTTTTACAATTACTTAAGGAGTATTTAAAAATCAAAACATTTAAATTATTATTTACGAAAAATTAATCGACATATAACCTATGCAATTGCAATTGCAATTGGAGAATCACGCAAATTAACACAAACCCTATTTAAAGCAATCTACGCAGCAGGTAAAATTTTAGGTTTACAAAGGGTGTTACAAGATTTGAGAATAATGAATCATAAGAGATCGGTTAATGCAAATGGTTAAGCTATGAGAACAAAACACATGAATGTGCTAACCTTAATGAGATGATTGTATGAGTAGAAGAATTTGTTTGTATTTGTAATTATTGATTATTTATATTTTTAATTTAAATAAATATATTTAAATAGTTTTGTTGGTTATTTTTTTTTTATAAAAATAAATGAGTTGAGTTTTAATGAGATGATTACATGAGTAGTTGGAGAATTTGTATTTATATATTTTAATGTGAACAAATATATTTAAATAATTTTATTGGTAGTTTATTTTATAATTATAGTTAATGTTGTTGTTTTACAATGGATATGGATTGAGATGTTTATATTTACTAGACATAGGTATATAAGTCGTTAAGTTATAAGAAGCAAAAAGATAAATGTGTTAATGTTCAAGCATATCATTGTATAAATATTTAATGAATTGGTTTGTATTTGTAACTATTGATTATTTATATATTTTAATTTGAACAAATATATTTAAATAATTTTATTGGTGGTTTATTTTATAATTATAGTTAATGTTTTTTTTGGCAATGGATTGAGATGTTAAGTTATAAGAAGCAAAAGATAAATGTGTTAATGTCCAAGGATATGATTGTATAAATATTTAATGAATTTGTTTGCACTTGTACCTATGGATTATTTATATCTTTTAATTATGTAATTTTTTAATTTAGATAAATATACCTATTTTATAGTGATAGATATGGTTTTTTTTTATTGGACAATAGATTGAGATATAATAGTTAATAATTAATATTTTATATTTTCCATTTAATATTAATAATTATTTAAAACACATCTTATGTATTTTGAAAGTTCATAAATAATTATTCAATGTTGTATATGTGACGTGTAAGAGTCTTAATGTTAAGATTATGAAAGAAATTATTACTTATCCCCCTTAACAACATTAATATGGATATCATAAATATATATAAAATTGGAACTTTTATATATTTATCTATTTCATTTGAAAGGTGGTGTGGTTTTTTAATAATTATACTGTAAAGTATTTCGCTAATGCATCTTATGTCCTACAGTGACAATGAAATCACTAGTGATCATTAATATACATTATATGACTATATAATCATCCTTCATTTCCTGGCCCTTGTATTCATAGCTTAGGCATGGGATTTGGCATATGATTCCTTGACAATGGAAATTGGCACCCATGTTTTAAAAAAATTGGTACATCACAACACTACTCAAGTGCTTGCTCTAAGTATTGTATGTCATTCCCATCATGCATTAGAACAACATTCTCATAGTGATAGTAAATGGAATTGGAGTCACTTTAGAGGTTATTTATGAAGCACAATATTTATTAACATGTACCCATTGTAATGATTTCACCTACAATATGGGAATCAACCTCTTACTACATGTTATGACTCTTGCTAGTTATTGGAACATGTAAACCAACCGCTCACTACATGCTTGTTATGGCCCATTAGGACCATAGTCTACAACTACAGTTATGTCTATGCTTCTTGTGTTTGCTTTCGAAACATTACTATCACTTTTAACTTTAAAAAAGAAAAGAAGATATATGTCTAAGGAGCAGTCTAATTTATAGACAAAATGACGTTTTTCACGACATATTTTGTGGTTAATATTTACCAAAATCTGTTAGAGATTTTAAAAAACTTGAGTTTAAGTTGTTTAATATGTTGGATTTGAGTGCCCTAGGGGTTTTTTAAGGTGTTGAATCCATTTATACATTCAAAAATGTATTTTAAACAACAACAAAATCACATTCTTTCTAGAAATTTTATTGTCTAATTCCGGTGAAAATGACTATTTCATCTATAAATTAAACTACCCCTATATTTAATGCCTAAAACCTTTGGTTCAAAATATATATATATATATATATATATATATATATATATATATATATATATATATTTTTAAAAATATCACCAAAACATTTAAATTTTATAAAATAAAATAAATACATATTATTACCACAAACCAATTAAAATAAAAAATAACTCTAAAAAGAAATGTTTTTAATTTTAAAATATTACATATTACTTTTAATAATAATAAAAATTATATTAAACTATTAATATTTAGTAATATTCATCTTCAAATATTTTGATGTGATGTTTCACCTTAAATTATTTCTTACTTAAAACTTACTTTTTCTTTTTTTCCTTTATTCACCCATACATATCATTTTATGGCATCATATTTGTTTATTATTTTGGAATGACATTTTTTGTTAATGGAAATCATAATCACTTATTCACCCACATATCATTTAATGGCATTATATTTGTTTATTATTTTGGAATGACATTTTTTTGTTAGTTAATATTATAATTTTTTATTTGGCCATACATATCATTTAATGGTATCATATTTTTCTGATCATATAAAATTCACTATCGAAATAAAAATTGACAATAAACCTTTTCTTTTTTCTTTTTCTTTTTTTTTGGATATCCTTCTATCTAAAAAAGAAGGAAAACTTGGTTTCCAAGTCTTTAGAAAGAAAACTCACACAGAGAGATATTTGCATGCTAATTCCCATCACCACCCTAAACAAAAAATTGGTATCATAAAAACCTTAACCACTAGGGCTGCTAGAATATCTGACCTTGACCATCTAAATTTTGAACTTAACCATCTTCATAAAGTTTTTGAACAAAATGGTTATAATAAGAACACCATTAATAAAGCCATGCACCAATCCCTAAGCAAGAATAATAATAACAACAAAGATAAAGAACAAAAATATGCAACTCCCAAAATCTCCCTTTCTTATATAAAAGGCACCACTAACAAATTTTTTAAAATTCTTAATAAACATAATATTAATGTAGCCTTCACTCCCCCTAACACCATCGCCATCAAACAATTATTCGTCAAAGACTCAATAACCCTATCCATAAAAAAGGTGTTTATATTATACCTTGTTCATGCAGGAAAGAATATATAGGAGAAACAGGGAGATCTTTTAACATTAGAATCAAAGAGCACACCGCTAACTTACGAAGAGAAAGGACCTCAAAATCTACCTTAACAGAATATGTTCACTATTCCCTACACTGCATCTGCATGGAAGAAGGCAAGCTAATTAAAAAAGAAGACCAATATCTTAAAAGGAAAATCAAAGAAGCCATTGAAATAGAAAAAAGGAAAAACAACTTAAATGAAGACGATGGTTTAAAACTTTGCAATTCGTGGAAACCATTACTAAAAATCATTAAAAACCAATAATTACTCCCATCATTTATAATTACTTAAGAATTAATTTCATAACTCATTTAGTTCTAATAAATCAATCTCAAATTTGAATGCTTTTACTCTTAATCAATATATAAAATACTATTATAATAAAATTTTATTCGAAATTTATGAAACAATCCTAAAAAAAAATTCATTTAATTTTACAATAAAAAAATATTAATAATAATATAAATAAACATAACACATCTAAAAACAATTCTAAATAATAAAGCTTAAAAATTTACTTACTATATAGATCTTAATAATTAAAATTATATAACCTTATAGGAAATCCATTAAAATTAAATTAAAAAACTGTAATGAAGAACCAATATATTAAATTAGTCCAATTAAAAAAAATTAAATTAAGAATCAACATAGTAAATACCCTAAACCAAGGAAAATAAAACATTAATAAAATTTCATATTTCAAAACAATTCTAATATCTATTCAAACCCTAATCTTATATTAATAAAATAGGATTACAAGTTAAATATAATAAAAAAAATTAATCAAAATTTATAGAAACAATCCTAAAGGTAATTCATTTAACTTTCCAATAAATAATAATAATAATAATAAATAAACATAATACATCTATAAACAATTCAAAATATAATAATAATAATAATAAATAAACATAATACATCTATAAACAATTCAAAATAATTGAAGCTTATAAATTTACGTACTATTTAGATATTAATAATTTAAATTATATAGCTTTATAAGAAATCCACTAAAATAATATTTAAGATTGTAATTAAGAATCAATACATTAAATAAGTAAAAAAATAAAATTAAAATTCAATATATTAAATAAGTCAAATGAATAAATAAAACATTAATGAAAAATCATTTCTAAAGACAACTTTAATAACTAATCAAACCCTAATTTCATAATAAAATCAATTAATTCTAATAATGGAATCTCCATCTTTAATTAAATCATCTAATAATCTGAATCATTAATAAACAATTAAATAAATATAAATTATAATTGGTCCCAAATATCAAATAAACCTGACCAACTAAATCATTTTTTATTCATAAGCTACATACATACATAAATTTAACTCTACATACATGCATAAATTTAACTCTACGATATATAATTAATCTCCTAAAATTATTTATAACTAATTATAATTTTAACTATATTACAAATAAAATACACTCCCCAAAATTAAATATACCATTACTCAGGTTAGGGTTATTCTCACGTTTTCCAACGTATCATATCTATTAATGAACGATAGGCATCTTGTGATGCACTCTCTTCCAAGTAGTCAATTTTTCCAACTTACCATATCTATTAATGAACGATAGGTATCTTGTGATGTACTCTCTTCCAAGTAGTCAATTTTTCCAACGATAGGTATCATTAATGAACATTAATCTCTTCCAAATGATATTTTTTGGAAAAAGAAAAAGGTGAGATCTTCACTTGTGACATTATGATATACTCTATCATATTTATATACATTATGATATACTTTTATCTTCACATCTAGTATATACTTTTCGATGAAGTGTAGGTATTGTGTGTTGTGATGTTTTAACCGGCTTACACTTTGAAAAATTGAAAAGTGAAATTTTTATATTTTATATTTTATTATTTAAAAATAAGTTAGAGTTGTATTTATTTTTTAAAATGATATAATTATATTATGTAGATCTACGTTGATTATGTATTTAAAAAGGTGTGATTTATTTGGGCATGTATTTGATCTAGGTTTGATTTACAAAAACATGTATGTATCAATCTTAAAAGATTTGATCAGATTTATAAAAGTCTCTAGAGAATCGTAAGCAATTATAGAGTGAGTGAGAAAAAGGTTACTGGATAGACAATAAAGAATAAGAAACTATGTTTTGATGCAAGAGATTATGTGCTTGTTGCTCCTGTAAATAAATCCTTGTATGGTATGTGGTAGAAGGTATGGGCCTTCATCCATCGACAAACCCTCTTTGGACAGATGGTTTGCTTATGTGTTCCTTTCTCTATAAATGTGAGAGCATGAGAAAAAATAAAAAAAAGTTTTCTAAGCTGAATTGCTTCATCCACTATAGGTGAGAGTAATATATTTCTGCATACTTGGGTGTTATTAAGCCAGTTGATGATAAGGATGGAGTCACCATAGACTTGGATTTGAGAGTAGCCTTTGATGAGCCTCGGTATTTCAATAAGAGTGTTGTAAATCCCAAGGCTACCAGCTTTAATTATCAATCTGGGGTTCATACAAACTCAAGAGGTGACAGTGTTAGAGACACATTAGGCTAAGCTCTACTCATGTCACTTTCAAGCAATGGACCAAACCAAGGCATACAAAGACCACTCTATCAACTAATTCTAGATTGGAACGGGAAGAATATGCATGAAAGGAAAGTCCCATTCTATTTGAAAAAATGGAAATATTATTCTACTTGCAAAATGAATGAAGATGCTACTTGCTCATATGTAAATGCTAACCCTAGTTGCAGAAATGTAAATATTGGGCTACTTGCAAAAATATAAATTCTATGCTACTTGTAGGAATGTAAACACTAATATAATTGCAGAAAGTAAAAGTTGCATTGAAAAGGAAACCTAACCTATGTAGTGGAAATAACAGTGCTTGCAATTGAAACCCTAACTTAAGAAGCATGAATCTAAGAAAAGCAGTCCTAGTCTACCTTGCATAAGTAAATGAGCATGAAATCAAACTTTAATCACTATATTCAAAGAGATTAGCTTTAGTGACAAAATTTATTAGACATCTCATGAGGCAATCAAGAAGATCATCACTATATCATCAACTCATAAATTTGTCCACTAACCCTAATTGCAAAAATGTGTTGCAATGAAGAAAAGGAAAGTCCTAGGTGGTCTTTGGTCTCACTCAATCATGGTTTCAGAGCCTAGGGGACATTATTCAAGGCTAAGAGGAAAAAATCAGGCTTTAGGATCAATTATGGCCAAGTTTACACGGTGCTATAGGATGCTACAAGTTTGCTACAGGATTGGCCTGTTTTGCTATAGGATTAGATCCATGAGCATCTTAAGGGTGGAAAAGGCGGTTTGAAGGTAGGAAAAGGCAGTGTACGGCTGATGAAGGTTGTGTGGGATCTTTTCCAAGCCTAATTACCCTTAGGGGCCCATATTAGACAAAAAACAATGCACATGGTGGCCTTCAACAACCTAAAATTATGTTATTGGTGGACAATGTTTTGAGAGAAGTCTGAGGTAGAGAGAAGGAGGTTGATGATGGGAGGAGTGTGAAATTCCAATTCCAACCTTGCAAAACAATAGTATTACCTGCAAACCAAACAAATGAGTTTTGCAACCTGAAAAGAATGTCAAACTAATAATCAAATTGCAGAAAAAATGGAATTAAATGAGAAAAGATGAACTAAATTTTATGAAACTAAATAAGAAAGGATGAGCTGAATTTTATGAAACTAAATAAGAAAGGATGAGTTGAATTTTATTTGCAGTCTACCTACTGCATCAAAACACAATCTAACTTGTATCATGCATATGACCTATATTCATGAAATATTATTCTTTCTAGGCTCAAAGAAGACTATTATTTAATCACTAGATATGTAGAAAACAAAGTATGTAAAAGAGCACTAATTTAAGATCTAACAATTGCAAAGGAAAATAAACATATGTTTTTGGCTTGTTAATACTATTCCTCCACCACACTGCCCACAAGAGAGGTGGTAGATAGGCTTGCACCAACAACTTTTATGAACAAATTTTGCTAAGAAAGGAAGGAGATGTTACTATGAAAGAAAATTCATGAATACAATACACAAAGAGAAACTAAAGACTCTAGGTTGGGCCCTAACTCAAGGGGATTCATCCCTCTAAAAAAATCAGATGGAAGATAATAGTAAGATTTTCATTGACTTAAAATAGAGTTCAAGTACATCATGTAAAGGAATGGAAATGACAATCTTAAGCTCTTAGCTCTTAGTAGCTCCTATCTAATCCAAAAGCTGCAATCCTATTGAGCCCTTAGGATTGATTAGTTATACAAAAATGACTGAGGGGCAACATCCTTAGAAAGAGGGTTGATTCCCTCCAAAATCTCTAAAAAAGTGGATCTAGTTCCCTTAGATCCTTGCAATTCCTTGAGTGCATCAGTTGTTAGTAGATCTTTAAGTTATAGGTTAGTGATTTTAGGGATCAAGTTGAGTTGTGGGTAAGTAAATGTAGGGGACAAGCCTCCTACATCTTCTCTAGTTGCTTCCAACATATCTTTGCATAGTAAATGCACTCAAATGCACTCTTTTCCTACACATTAATCACATTAGGCCACGAAATATGACAAACATACTTTAGCCTCCCTACTAAGCACATTATAATAAAAAATATGTTAAAAAATGCAAGAAAAGAGGAAATTATAGGCTGGAGGATGACAAAATGGGACTTATGATATACCTATTAATGAGGCCCATCAGCCTTTTGCTAAGGTGAAATTATTTTGAATTTTTAATTCGCTCATAATTTGTTTATTTCCTGAGTAGTTTTTTTTATTATCATAAATATTTTACTTGATCATGATTTGTTGTTTAAACAAGAAAAATATTATAAACCAATTTTTGGATGGATTTTGAAATTTGTTAACATTCTTTATTTTTAAAAAAGTCAAAGTCATTTTTAAAAGATTAAGAGTTTATTTTCTTTATATATATATATATATATATATAGAAAATAGAAAATAATCTTTTAATCTTTTAAAAATGACTTTGACTTTTTTTTTTTTAAATAAAAAATGTTTAAAAAAAAAAACACATTCAATTGACACATTATTACACCATAAGGTGTTTCCCCTAGCGAAGTTTATGTTTTATGTAACTTGTAAAAGTCTCACTTGTCTAGATGAATTTGATGACAATTCACATGTTCTCTATCAATAATATATGGAATATATATCCCTTAGCAAAGTGTATGTCTTGATAATGATATATAAAGAGAATCTCCGAAAAATTATTGGAATCAGAGGAAATAAATATTCAACATTATACCTTGAGATATTTTTATGGTTCCCATATTGTTTTCTTGGGTTGTCCCTTTGTTACCAAAGATTCTTTCCCACAAATCTACCCATTGATATATGGCAGATAGTTATCCACCCATCTTACACTAATGACATAGACATATACACACTTGCAAAAATAGAAAGAGGTGTAAGGGTAGATGCACACATTTTCACTGAAGGTTTATACTAGCTTGGCTTGGCTTATCTTGGCCTCCAACACCTATTTCTTGCAAACACATATTAAGGTACACCCAAACTTTATTTTCCTATGAAAATGTTAGTCATATCAATCTTGTACAACTACATAAACACGCATAGGAATTTTCATTCACATGTATATACACAAAAATGATGGTACTTACAACAAATGCAAGTCCCTTGAGCTCCTTGATAAGAGCTCCTCTCAACTACAGTTATAGTCAAGGCTCACTACAAGCATGCTTCTCATGAGGTGGAATCCTCTAGTCACTTTGACAACATGACATTACTTTCACTCTCTTTATATTTGTTTACTCCACGATGGGTGAGAAAATGGAGGGGATGAATCTAGACATTTTGGGCTTTCTTTAGCATGGTATCTTCATCCTTATCCTCCTTTTGATCACTAATATGACATTTTCAAACCTTATCCTCTCACTCCATAAACCCTAGCCACATTGACACTCTCTACTTGAAGTATAGGAGTATTCAACACTTTTCACTAGTTTATTGGGAGTGTTGTAACTCTCTTTTCCAATGTACTAGGAGCATTATAGTATTGACTTAGGATATTTTTAGGGTTTTTCCATGAGGCATATGTAGCCTTTCAATTTCACTTGCAATGCTTCTCAAGTAGTCTAAGGGAGTGTCATGTTGAGCTATAACAAATTCCCCCTAATGTGTGAAGTCAGATGAGAAATTGATGGCCTATATACATTACATCAAAATAGTAAGTGTAGTGATCAGAGGGAGCCTAGAATATTAGAACCTATTAGGACTTGCAAAATTCAACAATTAGATACATATGATATACACATTCGTGGTAGGCATATCCATACTCAATACAAAATGAACAAAGCATGACCACCAACATAATCCATTGTGTATCCATGGAATAATATGCAAGATCATGGTCAAGAAAGAGAGTAAATAGTATATCCATGTCAAAAATGTTAATCATATCCATAAAATGATTATAATGTGGTTATATGTTACAATATATATCAGAAGGACAATAGACACTAATAAGACTACCCAAATGTGGTCCTCAAAGTACATAATATGTTGAATCTCCATCACAACTTTGGTGAGGAAATATGCATGGGTGAGGTAGCCTCAATATTCAAGGTATGTGTATTGTCCCATTATAAAATTCCTACGTGGTGCAAATAGATGAGATGATGTTAGGAATGTAAAGGACCAACTAATTACCAAGTGTTGATGAATCTTGTTAATAGATGTGAGGGAAACCACCATTAATGATGATGATGATGATGATGGTGGTTAACGTCCACTAAGACCAAACTTTGGTCTTTCGAACCTAAAGAAACGAATTATTTATTTTGATTTAAGATTTTATTCCTATGCTCAAAAAGCTTGGAGAGAAGCCTCCCGAGCTCACTATAAATTTGACAACGTAAAAGGCTAGGAAGGTCAGTCTTGCAACAAAGATTTTGAAACTAAGATCTAATGTGGTTGTACGCAGGGCAGTCTAAGAGGAAGTCATTTTCATCCTCAATGTCATATTCTCACAAAGATGGCATAACCTTTCCATCCATTGTGTTTTAGGAACTACCCAACAACTCGTTTCACTATGGAGCTCATGAGAGTTCCTTCTAATCTTGGCTATATTAATTTTCTTCTTTGAGCTAGTTGAAACAGAGAGATACTTTTGATCTTCTAGGGTGGGGTTGATGACCTCCTTATAATATCTTAATTTTCTTTTAGCTACTAAATATTTCTCACACCACATTTTTTCTTTGAACTTAGAAGTAACAATATTTTAAATGTTATTAATGTTTTGCAATGCAACATTCTCGTCGATCTCCCAATGGTTTAACCAAGCCTTGGTGTCTTTATACCAACCTCGTTTGAGCCTTAGGTGGTTTTGGCTGGAATTTAAAGCTAGCTTAGGAAGTCTATGGTCTCCTATGTTATTGAGTTTGTGCTTGTACAATAGAAGCCTAGTCATAGCTAGGCTCTCGATAGGGGAAAGACCCACTTCTATAAGGAGAATACGATAGGGTGTGTTGCTTTGAATTTTGAGGTTATACGTTATAAAACGCTTCTGGATTTGCTCAATCTTTCTTGAGGATTCTCTAGAGATGCTACAACCCCAAACCTCACATCCATATAAGATAACCGAAACGACTAAAGTTTCAAAGAGGAACTTCTTTCTATCCCACATTACGATGTTTGCCGTTTTACAATTATTTTCAAGACCAAAATAAGCTTTCCATCCCCCATTAATCCTTTTCTCAATGCTATAGTTCCAGTTGAGCTTGTGATGAATATCGATTCCTAGGTACTTGTACGAAGACACTTCCTCCAAGTTACTGTTGTCATACATAAAATTAGCGTAAGTGTCCTTCTTGGATTTGATAATCATAAATTTTACATTTTAGCAAGTGTGAATAGATGGGTTGAGGTTAAATACTAGTGAATCGATCAAAAAAGGGCCAATGAAGTGAAATATCTATCAACTATGGGAAAAATCCACTAATGAATACAAGTTCCAAGGTAGTATCCAATTTGTAGATACACTCCTAATATAATGGATTGGTGTCAATGAAAATGGTTCCCAAGGTAACCAATACATTTTAGCAAGTGTGAATAGATGGGTTGAGGTTAAATACTAGTGAATCGATCAA
Organism: Pinus tabuliformis; assembly: GCA_031772625.1. NCBI lineage: Eukaryota > Viridiplantae > Streptophyta > Pinopsida > Pinales > Pinaceae > Pinus > Pinus tabuliformis. The sequence goes on along the minus strand of CM062807.1, from coordinate 831,747,831 downwards.
ACAAGGGCCAATGAGGTGAAATATCTATCAACTATTGGAAAAAACCACTAATGAATATAATTTCCAAGGTAGTATCCAATTTTTAGATACACTCCTAATATAATGGATTGGTGTCAATGGGAAGAGATCTGTTGAAGGAGGACCTTGATGTATCCTCTATCAGTTGTCATGAAGAAAACATGAATATGATGAATAAGGCAGTAGTTGATGAATATGTGATGAAAAATTGACATAGGGAAGGCCAACACAAAAGGTCATTGATACTTTAAATGACCAACTCTACATAAGACTTCCCTTGAACATATCTTAGCATGACACAATGTGAATTGATAGTTTGGAAAAAAAAAAACCATTCAAAATAAAGTGATGGCACAAGAGGCATCATCACAAACCATATAGCTAGATGGGTAACCAATTGGGTGAGATATTGAATCTTGTTAAGGAGTTACTCAACTCATACTGATGGTTTGAATTTAAAACTAGGACAAGAACTTACTATAAGACAATGATGCAAACATGTTCCATGTTCAAGGGTGACTAACGATTCCCATCATATAACATGAATAAATAATGTGTCTCCCTCACATTTTGTATGGTTAATCTCCTTCATAGTTTTCCGAGCATGAAAAAAAGTTAAAAGTGTGCTTGGTATCAATGTCATAGTTTAATGAGCATAATAAGACTGCAATAGGTTTCTTATTGTATTTCATCTTGGATGATGAGGAGGAAAGATAAAAAATAAGCTCATCATTTTCATTGGTTTGATGAGCATGAAAATATAAGCAAAAGGAAGCTCCGGATTTTCATTCTTTAATAAACATGAAAAGATAACCAAATGAAATATCATTCTGAAGAGACAAGCAAGATAATGGTGTGCATCCCGTTCTAAGGTTGATAGACTTGACCTAAGAAAAGAAAAGGAAAAGGAAAAATAGTTTGTAAAAGTAAGATACTTGTTTTCGTTTTCTGTAAAGAAGATAAAGATGGGTTGCAAGACGGAAGAAATATTGATGCAAAGGAAATAGGACAAAATTGACTACAATGGCAATAAGTGGGGTAAAGGAAAAAAATGTCATTATGGAACAAGACATTGAATACAATATGATAAATGGGAACCCCACTTTTGAAATAATATGAAGAAAGATGAATGCGGCTCAATATCCATGACATGAAAAGCTCTAAATAGAATTTCTAGGCCTACAAAGTGATACAACATGGGCACCAAAATGGAAATTAAGTGATACTCTAGGGATTCCTTGAAGGGTAGACGCTACCATGAAAGTTATGACATGCAAAAAGAGTGGGGAAGTGTAGTAACCTAATAGGTTTAGACCTAAGGCATAATCAAATAATACATTGAAGGCCAATAATGCATGGGAAAAATTGATGTCATTTTCAAGAGAATACCTCAAATATTATGTGTGTTACACAAACTATCAATGTCCTATTCAAATTGATTAAAATATCCTTGCAAGAATGTTAGAACTTAGTAGCTTGAAAAATAAAGGAAAGATCATTAAAATACTCCAAAAAATGAAATGTCTAGCTGGAAAAAATTTCATCAATGTGAAATGGGACAAATTTCAAAAACTTTCCCCTAAGTGAAAAGGGGAAAAAGATAACCATCGTGTGAAAATATCGAACAAAGTAGAAGAACCACTTGGAGAAACCCCCATCCTACCAAATTTTGCAATTCAAATTTTGAGAGTGTTAAGCCACTAATTAGCATTTTGTCACCTCCAAGCTAGAGATCTACGCTTTCTCTTCCATTTGAGTTCTTTCTTGATTAGTTTGATTAAATATTGAGCTATATAGGGCACCTTTTTTGAGCTTGACCTCATCCAACACTCCTGGAAAAGCTTGGAGGGGCATTGGAAAGGGTATTAGTGGCATGTTCCTTCTTAGACATAGTGTTGAAATGCTCTAGTTGGGTAAGGGCGGAGCATTAATGGCCAAATTTCTCATATATGGGCCCAACACTCCAGGGAAATACCCTAAAAGTTTTGTCATGATGTGGTATTGATGTTTACCTTCTTCTTTGATATTTTTGACACCATGATCAAGTGGAGTGAGAAATGTGGCTGATGATGTTTCCACCATGCATGATCAATATACTTTAGATGAACTTCGTGACTATGACATCTAAATTTCTTTAGGAATCAAAATAAGAAGGAAAAGAATTAGTTATTGGAAAGGATCACTTAGATGTGGAATATGAATGATCAATAGCAAAGTACAGGACCAGATATTAACCATAGATATTGAGGATTTGTTTGGCTAAATAACTCTGAACCTAGGTCAGGCCCCCCACAAGCCAACAATAAGAAGGATGGATCATGGAGACTTTGTATTGATTATCGGGAATTACATAATGCCATGATAAAAAATCAATATTTGTTTCCTAGAATTGATGATCAATTCGATCAAATGAAAGAAGCACATGTGTTTTCTAAAATAGGTTCAAGTTTGGAATATCCTCAATCGAGAATAAAAGAAGATAATATTCCTAAGATAACATTTAAGACACATTTTGGTCAATATAAATTTGTAATACAATACCCTTTGAATTGATGAATGCACTTGCAACATTTATGAATTTAATGAATGGAGTATTTGAACAATATATTGACAAGATTGTGCAAGTGTTTTTGGATATTCTAATATATTGTAGAACATGGAGGAACATGAAGAGAACTTAAGTAAAGTATGTTAGTGTCTTAGAGAGCATAAGCTATATGGACAAGCTTTTGAGAGGCATTAGGAATACAAATTTGTTTCAATGTAACATACCATTTGGAAATTGATATACAAACTAAAAGAATAAATTAGATATTATAAGAAATATTTCACATCTATGTAAAGGATCAATAGAAATAATAGGAATAGTTTTTACCTCTTACTGAATTTGCGTATAAAAATATGTATTTAAGTTTGATAGACCATGTGAGACATATGTCCATTGGATAGGACAAAGGATAGAATCCTAGTTGGACTAGAAAAAATCCAAAAAATGAAAGAACAAATGAAGATAATGAATGGAAGGTTAAAATAAGTGCAAGATAGACATAAGAGTGATGTAAATGAGCATAGAGTTGATATAAATTACAAAGTTTGCAATAAGGAATTCTTATGATCTACACCATAAAACGATCCATTAAATTTTGCAATGGAGTTAAGTTTCACCACAATATTTGAGACCATTTTAAAATCTTAAAAGAAAGGGACCAATTTCTTATTGTCTTGCATTGGCATCACCATTAAATTGTATACATAATGTTTTTTCGTGTATCTATTTTTCGACATTATATTTCATATCCTTCTCATGCCATTGGATTAAGTCATTTTTAGATGTTAGACAAAGGGGGCTTTGATGGCTAAACCAATCCACATTTTAGGGTGGCACGCTTGGAAATTTTTTTATGTCAATTGGTAAATCAGGTGAAGGTCCAATGGGATACTTATAGTCCCAATTTCACTACTTGGGAGGGTGCAACTAAGATGCATTAGATATTTTGTATTTATTTTAGAACTTTGGGATAATGTTTCCTTAAGAGGGGTGTATGTAGTGCCCCATTGTTTTGACTAGTTGATAGATTTTATTATTTGAGGGCATTTTTTACAAAATAAACCTCTTTATTGACTCGTGGTACAATGATAAAACTTAAACTATTGATGTAATGGTACTTTTGAAATTTCAGAGTGAAAAGATAAAATTTACATTGATACGATGTAATTGATGTTATCAATTCATATGGTTATGATACCATGAAATGAATATATAGCATATGAAATTATTTTCATTTGTTATTATGCAATTTCCTATTGTCGTACAAAAGCCAGATGTGTACATTGATGAGGGAGTGTTCCAAAATTTCATGGACTATGGATTGAGATAGGGTATTATAATATGTTATATGATTGATTATTTCTTTCATTTCGATCATGGAATGAAATGGTGCATTGGTTTTAGTGTGTGTAGGCACATGAAATATGCTTATTGATTAGTCCAAAAATGGGTAGGGATTGTATGGAAGTGTACTAGATATCATAAGGAGAAGTGTAAGAACATTCATATCTCCACCAACTGACACTCCTTTTTTGTCACATCAGTTGAAATGCTTGTTATGATTTTACTTAAGGTTATATGTTTCTATAAGGGTAGACTATACATTTTGTCTCCCATGATGTTTACATTATGGGTGCATAATAAGGTGATATCCTAATCCTTAGTGACCATTAACCTTTTAAAAGGGTAGTGACAAAGTTGAATTAAAATGTTCTCAACAATTGCACCGTGTGCCCCACTAAGAAAGTTGGATGCTTGAAGGGCATGCTTGAACATGGAAACCTTGGTACTTAATGAAAGGTAATCTTGAAGGTAATGGAGAAGAATGACATCCTTTGTATCTATTATAGTTTTCTTAAATATGAGAAATGAAATATTTAATTTAAAAATCATTTCAAGATAAATGGATTCTATGATGTGCATGAAATAGGAAATAATTAATTTATAATTTAACTAGAAATTGATTATTAGTGCACCCATGAATCAAGAAGAAGAAATAGGTCAATAAATTTGAATTAAAATATAAGTGGGTTGTGAGATATTTAAGAGAGATAATAACTAAAAATAGTATTGACCACAAGCACGCCCATTGAAGTAAGAAAAGAGGAGGATATTAAGGGAACATCTAATATTAGTAAGTGTAATGGTTGGGTGAGCATTAATATCTATTTTATATTTTTAATATATAATTACTCATGCACTTATGCATATGAGTGGAACCTGGCTGGGTTGATAACAGGTAATCAGTAAAAATAAAATTACATTTATACATGATATGGATAAGTGGTTTGTGTCACAAACCCTATAAAATGGAGTGTTGAGATAGAGTGTTATTGAGGTAGGGGTTTACTTTCAGCATTAGTAGCTTTACTCTCTTTCAATTTTGCAATAGGTACCCTTCATACAACTCCATTACAACTTGGGGGTCCTTGGGCAAGGAGAGTACCCATTGAAGTTAGTACAGTGGTCAGTTGGTGAACTATCCAAAGATTGAAAAATTAGATGCAAGTGGAACTCAAGGTACCTATTAAAAACTTTCTATAATCATTATTGAGGAATTTAATTTTATCTCTCTCTCTCTCTAGATAATACCTTTCATATTAGATATCATCCTTTCATAAGGAAAAATATTCTTCTCCTCTAGAAGGGATGGATATTTCTTGCCTTTAATCATTAATATATGTTAGAAAATCCATTTTAAATAGACAAGTTGAAATGGTGGTTGAAGATTCGAGATATTTGGATTAAGGAAGGGGACACTAATACGAATTTCTTCCATAGACATGTAGGTTTTGAAAAAAATCAAATACCATCTAACATATCCAATCAAGCTTGATATAGTAGAGGAAGGAATAAGAAATTTTAACTCTATGTTTAAGGATTCTATATAGTGTCACATTCACGAGATTCTAGAAGTGTCAACGTCTTTACTTCCATGATTTTAGAAGATATGAAATAAATTTAGCAAATGCAGTCTTGGAAGAAAAGGTATTACATGATCTCTCTTATATGCAGAAAGATAAGAGCCCCAGGATGGATGGGTTTCCAATCAAATTGTGTCCTTGTTTTTTATTATTTAATCATATATGACCTCCTTCTAGTGATTAGGGAACTATTGACAGTGTTGGACCTGCCAACATTCAAGGGGGCCTCCCCCATATGCGGTCCCAATTAGACCTCACACCGTTTGGGATAGGATCCCCATACAGAATATGGCCTAATTGTTGTCTACTTAAATATATGCCTTGGATTAAGCTGTCAACAAGAGAGAATCACATAAGTTCCTTCAAAAAGCAAACAAGTGTGCCTAGTGAATGTTCAGTTGTAGGTGTGCCAAGGTTACTACTACAGAGGGGGGAAGAAAGTGAGCCTCTAAGAGAGAGGTAATAGTACCACCCTAACAAAGACACAAATAGACAAGAATGTTTCGTCTAACATCCAGTAGAATAGTCCACAAAGACGTGACGATCATTACAACCATTACAACATGTTCTCAATAGAATAGGCATTAAAGTAACCAAAATAGTTCAACTACCTTAGTACTAGTGAAAGAAAACATGAATCATAAACATTCACAGAATAGTCTTACAAACATCCATAATCCATGTATGAAAGCATGTTGGCCATCAGGCTTCAAATATTAAGTATAAGTCCCAAGAATGAATACAATGAACATCACTTGCTCCAATAGTGGAGTGTTGGAGCCACTACTTGCTCCCCAAAAGTACTAACTTATCTCTCTTATGATTTATGGGAGAAGCCAAGGTTAAATGTCCTTTACATGAGAAAAGAGGATCTATTTATAACTTGAGGAGTGACCTTTCATATCATCATGACTCTTGAATTTCTAACTCCTAGTGACCTTTGGACTTCTATAACCTTTGAATTTCCAAATGACTTTTGGAATTACATATGACCTTTGGTATTACATGTCCTTTGGACTTCCATGACTCTTGAGTTCACACATGACTCTTGGACTTCTACTTGTTTATCTATTAAAATTATTACAATGTTACATATTGACTTCCACATCATCATATGATGAAACTAGACATGCCACCATCTTGGATGACTGGGACTAACAGTGACTGGCGACATGGATCTGCCTCAGTGGTAACATAGTTGCCACTATGTCTGTTCTTTGTTCATCTTCTAATCATAGAATTTCCACCCTCCAAAGGGTCTTTAGTCTTGGAGTCTTTAGGGTAATTCATTAAGTTTCAAGTATGTTCTTAGTTCTTTTCGTGCTTCCTTTGTTTATCCACTTTTCCCAATCTTCCTTTTGTGTGATTTCCATGAGGTCCTTGGAATACCTATTTTTGCAATCACTCATGACGAGAAACTATCAGTATGAAAATCTCCTACTCTACCATGTTTTATGCATTCTTTCTTGTTAGTTCCTTTTTGGTGAACTTAAAACGGTCAAAGATGCTTCATGGCACAAGGGCACACTCTGAAAGGCTGAAGGAATAGGAGGAGGAGATTCGATGCTTTGGCATACGCTCATGCGCCTTAAGGAGGAAATTAATCAAGGTAGGGCGCATGTCGTAAGTCCGAAGGATGAAAGGGAAATATTCAGGTTTGCCAAGTGCATTGTGTGCTCAAGGGAGAGAAGGAGGGCTTAGGGCATAATCTCGAAGGCTGAAGGCTGAGGCTTCATGCCTTCAGGGTGTGCTCATGCACTCAATAAGCCTCAGGAAGGGTGTAGGGCACACTTTTGAAGTTTGAAGGCTGGGGATTCATGTCTTTGGGGTGCACCAATGCACTCCAGTAGTTCAAGAGGGAATAAGTTGCATAGGCGAAGGCTGAAAGATTGAGTTTCGGGTATTTAGGGTGCGCGACTATGCTCAAGGAGGTCACACTTCGTTAATTTGAAGGAGTGCGCTCAAGGAAGACTTAGTCAATTTGGAGGGTGAAATTCGAAACAAGGGAGGGGATTCGTGCTTTTAGAATGCGCCCAACTCTCCAGGCTGGCACAGGGCACACTTTTGAAAAATGAAGGGTCTCCCATCAAGGCTTTAGAGTGCGCTCATGTGCTCTTGGCCTTAATGGGCTCACTTTGCAACCAATTTTTTTCTAAGTTTGGATGATTGGTCACGAGGTAAGATGAATTTTAGACATAAAACCATGTGTGAGACTTACTAATTCATCGAAAAAACTTAGACAAGCTTGATAAAAAATCAATATACATCAAAAATCCACTTTATGCACATTCCCCAAGCACAAATAGGGAAGTGTGTGCGATTGCGACCCAAAAGTGTCGTTTTACAACAACAAAGGTGTTATGACCATGAAATGCATATAAGGATGTTTTAATCAATGCAACGACACTTGAGAACATTCAAGAACACTTGAGACATATAAAACAACACAAAATGACACTTTACGACTAAGGTGACATTTGATACGACAATAACGTAGGCTCCAAAATGCGAATGTAGTGAAATTTTGGAGGGTGTTGTAGTAGTGAAAATACTTTGTGACTGTTGTGGGGAAAAGTATCCGATGCGGATGACCCTATCCCTACTCTAAAGGTGACAGTCTTTAGCAACAACTGAAAGTAAAGCTTTGATGTTTTCCTTTATGAAAGTACAGAGAGGGGGAAGAAATGATTAACTAACCTGGTGTCCTTCGCTTAGTTGATCTTGATCCTCTCTCTTTGTCTCTTGTTCCCAGCTCCTTGCTCTCTTTGCCGGTCCAGCTACACACAGATCCTGCACAAAACAAGAGAGGAAACTACAAGATACATGTACTCATAACTGATGCATGGATTAGAGTGAATCAAATATACATGTAAATACAATACATCAATGCAATACAAGTATATAGGAGAACATGCAAAACTTTATTGATAGAAGTAACAGGGTTCTGAGAAGGTTACAACCAATGATGGCTCCAATCCAGCAGCACCTCCCCAGCAGCAAGAACTCTCCTCTTCACCTCTAGTAAAACAATCACCCAATAGCTCTAACTGTAATCCAACAGCACCTCCTTGCTTTACACAAAATTCCAGCCTCCTTAGACCTCATAGAAGAGCTCTATATATAGGAGAGAAGAAGAGAGGATGAGTCAGCTTGAGGCTGGCATAGAGCTGACTAGTGTCCTCTCCCTCTTCAGTTAATCTTCAGTTCTTGAGTCCACTTGGAGATCCTTGCTTACACATGGTGATCAAGTACCTCTTACTCATCACAAGGCGAATCTGATGAACCAAGTGTCAGTTTGGAAGCTTCCTGGGCAGTTGACACCTTGCAGGATGACTGTGCCACTTGGCCAATCTCGCCCAGCGCAGGTAGCCTTCATTACTTTTGACTTCCAGCGCAGGTACAGAGTGGGACAGTTGCATTACAGCGCAGAAGCTCAGTTAAGTAGCTGACATGATCCAAAATAAGCCTGTTTTGAAGTGTTTTCAGGTGGAGAACTGATTGGAAGTGCTGTTGTTTGATGACCTTGTTCTTTTAGGGGTAAGAACAACATGTTTAGGGACTGAGGATCCCTGTAATTATTGACATTCCATGCTCCATGATGCGAGGCACAAAAATGTCTATAACAGTGACGCACTGGGAAGACTTCAAATTCTCTGTCTAGGAATAGATTTCGATTAAGGGTAAAACCTTCAGGAATTATTTATTTCCCTAAGTTCCCCTTTCAACCTAGTTTCATACATAACACCCTCTCTTTTCTCAACTTGGTTGAACTCACACAAAGATACACCATATCAAAATCGGTTCAATTTAGGAAAGGGTAATGTGCGCAGTGATAGTACCTTGACGAAGTCACTTCAGGGGCACAAGCATTGCTTCACTGCCAAGGCACTATGGACGTGCACAAATGAACGTGATCAATATTGTACATTTTTATTTCCTTCTCCCATCTTGAAAGATCTTATTCATGAGCATCCTTTGCTTCGGCTACTATCTACATAGGTCCTGACCCTTTATAGTATGAATTGGCTTGAATTCCAGATCATATTCTTGAATAGAGGTCATCCAGGTAGCCCTTTTCTCACCTATCTCTTATTGTACAAGTAGGGTTCTCACTGCTCAATGAGGTATGAAAACAGTTGTATGTGATTTAACTAAGTAGGGCCTAAAATACTTCACCACCTTATATATTGCATATGCTTGTTTGGCAATGGCAGGGTAATTTAATTATGGGCCTTGTATACTAGTGCTCATAAAAGAAATAGGCCGTGTGTTTACTGTCCTTCTGAGTTAATGCAACTACAATTCACAAATCCGAAGCAGATGTATAGAGCAAGAAATCTTTTTCGTGATATGGACTAAATAGTACGAGTGCATCAACGATAGCTTGTTTGATCTGAGAATTTGTCCCATCTATATATGACATCTTTCTTGATCATCTCCTATATAGGATTGACTATTTGTGCATAATCAAAGTTGAATTTTCTGAAGAAATTGATTTTCCCTAAGAAAGGTTGCATGGCTCTCTTGTTCACTGGGAACGAGATTTGTGTGATAGCCTTGACCCTCTCGGGATCAATCTTGATTCCACTCTTAGCTATGATGTGCCCTAGTAAAATCTCTTCAGACACACCAAAGAATCTCTTCTTGGGTTTCATGGAAATCCCATACTTTCGACACCGCTCGAATATCTGTTTTAGATGACGTACATGATCTAAGATTTTCTTTGAAAACACAATAACATCATCTAAATAAACAACAATGCTTTGGCCTATAATGCCACGAAAGGCGATGTCCATCGCTCTCCGAAAAAGTTTCACTGACATTGATTAATCCAAATGGCATTATTTTGAAGGCGAACATTCCCCATTTAGTCCAAAATGTCGTTTTCAATTTGCCTCGTTCCACTAATAACACTTGATTGTAGCCTGAAAATCCATCTTGTAGCGAAAAAAATTTAGACCCAAATAATATTTGGAGTATTTTCTCCATGAATGACACTGGATAGTTATCTTTGTAAGAAGCCCAGTTAAGATTCCAAAAAACTGCACAGAAACGTATTTCACTAGACTTCTTTCTTACTAGGACCAAGTTGGAAACTCATGTGGAATGTTTAACTTTGAAAATGATCCGAGCATCCAACAACTTTCTCAATTCCTTCTAAATTAGGGGTTTTAGTGTTGGATAGAATCTCTGTAGTTTCTGCTAGAACGGTTTCACCCCTTCTTTTATAGGAATTACGTGTTGGATGATACGAGTGTCATAAGTCTTTAGATCGTTGTATGTCCATGTGAACACTTCTCGATACTTCTTGAATAGGTAGATAAATGCTTATTGTTCCCATAGGGAACAACATGTACCGAGGTTCACATACTTCAGATCATGTGGGGTTCCAAGGTTGTCTTGTTTAGATGTGAGCTTCGAACTCTGATTCTTTGTGTTAGTAGGTCCTCTAAATCAGTTATGCAAGTCATATAGTTTCTCTAGGGATGCCACACCTTTTTGCATGGTGTTTCCTTTCATTGTTGGGATGCTTCGTACAGAGCCTACTCATTCTCATCCTCCTCTATGGCGACATCTTTGAATACACTAGCATTCACAATAAAGTGTAGTATATGTTGGTTGTCATTGAAAATGATTAAATTAGTGACAGTGTCGGGTACAAATGTTTTATATAAAATTTCAATAGAAAAACCATTTTTCAATGGCCACATCCTAGCCGTAGCATTTGTTAGTGTATCTGCGGCTGCATTTCTAGCTCTAAGAATCGAAAATGATGTTGAAATCCTTAAAATTATTTATCAAACACCATACCTCCTGCTGGTAGTTTTTCTAGATGAGGTGAAACACAATGTATAATATCTCGTACCTGATGAGTGACTACCTCTGAGTCACTGATTACCTTTAGGAGCTCTACCTTCATGTCTATAACTTTCTTCAATCCAAGTATGAGTGCTTCATATTTTGCATTATTATTAGTGCACTCGAACTCCAGATGACATGAAAGTATTGCTTCTTGTTATGTGGGTCTGTGAGGACACAACCAACTTCAGAATCATCCTGCGTCTTAAAACCATCAAAATAAAGAGTCCAAAAATCACTAGCTACTAGGTTGTTTCCTGCATTATTATTCCTACTAATACTAGTATTACTACATTATGTACATCTATATTACATAATTCATTTGCACCAGCTGGAGAACAAGGAAGGAGTTCCAATTGTGTATTTGGTGGATTAATGGGTAATGGATGTGCAAGGTAGCACCCAAGGTTAGTTTCTAAAAAGTAGTTCGCAAAAATTAGGTCTGCAAAAGAAACAATCTCATTTTTCCCTTTGAAATGTAACAATGTGTCTCATGTAAGATTTTGATTCCACCCGGATTTGATTATTCTTGCCCCTATACGGAAGCCATAAATGCGACCAATCAGTAGCAAAATACCCCTGTAATTTGCTTGACCATTCTCTACTTACAAATGCACATTATGCTTCCGGGATGCCCACAATCATTATGTTTATACATTGGTGAACTCGGTGATCAAATGATAAGTGAATAAGAATATTTATGAGTTCACCAATAGCTTGGATAAGAGACCTATCCAGCTAAATAATTGTGCATCAGTCTTATCCCATTTGGGATTGATTTTCTTGGCAACTGATAATGGCATTACGTTTATGGATGCACCAGAATTGACTAAACAATTATGAACATTGTAATTGATAATTTCAAACATCAACAGAAACAAAAGGAAAAGATATTAGTAACAAAATGTTTTTGTGCAAGGGAAATTTTAAGGATTATTAGAATGTGGGCTAATTTTCCATAGTTTTTCAAAAAAAAAAGATTCATCAATTTCCATTTTTCTAAAATTAATTCTCCCAAATTTTATAATATAAAATTATTTTACCTTAAAAATCACCAAAATTTTATAAAAACTATAAAATTATTAAAAATTAGATTCTTCCAAATTTTATAATATAAAATTATTTACCTTAAAAATAATTAAAATTTTATAGAACAATTAGAAATTTGATTTTTTTTAAAAACATAAATAAATAAAACAAAAAACTCTTTTAAATTTTTTTTCCCTTTCTTTCTAAAACTTTTTATATCAAAATTTCATTTATAAGATTTATATATAAAACCTTTTAAAACATAATCTACTTTATTTAAAAAAATATCTTTCCATCAATCAAATCTATAATTAAACAGTTTTCAATAAAATCAACGTTAAAATTACATGAAACATAAATGAGACAAATAAACTCATTTCATAGTCAACATTTATTCATTAATTAAACTAAAAAAAAAATCTACTTCATTTAAAACAATCTATATAAAAAATTTCTTTAATCAATCAAATTTATAAATAAACATTTATCAATGACATCAAAGTTAACATTGCAAGAAACATAAATGAGACAAATAAACGCATTTCATAGTCAACATATCACATGGACATTTATTTATTCATCAATTTGATTAGCTGAAAATGTTTTGTGGAGTTGGCATTCAATACTTGTTATCCAATATGATTCGTTTTTAATTTCTAGAACTTATCACCACAACGTGGAGTTGGCATTCAATAATTGTTATCCAATATGATTTGTTTGGAATTTTCAAAACTTATCCCCACAACATATCACATTGATTTTTTTATTTATTTTTTTAATTCATGTATATATAAGAGATTACTTGAAAATATTTTGTGGAGTTGGTATCATATAATTGTTAACCAGTATGATCAGTTTGGAATTGACCTTTTTTTTTTCAGAAAGAAAAAGCTTCATGGTTTATATTAAGAGTATATAAAAGTCCAGATACAAGCGAAGGCATGAGGCCTTGATGCAAATTATACAGAAATCTGTTACTGTCCAGAATCAGCAATGCATAGATCTTAGAGATAAACAAAAATTATGAGTGCATGGCGCTACAGAGACTTCAGAAAGAAGGAACCATCTAAACCAGGATTTTAAAATTCTGAATTCAACCAAAAATGCCCCTAATGAGAAAGACAAAAATGCCAAGACCGAAGTTAATCCTCAGAAGGCAAATATCCCAAGATTTTTGTCAAAATGAAGTCAAGAGGCAGACTGGAATTCTGGAAAATGTGATCGTTCCTCCACTTCCAAAGGAACCAGCAGGTGATGATGAAAAGAGAGCGCCAAGAGGGACGTTGCGCACTCCACCAGTCGAAGGCATCCTGAACAGAAGGAAAAACTCTGTGAGAAAAACCATAGATTAAGGACAGCACATACCAGATTGAGGAGGAAGCGCCACATTGGAAGAACATATGAATGTTGGATTCAGCATTGTTGCGGCACATCTGACATTGGCTCGGCCCCTGCCAGCCTTTCCTTTGCAAGACCTCCCAAGAGAGATTTCTATTTGAGAAAAGAAGCCAGGAGAATAGAATCATCTTAAGAGGGCAGGAGGCTTTCCAGAAGGGGGGAGGAAAGAGAGGCGAGGGAGGCGGCCGGACCGAGGAGAGAGCTGCATATAATTCTTTAACAGAAGTTAGAAGAGCAGGCTTCTCAAGGGACCAGATGAGCTCGTCAGCAGAGCCCGATTGCAATCTTCCTTTGCTGGAGAAACTGTTGACAGCCGAATCCCATGAGGGACGGAGAGAAGGAGGGATGGAAAGATCATCTGCGCTCTTCCAAACAGGAGCTTGAGAAATCCAGGATTGAATTAACTTATTCCATGTAAAGAGGCCTTTTGAATGGAAGAAGAGAACTAAATCTGGAGAGATCAACGATTCCAGATTATGCTGTGTTGGATCGAGGCCGATAAAAACACTGGAACCAGATGAGAGGGACCATTTAAGCTTTTCTAAGAAGAAAGATTGAAGCTTCCTGAAGCTTTTCCAAATGATGGAGCCAGACCTGATTCCCAACGACTTCCTTCTGAACCAGAATGCCATATTCCTCCCTTTAAGATATTTTTGATTTATAATGCTGCTCCACTGGCTTTTACCATAGATACCTCTGATAAGCGATTTGCAGAGAAGAGCTTTCCCAAAAGGAGACATATTCAGGAGGCCCCAGCCGCCCTTCTTCTTCGGCTTTGATAATAATTCCATCTTTGCTAAGTGAAACTTGGACTGGATAGAACGGCCGCCCCATAAGAAGTTTGCTGCCAGAGAGGTCATCTTTTTTGTAATGGAAGAAGGAAGAAGGAAAAGGTTCGCCCAATAAACCGCCATTTGAGAGAGAACAACTTGAACCAAGATTAGCCTGCCAGCTAAGGAAAGAAAGCGCATCTCCCATCTAGATATTTTGCTGTAGAAACGATCGATCAGCCACTGCCAATCCTTGATGCGATATCCATTCGCCTTTAGATGGAAGCCCATATATGTGAGGCCGTCCCCCATCAGAGCAATTTTTGTTCCAAACAGATCAGCAACCCATTGAGCTAGGACAGGGCTCGAACCATTATGAAATAGCGTGGACTTATCCTTATTTATAGACAAGCCTGTTGCAGATTGGAATTTGAGGAAAATCACGTTGAGGCAGACCCAGGAAGATTTGCATAACATCCCAAAGATGAGGATGTCATCTGCGAAGAGATTATGAGAAAGGGATATATCTTTACATATTTTAATCGGCCTGCATCTTCCCTCAGAAACGGCCCTGTTAATCTGAGAGCTTAGGGAGTTCATCACCAGGATGAAGAGGAGGGGGGAGAGAGGGCAGCCTTGACAGAGGCCCCTCTTCGCTTTGAAGAAAGAAGAGGGAATGCCGTTGATAATAACTGAAAAATTGGCGTTCTTGTAACTAAAATCATTTATATTGGAATCTATAATATTTGGGTACCTGTAGTTATACTGTTAGTTTATATGATTTTTTTTCAAATTGGTATTATATATTTATAATAAAAATGGGAGATAAGTAATATTGAAATTGAAATTCCCTAGATGCGGGTGTTAGATAAGTCTTTAATGCGCATGGGCCGCCGGACAAGCAGGTGGCTAATCAACATGGCAACTTGCGCCTTTCCCTGTGGGAAATTAAGGCAAGTCTTGGCTCCTTGGCCGGCGCCATTAATCAATTTGGGAAATCGAGAAATTCTCTGCAAATTTCGAATTATGGAGCAAAGCCCCCCGCATTCTCCAATTTGGCCTCTCAGTTGTTCATGCCATCCCTCTGCAGTAGAGCTGAGCCTTCGCACTACTACGGGAAGACGTTGTCGTCTCCTCAGTTGCGTCGACCTGGGAAATGGTCACCATTTTTCTCAGTCCTCTCTTTATCACCTGCATTTTGTGGTCTCGGCCCTTTCCTTTGGTTCATATTTGAATTCCCTTGCTCCTTACAACATCCCCTCTGTCGTTATTGGCCTACCTCTTGACCCTGTAATTTATCACCCGTTGCAGCTCTCTAGACGAAGAATCATGTGCCAACGCCATAGAATGAGAAGCAGGCGAGGTGGTAGTCGAGACGGCGCCACTCGCCCTTCGTCTCTACCTCCCTCTGTCGCCACTTCCCTGTTTGCCTCCCCTCCCCCAAGCCCCTCCAATACCCGCTCCCTGGGCAGATACTCGGACACTCACAGTGGCCGAGGCAAAAATGAACACAATTTAAGTTATTATAGAATTTGACTTTATATATTTTGTGGGACTTGTGTTTCAATTATCATGTCACTGATGTTATTTCAATTGACATGTCAAACATATTATTTTATGTAAAATTTTCTATATTGAAAATTGAATTCATAATGTTCTGAATATCCATGTTCCGTGTAAAAGTCTTTAACATCAAACACATGAATTATTCCACGGTTAGCAATTGATCCAAGTTATGCGTGAGGAATACACGTGTATGATACATGCCTACTCTTACCACTCTTGCCTTAAAACAAATGATGAATATGTTGTGGTTAGACTCCATTCCACATTCTTAATTATAATCTAAACATATAATTTGATATGATAAATAATGAGTACACTTTAGCCAGAGTCTAGGTGAGGTATCTCAGAGGGTGAAATTTGAGTTAGTCATGATGTTGATCTCTTATGTAACAGGTTCAGTTTCACGTTTTTTCTAAGCGAAAAATGTATTCAAAAATATATATTAAAAAATAATACATTTTAAGTATATTTTAATTGTAATTGAAAAATGCTTCAAATTAAGATGGATTGGAAATAAAAAGAGCTTTACAAGCAAAATAGTTGTAATCGTCTTATCATTTAACAATTGGAGGCTATCATTCTACAATTGGAGGGTGAGGCTCTCTCTCTCTCTCTCTCTCTCTCTCTCTCTCTCTCTCTCTATATATATATATATATATATATATATATATATATATATATACATACATACTAGCACAACCACATTA
Source organism: Pinus tabuliformis (assembly GCA_031772625.1). Classification (NCBI taxonomy): domain Eukaryota; kingdom Viridiplantae; phylum Streptophyta; class Pinopsida; order Pinales; family Pinaceae; genus Pinus; species Pinus tabuliformis. The sequence continues at coordinate 831,731,012 of CM062807.1, read as the reverse complement.
ATAAATGTGGTTGATATAGCGGTTATGTGTATATCAATTATATTCACAACAACATTAATAAATGTGATTGATAAACACCATATATCAACCACATATATTATTATTTATTCAGTAATATTAACATTAATAATTTTATTATTATTTATAAATTATATATTATCATTCTTATTACTATTATTACTTATAGTAACAACTTTGATCAAATTTATACAATTTCACTACTACATTTCCACTACCATTAACAAGTTCTCTACTGAGGTTTCGTATAAGAAGAATAATGGAACTTCCAACCCTTTGTAGGACAAGGACTGTAAAATTGCTAGGAAAGCAATTAGAGACGCTCCTAACGAAACTATAAAACTCTAAAATATAAGTATATACAAAGCTCTTATCGAAAGGAAGAAGAGGTCCTACATTAATAAGAGACAAGAACATCTTCTTCACCTCTCTAAAGTTGCACCCAGAAAGTTTTGGCAAAATGTGCTTGTTTGTAAAACAAAATACAATCATTCGACCCCTTTAGAGAATTGGGACATCTATATTAAGAATTTGTATGACTCTTTGGACACCATGGGCACTATCTTAAACACTCTTATTAAGGAGGATATCTTTTCTCTAGAAGACGTTGAGTCTGGGATTAATAAGCTCATTGATGGGAAAGCTAAAGATATTGAAGGATACAAAGCTAAAATCTTTAAAATGGGATGTCTATCATCATCCCTCATCTCCATAAGCTTCTCAATTTGGCGATAAATCATGGTCTCCCTAAGCCTTGGATGCAAAGCCTTATTGTACCCATCTTTAAAAGTGGAGACAAAAATGTTCCCTCTAACTACAAGACCATTATGATTAGCCACATCTTAGCCAAACTATACGGGCTCATTTTCGAAAAGAAGATTAGCCTTTGGCTTGAAAGCCAGTAAAAGAGCTAAAGGGAAAGTTGGTTTTAGGAGAAATTATTCGACTATCGACCATATTATCACTCTCAGGATCATTGCCGAGGAATGTCACAATAGTAGAATTGATCTCTTCCAGTGTTTTGTGGACTTTAGAAAACAATTTGAAATTGTTCCTCGTGATGAGATTTGGAAGAGACTTGAAGAGATAATGGTTCCTCCTGAGTTGAGGATTGTTGTGATTCACCTTTACGAGATTGTTATTGCCAAGCTTAAGGCCAATGAAGGGTGGTCTATAGATATTAAATGCAATGTCATGGTTAAGCAAGGGTGTCCCCTATCCCCTACCATTTTTGGCATTTAGATCGATAAGCTAGAGGAGTGTTTGGAAATTGCAGGTTGTAAGGGCACCGAGCTTGTTGGTATAATAATTACTCTTCTCTTTTATGACAATGATATCGTTCTTCTTGCCAGAAGCCATGATGACCTAGACAAGCAATTTAAGACTCTTCATGATTACTGCTCTAAGATGGGTATGAGAGTTAATACCAACAAGACTAAAGTCCTGATAATTAAATCCAAAAAGACCACCCATGATAATTTCGTTTATGTTAACAATTACTTAGAACATGTTTCTTCTTATAAATATTTAGGTATTGACATCCCTCAATAGCATTGAGAAAAGGACTAGTAGAGGTTGGAAAGCTTATTATGAGTTGGAAACAATTATAAGTCGGTTGATCATTGTATTTGGAGTAAAAAAAGGTTCCTTTTTTAGAATCTTGTCACACTTGTTATCTTATATAGATGTGAAGTTTGGGGTTGCATTATATCCAAAGAGTCGTGGAGAAAGATTGGGATGATTCAAAAGCAATTCATAACCTATAACCTTAATATCAAGGGAAATATTTCCTATCCTATCCTCCTGATCGAAGCTGACCTTTCCCCCATTAAAAGCATGGGTATGTTTAGGTATTTGATGTATAAGAAGAAGCTTTATAACATGGAATCGAAGAGGCTTCCCAAAATTTCTTCCAACTCTAGTCAAAACCCCCACCTCCGCCTCAAGTATGGGTGGCATAAGGATGCCCAGTCTTACCTCAGCCACTGGGGGATAAAAAGGAGATCATCCTGGGAAACAAGGTTAGTGTCAAAGATACTATTAGCTTCAAATTTAAGGATAAATTGTGGGATGATAAGGAACTGGGGGGGGGGGGGGGGGGGGGTAAGGAAGCTAAGATATTATAAGGAGGTGATCAACCCCACCCTTGATAACCAAAATTATCTCTTTGTTCTAGCACACTAAGAAAAATGAACATCGCTAGGATATGAACTAACTCTCATGAGCTTCAAAGTGAAATCGAGCGATGTTCTACTCCCAAAACTCCCTGGGATGATAGAATATGTCAACTTTGTGATACTAAGAGGGTGGAAGATGAAAAGCACTTTCTCTTAGATTGCTCGACTCTTACTCACATTCACTCTCATTTCTCTAACATCTGCCACACTTCCAATCTTCTTGACTTTTTAAGTCAGCCCAACTATACTGATCTTGGAGCACTTCTCCCTTCCCATTGATCATAGAAATAAGATTTTGAAGAATCACAATTAGATTCTTATTTTCTTAAAGTCATATAAACCACATTGGTTTTAGTGGACACTAATCATCATCATCGTCGTTATTATTAGTTAGTATTCTTAAATAACTAACTAATAAATAATATAAACCTAAATAATAATAATTAATAATTAAAACAATAGTAATAATAATATTAATAATTATAATTATTGTTCGTGAAAGAGATAAATAATTATTGTTTGACATATTTTTTATATATATAGATATTATAGAAAAAAAATTATACCTTAAGTTTTAATTAAATATAAACATGAAATTCTTCATTATTGTGGTTATAAATAAAAATGGTTATTAGTTTAATTTATAATAAATAGAGTTATATATATATAACTATAACTAATAAAATTATAAATAAAATTATTTATAACTAATTATAATTTTAACTATATTACAAATAAAATACACTCTCCAAAATTAAATAACCATTACTCAGGTTAGGGTTGTTCTCACGTTTTCCAACGTATCATATCTATTAATGAACGATGGGTATCTTGTGATGTCTCTTCCAAGAAGTCAATTTTTCCAACGATAGGTATCATTAATGAACATTAATGATACTCTATCATATCTATATACATTATGATATACTTTTATCTTCACATCTAGTGATATACTTTTCGATGAAGTGTAGGTATTGTGTGTTGTGATGTTTTAACCGGCTTACATTTTGAAAAAGTGAAAAGTGAAATTTTTACATTTTATTTATATTTATTTTTTGTTATTTAAAAAAATAATAGTTGTATTTATTTTTTTAAATGATATAATTATATTATGTAGATCTATGTTGATTATGTATTTAAAAATGTGTAATTTATTTGGGCATATATTTGATCTAGGTTTGATTTACAAAAACATGTATGTATCAACCTTAAAAGATTTGATCAGATTTATAAAAGTCTCTAGAGAATCGTAAGTAATTATAGAGTGAGTGAGAAAAAGGTTACTGGATAGACAATAAAGAACAAGAAACTATTAATAAACCAAAAATGTTTTGATGCAAGAGATTATGTGCTTGTTGCCCCTGTAAATAAATCTTTGTATGGTATGTGGTAGAAGGCATAGCTGGTAGTACCATCACAAAGTTTCGAGATCTCCCATGGGCCTTCATCCATCGACAAACCCTCTTTGGACAGATGGTTTGCTTATGTGTTCCTTTCTCTATAAATGTGAGAGCATGAGAAAAAATTAAAAAAGTTTTCTAAGCTGAATTGCTTCATCCACTATAGGTAAGAGTAATATATTTCTACATACTTGGGTGTTATTGACCCAATTGATGATAAGGATGGAGTCACCATAGACTTGGATTTGAGAGTAGCCTTTGATGAGCCTCGGTATTTCAATAAGAGTGTTGTAACTCCCAAGGCTACCAGCTTTAATTATCAATCTGGGGTTCATAGAAACTCAAGAGGTGACAGTGTTAGATACACAATAGGCTAAGCTCTACTCATGTCACTTTCAAGCAATGGACCAAACCAAGGCATACAAAGACCACTCTATGAACTAATTCTAGATTGGAAAGGGAAGAATATGCATGAAAGGAAAGTCCCATTCTATTTGAAAAATGGAAATATTATTCTACTTGCAAAAGGAATGAAGATGCTACTTGCTCATATGCAAATGCTAACCCTAGTTGCAGAAATGTAAAGATTGGGCTACTTGCAAAAATATAAATTCTATGGTATTGGCAGGAATGTAAACACTAATATAATTGCAGAAAGTAAAAGTTGCATTGAAAAGGAAACCTAACCTATGTAATGGAAATAACAGTGCTTGCAATTGAAACCCTAACTTAAGAAGCATGATATAAGAAAAGCAGTCCTAGTCTACCTTGCATAAGTAAATGAGCATGAAATCAAACTTTAATCACTATATTCAAAGAGATTAGCTTTAGTGACAAAATTTATTAGACATCTCATGAGGCAATCAAGAAGATCATCACTATATCATCAAACTCATAAATTTGTCCACTAACCCTAATTGCAGAAATGTGTTGCAATGAAGAAAAGGAAAGTCCTAGGTGGTCTTTGGTCTCACTCAATCATGGTTTCAGAGCCTAGGGGACATTATTCAAGGCTAAGAGGAAAAAATCAGGCTTTAGGATCAAATATGGCCAAGTTTACATAGTGTTATAGGATGCTACAAGTTTGCTACAAGATTGGCCTGATTTGCTATAGGATTAGATCCATGAGAATCTTGAGGGTGGAAAAGGCGGTTTGAAGGTAGGAAAAGGCAGTGTACGGTTGATGAAGGTTGTGTGGGATCTTTTCCAAGCCTAATTACCCTTAGGGGCCCATCTTACACAAAAAACAATGCACATGGTGGCCTTCAACAACCTAAAATTATGTTATTGGTGGACAATGTTTTGAGAGAAGTCTGAGGTAGAGAGAAGGAGGTTGATGATGGGAGGAGTGTGAAATTCCAATTCCAACCTTGCAAAACAATAGTATTACCTGCAAACCAGACAAATGATTTTTGCAACTTGAAAAGAATGTCAAACTAATAACCAAATTGCAGAAAAATGGAATTAAATGAGAAAAGATGAATTGAATTTTATGAAACTAAATAAGAAAGGATGAGCTGAATTTTATGAAACTAAATAAGAAAGGATGAGTTGAATTTTATTTGCAGTCTACCTACTGCATCAAAACACAATCTAACTAGTATCATGCATATGACCTATATTCATGAAATAGTATTCTTTCTAGGCTCAAAGAAGACTGTTATTTAATCACTAGATATGTAGAAAACAAAGTATGTAAAAGAGCACTAATTTAAGATCTAACAATTGCAAAGGAAAATAAACATATGTTTTTGGCTTGTTAATACTATTCCTCCACCACACTGCCCACAAGAGAGGTGGTAGATAGGCTTGCACCAACAACTTTTATGAACAAACTCTGCTAAGAAAGGAAGGAGATGTTACTATGAAAGAAAATTCATGAATACAGTACACAAAGAGAAACTGAAGCCTCTAGGTTGGGCCCTAACTCACGGGGATTCATCCCTCTAAAAAAATCAAATGGAAGATAATAGTAAGATTTTCATTGACTTAAAATAGAGTTCAAGTACATCATGTAAAGGAATGGAAATGACAATCTTAAGCTCTTAGCTCTTAGTAGCTCCTATCTAATCCAAAAGCTACAATCCTATTGAGCCCTTAGGATTGGTTACTTGTACAAAAATGACTGAGGGGAAACATCCTTAGAAAGATGGTTGATTCCCTCCAAAATCTCTAAAAAAGTGGATCTATTTCCCTTAGATCCTTGCAATTCCTTGAGTGCATCAGTTGTTAGTAGATCTTTAAGTTATAGGTTAGTGATTTTAGGGATCAAGTTGAGTTGTGGGTAAGTAAATGTAGGGGACAAGCCTCCTACATCTTCTCTAGTTGCTTCCAACATATCTTTGCATAGTAAATGCACTCAAATGCACTCTTTTCCTACACATTAATCACATTACGCCACGAAATATGACAAACATACTTTAGCCTCCCTACTAAGCACATTATAATAAAAAATATGTTAATAAATGCAAGAAAAGAGGAAATTATAGGCTGGAGGATGGCAAAATGGGCCTTATGATATACCTATTAATGAGGCCCATCAACCTTTTGCTAAGGTGAAATTATTTTGAATTTTTAATTCGCTCATAATTTGTTTATTTCCTGAGTAGTTTTTTTTTTATTATCATAAATATTTTACTTGATCATGATTTGTTGTTTAAACAAGAAAAATATTATAAACCAATTTTTGGATGGATTTTGAAATTTGTTAACATTCTTTATTTTAAAAAAAGTCAAAGTCATTTTTAAAAGATTAAGAGTTTATTTTCTTTATATATATATATATATATATATATATATATATATATATATAAATAAAGAAAATAAGAAAATGAGAGTTTATTTTCTTATTTTCTTTATTTCTATATATATATAAAGAAAATAATCTCTTAATCTTTTAAAAATGACTTTGACTTTTTTTTTTTAAATAAAAAATGTTATAAAAAAAAAAACACATTCAGTTGACACATTATTACACCATAAGGTGTTTCCCCTAGCGAAGTTTATGTTTTATGTAACTTGTAAAAGTCTCACTTGTCTAGATGAATTTGATGGCAATTCACATGTTCTCTATCAATAATATATGGAATATATCCCTTAGCAAAGCATATGTCTTGATAATGATATATAAAGAGAATCTCCAAAAAATTATTGGAATCAGAGGAAATAAATATTCAACATTATACCTTGAGACATTTTTATGGTTCCCATATTGTTTTCTTGGTTTGTCCCTTTGTTACCAAAGATTCTTTCCCACAAATCTACCCATTGATATATGGCAGATAGTTATCCACCCATCTTACGCTAATGACATAGACATATACACACTTGCGAAAATAGAAAGAGGTGTAAGGGTAGATGCACACATTTTCACTGAAGGTTTATACTAGCTTGGCTCGGCTTATCTTGGCCTCCAACACCTATTTCTTGCAAACACATATTAAGGTACACTCAAACTTTATTTTCCTATGAAAATGTTAGTCATATCAATCTTGTACAACTACATAAACACGCATAGGAATTTCCATTCACATGTATATACACAAAAATGATGGTACTTACAATAAATGCAAGTCCCTTGAGCTCCTTGATAAGAGCTCCTCTCAACTACAGTCATAGTCAAGGCTCACTAAAAGCATGCTTCTCATGAGGTGGAATCCTCTAGTCACTTTGACAACATGACATTACTTTCACTCTCTTTATATTTGTTTACTCCAAGATGGGTGAGAAAATGGAGGGGATGAATCTAGACATTTTGGGCTTTCTTTAGCATGGTATCTTCATCCTTATCCTCCTTTTGATCACTAATATGACATTTTCAAACCTTATCCTCTCACTCCATAAACCCTAGCTACATTGGCACTCTCTACTTGAAGCATAGGAGTATTCAACACTTCTCACTAGTGTATTGGGAGTGTTGTAACTCTCTTTTCCAGTGTACTAGAAGCATTATATTATTGACTTAGGATAGTTTTAGGGTTTTTCCATGAGGCATATGTAGCCTTTCAATTTCACTTGCAACGCTTCTTAAGTAGTCTAAGCGAGTGTCATGTTGAGCTATAACAAATTCCCCCTAATGTGTGAAGTCAGATGAGAAATTGATGGCCTATATACATTACATCAAAATAGTAAGTGTAGTGATCAGAGGGAGCCTAGAATATTAGAGCCTATTAGGACTTGCAAAATTCAACACTTAGATACATATGATATACATCCTTGGGGTAGGCATATCCATACTCAATACAAAATGAACAAAGCATGACCACCAACATAATCCATTGTGTACCCATGGAATAATATGCAAGATCATGGTCAAGAAAGAGAGTAAATAGTATATCCATGTCAAAAATGTTAATCATATCCATAAAATGATTATAATGTGGTTATATGTTACAATATATATCAGAAGTACAATAGACACTAATAAGACTACCCAAATGTGGTCCTCAAAGTACATAATATGTTGAATCTCCATCACAACTTTGGTGAGGAAATATGCATGGGTGAGGTAGCCTCAATATTCAAGGTATGTGTCTTGTCCCATTGGAAAATTCCTATGTGGTGCAAATAGATGAGATGATGTTTGGAATGTAAGGGACCAACTAATTACCAAGTATTGATGAATCATGTTAATAGATGTGAGGGAAACCACCATTAATGATGATGATGATGGTGGTGGTGGTTAACGTCCACTAAGACCAAACTTTGGAACCTAAAGAAACGAATTATTTATTTTGATTTAAGATTTTATTCCTATGCTCAAAAAGCTTGGAGAGAAGCCTCCCGAGCTCACTATAAATTTGACAACGTAAAAGGCTAGTAAGGTCAGTCTTGCAACACAGATTTTGAAACTGAGATCTAATGTGGTTGTACGCAGGGCAGTTTAAGAGGAAGTGATTTTCATCCTCGATGTCGTATTCTCACAAAGATGGCAGAACCTTTCCATCCATGGTGTTTTAGGAACTGCCCAACGACTTGTTTCACTATGGAGCTCATGAGAGTTCCTTCTAATCTTGGCTATATTAATTTTCTTCTTTGAGCTAGTTAAAACAAAGAGATACTTTTGATCTTGTAGGGTGGGGTTGATGACCTCCTTATAATATCTTAATTTTCTTTTAGCTGCTAAATATTTCTCACACCACATTTTTTCTTTGAACTTTTTTTTTCCAAGGAAAAAAATCAAAACTTTTTATTAATTGACTATAAAAAGTTTTACAAGCTATAATGGTCTTAAGCCATAACAGGTGGCTCAACAGTTGCTGATCTGCTCAACATTTTGGATCTGCTTCTACTGGTTTTGTACCTGCACAATCTTCCTCCCAAAGGAGTCAAAATAGCACTCTTAATGACAGCCGAAACATAATAGCTGGGGTCTCCTTCAGCAGAAAGAAAACAACCCCATAATATGAAAAGAAATTAGGAGTTTATAATCCGGAAAGAAACCAAAAATGTAGTATGTATCAAAAATCTGTTTGTTGTGGTTATATGCCTGTAATTTCTGAAAGGGTAACAAAAACTGATAAATATATACACAGAAAAACCATATAAATCCGCGAAAACTGCTGTCAAAAAGAGGGAAATGTACAGCAATCAAAGTGACTGTAAGAAAGGAGGCTGATGTGAGATGACTGTCTGACCCTGTCTGGTCTCTTCTACTGTCCAGCTGCCCATAACCTGTTGAAGACCAGCCTTAGAAAGCTGATCAGCTTCCTCATTCTTGTCCCTGTAAATATGGCAGATAGAGAACTTATTAAAAGATGCCTTTAATAATGAAATTTATTCAACAAGAGTCATCAAAATCTGATTTTGACAGGTTGCCTTCCCAGTGACCCAATTTATGACATTTAGTGAATCCCCAAATATCTGAATTGTGTTGATATTTCTGTGAATAAGCCAACATAAGAGGTAGCGCAGAGCAGATAATTCAGCATAATTATTTGTGCCTGTACCCAGTCCAACAGAAGCTTTTATAGAGTGATTCGGATTGATATGAATGCACAGGCCAGCTCCCGCCCTGTTGTTTTGGGAAGCCCCATCAAAGAAACCACCAGGAATGCCTTCCTGTATGTTGATTTGATTTTGGTTTGGTTTTGGGTTCTTAACCTCAGGGGGCGGTAAGGCAGAGTAGATAGCAGCTATATTAATAGCAATGACTGAAGGAGGGGTGTCCTTATCTTGGAAGAGACTTTTGTTTCTTGCAAGCCATATACCCCAGCAGAAAATAAGAGGCAAATTTCTTAAGTTTCCCTCCGGATAGGCATGCCACCATCTCCTCCAGGCTGTCTCCAAGGGTTCAGTCCCCCACTGAGCTTGTATCTTTAGCATACCAGTGGCCTCCTCCCATATCTTTCTTGAAACAGCACAGTTTATGAAAAGATGACTAATGGTTTCATCTTCAGACTTGCAAAGGGGGCATCTACCAGGCCCAACCAAGAACCTAGCTTGTAAGATTTCCCATGTTGGGATCTTCCTTTTTAAGATGCACCAAAGAAGAAGCCTGGCCTTAGCTGGACTTTTGAGTTTCCAGATGTTTTTGGCCCACCAATCCGGAACCCCCCAACCTTTCTTTCCCATTAAGAAAAGGTAACCATCTTTTGGGGAAAAATTCCCTGATTTGCTTTGTGCCCACATCAAACAATCAGGTTCATCTTTTATCCTGACATTTGAACGTTGTAATTCTTTGATGAAACCCTCCCACTCAATCTTCCATCTGACATTTAGCCCCAAATCTACATCATCCTTCCAAGCCTGGCCCCATATAGTAGACTGCCCAACCTTCTCCACCTGATTTAATGTTGTAATACCTTTACTATCCAAGTGTCTGAGAAGCCCTGGTGATAAGGCATAAGCTTCATTGCATCCGACCCATGGATCTCTGCCAATCCTTACCTGTCTTCCATCTCCAACTTTCCAAGCTAATCCTTGCTCGATCACTGAAAAGGCTTCCACCGTGGCTTTCCAGATGGCTGATATATTTTTTATCTTCTTATTTTGACTCCGAATCCAGTCTTCCATAGGGATAGGATCAATGTATTTTCTTTTCACCACCCGTGTCCATAAATTTTCCATAGTTATCAGCCTCCATCCAGATTTCGCTGCTAATGAGAGGCAGAAATCAGGAAATCTTTTAATGCCCCACCCTCCCCATTCTTTTGGTCTGGCCACTTTGTCCCATGCTACCCAGGGTAGCACAGAGGACTCCTTTGATCCCGCCCATAAGAATCTGCAGCAAATTCTTCTGATTTTTTCCATTACGCCTTTGGGGATCCAAGTTAGTGCAGCCCAATAAACCGGAATGGCTATCAGAACTGATTTAATAAGGGTCAGCCTACCAGCTCTGGAAAGCCATCTGAAGCTCCAATGTGAGATTCTGGATTCAATCTTAGCGATAAGCCAATTCCAATCCTCTTTTTTGTAACCTGCTGGCTTTAACCAAAAGCCCAAGTATTTGAAGGGAGAGTCCAGTGGCTGAATGGGGAAAGGGAATAGATTAGCCATTCTATCCCTTTCTCTTCTTTCTAAATCCGCCACACAAGCATGGGATTTTCTTGAATTTATCTGCATACCAGTTGCTTTAAGAAAAAGGTCAAAGATGCATTTTAGCTCCTTTAGTTCATTAGAGGAACCATTGGTGAAAATCAATATGTCATCTACAAAAAGAAGGTGTGTGATGAAAAGATTAATTGCTACCTCAATACCCTTTACCTTATCTTCTCTTCTGGCTTTGTGGATCAGTCTACTTAGCCCTTCAGCCACAAGAAGAAACAAAAGAGGGGATAATGGGCAGCCTTGTCTGAGTCCTCTCTGGCTGTTGAAAAAAGAAGAAGCTGCACCATTAACCAGAACTGCAAAGCTAACATTTGTGATGCAACCCATGATCCAGCTAATAAAGGGATAGCTGAATCCCACTTGAGTTAGCAACATCCGCAGATAGAGCCAACTGATCCGATCATATGCTTTAGATAGATCAATTTTTAGAACAACCCCCTTCTTTTTCTTCAATCTGACACTATGAATGACCTCCTGAGCTACCCCAATAGCTTCATGGATTTGTCTTCCTTCCAGGAAACCAAATTGCTCCATTGATATATTTTGTGCCAGAAATGGGGCTAGTCTGAGGGCAATTACCTTTGCTATAATCTTGTAGATGCAATTACACAATGATATTGGTCTGAAGTCTTCAAAACTTTCCGGGTCATCCTTTTTAGGAATAAGAGCTATAAAAGTTGAGTTGAAAGGTCTATAAACTTCTCCTTTCTGTCTAGACTCCTCAACTACTTCAGTAATTTCGGATCCTATTTGGTCATAAAAATGGAGAAACAGTTCTATAGTCCAGCCATCTGGGCCTGGACTCTTATCCTTGCCCATGATCTTCATAGCAGCTTCAACCTCCTCCTTTGAAACCGGGATTGAAAGATCTTCTGCTTCATCTTCCTCAATGAATCTAGGGAAGCTTTGCACAGTTCGAAAGACTTCTGCAATAGTAGCCTCCCCAGAGTCTGCAAAAATATTCTGGAAGTGTCTTTTCCCTAACCCGGAAAGCTCTGGAAAGGAACTGAATTCCCTCCCTTCTTCGTCTTTAAGGCGCCAAATAGTATTTGCAGCTTTCCTACCTTTTGCAAAGTTATGGAAAAACCTGGTGTTCTCATCCCCAGATTTTAACCAAATTGCCCTACTCTTGATTCTCCATTCTTCTTCCTTATCCAAGAGGATTTTATTTTGCTGCTTCTCCAAAAGAAGAATTCTGTCTTTTGAGGCCTGTGAAGAGTATCCATCTATCTCCACACTTTCCATCTGTTTCAGCTCCTCCCTAATTTTAACCAGCTCCTCATTTTGTTTCAGTTTTCTTTCCTTTGCCCAGGAAATTGTGGCTTTCTTCAATCTTTTAAGGTTCTCCATAAACAAAAAACATTTATCCTCATCTGAATTGTGAGCAGGGTGAACCCATGTTTCATTAAACAGCTTGCAGAAAGAGAGATCCTGGAGCCAAGCTGGATTGAACTTAAAAGGGGCAGGAGGCTTGGGAGGAGGGAAAGAAAGATCCAGAAAAACAGGGAAATGATCCGAATTCCCTCTTTCCTCAACCCACTGTCTGAGCATGGGGGTTTTGGCAAACAAAGACTCAGCCACCAAAAAGCGGTCTAGTCTTTTAGCTATCCGATCTTCACCTGCCCTTCGGTTCCTCCAAGTAGGCTTTAGTTTGATCGGTGAAGGATCTGTAAAATTATTATCCAGAATGAGGTTAAAGAAAAAATCTGTTAGAGGATCTTCTCTAGCTGATGGTCCCCATGCTTCTGCTCTGCCTATGGAAAAATTTAAATCACCTCCCACCACCATCAAAGGGGATTTCATCACAGATTTTGACATCAAATCTTCCCAAAAAAATTCCCTGCCCTGACATGGCCCATAGATATTTACTAAGGAGATAGGGAAAGAGAAATCTGGAGATAAAACCTCCATGCCCATGACTTGTTTCATCCCCCATTGGTTTATAACCTTTACCCGTCCTTCTTTGAAACCAATAGCAATGCCCCCCGAGTGACCAGAAGAGTCTATAGCAGAAAAGATCCACCCAGGCAGAAGGGATTTAAGCATGGCTTCTATCTCACAAGCCCTCCCCAGGGTTTCTTGCAGAAAAATAACATCTAAATTTGAATTAATTATCCACTCTTTCAATGCCAGTTTTTTCGGTTTGCTGGCCAAACCTCTGCAATTCCAAGTTGTCAAGATCATTTTATAACACTCTCAGGGGGTTGGGCTGCTCTAAGAACCCCCGGAATAGAGTATTGTTTACCATCTGCAACATCCAGTTTAGCTTTAAGTTTTGCCTTGGATATATCCGATTTCCTACCTCTCTTATTTTTGGGGCAACTCTGAGAGGGGGTTAATCCCAATCCACCTAAAGTCCCCTGCTCACTGTGAATCCCTCCCATAGATCTCAGGTTATAAGGGCAATGGGAACGAGAAGCTGGATGTGAAAGAGGGGGCCACTGGTCTTCACAACTTATATCCAGTGACAGAATAGCATCAGCAGTAATGTCTACATTCAGAGGACTGGAAATATGTTTCATATTTTCAACAGTATTAATATGACTATTAGGATATGAGACATTCGAAGAAGAAGAACCATGCTCAGGAGATTTTAAAGATATGATAGGGACATCAGCATTAATGTCTGCATTCAGGGGACTAGATATGTGTTTCATATTTTCAACAGTATTAGTTTCTTGCACATAGTTATTAGGATATGAAACATGCGAAGGAGAAGAAACATGCTCAGGAGATTTTAGAGATGAGATAGGGATCCCTGAGCGCATACCCGTTTCTTCGGCTTCTAACGGAATTTGACTTGCTACATCCTCCTTTACGAGCTCTTTCGCGGCTGCCTCTTCTTTATCATGTTCCTCCACAGCAACCGCCGGATGATTGTCGGTTTCCTGAGCATCCTCTTGACTTGGTACAGCTTCATCCACAGGATCCTTGACAGTCTCCTCTGTCTCCATATCCTCTGTTCCTAGCGGCTCAGTAAATTCATGCTCCACGGATATCTGAACATTATTATGATCATTTCCTCTGTTAGCTGAAGTCCTCCTAAAATGTCGCCTTCTCCTCAGCTGTGAGCAATTTTTTGCCAAGTGCCCGTACTCGTGGCAGAAATGGCATCTGAACGGTAAGTATTCATAGTCTAGAGTCTGTTCAAACACGAATTCTTTGTACTGAAGATTTATTTTTTGCGCCAGGCCTCTACTCGGGTTAAGGAGAGTCAAAATACGCGCCATCGTTCTATCCTTCGTCTTCAAAAAAGACAAATCTGCCTCCAAAAAAACCCCCAGCCTATTCCCAATGGATTTTAAAACTTCTTCTGTCCACAAGAAAGATGGTAAGCCCGGAGCTCGCACCCACACAGGGAACTCCGCCGTTCGCTCCTTGAAAGCATCAAACATGGGGTTCCATTTCTTTAACAGTACAGGAATGTTTCCTATGTGCCAATTACGATGGAAGACCCATTCTGCCGCGTCTTTATCAACAAAACAGAGCTTGAACCACCCCTTCCCTAAAATTTGAGCTTCAAACTGTATAGGTCTGGCTGATACAAAACATGTCTCACCCCATTCTTGAAGAAATTCAGAGGAGAATTTCTTACCTCTAACTCTGCCGACCAATGTACAATCTGCCACCGCTAGAGTTTCTTCTATTGAAACCTCCATCCCCAGGACCAGGTTGCCCTCAATCTCCTGAGATCCAATGGGTCTTTGCTGTTTTCTTTTTGCACCTTTGATTCTTAATTCTTGCACCGAAGATCCGAGACCCCTTCGGTCATCATTTCTTTCTGGGATAGTCTTCGCTATGCCCCCAATAGTTCCTATCTCCGGCAATGGCGGGGATTGACCCGCAGCTCCTGCTTCAATATTCCCTGGAGGCAGAGGGCCCATTACCAGTCCATCAGAGGCTGTCCGTTCCCCAACTGGATGTTCTCCGATACCATTTACAGTAGACCCATTTAGGGAAAAGGATTCTCTTGGCAGAGAAACCCTTGAAATCGATGGAAGGCCCCCTGGGATCCTTGACCTACTATATCCAGCCGAAAGCCCTAAATTAGTAAAGTCTTCAAAACCCTTAGAGGGCGTGTCTCGAATAAATGTTGCTTTGCCCTTTGAATCTGAGGGCAACCCTTCCTCATCTGTCCCCCTGGATACTATTTCGCTTCCCACCTGTTTGGAAGCTGCCGGAGTGAATCTATTGTGAGCCGTTCTGCCCGCTTCCTTGTCTTTTTGCCGAAACAATGGCGGTTCCACCTGGGTTAATTCCTCCAACCTAGACCGTTCAAAAGCCCCAAAGTAGTGTTCCACATTCTGAGCGGTGATATCCTTCCCCCACATAGAGAGGATGTCCTCCAATGCTGGGTCCAGGTCTACAAAGTCGGCGGGATTAACCATGGTTACAACCCGTTCCAATGTATTTGCTACAGCCGATAATCAACAGTGGTTTAAACTTTACGGCTTCTTGTGTAGGAAGAACGGAAAGAAGGCAGGTAACAAACTGTAATCGTCTGTATTATGGTAAAAAACAAACCGACAAAAACCTGGCCCGATCCAGAACTTCCGCCTCCACCTGCCAGGCGCCTTTAAAACCTGTGCCGGCAGCTGTTCACTGACTCCTAACCCGTTCTACCTACCCGTGGCCCGAGCGTGGTTTCAGCTTGAGCTCTGGCTTCAAAACCCTAACCAGCGCCATCGCTTCTTTGAACTTAGAAGTAACAATATTTTAAATGTTATTAATGTTTTGCAATGCAACATTCTCGTCGATCTCCCAATGGTTTAACCAGGCCCTGGTGTCTTTATACCAACCTCGTTTGAGCCTTAGGTGGTTTTGGCTGGAATTTAAAGCTATCTTAGGAAGTCTATGGTCTCCTATGTTATTGAGTTTGTGCTTGTACAACAGAAGCCTAGTCATAGCTAGGCTCTCGATAGGGAAAAGACCCACTTCTATAAGGAGAATACGATAGGCTGTGTTGCTTTGAATTTTGAGGTTATACGTTATAAAATGCTTCTGGATTTGCTCAATCTTTCTCGAGGATTCTCTAGAGATGCTACAACCCCAAACCTCACATCCATATAAGATAACGGGAGTGACTAAAGTTTCAAAGAGGAACTTCTTTCTATCCCACATTACGATGTTTGCCATTTTAACATAATTTTCAAGACCAAAATAAGCTTTCCATCCCCCATTAATCCTTTTCTCAATGTTATAGTTCCAGTTGAGCTTGTGATGAATATCAATTCCTAGGTACTTGTAGGAAGACACTTCCTCCAAGTTACTATTGTCATACATAAAATTAGCGTAAGTGTCCTTCTTGGATTTTATAATCATAACTTTTACATTATAGCAAGTGTGAATAAATGGGTTGAGGTTAAATACTAGTGAATCAATCAAACAAGGGCCAACGAGGTGAAATATCTATCAACTATGGGAAAAATCCACTAATGAATACAAGTTCTAAGGTAGTATCCAATTTGTAGATACACTCCTAATATAATGGATTGGTGTCAATGAAAATGGTTCCCAAGGTAACCAATATATTTTAGCAAGTGTGAATAGATGGGTTGAGGTTAAATACTAGTGAATTGATCAAATGAGGGCCAATGAGGTGAAATATCTATCAACTATGGGAAAAAGCCACTAATGAATATAATTTCCAAGGTAGTATCCAATTTTCAGATACACTCCTAATATAATGGATTGGTGTCAATGAGAAGAGATCTGTTGAAGGAGGACCTTGATATATCCTCTATCAGTTGTCATGAAGAAAACATGAATATGATGAAGAAGACAATAGTTGATGAATATGTGATGAAAAATTGACATAGGGAAGGCCAACACAAAAGCTCATTGATACTTTAAATGACCAACTCTACATGAGACTTCCCTTGAACATATCTTAGCATGACCCAATGTGAATTGATAGTTTGGAAAAAATAAAACCATTCAAAATAAAGTGATGGCACAAGAGGCATCATCACAAACCATATAGCTAGATGGGTAACCAATTGGGTGAGATATTAAATCCTGTTAAGGAGTTACTCAACTCATACTGATGGTTTGACTTTAAAACTAGGACAAGAACTTACTATAAGACAATGATGCAAACATGTTCCATGTTCAAGGGTGACTGACGATTCCCATCATATAACATGAATAGATAATGTGTCTCCCTCACATTTTGTATGGTTAATCTCCTTCATAGTTTTCCGAGCATGAAAAAAAGTTAAAAGTGTGCTTGGTATCAATGTCATAGTTTAATGAGCATAATAAGAGTGCAATAGGTTTCTTATTGTATTTCATCTTGGATGATGAGGAGGAAAGATAAAAAATAAGCTCATCATTTTCATTGGTTTGATGAGCATGAAAATATAAGCAAAAGGAAGCTCCGGATTTTCATTCTTTAATAAACATGAAAAGATAACCAAATGAAATCTCATTTTGAAGAGACAAGCAACATAGTGGTATGCATCCAGTTCTAAGGTTGATAGACTTGACCTAAGAAAAGAAAAGGAAAAGGAAAAATAGTTTGTAAAAGTAAGATACTCGTTTTCGTTTTCTGTAAAGAAGATAAAGATGGGTTGCAAGACGGAAGAAATATTGATGCAAAGGAAATAGGACAAGATTGAATACAATGGCAATAAGTGGGGTAAAGGAAAAAAATGTCAGTATGGAACAAGACATTGAATACAATATGATAAATGGGAACCCCACTTTTGAAATAATATGAAGAAATATGAATGTGGCTCAATATCCATGACGTAAAAAGCTCTAAATAGAATTTCTAGGCCTACAAAGTGATACAAAATGGGAACCAAAATGGAAATTAAGTGATACTCTAGGGATTCCTTGAAGGGTAGACGCTACCATGAAAGTTATGACATGCAAAAAGAGTGGGGAAGTGTAGTAACCTACTAGGTTTAGACCTAAGACATAATCAAATAATACATAGAAGGCCAATAATGCATGGGAAAAATTGATGTCATTTCAAGAGAATACCTCAAATATTATGTGTGTTACACAAACTATCAATGTCCTATTCAAATTGATTAAAATATCCTTGCAAGAATGTTAGAACTTAGTAGCTTGAAAAATAAAGGAAAGATCATTAAAATACTCCAAAAAATGAAATGTCTAGCTGGAAAAAAATTCATCAATGTGAAATGGGACAAATTTCAAAAACTTTCCCCTAAGTGAAAAGGGGATAAGATAACCATCGTGTGAAAATATTGAACAAAGTAGAAGAACCACTTGGAGAAACCCCCATCCTACCAAATTTTGCAATTCAAATTTTGAGAGTGTTAAGCCACTAATTAGCATTTGTCACCTCCAAGCTAGAGATCTACGCTTTCTCTTCCATTTGAGTTCTTTCTTGATTAGTTTGATTAAATATTGAGCTATATAGGGCACCTTTTTTGAGCTTGACCTCATCCAACACTCCTGGAAAAGCTTGGAGGGGCATTGGAAAGGGTATCAGTGGCATGTTCCTTCTTAGACATAGTGTTGAAATGCTCTAGTTGGGTAGGGGTGGAGCATTAATTGCCAAATTTCTCATATATGGGCCCAACACTCTAGGGAAATACCCTAAAAATTTTGTCATGATGTGGTATTGATGTTTACCTTCTTCTTTGATATTTTTGACACCATGATCAAGTGGAGTGAGAAATGTGGCTGATGATGTTTCCACCATGCATGATCAATATACTTTAGATGAACTTCGTGACTATGACATCTAAATTTCTTTAGGAATCAAAATAAGAAGGAAAAGATTTAGTTATTGGAAAGGATCACTTAGATGTGGAATATGAATGATCAATAGCAAAGTACAGGACCAAATATTAACCATAGATATTGAGGATTTGTTTGGCTAAATAACTCTGAACCTGGGTAAGGCCCCCCACAAGCCAACAATAAGAAGGATGGATCATGGAGACTTTGCATTGATTATTGGGAATTACATAATGCCATGATAAAAAATCAATATTTGTTGCCTAGAATTGATGATCAATTTGATCAAATGAAAGAAGCACATGTGTTTTCTAAAATAGGTTAAAGTTTGGAATATCCTCAATCGAGAATAAAAGAAGATAATATTCCTAAGATAGCATTTAAGACACATTTTGGTCAATATAAATTTGTAATACAATACCCTTTGAATTGATGAATGCACTTGCAACATTTATGAATTTAATGAATGGAGTATTTGAACAATATTGACAAGATTGTGCAAGTGTTTTTGAATATTCTAATGTATTGTAGAACATGGAGGAACATGAAGAGAACTTAAGTAAAGTATGTTAGTGTCTTAGAGAGCATAAGCTATATGGACAAGCTTTTGAGAGGCATTAGGAATACAACTTTGTTTCAATGTAACATACCATTTGGAAATTGATATACAAACTAAAAGAATAAATTAGATATTATAAGAAATATTTCACATGTATGTAAAGGATCAATAGAAATAATAGGAATAATTTTTACCTCTTACTGAATTTGCATATAAAAATATGTATTTAAGTTTGATAGACCATGTGAGACATATGTCCATTGGATAGGACAAAGGATAGAGTCCTAATTGGACTAGAAAAAATCCAAAAAATGAAAGAACAAATGAAGATAATGAGTGGAAAGTTAAAATAAGTGCAAGATAGACATAAGAGTGATGTAAATGAGCATAGAATTGATATAGATTACAAAGTTTGCAATAAGGAATTCTTATGATCTACACCATAAAACGATCCATTAAATTTTGCAATGGAGTTAAGTTTCACCACAATATGTGAGACCATTTTAAAATCTTAAAAGAAAGGGACCAATTTCTTATTGTCCTGCATTGGCATCACCATTAAATTGTATACACAATGTTTTTTCGTGTATCTATTTTTCGACATTATATTTCATATCCTTCTCATGCCATTGGATTAAGTCACTTTTAGATGTTAGACAAAGGGGGCTTTGATGGCTAAACCAATCCACATTTTAGGGTGGCATGCTTGGAATTTTTTTATGTCAATTGGTAAATCAGGTGAAGGTCCAATGGGATAGTTATAGTCCCAATTTCACTACTTGGGAGGGTGCAACTAAGATGCCTTAGATATTTTGTATTTATTTTAGAACTTTGGGATAATGTTTCCTTAAGAGGGGTGTATGTAGTGCCCCATTGTTTTGACTAGTTGATAGATTTTATTATTTGAGGGCATTTTTTACAAAATAAACCTCTTTATTGACTCATGGTACAATGATAAAACTTAAACTATTGATGTAATGGTACTTTTGAAATTTCAGAGTGAATAGATCAAATTTACATTGATATGATGTAATTGATGTTATCAACTCATATGGTTATGATACCATTAAATGAATATATAGCATATGAAATTATTTTCATTTGTTATTATGCAATTTCCTATTGTGGTACAAAAGCCAGATGTGTAAATTGATGAGGGAGTGTGCCAAAATTTCATGGACTATGGATTGAGATAGGTTAAATTATAATATGTTATATGATTGATTATTTCTTTCATTTCGATCATGGAATGAAATGGTGCATTGGTTTTAGTGTGTGTAGGCACACGAAATATGCTTATTGATTAGTCCAAAAATGGGTAGGGATTGTATGGAAGTGTACTGGATGTCATAAGGAGAAGCGTAAGAACATTCATATCTCCACCAACTCACACTCCTTTTTTGTCACATCAGTTGAAATGCTTGTTATGCTTTTACTTAAGGTTATATGTTGCTATAAGGGTAGACTATACATTTTGTCTCTCATGATGTTTACATTATGGGTGCATAATAAGGTGGTATCCTAATCCTTAGTGACCTTTAACCTTTTAAAAGGGTAGTGACAAAGTTGAATTAAAATGTTCTCAACAATTGCACTGTGTGCCCCACTAAGAAAGTTGGATGCTTGAAGGGCATGCTTGAACATGGAAACCTTGGTACTTAATGAAAGGTAATCTTGAAGGTAA
The DNA here is from genome assembly GCA_031772625.1 of Pinus tabuliformis. Classification (NCBI taxonomy): domain Eukaryota; kingdom Viridiplantae; phylum Streptophyta; class Pinopsida; order Pinales; family Pinaceae; genus Pinus; species Pinus tabuliformis. Next base: position 831,709,907 of record CM062807.1, on the reverse strand, counting down.
TGGAGAAGAATGACATCCTTTGTATCTATTATAGTTGTCTTAAATATGAGAAATGAAATATTTAATTTAAAAATCATTTCAAGATAAATGGATTCTATGATGTGCATGAAATAGAAAATAAGTAATTTATAATTTAACTAGAAATTATTTATTAGTGCACCCATGAATCAAGAAGAAGAAATAGGTCAATAAATTTGAATTAAAATATAAGTGGGTTGTGAGATATTTAAGAGAGATAATAACTAAAAATAGTATTGACCACAAGCACGCCCATTGAAGTAAGAAAAGAGGAGGATATTAAGGGAACATCTAATATTAGTAAGTGTAATGGTTGGGTGAGCATTAATATCTATTTTATATTTTTAATATATAATTACTCATGCACTTATGCATATGAGTGGAACCTGGATGGGTAGATAACAGGTAATCAGTAAAAATAAAATTACATTTATACATGATATGGATAAGTGGTTTGTGTCACAAACCCTATAAAATGGAGTGTTGAGATAGAGTGTTATTCAGGTAGGGGTTTACTTTCAGCATTAGTAGCTTTACTCTCTTCCAATTTTGCAATAGGTACCCTTCATACAGCTCCATTACAACTTGGGGGTCCTTGGGCAAGGAGAGTACCCATTGAAATTAGTATAGTGGTCAGTTGGTGAACTATCCAAAGATTGAAAAATTAGATGCAAGTGGAACTCAAGGTACCTGTTAAAAACTTTCTATAATCATTATTAAGGAATTTAATTTTATCTCTCTCTCTCTCTAGATAATACCTTTCATATTAAATATCATCCTTTCATAAGGAAAAATATTCTTCTCCTCTAGAAGGGATGGATATTTCTTGCCTTTAATCATTAATATATGTTAGAAAATCCATTTTAAATAGACGAGTTGGAATGGTGGTTGAAGATTCGAGATATTTGGATTAAGGAAGGGGACACTAATACGAATTTCTTCCATAGACATGTAGGTTTTGAAAAAAATCAAATATTATCTAACATATCCAATCAAGCTTGATATAGTAGAGGAAGGAATAAGAAATTTTAACTCTATGTTTAAGGATTCTATGCAGTGTCACATTCACGAGATTCTAGAAGTGTCAACGTCTTTAGTTCCATGATTTTAGAAGATATGAAATAAAATTTAGCAAATGCAGTCTTGGAAGAAAAGGTATTATATGATCTCTCTTATATGCAGAAAGATAAGAGCCCCAGTATGGATGGGTTTCCAATCAAATTGTCTCCTTGATTTTTATTATTTAATCATATGTGACCTCCTTCTAGTGATTAGGGAACTATTGACAGTGTTGGACCTGCCAACATTCAAGGGGGCCTCCCCCATATGCGGTCCCAATTAGACCTCACACCGTTTTGGATAGGAGCCCCATACAAAATATGGCCTAATTGTTGTCTACTTAAATATATGCCTTGGATTAAGCTGTCAACAAGAGAGAATCACATATGTTCCTTCAAAAAGCAAACAAGTGTGCCTAGTGAATGTTCAGTTGTAGGTATGCCAAGGTTATTCTACTACGGGGGGGAAGAAAGTGAGCCTCTAAGATAGAGGTAATAGTACCACCCTAATAAAGACACACATAGACAAGAATGTTTCGTCTAACATCCAGTAGAATAATCCACAAAGACGTGACGATCATTACAACCATTACAACATGTTCTCAATAGAATAGGCATTAAAGTAACCAAAATAGTTCAACTACCTTAGTACTGGTGAAAGAAAACATGAATCATAAACATTCACAAAATAGTATTACAAACATCCATAATCCATGTAAGAAAGCATGTTGGCCATCAGGCTTCAAATATTAAGTATAAGTCCCAAGAATGAATACAATGAACATCACTTGCTCCAATAGTGGAGTGTTGGAGCCACTACTTGCTCCCCAAAAGTACTAACTTATCTCTCTTATGATTTATGGGAGAAGCCAAGGTTAAATGTCCTTTACATGAGAAATGAGAATCTATTTATAACTTGAGGAGTGACCTTTCATATCATCACGACTCTTGAATTTCTAACTCCTAGTGACCTTTGGACTTCTATAACCTTTGAAGTTCCAAATGAATTTTGGAATTACATATGACCTTTGGTATTACATGTCCTTTGGACTTCCATGACTCTTGAGTTCACACATGACTCTTGGACTTCTACTTGTTTGTCTATTAAAATGATTACAATGTTACATATTGACTTCCACATCATCATATGATGAAACAAGACATGCCACCATCTTGGATGACTGGGACTAACAGCGACTGGCGACATGGATCTGCTTCAGTGGTAACATAGTTGCCACTATGTTCATCTTCTAATCATAGAATTTCCACCCTCCAAAGGGTCTTTAGTCTTGGAGTCTTTAGGGTACTTCAATCATTAAATTTCAAGTATGTTCTTAGTTCTTTTCGTGCTTCCTTTGTTTATCCTCTTTTCCCAATCTTACTTTTGTGTGCTTTCCATGAGGTCCTTGGAATACCTATTTTTGCAATCACTCATGACAAGAAACTATCAATATGAAAATCTCCTACTCTACCATGTTTTATTCATTCTTTCTCATTAGTTCCTTTTTGGTGAACTTAAAACGGTCAAAGATGTTTCATGGTAGAAGGGCACACTCTGAAAGGCTGAAGGACTAGGAGGAGGAGATTCGATGCTTTGGCATGCACTCATGCGGCTTAAGGAGGAAATTAATCAAGGCAGGGCGCATGTTATAAGTCCGAAGGATGCAAGGGAAATATTCAAGTTTCCCAAGTGCATTGTGTGCTCAAGGGAGAGAGGGAGGGCATAGGACATAATCTCGAAGGCTGAAGGTTGAGGCTTCATGCCTTCAGGGTGCGCTCATGCACTCAATAAGCCTCAGGAAGGGTGTAGGGCACACTTTTGAAGTCTGAAGGCTGGGGATTCATGTCTTTGGGGTGCACCAATGCACTCAAGTAGTTCAGGAGGGAATAAGTTGCATAGGGGAAGGCTGAAAGATTGAGTTTTGGGTATTTAGGGTGCGCGACTATGCTCAAGGAGGTCACACTTCGTTAATTTGAAGGAGTGCGCTCAAGGAAGACTTAGTCAATTTGGAGGGCGCAATTCGAAACAAGGGAGGGGATTCGTGCTTTTAGAATGCGCCCAACTCTCCAAGCGGGCACAGGGCACACTTTTGAAAAATGAAGGGTCTCCCATCAAGGCTTTAGAGTGCGCTCATGTGCTCTTAGCCTTAATGGGCTCAGTTTGCAACCAATTTTTTTCTAAGTTTGGATGATTGGTCACGATGTAAGATGAATTTTAGACATAAAACCATGTGCGAGACATACTAATTCATCCAAATAACTTAGACAAGATTGATCAAAAATCAATATACATCAAAGCTCCACTTTATGCACATTCCCCAAGCACAAACAGGGAAGTGTGTACGATTGCGACCCAAAAGTGTTGTTTTACAACAACAAAGGTGTTATGACCATGAAATGCATATAAGGATGTTTTAATCAATGCGATGACACTTGAGAACATTCAAGAACACTTGAGACATATAAAACAACACAAAATAACACTTTACTACTAAGGTGACATTTGATACGACAATAACGTAGGCTCCAAAATGCGAATGTAGTGAAATTTTGGAGGGTGTTGTAGTAGTGAAAATACTTTGTGACGCACTGGGAAGACTTCAAATTCTTTGTCTAGGAATAGATTTCAATTAAGGGTAAAACCTTCAGGAATTATTTATTTCCCTAAGTTCCCCTTTCAACCTGGTTTCATACATAACACCCTCTCTTTTCTCAACTTGGTTGAACTCACACAAAGATACACCATATCAAAATTGGTTCAATTTAGGAAAGGGTAATGTGCGCAGTTAGTTTATAATATTCAGAGTATATCGTTTTCATCTCTGGCTTTTCTCTGCTACTAGTAGGCCTAGATAGTACCTTGACGAAGTCACTTCAGGGGCACAAGCATTGCTTCACTGCCAACGAGCTTGGATAGTACCTCGGTGAAGTCGCTTTCTTCACCTCCCTGTTCAGGAAGCATTTATCTTCTTTCACCTGTTATTTATTTATTTAATAGAATTGTGCATCAAAACTTTATATATTCAATGAGTGAAAGAGGGATCCTGAATTATTGAGAGAAGAGGAGTTTTCCCCTTCAGAGACGTATTTTAAGACTCTAGTTCAGGTTTTCTCACTTTATGTTTTCCCCTTATCCCTTCTCTACTAGATTGGACAAGCGTTAACACACAAATAGACACATACCAAGTTGAGAAGTTCAGGTGCTAGCATAAGTGTGGATCTAATAGGCTCCCTCGAGGTTCTCTTATTGGACGAATCATATTTTCCATGTGGACTTACCTCAACCTATGCCATCTCCCAAATAGTTGCCACACTTCTCTTTGACTGCACTACAAAGTCTTAGGTCCATGCACTTTACACACAGGTCTTATTTATGTACAACTACCAACAATAAGAAATGACAGGACATGACAACATAACAAACACAATACTGACTTAAACAAAAGAAAAAGAAAGTGCAAAACAATATGTATAGAAAGCACAACTCATAAATACTACTGAAAATAATTCTTAAGGTTTCGACCATTTACACAAAGGGGGTCAATCCTCATATCCAAATATTTCAGCTTGAAGGCATTGTGGCTGAGTCTCTCTTCAATTGTGAATGATCCAATCCACAGTGGTTGGAACTTAGTGTATTTACCTTTGTCCTTATGGGGTTTATCCCATTTCATAACTAGATCGCCCACATCAAAGCTCTTTGCCCCTGCAAATTTTCTATGAATCCAATGCTTCATATGGATATGATGCATGACAAATCAGTCTTTGGCTTTGAGCCTCTCTTCCTTGAGTTTGAGTAAATTACCTATCCTTCTTTGAACTAGTAGGCAAGGTCTACCTTATGACTCTTGGGAGAGTTGCAAGGATGGGAGATATAGGTTCGAGGGAGAGGTAACTTGTTTACCATATGTTAGAAAGTATGGCAAGGTTTTCAGGGAAGGATTTGATGTTACATGGTTGAACCAAAGAGAATTAGTCAAAGAAATATGCCAGTTCTTATGTTCAAAGGAAATGGTCTTTTTAATTATGTGAATAAAATTTTTATTTTTTTATTCAGCCAGACTATTTCCCTGGGGATAATAATTAGATGCATGTTTTAAAACAATCCCATTTTCCAATGAAAATTCATAAAGTCTTAACTATGAAAAGTGCATTGCATTATCAAATATAAGTGACGTAGGAACGCCAAACTTGCTTATGATCTCCTATTACAAAAAATGAATGACTTCCTTGTCATTCACTTGTCTGAGAGGGACTGCCTTTGAACAATAGGTGAAGTAATATTTAGCTATGAAGATATACTAGTGTTGCTTTGACGATTGGGGAAATATCTGTATGATAACATCAAGGCCCCAATATTGGAATGGTTCTTCAACTTTTATTGGGAGCAGTGGGGTGGTTGACCTTTGATCACCACTGGCACATTTTTGACAAGCTTGGCAGTTGCAGACATATGCATGCACATATTTGGAAAGAGTGGGCCAATAATAACCAGACCTCATAGCTTTGTGTGTTGTAGTGTCACCCACATAGTGGCCACCTTTCGGTCCATCGTGTAAGTCCTTAAGGACCTTCTATGTATCTTGGGGCTAAAGGCACCTTAGCAAAAATCCATTGTGGTGCTTCCGAAAAAGAACTCCATAGACCAATTGATATGATATATATTTTAAGCAAATTTCCCTTTTCTTTTTGTTCGATAAGTGCAAAGGAAAGGTTCCATGTTCTAAGAACTATTGTATATTTGTGTACCAACGCACTATGGACGTGCACAAATGAACGTGATCAATATTGTACATTTTTATTTCCTTCTCCCATCTTGAAAGATCTTATCCAGGAGCATCCTTTTCTTCGGCTACTATCTACATCGGTCCTGACCCTTTACAGTATGAATTGGCTTGAATTCCAGATCATATTCTTGAATAGACATCATCCAGGTAGCCCTTTTCTCGCCTATCTCTTATTGTACAAGTAGGGTTCTCACTACTCAATGAGGTATGGAAACAGTGGTATGTGATTTAACTAAATAGGGCCTAAAATATTTCACCACCTTATATATTGCATATGCTTGTTTGGCAATGGCAGGGTAATTTAATTATGGGCCTTGTATACTAGTGCTCATAAAAGAAATAGGTCGTGCGTTTACTGTCCTTCTGAGTTAATGCAACTGCAATTCACAAATTTGAAGCAGATGTATAGAGCAAGAAATCTTTTTCGTGATATGGACTATATAGTACGAGTGCATCAACGATAGCTTGTTTGATCTAAGAATTTGTCCCATCTATATATGACATCTTTCCTGATCATCTCCTATATAGGATTGAGTATTTTTGCGTAATCAAAGTTGAATTTTCTGAAGAAATTGATTTTCCCTAAGAAAGGATGCATGGCTCTCTTGCTCACTGGGAACGAGATTTGTGTGATAGCCTTGACCCTCTCGAGATCAATATTGATTCCACTCTTAGCTATGATGTGCCCTAGTAAAATCTCTTTAGACACACCAAAGAATCTCTTCTTGGGTTTCATGGAAATCCCATACTTTCGACACCACTCGAATATCTGTTTTAGATGACGTACATGATCTAAGATTTTCTTTGAAAACACAATAAAATCATCTAAATAAACAACAATGCTTTGGCCTATAAGGCCACGAAAGGCGATGTCCATCGCTCTCTGAAAAAGTTTCACTAACATTGATTAATCCAAATGGCATTATTTTGAAGGCAAACATTCCCCATTTAGTCCAAAATGTCGTTTTCAATTTGCCTCGTTCCAATAATAACACTTGATTGTAGCCTGAAAATCCATCTTGTAGCGAAAAAAATTTAGACCCAAATAATATTTGGAGTATTTTCTCCATGAATGACACTGGATAGTTATCTTTGTAAGAAGCCCAGTTAAGATTCCAAAAAACTGCACACAAACGTATTTCACTAGACTTTTTTCTTACTAGGACCAAGTTGGAAACTCATGTGGAATGTTTAACTTTGAAAATGATCCGAGCATCCAACAACTTTCTCAATTCCTTCTAAATTAGGGGTTTTAGTGTTGGATAGAATTTCTGTAGTTTCTGCTAGAACGGTTTCACACCTTCTTTTATAGGAATTACGTGTTAGATGATACGAGTTTCATAAGTCTTTAGATCGTTGTATGTCCATGTGAACACTTCTCGATACTTATTGAATAGGTAGATAAATGCTTATTGTTCCTATAGGGAACAACATGTACCGAGGTTCACATACTTCAGATCATGTTGGGTTCCAAGGTTGTCTTGTTTAGATGTGAGCTTCGAACTCTGTCTTTGTGTTAGTAGGTCCTCTAAATCAGTTATGCAAGTCATATAGTTCCTCTAGGGATGCCACACATTTTGGCATGGTGTTTCCTTTCATTGTTGGGATGCTTTGTACAGAGCCTACTCATTCTCATCCTCCTCTATGGCGACATCTTTGAATACATTAGCATTCACAATAAAGTGTAGTATATGTTGGTTGTCATTGAAAACGATTAAATTAGTGACAGTGTCGGGTACACATGTTTTATATAAAATTTCAATAGAAAAACCATTTTTCAATAGCCACATCCTAGCCGCAGCATTTGTTAGTGTATCTGCGGCTGCATTTCTAGCTCTAAGAATCGAAAATGATGTTGAAAGCCTTAAAATGATTTATCAAACACCATACCTCCTGCTGGTAGTTTTTCTATATGAGGTGAAACACAGTGTATAATATCTCGTACCTGATGAGTGACTACCTCTGAGTCACTGATTACCTTTAGGAGCTCTACCTTCAAGTCTATAACTTTCTTCAATCCAAGTATGAGTGCTTCATATTTTGCATTATTATTAGTGCACTCGAACTCCAGATGACATGAAAGTATTGCTTCTTGCTATGTGGGTCTGTGAGGACACAACCAACTTCAGAATCGTCTTGTGTCTTAAAACCATCAAAATAAAGAGTCCAAAAATCACTAGCTACTAAGTTGTTTCCTGCATTATTATTCCTACTAATACTAGTATTACTACATTATGTACATCTAAATTACATAATTCATTTGCACCAGCTGGAGAACAAGGAAGGAGTTCCAATTGTGTATCTGGTGGATTAATGGGTAATGGATGTGCAAGGTAGCACCCAAGGTTAGTTTCTAAAAAGTAGTTCGCAAAAATTAGGTCTGCAAAAGAAACAATCTCATTTTTCCCTTTGAAATGTAACAATGTGTTTCATGTAAGATTTTGATTCCACCCGGATTTGATTATTCTTGCCCCTATACGGAAGCCATAAATGTGACCAATCAGTAGCAAAATACCCCTGTAATTTGCTTGACCAATCTCTACTTAGAAATGCACATTATGCTTCCGGGATGCCCATAATCATTATGTTTATACATTGGTGAACTCGGTGATCAAATAATAAGTGAATAAGAATATTTATGAGTTCACCAATAGCTTGGATAAGAGATCTATCCAGCTAAATAATTGTGCATCAGTCTTATCCCATTTGGGATTGATTTTCTTGGCAACTGATAATGGCATTACGTTTACGGATGCACCAGAATCGACTAAACAATTATGAACATTGTAATTGATAATTTCAAACATCAACAGAAACAAAGGGAAAAGATATTAGTAACAAAATGTTTTTGTGCAAGGGAAATTTTAAGGATTATTAGAATGTGGGCTAATTTTCCATGGTTTTTCCAAAAAAAAAGATTCATCAATTTCCATTTTTCTAAAATTAATTCTCCCAAATTTTATAATATAAAATTATTTTACCTTAAAAATCACCAAAATTTTATAAAAACTATAAAATTATTAAAAATTAGATTCTTCCCAATTTTGTAATATAAAATTATTTACCTTAAAAATAATTAAAATTTTATAGAAGAATTAGAAATTTGATTTTTTTTAAACATAAATAAATAAAACAAAAAACTCTTTTAATTTTTTTTTTTCTTTTCTTTCTAAAACTTTTTATATCAAAATTTCATTTATAAGATTTATATATAAAACTTTTTAAAAAATAATCTACTTTATTTAAAAAAATATCTTTCACTCAATCAAATCTATAATTAAACAGTTTTCAATAAAATCAACGTTAAAATTACATGAAACATAAATGAGACAAATAAACTCATTTCATAGTCAACATTTATTCATTAATTAAACTTATAAAAAAAAAAAATCTACTTCATTTAAAACAATTTATATAAAAAATTTCTTTAATCAATCAAATTTATAAATAAACATTTATCACTGACATCAAAGTTAAAATTGCAAGAAACATAAATGAGACAAATAAACTCATTTCATAGTCAACATATCACATGGACATTTATTCATTCATTAATTTGATTAGCTGAAAATGTTTTGTGGAGTTGGCATTCAATACTTGTTATCCAATATGATTCGTTTTTAATTTCTAGAACTTATCACCACAACGTGGAGTTGGCATTCAATAATTGTTATCCAATATGATTTGTTTGGAATTTCCAAAATTATCCCCGCAACATATCACATTGATTGATTTATTTATTTATTTATTTTTTTAATTCATGTATATATAAGAGATTACTTGAAAATATTTTGTGGAGTTGGTATCATATAATTGTTAACCAATATGATCAGTTTGGAATTGACCTTATACATTTGTAATTAAAATCATTTATATTGGAATCTATAATATTTGGGCCCCTCAGCAATTATACTGTTAGTTTATATGATTTTTTTTCAAATTGGTATTATATATTTATAATAAAAATGGGATATAAGTAATATTGAAATTGAAATTCCCTAGATGTGAATGTTAGATAAGTCTTTAATGCGCATGGGTTGCTGGACAAGCAGGTGGCAGATGGCAACTTGCGCCTTTCCCTGTGGGAAATTAAGGAGGCCGGCGCCATTAATCAATTTGGGAAATCGAGAAATTCTTTGCAAATTCCGAATTATGGAGCAAAGCCCCCCGCATTCTCCAATTTGGCCTCTCAGTTGTTCATGCCATCCCTCTGCAGTAGAGCCGAGCCTTCGCACTACTACGGGAAGACGTTGTTGTCTCCTCAGTTGCGTCGACCTGGGCAATGGTCACCATTTTTCTCAGTCCTCTCTTTGTCACCTACGTTTTGTGGTCTCACCCCTTTCCTTTGGTTCAGATTTGAATTCCCCTACTCCTTACAACATCCCCTCTGTCGTTATTGGCCTGCCTCTTGACCCTGTAATTTGTCACCCGTTGCAGCTCTCTAGACGAAGAATCATGCACCAACGCCATAGAATGAGAAGCAAGCGAGTTGGTAGTCGAGACGGCGCCACTCGCCCTTCGTCTCTGCCCCCCTCTGTCGCCACTTCCCTGTCTGCCTCCCATCCCCCAAGCCCCTCCAATACCCGCTCCCTGGGTAGATACCCGGACACTCGCAGTGGTCGAGGCAGACTGGGCACCAGCGAGGTTCGGCGTTCTGGGGGATTCGACACCGCCGCCACTGCTACAACTGCTTCCTCCTAGCAAGCTCAATTCCAGTTCCGCTGCTCCATGGAGAGGTCACTCGACATTGCCACCGCCATAGTTGATTTCAGAGAGGTCACTGACTACTGCCCCAAACCAAAGCTCAGCCTGGAAACAACCAAGGATCCTCCAAAGCTCGACATCTTTCTAGGGGAGCTGAGCTCCAGCCACCCGCCGAGAGATAGGGACAACCAGTCCAGCAGCCATCAACAAACTCTGGGAGGAGAAGCCACCCGCAAGGACAAAGGAATTCAAACGGAGGACACTGCAGGTGGCAAACATGTAGCAGATACCGGCTCGGAAGAATATGGGTGGTGTCCGATCGTGGAGGAAGAACCATCAGAAGCCACCTTGCTGCTGCATGCCAGGTCACGTGTTGGGCCCTGAGTTCGGTTTGATTATTTTCTTTTTTATGGTTAATTTTGAATTTTGCCTCCAGCTCGGGTTTCGAGCATTGGTTCTCATGAGCTATTTCACTGTGGAGAATTTCGAGCTAAACAATGAGTTTCACTATGGATGTATTACTGAAATTTTCAGTCTTTTGGTTAAATTCTTTTATTTTTGGAACTGTAGCCCTTGCGAGGGTAAAATGAACTTTCCTTACCTCATTCTCGGACTAGTTTCCCCAACTGGGGCAGTCGCGATATCAAGACTTGACGTTTAAAGTGGCCATCTAACTGACCTAGTACCGCAGAGCCCAGTGCTTCTTTGTACACTATGTTTTTATTAATAAATCAATTTTACTTAAAAAAAATATTGAAATTGAAATTATTTAATTTGATTTTAATATATGGTTCGTTGAAACTATTATAGAAATCAACGCAATTTAAGTTATTATAGAATTTGACTTTATATATTTTGTGGGACTTGTGTTTCAATTATCATGTGACTAATGTTATTTCAATTGACATGTCAAACATATTATTTTATGTAAAATTTTCTATATTGAAAATTGAATTCATAATGTTCTGAATATCCATGTTCAGTGTAAAAGTCTTTAACATCAAACACATGAATTATTCCACGGTTAGCAATTGATCCAAGTTATGCGTGAGGAATACACGTGTATGATACATGCCTACTCTTACCACTCTTGCCTTCAAACAAATGATGAATATGTTGTGGTTAGACTCCATTCCACATTCTTAATTATAATCTAAACATATAATTTGATAGGATAAATAATGAGTACACTTTAGCCAGAGTCTAGGTGAGGTATCTTAGAGGGTGATATTTGAGTTAGTCAGGATGTTGATATCTTATGTAACAGGTTCAGGTTCAAGTTTTTTTTGAGCGAAAAATATATTAAAAATAAATCATAAAAAATATATTAAAAAATAATATATTTTAAGCATATTTTAATTGTAATTGGAAAATGCTTCAAATTAAGATGGATTAGAAATAAAAAGAGCTTTACAAGCAAAATAGTTGTAATTGTCCTATCATTTAACAATTAGAGGCTATCATTCTACAATTGGAGGGTGAGGCTTTCAGTTTGATATATAAATATATATATACTAGCACAACCACTTTAATAAATGTGGTTGATATAGGTGTTATGTGTATATCAATTACATTCACAACCACATTAATAAATGTGATTGATAAACACCATATATCAACCACATCTATTATTATTTATTTAGTAATATTAACATTAATAATTTTATTATTATTTATAAATTATATATTATCATTCTTATTACTATTATTACTTATAGTAACAACGTTGATCAGAGGATGGCTCTGGACTGCAGCTGCGAGGATAACCATGGTGAAACCCTAGCTAGGGTTTCGGCTTAGGGTGCCCGGTTCATGGCGGTTGGCACCTGGAGCTTCACAGATACGACAGCTTTGACCGCCTGAACACCGACAGAGGTTTCGATTTTCACGGGGTGACTTTTGTCTGTCTCTGCCGCGGTCCCCTCCCTGTTTTTCCTTCTGGCACTGACCTCCGTTCCTCCCGCTGGACGGTTCCCGTCTCGTTCTCGGACTCAGGCTCTACTCTCCGTCTGTTACGATGGGCGATGAGGATATTGTGGATTATGAAGCGGACCCCATTCCCCAACAGGAAATCTGGGCACACACAAGCAGACCGTGCATATTTCCGAGGAGTGTCGCGCTCAGGGTCGAGACAAGTGCTTCTTCGCGACACCCGCACTTTCCGCTCAAAGGAAAAGATAAATCCCCTGAGTTTACGCTCGCCGACGCTACTCCGCTGGATTGTTCGCCGTTATCTCCGGCTACCCTTCAGATTTTGGGATCCTGTTTTCATTCCTCGCCTTCCCTGGACGCTCCGCTTCAGCTCCCCGTCAGACCTGACTTTCCTCCGCCCCCGCCCCCTCCGCCCCCCTCTAGCTCCCACTCCCTCTCAGTCTCCTTTATGCCACAGACCCAACGGCTCCCCCCCCACTCCTCCCTTCCCTTACCCCCGGGTACTTCTACCTCGGCTCCCCGTTCCCCTATTCGGTCAGGCTGCTTCACTACGCCGTTGATACCCACTCGCTCTGCGGGCTCCGCTCAACACAGCTCCTCGAACCCGTGCCGCAGACTTCTGAAGGAGTCCCCTTTTGGTAAGCGCTCGGAGAAGGTAAAAAAAGGTAGATGCCTGCGTGCCATTGATCCTGATTACAGTCTTATATTTGGGCCTGAAGCTTCGCTGCCAGACGTGATGGATGCCTCTAGCAAAGTCCTGGTGGGTCGGGTTCGTGGACGCACCTACACGGCTGAACGATTGAAGCTCTGGGTGGAGGAGATTTGGGGTTCACTGCTCAAGGATTTACCAGAAGTCATGGTACTCACCCGGGGCTGGTTTGCTTTGCACTTCAATCGGCCTGACCTCACCCAGTGGATTCTTTCACAATTCTGGCACATTGAGCTAGCTCCTGTCATGCTCAAGCGATGGGATCCCTTATTTGACCCGGAAAGAGAACAATTGGGGGCCGGCCCAATCTGGGTTCGTCTTCCAGGGATACCATGGCAATTCTGGAGCCCGTATGTATTCAAGATGATTGGGAACACACTCGGCACATACTTGGAGCACGACCGTTCATATGTGAAGACGGGCAATCGGTCCATGGCTCGTATCCTTGTACATATGGATATCAAACCGGGCCTTGTGGAGAAGATCACTCTGCACCATGGCCATGTTTCCCGGAAACAGCTACTGGATTATGAGGGCGTCCCCTTCCGCTGTCGTAGATGCCATAAAATTGGTCACCTGTATAAGTATTGCCCATTGGTTACAGGGGTGACATCGGAGGATCCAAAAGGCCAGCGACAACAGTCTACAGGGGATCAAAATGCAGGAGATAACATGCCTACTACAGGTGGTCTGGCACATCGAGAGATTTCTACAAAGAAGCCGGGTGTTAGTCCAAACAAGAGCACTCGAAGAAAGGCATTGTCTTCCATAGAGCCGCCGCGTACCCGATCCAAGACTGCAGAGGCTGCACCAAAATCGGCGGAGGCAGCATCCACTCATTCGGGTAATGCTACAACCCCTATCTGTAATCCTTTATTTTCTGATGAAATGCAATCTTATATGCACTCTTCCTCTCGGTCTCCCTGCACTGAACATGTCTCTCTACCCTCCATTCTATGTACTATTGCCCCGCCTCCGCCCACTCTCTCTACCACCCCCCCCTCCTACAATCCTACCTTGGATTGGCCTGCTTCCCCTCCCTCCCCGGTCGCCTCTGGAGCACATCATTACCATCTGCGGTCCCGGGATCGTACCAATGTCCTGGGACTGGGTTCATCCCCTGGTCGTCACCGCAAGCAAAAGCGTGGTAGACCATCCCAAATCTCTTCTGCTAAACTTAATGCGGTCGCGGATGTCGCCATGGGCCGATAGGTCACTATAGAACGGGCACTTAGAGCAAATGAGCCCCTGACCTGTGTTTCCCCATGATCTGGCTCTCCTTCAATTGCAGGGGACTAGCCAACCCCAAAAAGCGCCTGGCTCTGAAGAGGCTCATTCATGATTCTAGATGTGACATTATCCTTCTCTAGGAGACCCTCTGCAATGCTGAGACGGCGGTGAAAACTCTTCAAGCTATGCTCCCTGGTTGGGTTCTACATGGGTTGGATGCCTGTGGTAGATCTGGGGGGCTTCTTATTGGCATAAACCCTAGAAAATGTAGACCTATCTCGGCATGGGGGGGCAGTGGATTTCTTGGAATGGATATTATTCTGGGAGAGCTCGACATCCCGATCAGATTTATTAATATCTATGGGCCAAACCAGAATAGGTTAAATTTTTGGCAACATTTCCTGTCTGGTCACCATATCACACAGAACACTATCATTGGGGGTGATTTCAATTTCTCATTGGGGGCTGGGGAAACCTGGGGTCATCAGGCGCAGTATGATCCTCTTGCGGAGCAGATGAGCATGCTACTAGATGCTCACCACCTTGTGGATATCCCTATGAACAAGAATCTCCCCACTTGGCATAACCAAAGAACGGGAGAGGCTGCTCTTGGAAGGCGACTTGACAGATATATGATGCATGAAGTGTTGATTCAGATGTTCCCCTTATACAGACAGTGGGTCGGAACTGGGGGCCACTCTGATCACCACCCGATCCTCCTTCAGATTAGTGGCAACAATCCTAAGCCGCGCACTCCTTTCAAATTTTTTGCTGGTTACCTCCAAGACCCGGAATATATCAAATTGGTCACTGACTTCTGGGTATCTCAACCCCCATTGAGAGAGTAGAGGAAAGCGATGGACTTTTGTGCTCGGCTAAAGAAGCTCAAATCTTTGACTGAGATATGGGCAAGAGCAAAACGGGATAGGGATGATCAGTCCCTGAAGAATATGGAAGCACAGATTGCAAATCTAACTGATGAGAGAGGTGTTGGTTTTCATTCGGAAGCCACAAAAACTCTATTGTGTCAGTTGATGGAGCAAAGATCGAAGATATTGTAAGATAAAGAGGAACTATGGAGACTTAAAAGCAGGGCCATCTGGCTCAAAGCCGGGGATAATAATACAAAGTACTTTCATAATCTTGCAAACGGCAGAAAGGCATCCAATACCATTTGGAAGCTTCCAAAGGAACCAGATGGATGGGCTACAACACACCAACAACTAGCTAGTTTGGGGGTTGAACACTTTAAGAGACTCTTCACGGCCCCAAACTTTATCAATCTGCCTGATATCATCAGAATTGCCGGAAAATTCCCTCGCTTTGTTGGGCAGGAAGACAGAGAAGATCTTTGCCTACCTGTCTCACCACAAGAGCTAGAAAGTACTCTCAAATGGTTTAAGAAGGATAAGAGCCCAGGGCCTGATGGATGGCCAGTGGAGTTTTACCTGGCTTTCTACGATCTGATGGGCGAGGACTTATTGGCTGTCGTCGAGGAAAGCAGGATCATAGGGCACATCCATCCCCCCATGAACCAGACTTTCATTGCCTTGATACCTAAATCAGATGACCCTACATCCTTTAATGATTTTCACCCTATTTCCCTCAGTAACTGCCTTTATAAAATTATCGCCAAGATCATCGCCAATCGCATCAAACCCATCCTATCTTCGCATATCTTAGCTGAACAATTTGCCTTCCTCCGTAACCGGCACATCCAAGAGGCCATTGGCACTGCCCAGGAAGCCCTTCACTCCATAAAACTGAAGAATCTCAAAGGTATCTCATTAAAGATCGATCTAGCAAAGGCATTTGATAAAGTAAATTGGCTCTACCTTAAAATGATCCTTACTCATCTGGGATTCCCTCACCTTCTCATAAACTGGATTATGGGATGTGTCTCCTCGGTCTCTTTTGCTATCCTTATCAATGGAGCAGCCTCGGACAGATTTAATATTAACAGGGGGATCAGGCAAGGATGCCCCCTCTCCCCACTTCTCTTTCTCATTGTCATGGAGGGTCTGAGTAGACTCATAGCGGAAGCTAAAAGGAATGGTGATATTAGCGGCCTCAAAATCACTGAACAGTTCTCCCTCACCCACTTATTGTTCGTTGATGATATCTTAATTTTCCTTAATGGAAGTGTCCGAGACATTATTGCTTTAAATGATATACTGCTGCTCTTTTGTAAAGCCACGGGCATGGAAATTAACAGGGACAAATCCACCAGATCTTTGATGCGATGCACACAACAGGAATCTTTGCTAGCTGCACAGCACTTTCCCTTCTTGGAAAGCCAGATGATGGATGGTATCAAATACCTAGGTTTCAGATTAAGACCGGATGGATATAAAGCGGCTCACTGGACTTGGCTCATAGCTAAAATTGAGAATAGGATTATTGGCTGGCAACACCGTCTACTGTCAAAAGCGGGTAGACTTCTATTAATCAAATCTGTGCTCGAGGCAACACCGGTCTATTGGATGTCGCTTACTTGGATCCCAAAAGGAATTCTACAAAAAATACAACAAATCTGTAATAGATTTCTGTGGAATGGCAACAAAAAGGGCAAGATATTTGCTTGGCCCAGATGGGCTCTTTTTACCATGCCGAAGAGATGGGGAGGATGGGGGATAAAATCTCTGTCAGCTTTTGCACAGGCTCTTACTGCAAAGCAGGGTTGGTCTCTTATCAAGATGGACATCTTATGGGCAGAAGTTGTTCACCACAAATACATTTGGCCTTCCAGCATTACAGAATGGCTTCGCAGACCTTCTTGGAACCACTATGGCATATTCGCAATATGGAGGGCTACACTAAAAGCTATGCCCCTAATCCGAGATAACCTGCTATGGAAAATAGGGAACGACTCACAGGTGCGCATTGGCCTAGATCCTTGGCCCGGCTCTGGGAATGCTCATCTACTACCTGAAGGATTAATCCGCCATCTCAATGACAGAGGCATCAAATATTTGGCGCAGATCAGAGACCCTCATCGATCTACTATATTCTCACAAGCTTGGGTTACGGATCGGCATTGGCTTCTGCCAGAGGATTGGTCTGCACTATGGCAAGGGTACATTCGGGCCCTCACCGAAACTCACATCAAGTTACAGGAGGAGGCGGAAGATGAAATAATTTGGGCCCCAGCAAAATCTGGTTCATATGCACCAAAGCTCGGTTACTTGAAGATAATTGAAGCAAAGAAACCGGATATCCTCAAAAGCTGGTGGAGGGATGTCTGGTAGCTACAAGCACAGCCCCGTACCAGACTTCTTATGTGGAACATCATAGCCGATAAGCTCCCAACAGGTGCCATTCTTAAGAAGCGGGCTTTCACCGGACCAACTTGGTGCGTCCTCTGTAAAAATGAGGAGGAATCGACGGCCCATCTTTTCCTGCACTGCGAAGTTACAAAGAATATATGGGCTCAAGTCACACAGGTGCTCAATATCAATACTGCCTGGCAGGGTGTTGATATACTCTCGGCCTGGGATCAATGGTGGATTGCGGTGTCCACAGAAAAGGCCAGGAACCTTCCGCTGGTGGTTTCGTGGTACATTTGGAACAGCCGAAATGCCATTATCTTCGAGGACTATAAAGTAAAGTGGCATTTTCTTCTGCCTTCTATCTACGCGGCCTACACTGAAATCCCCTTTGAACATAAATCAAATATCCCTCGGAATATACAGCCTGAAACCATTAACAAGGATTTGCCCTGGGCTTATTTTGACGGGGCTGCACCCCTACAAGGATGTGGGGGGGGTATTGTTCTCCATCTAACAGAATCACACTATTATCACTTGAGATTGGGATTAGGGACTGGCTCAAATAATTTTGCTGAGCTGATCACTTTGAGACATCTTCTCTATTTTGCTCTTACCAAACATTGCAGACAAATTCAAATTTTTGGGGATTCAAAGATTGTTATTGATTGGGCAAACAATCTCTCTATTTGTCATGCATATTCTTTGAAACATATCTTGGAAGAAATTGTTTTTCTAAAAACACATTTTGACCAGATCACTGTTTCACACATCTATAGGGAAAGAAATGCGCTTGCTGACCGGCTCTCGAAAGAAGCGGCGGATCGTCATATAGGAGATTGGCAGATTGATGAGTACACTCCAGAAGGCATGCACAGTTACTACCATCGCCCGTAAATTGACGGCCTGCAACAGGGGGATCCCCCCTACTTAGAAATTTTTTGATCTACATGGTTATATTATTGTATATATCAGATATGCACTATAGCGGCTCTATGTCTATTTTTCATAGCATGAGGATGTTATATGCCTCAGATACCTGTTTTATATTTACTGCTACATGAACTCTGTTTATTCCGGTACTTTTTGATTGGATACTGAGCACAATATCTACGGTTTTTGGACATTACAGGATATTTACATTGTAAATCCTTTGATCTGTGGATTATACCACATTACAGCATATGCTTCGGCATCAACAACATGTAATCTCTGTTATTATCTTTTTAATAGAAATTACGAACTCTATTTCTTCGGAAAAAAAAAACAACGTTGATCAAATTTATACAATTTCACTACTACATTTTCCACTACCATTAACAAGTTCTCTATTGAGGTTTCGTATAAGAAGAATAATGGAACTTCCAACCCTTTGTAGGACAAGGACTGTAAAATTGCCAGGAAAGCAATTAGAGACGCTCCTAACGAAACTATAAAACTCTAAAATATAAGTATATACAAAGCTCTTATCAAAAGGAAGAAGAGGTCCTACATTAATAAGAGACAAGAACATCTTCTTCACCTCTCTAAAGTTGCACCCAGAAAGTTTTGGCAAAATGTGCTTGTTTGTAAAACAAAATACAATCATTCGACCCCTTTAGAGAATTGGGACATCTATATTAAGAAGTTGTATGACTCTTTGGACACCATGGGCACTATCTTAAACACTCTTATTAAGGAGGATATCTTTTCTCTAGAAGACGTTGAGTCTGGGATTAATAAGCTCATTAATGGGAAAGCTAAAGATATTGAAGGATACAAAGCTAAAATCTTTAAATGGGAATGTCTATCATCATCCCTCATCTCCATAAGCTTCTCAATTTGGCAGTAAATAATAGTCTCCCTAAGCCTTGGATGCAAAGCCTTATTGTACCCATCTTTAAAAGTGGAGACAAAAATGTTCCCTCTAACTACAAGACCTTTATGATTAGCCACATCTTAGCCAAACTATACGGGCTCATTTTCGAAAAGAAGATTAGCCTTTGGCTTGAAAGCCAGTAAAAGAGCTAAAGGGAAAGTTGGTTTTAGGAGAAATTACTCGACTATCGACCATATTGTCACTCTCAAGATCATTGCAGAGGAATGTCACAATAGTAAAATTGATCTCTTCTGTCTTTTTGTGGACTTTAGAAAACAATTTGACATTGTTCCTCGGGATGAGATTTGGAAGAGACTTGAAGAGATAATGGTTCCTCCTGAGTTGAGGATTGTTGTGATTAGCATTTACGAGATTGTTGTTGCCAAGCTTAAGGCCAATGAAGGGTGATCTAAAGATATTAAATGCAATGTCATGGTTAAGCAAGGGTTTCCCCTATCCCCTACCATTTTTGGCATTTATATCGATAAGCTAGAGGAGTGTTTGGAAATTGCAGATTGTAAGGGCACCAAGCTTGTTGGTATAATCATTACTCCTCTTTTATGACAATGATATCGTTCTTCTTGCCAGAAGCCATGATGACCTAGACAAGCAACTTAAGACTCTTCATGATTACTGCTCTAAGATGGGTATGAGAGTTAATACCGACAAGACTAAAGTCCTTATAATTAAATCCAAAAAGATCACCCATGATAATTTCATTTATGTTAACAATTACTTAGAACATGTTTCTTCTTATAAATATTTAGGTATTGACATCCCTCAATAGCATTAAGAAAATGATTAGTAGAGGTTAGAAAGATTATTATGAGTTGGAAACAATTATAAGTCGGTTGATCATTTTATTTGGAGTAAAAAAAGGTTCCTTTTTTAGAATCTCGTCACCCCTGTTATCTTATACAGTTGTGAAGTTTGGGGTTGCATTATATCCAGAGAGTCGTGGAGAAAGATTGACATGATTCAAAAGCAATTCATAACCTAAACCTTAATATCAAGGGAAATATTTCCTATCCTATCCTCCTGATCGAAGTTGACCTTTCCCCCATTGAAAGCATGGGTATGTTTAGGTATTTGATGTATAAGAAGAAGCTTTATAACATGGAATTGAAGAGGCTTCCCAAAATTTCTTCCAACTCTAGTCAAAACCCCTACCTCTGCCTCAAGTATGGGTGGCATAAGGATGCCCAGTCTTGCCTCAACCAGTGGGGGATAAAAAGGAGATCATCTTGGGAAACAAGGTTAGTGTCAAAGATGCTATTAGCTTCAAATTTAAGGATAAATTGTGGGATGATAAGGAACTGGGGGGGGGAAGCTAAGATATTACAAGGAGGTGATCAACCCCACCCTTGATAACCAAAATTATCTCTTTGTTCTAGCACACACTAAGAAAAAGTTAACATCGCTAGGATATGAACTAATTCTCATGAGCTTCAAAGTGAAACCGAGCGATGTTCTACTCCCAAAACTCCCTGGGATGATAGAATATGTCAACTTTGTGATACTAAAAGGGTGGAAGATGAAAAACACTTTCTCTTAGATTGCTTGACTCTTACTCACATTCACTCTCATTTCTCTAACATCTGCCAAACTTCCAGTCTTCTTGACTTTTTAAGTCAGCCCAACTATACTGATCTTGGAGCACTTCTTTCCCTTCCCTTTGATCATAGAAATAAGATTTTGAAGAATCACAATTAGATTCTTATTTTCTTAAGGTCCGATATGGTTTTAGTGGACGCTAATCATCATCATCATTGTTATTATTAGTTAGTACTCTTAAATAACTAACTAATAAATAATATAAACCTAAATAATAATAATTAATAATTAAAAACAATATTAATAATTATAATTATTGTTCGTGAAAGAGATAAATAATTATTGTTTGACATATTTTATATATATATAGACATTATTGAAAAAAAATTATGCCTTAAGTTTTTATTAAATATAAACATGAAATTCTTCATTATTGTGGTTATAAATAAAAATGATCATTAGTTTAATTTATAATAAAATAGAGTTTTATATATATATATATATATATATGTTTATAGGGAAATCATTTTTCTTTTAAATCAGGAGATCCACGAGGCTCTCAGGCTTTCTCTCTGACCCAACCTGAGTCCCCCTTTCTGGAGATGCAGGAAGATGTCGTGGTGCCTTCCCCATTGAAGGTGAACAAAGCGGACTTCCAAAGTCCTCCCATCCCGGAGCAGCATGAGGAGGCTGCGGTGCCTTCTCCGCCAGTCATGAACAGAGCGGATTTTGTTGTAGGATCACATCCTATTCAAATCTCTTCTTCATCGCCATCTCCCAACAGATCTCCCAATAGATCTTCCACTGTTATTCAAAAAGGAAAAGAACCCATGATATCTCCGACGCCTTTCAACTCCCCATCTGAATCTCCGATGAACAGATTTGATAGTGATATCGATATTCTTCTCCAGCGGAACCCTCCCATCCTTGAACCTTTAACTATCCATAAGCCTTCTTTTCCAATCATTAGCCCCAATTCTGCCAAAAATATCACTGTCAGAAAAAAGCATAAACGGGGCAGCCGTCATTTCAGAGGCAGATCGATTGCCACCGAATTGGGGGTCACCAATTTGTCCCTTGTGGATGTCCCAATCATGGAACCATCTGTTTCTCAGCCTCTTAGAGCATGCTCGGCTGGCCAGCCTTCAAAATGACCTTCTTGATATCTTTCAACATCAGGGGATTAGGTGCCGCCCCTAAATTTTTGGCGCTAAAAGAGATCCTTTTCTCTGCTCATCCCTATATTATATTCATTCAGGAAACAATGCACCCAAGTTCAGTGTCCCTGGCTTTCTTCAGAAAAATGTTTCCGTCTTGGCACATGGCAGCTACTGAAGCTGAAGGTTTGTCTGGAGGTCTGGTCGTATTGTGGGATCCGCTTAGAGTCAGAGCAAAGGCTTTCAAATGCTGTGCAGGAATTCTCATCTCGGCCTCAATCAGAGGAAGGCCTCAGATTCTCAACATTTTGAATATTTATGCGCCCTATAAGAACAGGCTCCCTTTTTGGACCAATTTGTTTAACTTTGAAATCTTAGACATTGAGTCCTTACTAATTGCAGGTGATCTAAATTTGACCCTTAACTCTGAGGAATGTTGGGGCCAATGTAGGAGGAAAGATCGCTTGGCAGATAAAATGCGCCAGGAGTTATTGAAGAGAGATTTAGTTGATATCATCCCTGAGAAAATGGTTCCAACGTGGGACAATGGAAGGCTTGGGTCAGCCTTCATAGCAAAGAGAATCGATCGTTTTATTTTAAGTGCCAGCATCATTGAGAAATGGGGAATGCCGATAGCCAGAACTGGAAATGATTTCTCATCGGACCACAAACCTATCTATTTGGAATGGAAAGATATGATGCAAAGGAAGGGCTATCCCTTCAAATTCATCAATTCTCATCTTGAGGACTGTTGGGTGAAACTATGTTCGTTTAGTTCCGTTGTAGTACTTACCCAACTATTTAATTTATCAATCCGAGGTCCGTAGACTTACGAGACACATGCACTATATATGCAGGACTGAAGTGGAACTAATCTAATCTAATCTAATCTAAATTACTGAAATCAAATTAAAAGCATTGAAACACTAACTAGGAAAGCATGAAATTGCATAAAGGAAAATAAATACAACATGTGAAGAAGTGAATGGCAAACAACAAATATGAGCTCATGACAATAAAACTATGTCAAATTATATTACAAAAACTAAATTACAAATCAAGAAAGAATCAAAGTTAATCTCCATTCTCTATTATTCATTATCCATCATCACAATGAAGAGAGAGCACTCTCTTATATACATGAGGAAGATAACCTTTCCATAATTACATTCAAATATTCTCTCAAGCACTCTCAACCAGTTTCCCATTATTACAAGATATCATCGCACAAATCTCTCAAACATGATCCCACAAATCTCTCATATCTTGGATAAGATATGTCTTCATGATTTTCTCGATATGCCTCCATGATATTCTCCTTAGGATAAGATATGCCTCCATGATTTTCTCGATATGCCTCCATGATTTTCTCCGTAGAAAAAGGCTTGCATAATTATCTCCTTGATATGGTGGAGGAGATATTAATTCTTCACATATTTCCTACATCACAAAACTCACATATTCTTGAGATATATATATAAAAATATGTACATTTTCTAATAATTAATCATAAATTCACTTATAATACAAAAATGAATAAAATGGAAAATAAGAAGGTGAAACCCAAATGTATGTATGAAAGTGATATGATAACAGGTTAATGGGATGATGAAATGTAAGGAATAGTGAAGAAAAAGGTGGATGAAAATATGACATTTCTGAGTCCCAACATCCTCCCCAACTGAACTTGTTGCATGTCCTCATGCAACCATGCATGGGTATCTTTTAAGAACATTTGGCATATTGAACTTTGGCTTTACATGATGATGTCTTAAATGTTTCCAGGATATGTGAGAGACATTGGTAACAATTTACATTTTCTTATGGTTGGTTCTTGTGTGACAACCATGAATATGGTTGGTTCTTGTGTGACAACCATGAATACAAAGAATGTTGGTTCTTGTGTTAACAACATTCATTTTGTTCTCTTTTCTTCAATAATGTAAACATTCACTGGAAATCATAATGTGCATAAGAAAGCCCTTTTTGTAATATTAATGAAGCATGCCAATATTGCGTATGAAACAAAGTGCAACAAAGTATCATTGGAAAATTAATGTTGGTGAATGGTAAATGGAGTGATAGTGGTGAAGAAATGGAATCATGGAAGTGAATATGTAGTGAATGTAGTTCTCCCCCCCCCTCAACTGAATTGGTTGCATGTCCGCATGCAACTTAACATGGCGCATGAAAAGAAATGTAGCATGGTGAGGGAATTTTCCAAAATATTCACGTTAGCATATAAGGAATTGCATGATTAAAGATTAGAAAACAACATACCTCTACTTACCCAAGAATGATGAAGTATGCAATAGGAATGTAGCTGCTGCTGCTGCTGGATCGGGAAAATGTGACTGATGTAACTGGATCCTGGAGAATGAAGGAATCTGAACTGCTGATGCTGAATCATGGAAAAGATAAAAGCTGAAAGTGGTACTGTGGTACTCTCATAGATCAGAATTCATACTGCTGTAACTGCTGAGGGAGTCATGAAAAAGTGTATAGTCTTCACCCGCTACAAACCCGATGGTACAATTCTAAACATGCGAATGAATGTGTCGATGTTGAGCATGAATAGAAATCATTGGATTACCGGCCATTGATGTATGCCGTTAACCAATGCGAGGCAACTCACCATTGATGTCAATGAGTGCCAAGGTACCGGAGTACATCTTGCGAAGTGCAAATGGATGTGTCGAGGTCGAGCCACTTGCAAGATCTGATGATCAAGGGACATTGATGTATTCCCATGATCGCCAGCGAGAGAGCTTGCCATTAAGGCATGCAAGCCTCTAGGTACTCAAAATGAACTCTAGTCTATTTCCCAGATAAGGTGCTGGTGTCGATGGGGCAAGACTTGTTGAAAGGTGGGCCTTAAGGAATCCCACATCAGTCAACGCGAGTTTGTACAAAAAGATTTGGCAGGACTATAAATAGAAAGAACTCACGGACAAGCAGTGTGGATCAGCATGGCTAGGAAATCAAGGTAATGTGATCATGGAAAGGGAATGAGTTTTATTCAAAAGGCAAACTGAAAAGGATAAATGGATGTATGCGATTCAGAAAAATAGGCGTGCATGAAGTCGTGAAAGATAAGGAAATGGAAGATGGGCTGCAACACAAGGATGGTGAGTAGTCATGACGCAAAAGGTGTGTAGTGGAAAATGTCATGATATGTGCAGTGAAGAATTTGTTCCTTCAAGTGTCCAATGATGCATGTTTCATTGTGATTTGGAAAAATCACTTTGCATACTCTGAAAAACTTAACACCATTCCTGCATAAAAATTGTCATTTTCATGTGCCATCTCCATTGATCATTCCTGTATGAAGTGACTTCAAAAACAAATTAGCTCATTTTCAAGAATTTATGAAATGTCCCTTTCACTTGTTAGTATATACATCCTAACTCTTGCCCACAAATTCACAAAAATATCCAACATACTTTGATTTCCCCCCAACTAGAAATATTGCATGTCCCAATGCAATGTATTCATTGATTTTGCAATATTTTTTCAAAATGTTTTTATTAGTTTGCAGGAAAATTGATTTAAAACATTTGAAAAATCTTTTGTATCTTTTTGGGGAAGTAGTTGGTGTTATGAAGTTTGATGTAAATGAATGAGGGCAAATTTTATTTGATTATTATTATTAGTTTTTATTTTTTTGATTTTATTTTTTATTATTATTTGTTAAAAAAAACTACACTACAAGTCAGCAACTGTACATTATGCATTACATTAACTGAGGCAAGTTTGAATAATTGAAACACTTCGTGTGTCCCGCAAACATTATATCTCCGCCACTACATCATTCATAATTTCATATAGAATCAAAGCGGTGCCATCCATTGCTACTGAAACAGTAATGTAAATCATATTTTTCAAGCCCTTATGATACTTATCTGTTCCAAAATATCCAAAATATCAGAAAGAAAGAAAATCCACTTACTGTATCGCCATATCAGAATTTGAACGACATTTCGACATTTCCTGCGGATTTCCATTTACAAACTCTAGTCATGGCCGCGATACCTGAATCAGTAGTCGTGGTTCTCTGAGAACTTGTGGTCTGGACATTATAGCAGCGATTGTTGTTGGCATCCATGCAAGATCAGCGGAATGTAAACACTGAAATGTCAAAATGGCACGTTGTCTCAAAACGCCGGAGTCGGAGCTCGATGATCATGCAGGGCTTGAGGGGGATTTACACAGCTGCAAAGATATGATATTTGACATGCAACAATGCACAAAGCAAATGGCAATCAGCCTATCCACCTGACAAACCCTTCAAAGGACAGATGTACAAAACCGTTTTGATTCACGCAGTTAGCAAAATAGGGCCCTGAAGAACCACGATTTCCTCTTAGATCGTGAGGAATTTAAGCAAACGATTTCTGGGTTATATAATTCGTTCTATTATGAAAAAAACCCATGTCTTCGTTTGTCTAGATTTTCCCTGGTTTGAACACAGACTGCTTTTCAAAATTGACGTTTTTAAAGGGTTGCGTTTCAAAACCTGTGAGGTGGAAGACTGAAACAGAGGAACATGAGATGGAGTCCAATGAATTGCTATCAGGGCAAGGATATGTAGAGGCAGATACAAGTGCTGGAAATATGACTGTTTCAAGCAAATGCGGACGAGCAAGCGGGAGATGCAAGTTGCAACCAGAGGTATTGAACGAGAGATAGCGTCACTGCAATTAGAGGAGAAAAAAAAAAACTTGTTGCTGAGATAAAAAAAGACTGCAAAAACTGGCAATGAGGCTGCCACAAAAATTTTAGCTCGCCAACTTATCAGGTTAAGACAACAAATAGCTAATTTGCAAGGTAGCCGTGCCCAAGTGCGTGGAGTGGCAACACATACACAGGCGATGTATGCAAACACCTCTGTTGCTACAGGGATGAAAGGTGCCAGTAAGGCGATGGTAGACATGAATAAGCAAATGGAGCCAGCGAAGCAGGCTAAGGTGATGCAAGAATTTCAAAGGCAGACAGCACAAATGGATATGACGACTGAGATGATATCAGGTTCCATTGATGATGCTCTAGATAATGACGAGGCTGAAGAGGAAACCGAGGAGCTTACTAACCAGGTGCTAGATGAAATTGGAATAGATATTGCTTCCCAGTTATCATCAGCACCCAAAGGCAAGATTGCTGGAAGGAGAGCCCAAGGCGTTGGCAGTTCTGACGTGGATGACCTGGAGCAGAGGTTGGCAGCCCTTCGCAATGCCTGATTCGAATCCATAGATAAGAGATCGACGTTAAGTGCTATAGTTCGTTTGTATATGCAGAACCATGCTTGGATATAGATCAGTGAGGGGCATAGCATATTTGAAAACAAGTAGAAAGTCTTCTTCAAAGTGTCGTTCTGTAAATGAATTTATTAATGCCATGTTTCTTTCTAAAATAACGTTTTTGTAGTAGTCTGCAATGTGATCAGCGCCTTTCACAAATCATCGATGCGGCAATGCACAGAGGAAGAATCTGAGTCCTTTGTCCAGATTTTTGTTTATTTATGAGTGCGGTGATTGGCTGTTATTATTATTATTATTATTATTATTTTATTTTATGTTATGATATTTTTTTATTTTTATTTATTATTATTATTATTATTATTATTATTATTTTTTTTTATTAAAAATCTAAAAAATGAAAATAACCTTATCGTTAAAAACAAAAAAAAATGGTTAGTTAGTTAGTTTGTTTTTTATTTATTTATTAAAAGTCTAAAAAAAATGGAATTAATGCTATTTTTGAAAAACAAAAAAAAATGGTAATCCTATCTTCTAAAAAAAAGGTTAGTTGTTAAAATTAAAATTTTCCTTTCTTTTTTTTTTCAATGAAAACTAAAGTTGAGAAAGAATTTTTTTTTTTTTTAACAAATGGACATAACTCCTTGGGTGATGAAGCATATTGCAAAACATTTATTTATTCCTGAAATTGGTGGCCTAAATCATCCCTATTTTCTGATCCTCAAGATCGTACAAAGACGCAGGAGGAGAGCATACTTATTCTAAGCAAAACTGAAACCTATTTTCTGATCCTCGAGATCGTACAAAGACGTAGGAGGAGAGCATACTTATTCTAGGTAAAAACAGAACTAAAAATGAAAGCAAAAACTAAAACTGAAAGCCTACCTACTCTATACTAATTAGAATTTACAAATTAGTTACGTGTAGTTAAACTTCCAATGAAGCCATTCGCGTAGCAGTGACAACAATAGATTCAGTAGCAATTTGTCAAATGATGGATGAAAATATTTGACACTGAATGAGTCTGGTTGTTGTAACTGCAAATCAACTAAAAAATTAAAAGATGAATCTAATCTAATACTTACCTGGAACCATTGGTCGATAAAGCTTTGATAAGCACAGTTACTCTCACTCAGATCATGTTGTAACTTCTGTTCTTCTTCTCCAATTTGCTGCTCTTCTTCCTTGTTCTCCTGTTCGAATGGTTGTTCGCCATCAGATACGCAGGATTCTTCAGACGTTGAGTCTTCATTTATTTCTTGGGGAGTAGTTGAACCTTTAATTCTTGTTAAGATCTCCTCTTCCAAGGAAGAAGAGATCCCAACTTCTGCTAGGATCTGAGTGAGTAGTTCCAAGCTGAAACTCATTGTTAAATCATGTTGAAAAAAAAAAAAAAAAAAATCAGCATACTAAAAATTGAATTAAAAACAAAAGGGATCACAGAAATAATCTTGAATTCAATACTCAATTAAAACCTCTTATAAGGACTGCTCATTAATTGAGTAATTGAATGCTTCAATTATAACCATGAACCATGAATTCATCACACATTCTTCACAGTTGCGAAAATCAAACACACTTGCAGAAATCAAAATTCACACTTGCATAAATGTAAACACACCCTACATGCCCTGATCCATAAGAGGTCGAGCCCATTACGGTATCTCGAATGCGATGCGTAGGCTGTTCCCCACGTCTTACCGCATTTAACACCTCGGAGTTAGGAACATGTCTAAACACACTTGCAGAAAAATCAAACTAAACTTCAATCCATCGTGCCTCCCCGGCAACGGCGCCAAAATGTTGGGTGAAACTATGTTCGTTTAGTTCCGTTGTAGTACTTACCCAACTATTTAATTTATCAATCCGAGGTCCGTAGACTTACGAGACACATGCACTATATATGCAGGACTGAAGTGGAACTAATCTAATCTAATCTAATCTAAATTACTGAAATCAAATTAAAAGCATTGAAACACTAACTAGGAAAGCATGAAATTGCATAAAGGAAAATAAATACAACATGTGAAGAAGTGAATGGCAAACAACAGATATGAGCTCATGACAATAAAACTATGTCAAATTATATTACAAAAACTAAATTACAAATCAAAAAAGAATCAAAGTTAATCTCCATTCTCTATTATTCATTATCCATCATCACAATGAAGAGAGAGCACTCTCTTATATACATGAGGAAGATAACCTTTCCATAATTACATTCAAATATTCTCTCAAGCACTCTCAACTAGTTTCCCATTATTACAAGATATCATCGCACAAATCTCTCAAACATGATCCCACAAATCTCTCGTATCTTGGATAAGATATGTCTTCATGATTTTCTCCTTAGGATATGATATGCTTCCATGATTTTCTCGATATGCCTCCATGATCTTCTCCTTAGGATAAGATATGCCTCCATGATTTTCTCGATATGCCTCCATGATTTTCTCCGTAGAAAAAGGCTTGCATAATTATCTCCTTGATATGGTGGAGGAGATATTAATTCTTCACATATTTCCTACATCACAAAACTCACATATTCTTGAGATATATATATAAAAATATGTACATTTTCTAATAATTAATCATAAATTCACTTATAATACAAAAATGAATAAAATGGAAAATAAGAAGGTGAAACCCAAATGTATGTATGAAAGTGATATGATAACAGGTTAATGGGATGATGAAATGTAAGGAATAGTGAAGAAAAAGGTGGATGAAAATATGACATTTCTGAGTCCCAACAAGGACAAATCCTTCAATGAACTCATTTCAAAAATTTGGAGGGACATAAATCAATCTGAAGAAGCCTTTCTTCTCACTTTTCGGGAAAAAGTCCAGCTGTTAAGAAAAGATGCAAAAGATTGGCAAATAAAAAAGTGGAAGAATGACAAGCAGGAGCTCCTGGATATTAAAAAAGAAATATGCTTTCTCTCCAATTCGATATATTATAATGGCCTGTCTTTCGAACAAAAAACCCTCATCAGATCCTTGGAAAAAAAGAAGAAAGAGCTTCTGCAAAAAGAGGAAGCAATATGGAGGCTAAAAAGCAGGGCGACATGGCTCAGGGAGGGTGACCGAAACACAAAGTTTTTTCACAATTATGCAAATGCTCGGAGAGTGAGGAATTCCATATGGAAAATTGAAGATGGAAAGGGCGGCTTTCTCTACTCCCAACAGGAAATCTCGGCGGAGGCTACAAGATTCTTTCAAAATCAATATAAAAGGCAGAGATGTGAAGCAAGTGACATCATGTGGGCAGTGGATTTGCTGCCTGTTATGTTTGACGAGAGGGAAAATGAAGAATTCTTCAAGCCTATAATGGAGGAGGAATTGCTTGAGACAATCAAAAAGTTTAAAAGGGAAAAAAGTCCGGGGCCAGATGGTTGGCCGATAGAATTCTTCTCTCATTTCTATGAGCTGTTCAAGAATGACATGCTGCGCATGGTGGAAGCCTCTCGCATCTCTGGGAATATCAGCAGTGCATTATCTGCCACTTTTCTAGCCCTTATCCCCAAAAAGGACAAATCGTCATCGTTCTTGGATTACAGGCCGATTTCTTTATGCAATTCTCTCTATAAAATCATCTCTAAAATAATTGCTGACAGAATGAAGGTTGTCCTAAATTCCTTTATATCAAAGGAACAACATGCTTTTTTAAAAGACAGACTTATCTTGGATGCGGTTGCTATGACCCAGGAATGCCTATTCACAATTAATTCCAAAAATATCGATGATGATGCTCTAAAAATAGACCTCAAAAAGGCATTCGATTGTGTTGACTGGGGCTTCCTCAGAATTATTCTAGCAAAAATTGGTTTAAGGTCGCAAGGAATTAACTGGATTATGGCGTGTGTTGAAAATGCCAAATTTTCAGTCATCATCAACGGTATCCCTTCATCCTTCTTCAAAGCGGAGAGGGGTCTTCGCCAAGGATGCCCTCTCTCCCCTCTTCTCTTCATCCTGGTGATGAATTCTCTCAGCTCTCAGATTAACAGGGCTGTGTCTGAAGGAAGATGTAGGCCGGTTAAAATATGCAAGGATATATCTCTCTCTCACAATCTCTTTGCAGATGATATTCTCATCTTTGTGATGTTATGCAAATCATCATGGGTCTGTCTCAATGTGATCTTCCACAAATTTCGATCTGCAACAAGCTTGATTATAAACAAGGACAAATCCACGCTATATCATAATGGAACAAATCCTGCCCTAGCTCAATGGATTGCAGCGCTGTTTGGCACAAACAATGCTTTGATAAAGGATGGGTTTACTTATCTGGGCTTCCATTTAAAAGCAAAAGGATATCGCATCTGGGACTGGAAGTGGCTGATTGATCGTTTTTACAACAAAATTTCTAGATGGGAGATGCGTTTTTTATCCCTGGCGGGCAGACTAATTTTGGTGCAAGCTATTCTCTCACAAATGGCGGTTTATTGGGCCCATCTCTTCCTTCTTCCTTTATCTATCTCAAAAAAGATGACTTCTTTGGCAGCAAACTTCTTATGGGGCGATCGATCTCATCAGTCCAAGATTCATTTAGCTAAGATGGATTTAATTACAAGGTCGAAGAAGATGGGTGGCTGGGGCCTTCTGCACATGAATTCCTTTGGAAAAGCCCTTCTATGCAAATCTCTTATTAGAGGTATATATGGCAAGAGCTTGTGGAGTAACATCATAAATCAAAAATATCTCAAAGGGCGGAGTATGGTCTACTGGTTCAGAAGGAAATCATTGGGAATCAGGTCAGGTTCCTCCATATGGAAAAGCTTCAGAAAGATTCAATCCTTCTTCTTGGGAAACTTAAGATGGACTCTTTCTTCTGGTTCCTGTGTTTACATTGGACTTGACCCAACGCTGCTCAAGCTGGAATCGATGATCTCTCCTGACTTGCTCCTCTTCTTTCTTTCAAAAGGTATTTTTACGTGGAATAAGCTTATAAATTCGTGGATCTCACAGATCCCTGTTTGGAAGAATGGAGATGATTTATCCATTCCCCTCCCTCTTCGCCCCTTATGGGAATCGGCTATCAACAGTTTCACAAGCAAAGGAATCTTGCAATCGGGTTCATCCGATAAACTCATTTGGTCCCTTGAGAAGCCCTCTCATTTAATTACTGTTAAAGATTTATATGCTGCTCTCTCTCCTGGCCATCCGCCTTCCTCTCCCTCCTTTCCTTTCAATTTTTGGAAAGCTTCCTGTTCGCTTAAGATGATTCTCTTCTCTTGGCTTCTCTTCTCTAACAGAAATCTCTCCTGGGAGGTTCTCCAAAGAAAAGGTTGGCAGGGTCCGGGTCGATGTCAAATGTGTCTCATCGATGCTGAATCCAATCTACACATGTTCTTCCAATGTGGCGCAACATCTTCAATCTGGTATGATCTGTCCTTAAATTATGGTTTTACTCACCGGGTTTTTCCTTCTGTTCAGGATGGTTTCATGTGGTGGAGCGCGCAACGCCCCTCTTGGCGTTCTCTTTTCGTTATTACTTGCTGGTTCCTTTGGAAGTGGAGGAATGGACACATCTTCCAGAATTCCTGTTTGCCCCTTGACTCCATCTTGATCAAAATTTCGGGCTATATGCCTCCTGTGGATTAATATCTGTCCTGGCATCATATGTTTCCTTCTCATGTGGCATTATTGTTGTATCCAGATCTTTTTATATCTTGCTTTTGTTGGATATCTCCCCTGGAGATCTTGTGGCGCTATGCGCTCAATGTTTTGATCTTTCTTGACATCCATGCGGTTCTGATCCTATGATCCTATGACAGTATCTGATTTCTGAATATCTGCGCCTAAGGCATTTTGTCTTCTCATGTATCTCGACTTTTATATTCTCTTAATATAAATCATGAAGTTTTTTCTCTCTGAAAAAAAAATATATATATATATTTATTAATTAATATTAACTATAAAATTTTAAAATATTACAATTACAAATATAAATCATTATCATTTAAATATATATATATATAATTTTTTTTTGAACTTATTAATAAAAACCAAATTACAATATAACATAATTTTATTTATTATTTATTAATTTTTAATTCTTTCTTAAAAAGTGAACCTCTTAATCCAATAAATTAATATTATATTAACTTTAATGAATAATTATAATAAATTTATTAATGCTTTTACAATTGCTTAAAGAGTATTAACACTCAAAACAAATTTATTAATATTTTTACAATTACTTAAGGAGTATTTAAAAATCAAAACATTTAAATTATTATTTACGAAAAATTAATCGACATATAACCTGATGCAACTGCAATTGGAGAATCACACAAATTAACACAACCCTATTTAAAGCAATCTACGCAGCAGCTAAAATTTTAGGTTTACAAAGCTAACACCATAGGAGATCTGTTAATGCAAATGGTTAAGCTATTGGAACAAAACACATGAATGTGCTAACCTTAATGAGATGATTGTATGAGTAGAAGAATTTGTTTGTATAATTATTGATTATTTATATTTTTAATTTAAATAAATATATTTAAATAGTTTTGTTGGTTATTTATTTTATTTTTATAAAAATAAATGAGTTGAGTTTTAATGAAATGATTACCTTAGTGGTTGGAGAATTTGTTTGTACTTGCAATCATGCATTATTTATATATTTTAATTTGAACAAATATATTTAAATAATTTTATTGGTGGTTTATTTTATAATTATAGTTAATGTTGTTTTTTTTGACAATGGATTGAGATGTTTATATTTACTGGACATAGGTATATAAGTTGTTAAGTTATAAGAAGAAAAAAGATAAATGTGTTAATGTTCAAGGATATGATTGTATAAATATTTAATGAATTTGTTTGTGTTTGTAACTATTGATTATTTATATATTTTAATTTAAACAAATATATTTAAATAATTTTATTGGTGGTTTATTTTATAATTATAGTTAATGTTGTTTTTTTAACAATGGATTGAGATGTTAAGTTATCAGAAGCAAAAGATAAATGTGTTAATGTCCAAGGATGTGATTTTATAAATATTTAATGAATTTGTTTGGACTTGTACTTATGGATTATTTATATCTTTTAATTATTTAATTATTTAATTTGTATAAATATACCTACATAATTTTGTGTTTGTTATTTATTTTATAGTGATAAATGTGTTTGTTATTTATTTTATAGTGATAAATATGGTTTTTTTTATTGGACAATAGATTGAGATATAATAGTTAATAATTAATATTTTATATTTTCCATTTAATATTAATAATTATTTAAAACACATCTTATGTATTTTGAAAGTTCACAAATAATTATTCCATGTTGTATATGTGAGGTGTAAGAGTCTTAATCTTAAGATTATGAAAGAAATTATTACTTATCCCTCTTAACAACTTTAACATGGATATCATAAATATATATAAAATTGGAACTTTTATATATTTATCTATTTCATTTGAAAGGTGGTGTGGTTTTTCAATAATTATACTATAAAGTATTTCGCTAATGCATCTTATGTCCTACAATGACAATGAAATCACTAGTGACCATTGATATACATTATATGACTATATAATCATCCTTCATTTCTTGGCCCTTGTATTCATAACTTAGGCATGGGATTTGGCATATGATTCCTTGACAATGGAAATTGACACACATGATTTGACATGGGATTTTTTGACAATGGAAATTGACACACATGTTTTAAAAAAATTGGTACTTCACAACACTACTCAAGTGCTTGCTCTAGGTATTGTATGTCATTCCCATCATGCATTAGAACAACATTCTCACAGTGATAGTAAATGGAATTGGAGTCACTTTAGAGGTTATTTACGAAGCACAATATTTATTAACTTGTACCCGTTGTAATGATTTCACCTACAATATGGGAATTAACCTCTTACTACATGTTATGACTCTTGCTAGTTATTGGAACATGTAAACCAACCCCTCACTACATGCTTGTTATGGCCCATTAGGACCATAGTCTACAACTACAATTATGTCTATGCTTCTTGTGTTTACTTTCGAAACATTACTATCACTTTTAGCTTTAAAAAAGAAAAGAAGATATATGTCTAAGGAGTAGTCTAATTTATAGAAAAAATGATGTTTTTCACGACATATTTTATGGTTAATATTTACCAAAGTCTAGTAGAGATTTTAAAAAACATGAGTTTCAGTTGTTTAATCGGTTGGATTTGAGTGCCCTAGGGGTTTTTTAAGATGTTGAATCCATTTATACATTCAAAAATGTATTTTAAACAACAAAAAATCACATTCTTTCTAGAAATTGTATCGTCTAATTCTGGTGAAATTGACTATTTCGTCTATAAATTAGACTACCCCTATATTTAATGCCTAAAACTTTTGGTTCAAAATCTATATATATATATATATATATATATATATATATAATTTTAAAAATATCACCAAGACATTTAAATTTTATAAAATAAAATAAATACATATCATTACCCACACACCAATTAAAATAAAAAACATATCTAAAAAGAAATATTTTAAACTTAAAAATATTACATATTACTTTTAATAATAATAAAAATTATATTAAATTATTAATATTTAGTAATATTAGTCTTCAAATATTTTGATGTGATGTTTCACCTTAAATTATTTCTTACTTAAAACTTACTTTTTCTTTTTTCCTTTATTCACCCATACCTATCATTTTATGGCATCATATTTGTTTATTATTTTGGAATGACATTTTTTTGTTAATTGATATCATAATCACTTATTCACCCACAGATCATTTAATGGCATTATATTTGTTTATTATTTTGGAATGACATTTTTTTGTTAGTTAATATTATAATTTTTTATTTGGCCATACATATCATTTAATGGTATCATATTTTTCTGATCATATAAAATTCAATAAACTTTTTTTCTTTTCTTTTCTTTTCTTTTTTTCTTTTTCTTTTTCTTTCTTTTTTTTTTTTTTTTTTTTGGATATCCTTCTATCTAAAAAAGAAGGAAAACTTGGTTTCCAAGTCTTTAGAAAGAAAACTCACATAGAGAGATATTTGCAGGCTAATTCCCATCATCACCCTAAACGAAAAATTGGTATCATAAAAACCTTAGCCACAGGACTGCTAGAATATCTGACCTTGACCATCTAAATTTTGAACTTAACCATCTTCATAAAGTTTTTGAACAAAATGGTTATAATAAGAACACCATTAATAAAGTCATGCACCAATCCTTAAGCAAGAATAATAATAACAACAAAGATAAAGAACAAAAATCTGCAACTCCCAAAATCTCCCTTCCTTATATAAAAGGCACCACTAACAAATTTTTTAAAATTCTTAATAAACATAATATTAATGTAGCCTTCACTCCCCCTAACACCATCGCCATCAAACAATTATTCGTCAAAGACTCAATAAACACTAACCATAAAAAAGGTGTTTATATTATACCTTGTTCATGCGGGAAAGAATATATAGGAGAAACAGGGAAATCTTTTAACATTAGAATCAAAGAGCACACCGCTAACTTACGAAGAGAAAGGACCTCAAAATCTGCGTTAGCAAAATATGTTCACTATTCCCATCTGCATGGAAGAAGGCAAGCTAATTAAAAAAGAAGACCATTATCTTAAAAGGAAAATCAAAGAAGCCATTGAAATAGAAAAAAGGAAAAACAACTTAAATGAAGACGATGGTTTAAAACTTAGCAATTCGTGGAAACCATTACTAAAAATCATTAAAAACCCATAATTACTCCCATCATTTATAATTACTTAAGAATTAATTTCATAACTCATTTAGTTCTAATAAATCAATCTCAAATTTGAATGCTTTTACTCTTAATCAATATATAAAATAATATTATAATAAAATTTTATTCGGAATTTATGAAACAATCCTAAAAGAAAATTCATTTAATTTTACAATAAAAAATATTAATAATAATATAAATAAACATAACACATCTAAAAACAATTCTAAATAATGAAGCTTAAAAATTTACTTACTATATAGATATTAATAATTAAAATTATATAACCTCATATGAAATCCATTAAAATAAAATTAAAAGATTGTAATGAAGAATCAATATATTAAATTAGTCAAATTAAAAAAATTAAATTAAGAATCAACATAGTAAATACCCTAAACGAAAAAAAATAGAACATTAATAAAATTTCATATTTCAAAACAATTCTAATATATATTCAAACCCTAATATTATATTAATAAAATAGGATTACAAATTAAATATAATAAAAAAATTAATCAAAATTTATAGAAACAATCCTAAAAGGTAATTCATTTAACTTTCCAATAAATAATAATAATAATAATAAATTAAATAAACATAATTTGTCTATAAACAATTCAAAACAATTGAAGCTTATAAATTTGCGTACTATTTAGATATTAATAATTAAAATTATATAGCTTTATAAGAAATCTATTAAAATAATATTATAAGATTGTAATATTATTAAATGTCAAATGAATAAATAAAACATTAACGAAAAATCATTTCTCAAGACAACCTTAATAACTAATCAAACTCTAATCAAACACTTTCATAGTAAAATCAATTAATTCTAATAATGAAATCTCCATCTTTAATTAGATCATCTAATAATCTGAATCATTAATAAACAATTAAATAAATATAAATTATAATTCCTCCCAAATATCAAATAAACCTGACCAACTAAATCATTTCTTATTCATCCTTTACAAAAGCTAGCTACATACATAAATTTAACTCTACCATATATCATTAATCTCCTAAAATTATTTATAACTAATTATAATTTTAACTATATTACAAATAAAATACACTCTCCAAAATTAAATATACCATTACTCAGGTTAGGGTTATTCTCACGCTTTCCAACGTATCATATCTATTAATGAATGATAGGCATCTTGTGATGTACTCTCTTCCAAGTAGTCAATTTTTCCAACTTATCATATCTATTAATGAACTATGGGTATCTTGTGATGTACTCTCTTCCAAGCAGTCAATTTTTTCAACTATAGGTATCATTAATGAACATTAATCTCTTCCAAATGATCTTTTTTGGAAAAAGAAAAAAGTGAGATATTCACTTGTGACATTATGATATACTCTATCACGTTATGATATACTTTTATCTTCACATCTAGTATATACTTTTCGATGAAGTGTAGGTACTGTGTGTTGTGATGTTTTAACCGGCTTACATTTTGAAAAATTGAAAAGTGAAATTTTTACATTTTATTTATATTTATATTTTATTTTTTTTATTAAAAAAAAAGTTATGTTGTATTTCTTTTTTAAAATGATATAATTATATTATGTAGATCTACATTGATTATGTATTTAAAAAGGTGTGATTTATTTGGGCATGTATTTGATTTTGGTTTGATTTACAAAAACTTGTATGTATTAATTTTAAAAGATTTGATCAGATTTATAAAAGTCTTTAGAGAATCGTAAGTAATTATAAAATGAGTGAGAAAAAGGTTACTAAATAGACAATAAAGAACAAGAAACTATTAATAAACCAAAAATGTTTTGATGCAAGAGATTATGTGCTTGTTGCCCCTGTAAATAAATCCTTGTATGGTATGTGGTAGAAGGCATAGTTGGTAGTACCATCACAAAGTTTCGAGATCTCCCATGGGCCTTCATCCATCGACAAACCCTCTTTGGACAAATGGTTTGCTTATGTGTTCCTTTCTCTATAAATGTGAGAGTGTGAGAAAAAATAAAAAAAGTTTTCTAAGCTGAATTGCTTCATCCACTATAGGTAAGAGTAATATGTTTCTGCATACTTGGGTGTTATTGAGCCAGTTGATGATAAGGATGGAATCACCATAGACTTGGATTTGAGAGTAGCCTTTGATGAGCCTCGGTATTTCAATAAGAGTGTTGTAACTCCCAAGGCTACCAGCTTTAATTATCAATCTGGGGTTCATACAAACTCAAGAGGTGACATTGTTAGATACACAATAGGCTAAGCTCTACTCATGTCACTTTCAAGCAATGGACCAAACCAAGGCATACAAAGTCCACTCTATCAACTGATTCTAGATTGGAAAGGGAAGAATATGCATGAAAGGAAAGTCCCATTCTATTTGAAAAAATGGAAATATTCTTCTACTTGCAAAATGAATGAAGATGCTACTTGCTCATATGTAAATGCTAACCCTAGTTGCAGAAATGTAAAGATTGGGCTACTTGCAAAAATATAAATTCTATGCTACTTGCAGGAATGTAAACACTAATATAATTGCAGAAAGTAAAAGTTGCATTGAAAAGGAAACCTAGCCTATGTAATGGAAATAACAGTGCTTGCAATTGAAACCCTAACTTAAGAAGCATGAATCTAAGAAAAGTAGTCATAGTCTACCTTGCATAAGTAAATGAGCATGAAATCAAACTTTAATCACTATATTCAAAGAGATTAGCTTTAGTGACAAAATTTCTTAGACATCTCATGAGGCAATCAAGAAGATCATCACTATATCATCAAACTCATAAATTTGTCCACTAACCCTAATTGCATAAATGTGTTGCAATGAAGAAAAGGAAAGTCCTAGGTGGCCTTTGGTCTCACTCAACCATGGTTTCAGAGCCTAGGGGACATTATTCAAGGCTAAGAGGGAAAAATCAGGCTTTAGGATCAAATATGGCCAAGTGTACACGATGCCATAAGATGCTACAAGTTTGCTACAGGATTGCCCTGTTTTGCTATAGGATTAGATCCATGAGCATCTTGAGGGTGGAAAAGGCAGTCTGAAGGTAGGAAAAGGCAGTGGAGGGTTGATGAAGTCTTTTCCAAGCCTAATAACCCTTAGGGGCCCATCTTACACAAAAACCAATGCACATGGTGGCCTTCAACAACCTAAAATTATGTTCTTGGTGGACAATGTTTTGAGAGAAGCCTAAGGTGGAGAGAAGGAGGTTGATGATGGGAGGAGTGTGAAATTCCAATTCCAACCCTGCAAAAAAAATAGTATTACCTGCAAACCAGACAAATTATTTTTGCAACTTGAAAAGAATGTCAAACTAATAACCAAATTTCAGAAAAATGGAATTAAATGAGAAAAGATGAACTGAATTTTATGAAACTAAATAAGAAAGGATGAGCTGAATTTTATGAAACTAAATAAGAAAGGATGAGTTGAATTTTATTTGCAGTCTACCTACTGCATCAAAAAACAATCTAACTTGTATCATGCATATGACCTATATTCATGAAATATTATTCTTTCTAGGCTCAAAGAAGACTGTTATTTAATCATTAGATATGTAGAAAACAAAGTATGTAAAAGAGCACTAATTTAAGATCTAACAATTTCAAAGGAAAATAAACATACGTTTTTGGCTTGTTAATACTATTCCTCCACCACACTGCCCACAAGAGAGGTGGTAGATAGGCTTGCACCAACAACTTTTATGAACAAACTCTGCTAAGAAAGAAAGGAGATGTTACTATGAAAGACAATTCATGAATACAGTACACAAAGAGAAACTGAAGCCTCTGGGTTGGGCCCTAACTCAAGGGGATTCATCCCTCTAAAAAAATCAGATGGAAGATAATAGTAAGATTTTCATTGACTTAAAATAGAGTTCAAGTACATCATGTAAAGGAATGGAAATGACAATCTTAAGCTCCTAGCTCTTAGTAGCTCCTATCTAATCCAAAAGTTGCAATCCTATTGAGCCCTTAGGATTGATTACTTATACAAAAATGACTGAGGGGCAACATCCTTAGAAAGAGGGTTGCTTCCCTCCAAAATCTCTAAAAAAGTGGATCTAGTTCCCTTAGTTCCTCGCAATTCCTTGAGTGCATCAGTTGTTAGTAGATCTTTAAGTTATAGGTTAGTGATTTTAGGGATCAAGTTGAGTTGTGGGTAAGTAAATGTAGGGGAGAAGCCTCCTACATCTTCTCTAGTTGCTTCCAACATATCTTTGCATAGTAAATGCACTCTTTTCCTACACATTAATCACATTAGGCCACGAAATATGACAAACATACTTTAGCCTCCCTACTAAGCACATTATGATAAAAAATATGTTAATAAATGCAAGAAAAGAGGAAATTATAGGCTGGAGGATGGCAAAATGGGCCTTATGATATACCTATTGATGAGGCCCATTAGCCTTTTGCTAAGGTGAAATTATTTTGAATTTTTAATTCGCTCATAATTTATTTATTTCGTGAGTAGTTTTTTTTATTATCATAAATATTTTACTTGATCATGATTCGTTGTTTAAACAAGAAAAATATTATAAACCAATTTTTGGATGGATTTTGAAATTTGTTAACATTCTTTATTTTAAAAAAAGTCAAAGTCATTTTTAAAAGATTAAGAGTTTATTTTCTTTATATATATATATAAAGAAAATAATCTCTTAATCTTTTAAAAATGACTTTGACTTAAAAAAAAAAAAAAACACACACCTTCAATTGACACATTATTACACCATAAGGTGTTTCCCCTAGCGAAGTTTATGTTTTATGTAACTTGTAAAAGTCTCACTTGTCTAGATGAATTTGATGACAATTCACATGTTCTCTATCAATAATATATGGAATATATATCCCTTAGCAAAGCATATGTCTTGATAATGATATATAAAGAGAATCTCCAAAAAATTATTGGAATAGGAGGAAATAAATATTCAACATTATACCTTGAGACATTTTTATGGTTCCCATATTGTTTTCTTGGGTTGTCCCTTTGTTACCAAAGATTCTTTCCCATAAATATAACCATTGATATATGGCTGATAGTTATCCACCCATCTTACGCTAATGACATAGACATATACACATTTGCAAAAATAGAAAGAGGTGTAAGGGTAGATGCACACATTTTCACTGAAGGTTTATACTAGCTTGGCTCAGCTTATCTTGGCCTCCAACACCTATTTCTTGCAAACACATATTAAGGTACACTCAAACTTTATTTTCCTATGAAAATGTTAGTCATATAAATCTTGTACAACTACATAAACACACATAGGAATTTTCATTCACATGTATATACACAAAAATGAAATGGGGAAAAACATTGCACTATAGTAAATAATGGTACTTACAACAAATGCATGTCCCTTGAGCTCCTTGATAAGAGCTCCTCTCAACTACAGTCATAGTCAAGGCTCACTACAAGCATGCTTCTCATAAGGTGGAATCCTCTAGTCACTGTGATAACATGACATTACTTTCACTCTCTTTATATTTGTTTACTCCATGATGGGTGAGAAAATGGAGGGGATGAATCTAGACATTTTGGGCTTTCTTTAGCATGGTATCTTCGTCCTTATCCTCCTTTTGATCACTAATATGACATTTTCAAACCTTATCCTCTCACTCCATAAACCCTAGCCACATTGACACTTTGTACTTGAAGCGTAAGAGTATTCAACACTTCTCACTAGTGTATTGGGAGTGTTGTAACTCTCTTTTCCAATGTACTTGGAGCATTATAGTATTGACTTAGGATATTTTTAGGGTTTTTGCATGAGGCATATGTAGCTTTTCAATTTCACTTGCAACGCTTCTCAAGTGGTCTAAGGGAGTGTGTTATTGGGAAATCTAGTGTCTATTCAGAGCTGCTAGTCCCACTAAGACGGGTAGCTATCTTAGAAACAAACAGATTAAAGTCACTTGTTTTTCCTTTACGAGAGAGATGAGAAAGAAGCAGAGAGTACCAACCTCAGTCTTCCGCTTGGCTTCTTGCTTGTTTCCTTTTCCCTTTGACAAAATCTCGCCGCTGCTTCCTTACTTGTCCAGCTTCAAAGAGCACCTGTAGATTCACAGCAGCATAATACCATAAAAGCATAGAGATCTTTCATTGTAAACAATATAGGATCAGATATATATTGACCATATAAATGCATATAATAACACAATATTCAGAGATACACAGGAATATGGAGGAAAAATCAAATAGCTTTATTAGTAAAAGCCGTAGAAGAGAGGATTACAACCACTTGGTCTGACCCAGCGCCATCCTCCCAGCTTGAAAGCCCTCTTCACCTCACACAAAGCAAGATCACCCAAAAATGTCTTCAAAGAGAAACCAGCAGCACCTCTTTGCAAATTACCCAATTCCAACCTTTGGATCTCTTGGATGAGGGATCCATTTATAGATATTTGCAGGGGGGTGAGTCAGCTTCTGGGATTTTGATTAGTGTCATCTCTCTGATAGTTCCTGGTTCCACATGGAGATTTTAGATCTCTTACTCATCCCTGGGCGAACTCAGAGAGGCAAGTGTCAAATGGGCAGTTTCTAGAAGATTCTCTGGGTTTCCACCTAGTAAACTGCTCGTGCCATTTGTTTGCTCTCGCTCATCGCACCCTATAGAAGGGCTTCCCAGTATGCATTGCACTTTTTGCATGTGGCAGGTGAGATGCATCGCACCTTTAGCACTGGGCAGTCTATATGGTCCTGCTTTGAGCAGTTCTGAGTAGCTTTTCATGGAGGACTTCTAGGAGATGATGTAATCAGCTGACCTTGCTCTTTTAGGGTATGAAACAACACTTTTAGGGACTTAGAAGCCCTTGGTTTATGGACATATGTGATTGGGGTTGTAGTGCCCAAATATGTCTATAACAGTTGCTCCCTAAAGCATGAGGTCGTAAATCTTTTGATGTCAGGTGAAATGCTTTATAATGAGGATCTGAGGTTTTTCGCACTGGAAGGTGACCTGTAATAAGATACAATACAATGCATTATCTTCATAATATTTTCATGATCTAGCTAAGGCGGGCATTCCCATGCTCAGCTTGATAAATTCATTTTCATGTACATAGGACAGACAACTGTCTGTGTGCAGACTGATGATTCTGGTAGAGCCATCATCCCTTAGTTTGGATGATTATCTGTGCAGCAATGATGTACATTTGATGTCTTTATTTTCCTGATTATATCGCAGCCCGGATGGATGAAACTAGATCCGGGGTCTTCAAAACTCGTTCAATCTTCGCCCGAAAGTACAAGTCAATCCATGTGAAAAAGATGTTCTGATGTCGAACATGGAAGGACATCGCCTGATTACCAGCCAATGATGTAAGTTGTTAACAGACACGAGAGGAATCACCGATGATGATGATGACCCTCAAGGTACTGCAGTACAATTCACGTGGTGTGAATACATGAGTTGATGTCGAACACCACGCAAAATCTTTCAGTCGAAGGCCATTAGTGTAAACCTGTCGCCGGAAGTGAGAAACTTTCCATTGAGGCATGCAAGCTTCAAAGTACTAGAAGGGTTGTCCCTAGGTCGGCTTCTTGGATAGTGAGTTGATGTCGACAAGAAGTGACCCGTCATAGGAAGGCATTAATGGATCCCTCATCTATGACATGGAACGGAGCAAATGATTTTGTAGAGGTGAAAACGATCTGATGATACAAGGTTCAGGGTGGCGGTCATGAAAGAATGAAGCGTGAAGGTATTGTAGCAGATGAGACACAAGCTGGGTAGCTGA
Source organism: Pinus tabuliformis (assembly GCA_031772625.1). NCBI lineage: Eukaryota > Viridiplantae > Streptophyta > Pinopsida > Pinales > Pinaceae > Pinus > Pinus tabuliformis. The sequence goes on along the minus strand of CM062807.1, from coordinate 831,664,915 downwards.
ATTCTCTGAGCGACTTCTCTTGAACATATCAGCGACACTGAAATGGATTGGTAGCGTTAACCCCAAAAGCGGATGGTACGGTGGACCAATGGTGATATGACTGGTGAATGGAATAACCCAACCCGACTCAATCATGGTGATGGAGTGAAAGTGTCATGTTCAAGAGTGACTTGCTACCAATAAAGTTTCTTCAAGTTTTCTTCCCAATTTTCCCCAGTCATTTCTGACCAGTACCTATTTATTTTTGTCAATCTTGAGGAGGATAACATATGCTTGTTATATAATTTTCCCTTCGGGCAAACCCGTCGCTATGTTTTAACGAGCCTAGCAACAGTGAAACTAGTTCTTGTCTGAATGGACAAGTTTGTCGCTATTGTTTTAACGAGTTTAACAACAAGGATAACTCAGTTCTTTTCAATTTTAGAGAGTCTGAAAAGAGACGAAAAGAAGACTCCAATGTTCCTTTTTTGTAATATAATCCCTTAAGTTTGAAAAAGTATAAAACAATGCGAAAGGGATGACTTTTTGATAGTTTTAACGAGCCGAACAAGACAAACGCTCGATCTTTTTGTGTAATAATCCCTCAGGTCCAAAAAGATTAAAATCTAGAGGAGGGATAACACTTCCAATCACTTTAACGAGCTAGAGAGGCCAATTGCTCGACAATCTTTTCATATTTTACGAGTCAGATGAAAAGAGCTTAAAGGAGACTCATTTTTTGAGGAACGAGTGATGTATTCGGATAGCAGCTAGTTCCAGGTAAGGTTTGGAACTTTCCAATCACGGCAGTGTAAAAAGGTGGCTAATAGGATCACTTGTCACATCTGTTCCTCAAAAAGGGTAAACAATCAAATGGAGGCGAATGATCGGCAACAACAGAGTGGAGGTGATGGTAAGAACACGACCAAGGCTCAAAAGCTGATGAAAATGCATTCGCAATGGTTATTTACCGGAGATGGGTTCATTTTTTAATGAGCTTAAAGTCTGGTGGAACATATGCTCATTGCTAGGTTTAATTTTTAACGAGCTTGAAATTCGCGTAAAACTGCTCGTGCCAGTCGTATAATAAGGATGTCTCATCGATAGGTTCATTTTTTAGGGAGCTTGCACCATTCGAAATTATGCTCCGACTCGTTTTATTATGTAAGCTAGGAATGACCAATCCTACAAGTTTAAAGGGTTAAGAACCTACAAACTAAGAAAATAAATGGTCGCTTTTCACTTTCACGCAAAAAGTTTGCATGCCCCCAGGTATAGCGAAGTAGAGTTTGCAAGGTAACCCCTCAATTTATAGACAAAACATTTGTTCTATCGGGAAAGGCCTACCTTTTCAGGTTACCCTTCAATTTTCAGACAAAACATTTGTTCTATCGGGAAAGGCCTACCTTCTAACAGAGGTATCTTATTCCGGTTTAATCCCATTTTCCTAAACAGACGGGTGTGTCAGACCAATCATATATCCTCTGCGGAAACCTACCCTATACCTGAAGTTTCCCTGCCAAAGCAGACCAGGGTGCATGCCCCCTGGGTTTCAGTCACAACCACCGAATCACTCGCGTTCATCAGGTGGACGAACTGGAGATTGATGAGACATTCCTTGTGCAAAAAGACCTGTTAGGGATGGAATTTGACTATTAGCTATGTGTGAACCGAGGAATGAAAGCTGGTCTACGAGCTGGACCACTCTGCCTTCATGCGGAAAACACATTACTTAAAAGAGTGAGGAGACGATGGCTCCCATGCTATAAATGTAGTCGCGCCCAAGGAGTAGATTGTAATCTAAAGGTCCTTGGACTACCATTACGTTCAGATAAACGGTTTTCCTTCTCAAAGTTATAGGCAAACTTGGGAGGATCCCTAACGGCCGACTGGTTCCTTTATCGAAGCCTATCAAATATCACATCTCAGGCAAAAGTGATGACGAACCAAGCGCTTTCCAAGAAGTTTAGGAAAGGATACTCACAGAAGCCCCTTCATCTATGATGGTACCAACCATGACCATTTTGTAAGTTTTCAATATGATTCGAAATGGTACATTAGATGGTAAGCGGGGTCTACTTAGTAGATTCCAATCGAAGGAAACGACTAGGTTGCTTGGAGGTGGGACCGAATAAATGGCCAGATACAACTCTGACGAATTTCCTTCCTGCGGTAAAGGAATGGGCAGATTTCCCCCATGTTCATCGGAGTCTGTGTTTACGAAAAGAATTTGAACGGTGTCGTTCTCATTCTCTTCGGTGACTGTATCATCTGAAGGTAAATCTTCTGAAGTCAAGATGGGGTCGACTGTCGTCTCGACCTGTTGACTTTGGTCCGATGTGGACTCAGAGGGTCTATCTTCAATGATAGGTGCTTCGACCGACTCCAAAGGTGGGTCAGTTAGATTTTCAACTAGCAATGGATTCGGCAAGAGTTTCTTGTACCTAGGAGGGAGTCGCTATGGTGATACAGGACGATTATCCAAGACTCTTTTAGCTTCATCCAGGAAGGGACAACGGTGGAGGGCATGATCGCCTTCACACAGTCTGCAAGGAAATTTAGATTTCCCTTTCTGTTCGGTGACTTCGCTTTCACTAGTTGATGGTGTACTTTCAACATGATCGTTAGAGGTTGATGACACCAGATTGTGCAAGCGGGGAGACCAGTCCCTTAAGATCCGTGGGATGCAAGGACAATCTCGGTGATAGTGGTCTCCTTTGCATATGACACATGGAGATTTAGGTTTGGACGATGCAGTGTGTGGATTTTCGCTAGACGATGCACGATTGCCCCTTTTTGCCGTTGGCTCCTTCTTCTTCTTCTCCTTCCCCTTCTTCTTCTTCTCAGTTACTTGGTTTTTAGTTTTACTATCTTTACCAAGCGAAGAGGAAGAAGGAGAGGGAGAGACAAACAAAGTAGAAGGTTGGGGAGAAACTCTGGTATCATCTAGTTGCTGATTCGATTGTTCAGGAATTACGGTGCTTTGAACGACAAAGGTCGAGAAAAGCCATACCGGCAGACCAATTGTCAGTCTTGGAAGGGACAATGTGGCCATATGAGGTGCACCAACATCTCCCCAAGAGGAGAAAGGAATAGGACTTCCCCCAAGGGGAAATCCTTGGTTGGTGGACTCCATTTTCTCAACCTAAGACCAACGAGGGAACAATGACGTTATTCCAATCAAAATAAATTTTAGACGCTTTGACACAACTTGCTTTTTCAATTTTTAAGAGTCGAGAAAAAGCTAAAGATGACTCTAGTCGCCTTCGATTTTTAATGAGCCTGAAGTGACAAGTGCTCAGATGGACCTTTTCCTTTAAGGAGTCTGAAAAGGAATGAAAGAGATTGCTATGGAAATCTAGACAGAGGGATTACCAAACCAATCGCAAAACTGCAAAATACTTTTTACGGTACGACAGTCAATCTTCCCGAATGTTGTGTTCAATGCATTGCAATCAATAGGGCGGCAGACACGGCTTCCTAAGGATAAAGTATATAGCCTATTGTGATCTCCCAATATATACTCGACGGTACGTGGGAGCACAAGTCCGTACTGGCACTTATCGTCTCAAAGAGGAGGAATCACCCAACCTACGATTAAAACAATAGTTACCAAGCTTTACGACGCCGGAATACGTCTCTAGCCTAGACTTTTAGATGTTGTTCGTTAGGTTCCAAAGCATTTTTATGTTCATTAAATTTATTTTACAGTTGATCTTTCTTAAGAAATTTGCCTTTCAGGTTCACCGCGTGATGTAGATATACAATTCCTAAAATGCAATCTAAGATGATAAACAGTCATTTAATCTTCTTTTTGCAATGAAAATCCTAGCTACTAAGGAAAGAGAAATGAAATCCTTTCAACATAGAGCAGAGAGCACACACTAGATGCACTGTCCTAAATCAAAATCAACAAGTAGTCTAAATGCAAATGCATGTGCATGTATTTGTTTTCCGCTTTTTGAATGTATGAATGACAAAAAGAATTCTAAGCACAAATCTGAACTATTCCTTCTTTCAAAGCGACAGTACTAACGATTTTCTTTTCAAAAAACGAAAAGGAGACAAGACGACACTTTTAAAATTTTGAATTGAAAACTGCTTTCGACACTTGAAATACTACTAATTCAGATCAAATACAAGAGTAACAGTATAATCGACTATCAAGAACAATGGGATTATTTTCTTTGACTGAAAACGACACTTGCGACACTTCCAAATCAATAGACGACAGTTCGATTAAGCTATTTCTTTGTAAAAGAGAACTATAAATGGCGCACAATACATAAAAACATTCACAATTCTTTGTACAATAGAGGTTGGATGATGCAAAGAAGGGGGTTTCAACAGTGGTCTACTAATCACAGATAGCAAAACTCCTGAATAAAACTGAAGAGAGTCAAGAAAAACCAAAATCTGGAGGCAGATCTAGTCTTGTATGATCATCGCACCTGTAACACAAGGAAACAAGGATGCATCCCACCTACTGCACACAGGAGGTGTGATGCATCTAGATTTCCTATAGGAGATGGTGCGATGGTCAAGGCTCTCGCTCATCGCACCCTATAGAAGGGCTTCCCAATATGCATCACACTTTTTTCATGTGGCAGGTGAGATGCATCGCACCTTTAGCACTGGGCAGTCTGTATAGTCCTACTTTGACCAGTTCTGAGTAGCTTTTCATAGAGAACTTCTGGGAGATGATGTAATCAGCTGACCTTACTCTTTTAGGGTATGAAACAACACTTTTAGGGACGTAGAATCCCTTGGTTTATGGACATATGTGATTGGGGTTGCAGTGCCCAAATATGTCTATAACAGAGTGTCATATTGAGCTATAAAAATTCCCCCTAATATGTGAAGTCAGATGAGAAATTGATGGCCTATATACATTACATCAAAATAGTAAGTGTAGTGATCAGAGGGAGCCTATAATATTAGAACCTATTAGGACTTGCAAAATTCAATAATTAGATATATATGATATACATCCTCGGGGTAGGCATATCCATACTCAATACAAAATGAACAAAGCATGACCACCAACATAATCTATTGTGTATCCATGGAATAATATGCAAGACCATGGCCAAGAAAGAGAGTAAATAGTATATCCATGTCAAAAATGTTAATCATATCCATAAAATGATTATAATGTGGTTATATGTTACAATATATATCAGAAGGACAATAGACACTAATAAGACTACCCAAATGTGGTCCTCAAAGTACATAATATATTGAATCTCCATCACAACTTTGGTGAGGAAATATGCATGGGTGAGGTAGCCTCAACATTCAAGGTATGTGTCTTGTCCCAATGGAAAATTCCTACGTGGTGCAAATAGATGAGATGATGTTAGGAATGTAAGGGACTAACTAATTACCAAGTATTGATGAATATTGTTAATAAATGTGAGGGAAACCACCATTAATGATGATGATGATGGTGGTGGTGGTGGTTAATGTCCACTGAGACCAAACTTTGGTCTATCAAACCTAAAGAAACGAATTATTTAGTTTGATTTAAGATTTTATTCCTATGCTCAAAAAGATTGGAGAGTAGCCTCTTGAGCTCACTATAATTTTGACAACGTAAAAGGCTAGGAAGGTCAGTATTGCAACAAATATTTTGAAACTGAGATCTAATGTGGTTGTACGTGGGGTAGTCTAAGAGGAAGTGATTTTCATCCTCGATGTCGTATTCTCACAAATATGGCAGAACCTTTCCATCCATGGTGTTTTAGGAACTACCCAACGACTCGTTTCACTATGGAGCTCATGAGAGTTCATTCTAATCTTGGCTATATTAATTTTCTTCTTTGAGCTAGTTAAAACAGAGAGATGCTTTTGATCTTCTAGGGTGGGGTTGATGACCTCCTTATAATATCTTAATTTTCTTTTAGCTGCTAAATATTTCTCACACCACATTTTTTCTTTGAACTTAGAAGTAACAATATTTTTAATGTTATTAATGTTTTGCAATGCAACATTCTCGTTGATCTCCCAATGGTTTAACCAGGCCTTGGTGTCTTTATACCAACCTCGTTTGAGCCTTAGGTGGTTTTGGCTGGAATTTAAAGCTAGCTTAGGAAGTCTATGGTCTCCTATGTTATTGAGTTTGTGCTTGTACAACAGAAGCCTAGTCATAGCTAGGCTCTCGATAGGGGAAAGACCCACTTCTATAAGGAGAATAGGATAGGGTGTGTTGCTTTTAATTTTGAGGTTATACGTTATAAAACGCTTCTAGATTTGCTCAATATTTCTCCAGGATTCTCTAGAGATGCTACAACCCCAAACCTCACATCCATATAAGATAACTGGAGTGACTAAAGTTTCAAAGAGGAACTTCTTTCTATCCCACATTACGAGGTTTTCCATTTTACAATTATTTTCAAGACCAAAATAAGCTTTCCATCCCCCATTAATCCTTTTCTCAATGCTATAGTTCCAGTTGAGCTTGTGATGAATATCAATTCCTAAGCACTTGTAGTAAGACACTTCCTCCAAGTTACTATTGTCATACATAAAATTAGCGTAAGTGTCCTTCTTGGATTTGATAATCATAACTTTTACATTTTAGCAAGTGTGAATAGATGGTTTGAGGTTAAATACTAGTGAATCGATCAAACAAGGGCCAATGAGATGAAATATCTATCAACTATGGGAAAAGCCACTAATGAATACAAGTTCCAAGGTAGTATCCAATAGATACACTCCTAATATAATGGAATGGTGTCAATGAAAATGGTTCCCAAGGTAACCAATACATTTTAGCAAGTGTGAATAGATGGGTTGAGGTTAAATATTAGTGAATCGATCAAACAAGGGCCAATGAGGTGAAATATCTATCAACTATGGGAAAAAGCAACTAATGAATACAAGTTCCAAGGTAGTATCCAATTTGTAGATACACTCCTAATATAATGGATTGGTGTCAACGGGAAGAGATCTGTTGAAGGAGGACCTTGATGTATCCTCTATTAGTTGTCATGAAGAAAACATGAATATGATGAAGAAGACAATAGTTGATGAATATGTGATGAAAAATTGACATAGGGAAGGCCAACACAAAAGGTCATTGATACTTTAAATGACCAACTCTACATGAGACTTCCCTTGAACATATCTTAGCATGACACAATGTGAATTGATAGTTTGGAAAAAATAAAACCATTCAAAATAAAGTGATGGCACAAGAGGCATCATCACAAACCATATAGCTAGAAGGGTAACCAATTGGGTGAGATATTGAATCTTGTTAAGGAGTTACTCAACTCATACTGATGGTTTGACTTTAAAACTAGGACAAGAACTTACTATAAGACAATGATGCAAACATGTTCCATGTTCAAGGGTGACTGACGATTGCCATCATATAACATGAATAGATAATGTGTCTCCCTCACATTTTGTATGGTTAATCTCCTTCATAGTTTTCCGAGCATGAAAAAAAAGTTAAAAGTGTGATTGGTATCAATGTCATAGTGTAATGAGCATAATAAGAGTGCAATAGGTTTCTTATTGTATTTCATCTTGGATGATGAGGAGGAAAGATAAAAAATAAGCTCATCATTTGCATTGGTTTGATGAGCATGAATTTATAAGCAAAAGGAAGCTCGGGATTTTCATTCTTTAATAAACATGAAAAGATAACCAAATGAAATCTCATTTTGAAGAGACAAGCAACATAATGGTATGCATCCAGTTCTAAGGTTGATAGACTTGACCTAAGAAAAGAAAAGGAAAAGGAAAAATAGTTTGTAAAAGTAAGATACTCGTTTTCGTTTTTTGTAAAGAAGATAAAGATGGGTTGCAAGACGGAAGAAATATTGGTGCAAAGGAAATAGGACAAGATTGACTACAATGGCAATAAGTGGGGTAAAGGAAAAAAAAAATGTCATTATGGAACAAGACATTGAATACAATATGATAAATGGGAACCCCACTTTTGAAATAATATGAAGAAAGATGAATGTGGCTCAATATCCATGACATGAAAAGCTCTAAATAGACTTTCTAGGCCTACAAAGTGATGCAAAATGGGCTCAAAAATGGAAATTAAGTGATACTCTAGGGATTCCATGAAGGGTAGACGCTACCATGAAAGTTATGACATGAAAAAAGAGTGGGGAAGTGTAGTAACCTAACAGGTTTAGACCTAAGGCATAATCAAATGATACATAGAAGGGCAATAATGCATGGGAAAAATTGATGTCATTTTCAAGAGAATACCTCAAATCTTATGTGTGTTACACAAACTATCAATGTCCTATTCAAAATTGATTAAAATATCCTTGCAACAATGTTAGAACTTAGAAGCTTGAAAAATAAAGGAAAGATCATTAAAATACTCCAAAAAATGAAATGTCTAGCTGGAAAAAATTTCATCAATGTGAAATGGGACGAATTTCAAAAACTTTCCCCTAAGTGAAAAGGGGAAAAGGATAACCATCGTGTGAAAATATTAAACAAAGTAGAAGAACCACTTGGAGAAACCCCCATCCTACCAAATTTTGAAATTCAAATTTTGAGAGTGTTAAGCCACTAATTAGCATTTTGTCACCTCCAGGCTAGAGATCAACGCTTTCTCTTCCATTTGAGTTCTTTCTTGATTAGTTTGATTCAACATTGAGCTATATAGGGCACATTTTTTGAGCTTGACCTCATCCAACACTCCTGGAAAAGCTTGGAGGTGCATTGGAAAGGGTATCAATGGCATGTTCCTTCTTAGACATAGTGTTGAAATGCTCTAGTTGGGTAAGGGCAGAGCATTAATGGCCAAATTTCTCATATATGGGCCCAACACTCCAAGGAAATACCCTAAAAGTTTTGTCATGATGTGGTATTGATGTTTACCTTCTTATTTTATATTTTTGACACCATGATCAAGTGGAGGAGTGAGAAATGTGGCTGATGATGTTTCCACCATGCATGATCAATATAATTTAGATGAACTTTGTGACTATGACATCTAAATTTCTTTAGGAATCAAAATAAGAAGGAAAAGATTTAGTTATTGGAAAGGATCACTTAGATGTGGAATACGAATGATCAATAATTCAAAGTACAGGACCGGATATTAACCATAGATATTGAGGAAATGTATTTCCTCTTGGGTCTATTGAGACGGGGAGTCTCAGTAGTAGTGTTATTAGGTAGGTTGGCCATAGAGAGGTCGATGGATGATTTGTTTTCCTAGAATTATGGACCCCACACATAGAAAGTGGGTGGGAAGATAATCATCAAAGATATTATTGACCTCCCTCTACGCACAATACTATTTACTATTGCTTAAGTGGTGGGGTCAACCAATCTACACCTGGCTTCCAAAATCCAAGTTGATATTACAACATGGTGTCTAGAGACTACTATGTTCAATTGGAGTGAATTCCGTTTATCAAACCTAAAGGAACAATTAACAAGTTGTAGGACAGGAAAGAAAAAAATAGCTTGGCTATGGTAGCATCTTGGTATCCTTCTTCTTAGAGAGGATACACTTTTTTTGACCACATATCACAATGCCATGTATAGGGAGGTTTGATCCCCATATGAAATAGTGGAAAAACCTTACAAAAATGTTGGTTGGTGGAGCGTAGATCCAACCATATGACATGGAGTGCTTCAATTAGTTTGAAGAGCAAACCATTGTGATTAATGATTATTCCTATGAAGGGACTTATTGCTACCATGACCTTGAGTTAGTACTACCGCATGGTGTGTAGCAGAATTGGCGATTTTTTTTCTTGGATCATCCCTCTATTACCAGAGACTTTTTCCCACAAATCTTCCCACTAATTTGTCATAGAAAGTTATCCACTAGTCTTCCCATAATAACTTAGACACATATATAATTTCAAAATGGAAATATATGTAAGTTTAAATGCATGCCTTTTTATTGAAGGTTTATCCTTGATTGGCTTGGTTGATGTTTTCTCCAGGAGTCCTTGTCATGTCCTTCAACACCCATTTCCCACAAAGAGAGATCCCAATACACCTGAAATCTACCTTCCTATGTAAATGTTAGTCATATCAATTGGTGAGCCCTGGTATTGCAACAAGGATGTTGCAACTCCCAAGCCTCTAAACTTCAATTATCAACTCGGGGTTTGTAGAAACTTAGAGGTGATAGTGGTATATGCACAACAGGTCAAGCTCTACTCATGTCATCCTTAGTCATTGAATCTAATGTAGGAAAAGACCACTCCTTCAACTAACAAAAAAGAGAATTTGTTTGGAAAGACAAAATCATATTCTAATTGCAAGGAAGTGAACATTATCCTAGTCGCAGAGAAGAAATTGCAATTCATTAAATGTAAATACTAATTGTAATTACAGGAAGGAAAAAGACTACTCTAGTTGTAGAAATGAACCATGCTACTCTATTTGTAAACCAATCAAGTCAACGCTCTACTTGCATAATGTAAATCATTAATCTATTTGCATATTGGTTTGAAAGAGGAAATTTAAGTACAACACAAAACTAGGAAATCCAAGAGTGTAACTTTTAAAAGAAAAACTAGGTCTATTATATTTTCATTGAGGAGTCTCCCTTCATATTACTTATGTAAGGTAGTTTTAGCTTTAACAATGGGATCCTTACCCATTGTACAAAGGAATACTCATTATGATTCAAATGAGAAAATATTCCTCCTAATTCTAATTGTTGTCTTGTACTTGCAGTGAAGGAATGATGGGTCTAGAGTGGTCCTTGGGTCTCCCCAATCATGGATTCAAATCCTGGAGGTCTTTGTTCAATCCCAAAATGCAAAAATCAAGATCTTAGAGCAAATCTGGTCGAGTTTGGGCAGTGCTATAGGACTACTACAAGATGCTATAGGATACCTTGTTTAGGCTACAGGATTGGGTTCAAGAGCTTTCTGAGGCTTATGAGGGATGTGAGAGACCCCCTTTCCAAGTGTATTACCCCTCAGGGGCTCATATTGCATAAAAATACATGCCCATGGTGTCCTCCATTGACCCTGAAAATATGATCTCGATCGCAAAAATTGAGAGTAGTATAAGATGTCTAGAAGGAGGATGGTAATGACAAAGTGGATGTAGGATGAATGTGCCAACCCCTGCAAGCCTCTCGTATTCCATGCAAATTAATCAATCAACCTATTTTCCTCTTGGGAAGAACATACATCTAATGATCAAATTGCAGTAAAATAAATCAAAGTGGAAAGGATGAGTTGAATTTTATTTCATCAAGAACTATTATATCCTACAACATGCATCTAATTCATTTTCCAAGACATGATGTTAACTTCTAAGATGTAGAAACAGAGCATGCAAGAGAATTACAATCCAAAGCCTAGAAAATTCCAAAGAAACACAAACTCATATTTTTGGCTTCTTGTTGTAGGCTCTTCAACCACACTTCCCACAAGAGAGGTGGTGATTAGGCTTGCAACCATAATTTTTCCAATCTAATTTATGCCTAAACAAGGAAAGAAATACAACAACTTAAACAAGAACAAAAAGAAAATACATGAGAGGGACTAAAGCCTATGGGTTGGGCCCAAACCCAAGGGTTTTAACCCTCCTAAGATAACTCAGATGTAGACCAACAATGAACCTTTCATTAATAAAAAAAATGGAGTTCAAATATATTACCTTAAAAACATAAATAATAGTCTCAAGTACTTGGACTTTAATGGCTCTTCCTAGCTCCAAAAGTTTGAATCCTAATGAGCCCTTAGGCTTGTTTATTTATACAAAAAGTGACTGAGGGGTAGCTCCCTTGAGAGGAGGACTGCTTCCCTCCAAAATCTCGAAATTAGTGGATCTAGTTCCCTTAGATCCTCTCATGCACATGATTTCCTCGACTGTTGAAGGATATCGAGTCGGAGATGAGCGCAGATGAGTGATTCTAGGGATCACTTTGATTCAAAAGAGAGTAAATGTAAGGGAAAATCCTCCTACATTCCCTCTATCTTCCTCCAACGTGCCTTTGGATCATAAATGCACCCAAAAAATGCTCTCTTGCCTGCACATACACCACATTAGGCCACGAAGCACGACAAAGACCCTTTAGCCTTCCTACTAGCACATCATAGCCAAAAATGTAAATTAATGTGGAGAAAAGAAAGAATTTATGGGTTGGAGGATAACAATATGGTCCTCAAAATATACCTATTGATGGGACCCATCATCATCCCCTTGGTGAAGGTGTTGCTCACCCTTTGAGAAACTTACTCACTGATGTGAAGTCGATGCATGGCCCTGGTGGCCTCTCTGACATCCCAAGGCATCTAAGATGGTGTGCCTTCTTGTGGATAGAACCTTGCATTTTCTTCTATGTCTTCCCACTCCCTTTCCTCTTCTACATGATCTCTTCTCTCTATTAGGCCCAATAGAAAGGGAGGTTTTTTTGTCTATCCTGCATTTGTATATGTGTCGAAAGAGTTGCATTGGACATCACTGGGGTAGATATAGATAAATTGGCTAGGTGGGTGATTTTTGGGCCTTGGTAGTACACTAGAATTCTCTAGTGCAAGAGTCTAGATCAATAAATTCTCTCACTGAGCGGGCACAACAACATAGTAAGAAAAAATACGAAAGAAATGATCTCGTGATTAATGGTCGAGCATGTCTTAGGGTAGATCACCATTCATCTCCACCCAAAAGATCATGGAGACACTTCGGAGGGGTAACTTGTGCAAAAATTACATGGGCACTACCCCTCGAAGTATAAAAGTTAGCGGGGCGGGATCGGTCGATCAACAACCTAGATTAATTACGGGGGGTTTCACCTTGATCCCACTCCATGTTAATTCACCCGCCGGAGATAAGTGGGGACCACCCGCCAAGCATGGACCCACCGATAGCAAGCGAGCACCGAAGGTGATAGTAAACTACCCACCCTGCTCTTGTCCACCTATCACACCTCCAATCATCCTCTGCCATGTATTCCCCCCTTTGACCTCATCTGACATCATGCGATTGATGCCCCTCCACCTATAAGAGTCGTTCCTAGTTCAACCATTTGAATTCAAATCCAATCTTCCTGTTTCAAATCGCTCCCGTTGTTTGACTTGGTATGTGTCATTGTTCATCCACCGAATTGATTCAGAGCTCCCACCAATGCCATTTTGCATCTCTCACCAGGTCAACCAGGTAACCCGCCAGTTTCCCACCTATAAATTATTTGTATCTATGTTAAAAATGAAGAAACCAACCCCAAAGACCCCCAAAGCCCGGGAAGTCAAACCCTCCTCCAATGTCGAGCCACTGATGGACACGAAGGTGCAAATCTTCGACCCACCCTGTCCTTACCACTTGTCGGACCTCTGGTTCGACATGTATGGCACCACCATGTTAGGTGAGAGGACCCTTTTAGGGTAATTGAATCAGGGCTCTACAATCAAATTGCGCCTTATATTTATCATTTCCTCGATTTTATTTCTTGGCTAGTTGCATCGTACGTTGAGAAGAAAAATTGTTTCATATATTCTACTGGAGCCAAAATCTTGGAGGTGATCTTAGAGCTGAATCAGAAAGCTCCAGTGTACCCAGTTTCTCTTGAGCCTCACAAATTCACTGAAACCACCTTATTTTACAACTACACCTTCCTCTCAACTAGGGAACAATAGGCCTTCTTGCAAATGATTTTTCCCCTAGCTACCAATCCTTGCATGTTACTGAAACCTTCCAAATATCTACATTTATAGAGGCAGTGCAACCCATCCTCACTGTAGTTTCCCTTATGTTTGGAGAAGATGATGCCAATATTGCTTCTAAAGCCACTATAGGGTTTTTGAGAGAGATGATGCAGCCAGGCCATGTATTTGATATACCTTCTTTCCTGGCTGAGTCCATCAAATTCCAGCTGCACCACTTTTCTACCACCTCGTTCTTCAGATACTATTCCCTAATGTTTTATTTGTTCCTATACACTCATGTTGATGAATTTGAATGCCTAGGTCTCAGTCTGATGGATTCAAACAAGCATATTAAATCTATCTTTGATTGGGATGTTGTTGTTAGGAAGAAACCAAACAATGAGGGATACTCCCAATTTATATCCTCTTACATGGCCATTGCTTATAAAATCATTCATAATGTCTTCCCCCCCTCCCAAGAATCCCGCCTCAGCAAAAAGAGATCCTCCAGCTCAGTAAGGACACTAGGGTGGGTGATCTGTATTTATTTGAGGAGTATACCAAGATTAGAGTTTATGGGTGTGATATGCCCCCTTATCGTTTATTCGTGTTCATGCCAATGAGAATATTTGCCGTGGAATTTATCAGACAGAGTCTGGACATCGACCAAATCCATTTTGTCCCTTCTAAAAAGGGTTATATGTTCAATTTGGGTAAACCTATAGGCCCTTTCATTGTTAACACCAGGCGGGCCTCACAATCAGTTGAGAATCTACTGAAAGGGATGAATTTTGAAATGGAGAATATTTGGCACTATGACACCCATGGTGTCATAGCAAAGAAAAGAAAGGGCATTAATGCTTCAACTTATGATCATGAATACATGTTAGAGATGGATTGGAAATCTAATAATGATTCATGTTCTATTAATACAAATATGGAGATTGAGACTCCAACAACAAATGATGAGACACAGAAGAGGAGTGTGGATGACACTGGAGACATGGAGATGGATGACATTCACAACAACAAAAGGGCGAGGACCCAAGAAGCAAAGGAAGAGGAGATTGAAATCAAGTTAATGGAAACAAATCTAGACAAACCAGGCTTCCACGTGACCCTATAAGACCCAGTACAAGTGTTTGCCTCCTCATCTACCTAGGTATACCTTATCAGCTCTACAACTTACTAAGACCCTCACCGAGCTACAAATCTCAGAAGGGGAACTTAAGAAGGTACAAGTGGATTTAGACAATGCCCAGTGAGCCCTTGCACAAAAGGAGAAATAGCTCGAGACTGCCAAGACCAATGCAAAACTGATCAACGAAAATTTACAGGTAGCTAATTAAGAAACCATTGAGCTGAAAGGTAGACTAAAAGGAAACATGTCTCTCGTCTGGGCTAAACAACTGATATGGGATGAAATGATAATTAAGATGAAGAAAAACTGGGAGTATATAAATCTGATGGCAAAGCAAAAACTTGTAATCAAATACTATGAGTTTTTCATCTTAGCTGAATCCAAGGAGGAGGGTAAAAATAATGCTCAGACTTCTAAGAGATTCATCCAATATGTCAATGAAAATCCACTTAGTGAGTTGAGGGCTATACATGTGGTGGATTAACTATCTACAATCATGGAGATCTCTAAATCAATCCATAAAGAAGACACCAGAGCTAAGGGTGAAGAATGCCTAGACTCGATAGTACAGAAGGATGTAGTTGCTTTTAATTTAGAGTTTGAGCAGATGGTCCATGTTGGATTTCCCAGTTGTTGGGACCTCATGGGAGTACTAATCCCGTGGTAAAAATACAATCAAATGATGGTAGAGGCTAAGAGTAGATTTTATTCATCCCACAAGAAGACCTCCACCTAGAAGTGAAAAAATGTGCTGAACTATTTAAGGAGAGATTTCCATCTACTAGGGTTGGAGAAGACTTTGTTTCGCTCGAGTCCAAACTATGCAGGGCTCACAGGTCTTAAGATTTCTTATCATGTTTTCTTTCATTCTCCTCAACCGAATCCAACACTATTGAATGATGTGACCATTTCATCAACCCTCCACTACTCCAGATCATCGATCCAACAAATATTCCTCCTGAATTGGTCTACCACGATTGAAGATATTTCTGATTGTGTCGATACCTTACTATTTTATTTTTTTTGTAAATGTGGTAGTGTTTTTGTGTCAATGGTGTACCAAAAGATACCTCCTTAATAGT
This sequence comes from Pinus tabuliformis, assembly GCA_031772625.1. Taxonomy (NCBI): domain Eukaryota; kingdom Viridiplantae; phylum Streptophyta; class Pinopsida; order Pinales; family Pinaceae; genus Pinus; species Pinus tabuliformis. The sequence goes on along the minus strand of CM062807.1, from coordinate 831,649,106 downwards.
TTGTTTTTCCCTGCAAAGGATCATAGGTAGAATTGGCGTTGTTAGTGAACAAACTTAGATAACAAAAACATTGCAAATAGTGAAAACAATACATATACAAACATAAACTAAAACAAAGAGATAAATACATAAATAATGCTCAATGGAGAAAACAGATCAAAAAAATAATGGAAAAAGATCCCTTTATTGATTGCTGGTAGTAGAGGTTGAATACAATAGATGAATCTTAAGCACTTGAAGATAATCCTTTGAACTATGGTGCTCAAAACTCCTCAACAAGGGGGGCTCATTTCCTCAATCTCTTTGCAAGTTTCTCTTCTCTCTCAAAGAATTATGAAGACTCTCCAATGGTGGACTCTTCTTATCTCACTAAGATGATGGATTTTTTAGAAGCAATATGGCCAACATGCTAGTGCTCTTACTTTCTTTGGCTTCAACAATGGAATGTTGGTTTGGTCTGATAGAAATTTGGCCAGCATAACAATGTCTCATATTTTGGTTCTCCCATGCCCTGTTTATGTATATTTTTTTGAATACATCTTCCCTCTCTTGGTTCATGAATGAGAATGACTCATGAGTTGGACAAGATGATTCCATTGAGGGTGGCATATCTTTAGGGCGACTTGAATTCAACTGTCCTAGACTGAGATCCTGTCAGGGAATCACCTCCAAGTGTGTGAAGTGGTCCAGAATTCGCTCAGTCATCCATTTATTCGACCACACAACTTTCAAATGAAATTTCCCCACGCGCGACTATCGAATAAATAGTCGTGGCATCCTCAATTTTTTAATCTTATAAAATTTGGACCTTAGGAGAATTTTTTTTTTTTTAACTTCATGATGTCTTCAGCTGGAAAATCTTCACTTGTGCATTCTTCTGGATGTCTTTTAGCATCTTCTGGATTGTGCAAACATGTGTATGGTTTTTAGGTGTTAATAGTTTCCCTTTTATGTAAGAGGTTATGAGGAATCTTATGCCAAAATACATCATGTTTTGTTTTCTGATGGAGAATCTGATCAACTTTTTGAGAGAGAGGATAACTTGTTGTGGAGATGAGTAGGGAAACCCCTTGATTGAGCATAAAGGATAACCATGCTCTAAAGAAAACCCAAAGAGTAAAAAAAATGTATATACGAGACAGGCATGTCCCATGCTCGTTACGAAGACTAGTGATGAATTATTACAATCAGACAAGAAATGGTTTTGTCCAGTCAATCTTGACGTGCTGATGGTTGACAATAATAATTGTTGACACCCTCAAGGGCACTTCTTGGACAAATAGACTGAATTTGGTTGCCCCATGCATAACAGAGGTGAAGCACTGTTGAATGAGGTGTTGCGATATGCATGGGTCTTTGACTTTGGGTACCTCCCCCGTATCATGGTGGAAGCATTGTTTAATGAGGTGCTTAGTGATGCGAGGGTCTTTGGCTAAATGAAAGAACTGCAACAATCATTGAGTACAGTACCACCTTGATATGAAAGCTTTTGTTGGTGTTGAATGTCAAGGGGATCGATGACATCAGTGGGAAATAGTGATTCCCATTGTGCCACCTGAGGATATCCCTTCAAAGGGGGGAGTATCCAAAGTGTTGCCTCCATCCTGGAATATGAGTGTTGAAGTCGGCAGGAAAGAGACATCAACCGCCCGATATGTTGTGTCGGGGAATCAATATAAGGTGTAAACATATTGTAATAGTGTGGGTCACATGAGGCATGATAATGAGAGCTAACAATATGAGTGGATATGGAAAACTGGCCCGAGGTCGGCATTGTTATGAAAATGGCGATAGTCAAAACGTGTTTGTTGATATGGAATGCCATGGAGTCAGTAGGATTTCCAAGGTGGGTGTAAGTATGTTTTGACTGGCATGAAGATGGTAAATTATTGTGGGTGGTATGCGAGCTTTGACCAAGGTTGATTAGAAACTGTCACCGTTAAAAGACATGAAAATATGGGTGGGAGCCCTTTTCCTAAAAAATTATTTGTACACTTGCCAAAAGAATATGAAGGTGATTTGGATGTACAAACACGGAGATGGGTGCCCCATGATAATCGTGACCTGGATGGAGGTGTGGTGCTTTTGCTAAGGGTGGGGGCCCCATTGGTTGGTCTCCGTGCTAGGAGAGTGAGGTGGATGAAGTGACATAGATGGTCTATATAATATGGGTGGATGATAGGCCAAATGTAGGACACAATGGTGCATCCGTCTTGATCTGTCGTAAATTACTAGGGAAGGCCCAGGAATGAGGTGTATGGGTGATAAATGCAGCAAAATGAGGTTTATCTTCAAGGCATGCAAGTGGAGTGATTCCTAGGCCTAAGTAGGTAATCATGGCTCTTGATAGTGAATAGGGGTCTATAAACATGAAGTGAGCCATGAGTGGGAGCGCTCTATCAATTGGGATGGATGTTTATCATATGTAAGGCGAGGTGGCGATAAACATGGTCGAGATGATGGACCCTATGGTGCACTTTGGAGAAATAATTTCGAGATATGCAAAACTTAAGAGGAAGCTTATCATGTTAAGTGGTGAATGATACCTACTATGTTATTTTCTTGTCAGGGTGTGGGTCGAACTGGATTGTTCATGATGTACCTGCAATATGCATGGGCAATACCCCAAGTGAAAGCATATTTTTAAACATATACATAATCTGTGATTGACTGAATGATATGAATCAAAGAACAAGAGAAGACATACCTGAAATGATTTTCTAAGTGTGCGGCGAGTCCAAAAAATGAGTTTTGGCAATCACTGGAACGAAGAGTTCCATGATGGAGATGGTGTGGAACTAATCCTTGTGTCTCTCCCAGTTTGAAAAATGGAGGTCTTGAGCTTCTGTAATGGGCTCCAAAAAATGGCAAAGAGGGCGATACATAGGGTTAAGGGGGCCAAATATAATCTCATTTGCACTGTCAAGCTTGAGAGGTCAGAGCGAGTTTTAGGAGCATTTCTTGTTGTTGCGGATAGCCAGAGTACCAGGGACACGTGCGGGGAGATATAGGTAGGAGCCTATACCTTACCCTTTATGCTTTTGGTAGCTGTAGAGTAGACAGATTGTATAAGGGTCCCTTGTACGGTATTTTAAGGGTGTGATTTTAGGGCCACGCGAGCGACTTATGTGGAGTCGCGCGGACACCGCGTGAACCTATGAGGTTAAACGACCCTCAGACGCACAACCCGTGTGTCTGAGTCGTGGTAAGCCGCGGCGATATCCTTTAGGGTCATCGTGACATGGTTGCTGGACCACACGCGTTTCGTGCATCTGTGTTCAACACAAACACATGGATTGTGCATCTGTGTTACATACAGACACACAGGATTCAACCCTTTGGTCGCCGCGATCTATGGCCTGACAGACATGCGCACGCTCGTATGTTCAAGAAACAGAGGCCCGTTGTTTGTGAGGTGCATATCCTTGATGGCAAGATAATTTGGAGAGAGCGTGACAGAGTGACCCTACATATGAAGTTCACAGGGGACCCAGTGGCTAGCCAGTGTTTGGCTTAGTGGGTTTTGCTGAAGTTTCTTCAGAACCCTATACTAAGATCACAAGATAGATTCCTACGTTTTTTGATTCTTTGTTGGGATGTGGGTCGACAGGTTATGGTGATCCATAGGGTTGATATGCTAATATCAACCCATATAGATGTATACTTCGTGACAGGTTTTCTGCCTTGTGGGGAGGCTTTTCCATATCCACTACCATCTATGCATGAGGATATCCATCGATGGGTAGAGGATGAGGCTCACTACAGGCCTAACCCTTATGAGGAGGGTTGTATCAGGGTTCCTTCCATTGTGGATCTCGCTAAGTGGGATGCTCTAGCGATGATCGTCAGGTTGGTGGGGTCAGCGTCCCCCCACAGAGTATAGGGGCTTCAGATAGCGGCCCTACAACAATTACAAGTGGGCCACTTCTTTGATTAGGTGTAGTTCTTATACAGGGGCATGATGTCCCAGTTAGCATAGGTGCAGCGTGGTGAGCTTTGGAGCTTTTGCTATGCGAGTAGTTTATGTAGCATCATGTATGAGAGGGTCATGATGCTCCAACCTATTCTAGCAATGCCAGAAAGGCTTGCCAAGGACCCTCATATGCGATGATGAGCACTTGTGATGCCACGATTTGTGGTGGTGCTGCGAGGCGTTATTCGAACGCCATCGTGGAGGGTTGGTTTAACTCCAACCCTTGGCTGATTTTGGAATTCCCCTACCATGGCGTGGACTTCTGGGGAGATCTAGACATGGGGCTTCCTCCAGGTGATGCCTAGGGACCAACAGGTATGAGAGTTTTGTTTTCCGCATTTATCTATTTTTTACATGTATAGGTATGTTTTTTATATGATGATGTTGATACCATGTTTGTTTATTTGCATATGTGGGGCCTCAGGGGCGACCACTGGCCTATTTGGTAGGCCATGATCTGAGACGCATGGGTGTCATAGGGGCGACACCCGTTCCCCAGAGACCGAGAGATATGAGGCCACTTGTTAGGCCTGAGTGACTGGCGCAGTGGCGTCAGTTAGAGATTGGTGGACCCTCTAGTGAGGGTAGCAGTAGTTAGGGACATAGAGCGGTGGCGTGAGCATGCCAAGGTAACAAATGCGTGGTTGGAAGCTGTAGAGGAAGAGCTACAGAGTTATCAAGACACTTGGGGCTGAGTGGAGGCCTTGACTAGAGGGTTTCCCATCGAGGGTTGGGCAGGGCTAGAGTAGGTCGTCGTGGAAATAATGATTTCGCTTGAGCGGGCGCATCAACCAGTTTTGTGCTGCATAGCTATGGTGGTGGCCATGACTGGTCCCATTTTGGAACCTGAAGTGGAAATTGGTCCACGAGAGCGCTAGGGAGATCTTTGGGTCTATATTTTGGATGATATTATGTATGCACCAGGGTAAGCACCCATTATGAGCATGCTCCCTTGTGTTTTTGTTGACTTATTTATCCTAGTCATGAGCCAGTGGATTATACAACTATTTTTGTACTCATATATATTTTTTCACATGTATATATGAGATGATGTTATTTGGTGGTTCTTATGATGTGTCTTATGCGTCTATACTTTTGATGTATTTATGCATTTGTTTGAAAGGGATATTATGGTCATGGTTTATTCATCTTGATGGTTATATATATATGTGATATATGATAGTCTAGGATTTGATTAACTATGCGATCAACTGTATGATTTTGATCCCTTGGTATATGTGTAAATTTGATATGATCAAAATGTCAAGCTAACATTTGTGCATGCAGATACTTCCGAAAAAGGAATGAATCATGAACCTGAAAGGTCTTATTCAACTGCGATACAACCAGTTGGGAATCAAGGAATACATGTAGGTTACAAACACCTAAGTGGTAGGCATCGGCCAAGAGACCTATGACGACGTCATATTCAACTTGATTGTTGGTGGCTGACCTGATACAATGTTCGTTAGATAGATGAGGTGTTCGGTCAGGAAAGTATATGGCCCAGGTTGCGGCAGCGAGGCTTTTTTACCATCGAGATGCGTCGTCAGCAAATCCATGATGATAGGTTGGCGAATGATCTATCTGTGACACATGGTGAGAGAGTGATTTTTTAGAGTGAATACATAATAAAAAATAAGTCATGGTGCATACATGTACATTATAAAATTTTATGAGTGAAATGTTTTGAGGTAGAGACCATTGACGACAGTTTTTGGGCAAGTCCCATCGGGCTTTGTCAATATATATGACCCCTTGAGGAGGCACTATTTGATAATGTATGGTCCCTTCCATAGGGTTTCAAACCTCCCGAGTTCGACTGCTTCTTGGGTAACATCATAGCCGAGGACTAACTCCCCCTCGGTAAATATCTGAGGGGTGATGTTTCGATCGAATGAGGCTTTAACCCTCTTCTTGTGTGCTTCGCTATTCTGGAGGGATTCTCGTCGACTTTCATCAACAAGCTTCAACTGTACCAACCTTTGTTCCAAAGGTTTGGTGTCAGTTTAAAAGATCGATGGCAAAGTAAGGTAGGGATCTCACACTCAATGTGAAGTACAACTTTGACCCCATATACTAGTTGGAAGGGTGTGAACCCTGTAGACGCCTTGACTGTTGTGCGGTATGCCCATAGGGTTGAGAACACCATATGGTGCCAATTGGTTTTGTGAGTGTTCACCATGCACTGCAACATTGGTTTGAGAACCTTGTTGACAACTTCTACCTAACTGTTGGATTGAGGGTAGTATGGTGAAGCAAACTTGTGAGAGAAACCAAGGTGTTGGGATAGCTCAAGAGAGGTTTCGTTCTCGAAATGTTTACCAGGGTTTGAAACCAACTCCTTGGGAACGCTGAACCATGTTATGACATGGTATGAGTTAGCATAGTTTAAAAGAAGAATCAGGACTTGTGTACATTATGTATTTGAGGCATAGGGCGAATTGACAAGCTTTGCAAATAAATGGTAAAGAGGGCAAGAAGAGTGGGAGTGTAAGGATACAATGGAAGCTTAAGTTTGGGGTTGACATGTCATGGATGTTGTTATTTAACTATTTGCACTCAACGAAAAAGAGAAGAAATTTACTTTGTTCATGGATAATCATGAAAAGAAATATGAGGATATAAAATCCAAATTGGGATTATCGTGCTCCTTTATCTTTAAAATGATAAGAGTCTCTCATCTTTCATTAAAATCTACATAGTGCTCTACAAACATATCTAACACTTATATAGGTACATTCTATTGCGTCTTCAAAAGTAAAAGAGGAAAAAATAATTGTGTAATATCCTTACCCAATAATTATAAATCTAATCTAAAAATAACTAACATAATGGTTCCAGTTGAAATGGCCACGCATTAAATTGAATGAGCTATAAAACTTTATATTGATTTGGAAACATGTAAACTACTTTTTTTAAATTTTCTAGCTTTAATTTATTTTATAAAATAGTCATGTTGTTAAATCACTATAATCAGCAGTATACATCATGATAATATAGAAATATATACATAATAAGAAGTTCAAATTAAATTTTAAAACTTTTGAAGCAGCCAAAATAATTTTTAGATAATATTTTCCATGTAACTTCTAGCTATCTTGTTAAGCCGTAACCATATTATAGTACAAAATTAACCATTTCTTAAGGTATGAGTTATCTTGGAACTTGAGTTGAAGCAACGATTTAGCTTACAAGAATTGTCACGTATGATCGTGATGCCTAGGAACACGCTCCATGTAAAAAAATGGACTTTAGGCATAAACAATTCCAAAATCAAGCAAACATGTGCTAGGAAGATAACTTGGTGATGATGTTACAAATGATAAAAAAATAAAAGTGCCATCCCCTTCAAACGATGCTTTTAGCATATTTAGGCCTTGAAATGAAATTATTATTATATTTACATTGTAGGTATATTTTTAGGGGTATCTTATGGATTTGTTATATTTTTAGGTAGTATCTTATGGATTTGTTTTGTTCACAGAAAACTATAATACAAAAATGCTATTTTTCATTATTTTAAACTATTTTGATACTCTTTTTATATGAAATGCTATATAATTAAACTATTTGATAATCTTTTTATATGAAATAGTTTTTTATATGAAAGGTTATGTAATTAAGAGTTTATTAATAAAATTTGTTTTAAATTTATATGGAGTTAGGAAGACAATAGAGATGAGTTACATAAAATGAGTAATAAAATAAGGGAAATAAGTTGGATATATCGATTTTTAAATTTAAGATTTAATTCATTTTCATGAGTTATTTTGTACATAGTTTAAATTAGTTTGAGATGTTTGTTCTACTTAACCTTTTGATTCATACAAAGACATGAGGACAATAGAAGCACATGAAGACAATAAAAAGTAGTAAGATTGTATGGGGAGTGCGGTGGTGGGGTGGATGAGGGAGATGCATGGATTTTCAAATTCAAGTTTCAATTTTTTATGCTATTTTAAATTGACTTCGAAAAATTATGAAATTTTTAATCATTTTGCAACAGTTAAATGTAGGAAATCTAAGAAATATAACTTACATCAATATTTTACTATCTTAAGAATTTACGCATAATTTAAATTAGTGTGAAAGGTCCAATTTATTCATCTTCTTAAAAGAAATATAAAGAAAACGATATTAGCATTATAAAAAGAAATTGCTTTTAGTGCGATTTTTTGGATCTTTCGGTATTAGAATCCGATGGAAAAATTTGAGGTGAAATCTTGGTTTGTGTTATTTAAATTGGTTTTTTGACTGTATATATGGATTCAACACCCTGAAAAACCACTAAAGCACTTCGATTGTGCAGGGCCTACCCATTAAACTTGCATTTCAATAAATTCCTACCGGATTTTAGAGAAATTAAACCAGAAAAACCCACTAGAAAAATTTCCAAAAAATCTTACTAAAAACAACTCATTATAAATAAGTGGATAAATCATATGTATAGATTTCCAAATCCAAATTTATAATTCTCTTTATCATTATAATTTAATTTTAAAAAATTACAAAACTTTTAATAATTTTATATTAATTTATATATTATAAAAATATAACTTCACTTACTAGTTGATAAATAGCACAATAATAGATATTTATTCATAATAAATAAATAATTATATACTCGGATATAATTCATTGAAGAAAACTAAATATTCCGTTATACTTAAGACAAGGTGGAAAAAGACAATACATTTAAGTAATTGATATGAATGTTATGTTATTTTAACAAAGATGAAACATTACCATGGTTTAGTGGTGAAGTCAATAGCGTATTTATTTAATAAGTATATATTTTAAAAATATGAAAGGGAAAAATAATTACATTATAATAAGGGTCGGATATTTTCTATGGAGTTGGAATTGAATATTTCAGTACTTTTAACAAGGGTGGGACATTGCCTTTGGAATTTGAATTGAATATACCATTATTTTAGCATGGGTGGCATATGGCTATTTCACTTATAAAGTTGCACCATTAATCGAGCAAGCCTCTTGGAATAAAAAACAGAAAAAGGAAGTGTGATACGATTTTAATATACCAAATCGAATAAAGCCGAGACTATGGGGTACTAGTCCAATCTGGAACCGTATTTCAAAACGATCTCAAGGGTTCTAGTTTTAATGACTTCATAGTATTTTAAGTATGTGTGATTTGTTTATAATGCGGGTTTTATTATTATTATAATTTTAAAATATTATATATACGTGGGGTTAATTAATAATATGTTGGAATAATTTTATGTAGTGTTTGGGATCAAATTTTCTAGTTACTATTATAATACCAAGAGTATATTTTATAGCTTACAAGTCAAATATTTCAATAATTTATGACTTAGCAAGAGTTGAGATGTCACATGGGTGGGGGCAAGTACTCTTCAAACCTTATCATGATGGGACAATTGTATCCCTTGGAATTGAATTTGAGTGAATGGGAAAACAAATCACGTTCCCATGTTAAATTACAAGTGGGGGCAATATGTTTTTTGTATGGGATTGCGTTAGACGTTACTAAAACATACATGTACCCATTGGAGGTAGTCTTGGCAATGACCATAAAGGAAATTGATTTTTTCATGGATTTAGGCAAAACACCTTTTGGTCCTAGAGAAAGACCTAAAACTACTTTTGATAAGCTAAGATCACATCTTCCTCATACATAAGGAAACATGTTAACCACCTAAGACCTAGAAGAATTTCGTAGGAGTGAACGTTTGCCCCATTTTGGACCACCAATATGTTATTTCAAGTGGTAGGGTTATCCTTGATTAATGATGACAAGTCAACACACATTTGTGATAACAACTAGTGATAGTTATCCTCATTGCTAGTTGACAACTAAGTTATGATAGGTTTTGTCACCTTCAAATTTGTTCTTTTGTTATACTTTTTTTTGTTAGCTAGTGTGTCCATGACTTGTGGGACTAGTTTGTGGTTGAGGAAACCACGACCTAGGGGCATTTAAGTTGTCAAAATTACCTGGGGACCACACTTGGTCTTGGTCACACTAACTGTTAAAATGGATATAATTTCTTTTTTGTCTCCTCTCAACTACCATGAGTTTTGAACCTTGACTGACTTACTGAATGAAACCCTCAAAACATAATCATGCTAACAAGATTTGACAATTTTTAAATTAATATAATAGATTTACAATTAAAAAAAAAAAAAACACTTGTATTATTCTGCTTAACTTATTGGAAAAGTTTAAATTATTTTCTCATGCTAAAGTGGCTTTAGACAACATCAATTTGTTAGGTCCCTATACTACTAGTGTAACCCCTTATTGTTATTAGTACAACCCCCTTATTATATTGATGTACCCATGTAGCCCCATATTGTTACTATTATGCCCCATAGAAGCCCACTATTGTTATTATTATGCCCTCACATTATTATTGTTATGTCGGCTCTGATTATATTAGGGCCCCTTAGACTCCTATATATAGAAAGGAGGTCTTTTCATTTGTATCATCTAAGAATTGTTCATTTGTGTAATGTAAAGGAGGTTGCCCCCTCGAAGAGGCTTATTTATAAGGTGTTGATCTATCTTTTCTATCTTTTTTTGAGCTGGTTTCATAACATTTGGTATCAGAGTTGTGGATTCTAGGGTTTCGCTACTCCAAACAAGTCATCGTGGCATTTTCGCTATAACTTTTTTCTGCAACATTTCAGATGCTAAAACAAAAACCCATTTGGGTTGAAATCATTCTAAACCTTGGATCCGAATTTCAGAGCTTTTCGCGCTATATTTGCGGAGATATGATCTGAGGAAGTTGGCCTTTTTGCAGACTCCCGAATTACATTCCAAACAGGTGACCTGGGGAAAATAGTCATAACTTTTGTTTTGAGCATCAGATTGAAATTTCGTAAGAAGTTACAGAAAGAGGACAGACTGTAGTTTCCTGTGTATATTTTTCAGATCCTAAGGTCAAAACAGTGACACGTGGCACTTCATACAAGTTTGCTCTTCTAAAAAGGTATATAATCAGGTCATCTTGGGAGATTGTGCATAACTCTTTCTTGGAGAATCTAAATTCGATCAGATTGGTGGCATTGGAAAGAGGACGCAGAGGGATACTACAGGTCGCAATTTCAGAACTTAAAGATCTGAAAGTATAGAGTTACATTCGTTTCAAGATTGAGCTCCTAAAATCAAGAAAAAGCGAGATGAGGAAGTTTGATGGCAAGGATCCGGTAAATTGGATACTACAGATGGAGAAATATTTTGATCTACATGGTGTACCACTATTACAAAAGGTATGTATTGCATCTTCATATTTAGAACAAGATCAATTTTTATGGTATAAAGGGCTTTGTTCTCATAAACAACTTGTTACGTGGTCAATTTTCACGGAGGAAATTATAGCACATTATGAGAATACAAAGAGAAACACCTTATTTAGAGCAACACCACAACAATTAGAAGAAAAAAGAGAAAAAGGGATTTTTTACAAAGTGGAAAGCAAAATTATGGCAACAAGGAATTATACCCCTCACAACTATAAAGATGGAAGTGTTGATTCTCCTAGCCTTCCACAACCTACAAGGGTTACACCATAACAATTGGAAGAAAAAAGAGAAAAGGGGCTTTGTTACAATTGTGACAGCAAATGCACTAAAGGTCATAAGTGTGCTGAGAAGAAATTATTTTACATAGAGTATGAAGAGGAGGAAGAAAAGGATCAAGAAACATCAAAAGAAGAGGATATACGCCAGGACCCAACCCCAGAGAAAGAAGAAATGAATCCGACCATATCTTGTAAAGCATTGGAAGAAATTACCACTCCTCAAACTCTCAAGATAGAAGGACATATCAAGAAGAAAAAGGTTCAAGCAGTGAAAGATCACATCGAGCATCAATAACAAGTTCTCCAACTTTTAAAGGATAACGCCACTTTGGTGCAAAATTGAATGAAACAATAGGTAGATCAACATCGTAGTGAAAAATGTTTTGATGTAGGTGATTGGGTATTTTTACTGCTACATCTCAAGAAAGCTATTTATTAGAAGGAAATGTTGGCAATACTACATGCACTTCAGAAATGACGACCTTACTGAATGGGAAGACACTTCAAGGTAAAAATGGATCATGATAGTCTTAAATACTTTTTAGAACAACTATTATCTTTAGAAGAACGGAAAAAATGGGTCACAACTATGTTGGGTTATGACTTTGACATCATCTATAGAAAAGGGAAGCAAAATTTTGTTTCAGATGCACTCTTAAGAAAGGATGAGGACGTGGAAGCATTGTTTTGTGCTATTTCTATTATCCAACCAGATTGGATAAACGAAGCAAGGGATGAATGGAAGAAGGACGAAGAAGTATGGCTACTCATTCAAAAGTTGGAGAAGATCCCAATTCAAACAATATTGCCACAACTTGAAGAGGAAGGAAAAATCATATTGGAGCTTGGAGCAATCACAACGAAAGCTATGAAATTGATCAATTTCAGAGTATCTCATCAAGTGGAAGAACTTACCTGCTGAAGATTCCACATGGGAGGAAAAGAATTTTATACAGAAGCATCAAGAACTACTCAAGCGTTGAGGACAACACTTTTTGAAGGAGAGGGGCATGTTAGGCCCCTATACTACTAGTGTAACCCCTTATTGTTATTAGTACAACCCCCTTATTATATTGATGTACCCATGTAGTCCCCATATTGTTACTATTGTGCCCCATAGAAGCCCACTATTGTTATTATTATGCACTCACATTATTATTGTTATGTCGGCTTTGATTATATTAGGGCCCCTTAGACTCCTATATATAGAAAGGAGGTCTTTTCATTTGTATCATCTAAGAATTGTTCATTTGTGTAATGTAAAGGAGGTTGCCTCCTCGAAGAGGCTGAATTATAAGGCGTTGATCTATCTTTTCTATCTTTTTGTGAGTTGGTTTCATAACACAATTATTGATCATCATGTTTTTAGTCTTTGTAGGTATTATTGGTTATCACCCAAGGTGATAATCTTTTTGTAGAATGGTCGAGTGAAAAGCCTTAGGTCCATACAGTTTCATTTTTTCTCAGCAATAAAAGCTCATATTTTATTTGGAAACAATGTTTATTCTCTTCCCATTGGTACGAGAGATTCTATTAGAACCATATCCCTTTTTCTTGCCAATGTTTCTTGGAAGAGAAAAAGAAAACAAATGAATTTGTAAAGCCTCTTGACATGTGGAGATATTGATTACAGTGTGGTATTTAGGGCCTTTATGGCTACGCCTAGTTTGTGAATAGTTTATTGTAATGGGAGAATAACCTTTATTGTAATGGGAGGATACACCTAACAATGGTGCTCTCCTCCTTATTTGGACAGTCCCGACCCTATATAATATAACAAAGATTGAATATTTTTCCACTGCTTATAGATGAGAGAGCCATTACGATACCATGCGTTCTTATTATTTTTTAATGTAGGCATGAAACTGGAAATATCTACTCTTGATAATATAGACATTTAGGCTCTTTAGGATAATTACTCATAGGGAAATTGGTTTTAATTCTCCCAAACATCAAAATTCAATACTGATTCATTTTGGTAATAATATTTATCTAGATTTCAATAGTGAAGCACCATGGAAGGCTTTCATAACTAGTTTCAAATTTTAAATGGAAGGTTTTCATAACTAGTTTCAAATTTTAAATTGAAGGTCATTGCATGGTAGCACTCTATTTTTAAAGTGAATATGAAAATAGAGGAGTAATGGGCTATGCCATTGAGAGATATTTTCCATTTGGTGGGATATGGAAAGTTGCTAACATACATCCTCGAAGTATTGTTCATCTAAGAATTTTATTACTATATATACACTCAAAATCAAGGGTCATACCAACATGAAAAGAGTGGATTGCTAGTCTAATAATACAATGTGAGAAGTGTCATGTAAGTCAATCATCAAGAATAAAAGACCATTTCATTCAAGTGATCCTTTTGCTTTGAAATTATGATGTCCTTTGGTATTATGTTAGTTGACATGATTCAAACATTCAATTATTAAATAAAAATATGAGCTAAATAAATCTCTTAACAACATAATTAATATTAATGTCTCAATTAATTTAAGACTATTTTTTCATGACTTGCAACATAGCAACATCTTAAGAATATAAAAATTAAGCATATAAAGCATAATTATCTCATCATAAGTATAACCATATTATTCATATACTATTTCTATTTCCAAAGTTCAAGCGACCTAGAATCTCTTCATTAAAGGGTTTGTTCTATTCTCCAATTAGGATAGCTCTAAGGTTTGAGTTTGATGGATTTAGGCTCATGAAAGTAGCACCTTAGCTTAAAAGTGTAATTCCATGTTCTTTAAAGATATACTAATCATAAAGAAATGATTCCTTAACCTGCAATGTTTTTGTCTTGTTTTTTTACATATACATGGTCAAAAACATTAGTGTAAAGTATTACATCATAATATTAACTTATATTGGGGTCTACACATGTCATAATTTATCCCATGACAAAGGTAAATGCCTCTTAACCATACTTGAACTCAGTCATAATGGTTGCATAATCATTCCATAAATATATCACCTCCCCTAATAAAAGTATGTAGAGCAAGAACATGAAAAGATTCAAGCACCTTTAAAATGATACAAATTCAATGGATACAATCCACTTTGAGATGGAAACCTCATTTTGAAATGAATCCAATACAAAGGACAAGATGAGATCATCCTAATACTCGGTTTCCTTGGTGTAGGAGATAAAGGGTACAATTATAATTGAAACAATATAATGAAATATTTTGGCCTACATAATCATATAACAATAGAATTATAACAAATGAATATCTAGGGTTTAATAAGGAGTTTTATGGATGCAACATTCCCCTCCCCTTCAAACAAATGTTGTCCTTGACACTTAACTAAATGCAATTCTTTTTCATGAATAACTCATCTTCCCATGTCGCCTCTTCCACTAGCAGGTTATTCCATTTGATGGGGTACTCCATAATTTCTTGATTTCATAGCTACTTAATCGTTGTTTCAAGGATTTCTTTTTGTTCTAGTATATTTTTCCTTCTTCATTAATCTCTAGTAAAATAGTTTGAACAAGTATCTTGTCTTCAATTACCTTATTTAAGCAAAAAACATGGATGACTATATGTACACGTGAAGATAGAGGAAAATCCAACTTCCAAGCCATTCTTCCAATCCTCTCCAACAACGTATAAGGGACATAACACCTTGGTGCTAATTTATTTTGCTTTTTTGCTTGAGGGACATCTGTTTATATAGTTGTAGCCTAAAAAATACTCAATCCCCCACTTCAAATCTCATTTCATTGTAATGTTAATATCTTTGTTGTTTCATCCTATTTTATGTTATAACCAAGTTGTCCTTCAATAGTTTGAGAACCTCTTAATGGTGCCTTATGTGGTCTTCCACTACTTAAACATTTGTAGTCCCTTTTGAGGATGATGTGACGTATGGAGGATGATATCCATAAAGTTCCATAAATGGGGACATTTTTAATGAATAGTGGGAGGATGTGTTGTACCATCATTACACCAAGGGAACCCACTTGACCCATTGTGTCAATTTTTGATACGCAAAGAAACAAATATATCCTTCTAAACATTTAACAACAATCTCATTTTTCCCATTGTATTGAGGATGATATGATGATATGTGAACCAATTGTGTACCCAAACAAGAAAATAATTCAATCCAAAAATTTCTAGTGAAAATTGAATATCTATCACTTATAATAATCTTCATGATTCCATGTAGATTTTGGACTATTTTTATGAATGCTCCTTCTTGAAAAGGATGAGAAAGAAAGCAAAAGTGGGCATACTTTTTCAATTGATATACTATAGCCATATTGACATTCTTTCCTTTATATTTTACTAAACATGTAATAAAATCCATTCCATTGAAACTTATGCCTTGAGTTGAGTTGGTATAACTAATGGTTGTAGGAGACCTAGGGTCTTGATTGTCTTTATGTTATTTTATTGGAATACAATACCTTCTGCCATAAATTTTTAAATAATTTTTTTAATACCTTACTAGAAAAAGTCCTTCTTGATCCTATGGTAATATTTCAAAAACCTAGAATGTCCTCCTATAAGAGAAGTGTGTAATTCCAAAAGGACTTTTTGTTTGAGATGGGAAATATTACATAAATATAGGTGATATTAATTCTATAGAATAGCATACTTTCACACAAATTTATCTGATGCACTTGGGTCCTTTTGTGGTTGTTGAATGATATTTCTTCCATTATTTCCTTACTTCTTCCACCCAATCAAATTATGGAATAGAAATAGCACATAGCAAACCCTTTGCTTATTTTTCTTCCCTCGAAAGTCCATTTGCCACCATATTGGATAATTTCAAATCATAGCCTAACATCTTTGCAACCCATTTTTGTTAATCATATGAAGATAATCGCTACTCCAAGAAGTACGTTAAACAATCATGATTTGTTTTCACTTTAAAGGTCTTCCTATTAGGCAAGGGCAGTGTTTTTTAAATGCATGTAATATGACCAACATTTCTTTCTCATAAATGGGTTTGAGAAAGTTATTTCCTTTCATTTGAATAATTTCACAAGGGGGCTTCCTTCTTGCAGTAAAAGTACATCGAGGCCATGGCCCAAGGCACCACACTCCACAAAAAAGTTTTTTATGAAGTTAGGATTTCATGGGATGGGAGTTGTACGCATAGCTTCATTAATATTTTCAAAGGAATTGGTTTCTTGTTGACTCCAATAAAAATGCTTCTATCTTTAATAATGTTATTAGAGGTGTTGTTATTTTACCATAATTCTTGATAAAATTGTGGTAATAGACTTTCAATCCTAAGAATCGTCTAAATTTCTTGAAGTTTTATAGGATTGGCTATTCCATCATAGCTTTTGTTTTTTAAGGGCCCAATTTGAAACCATCATGAGATAAAATATGACCCAAGTATTCCACTTCCTGAATCTTGTTGATCACTATTGTTGACACCTAATCATTGGGATTGGGTGAATATTTGTAAATAGTAAATAATGGAGAATAGGATTATGAAGAGACACTAGAAGGTAAAGCCCAAGAGTCTCTCCCTCCTTGTATATATCCATGAGAAACCTTAATGGATAAACATAATTTGTTTTGAGGAGTTACCTCTTGACCTGACATGGTATCAGAGCCAACTCCCAAAATTAGCTTTTGTGTTGTAACTCTTGTCCGTTTTCTGCCATATTATGTCCCTATATTCTCTGTCACTGTATGCTATATTGTCCCTATGGTCATTTTTAATCATTGTTTCATAATTGTCCTTTGTCCCTTCCATTCTTAGTTGAAGAATTTCTATAAACAAGTCTGCATCGACCGGCGGTGTTGTGGTGAATTGAAGTCATGCGGTGAGAACAGTCGAATGAAGGTGCATATTCATATTGCGGGTAGTAGTGGATTGGTCCCCCCATGCATATCGATATTTTTATTTACTTTTGGTGTAATATTTTTTCTGTATCGATTTGGTATCCCTAGCGCCCACTGCATACATACTGACTCCTCCATAATGATGCCACCATACCACCATCTCCTTGCACGCCTTCATTGTAATACATAGCATGGTCGTTGTCCTCGTTGGTGTCTCCACGCAAGAATATTACCATAGTTATATCACACAGTTACATTTCACATTTAAATACTCTCGGTTGAATGCCTCTGAATAATCGTTGAATATTGCTCTTCCTACCTCTCAGCTTGGTATCAGCTTGGTATCATGAGGAACATTTCCAGTCACTCGGTTTGCGATTCATCTTCCCAAAGGGAGCACCAACCAAAATTGTTACTCAATTGGTGCATAGATAGCTTAGGTTTCCAACTGTGGAACTCACTCTGGTCCACTGTGTACCACTCCCACCTCTCCAATTACACTACTCAACCCCGGTCATTACAGTAACACCCCTCAGTCCATACGTCCCATCGTTAATACATACATTGTCTACACAGGTTATTATTGTCCCCCAAAGGTTAATACCTCCATATATGTTGACTCCTCCATATAAAACCCCTCCCCCATATACACTTCTCCCCCCTCCCCTCCATTTACCCTCTCCCCCATATACTCCATCCCCATATAACATCTTCCCCAAATAATACTTCTCTCATAAATGTAAAGAATAATTGTACTTTTTTACACATATTACCACCAAAAGTGCATTTTTGCCAGTAGAAGTACATGTTTTTTACAATACACACATTTAAAATGCATTCATTGATCTCTATAATTGGAGTAGTTCTCTTTGGAAAAGAGAACTATCTAGAATGTTCACGTAAGATCAAACACACTCTCATTTTCAATGAGTTGTGGAAAGGAGTTTGTGTAGGAGAAGGAGATGATGAACCTGCAAAGCCTACCTCAGACAAGGAATTCACCATTTGGGAAAACAAGGACAACAAGGATTATGCCTTGATTGCAACATTTGTAAATGAAGAGGTGAGTTGTCATATTTTACCATTTTCAAATGCTTTTGAAGCCTTACATAAGTTGAAGGAACTCTATGACTCACACTCTGAACTTGAAGTTGTCCAATTAATGATTAAATTGTTCAGTCTTGAGTTAAAAAATGATGATCCTATTGCTTTAGCATTAGAATTAAGATCTATTATGCATGATATCAAAGCCACTGATGTTCAACTAAACATTCCTCTTATATATTTTGTGAGGGAACTTTATCCCACTTACTCAAATTATCTTGAGTCATTGCAAGCAAAGGGAAACCACAAAGAGATTACCTTTGACTCCCTTGTGAAGAAATTTGTTGAGAGAGAGAAAGCTTTTGGGAAGAAGACAACTCCCCAGTATTTTGAAGAAGTTGTGTGTCTTGCACATAGAGAGAAGAATCATGCTCAAGATTATTCTAGAGGAAGAGATGGTCAAAGAGGAAGATGAAGAAATTTCATAGGCAGGGGGGCAGATGCTCTCAAGAAGAAAAGTTTGATCTTCGTTGCAAACATTGCAATAGAGATGGATCACTTGATGCATCTAAATGAAAGTTTCCTTGGGAAAGAATTGGGAAAGAAAGAAATCAAGCCAAAGGTAAAACCAATGAAAAAGAGAAAGGTAAAGCACTTGAATCCTATCACTATGTTGTGGCACATTCTAATATTGGAGTAATTGAAGACTCGTTTAATGCTTCACTTGCTTCTTGGAAAAATGATTGGTTGCTTGATTTAGGAGCAACTTTCCACATGAATTTTAGATGAGATTTTTTTGAAGAATTTATTGACAATGTTGATGGAACAGTATACTTTGCAGACAAATCAAAACTCAAGCCATCAGGGGTTGGCACAATCAGGCTCAAATTGCCTGGTCTTCCAGACTTTCTTCTGAATGATGTTTAAAATCTTCCATAGCTGAGGAGAAACTTGTTGTCCTTGGTCCACATCCACTGGCAAGAACACTCCATTCATATGTTTGATGGAAATTTTGAGGTGAGAAAAGCATCATATCACTCACTTGTCATGACGGGGATAGAAGAAGAAATATTTTTGAAGTTGCGAGGTACCTATGGTCATGAAAAAAATTTCTCATACAGTTCTCATTATGATGAATGTACATTTCCATCAAGTCATTTAGGGAATGCTAGATTTGGACACTTGAACTATGACAGACTTCACTTGTTGATGAAAAATGGTGTTACTGGTTTCCCTACAATTCCTAGGAAACTTAAGCAATGTGATTCTTGTATTCTAGGAAAGCATAGTAAACATACTTTTCATGATTCACATTCAATAACATATAAAAAACTTGAACTCATTCATTTAGATTTATGTGGTCCAATGCCCGTTCCTTCTACAAATGGAAATAAATATATGATGACATTTATTGATGACCACACCATAAAGTGTTGGGTTTATTTATTGAAGAACAAATCTTATGATTTTAAAACATTCAAGAACTTTCATGCATGGATTGAAAATGATGCAAAATCTCATATTGTCTCTATTCACACTGATAATGGAAAAGAATACACTTCACATGAATTTGAAAACTATCTTCGCCAACATGGGATCAAACATCAAACAATTGTGCCTTATAATCCCCAATAGAATGGAGTAGCTAAAAGAATGAACATGCCAATCTTAAATATGGTAAGTTCCATGATGTTTTTCAAGAATTAAAATTGATGTTTTGGGCGGATGCAGTTCTATGTGTTTTGTATTTAAAGAATAGATGTCCATCTAATGCTATTAGAAATAAGACTCCTTATGAAATAGCACATAAAAAACCCTTTGCTTATTTTTCTTTCCTTGAAAGTCCATTTGCCACCATATTATGGTTTCTTTTGTTGTGGATAATTTCAAATCATAGCCTAACATCTTTGCAACCCATTTTTGTCAATCATATGAAGATAATCGCTACTCCAAGAAGTACTTTAAACAATCATGATTTGATTTCACTTTGAAGGTCTTCCCATTAGGCAAGGGCAGTGTTTTTTAAATGCATGTAATATGACCAACATTTCTTTCTCATAAATGGGTTTGAGAAAGTTATTTCCTTTCATTTGAATAATTTCACAAGGGGGCTTCCTTCTTGCAGTAAAAGTACATCGAGGCCATGGCCCAAGGCACCACACTCCACAACAAAGTTTTTTGTGAAGTTAGGATTTCATGGGATGGGAGTTGTACACATAGCCTCATGAATATTTTCAAAGGAATTGGTTTCTTGTTGATTCCAATAAAAATGCTTATATCTTTAATAATGTTATTAGAGGTGTTGTTATTTTACCATAATTCTTGATAAAATTGTGGTAATAGCCTTTCAATCCTAAGAATCGTCTAAATTTCTTGAAGTTTTATAGGATTGGCTATTCCATCATAGCTTTAGTTTTTTTAGGGCCCAATTTGACAACATCATGAGATAAAATATGACCCAAGTATTCCACTTCCTGAATCTTTTTGATCACTATTTTTGACACCTAATCATTGGGATTGGGTGAATATTTGTAAATAGTTAATAATGGAGAATAGGAATATGAAGAGACACTAGAAGGTGAAGCCCAAGAGTCTCTCCCTCCTTGTATATATCCATGAGAAACCTTAATGGATAAACATAATTTGTTTTGAGGAGTTACCTCTTGGCCTGACATGGTATCAGAGCCAACTCCCAAAATTAGCTTTTGTGTTGTAACTCTTGTTAGTTTTCTACCATATTATGTCCCTATATTCTCTATCACTCTATGCTATATTGTCCCTATGGTAATTTTTAATTATTGTTTCATAATTTTCCTTTGTCCCTTGCATTCTTAGCGGAATAATTTCTATAAACAAATCTGCATCAACCGGAGGTGTTGTGGTGAATTGAAGTCATGCGGTGAGAATAGTCGAATGGAGGTGCATATTCATATTGCGGGTAGTAGCGGATTGGTCCCCCCATGCATGTAGGTATTTTTATTTACTTCTGGTGTAATATTTTTTCTATATCGATTTGGTATCCCTGGTGCCCACTTCATACATACTGACTCCTCCATAATGATGCCACCATACCACCATATCCTTGCATGCCTTCACTGTAATACATAGCATGGTCATTGTCCTCGTTGGTGTCTCCACGCAAGAATATTACCATAGTTATATCACATAGTTACATTTCAAATTTAAATACTTTCGGTTGAATGCCTCTGAATAACCGTTGAATATTGCTCTCCATACCTCTCAGCTTGGTATCATGAGGAACAATTCCAGTCACCCAATTTGCGATTCATCTTCCCAAAGGGGGTACCGAACAAAATTTTTACTCGATTGGTGCATAATAGCTTAGGTTTCCAATTGTGGAACTCACTCTGGTCCACTGTGTACCACTCCCACCTCTCCAGTTACACTCCTCAACCCCGGTCATTACGGTAACACCCCTTAGTCCATACGTCCCACTGTTAATACATATATTGTCTACATGGGTTAATATTGTCCCCCAAAGGTTAATACCTCCATATATGTTGACTCCTCCATATAAAACCCCTCCCCCATATACACTCCCCACCCTCTCCCCCCACCCCATTTACCCCCTCCCCCATATACTCCCTCCCCATATAACATCTTCCCCAAATAATACTCCTGCCATAAATGTAAAGAAGAATTGTACTTTTTTACACATATTACCACCAAAAGTGCATTTTTGCTAGCATAAGTACATTTTCTTTTATAGTACACACATTTAAAATGCATTCATTGATCTCTATAGTTGGAGTAGTTCTCTTTGGCAAAGAGAACTATCTAGAATGTTTGCGTAAGATCAAACACACTCTCATTTTCAATGAGTTGTGGAAAGGAGTTTGTGTAGGAGAAGGAGATGATGAACCTGCAAAGCCTACCTCAGACAAGGAATTCACCATTTGGGAAAACAAGAACAACAAGGATTATGCCTTGATTGCAACATTTGTAAATGAAGAGGTGAGTCACCGTATTTCACCATTTTCAAATGCTTTTGAAGCCTTACATAAGTTGAAGGAAATCTACGACTCACACTCTGAACTTGAAGTTGTCCAATTGATGATTAAATTGTTCAACCTTGAGTTGACAAATGATGATCCTATTGCTTTAGCATTAGAAGTAAGATCTATTATGCATGATATCAAAGCCACTGATGTTCAACTAAACATTCCTCTTATATATTTTGTGAGGGAACTTTATCCCATTTATTCACATTATCTTGAGTCATTTCAAGCAAATGGAAACCTCAAAGAGATTACCTTTGATTCCCTTGTGAAGAAATTTGTTGAGAGAGAGAAAGCTTTTGGGAAGAAGACAACTCCCCAGTCTTTTGAAGAAGTTGTGTGTCTTGCACATAGAGAGAAGAATCATGCTCAAGATTATTCTAGAGGAAGAGGTGGTCGAAGAGGAAGAGGAAGAAATTTCATAGGCAGGGGAGTAGATGCTCTTAAGAAGAAAAGTTTGATCTTCGTTGTAGACATTGCAATAGAGATGGATCACATGATGCATCTACATGCAAGTTTCCTTGGGAAAGAATTGGGCAGGAAAGAAATCAAGCCAAAGGTAAAACCAATGAAAAAGAGAAAGGTAAAGCACCTGAATCCTCTCACTATGTTGTTGCACATTGTAATATTGGAGTAATTGAAGACTTGTTTAATGCTTCACTTGATTCTTGGAAAAATGATTGGTTGCTTGATTTAGGAGCAACTTTCCACATGACTTTTAGATGAGATTTTTTTTGAAGAATTTATTGACAATGTTGATGGAGCAGTATACTTTGCAGGCAAATCAAAACTCAAGCCATCAGGCTCAAATTTCCTGGTCTTCCAGACTTTCTTCTGCATGATGTTTAAAATCTTCCACAGTTGAGGAGCAACTTGTTGTCCTTGGTCCACATCCGTTGGCTAGAACACTCCATTAATATGTTTGATGGAAATTTTGAGGTGAGAAAAGCATTAGATCACTCACTTGTCATGATGGGGATAGAAGAAGAAATATTTTTGAAGCTGCAAGGTACCTATGGTCATGAAACAAATTTCTCACATAGTTCTCATTATGATGAAGGTACATTTCCATCAAGTCATTTATGGAATGCTAGATTTGGACACTTGAACTATGACAACCTTCGCTTGTTGAAGAAAAATGGTGTTACTGGTTTCCCTACAGTTCCTAGGAAACTTAAGCAATGTGATTCTTGTATTCTAGGAAAGCATAGTAAACATACTTTTCATGATTCACATTCCATAACATATAAAAAACTTGAACTCATTCATTCAGATTTATGTGGTCCAATGCCCGTTCCTTCTACAAATGGAAATAAATATATGATGACATTTATTGATGACCACACCAGAAAGTGCTGGGTTTATTTATTGAAGAACAAATCTTATGATTTTCAAACATTTAAGAACTTTCATGCATGGATTGAAAATGATGCAAAATCTCATATTGGATCTATTCACACTGATAATGGAAAAGAATACCCTTCACATGAATTTGAAAACTATCTTCGCCAACATGGGATCAAACATCAAACAATTGTGCCTTATAATCCCCAATAGAATGGAGTAGCTTAAGGAATGAACATGACAATCTTCAATATGGTACATTCCATGATGTTTTTCAAGAATGAAAATTGATGTTTTGGGTAGATGCAGTTCTATGTGTTGTGTATGTAAAGAATATATGTCCATCTAATGCTATTAGGAATAAGACTCCTTATGAAATGTGGTATGGACACATTCCTTCGGTAAAGCATCTCGGGGTCTTTGGTTCCGCATGTTATGCCTTGATACAAAAGGAACAAAGAAACAAACTTGGTGAAAGGAGTCGTAAGTGTATCTTATTGGGGTATCCAAATACCTCCAAAGCATATCTCCTCTATCATGAAGTTAATAAGAAGTTTGTTGTATCTAGAGATGTAATCTTTCTTGAATCTTCCAAAGATAACAATGTTTTTAAGCTGTAGCTTGATCGCTTGGATAGATTCGGACATGCAAAATCGTTCCAAGAAGTTGATAATTAGATTCCACACCTTGAAGGGCGGATTCCTATACTAGATCAATCTGTGGAATATTCTTCTGAAGCACTCTCTCTCCCACATGAAGTTCCAACCACTAATGATACTTTGAGTGATGTGATTGAAAGAATTAGGAGAGTCAATCTTGATTCGGTCCCAACTCAGTCAACTTAGCAGCTTGGGACATCTCAGAAAGGTCCTCCAAAATAGTTGACAAAGACACTTGAAAGTGTTCATCCTAATGATGTTGGAAAGATAGGAACAATAAATTCAACCAGACAAAATGGAGGTGATGAAAACGATTCTGATTCACTTGTTGATATGGATGTTTCTTATTATTGTGAACTGAATTAGTCTACATATTTTGAATCAAATTCCTTCAAAGAAGCCATTTCTCATGATGAATGGAAAGAAGTGATCCAAAGGGAGTATGATGCCTTGATAAAGAATGGAACTTGGAAGATGGGTTAACCTCCATTAGGAACCAAACAAATTACAAGTGGGTCTACAAGAACAAGTATAAAGTTGATGGCTCACTTGACAAGCACAAATCCAGGCTTGTGGAAAAAGGTTTTGCATAGAAGGAGGGGGTCGATTATGAGGAGAATTTTTCCACCATAACAAAATGGGCTTCCATCTAACACTCTTTGCCTTGACGAATTAGAATGGTTGGAAATTCCATCAAATGGATGTAAAAACTACTTTCTTGAATGGAGATCTGAAATAAAATGTTTTTATGTCCCATCCAGAAGGATTTGTTGTGAAGGGCCAAGAACAAAAAATATGTAAACTTGAGAAATCCTTGTATGGCCTTAAGCAAGCACCCTGAAGCTGGTATGAAAAGTTAATTGAGCATCTTCTGAAACTCAACTTCAAACATTATGATCTTGATGATGCAAATTTGTTTGTCAAGAAAGTTGGAAAAACAGTTGTATACCTTGTGGTATAGGTAGATGATACTTTGATGACAGTGAACAATGAGAGCTACATTGCATCCATAAAGAAGGAATTGAGGAAAGGTTTTGAAATGAATGACTTGGGCTATGTTCACTACTATCTAGGTACTGAAGTAACTCAACATCTAAAGTATATATTCCTCTCTCAAAAGAAGTACATTAGAGATCTGTTGAACAGGTTTGGCATGGATGAGTGCAATCCTTTGACTACTCCAATGGAACAGAACTTAAATCTCACATCCATTGAAAGAAAATAATTTGAGGATGCAACAAAGTATAGACATCTTGTAGGAAGTCTCTACTACCTGACTACTACCAAACCAGACATTTCGTTTGCCACTGAAATCCTCTCTAGGTTTATGCAAAAGCCTTGTGAGTTATATTGGTCTGCTACAAAAAGAGTTCTAAAGTACTTGAAGGGAACCCAAGACTTTGGAATCAAGTATACATTGGTGGGTGACTTCAACTTGACTGAGTTCTCTGATTCAGACTTTGATGGAGACAAAGAAACTTGGGTATCTACTTCAGGTTATGCTATGAGTCTTGAATCAGGAGTTGTCTCCTGGAGATCAAGCAAACAATTAGTTCCACCAGATTCCACAACAAAGGCAGAATATGTGGCAGCAGTTGAGGCAACAAGAGAAACTGTGTGGCTCAAGAAAATTCTGGAAGATTTGCAGGTGAAACAAGTACATTCAACTCCACTCATGATTGACAACACCTTTGCAATAAAGTTGGCCAAGAACCCAAAGTTCCATGATTGAATGAAGCACATCAATAAAAAATACCATATGATTTGATATCATGTTGAGGGCAAGACATTCCATCCACGCCATTGATCCACTAATGAGCAGATTACAGACATCTTCACCAAAGCACTTGGAAGAGAAAAGTTCAAAACGATGCTTGGAATCACCAACATCCCTTCAGATTAAAGGGGGGAATTTTAACACCTAATCATTGGGATTGGGTGAATATTCATAAATATTGTAAATAGTAAATAATGGAGAATAGGAATATGAAGAGACAATGGGAGGTGAAGCCCAAGAGTCTCTCCCTCCTTGTATATATCCATGAGAAACCTTAACGGAGAAATACAATTTGTTTTGAGGAGTTACCTCTTGGCATGA
The DNA here is from genome assembly GCA_031772625.1 of Pinus tabuliformis. Lineage (NCBI taxonomy): Eukaryota > Viridiplantae > Streptophyta > Pinopsida > Pinales > Pinaceae > Pinus > Pinus tabuliformis. Next base: position 831,622,567 of record CM062807.1, on the reverse strand, counting down.
CAACTATAACTATCTAAGGTCTTGGTGACAACGTATGTAGGGGAAAAACTCGGGCAGTCAAAGCCTTGGTTGTAAGAATGTCAAAGTGTATCTTCCCTCTTCATTTTTGGAGAGGTGGTTCTTCTCTTTATTGAAAGAATAAAATACACATATATATAGAAAATAATGTATAAATATGAGCAAATTATTCTTGATGGGGATGACATAGACAATGATATTCATAGTATATGATTCAAAAAAGACATATATAAAATTATAACAACAATTCTTTCCAACATAGTAGTAAACATAAGACACCATATTATTGAACCATGTGAAACCCAAAAATGGACCACATTTGCAAATAACTTAAAATGATAATTCATTTAAAATCATAGGGATTAAATGGAAAAAACATACTTGGAACTTCAACTTTAAATGAAAATAATGAAATCACATTAGTTATGTGCTCCTAGGAATTGTTTGTGGAACCTCAAGATATACAAATGTTTAACAAAGTTTAAATTTCAAAAAGTAAATTCATTTGTCCAAATGGATTGGGTGGGGTATCGTGGACCATGTAAATGAACATGACATGCAAGAAATAAAACAAAGACATAGTTAGAAATTAACACTAAACATTCAAAGACTTTGAAATGACAGGTTGGATGACAATTACTTGAGAAAAGTATGAAAGAGGACTCAATACAAGAGACTTCTTTACTTACAATGCTAGAAGAGGGTTCTCTCTCTTTTTGTTTCTCATTTGTACTAAATAAGGTATTAAAATCATTAGGGATTGGGTGATCTCCACTTTATTCTTAATTCAAATTTTGATTATCACCCACTCCCTTTTCTAGCTGTTAAGATCTATTTAAAAACAAATTCTATCCAACCAAAGGCATATGTGCTTAAAATACACCTTATGGGTCAAATACTTTATGGGCACATGATTTCCTTATTTTGAATGTGTCAAAACAATAAGAAATTACATATAAGTGAGAGTAGTTTTGACAATAAAAAATCCAATTATGATGGGGCTAAGAATGAATTGTCTCTTTCCTCTCTCTTTGAATAACTATGCACATAACTTGTACTAGCATCATACCTTTGTGATGAAGAACTTAGCTAAGACAATATCCAATAGGAGTATAGGATTCCCCCCCATATCTGAAAGGCTCGATATATGATCATTATCATGACATTTGAAAATACATTTCTCTAACAAAAAAATTGAGCCTCTTGAGAGAACCCATCAATACTAGGACTGGAGATCATGTTTTTGAATTTTGTGACATGAATTTTGAACTTTGTAAAAATAGAAATGAGCCTTGTGTTTTCATAACACTATGTACCAAAATTAAATAAGCTCTTCTTCAATAGCTACAATATTTGTACTAGGTAAATCTTTTGATATATTTAAATAAACCAAATCATGAATTAAATAAGAGGTCATGAATTACCTCCTTGAATTTTGAAAATTTTCCAATTGGTAGGAAATCTCACTTGAAATGAGGTGAACCGAGTCAAAGACAATTCTCTATTCGACTAAATATTGGAAAATGATAAGACATATTTTGGAATGTACATAATTTCCATTCAAAAATCCACGCAAACTCTCTATAAGGCATAGTGAATGAGCTTATCTAAACTTGCACATAGTTTGGCAAATCCATAGTCATCTCTTTCAAAAATTTCTTTATAAGATGGACTTCTCCTTTTTGTTCTTTTAAAAAAGCATTTTCCTTAGAATTCTTGAAAATTCTATGTGGAGTTGGCAGCCACAACCTTCTTCTGAGGAGATTTGGTGTAAGGTGCATAGTATTCCCACTAGCTTCTCAACGTTGACCACCCTCTAGTTTTTTGTTGAATTTTGCTACACACCAAGTAATGACATTTGTAAAATAAAATACTTTTGGCATGCAAACTACCTTATCTATCCCAATAAAACCAAACCTGCTTCAAATTTTTCTTCTCCTTTGGTAACTATGAGTACCATTTATATGCCACATACTAGTTAAACTCCAGTTTTCGTGTTTGAGCATACTGACAATGTTTGCATAATAAGCATCTTTCCATATAGTTGTCATATTTTGTTTTATTAATCTCGATATACTAAGTGGTAATTTATCTCCAATCCTCAATTACGATATATAATAACATTGAATGTTACAATACCCATCACTAACCTGCTCTAATGATCAATTAATATCAACTACTTTGTTAAATTAACACATGTATAATCCATCAATGAATATTGTGCCATATTAATATTGTAATCAATTGAATGGTTTGAGGGACATAGTGGTGGTGAACCTTTAATTTTCTTCGAGAATGGTGTCCAAGGCTAGTTAAGACTTGGAAAAAAACTAAGTTACCATATGCATGATGGCAAGGAGGATGTGGTAATATCGGATGAGGTGTCCCATATATTAACAACAAGAAATATACCAAGTATGGATATGGGGTAGGGTGAGGATAATTGAGTGGAGGAATCAAATGTTGAAACTTAAGTGGGGTTGAGAGATGCCCCACATATTGAAAACAAGAAATCTGCTAAGTACAAAGACGTGGCAAGGTGAGGAGAGAATGAGGTAAGATAGAATGAGGCATCCCACATCCTGACATCATCAAGAAATTGAATTATTATGGGGATGGGGCATTTTCTAAGATAAATGACCATGTAAAGGTTGGATTGTTTCCAAAGGAAAGATTAATCTTCCAAGTAGATGACAATGATGAATATTTGGAGGAAAAATATTTATATCCCTTCATTTAAAAAAAAAACCAAGACATTATAGGTCTAAAAATGCAACACTAATAAAGGAATATTGATTAAAATTTGGGTCCAACTATGGGATAGTAACCCCTTGCAACTTTTTGAGAATCCAAAATGAAATTAATGGATTTTTCTATTAGGAAATGGAGTCTATTAGGTTCCTATACCAATAGGAGTCATAATTTTGAATGAATAAGGTTAAGCCATGTAATATTGTACATACCTTTGCTTTCTGCAAATGTTTTCCATATTAAAAAATTAGAAAATGTAAAGAGGGTTGTCCTAAAATAATAATTGAAGGACAAAAAAGAATGAAAAGGTAAAAAAAAAATGAAAATATATGAACCCCAAAAGACAAAAAGAGACCATGAAAGTGTGCAAGTCAAAATGCCACTACTATTTACTTTTTATGCATAATAAATGATTGTATGCAGCTTGTCACTTATGCCACAATCCATGATAGTCAAAATGTTTAAACTTGGCTATTTCATACTTTGAATTTTATGTTTATAGGAAGTGAATAAATTTGACCAAACAATGTAATCTTGGCAGATCATTAGATAGGTAGAGTGAATAAAAGGAGCTCATCAGTTTAATCTAAGCCCTTAGATGATATAAGGTTAGAATTAGATCATTTATTTTGTAACTAAAATAAAATATTGATAAGGGATTTCTAGCCTAAATGCACCCAAATAAAGTGAAGAAAAAATGGTAGGATGAGTAAGTGGGTAAGTAGCAAAAAGCTCGCAGAAATATCATGTCATTTGATACAAAAAGAACTTATGTCATTGTTCCAAATGCATCATTTAAATATGCATAAGTGGTAAACAAAACTAAAGCAATGGTTCACAATTTGGTTTACTTAACATACCCTCATTCATTTTAACCCCTATGACACTCACTAACTTCCCTTTCATAATAAAAATATTAATACCTATAGTTTTTCAAGTCAAAAAGGCTTGGAGCATTTCTCTGACTTCTGGTGGGACTGGACCGATGGCTTGATGACTTTAGAAGGAAAGGTGTTAAATTCCATTATAATTCATTCATCCCCCCCCACAAAACCCCTTTTCCTAAGGTTAAGTTCTCTTTCCTAGGAAAACCCCTTTATAAACATGTTGTATGTACAAAACCCACCAAACAGATCTATCCTAAATACTAAGTATATGGAGAGCATATAACATTTCATATACCTAAGTACAATACCCCTTCCGCTCATTTCAGCACATATGAACTTTTTTAACTTTATTTATTTAAATTCCCAAAAAACCCACTACCCCGTATATATTTAACTCCCTTATACAAAATAACCCCACCCCTTAGTTTAGTTATAAACTATATTACTACCCCATATCCCACAAATATTTTAAATCTTGCCCTCAGTCCTTAATCTGATGTTAAAGAGTCCTCGATGAGATTAAGCTCCAAGTTATTCTCATACCGCCGATGATTAGACCCATGGCCCCCCCAAAAAACTTTATGGGTAAATTTCCGCACAGCTTCACCTCTTGATCACCATATGATCTCCGTCCCCCTCATCCAACGGCTCCCATCCATATCGAGCCGACCCGATGTCTACCTTTTACCCGCCCGATAAGGTGGTTTTTCTATCGGCCCTCGATGCTACATGGAAAACGTTGAATGGAATCAGGCAACCCCTCCTGAATACTGCCTGCACCACAAAAGCGGTGCGATGGCCCTCCAAAACCACTGCCCCCATTCAACCGAAAACCGTCCTTGTTCATCAATTTGTGAACCCGCCAAAATTAACCGTTTTTCCTATAAAAGCCTAATTACCCCTCTTTTCACTCTTTTCGCGCATTTGCCTTTGAGAACCGAGAAAGCCATTGCGACCCCTGCAAGCAGACCAAAGTTGGTGACTGGTACCTTTACCAGAACCATACAAAAATCAGGATATATGGTTGCATGCTTGCACCATATAAGTTGCAAAGATACCTTCCCATGAGGTTGTTTGCCCTAGAATATTATAGACAAATCATCAATGCAGATGAAATCAACTTCGTCAATGCCAAGAAGAAGGCTTATTTCAAGATAAAAGACCAACTAGGCCCCTTCATATGCAACTCTAGGGAGGTAGGCAAAGAAGCATACCTAATTTTGCAAAGATTGAAGTTCCAAAGAAGTTTTGTTTGGAGATATGATCCTTTGGAATTCATCACAAAGAAGATACAAAAGGTCAAGCTAGGACCTTTCATTCACCATCCCATACTTGAAATAGAAGCATATGAAAATCAAATAGAATGGGTGGAAGGTACCCTAGTAGACCAAGACAACACCAGAGTAGACATAGAGAATGCTCTAATTGATTTAGAAAAGCAGCTTGATGACAACTTTTTTCTGTAGGTACCAAAAGAACCAGAGACTATTATGAGCACCCCTCCAGTCATGCAGACTCCTCAAAATGAGGAGAAGATCCCAAAAAGAAACAGAGAGGGGGCTTCCACTTCAGGAATTGCCACCTCCAATTTGCAGTAGGAATCAAACAAGAGGCAAAGGCTAAAGCCAGCCTCTAAGTAGGAATATACTGAAGACTCAACAGAGGTCACAAATACAAGAGCAGAGAGAAGTAGGCCTACCACTCCATCTCGAGGCGTGCAAGAGCCTTCCACATCTCAGACTCAGATGTTGGAAAGGCAGCTTAGTGTTGAAGTTTCATCCTTTATAATTCCTGCTGACAAAGATCAAGATATCAAGGAGAGATACAAAGAAATCAAAGCCAGAAATGAGAGGCTTAAGGCCCAAACATATGCACAATACCTAAAGCTGACTCCTACCAATCAAACAAGGCTAATGTCAGCCTTTGACATTAAAGAGGGAAAGCTGTAGATGACCTTTGTTAAGCCTACAACCCAACAACCAAAGACAACATCAGAATTCAAAAGGGTAGATTTTGAAGTGTTGGTAAGGGATATTCATCCCATAGACCAGATTGAACTACACAAACAGGCTGGAGAGATGATATACTCCACCCTGACAGGTAAAGCCATAGCTGCCCATCAACTACAGAACTCTCTGAACAACATCTCAGTACAATTCCAGTTAGAGAAGGCCTTCTCATAGGCCAAGGATAGAAGGATCAAGTCCTTAGAGGACTTAGTGATTGAATTGGGACACAATCCCAAGGATATAAAACCTACAGAGCAACTTATTAAGAAGAAAAATGATGATATTGCTGCACTTAAGAGGCAATTGAAAATACCCCAGCTGCAACATCCTCAAACTCTAGAAGTCATAGAGAATCAAACCAGACATGAGGAGTTGATGGACTTGGTCTCGAAGCTGAATGTTTAACTAAAGGAGATAAAAAATGAGTTGGAAGCTTTAATTCAGCTGAAGCAAAGTGACATGGCCACAAATTCCAAGGATGTCATCCCAACAGTATCCACAACAGTTCCTTCTACATTGGCAGCATCACTGGCACCCACTACTCCACCTACCACAACATTGCCAGTAACAGCAGAATCTACAACAACAACAGGTGCACAAGGAGAAAAAGCAGCAGAACTAGTCAAAGCCATGGAAGAGATGTCTATCCAGGCTACTGAAATGAACAAGTTAAGAGAAAAGGTTGCAAGTTTGGAAACAGACTGCAAACTTGCCCAACTGAAGCAGAAAGAAGAAGCACAAAAAGCCCAGAGAATGGGTGAGAGGATCAAAGTCTTAGAGAAAGACTTAACACTGGAGAAACCACTTGGGAAAACCAAGGAAATGTTGTGGGCCAATATCATTGACTCTGTCAATGATATTTGGCCATCAATCCAAGTTATTTTTGAACAAACAGAGTTAGTGAAGGTAGCTACAGAAGCTATCTAGAAAGTAAAGGAGGAATTGGGAGATAAGCCTGAGGATGCAAATAGACTCATCCACTTCCTCAACAACAAGAACAGATACGAGCTCCATGAGCTAAATATAGAAGATAGAACTGCCACCATTTTGGAAATAAGGAAGGTCCTTTCCAAAAGGAACCTTATGCTCAACTTAGAAGAAAAATGCCACAATATGCAGGTAGCCATTGATAGGTTCATGGCTAAATTCCAGATTTTGAGGGAAAAGGGTCTGCCTAGTCCTATGGTTATAAATGAAAAACTCATAACACAGTTGGACTATGGTAATAGACTTAGGCAGTTGGTTAAGGAACAAGCCATCTATTCATCCATAAAAGCCCTACCAACAAGCAAAGTGTTATATGACACATTTGAAAACTTGTTTTTTCTGGAACATGAGGTCAAACATTTATTCCTCACCAAGCCCAATTTTTCCAAATATACTGAAGCTGATGAGATCTATAGGAGGATGATGAATGTGAAATTACCAGATGCAGAATGGTGGGAGACTATGACTGATTTATTGTGAATAATTTACAGCTAAAAGTTACCATACAGTAAAAATGAAGGCAACCAGGTAAAAACAACACATCAGGGTCAAAGAGTATCAGGGTTAAAGAGTATACACATTAGGTTCAAAGAGTATCAGGGTTAAATAATATTGGATGAAAGGTAAAAGTTAAAGAAAACTCCAGCGTGAAACACTACAACAACAAGCCATCATAAAGGGATACACTTCAACAATAAAGGCCAACGCAACCATAATAAAAGGGACAACATGAAACAATTCATTAGCTGTCTCTATCTTCTTGCAAGAAGATATTTATATTTCCTAGATTAAATCTCAAGTTGTTTTGAGATATTTTGTAATAATTTTTTTTTGTATAAATACTTCACAATTCGAAGTATGTAGGGTGGATTCCAAAACATTTCTATAGACTTCTTATTCTTAATTTTGAAATTCTATTGTATCAATGGCTAGATCAGCTAGTTGGATCAAGGAATAAAGATCAGATATTTCACTGGATTCTTGTGTAAAGCAAAGTTCAAATAAGTATTCTTTCACGTTCAATATTATTTTCTTTAGTTTTTTCCACAGTCTTACTTGTATCTCTAAAAATCTGAATGCTATAACATGGAATGATATCTCAGAAATTCCTTAGTTGCACTCTATTTTGACTGTTATGCATATTTAATGTTTTCTTCACTAATCTAAGTTAAGGAATTCTTGATTGCTCCTTAGTTTAGGTAGTTCCTTGTGATCTATAGCAAAGGATTCTTAATTGCCCTTTGTTCATGATTATCCTCTGTTCTTCATTTTAACCCCGGTCTGAGGATTCTTAAGTTCTCTCTCACCCTGGTTAGGACCATTTCACCCATTCGAACTAAATATTTGCGCTTTACTTTGCTAGCCCGCCTTGTGAACATTCCCTTTAATGAATTGATCCAATTATGCTATCCATTTGTTGACTCCATAGCCCAATGGCTTAAAGACCTTGCTCTATCCATTTGTTCCAAGAATTCCACCACCCAACCTTCAATTCAAAACCAAAACCCCAATGAACATTAAGAACTAGCCTAAAATCCCAGTAAAACAAAGTTGAATTTCATAGAGAGAGCCCTCTCTGAGTCATAGGTTGGCTAGAGCCTATACTTAAAAGATTGGTCTGTGGTTACCTCTGTTTCTTCCTTCTTCTGATAACTTCTAAGGAAAATTTTGAGTGCTAACATAGTCAAATATAAAAGAAATTGTAACATCACCAGTCCCCTAAAGTCCTTTTAAGGGAACTTGATGCTTAGACCTAACCTCCAAGATTATTTTATGGATATGGGATTAGAAAAATCATATTCCTTAAATGAACTAAGAACTCCTTTGTAACATCACCATCATATTTTTCTCATTGAGAGCTTTCTAACAATATAAATTTCATCTAAATTCAAGTTTTGGGCACAAAGTTATGCCCATTTGAAGATTTTCATACCTAAGCACCACATTGGCATCCATACCATTTCCATGTGGTAGACACATGGAATTCCTTTCCCCCATTTCTCCATGATACAATTCCATTTCAGTTACATGGGGTTAACACATGGCACTCCCTACCCACATGTTGGCACAACATATCACCACGTTCTCAAAGGTGCATATTAGCATGAGACTCATATTTAGATCTAAGATTTTCAAAAATATTCTCTCTAATTATTTTTTGGATCTCTAGAATTTTGGATTCATTTAGAATTTTTAGAACTTCAAGACCCATATGAATATTGGATTTTATGTTCTTCTGTTATGGTCAATGTGTTGACCTTTTAGATAATCTAGATTCAGGAATTTCAAAATTTTCCTTTTAATTAAAGTTTGTATTTCCATACTTCCCCTATCTGGGACATTTTTCCATCTACATCACCTCTACCATGGCTTCCATTTTTCCTCCACCTCATGCCACTAAACCCCTCCATTTCCACATTAGTAATCACCATATCAAACTAGGTCCATGTGATCAAACACCTACCTATATAGCCATCTAGGTTTTTCAAAAAACTTAGGTTTAGTTGGATCCATCTAGAACCATAAAAACCCAAAAGGGTTCACTTTACAAAACTACATATTTTCAAATTTATATATTCCACATCACCTTCAATGATAGGTGACATGTCTCCTTCCATGTCAACTATTTTTCACTACCACACCACATCATCACATCACAACAACATACAATGTTAGCAATATGTCATCATTTCATGTCACCTAAAACCTTCCCATTATGCCATGTCATCATGACACATCATCCTTGCATGCCAACACTTGCCTACATGTACAGTATGGTGGTGCTCACATGGGATCCATGTAACCGCATGTGCTATGTTACCCTATCTTCCAGAATTTGGATTTTGAATAAATTATATTATAAGGAATTAAGGAATTTTTTCATGTCTAGATCAAAGTAGACTTTAGATCCCCATTCCATCACATGATAGATCCCACTAGAAATTCCTTTGGATCTTAACTGTTATGAACCAGCTCACAAAGAGATAGAAAAGATAGATCAACAACTTCAAAATTAGCCTCTTCGAGGGGGAAACCTCCTTTACATTACACAAATTAATAATTATTGGATGATACAAATGACTAAACCTCCTTTCTATATAGGAGTCTAAGGGGTCACAATATAATCAAAGCTGACATAAAAATAATAATATAAGGGCACAACGATAAAAATAGTGGGCTTCTATGAGGCACACTAATAAAAATATGGGTACAATAGGGGCACAATAATAACAATAAGGGCTACAATGACAATAGTAATGGGGGAATCACTAGTATTATAGGGACCTAACATGCCCCTCTCCTTAAAAAAAGTGTTTTCCTCAACGCTTGAGTAGTTCTAGATGCTTCTGTATAAAATTCTCATCCTCCCATGAGGAATCTTCAGCCAGTAAGTTCTTCCACTTGATGAGATAATCTGAAATTGATCGATTTCGCAGCTGTCAAGTTCTTATTTCTATGACTGCTTTAGGTTCCAATATGATTTTTACTTCCTCGTCAAGTTCTAGCAATATTCTTTGAAATGGGAGCTTGTCACCTATAACTTTCTTTAAACATGAAACATGTAAAACTGGGTGCACTTGGGAAGCTGCAGGAAGCTCCAATTTGTATGCCATAGTGCCAATCTTTTGCAACACCTTGTGTGGACCATAATACTTTGGTGATAATTTATTATCCTTCTTAGATTGCTTGAGGGACATTTGTTTATATGGTTGTAGCTGTAGGAATACCCAGTCACCTACATCAAAACTTCTTTCGCTGCGATATTGATCTGCTTGTTGTTTCATTCTATTCTGCGCCAAAGTGAGGTTATCATTTAAGAGTTGGAGAACTTGTTGTTGGTTCTCGATGTGATCTTCCACTGCTTGAACCTTATAATTTTATCTTAAATATGATGTGATGGATGGTGGACGATATCCATAAAGTTCCATAAATGGGGTCATTTTTGTTGCAATATGTAAGGAAGTGTTATACCACCATTCAGCTAGAGGCAACCATTTGACCCATTGTGTTTGTTTATCAAAGACAAAGCAACGAATATATCCTTCCAAACATTTTTTTACTATCTCAGTTTTCCCATTAGATTGAGGATGATAAGATGAGATATGAGCTAACTGAGTACCGAGACAAGAAAATAATTTTGTCCAAAAATTTCCAGTGAAAATGGGATCTCTATCGCTCACAATAATCTTTGGGTTTCCATGTAGCTTTTGAATTGTTTCCATAAATGCAGTAGAAACTGTAATGGCTTTAAATGGATGAGATAATGCACAAAAGTGTGCATACTTGGTAAGTCTATCAACTACCACCATGATGACACTCTTTCCTTCAGACTTGGGTAAATCTGTGATAAAATCCATTGAGACCTCCTCCTAACGTTGGCTTGGAATGGATAAAGGTTGTAATAGACCTGGGGTCTTAATTGTTTCAACTTTATTTTATTAGAAAACCAAACATTCCGCCACAAAATTTTGAATATCCAACTTAAGGCCATCCCAAAAAAATTCCTTCTTAACCCTATGCCCTCCTAAGGGAGAAGTGTGTAATTCTATAAGAATATTTTGTTTGAGTTGGGAATTCTTACATAGGTATAAGCGATCTTTGTACCATAACGAATAATTTTTCCAGCTAAATGTATCAGATGTACTGGGATCTTGCTGTATCTTTTGAATAAGTTCCCACACTTCTTCGTCATTCTTCCATTCATCCCTTGCTTCGTTTATCCAATCTGGTTGGATAATAGAAATGGCACAAAGCAATTCTTCCACATCCTCATCCTTTCATGAGAGTGCATCTGCCACAACATTTTGCTTCCCTTTTTTGTAGATGATTTCAAAGTCATAACACAACATATTTGTGACCCTTTTTTTATGTTCTTCTGAAGATAATCTTTGTTCTAAAAAGTATTTAAGACTATCATGATCTTCTTTTACCTTGAAGTGTCCTCCCATTAGGTAGAGTCGCCATTTCTTAAGTGCATGTAGTATTGCCAATATTTCCTTCTCATAAATAGCTTTGTGTAAATACTTTCCTTTGATTGGACGACTTTCGAAAGCAATGGGTCTTTCTTCTTGCATTAAAACAACACCAATCCCATTTACTGAGGCATCACATTCCACAATAAAGGTTTTTGTGAAGTCTGACATAGCTAAGACCGGTGCTTGGCACATTGCCTCTTTAAGATGTTCAAAGGCCTTTGTTGCTTATGGAGTCCATGAAAATGCATCTTTCTTCAATAATTTTGTTAGAGGTGTTGCTATTCTCCCATAATTCTTAACAAACTTGATATAATACCCTGTCAACCCGAGAAATCCTTGTAGATGCTTTATGGATGTGGGGATTTTCCATTCCTTAATGGCTTTAATTTTTCTAGGGTCTACCTTAACACCTTCATGAGATACAATATGACCCAGAAATTCCACCTCTTTTACTGCAAAGAAACATTTGGAGCTTTTTTCATATAACTGTTTTTCCTCCAATATTTTGAGCACCTTGTCAACATGTTGAACATGATCCTTCCAAGACTGGTTGTAGATTTGTATATCATCAAAAAGTACTAACACAAATTTTCTAAGGAAGGGTTTGAAAATAGAATTCATCAAACCTTGAAATGTAGAAGGTGCATTGGTAAGGCCAAAAGGCATGAACAAAAATTCATAATGACTCTCATGAGCTCTAAATGTTGTTTTTGGAATGTCTTCAGTCTTCATTCTGATTTGATGATATCTTGAATGAAGATCCAACTTGGTGAAGTAAATTGATCCATGCAATTCATCCAACAATTCATAAATGACAGGAATGGGAAATTTATCTTTAATAGTGAGCTTGTTGATCTCCCTATAATCTGGACACATGCGCCATGATCCATCCTTCTTGTGCACCAATACTACTGGAGCAGAGAAAGAACTTTGACTAGATTGAATTATACCAGCCTTTAGCATTTTTGCAACCATACGTTCAATTTCATTATTTTGGGCATAGGGATATCTGTGGAGGAACACTTCCTAGAATCAAATGAATAGCATGATCACGATCACGAATAGGTGGGTCGAGGCATTTGGGAGTCTCAAATACCTTGGAATGATTGTCCAAGACTGTTTGGAGATCTGGAGAAAGATATAATTTCGATGTGGGAACCTCTATTGAACATAGTTGTGAAATTATGTCGTGTTGCTATTTCTTTAGAAGCTTTGTCATTCCATTAGAGTTGATTATCTTTCCCATTTTCCCTGTGGCACCCCTTAATTCAACTTCCTTTCCTTCTGAACAAAATTTCATGAAAATTTCTTGAAAATTAAAAGCTAGTGTACCCAAGGATTGTAGCCATTGGAATCCTAGTACAACATCAGCACCACCCATTGGAATGTAAAGATTTGGGCTATTCAATACATATTATCCCATGGATAGCTTGATATTATGGCACTTTCCAGAGCAATTTGTGGTTCATCCACTTGCAACCATCACTTGACACTCTGGTGCTGGATATATGAAGAAATTCAATTCCTTGTCTATCTTACAATGAATAAAATTATGGGTATTTCCCGAATCAATCAACACTATTACATTTTTCTTCTTGATATGTGCTTCTATCTTAATAGTTTGAGGAGTGGTAATTCCAACCAATGCGTTACAAGATATGTTTAGATTCATTTCTTCTTTCTCTAGGGTTTGTTCCTGGTGTATATCCTCTTCCTTTGACGTTTCTTGTTCCTTTTCTTCCTCCTCTTCACAATCATGTAAAATAATTTCTTCTCATCACACTTATGACCTTTAGTGTATTTTCTATCACAACTGCAACAAAGCACTTTTTCTCTTTTTTCTTCCAATTGTTGTGGTGTCAACCTTGTAGTTTGTGGAAGGCTAGGGGAAACAACACTTCCATGTTTATAGTTGTGAGTGGTAGGCTTCCTTGTTGCCATAATTTTTCTTTCCATTTTTCTTGCCAACTTGAATGCCTTCTCCAATGAATCAAGATCAAAAAGGCAAACCTCATGTCGGATGTTATCATTTAAAGTCCTTATGAACACATCAATCCTATGCTCCTCTGGAATATCTTTTACCCTTATATTCAATTTTTTGAGTCCTCAATGTGCTCCATCATTGAACACTTTTGTTTGAGATTTATTAATTGGCTAAAAAAGGTGTTGCTTTTTGTATCCTCATAATGTGTTATCATTTCTTCCGTAAAAATTTCCCAAGTGAAAAATTGTTTATGAGAGCAAAGCCATTGATACCATACAAATTGATTTGGTTCCAAATATAAAGTTGTAATGTGTACCTTTTGTGTGTTTTTCACATTGTGGAGATTGAAATATTGCTCCATTTGTAGTATCCATGTTACATGATCCTTTCCATCAAACTTCCTCATATCGATCCTTAGAACACGGTGAGCCTTCAATCCAATGTTAGAGTCTATGAAATCATGATTAACATTGATTTTTTTCTCATCATGAGTTTCCTTTACTACCCTTTCACCATTAGTAAACATTTCTTGTAGCAACTTTGTCAAATCTATCTTCAAATCTTCCATTTTTCCTTCCATCTTAGCTTCCACATCATTCATCTTAGCTTCCATGCCTTTCTTTAAACCATCCATCTTATATTCCATGCCTTTCTTTAAACCATCCATCTTAGCTTCTATTACTTTTTGTGAGAGTGAATTTTGTTGCACTTGGTCTCGTAATTTTGATATATCATGTTGCATTTCTTCATCCTCTTCATGAGTCATGCTAGAGCTTTCAGGTTGCTTACTAGGTGTTTCCATTTTCTTTATTCGGGTCATCAATCAATGATAATTATGCTTCACTATTCCCTTTGAATTCCTTCAAACTAATTTTTCAAACAAAACTTATGCAAAATTTAAAAAAAAACTACACACCTTTTTTCACTTTGTAGGAGCTCGATATTGAATCTGATGTATCTCTGAAATTTCAGATCTCCCAGGTCTAAAATTGCGAGCTGTGGTATTCCTCTAATTCCTATTTCCAATGCCACCAGTTTGATCGAAATTGGATTCTCCAAGAAAGAGTTATCCCCCATCTCCCAAGATGACATGATTATACACTTTTTCAGTATAGTGAACTTGTAAGAAGTGCCACATATCACTGTTTCAACCTTCGAACCTGAAAATGATGCACAAAAAACTAATGTCCATCCTATTTCTATAACTTCTTAAAAAATTTCAATCTAATACTCAAAGAGAAAGTTATGAAATTTTTCCCCAGGTCACCTGTTTGGGATGTAATTTGGGATCCTGACAAATCCCTAACTTCCTTAGATCATATATCCAAAAATATAGTGATACAAGATCAGAAATTCAGACATGAGGATCATCACAATTTTGGCTCAAATGGGTTTTGTTTTTAGCTTCTGAAATGTTGCAGAAAAACGTTATAGATAAAATTCCACGATGACCGGTTTGGAGCAGCGAAAACCTAGAATCCAAAGCTCTGATACCAAATGTTATGAACCAAATCACTAAGGGATAGAAAAGATAGATCAATGACTTCAAAATCAGCCTCTTTGAGGGGGAAACCTCCTTTACATTACACAAATGAATAATTATTGGATGATACAAATGACTAAACCTCCTTTCTATATATAAGAGTCTAAGGGGTCACAATATAATCAAAGCCAACATAACAATAGTAATATAAGGGAACAACAATAACATTAGTGGGCTTTTATGGGGCACACTAATAACAATATAGGTACAATAGGGGCACAATAATAACAATAAGGGCTAAAATGACAATAGTAATGGTGGAATCACTAGTATTATAGGGACCTAACATTAACAAAATATATATCTCTACAAAATTTAAATCCCTAGTCTTGTTACTTAACATATCCCACTAGCACCATCTATGGCTCTTAATAGATCCCAGATCTTGATAGACTCCATATTACCAATCTTGTTATTTAAAAAATCCTATTAGCATTTCCTATGGCTCTTAACATAATCAATATCTTGATAAAATTTGTATCCCTAGTCCTATCATTTGATAGATCCCACGAGTGCCATCTACAACTCTTGAAAACCCATGTATATCACTCCTCTCTTATTTTTTTAATGAACCATTGAGCGATCAAGTTGTAGGGAATATTAAGAAAGGCCTATAATTTCCCAATTAAGTATGGTTTATATACCTCAACTAATAGAAATGAAAAGACTTCATTAACTAATGAATCATTAATTGGGCACTGTTCCACCATGCCCTTCACTCAAGCTTGACTAGCAACAAATAATCGTTGGTTTGTAGTGTTTGAACAACATCCCACTAGGAGGAATAAGGAAGTCTCCTTATATACTTAAGGTTAGTATGGTGAATGGACCCTACACTTAAGCCCCCTTTTTATTAAGCTCTTGGCCATGGCTCTTGATGAGCCATGTGAATAGGCATTGGGGCTATGGACCCCCAATCCCCAAATTTCTAAACTAGTCCCTAAATTTTCCTAAGGAAGAAACATGCTTTCAAAGAGAATTCCTCAGCCTGTTCAAGAACTAAAAAAGGATTTGAAATGGAAATTACCTACCCAACAAAAAAATAAAAATATAGAAATATTCACCATATTTTACAGGCATCCAAGGAACTTCCCTTAACTAGGACCTTCATAGAAGAGGACTAAAGATGGCCAGAGTCCAACTATCTAACTTCACCCCAATAGAAATGAGATTATTGCACTTCTTATGGGTTGTAAAAATTCAAGGCATTGACTCTAAAACTTACAAATAGGAAATCTAATGTATAACTTATCACATAAGGAAATCAAGATCCCCATAACTTCTCAACAATAGAATCATTTGGCTTCATAAAGGCACATCACATGTGCATAATAGTTATATATACTATCATATAACTTGTCTCAAGAAGAAGACTATCCACATTTCCCAAGATTTCAATACAAGGGAAAGACCTCGCTGAATTCTTTCTTCAATTCAAGAATGTAGCATAGTTATCAAATCCCACTACTAGCCTATCAATAGCTATATACAGTAATAGATTTATAAGAGGAGTAATAGGCTCATATTGACTTGTGTATTATACTTCAAAAAACCATGCATCCCATATTTAATACAAGGAACGTACTTTTAAGATTATTTCTTCTTGAACGATTTCAATAAATGAATTTACAACTATTAACAAACACCATTCAATGTGACTTTTAGCTTATCATTAAAAACACACCTTGTAACCCAACATGGAAATAATCATGAAACATTGAATAGTAGTATTATTTCATCAAGAAAGGAATAGAACACTTATCTAAATGACTTAAGCTTGTTGGAAACTAAAGAGAGGAGAGTCACTCTACACCTAACTATAGGCTCAGCTACACTACATATTTTCTTGCAACTGGCCACTCCCAAGCTAGATTTAATTCCTTTCAAGAAATTTTCATTCAAAATTCAATAGATTTAATCTAGGGTATACAACATGAAGGCTACTCTTCTTCACATATAGGAAATCATCATCATACCTCTCAACTACTAAGCCAGGGCCTATTAACACTCACAATATGGCCAACTTGCGCCTACAAAATACAAATGGAAACATTCACTAATATAGTAATCTCTCGGTACTTCCCTTTTCTCAGTTCCTTACATGCTTAACCAGAGAGACTATTTAAAAAAATTTCCTATCTATCTAACTCCTACTAAAGGTTTTCTCGCCATCTTCCTTATCCAATTTTGTAATAGCACTGGTCAAAAATCCATGTAATAAAGTTAATAAAGGAAAAATAATAACCAAGGTTAGGTGACATGTATTCCAAGTTGAACGTTGGGAAAAAACTGATCTGAATTGGACCATTATATTGTTTTCCATCCATCTCGATGCATTAGGAGTGGAAAAAGTGGAGGAATCAGCTCACGGGACCGTTTTTACCGACGGGACTCAGTTTGGCGAAGTAGGGTCTGAAACCTTCCAGGAGAATTTTGAGGCATCAAACAAAATTTTTTGGGGGGAAAAATTGTCACTTAAGCGCAACACCTCTTTATGCTATTCTATACACAGAGATCTTTCCAACGATGCAATAATCACGTCAATCAGAGTTCGTATGCAAAAGTTATGCCACTCAGAAGTTGACCTTCTTGTTTTCACACCTATAGTTAGAGAGGATGCCGCACCAGCCCCCATTATTCATGGAAAAGGGGTTGTCCACGTGTTTTTAATGTAAAAGACTCTAGAATTTTTTTTTTTTGTAACTCTAGCTAAGAGTTGATGTAGTCAAACTTAACCACTAGTAGGTTATCGGGTTGTGTTCTAACCAGGCCACTAGGAGGAAGATGCATTCCATTCTTTTGAGAGCATTTTGTTCCATAGTTGAGTAAAGATAGACAGGATAGATAGGAGATAGAGCACACAAATATGATTTGTGCACTGCAGTAGCCCATGGTCCATAGACATTACTTCTTTGTATCTGGAACCATATTTCCAGACAGAGAAAGGGAGTGAAGCAACCTCACATTCCACCTAAGTTTTCTCCCAAAAGGGTTTCGGAGAGAGCACATCTTGAGTATTATGTGTGTGTGAGATTATTTTTTCATTCTCTACTTTTATGCTTGATTTAATTTTACATGCATGCACTATTTACAATTAATTTTACAAATATGGAAATTAAATAAAACTGTAATAGTGTAGAATCTCATATTTTTAATATAATATTATCAAATCTGTTGTGACGAACTATCCAGTGGAATATCCACGACAGTTTACAGATAAAAAACATAGTGATGGGTATCACTTGTGATTAATTAATGGCTATGGAAATTGGCAAAGGAAATGGCAAAGTATTTGGAAAGACATGAAGCATTTATTGGCATTTTATTTATGAAAATAATGGAAAATAGGAGAAAAGGAAGGTGAAAGGTCACAGGTTGCATGTGAGGAGGAAATTGAAGGAAAATAATGGAAAATCAAGAAAATATAGGCCTCATAAATAAAAATTCTTCTGAGGATCAGTACACACTTTTGTCAATTTTAGCTTGTTGCTCTATATTCTATTCTCTCTCCCTCATACTCTTGGACACATAGTTTTATTGGAGCACTCTTGGAGGAGTATGGCATACTTGGGATTTGGAGAAATATGGCAAAGGAAAAGAAGGAAAGTGAAAGGGGACAATGGTATCAACAACTACAATTGGATTTCTTTACAGGTACCTAATTGCATTTATGATTTCCTTGCTATTTTTGGCATGCAGCGCACATGCATGTAGTTTGTTGGCTATGATTTATCATTGACATGGAGGATTGCATGTATTGACAGTGGCTTTGCCTAGCCTTTCCATTTCATAGATAGCCATGGTGTTGTGGGTTTTACCTTTTGTTTTCTGGTTGGTTCTCATGTTCCTTATGGTTGTGGATTGAGTGACTAGCTGAAAACTATGGAAGAACCTGTTATTGTTTTGAAACCAACGTTTCAGACTAACTAGGTGAGTCCATCATCAGGGCTATCAACTGCAAGTTAGTTGAGGGTTGAGGTGGTTTAGCCTGTAGAAGCCCTAGTTTTGTTTTTTTTGTTATTCATGAGATCCCACATTCATGCTTGGAATATGACACGAGGGTGATTGGGTGAAAGAGAGATTTTGTTCAGCCCAATCGATGGTCGGGTGGTACATGGAAGTCTTTGACTTGGTTGGATTTTCATATGTTAATAAGAGATCCTTTTCCTTTGGTATTTCATGAGTAAATGTGCTTGTCATTATGTGGCTTTAATGGTTGTTTCATCATTGATATATCTCTAGTTATTTGTTGGTTATAAGCATGTTTTATGATAATCTTGATGTATGGATATCATCATGTTTTGGTTAGTATATGAAATATTAATGAATAAATGACCTAATATATAACAATGTGGTTATTGGGAGGAGACATCAGTCCTCCTTGACGATTCTCAGATAAGTATGAGATCCCTATGTTTAGATCTATTGTTATGAAATGTAGATTTCACGTTTATGATATGTTTGACGAAATGCCTGTCATGGCTGCTAGGGGTGAGGTCAACTCCTCGTTCAAGTGTTTTCATTATTAGGCTTATTTAATTGTTATTTATCAATTCTGTAAGTTTCATGAAGTTTTTGGCAGAGGCCCGAGTCCTAGCCCTAAAAAAGTGGCTTAGAATTCAGGGTCACTAGCATAAAACTGCCTAAAAAATGCCACAGTCACATGGATGCCTTGATGTGGGAGTCACTAGAGGGTCCCCATCACATGGAAATATTGTCATGGGAGCGACTGGGGGTCTAGTTCATAAAAACATCAAGTTGTATTAGGGGTTGGGCACCTGGAAGGATTGGTTGTCTCTTAAAGGTTCTGTAGCTCTTGAGGAAGGTCAGATTGGTCTTGTCCTGTCAATTACACTTCTCTAATTGTAAATGGGGAACTGAATCATATCATAGTGACTCTTCATCACATGTTTACCTTGGTTGGTCAGTTAGATTGGGTACATGTGGGAGGAGGGTGTTACAAATTTAAGTAAGCTCACAATTTCCAAGTAAATATGTTATGACTCACACTTTTAGTACCATGTCTAGTTCCTTTTTTTTTCATTCACAAGTTATACTAGTTCATAGGCACACACACTCTAGTTTTCATACACACATTAGTATTCCAATTTTTTCTCTACATTCTTTACTCTCCCACACACACTTTATTCGCTCTACAATGCCACACACTCTACACAGCAAGAGAATTCAAGTCTTCTTGAAACTGCATGGTCAATCCAAAAGGCTCCAAATGGTAAATTTCCCATACCTTTGGGATATTTTTGTACCGCTCCCCTATATATTCTCATATTTTTTGGCAATTGGTGGTTAAACTACTAAAAATAAAGTTTTGGGAAAAGGGGGAAAACAAGACATAAAATTCAGGTAATGATATCCTACCAAATACCCCTTACAACTCCCTCTCAAGAATATATATCTATGTTGAATGCTCTCTTCTTCAATATTTTTCAATATATTAAATACAATACACATATTTACATCAAATAAATTTTGATAAAATATCCCTATTTTCCATTTAGCATTATCAATCTTAGTTTATAGATTACAAAATTTCACCATCCTCAAAGTTCTATTGTTAATGTCGAGGACTATTTACAATAAATAGAATTAGATATGATTTTTTTATGGAATCTTCTAAATCCCAAGTTTATTCAATTGATCCAATGTGCTTCCATTATAGCTTGACATGCATTATGGATTTGTATTGGAGCTAAGTTTTCTCCCTATCTAGGGTGGAAAAATTATTTGTTTAGAATTCACCTTATGTTTCCACTTGAATCACAGCCCAATCAGTTACACGATTATCATCATTACATAATTCTTAAGTAACAAATCATGGAAAAAATGGTGTTCCTTCACTGTAGGAAGTAAAGAAATTATGTACAACTGTTGTAACAGTAATGGGTTTTAAGTGCATTGTAATGTTTATGGCTTGTTTACTTTTACATAAACATATAAATTTTTTATCAAAAGGGGCATATTTTCACCCTATCGTCCATGGTTAATTTGTGCATGACTTTGGGAGTGCCTCATTGAGTTTGTTTTGATCAATGCCAAAAAATTCACATCATGCCCCTTCGAGTGCTCGATGATTAATGGAAGGGGAGGGTGAATTTGTGCCTAAGTGGTTTACCGCCTAGACATGTGTCATTTAAAGAATTGTGTCCCCCCTCGATACCATGTTGTGACATGAATTGCGGGACCTTGGCTAAAGAACAAAGCATCACAATGACCAATGGCATAGATGTGGTGTTGGACATGTAATATAATAACCACTCCAGGTGGCATCGAAGACGTATAGAGGCATAGGCACAAAAAGTAGTGGTTCATGTGCCAATAACATGGGAATAATGTCAGCATAATAAATGAGTGGTAGCTCACCATATTTTTCAAAATACAAGATCTATGTCTAATTCAATTATGCCACATGTCTCAATAGTTGGGATAGCCATTAAAAGGGAAAAAAGGTTACCTTGTATCATTATCCTCAATATGCACGATGTGGTTTGTTTCTAGAAAATCACTCGATAACCTACAGAGTCTGCATAGATGATTGTAGTTGACTGTCAAGTAAACCTTAAAGTCCTACCTTCTTTCCTTTCATTTAAAATGAAGGTTAAAATGAGAAATACCCAAACTTTAGATTCTTCCCATCCTGTTAACTTTCAATACCTTCCATTAATAGACAAGGAAGTGGATTCACATGAAACCCACTGTGAATTCAACCTCTATGATCTTAGGTAATGGTATTTCCAACGTTTCAAGGATCAATGAGATATTTCCTTGGCTTTGGAGTATTATTTGGAATAGTTCATCATTCCTTAGACATATCCTTACCCAAAATTTAATTCTTGGTGTGTTAAACATTATCCTCCTAGTAAACATGAAATTATGTTTAAAAATAGAGTAATCATGTTCTCTATTAACCCTAAAACTAGTTAAGAAATGCTTAAGAGAGTAATCCCAGATAAATACCAGCCTTTGAATGAAGATTTATTAAGTCAATATTATAACAAGTTAACCTCTGAAGAAAAATATATTGTCCTAGAGTCTAACTTGCCTTTGAATTCTCAATTACCAAAGAATGTCCCCTCCTTACCCCTCAAGCATATTCCCTAAAATGTGAAGAAAAATTATATAAATGTTTTGTTGTTTCTTAGGGTATGATGATGACTAGACTATAGATGATATTGTATTAGAGTTTCTAACTTCACTTTCATCAGAGAAAAAAAAAAAAAATAAAAAAAATTAGGTTCCACATCAGTCAATACTTGGCCAATTTCATCAATATTCAGTTAGCCCATTATGGTCTCACTAAGACTTTTAGGTAGTAGTCAGTTCTTATGTATATTTTTCTATATTTTAGGTGGATAAGTTTTCAAATCTTCATTTGCATATTTGAGAGTAGAATGGAAATGTTAGTAATTCATTGGATTATCTAGATCTTGGGGGGAGGCCCCCATGATTTGAAAAATTGAAATGATAAAAAAATATGAGAACACACAGTAAACAAAACCACAAAGTTTTTTTCTATTTTTTTTTATTAAAACAGATAATAATTGTAAAGGCTACATTGTGGTGGAAAATTTGTCCTTTTACAAAATGTGACTTGTTACTTATAGCCTTTTTTAGTTACGCTACTACAAGTAAATTCCATGGGTGGGTAAATACCATGGGTGGATGTCGCTTACAATACCATGGGTAAATTCCATGGCTGGATAAATACCATGAGAGGATGAATACCAAGGGTGGATGCCACTTACCATGGGACAATACCATGGGTGGATGCCACTTACAATACCATGGGTAAATGTAGTGTCCCTTAATAATAAATAATAAATAATGAATAATATAATATAATATTAAATAAATAATAAACAATAAATAAAAAATAGTAATAGTAAATAAATAATAAATAATAATAAATTAATAAATTAATTACATGTTCTAAATAAATATAAATAAGAATAAACAGAAAAATAGTAAAAAACAGTAA
This sequence comes from Pinus tabuliformis, assembly GCA_031772625.1. Lineage (NCBI taxonomy): Eukaryota > Viridiplantae > Streptophyta > Pinopsida > Pinales > Pinaceae > Pinus > Pinus tabuliformis. The sequence continues at coordinate 831,599,416 of CM062807.1, read as the reverse complement.
AGCTATCAAAAAGTAAAAACAAAAGAAATAAAACAAGAAAGTAGTAAAAAATAGTAAAGCTATCAAAAAGTAAAAACAAAAGAATAAAACAAGAAAACAGTAAAGTTGCATGTTGACACATGGAGTGTGTGCATGTGGTTCCCTTCCAATGTTTTCTCTATTTAATAGATGGGGAGGAAGATGGGAGGCATTCCATCATTCCATGATTCCACCATCCATTCTCTTAGGAGAATAGTGTTGTGATACAAAGGATTCCTTGAAAGTAGTACGTTGATTGAGGGCTCGGGGGTGGCCAGTTGTAGCAAGATTCTGTGCAATTGAGCCTACGGTTGGGTGGAGAGTCGTCCCCAAGACTTTGTTGCAGGTAGCAAAATTCAACTAGCGCTCCACAGATAAGTTGTCTCTCCTCACATTTTGAAATTTAATGTTAACTAGTTGATAAATTGCTTGTTGATTATAAATCGCTTGATTTATCTAATTAACTATGTGTTGTTATTTTGGGGCTGTTACATATGGTATCAGAGCAAAGTTCAACTCTTAGGGTCTATAGACATTTTAATGTAAATATAAACTTCTTCATTGATTTTGCCATCCTCACACCCTTGAATAAACTTTTTTTTGTAATCTCATAGTCAATAAGTTGTATAATATAGTTCTTTCCATGCAACCTGGTTAGATAACCATCTCCTGACAGAAATTGTATGCAGTTGAATAGTCATGACCTTTTAGATTGATTTTTCTAAGGGAATAAATGGTACAGTTTGATGATATAAATTTGTGTACCTCACTGCTACCACCACTGCCTATCTTACCTGGTTTTTTATAGATTTTATTATTAACCCGAAAGAATGCATCTAGATCATAGTGTTTTTTGTGACTGCTAGTTGTTTCTTTGCTGGTACCATCCTTCTCAAAGTTACTTTGAGAAGAAGACACTTGGACCAATTTGTTTAATCCACTTGCTAGTTCAGGACCTTGACCTCTCTCTTCATTTGCTTTGGGCACTACAAGAGTCTCTTGAGAAACTCTTTCTTATGCTAACTTGGTTTCAACTCGAGGATATTAAAGCCTTTCATTGATTGGCTCTTCAATTAAACATCTACCACTGTTTTCTTTCATAAAGGCCATAATCCTTTTTCCCAGAGTTTTGATTTTGATTTTTAGTCCATCCCAATGGATTTATCCTGCCCTAAATTTGATGGCTTTTTCTTTCAATTTTAAAACTACAAAATCTGGCATCCATCTTTCCGTCTCTACCACTTTTAGATTGTCTAGGGTATTATAGCCATCAATGAAATGAATCTATGAGTGTATCTGAACTGGGTGATGGTTTGTTCTGTCCAAGGGTTTTTGGGTTTACTTTTGACAGGATAATCAGGGCCCAGGGTGTTTACTTCCCCATGGATTTTCCATATTGTCTGGTTGGACTTCCTTGGATATAAGTGCTAGAACTGAGGGGATAGTTATTCTACAAAGCTTCGTGGGTTTTGTACTCGGTTTCATGCTTTTGAAATTCATGTCATTTGGTTATGGTTGAGTTAATGCCCAGTAAATGGTCGCTAGGTCGAATTATTTCTTTATAAACCAGTTTTTTTTTATGTGGTGAGAATAGGGTTTAGTTTAGCGTAGAATTCTGTGGGAATATGCAATACCTAGTTGAAGCAGGACATATACATCGACGTATGTTTTATATTTCTCACTTGTCTGCTAATTGAAACACTTCGATTTATCAGTTACCTTCATAATCGACTATTTTCGTAGATTTGTTAAAGTGATATTATGGTTAGGCTTGATGCCTGCCTGATATGCTAGTGTTATTGCTATTTTATATTATATTAATGTTGATTGTGGTGGATTGTTTATTTGTCTCAAATATCTATGTTTTTAATATGCCGTTGCACTTGTAGTGTATTAGATGACTTGTCTCTTTCAACAGAGCCTGTTGACTGAGGCATCTGTCCGGATGTTTTCTAGTAAACATCTGCCATTTATGGGCATTCCATGAATACTCGTTTTCTGTAAATTTTTCCCACCTTACAATTTTCTTATATGTATTCCATCCATATTTAATGTCGATGTTTTACAGTCATTCTACCATTTTTTTCCATTGTTGATGTTTGTTTCAATAATAGGTCAATCCAAGAAAATAAATTCTGAATTTCTTTGATCATAGACTAAGGGGCTAGGTTACAAACTGCGGATTTCTATCACCCTGTGTAACAGTACTGAGGGGCATCTGCTCCTCCGAAAGAGCCTATAATCTCATCTTCTTTTGAATTTCCTGCCATACCGTAGACCACAGTAGGAAGAGAACCTTGGTAGACCTTATCTTATATATATATATATATATATATTTTGAAGTAATCCATGGGCTAATAGATGACGAACGCCTAATAGAGGCCCTGATCTACAAATAATGATGCCAAAGGTCTAGAAGTGCATCAGATTGATGCCATGCTATGGCATGCAAATGTTGAAGTTATGGATGGAAAAATAGATGCATGCAGAGCTGAAGAGTTTCATGCATCAAGACATAAATTCCTTGAAGAATTGCCCAAAACAGAATGAGGATCTGGAAACCTCAAATTTCCACTTGATTCATGTAGTGCTCCTCTCTTACCATTTGAACTTGGATCCTCACATAGACCATGACTTTGGGACAGAGAATAACAACTTGGGTGCAGGCATGCCCTGGACTAATGTTGGATTGGTCGCAACCACAATAACCACATTAGGTAGACCTGCCTGCTTTGAGTTCTGTTGATGAATGATAAATGACTGCCCTAAATTACTCAAATTTCTGCTTCCCTGATTTTCTGTCAAAGTGAATTTAAAAGAGATGACAAGTTCTCCACACCAGTATTAGTGGCCACCTTTTCATAGGCCTTAGTAGACACAGAAACAATAGGAGTAGATGACATTTTTGGCCTAACTTCAACATCAAAAATGTAACAATCACTCTTTAGTGTATCACTACAACCTAAGGCAAGACCATAAATTACAAATTGGCCCTTCTAACAAAACTTTCTTTGTTATGTTCACTTATGAGTGAAGGGTAGGGCTTATTGTGACTGGAGTCATCTCTAGAAAAAGAGCTTGAGAATGTCTTTTTGCCATCGGCAACATGCTTCAACAAGTTGCTTGACTTCAACTGCACTTGTTGGTTGTCACATGCTAGATAGAGTTGCTTATTTTGTGTGTTTGTAATGCATGAATTTGGAAGCTCAATACTTTCACCTTTAATTGAGGACTCAAGGTTCACAAAATGTACCCTTTTTGGTCCATCAGATATCACTGGTTTTGAAGGCTCGGACCTACCAAACGCATCATGAGACTCTTGTTGTTGTTTCAATTGATGTTTTGGAGCTGCTGCTGCTTCAACATTTGAATGCACAAAGTAAGGCTTAACTTCTTCACTGTATACACTATAGCTATTCATGGATAAATTGTGCTGAGTCATTAATTTCTGGAAGCTTACCTCTGAATCAAATCCACTTGTGCCAAAATAATCACCTAACCTTAAATCTCCAATGTTTTGGCTTGGGCTTCCAATACTCTCCATATCGACAATTAAAGAGATAGACATATCTTCAGCTAAGGATTTTCTCTTTCGATGTTCTGGGACATCATAGTTTCCTCCAGTAACTCTTCAAGATGAAAGGATTTTACAGGGAATTATGTATATTCATTTTTTTCCTGAGATCCTTTTTCATTCCGCTTCCCTATCTAATTGTACAGCTTCTAGGGGCTTTCTGGCCTATCAAGAATTCCATGGGCATATATGGATATACTTTTATATCTATATAAAAAAATAACAGGATTTTTCTCTGGTAGAAAAAACACTTTAAGTCAACTTGTTTACATAGTCCTAGTTAATCCTTGCTAAAATTAAAAGGAGAAAATAATTAATGTTAATTTCATGATAAACATACCGCCAACAAAATGCTCATATGAATTTTGACAATTAAAAGTTCTCAGAGTTTATTCTATAATGTAATGAAAACATGGAGGATAATATTGACTTTGATCATATAGCTACCTTATGTGAAGGAAACAATGGTTCTGAATCTTGATATAAGATAACTTTGCAAGAAAGCAACATATGTCCCCATCATAATTGTTGGATCAAGAAAAGGATGGTCGTCTAACTTATTAGAGGCCAAGACCCTTGAAGCATTTAGATTTGGATAAAATCCTTTGTGTTTCAAAATCATCCATGGATGTTGCAACTAAGTATTCAAATAGGAGGGAATCTGACATTAGTCAAAGTAGGGGCCATCAAGTAAGTATTCAGACATTAGGCTATCCGATTTTCTGAAGTTTTTGTTGTGTTTGGTGAAAATTCTCGTAGAACAACTACAAATCTTGAAATAAAGAAATATATTACTTTGAAAGATGTTAGAAAATTATAGATTTGGAAATTTCAGAGAATATGTATCTCATATCTGTCCATGATGAGTTTTCCCTCTATCCACTATAAAAATATTTAAAGGGTTAAATTCATGTCAGAGGAATGTAAATCTGTTTGGCTAATGAATGCTATAAAAACTTTGAGATAATAGGTTTTTCTTGCACACTTTTATTGTTGGAAATATCACACAGCCAAAGCTGCCTCCTATCTGATTTAATAAAGCTATCCAAAATAACATTGTGTTGGGTTTCCTCCTAAATGATTCTAATAAGCATCCATCTAAGGGTTGGCTTGTTAGCTGCGACACATTACAAAATGCAAACTAATCAATGCCAACAGTAAACTTTCTATTCGTTAATGCAATGCATTGATAAATATCAGTTGAGGACATTCTAATAAATACTTCTTCCATATTCTCTTGTCGATAATCCATCTTGTAATTAGCTTTTCTGTTAATTTGCATAGACGAAAGTGTCGATTTGCTGCAGTGGGCAACCCTATTTATTATTATCTGTTGTGTGTTTCTACCTTTAAAATGAAGGGTTTGTATACGATATTGTGCTTGTGGTTAGATTTATGAGAATTACACTGTGTCAGCTTCTAGGATCATTGGCAATTGTTCAAGTACTATCACTATGCCGTCAAGTTCATTCTCAACAAATTTAGACGGGATTTGCTTGATATTTCACCTGCTTTGAATGAAGCAGCAAGTACAATAGTTGATGTGAGTACCTACATTCTTTCCCTATCTCCACATAAGTGTCCACTAGCTCCATAAAATATATGGTTTTGGCACGAATTATAGAATCCGTTCAAAAGCACCAAGCAGAGTTAATTGTGAAGAGTGTTCACCTTGCTTCTTTGATCAGTGACAAATTGAAATTAAGTTTTGTTTCGGTTTATTATAATTTGAAACAAACGAGTGCTTGTCCAAAAAAATGGCAAAGGTAAAAATCAGGCAAGTTTTACCCTGAGGTTAATCTGTGTGATTTGGTTCTTATATGATGAAAATACAATTTTGTTTCTTCTTGATAGTCATGTTTAATGATTTGGTGGCACATGTTATCCTTTAACTGACTGAGACTTGTAGCCTTAAGAATTACCTGAAGAGAAATTTGTAATCACCTACAGAAGCGATGACTTTCTGGTTATCCAGTGAGTGCCATCTTAAAGGAAGACACTTGTGCTGACTAAATGGTTAGGTGGGATTGAAGAGTGGTATACTGCCATGGAAATGACATGTTTATGATTAAGCCTTTTTAAAACTAGTCTGAATTGTGATTGAGTTCCTATATGAAATGCTTGGAGCATGCACCTTTAAGAGTTAGCCTTATTTATGACTGAATTGTCACTTAAAAAAATTATAATTGAATTTCTATATAAGAAACTATGTTCTTGACATACACATGTTTGAAAAGCTTGAGAAGAAAAGAGGACTTCAAATTTGGGGTTTAACTTCAGACCATAGCGTCAGTCAAACAATGGATAAAAAACTTAAATAGTAGATCCAAATAGTTATGTATAGTAGTACAAAATAGTTCTGTACAGTTGTATGGAATAGCTTCGTACAGTCATATGAATAGGCTGTACAGTGGTATGGACAGGCTGTACAACAGGGCCAGATCCACAAGTTTTGCTGCTTTTTCTATTTTTTTAGGCCTGTTGAATCACTGTCCGAGAGTTTTTTGTGAATGATTTGGTTTTATTTGCGAATTATTAAAAGGGTAGTTGAGGTGCATGCTTTCCTACATCCTCATGGGCTATAAATTCTGAATTATTGATCTCTAGTTATGGTCACACTTAATAAACTCGTGGATGGCGGTAATCTACCCATAATTGACGATGGATAATTCTCTGAAAGATCGGTATATTTTCTGTCTATCAGCTTATTTTCACATGAATTTTGCCTTGAGAATCCTGTGATACCATGCTATGATGTTAAACATATCTTGAATGATGGTCATTTTTGAACATTGTAAACAACTAAATTTCACATCCTACACATTCATTTCTTTTGATTGAACAATAAGCTAATGGATATGATTCGATCCACATTGGATGGCATTTTCCCTAAATTTTTTTAGCACTATTGATATGGTATACTGGCATGTTCTTGTGGAGGAACAAATCTTTAATACTGGTGTATTTTCTTAACTACTCACCACCGGTTAATTTTACAACATAGTATCTGGAAAATTGATGTTGGCATTTGTAATATCGTCACCATTTGAAGTGCTCTAAAATAGTGAAATCTGTTCCAATTCACAATGGTATAAACTCTAATATCTTATTACCTTAGATGATCGTTGCTTATGTGGCAAAATTGCCGACTTTGTCCACTTTCATCTGTTCATTATTTTATGATTTCAATCTGATCTAAAAACACAGAGATAACATTCCTTGAAGTCTAATCATATTATTCACTACTTATTTGGGTTGGATTGTCCTTTAATGATAGCAGTTTGCTTGGCATTTCTCTGGTCTATTATTGCAAGAATGCAACTCTTTGAATATGATCTTCTAACGATGACAACAAATCCTTGATGATTAAGATGTGGTGAACTAATTAGGAGTGCTTGCTTAGCTAAGACAGATACTTTTATGGAGCATCTAAACCATGTTTATTGTTTAAACTTTATGATACATCTAAATCGTACACTATGATTTCAGTTTAGTTTAATTAACTGTGATGATGTTGAGTATAATGTTACATGAGGTTACGTGATATAATGGTAGGAGGATAATGATGCACATGTGGTTCTTATAGTGATGATGTATCCTTATGATGATGATGATATGCATAGGCATTATGATGTTATGTCAAGGTATATTGACATATTCATTTACTACGTGATGATAGGTATTTAATGTTGAATACTCATGATGGATATGATATGCATAACGTGGCATAGAAGTTATGATGCTATAATATGAGGTTTATTGACATGTGGTTCATTTATTATGTGAAGTCATGATATGTCTTTGATGCAAATATGTTGATGTTATAACTTATGATGGTATTTCATGAGGTGAAGCATGTGATAGTTGCATACAATTTATGACATGCATGAGCATGTAGTTCATTATTATTCATAATGTTGCGATTAACAATGATGAATGTTCTCATGATGACATGCAAGACTTGGCATGTGGATTATTTTCTATGATACTATGATGGTATAGCTAATGCATTGGTTACATGTTGAGGTGTGATGATTCACAGGACTCCACAAATGGGCTGAGAGGGCCGGTGTATTTGATGATCTCGTGCGAGCCCATACGCGCGAGGGAGAATAAGTAACACCATATGGGCTGGGGACAAACTCAATCAACACTACATATGCTAGTGGTTCCTTTGTCTTGTATAGCTCTTGATGGATAGATCTTGAGGGGCTATGGGACCATCTTGAGGAGGCCAAGTGCTTGATCTTGTAGGCTAGGTGCCTAGTATTGTATTGGGATGTCGAAGTCTGGTAGGGGTGTAAGGACTTCGATGCCTGGGGTTGTGCGCCTTAGTGAGTTGTGGAGGGAGTGGGCCAACCTTGCGAGATGCCTGGAGACATTGAGCACTGTACCAGATGCCTGCCTTCGGGCCTTGGGGGCAGATGAGGTCTGAATCAAGCGCGAGCCTTAGGGATAGCCTTGGAGTAGGATACAGACCGAGGAGGCCTATGCCTGATTTCGAAAGTGGGAAAAGGGACAGAGATTCCTTGGGATTTCCAGGGTGTTGTGAAACTTTCGATGCCTACTAGTTATACTAGTTCAGCAGAGGGTGCCGAGACTGTTACATGAAGTAATAAATAACAAAATAAATGTAATGTCCCTTCATAAAAAAAAAACTTAACTTCAGGACGAAGTTACTTAAAGTGGGGGAGTATGTAATGTCCCTTAATAATAAATAATAAATAATAAAAACTATAAATAATAAATAATATAATATAATATTAAATAAATAAAAATAGTAATAGTAAATAAATAATAAATAATAATAAATTAATAAATTAATTACATGCTCTAAATAAATATAAATAAGAATAAACAGAAAAATAGTAAAAATCAGTAAAGCTATCAAAAAGTAAAAACAAAAGAAATAAAACAAGAAAGCAGTAAAAATCAGTAAAGCTATCAAAAAGTAAAAACAAAAGAATAAAACAAGAAAGCAGTAAAGTTGCATGTTGACACATGGAGTGTGTGCATGTGGTTCCCCTTCCAATGTTTGCTCTATTTAATAGATGGGGAGGAAGATGAGAGGCATTCCATCATTCCATGATTCCACCATCCATTCTCTTGGGAGAATAGTGTTGTGAGACAAAGGATTCCCTAGCAGTAGTATGTTGATTGAGGGCTCGGGGGTGGCCAGTTGTAGAAAGATTTTGTGCAACTGAGCCTATGGTTGGGTGGAGAGTCGTCCCCAAGACTTTGTTGCAAGTAGCAAAATTCAACTAGCATTCAACTAGCGTTCCATAGATAAGTTGTCTCTCCTCACATTTTGAAATTTAATGTTAACTAGTTGATAAATTGCTTGTTGATTATAAATCGCTTGGTTAATCTAATTAATTATGTGTTGTTATTTCGGGGCTGTTACAGTAAATTCCATGGGTATATAAATACCATTGGTGGATGAATACCATGGATGGATGCTACTTATAATATCATGAATAAATTCCATGGGTGGATTCCATTTTCCATTCGAATCACTCCTCCCTCCTTAAGAAGCAATGGTACCCATTGCATGAAGTTCCCTCCCGAGAATCATTTGTTGAATATGAAAAGGGTTTTGTGTGGTTAACTGATAACCATGATGAACCAACATACGAGGATAGAGATACCATGTAATTCTTGTGACTAACTATGATACTAATAGTGTGTGGCCTAGAAAATAGACTTCTATGAAGTGTGGGTTTGTGGATGACCCATAACCATGAAAAATGAAGATCTGAGGATAGAGATACCCTATAATGCTTGTGAACGAATGTGATACTAACAGTGTGCGACCTAGCAAATAGACTTCTACGACAAGGATTTTGTGCAGTTGACCCATAATCGTGATGTTGGCTGTTGATGAAGTAGCAGATGCCTACATAGCCTAGGGTGGGAGGGCATGTCTCCAAATGAACCCATGTTGGATGCTGCTATGATGAAACTGGAGAATGTGAAGCAGGTGCCTACTAAAGCGGGGTGGGAGGGCACGTCTCCAAAGGGAAATCGCTTTAAATACTGCTCCAGATATAAAAACTCATGGATTATGGGTGGGGTACAAAACTAGGCCACACCAGAGATGTACCTGAACTATAAATGTGTTGCAAACTTGTAACAAAAGTGGCCATGGGTGTTGTAGATTCTCCTATCCAATGAGATGTTGTAAAGGCTACATTATGGTGGACAATTTGTCATTTTACAAAATGCGACTTGTTACTTATAGCCTTTTTTGGTTACAATACCATAGGCAAATTCCATGGGTGGGTAAATGCCATGGGTGAATGAATACCATGGGTGGATGTCACTTACAATACCATGGGTTCCATGTGTGGATAAATACCATGGGAGGATGAATACCAAGGGTGGATGCCACTTACAATACCATGGGAAAATACCATGGGTGAATGAATACCATGGGTGGATGTCACTTACAATGCCATGGGTAAATTCCATGGGTAGATAAATACCATGGGTGGATGAATACCATGGGTAGATGCCACTTACAATACCATGAGTAAATTCCATGGGTGGATGATTACCATGGTGGATGTCATTTTCCATTCAAATCATTGGACTCCAGTGATGAGAAAGCATCTCCATAATTTGGGTTTTGCTCACTTTTTCAATCAGTTTTTGTTAATTGGATACAATTTACTACTTGATGAGTTTCCTCCTAAAATGTTTCAAGAGATTAAAAAGATTCTGTGGCTCAGATCAGATACTATAATAGGTGATTGGTATTTATTTTTGGATTCTATAGAAATTATAATCTATGGTTGTGATCTACCTCCTTATACGCTTCCAATTTTCTCGTCTATGAGGGATTTTCATTAGAGTATATTAACACATAGCTTCAAATCGGCTCATATTCATTTTTTGTCAAAATGGACCCTAGCTATGTTCAAATTGAAGAAAGAGGTTACATATTTCTTAATTAACACAAGAGCAACATCATAGAATGTTGAGGAAATGCTAAAATAAATGAAATATCCTTATGGAGAAGATTAAGAATATGATCTCCACAAAATCATATTAGAAAGGAGAGTGCAACAAGGATCAAATTGTTATAAAAATGTTCCCAAACCATAGATTTAAAAATTTGCAGATAGAGATATTTGGGAAAAATATATAGTCCATACTACTCAAACTAGCTAGGGAGTAGGCCAAACTTCAAAACCAATTATTCTAGATACATCAGAACCAAAGGAAAAAGAGCTTGAGAGAGGATTTGAGAAAACATGACAATCCTACTTAGTTTCAGGAACAAAAGTCATTAGTGCAACTAGGATTTCCATGATTGATGGTTTTTAAAGTAACAACTAGATAATTATTCAAAAGGAGGATCAAAATAAGACAACATTGACTGCACCCTGGGGAAACTTTATTTATGCAAAGATGTCTTTTTTTCTAATGAATGCAGGTGCAACTTTTTAGAGCAGCTATGGACCTAACCTTTGTTGGTGAGAAAAATAAATTCATTTTGATATATCTAGATGATATTACTATTTTTTCAAAGTAAAATTATGATCATTTGAAACATCTTCAACAAACATTCCAAAAGTCCAAAATATTTGGATTTTCTCTAAATCCCAAGACATCTATATTTTCCATGAATGAAGGAAATATTTTAGGTCATATTGTTTCTCTGGAAGGAGTTAGAATATATTGTGAATGGATGTTAGAAATCAAGGTTATTAGTCTTCCTAGAAACGAAAAGGAGATACATTCATTTTAGGGGAAAATTAACTTCCTAAGGAGATTTGTACCAAGTTATGTAGAAATAGTTAAGGAAATAACTAATATTCTCAAGAAGGACCATGAAATCAAGTGGACACTATAGGAAAGGATATATTTTCTCCATATCAAAAAGGAACTTACTGAAGCTCCAATTCTATCCAGTCTAGACTATGGTAAGGCCTTTAGCATATTTTATTTTCTTTTGATTCAACCATTACAATAGTCTTATTACAAAAAAATGAAGAAAATTTTTAACAACCAATAGAAATTATCAATAAGACTAATACTATGACGAATGTAGAGTTGAAATATGATAGCATAGAGAATCAAGCATATGCATTAGTTCAAGCTCTTAATTCTTTTAGGACTTATGTTTTACACTCTAGAATAAGTGCATATGTGCCAAATAGTATAGTAAAGACCATTTTGACTCAATATAAGAGTGGTGGTAATAGAGGAAAGCGAATTTCTAAGATTTAAGAGTTTGAATTAAAAATTAAACCAGCCAATTTGATCAAGGGACAGGGACTGGCCAAGATGTTTGTATAGTCCAATTATAGGGTGTTGGGTGTCAATTTAGTTATGCACCTTACAAATTCTCCCTCAAATAAGACTACACAAGAACCTTTGTTGAAGGTAAAGGAAAAGTTTTCTTTTTCAATTTGGTAAAAGAAATTCTATTTTATTTACAATCTTTTCAATTTTGACAAGAACTAAAGAAAAGTAAGGCACGATATTTGAAGCTTCAAGAAATCAAATTTTGCATCTTGAATGAAAATTTGTATTTGACATCCCATGGGTATGTTTTTATTATGCCTAATTGAATATGAAATTGATCGGCTCATTAATGATTTCCATAAAGGAGCATATGGAGGGCATTATCCATGTAGGGCCACAGTGAATAAAATTCTAAGAGTTTGATTTTATTGGTCTAAACTATTTGGCTAAGTAGGTCCCAAAGTTAGAAGTTGTGTACAGTTCCAAATCTTTGCAGGGAAGCATAACTTACCATTGCTACCACTGATTCCAGTCTTAGTGGAAGTTCCTTTTGTTCACTAGGTCCTTGAATTTATTGCAGAGATTCACCCACCATCGAGTAGTCAGCATAAATGGATTTTAATAGCTACAGGTTACTTCACTAAGTGGGTAGAAGCAATTCCAGCCAGGGCTACAACTAATATAGTAGTGATTAAGTTTTTAGAGGATAATATATTGTCCAGATTTGGATGTCCAAAGGAAATCATCATAGATAATTCCCATTGTTTTAAATAAAAAATAAAAACGATTGATTTCTATCAAAAATATAAAATTGTACTTAATCATTCCACTGGTTATTATCCATAGGGAAATGGCATAGCTAAGTCTTCTAATAAAAGTGTTGTTAGATTGATTAATAATGTGATAACATATCACAAAAGGAATTGGGATGCTCACTTAAAATTTTCACCCTAGATTAGCAAGGTTTATACAAAAATATCAGCAAGGAAATCAACCTTCTAGACGATATATGGGGTTGACACTATTATCCCCACTGAACTAGCATCTCTTGTTATGAAAATTTTGCATAGTTGTGTTGTGGAAAACAATAAACCCCATTTTATGTTAATATCAAAATAAAAATGGGGACCCTTTATATTTTTATAATTAAATTTTCCTTAACGTTTCTTTGTGGTTTCTTTAAAAAATTCATAAAATTCCTTTGATTTTATCTTTAATTAATGTACTTAGCCTACATTTTATCTCATGCATTATTAAATTAGAAAATGCATAATAAGGCCATAGGCCAGAATCACAATAGTCGGGTGCAATTCAAATGAATTAAAGTTTTGGGCTTATGAGCGTTAATAAAACCTTCATTTCAAAAACCTCGCATTCTTTATTTCACTGCTTGACACATATCCCAGCAAGCCTTCCCCAGAGCTTTCACAAACTCTGTATGCCCATTCTTCTAGGGATCACCTTGTGGGGTGACATAACCATTAAATGTTGCATAATGGGCCCCCATTTCCCATTCAACTTTTGTTTTAAATCTTTAATTTTTGTGCTCTTCAATCCACCATTCTTCCACATCATCCCTTCCTCACTTCCCTGGAAATTACTAATGCACATTTATTCGAAAGAGTCGGGACAACTCAACACCAGGACAACTAATCTTGTATTTTTTTCTTGTAGTCCCCTCATATTCTCATATTCACGCTAGCTTATTGGGTCTCAAGTCCTCTACCATCTATGTACTCCCGCTCCTTTCAATGAGCTTACCCTTCACTCCTTCTAGGATTCCATTTCCGGGATGACTCAATTCATTCACACGATGCAAATATGATTTCCCATTGGAACATGCATACTGCCTCTCCATCTCACCCCGTTGTCTAGTCATCCTAGCGATCCTTTAAAATCACGTTGTCTTCATTCCATCCAGGCTCTAACTTGTGAGATGATGTAATTAGCCATGATGTGTACCAACTTACTATCCTTTCAATCAAATCTTGCCACCTTTCATCCTTGAACAATTGTTATGATGAAGTAATGACTTGGAAAATTATTTCACATTCAATTATGCATACTTACCACGTTTTATGATATTCATTACCGCATGCAAAATTTTAAGTTATACAGTTGCTTCCAAGTTATATTGATTTACAAGAGTAACATCCCCAAGTTGAAAGTTCATGTAATAAATTTAATAAACGTAAAATAAGACCAAGGTTATGGGACAAGTATTCCAAGATGATTGTTGGGAAAAACATCATAGTGGGTGTCACTTCAGTTTATTAGGGCTAAGGAAATTGGCAAAGGCATTGGAAAATGATTTGGAAAAGGTAAAGAGGCATTAATTGGCATTTATTTATGAAATAAAGGAAAATAGGAGGAAAGGGAGATGAGAGGTCACAGATTTGCATGAGAGGGAAATTGAAGGAAAAATAGAGGAAAATGAAGAAATAGAGGCCTCAATAATAAGAAGGCTTCTGAGGATCATTTTACATCTTTTTTTTTTAGTTTGGATTTGGAATTAGCTTTAAATACAAAAAAGCACCAAGAGGGGAAAGCAAGCAAGCAAAAGAAGTAAAAGGAAGGACAAGGAAAGAAAAGGACAAGAAAGGAAGGTTGGATCAAGAAGCTTCATCAAGATGATTTTGCAAGTAACAGGTTGCATGTGTGATTTCGTAGTTTGTTAGTGAATGCATGGTACATGCATATGTGTATTTGGTTCTTTTGTTGTCATTGGCATGGGTTTTTCTAGGTTTGATAGTCATGTCAGCCTTTCCTTTTTATTTCTGGAAAGCAATGGTGTGATGGGATTCTTTTCTCATTTTAAGCTTTGGATTACCAGAAGGTTTTGGAACCAGGTGAGTTGGTCTTAGGAAAATTCCCAAGGGTTGGGGGTGGAGGTGGTTTAATATATGGGAATCCCTCGATAGGCACTGGGTGGAGACATGAAAATTTCTCAAGGTATTGGTGAAGAAACTCTGAGGCATGCAAGCTTGTTTTTGGGCTTAGTGATCTCTTGACTGGTATTGGTAGGATTGCGGTAGCCTAAGGGTGGAGGTGGTTTAATCTTGAGGAATTACTGGTTGTTTATGTCTTGAGATCCCACATTCATGCTTAAAATATGGCATGGGGGTGATTCGCTGAAAGAAATATTTGGTTCAGCCCAATCTATAGTCAGGTGGTACGTAGAAGTCCCTAACTTGGTTGGATTTTTCATAAGTTAATAAGAGTTAATTTCCCTATTGTAATCTATGAGCACTCGTACTTGTTATTATGGTGATTTGATGGTTGTTATTTCATGTTTAATAATTTGGTTATGTTCTAGTTATAAGTATGGATTTTATGTACTCTAGCTATGTCTTATTTAGGATTTGATAAGTATTCGATGGTTAATGAATACATGGGCTAAAAAGTGTTATTGCAGCTATTATGAGAGGGAATTAGACGCTCATGATGATTCTTAGATAAGTTTCAGACTCCTATGTTTAGATATGCATCCATGACCTGTAGATTGCATGTTCACCATATGTTTAACGAAATGATTTTCACGGTTAGGCCTGGTTAGGTCAAGTCCTTGATCAAGTTTTGTATGATTAGCTTTGTATTCAAGTCATTTATCATTATGGAAAGTATCAAAAAGTTTTGAGCAGTGGTCTAGAGGTTGGCCTGGAATTGTGGCTCAGATCTTGAGATCACACCTTCTGAAATAAGAATTTTGGGTTGCAACCACACTAAGGCAGGCTTGTGTATGCGGTTGGAGGGTCACAACCACACTCATGCAAGTTTTTGCATGCGGTTGAGAGTCTAAGTCACTGAAATAAAGTCTAGCACAGGGTTGGGTCACCTGGAAATAAAGTCTAGCACTAGACCTTTGAGGTAAATTTAGATATTGTCATGGCACATGTGTGTCGGTGTCTATGTGGTTGTTATGCATGCATGGTAGTGAATGTGGTTAACATGTATATGGTTAGTGTTATAGTCTTGTGTTGTCATGGTTATGGTTTTTGTGCATGAGGTCATTGTATGCAGTTAATGTTAACATGTATGATGTTGATATATTGATATGATTATGTATATACATGTATCATGCTAATCTAGATTGATTTTGTAGATAAAATATCATTCCTTGAACTTCACTGAGGTATGTTGGTTATGTTTATATTTGGTCTATCTGACATGGTATGTTTGTAGGAAGAAGAGGATTAGAGATGACTAGAAAAATGGTGGATTACAGTTAACGAGACTCTCCTTATAGATCAAATGAGTAGCATAGAGATTAGTATTCTTTGGACATAGAAGATACATTAAGAAGTATAAAGGCATATATCATAATTTGCAAGGCAGATAATGAAAAAATCATTTAGTCATAGGAAAGACTTGCCAGGGCACAAGAAAAAGAAGCATAAGTCAATGCAGTGATCCTTCAAAGTTTGTCAGATTTGCGGAGACAAGGACAACCATGGATAAATTATGGACAAGAGGAAATGACAAATGGGGCATATGGTAGAAGGTCTCATGGAGGGCACAGGTTGGACAAGGATGACACAATTAGAGATGGTAGGTTCTTAGATACACTTGATTGGAGAGGTAATGGGTACGGGTTCTATTATAGTTCTGGTTCGGACAAGTATCATGGTCATCATCGCTATCATCCTTATAGGAGGAGTAAGAGGGGATATTTTTTGGATGAGTTCAAGAAATCCAAGCCACCTACATTTGATGGAGATTTGACAGAGCAACAAGATGCAGAGGCACTGTTTCTTAGAATGAAGTTCTTTGAGTTTCATGACTATACTGAGAACCTAAAGGTTGGGATAGTTATTTTCTTTCTCAAAGGGAAAGCAAACATATGGTGGGAAGACGTGAAGCGTGTCAGAGACATCAGGACAAAGGAGTTGAGATGGCATGAATTCAAGAGACTCTTTAGGAAGAAATACATGTCAGAGAGGTACTCTGACGGAAAGGCCATGGAGTTCTATGAGCTGAAGATGGGATCTATGATAGATGAAGAGCACATGACTAAGTTTCTATAATTTTTGGGCTACGTGTCGTATCTTAAGGATGAGAAGACAAAATTTCAGAGATTTATCAATGGACCGCCATTAGCATTTAAGGATCAGATTGAGTATGGAAGAAGTCATTGGAAAGTTGAAGCATTTTTATGAGCAATCGAAGTGTAAGATCGAGTCTATACAGGCTTGGAAAGGGAATGATAAGACTAAAGGAAAGTGGGCACCAAAGCAAGGAAGACCTCAGGATGTAGGAGAGAAGGGAAATATTGCTCCTTCAAACAAGAAGTTTAATGTAGTAGAGAAGGGGCATGGACCTCATATTGGCGACCAACAGAATAAAGTAGTGGCAGGGAATCATTACAGTGTTGAATATGTGGAAAGGATCATTGTAAGAAGGTTTTCCTATTATATCAAGGTGGTATACCTAATATCTATAGTGCTCAGGAGACGTAGATAGTTGGGGATGTTGGACAAAAAATTCCTCAAATCAATGCAACATTTGATAATAAGCAAGTGGATCACTAGGAATCCATTATTGAGATGGAAGGTAAGATCTGTGATCGAGTTGTTTCTATTTTGATTGACCCCAGATCTAATTATATTTATGTTAATTCTAACCTAGTGGATAAGTGTGGTTTGAGAAAAGAAGTGCATGTAAATTCTTGGTTGGTGCAATTGGCTATAGGTACTAAGAAAAGAGTTCATAATTGGGTAAGAGCTTATGCATTTGAGTTAAATGGTATGTCTACATCAACATACCTAAATGTGCTTCCATTGGGATCACACAGTATGATTCTAGGTATGGATTGGTTGTACCTTCACAGGACTAAGGTGGATTGTTACGAAAATTCTATTGAGTGCTTGGATGATAATGGAGAGAAGATAATCTTGCGGGGTAAGAAGAAGCCTAAATCGACGAGAATGGTTATATCCATGTAGGAAAAGCACAGTTGTAGGAAAGAGTGTGTATTGTTTGCAATGCATGTTTCCAGTGATAAAGGTAAGGATGCTGAGGATGTGGAAGTGTTGAAGAGGTATTCAGTTTTGCAGCAATTTCAGGATGCATTTCCAGCAGATATTTCAAAGTTTCCTCCTCATAAAGAAGTGGAATTTCTATTGAGTTGGTACCAGGAGAAGCACCAACATCAAATGCACCTTACAATATGGGCACTCCAAAGTTAGTGGAACTGAAGTTGTAGTTGAAGGAAATGCTTGATAAACAATACATAAGTCCAAGTCTGTCACCTTGGGGTGCACCAGTGTTTTTTGTGGAGAAGAAGGATGATAATCTCAGGTCGTGTATTGATTGTAGGCAATTGAACAAGATGACAATCAAGAATAGATATCCATTGTCGAGGATTGATGACTTTTTTGATTAGTTGAAGGGAGCATCATTGTTCTAAAAGATTGATTTGAGATTAGGATATCATCAGGTACGCATCAAAGAAGAGGACATCTACAAGACTTCTTTCCAAACTAGGTATGGGCATTATGAGTTTGTTTTGTTTCCTTTTTGTTTGACTAATTCTCTAGCTACTTTCATGTCTTTGATGAATAATGTTTTGTGTCCTTATGTAGACGAGTTTGTGATAGCATTTATTGACGATATATTGATATATTCTAAGAATGATGAAGAGCATATAGAACACTTGGTAGTAGTGTTGAGACTATTGAGAGAACATAATTTGTATTCCAAGCTTAGTAAGTGTAGTTTCTTTTAGACAAAAGTTCATTACTTGAGACATGTTGTTTCAAAGGAAGGCATAATAGTGGATCCGAAAAATATCAAAGCTATTATGAAATGGGAAGCTCCTAGGAATGTGGATGAAGTCATATCATTAATGGGGTTAGCAAGTTATTACATGAGGTTCATCAGGAGCTTCTTGCAGATTTCCTATACTATTACATATTTGGAGAGAAAAGGAAGTAACTTTGAATGGACAGAGGAACATGTAGCCAGTTCTGAGTAGTTGAAGAAGTTTCTTACAAACGCTCTAGTTCTAAATATTGTAGATCCAGATAAAGAGTTCTTGGTGTGTATACATGCTTGTAAGAAAGGACATTGTGGAGTACTAAGGAAGGAGGGATAGGTGGTATGCTATGAGTCAAGGAAAATGAATGAGCATGAGTAGAATTATGTGATTCGTGATCTCCAGTGGGCAGCGATCATTCACGCATTTAATATGTGGAGGCACTGTCTTCTTGGTAGGAGCTTTTTGTTGATGAGTGATCACAGTGGGTTGAGATACTTGTTTGACCAACCTAATCTGAATGCCAAGCAAGCTAGATGGTTGGTCATGCTTAGTGAGTTTGAATTTGAGATCAGGTACATTAAGGGTAAAGAGAACAGGGTTGGTAATTCTCTTAGAAGAATGGTGCAGGTGAATCACATAGCAGCTATGAGTTCATATGAGAGATTTATAGGAATAGATCTTATAGGCAGGAGCGCAGGATGACAGGTACCAACATCTTAAGCATAGGTTACAGCAGTAGTGTACAAGTGAATAATATGTGGATTATCATCTCACTGTAGATGGGTTGTTGAGATTTAGGGACAAGATTTATGTGTCGGATAGTGGTGAACTCAATAAGTTTATCTTGAGGTAATTTCATGTTGATTCATATTCAAGTTATCTGGGATATCATAAGAATCTAATAGTTATGAAGAATTTCTACTATTGGTTGAATATTAAGAAAGAGGTAGATGATTTCATCGCAAGGTGTTTGGATTTTCAATAGTTAGAAGAAGAGTGTAAGCTTCCTAGTGGTTTGTTGTAGTCAATTTTGATTCCAGAATGGAAATGGGAGGTCATTTCCATGGATTTCATTAGAGGTTTTCCAAGTACATCTAGACAGCATGATTCCATCATGGTTATGGTTGACAGGTTGACCAAGGTAGCTCACTTCATTTCAGTGAAGTCTACTAATTCAGCCAGTGAGGTAGCTCAGGTCTTCATTAGGGAGATAGTGAGATTGTATGGTCTTCCTAAGAAGATTGTATCTAACAGAGATTCCAAGTTCACTTCTAGGTTTTGCAAGGAGTTGTTTGCATACTTGGGTATAGATTTGGATTTTAGTACAACCTATCATCCACAGAAAGATAGACAGACAAAGAGGGTCAATAAAATTCTAGAGGAAAAGATGAGGATGTATGTTATGCACCAACAGAGGAAGTGGGAGGAGTATATTCCACTGGTTGATCTTGCTATAACAATGGGTATCAAGAATATTTGAAGATGAGTTTGTTTAAGAAAATTTATGGGTGGAGTTGTAATACTCCCATTAGCTGGAGTGATCCAGTGAACATTGTATTGATTGGACCATATATGTTGGAAGAGATGGAACAGGAAATGCAGGTTATGAAGAAGAATCTACAGGAGAAACAAAACAAGAAGAAGAGTTATGCAGATCAACACTGGGAATTTCAGAAGTTTCAAGTTAGGGAGTAGGTATATTTGTGCATCAAGTCCAAGAAGAGCTCCTTGAGGACTGGATCATGTGCTAAGTTGGAACCTTGGTATTGTGGGCCTTTTGAGATCCTTGAGAAGATTTGACTAGTGGCTTGCAAGCTTGCATTGCTTCCGACAATGAAATTCCATGATGTTTTCCATGTTTCATTGCTTAAAATATATGTAAAGGACGTTGATAATTTGATTGATTGGTTTGCATTGCAAGTGGAGCAAGAAGGAGAATTCTAGCCAGAAACTCAGCGCATATTGCAGCAGAAATATGTCATGCTCTAGAACTAAGCAATCGACCAAGTTAAAGTGTAGTGGTAACACTTTAGGCTCAATGAAGCTAAATGGGAGATGGTGGATTAGATGTGGGTTATGTATCCTTCTTTTTTTTACCATTTGAGGAAAAGGAGTTTTGGTATATGTATATCTATGTTTGATTGTTATTGTAAATACTACAATGAACTATGTTATAAGATCCAAAAAGTGGTATGGTTGTCATGTTATCATGTTTTTCATGTTGTTTTTTCTTTTTAGCAGGTTGTTCATTGTACATACTGCATTGAACTAAGTTATAAAGCTCCATTGGTAGTATGTTTTGGTTTCAGCAGTTTTACTGGTCATAGGTGTCATAGAACACCGAGGACAGTTTTCCCCCAAGGGAGATGGGTTCTGTTGATGGTACTGGACCCACCAACATTTAGGGGATCTCCCTGATATGAAGTCCCAACTAGACCTCACATCGTTTGGAGTAGGATCCCCAGCAGTGGGTGGTAGTGTAATGCCTTGACTGCGGTAGTAAGTAAAGTATGATAACTTTGAGTGAGAGCAAGTGTGTGACCTTGCAGAGAGTCGAGTGCGATGCATGAAGGTTCTAACACATGGAGGGGAAAAGGAAGTGCGCCACTTACAAGCCTGTAATAGTACATAGCTTTAAAGGAACACATGAGTGAAATGACATCACAAGCTAAAATGTAGAATAGACCACAAGTTAAAGTGATGAGTTAATCCAACAACACGCATTCAACAAGATTCGTACAAATGCATACAAATTAGTTCATAAGCATATGTGTAAGTTAAATAACATACATTTCCAATACAACAAGAATAGTCCTACTATATTAATAACATATGCATGAAAGCATGTTGGCTCATATATTATTATTATAAGTGAAATTTCCATCCATACATACAACATTGACGACCACTAGCCCCAATAGTGGAACATTATAGTCAAGAACACCTACTCCTCCAAATAAGTATACTCTCTCTATGCTATGGAGAAGCCAAGGCTCTTCACAATACTCCCAAGCCTTCCCTAAGCCTAAGCCTAGCCAAAATATTGGCTCCCAAAAGCACGTTCTATGATTTATGAGGTTCTATTTATAAAAAAGAGTGGGGTGCCCCTTGACATTCCACTTTGTGACTCTTTGACTTTCCTCATGACTCTTCAACTTCTTCACTAAATGACACATTACAATACATGATGACTTTTTATATTCCAACATTGACACTTGGAATTTCACATACAACATATTTGCAAATAATATTACATTTTCCACATGTACCCATATAAGACAAAATAGGCTAGAGATAGCCTAACAAGACACAACACTATGATTATGGAGTTTGGGGAAAGTCCAGCTCAGCAACATCCACTTGCTGCTTCTCGGTCACATATCGGTGCCAAGCTTGGTACTATGTGATGGTGTCCCCAAATTGTTTGACAGTGTCTTTCTAGAAGTGGACTCTAGCCTCCATGGCATCTGGGTATATGGTCTTGGAACCTGTATCCAACTCATTCTGAAGCATGAGAAACATTGTCTTGACCTTGACAGGACCATCGATGTACTTTTGCATGTTGTGGTTGTTCATCTCCAAGTCTTCCCTGGTGGCCTCTCATCTTAGCTACTCCAAGTACTCATCGATCTCCAACCAGACTTGCTTCTTGGGTTTAGCATCGGTGGGGGAATTGATTGATGGGATCTGGTACTTTCCAACAAAGATATCCAAACTACTGTACAACCACACATATGAGGCTTGTGTGTTTTTGATGAATGAGGTGAGTTTCTCATTTTTCTTAATCAACATTCGAACCTTATCTTTCTCCAGCTCTGCCTGTGGCTTCATCTTCTTTACTAATTCAAGCGGGGCCCCTTTGTACCACATTGTCCTCTCTTGTACATGGGCGATGGAACCATGTATGTTCTTGAGCGTTTGAACAAACTCTTTTCTTCGTTGTTGTAGGCCATGCAAATGGACAATTTCTTTATGCATGGTGACAAATCTGTCATAGATCTTTTGCAAGGGTAGTTGGATGCTTCTTGGTGTCTAACATTATAACCCTTTCCTTGATGAATGCAAGTGATGCATGATCATCCAAAAAGTTCTTCCTCTGCACCTGTACAATCTTCTTTTGCAACTCATCAAATGATAGATTGTACACATCCATGACCAGATCATCATCAAGGATAACAACATATCCTTGCTTTCTCGGGGCTTGTTTTGATACTGGAGGTGATGGACACTTAAGGATGACATGTGGTTTTTTTAGCATCAAGCCATCATATTCCCCCTGCAACTCTTGTTCCAACTCCATGTCTATCACTTCAATCAATTTCTCAATATACTCAGCAAGATCCATGTTCACCATCTTCCTCAATTGTTGGTTGTTCCATCTCATCAACCTGTATCGGCATTGTTTCATGTGTCATCGCGCCTTGTCTTTGCTCTTCTTCTTGTTTCTTCTTCTCTTCTCTTTCCCTCCTCGTCAAATAATTTTCTTCCTTCATCTTCTTCTTTGTCTCTTGTAGCTTCAGTTCTGATTCATGTAGCCTCTACTTTTCTCACTTCCTTTGCTCTGCTTTCTTCATCTATTACTCCCTCTTTTCTTCTGCTTCCAAAGTTGTCTTCTCCAGGATAGGATATGCCTTCATTTGGAAGCTATTCTCTCCCTCTCAGTTCTTAGCAATATTTCTCTTTCTCTTGTTATGCACTAGATTACTGCCTTGTGTTGTTGTTGTTGTTTCTTTCAGAGTTGTTGTCTTTAGAGAAGCCTTCCAATTTCTTGCATTTTAGAAGTACTTCCAAGGGTCCTCCTCTGGCTAATGAAATATCCCATGGATCAATGAAAAGTACACTCGCATAGAGTGGTCCTTGCAAATATCGTGGGGGTAAAACATATTAAAGTCCTTGGTGCCGAACTTGAATTTCACTATGTCCTTAGCCTCGACATTTACATCTTGAAATCTCTTAATCTAGTATAGTCTGATCCGCAAAGGAAGAGCGGGCCATGGCACTTTCTTCTTCCTATGCAGTCTTGTTGAAAACCTTGTAGATAAGTGGTATGAGAATTCTTGCATGATTAGTTTGTCAATGGCATACCTTGCTAGAACATGCACATTCTTCTGTCCGCCAAACATTCTGACGAAGCTTCCACCTCGTGAGGCTTACCAATCTGCAATATTTACTATCACCTCCATTACTTCTTAGGACATGCAAGGTGGATCCTGCTCAGATATAAGCTTGTCTAATGGGATCATAAAATGTTCAGTTAGCCTTTCCATCACTCCTCGATAGTTGTACTTGCAGAGAAACTTGCAATAGATGTGGACGACAATAGTGTCCATGTCCAACTCATGCTAGGGAACTGTTGTTGGGCATAGATTGCATCTGGTAAATATGCAGACATGTAAAACCTTGCTTGCTCATTCTTGGGTGAATTCTAAGCCTTAGCTGCATGGGACTTCAACTAATGAGCCAACAGATCTAACCAATTGAATGGCCTCCCATCATTCACTAACTGGTCCAGTAAGACTACCCACCCTTCAGAAAAGGTTTCTATGTTCCCTTGACCATATATTCTACAAGAAAAGATGATCAAGAAATGGTAAGATTTCCCGAGGGACTTTGTCTTGTAAATATGGGTGGGTTTATGTCTAAAATTCGATGGATCTTTCACCCAGCGCTTAACAATGTCTCTCGTGTTCACATAAATATGGATGACATAGAAGAGTGAGTCCATGCACTTCACTGGCTCAGGCGAATGATACATTTGCTGAAATAGTCTCTACCCTAAAGATGGCAAGCTCTCTCCTGCTGGCAGTGCTCAATGTCATAGTTTGTTCATCTGTATGTGAGACAATCTAGTTAATGATGTTTGCACATGGGAAGGCGGGGTACCTACATGCAACCTTGTATAATCAATATTGCTGGATACTAAGATAAACCTGCTAGTCTTCTAAGTATCCCTTGAAGTCTTTTTCAATTTGATATGTTTCCATGACATTGTTGTTCTCCTCTCAATGAATAGTTGAGTATTTGCATATACTGGTAGATCAAATGACATCTACTCAACTACTTCCCCAATAATGTTCTCGGCAGTTTCCTTTGATGCAGCTCTCTTGGATGCCATGTTAATTGTAACTGCTAGAGAGATTCTCAACAATTATTGTACCTATGGGGCAGAGAGGACACTCATGGCAAGCAAATGTCTGCTAAAAGCAAAACAACTCCAAGACAAGATCAAGCAGCAAGTCGGGCTCATGATGGGAAGGATTACACAGTTTTGACTGACTGACTATGGGAACTGCACATTGCACAGTCCTACCAGGCATTGTGGGAGCCTTATGACTGGAATTACGTAATGCGTAGTTCAATCTAGGTCAAGGCCTAGTAAAGACTACACATTGTGCAGTATTATGGCCAAGCTGGGAGACTGGATCCTAGAATTGTGAAATGCTCAGTGGGAGACAACCCAAGCTAGGCTTTGTGCAATTCTAGAAGCCAAGCTATAGGCTTCAGTATCCATATTTTGCAGAGCTATTGGTGCACAGCGACATCCAGGCAAGGGGACCCAGATCTTCCCAAGGGGAGTGTGAAAAACAAGAAGATCTAAAAGATGGTGTGATGTTGAGCGTAGATCTGACTAAGTGTTGATTCATGCATGTGAAACAAGTGTAACAATTGATTAAACTAAAGGACAATGAAGCATGTGAGGGGAGTCGCCGCAACAACGACCATTGGTGCAAAAATGGGAAAACTCATGCGACACTTAGGAAAGGCAATCTATAACTTGAAGCAACTCTTCTACAAGCTAAAAAAATTAAAACACCAGTAGTCATGCAAAGAAACAAGTGAAACATCAATCACACAAGTTAAACAACAAAAATAAACAGAAAAAGCAGAAAAAGACGAGAAAAGAAAAACTCACCCAGAAAAGCGATGACAATCGCAACGAAGGCTCCTTTATCTCCTCAGGAATGCTAGAGCTTCAAGATCAAGTGTGCAAATGAGCTCTAGAAACATTGATTAAATAAATTTTTCCAAGTTAGGGTTTATAATGTGCATGCCGACAATCAAGGAAAAATCGACACTTGGTAGCAGTTTCTAAAAATAACACAAGTGCCTCCTTCAGGTTACTAAAAATAGATCCCTAGTTTTTAGGGATGTTGAAATAACAATAAGAAATGCTAAAAATAGAATCTAGTATATTCCAATTTTAACTTGTCCTTGAATTAAAATTCGAATTTAGTCTCACCAGTTGCTTGGAAAATAATTAATTGATTCATGTTGGATTAATTAGTTGGAGAAATTCAAGCTAGAAGTCTTTGTGAAGTCATGCAACAGTTATCCCTTAAATTAAGGAAGTTATCCCTTAATTAAGGAGATAAGGATGAGTTATAATTGAGTTGTAATTAGTTACATCAATTAACTGAGTTATGTCCAGTTAAATTAGTTCCAAACAGTTTGAGGAACTAATTGTGAGTTCAGTCAGTTAATGCATGCATGCATGCAACTAGTGTACTCCAGATAACTAAAGATTCTCTCATAAATAACTCATGCATGTCTATTCAGAGAAAGACCCAGTTGTGATTAAAGACAGGGACAATGTACTATCAGTTGTAGGAATTTTCGTATAAAGGAAACTCATCCATATAGTCAAGGCAGAGGTTCCTTGAGGATTGTGCAATTTTACAGGGTGTAAGATCAATGTGAGTGATTAGTGTTACACTTGGTAACAGTTGGATCACCCAAGAGAAACTGCACAAAGAAATAGGAGGCTTGGAGGGCAGAGGAGAAGGTTTATGAGAAGCCTTGTTTGTCTGTGAGCATCCAAGAGGATTGTACTGAGAGTTGGCTAGCTATGAGAGTTAAATCTTTGTGTAATTCTGAGATATTTCCACCTTGTATGATAATACAGATAGTGGGGTTTTTAGCTGAGGCTTTCCCCTGAGTATTTTCTGTGTTTCATGTGTATTGATTCTTCTTCTTATGGTTATATGTGTGCAGCTTTGATTCAGCTCGATCTTTAAGCTTCCGCAAGTTTGATAGTAGAAGTAGATTATAGTATTTTGCTTTGGTATATTGCATTATTGAGTTAATCTACAGTCAAATATTCTATGTAGATCTCAGAGGTAGATTTGTAGAGAATTTGCAGGAAATTCTGCATGGTATCAGAGCCAAGTTTATCGGAGCTAAGTTTATCAAAGTTGTGAACAGTATATGGAGAAGAGAATTCGAAGTTTGAAGTTCGGGGTTGCAGGTGCAAATCGAACTCATATCATACCTTAAAAAAAAAAAAATTGTCACGAGATGGGACATTATGTGACCAATTTAACATCGAAGAAGTCCAAGAAGGGATCCTCGAAAGGATCAGAAGGTGAGGCATTAGCCTCTCAGTTCGAAATGGAATTTACTCTTATCACATGCATGGTGTCATCGATGATGGGTTGTGTCTGGTGTCTTGACAGTGGAGCCTCATTCCACATGATCAGTGATAAAAGTGTATTCAGTACCTTGGAGGAGAAAGACCTCAAGATGCGCATAGAGATGGGTGGTGATGAAAGGTATATTGTTTCAAGAGTGGGCACAGTTGTTTTTGAGAGGGAGCATGGAGCTCTTATCACCTTGACAGATGTGAAGTATGTACCTGGACTAAAGAAGAACTTGGTATCGATCACGACGTTGGAGGACAAAGGCTACGATGTTGTCTTCAATAAGGGAAAGGTTTTCCTTAAACACATCACCACAGGACAGGTGAAACAGATCGGTTCATGAGTCAAGAACTTGTATGCTCTTGAGGTTCAAGATGCATGCAAAGCCTTTAGGAGCAAGGAAAATGCTAGAGACTTGGTGGTTGAGAGGGAGAGTAAATTACCTCTCAACATGCAGTCCCAGAAGAAGTCTCAAACAATTATGGAGGAGCCACAATTGGAGATGTTGAGAGGAGACTGAGTGGAGGCATCCACTCATGCAAAGACCTCTAGTAGGGGGGAATTTAGAGCCAAGTGGGCAGAGGAATCACATGCAGCCATACTTCCAGGTGTGAGGTGGGGCGATGTGGAGTGATAGTCCCAAGAAGGTTGAAATAGGGGCAGGATCCTTGAGGTACCAAGCCTGTTTGATTAGACCTTGCTACGGGAGCCCCAACAAGGAGTAGTAGGACTGGCTGAGTGGGTAGAGACGGATGCGGATGGAGCGGCAGAGGGAGCTTCAACATCAGAGGGTGTTTCTAGCCCAACAAGGAGGTCAGTTGGGAGGTCGGTTACTTACTTCTCAGTAACTGAGTTGTAGTGCAACAGTGGGCAGCACAATGCAACATGATAAGAAGAGGTGCAGTGTGGATGCAATGCTGGGAGAAAGGACCAGCAGCACAGATGTAGTGGGAGGAATTAGTGGGATTGATGTAGTCAGAGCTCAAAGTGACAGAGGCTAGAGCAGTTAGATACTGAAGAGCACAAAGAAGGATTGACAACAATGAAGAAAGGTAGAGTCAGCAGAAGCGCAAAGTTTTCAGTTGACATCGGCAATAGCAGTCAGAGACTTTGATGACAGATGCATCATACTGATTCAGGTTGGATGTTTTTTTGTTTCTAGAGTTGTTGGAGCAACAAAACTAGAGAGAAGTGTTGCATGCAAAACATTCCAAAGGTTCAGGATCGGGATCGAAATTCCTTTCTTGTTGAGAGGGATTATTGAAAATAGAAACAAGAAATGCTAAAAATAGAATCCAATATATTCAAATTTTAATTTGTCCTTGAATTAAAATTCGAATTTAGTCTCACCAGATGCTTGGAAAATAATTAATTAATTCATCTTGGATTAATTAGTTGGAGAAATTCAAGCTAGAAGTCTTTGTGAAGTCATGCAACAATTATCCCTTAAATTAAGGAAGTTATCCCTTAATTAAAGAGATAAGAATGATTTATAATTAGTTAGCTCAGTTAACTGAGTTATGTATAGTTAAATTAGTTCCAAACAGTTTGAGGAACTAATTGTGAGTTCAGTCAGTTAATGCATGCACACATGCAACTAGTGTACTCCAGATAATTGAAGATTCTCTCATAAATAACTCATGCGTGTCTATTCAGAGAAAGACCCAGTTGAGATTAAAGATAGGGAAAGTGTACTATCAGTTGCAGGAATTTTCCTATAAAGGAAACTCATCCATGCAGTCAAGGTAGAGGTTCCTTGAGGATTGCACAGTTTTACAGGGTGTAAGATCAGTGTGAGTGATCAATGCTACACTTGGTAACAGCTGGATCACCCAGGAGAAACTACAAGGAAATAGGAGGCTTGGACGGCAGAGGAGAAGGTTTGTGAGAAGCCTTGTTTTCTTGTGAGCATCCATGAGGATTGTACTAAGAGCTGGCTAGCTGTGAGAACTAAAGCTTTGTGTAATTCTGAGATATTTCCACCTTGTATGATAATACAGATAGTGGGGTTTTTACTTGAGGCTTTCCCCTGAGTATTTTCTTTGTTTCATGCATATTGATTCTTCTTCTTATGGTTATATGTGTTCAACTCGATATTTAAGCATCCGCAAGTTTGATAATAGAAGTATATTATAGTTATTTTCTTTGGTATATTGCATTATCGAGTTAATCTACAGTTAGATTTTCTACATAGATCTCAGAGGTAGATTTGTAGAGAATTTGCAGGAAATTCTACATGGTCTCGGAGCCAAGTTTATCAGAGTTAAGTTTATCGGAGCTGTGAATAGTATACAGAGAAGAGAATTCGAAGTTTGAAGTTCGGGGTTGCAGGAGAAAATCGAATTCATATCATATTTAAAAATAAAAATAAAAAAAGATTGTCATGATATGGGACATTATGCGACTAATTTCCCATCGAAGAAGTCCAAGAAGGGATCCTCGGAAGGATTGAAAGGTGAGGAATTATCCTCTCAGTTCGAAAGGGACTTTACTCTTATCGCATGCATGGTGTCATCGATGATGGGTTGTGTCTAGTATCTTGACATTGGAGCCTCATTCCACATGATCGATGATAAAAGTTTATTCAGTACCTTGGAGGAGAAAGACCTCAAGGTGCGCATAGATATGGGTGACGATGAAAGGTATAGTGTTTTAGGAGTGGGCACGGTTGCTTTTCAGAGGGAGCATGGAGCTATTATCACCTTGAAATATGTGAAGTATGTACTTGGACTGAAGAAGAACTTGGTATCGATCACGATGTTGGAGGACAAAGGCTACGATGTTTTCTTTAGTAAGGGAAAGGTTTTCCTTAGACACATAACCACGGGACAGGTGAAATAGATCGGTTCACGAGTCAAGAAACTGTATGCTCTTAAGGTTCAAGATGCATGCAAAGCCTTGAGGAGCAAGGCAAATGTTAGAGACTTGGTGGTTGAGAGGGACAGTAAATTACCTCTCAACATGCAGTCCCAGAAGAAGTCTAAGACAATTATGGAGGAGCCACAATTGGAGATGTTGAGAGGAGACCAATTGGAGGCATCCACTCATGTAAAGACCTCCAGTAGGGGGGAATTTTGAGCCAAGTGGGCAGAGGGATCACATGCAGCCATACCTCCAGGTGTGATGTGGTGTGATGTGGAGTGATAGTCCCAAGAAGGTTGAAATAGGGTAGGATCCTTGAGGTACCTAGCCTCTTTGATTAGACCTTGCTACAGGAGCCCCAACGAGGAGTAGGAGGACTAGCTGAGTGGGTAGAGACAAATGTGGATGGAGCGGCAGAGGGAGCTTCAGAATCAGAGGTTGTTTCTAGCCCAACAAATAGGTCAGTTGGGAGATCAGTTAATTACTTCTCAGTAACTAAGTTGCAGTGCAGCAATGGGCAACACGATGCAACATGATAAGAAGAGGTGCAGTGTGGATGCAGTGCTGGGAGAAAGGACTAGCAACAACATGGATGCAGTGAGAGGAATTAGTGGGATTGATGCAGTTAGAGATCAAAGTGACAAAGGCTAGAGCAATCAGATACTGAAGAGTGCAGAGAAGGACTAACAACAATGCAGAAAGGCAAAGTCAGCAAAAGCGCAAAGTTTTCAGTTGACAGAGGCAATAGCAGTTAGAGACTTTGATGACAGATGCATCATACTGATTAAAGTTGGATGTTTTTTTTGTTTCTGGAGTTGTTGGAGCAACAACACTAGAGAGAAGTGTTGCATGCAGAACATTCCAAAGGTTTAGGATCGACATTGAGTTGAATTCCTTTCTTGTTGAGAGGGAGTGTTGAAAATAGCAACAAGAAATGCTAAAAATAGAATCCAGTATATTCCAATTTTAATTTTTCCTTGAATTAAGAATCAAATTTAGTCTCACCAACTGCTTGGAAAATAATTAATTAATTCATTTTGGATTAATTAGTTGGAGAAATTCAAGCTAGAAGTCTTTGTGAAGTCATGCAACAGTTATCTCTTAAATTAAGGAAGTCATCCCTTAATTAAGGAGATAAGGATGATTTATAATTAGTTAGCTCAGTTAACTGAGTTATGTCCAGTTAAATTAGTTCCAAACAGTTTGAGGAACTAATTGTGAGTTCAGTCAGTTAATGCATGCATGCATGCAACTAGTGTACTCCAGATAACTGAAGATTCTCTCATAAATAACTCATGCATGTCTATTCAAAGAAAGACCCAGTTGAGATTAAATACAAGGACAGTGTACTATCAGTTGCAGGAATTTTCCTATAAAGGAAACTCATCCATGCAGTCAAGGCAGAGGTTCCTTGAGGATTGTGCAGTTTTACAGGGTGTAAGATCAGTGTGAGTGATCAATGTTACACTTGGTAATAGTTGGTTCACCCAGGAGAAACTGCGCAAGGAAATAGGAGGCTTGGAGGGCAGATGAGAAGGTTTGTGAGAAGCCTTGTTTGCCTGTGAGCATCCAGGAGGATTGTACTGAGAGCTGGCTAGCTGTGAGAGCTAAAGCTTTGTGTAATTCTGAGATATTTCCACCTTGTATGATAATACAAATAGTGGGGTTTTAGCTGAGGATTTCCCCTGAGTATTTTCTGTGTTTCATGTGTATTGATTCTTCGTCTTATGGTTATATGTGTTCAACTCTGATTTAGCTTGATCTTTAAGTTTCCGCAAGTTTGAAAGTAGAAGTAGATTATAGTATTTTGCTTTGTTATATTGCATTATCGAGTTAATCTACAGTCAAATTTTCTACATAGATATTAGAGGTAGATTTGTAGAGAATTTGCAGGAAATTCTAGAAGGGATGCTTTTTTTGTTTTTTTTTTTTTTTTTTTTTTTTTTTTTAGGAAAACTTCCATGCATTTCCCAGAAAGATTGCCTAGTTTTGGGAAGGATTGGACAACTCTTCGACTCATGCATTGTGTAGTATCTAAGCACAGTGAGGTCTGTGCATTTTTTGGGCTCAATGTTGGGCTGCCCCTCCATGACTGTGCATTTCCAGAGCTCAAGGCTCACTGACAATCAGGACTATGCAATTCCCAATAGTAAGGCCAGATACCCTCAAGAATTGTGTAATTTTCTGACGCAAGCAGAGAAATGTTAAGGGACCAAGTCAGGAGATCGAATTATGGGTTAGAAAATCAACTAAATGAGAAAACACAAGCCAAGATGAAAATGATAAGCCTCAGTTGAAAAATGGATACCTAGATCAGTGCAAGATGAGCTGTTGTGGTTTAGAAGGAAGGCTCCAAAATCAAAGCATAGGCAAAATTTTGGAGGGTGGTTGTAGTCACTACAACATTAGTGACACACTGGTAGAACTCCATCTCTCTATATAGACCTTGTCTCTTGCAAATCGAGTCTAACTCTTCTGGAAGTATTGTTCAATTCTTTGATTATCATAGCTTCTTCACTTATCCTGAGTTGAAAATGTAGGCCCTACCGTTCTCTTTATCGTCAACACGCATACCAAGCCAAATCAAACTTATTTTTTTTGATTGAGGATGAGGGGTATATAAAGCACAAATAAAATAGTCATTCAGAGTTTTAGCTTCATCTCTGGTGTTGCTCCACTGTTATCAGGCCTAGAAAGTACCCCAGTGGAGTCACTTCAGGAACACAAGAATTTCGCCACTACCAACGAGCCTGGATAGTACCTCGGTGGAGATACTTGCTTCACTTCTCTATGCAGGAAGCCTTTCTCTTATTTTTCCCTTTATTTTATTTTTTATTTTCATTTTTCATTTCATTTTTAGAGAGTAATGCATAGGCACTTATTTATTTCATGAGGTGGAAGAGGGATCCCAACTTATTGAGAGCAGAAGAGGTTGTCCCTTCAGAGAAGGATATTTATATATACCTCTAACATACTTGTTAAGGTTTTCCCCTCTCCTTACTCTACTTGACTGAGTTGAAAAGGGTTTACCGAAAATAGAAAACCGGTTAGAGTAGGTTGTACTACTTAAGAGTGCAAGCGTCGTGATTTCACCATGACTTTCTTCGAAAGGAATGTATTTTACGTCAGGGTATCATCAACTAGAAGAAATGAAAGATTCATAAAAAGAGAGGGAATAGACAAATAACCAAGTGTTGATAGTTGTACAAGTTCCTCCTTAACTTCACCCTGCTTGTCTAAGAAGCCAAACACAGTTTCATGCAAAACTAACCTATGTGTGCAAAAGCAAACAAACAAAGGAAATAAGCAAGACAAAGTAAGAAAATCAAGAAACAAAGAAGAAAATAAAAACTACTCCTACTCCTAACTAAGGTGAACATGGGCCAACTCATGTAAAGTGATACTTCCAATGCAGCCATTGTTTTGGTTAGCCCATGAAGGTAAGAGCATGACCGAAAAGAAAGATATACAAGTAAATCAACAAACAAGAAAGGTAAAACAATGCAAACCAATATGTTTGAAGCTTGAATGAATCCGCAACAAAATAAAAACGGAAAGCACATGAGAGGCACTCTGCAGATGTGCCATGGTGTCCTAACACATTGCCAGTGGAAGACAAGAGTGTACACACCTTCAAACTTGAAAAACGAGCAAACATAAAGAAAGAAGAATTTTTCATTTTGCAACAGTGCTTGCTATGTATGATTCCTCCAATTCTTGAGCAATAGGATTGTTTGATTCTGGTGGAGGATGTGAAAATGTTACGATCAATTTATTTTCAACGCGAAAAACATAGTGATGCGGAGCCTGGAAAGATTCAACAGATTTCTTATTCGAAGTGGAACTAACCTCAAGGCTACGAGAACTTGACATAACCATCAGCTTGGGTTGAAGTGCCTCGAGAATTTGAAGAGTTTCCAGTTCATCATAAGATGGATCATCAAAGACTAGTGGCTTAGAAATATCAATAGTAGACAAATCAGAATCATGATCGGATGAATGAATGAAAAGATCATGACAGCCACGATAAGCAAGTTCCAAATGATGGATAGAGGCATCCTCATGATTTGATGAATCATAAAGAGGGGATGTTGGAAAATGAGAAATTTCACCCTCTATGTTTCTGGAAAGGTAAGATGAGAGATTGGGTGGATCAAGGAAGATATATTTTTCCTCTCCACATTTAAATGAAAAACTAGCATTCCACGTGTTATGCGAATGATTGGAAATAGAAACTTTCGGAAATGAATTTTCAGAAGATGGAATAGAACTGATAGAATCATGGAATATTTTAGGATAAAGTCGACGAGGTGAAGACAAAAGGATATCTTCCTTCATTGTAGATTCTCGTTCAGATTCCCACACATACTCATCAAAAATGATATCGCGGATTGGTTGTTCAACACCAAGTCCATCTAGAAATTGGTCCTCATGAACATCACATGTGAGATCCGAGATAGATGAACATAGCAAACCAAAATCTATAGGATAAAAGGGACTGAAGGATGGAGGATGAGGAAATAGCACTTCATGGAAACCATCGAAGTTAGAGTCTAAATCTGCTTAGAAATCCTAAGCAGGTAGCGTTAGAGGAGATGGATATAGATCAACAGGTGGATACTCAACTTCTCCCACCTTGACCTGCAGAGCTAGAGTTGTTGGATGGGAATAAGATGGAGGGTCACTTGGGACAACAACCTTGTCCATCTCAGATTTAGAAGCTCTAACACTGAGGCATGTTGGGAGAGGTTTGAAAGATTCTAAATCATGTGGATTTTAAAAAATGTGAACAATATATTGAAATATTTCATCCAATAATTTCCATTAAAGTAATTTATCTTCAGGAAATTCAACACAGTGGTGAAGAAAATGATCATGAAAATCTTAGAGAGATTCGTGAGGTGATTTTCACAATTTTAATTTTTTTCTATTAAGGTAAGGGCTTTATGGTCATAAAGAATGAAAGCATACAATGATTCTCTTAAAAACTGTTCAAAAGAGTGTATAGAGGATGCAAGAAATGTGTGACACGATTACTTTGAATGCCCTTCGAATGTGAAAGCGAACAACCCACAAGAAATATTGTTAGACGGGACATCATGCTTATCACAGAAACCAACAAATGAAATTGTGTGCCTGAGCAAGGTTATTCCACCATCACCATTAAACTTAAATCTGGACAAGTCATCTAAAATTCTTGTCGAAACTTCAAAATGTGAAGAATTAGAAAAAAAATGGCGGGGTTTTGATTTGGAAAGAAGTCATGAAATATGTGCAGAAATTCAAAATAGAATTTAAGGGATGAACTTGTCATCTGGCCTTCCTTCTAGCGCCAGAAATATTGACGGTGCTAGACCTGCCAACATTAAGGGGATCTCCCCGATATGAAGTCCAAACTAGACCTCACACCATTTGGAGTAGGATTCCTAGCAGTGGGTGGTAGTGTAATGCCTCGACCGTGGTAGCGCGTAGAGGAAAGTATGACAACTTTGGGTTAGATCAAGTGTGTGACCCTACGAAGAGTCAAGTGCAATGCATGAAGGTTCTAACACATGGAGGGGAAAAGGAAGTGTGCCCCTTAGAATCCTTTAATAATACGCAACTTGAAAGGAACATACGAGTGAAATGACATCACAAGATAAAATGCAGAATAGTCCACAAGTTAAATTGATGAGTTAATCCAACAACACACATTCAACAAGATGCGTATGAATGCATAAAAATTAGTTCATAATCATATGCAAAAGTTAAATAACATACATTTCCAATACAACAATAATAGTCCTACTAAATTAACAACATATGCATGAAAGTGTGTTGGCTCTAATATTATTATTATAAGTGAAAGTTTCATCCATACATATGCCATTGATGACTACTAGCCCCAATAGTGGAACATTACAGTCAAGAACACCTACTCCTCCAAAGAATTATACTCGCTCTACACTATGGAGAAGCCAAGGCTCTTCACAATACTCCCAAGCCTTCCCTAAGGCTAAGCCTATCCAAAAGCTTGACTCCCAAAATCTCGTTCTATGAGTTATGAGGTTCTATTTATAACAAAGGGTGGGGTATCCCTTGACATTCCCCTTTGTGAATTTTTGACTTTCCTCATGACTCTTCATCTTCTTCACTTAATGACACATTACATTACATGATGACTTTTCATATTCCAATATTGACACTTGGAAGTTCACTTACAACATATTTACCAATAATATTACATTTTCGACATGTACCTATATAAGACAAAATAGGCTAGAGATATCCTAACAAGATGTAACACTATGATTTTGGAGTTTGGGGAAAGTCTAGCTCAACAACCTCCACTTGATTCTTCTCGGCCAATATTGGTGCCAAGCTTGGTATTGTGTGATAATGTCCCCAAACTGTTTGACTGTGTCTTTAAGGAAGTGGACTCTAGCCTCCATGGCATCCGGGTATATGGTCTTGGAACTATATCCAACTCGTTCTGAAGCATGAGAAGCATTATATTTAAGTTGAGAGGACCACTGATATACTTTTACATGTTGTGTGCGTTCAACTCCAAGTCTTCCATAGCGACCTCTCGTATTAGCTGCTCCAAGTACTCATTGATCTCTAGTCGACCTTGTTTCTTTGATTTAGCATCGGTGAGGGAACTGATTGATGGGATATGGTGCTTTCTCACCAAGACATCCAAACTACTATACAACTGCACATATAAGGCCTGTGCGTTGCCGATGAATGAGGCGAGTTTCTCATTTTTCTGAATCAACATTCGTACCTTCGCTTTCTCCAGCTCTACTTGTGGCTTCATCTTCTTTTCTAAGTCAAGTGGGGCCCCTTTGTATTGCATTGTCCACTCTTGTACATGGGTGATGGAAGCATGTATGTTCTTGAGAGTTTGAACAAACTTGTTTCTCCACTGTTGTATGCTATGAAAATAGACAACTTCTTTATGCATGGTGAAAAGTTCGTCATAGAGCTTCTAAAAGGTATCACCAAATGTTGATACTTGAGCAAGTATCATTGTCCTCATCTCGCCCAATGTGGAAATTGCATCATGTGCTAATGCTTAGAGTTTTTCTACCTCTTGCATGGCACCCTGCAAGTTATTTTCCAGTTGCTCATTCTCAGTCGTCAAATAAAGAACATTTGAGCTTGTTTATCTTGCATAGGCCAAGCTAGCTTTAGCAAGGGTAGTTGAATGCTTCCTGGTGTCTGACACTATCACCCTTTCCTTGATGAATGCAGGTGATGTGTGATCATCTAGAAAGTGCTTCCTCTTTGCCTATACAATCTCCTTCTACAACTCGTCAAATGATAGATTGTACATATCCATGACCGGATCATCATCAAGGAGAAAAACATCTCCCTTCTCACTTGGGGCTTGTTCTGATAGTGGACGTGGTGGAGATTGAAGGATGACCTATGGTGCTTTCGGCATCAGGTCAGTGTCTTCCCATTGTGACTCTTGTTCCAACTCCATATATGTCACTTCAATCAATTTCTCAATCTGTTGAGCAAGATCTCGATCTTGCATCTGTTCACCCTCTTCCTCAGCTACTGTCTATTTTGGCTCATCAACCTGTATCGGCGTTGTTTCCTCTGTCAGCGTGCCTTGTCTTTTTTCTTCTTCCTGTTTCTATTTCTCTTCTCTTTCTCTGCTCCTCAACTCATGTTCTTCCTTCATCTTCTTCTTCATCTAGATATCAGTCTTTTGAATTAATCACACCGTTAGGATTTGGTCGATGTTTCAAACCAACTAATGTGGTTCTTCATCTCCTGTAGCTTCAGTTTTGCTTCCTGCAACTTCTTATTTTCTCTATTCCTTCACTTTTCTCTCTTCATCCATTGCTCCCTCTTTTCTTTTGCTTCCATTTTTTCCTTCTCTAAGATAGGATATGCCTTCATTTTCCAGGTTTTCTCTCCTTTTGGGTTCGCAGCAATCTTCCTCTTTCCCTTGTCCTACACTAGATTGTTGCCTTATGTTGTTGTTGTTGTTGCTTCCAAAGTTGTTGATGTCTTTAGAGTAGCCTTCCAAGTTCTAGCTAAAATGAACAGCTCATTGATTCTATAGGTATTGTAGCAGTACCTCCAAGGGTCCTCCTTTGGCCAATGAAATATCATGTGGATCCACAGAAAGTACACTCGCATACAGTTGTCCTTACAAATTTTGTGGGGATCATATGAATTAAATTCCTTGGTTCCAAAACCGAATTTCACTATGTCCTTAGCCTTAGCATCTGCATCTTTCAAGCTCTTGATTTCATTTAATTTTATCTACGAAGGAAGAGTGGGCCATGGCACTTTCTTCTTCCTATGCATTCTTGTTGACAACCCTGTAGTGAGGTGGTATAAAACTTCTTACATGATCAGTTTTTCAGTGGCATACCTTGGCAGAACATGCGTAGGCTTCTCTCTGCCAAATGCTCTGATGAAGGTGCCACTCGGTGAGGCATACCAATCTACAATGTTTACTATCACCTCCATTGCTTCTTATGACATGTAAGGTGGATCCCGCTCAAATATAAGATTTTATAATGGGACAATAAAATGGTCAGTTAGCCTTTCCATCACTCCTCAATAGTTGCACTTAGAAAGCAACTTGCAATAGTTGTTGACGACAATATCTTGTGGTGTCCATGTCTAGCTCATGTGAGGGAGCTGCTGTTGGGCACAAATTCCATCCAATAAATATGCAGACATGTAAAACCTTTCTTTCTCATTCTTTGGCAGATTCCAAGCCTTAGCCACATGGGACTTCAACTTATGAGCCAACAGATCTGACCAGTTTAATGGCCTCCCATCATTCACCAACTAGTCCAATAAGACTACCCACCCTTCAGGAAAGGTTTTTTTGTTCTCTTGACCATATATTTTGCAAGCAGAGATGATCAATAACTAGTAAGCCTTCCTAAGGGACTTTGTTTGTAAACATGGGTGGGTGTCTGTCTAAACTTTGACGGGTCTTTCACCTAGCGCTTGACACCGTCTCTCGTGTTCACATAGCTATGGGTGGCATAGAAGAGTGATTCCATGCACTTCACCGACTCAGGAAATTGATACACCTACTAAAATTTCTCTGCCCCGAATGTGGCGAGCTCTCTCCCACTGGCATTGCTCAATGTCAAAGTTTGTTCATCCATATGTGAGACAACACAGCTAATGATGTCTGCACATGGGAAGGTGGGGTACTTTCACACAACCTTGTAAAATCCCGACCACTGGATGCTGATATAAACATGTTCGTCTTCTAAGTCTACTTGGAATTCCTCTGCAAAAGTGTCTTTGATCCACTGCATGTTAGTGTTGTTCCCTTCTCAATGAACATCTGATTATCTACATATACTGGTAGATCAATTGATATCTGCTCAACTACTTCCCCAGTACCATTCTCAGTGGTTTCTTTTGATGCAACTCTCTTGAATTCCATGTTAATTATAACTACTAGAGATATGCTCAACAACTTTTTTACCTATGGGATAGAGAGGCCACTCATGGCAAGAAAATGTAAGCTAAAATGAAAACAACTTCAAGACATGATTAAGCAACAAGTCGAGATCATAATGGGAAGGATTGCATAGTTTTGACTGACATAGGTGACTGAATGACTGTGGTAATTGTGCATTGTGCAATCCTAGCAGTAA
Organism: Pinus tabuliformis; assembly: GCA_031772625.1. Classification (NCBI taxonomy): domain Eukaryota; kingdom Viridiplantae; phylum Streptophyta; class Pinopsida; order Pinales; family Pinaceae; genus Pinus; species Pinus tabuliformis. The sequence goes on along the minus strand of CM062807.1, from coordinate 831,559,903 downwards.
ATGTGGGAGCTTGATGACTGGAACTGCGCAATGCACAGTTCAGTCTAGGCCAAGGCCTGGGAGAGACTACGCATTGCGCAATATTAGTGGCCAAGCTCAGAAACTGGCTCCTATAATTGCATAGTGTGCAGTTGGAGCCAGCACAGGGTAGGCTCTATGCAATTCCAGAAGCCAAGCTATAGGCTTGAGTCTCTATATTGTGCAAAGCTAGCTGTGCATAGTGAGATCCAAGAAAGGGGACCCAGATCTACCCAAGGGGAGTGTTAAAAATAAGAAGATCGGAAATATGGTGTGATGTTGAGTGTATATCTCACTAAGTGTTGATGCATGCATGTGAAACATGTGCAACAATTGATTAAACTGAAGGAAAACAAAGCATGTGGGGAGAGTTGCCGCAATGACGACCGTTGGTGCAAAAATGGGAAAACTCATGCGACACTTGGGAAAGGCAATCTATAACTTGAAACAACACTTATACAAGCTGAAACAAGTTAAAGAGCCAACAATGGTGCAAATAGACAAGTGAAACACCACTCACATATTCTAAACAATAAAAAGTGACAGTAAAAGTGGAAAAAGATGAGAAAAGAAAAACACACCCGGAAAAGCGACAACGACCGCACCAAAGGCCCCTTGATCTCCAGAATGCTAGATCTCCAAGATCAAGTGTGAAAATGAGATTTAGCAACGTCAATTAAATAGATTTGGCCAATTTAATCTATCAGACTCCTAATTGGTGATTCTTAGATAATTTTCAGACTCCTATGATCATATATGCATTCATGAACTATATATTACATGTTCACCATATGTTTGAAGAAATTACTATAATAGTTAGGCCTGGTTAGGCCGTGTACTTGATTAATTTTTTATGATTATATTTTTATTCAAGTCATTTACCATTCTAGAAAGTCTCAGGGAGTTCTGGGTAGTGGTCTAGAGGTTGGCCTGGAATTGTGGCTCAGATCTCGGGACTGCACCCTCTGAAATAAGAATTTTGGGTTGTAACTACACTCAGGCAGGTTTGTGCATGTGGCTGGAGGGTCACAACTACACTCATGCAGGCTTGTGCATGTCTTTGTGAGTCTAGGTCACTGAAAAAGTAGTCTACTTAGGGTTGGGTCACCTGGGGTTGTTCTTTGACCCCTAAGTGTCATGTAAGCCATGTAGGATATCAGGTTGTGGTTAGTAAGTCTCTTTTATCAGCCCCACTTCAATAACTAAATCTTGGAGATTGGGTCATGTCATAATAACTCTTGGTCTCATGTTTACCCTAGTAGACCAGTGAAATTGGGTAAATGTGGGAGGGGGAGTTTAGAATAAAATTTTGTGGTAATAACTCAGTGAAAGTGTTGTAAGCCTATTTTATCCTTTGTAATAAGATAAAACCTCCATAAAATATGTATCAGCAATCAGGATGGTGAAACCAAGGAAGAAAACACCCCCACAGTAACCAACTGGGCCCTTTGGGGAGATTATCGATGAGAAGTTGCCAGACTATTTTCTCTTTTCTAATATTGTATGTATGAGGGATTCTGGTGTTTCATCTTGGAATGTTATGCATGAGTTACTAGAGGAGGAATTTCTACCTGACGACTATGAAAGGCCATCATTGGTGACTACATAATAGGGTGGAAACAAAACATTTGAGGCAACTAACAGATGCCGCAAGATCTCACTTACACATAATTTTCACATGCCCCGGGCTTCTCCCCTGCATAGATATGATTCCTTTGGTGGTAGATAATGTAGACATATCAGATAGGAAATTAATCACCTTGCATGGAAAAATTATTGTTTCATTCAAGCCTTGGCATATAGGGTATGTATCATTTACCTAAGCCACATTTGGTGTATAATTCTTAGTTTCTTGATAGCTTCATGAAAGAAGAATGTAATAACAAGGAAAAATAACTCCCTAGTTTGATCAAAGACTGGAGAAGTGATCCTAACAAGCATAAGGAGGAGTTTTTCGGCCTTTATTCTATTCAATCACTAAGTCCTCCCTTTTTTTATGTCGCTTCTATGCTATGTAGGTTTTTTGCATACCATAATGTTTCGCAAATTCCCAAAGACTAGTTCCCTCTTATTCATAGGGATGTTGATGGTATTTCCTTCATTTGATCCCATATCTTATCTGATATTTATCCAAACATATTCTTCATTTCTGCTCCAAACAAATAATCACTCATAACCCTCATTTTTATATGTTGGCCAATATAATGGATGCCATCTATTTCTCTTTACACTTTCTAGCTATGGTTTGGAGATGGACACTTGTTAATCCTCTTCCCATCCAAATTTACCATAGTATATTATGGGAAGAGAATTATTTTAATCATTTTTATTGCATTTTTCATCTCGTCATGATTCTCATTTACAAAGCCATTTTCAATTCCAAACTTCCTATAATGTCCACATCTTTATGGATTGTCTGTCAAGAATTTGGGATTGGTTCATGGAATAACTTTTCATCTATATTAGGGTTTTGCGAAGTAATGGTAAACTGCATGTTTTTCCCCTTTATGTTCCAAACAAAATTTTATGTAGGGAATTTTCCTATCAATTAGTAGGAACAGGGATAACCCTTGAATTAAAGAGAGCCTCCAAGAATATTTGGCCCCAATTCCCTTTGCAGATTGGTTTGTTTACCCTTCATAATTACACTCATGCTAAAAAGGAACTCCAACCTTTATATGAGTTGAATTTAGCTACTATTCCTACAAATCCACATGGTCCTTCCAAGGTGGTCGATAATTTAGCTACTAATGCAAATATCAAGAAATATATTCATGAAGCCAATCATTACAATGAACTATTTTGTGGAGCTACTTCCTATTCATTTATTTATCACAAAGCCACGTTGTTTTCCCCAAACAACAATCAATATTTCTTAGTTTTCAGAGACACTAGAAGGTTAACCATAGACTTAAACTTTCCATAATGTTTCTTTAAAAATTTCATAAAATTTCGTTGATTTTATGTTTGATTAATGTGCTTAGCCTACATTTTATCTTATGCATTATTAAATAATTAAAAATTATATAATAAGTTTGTTGGCCAAAACCACTATAGTCAAGCACAATTTAAATAAATTAAAGTGTTGGGCTTATGAGAATTAATAAAACCTTCATTTCAAAACCCTAAAGTGCTTGGTTTCACTGCTTGACACGTATCCCGATAAGAGTTCCCCAGATCTTTCATAAACTTTTCATGCCCATTCTTCTAGAGATGACCTTGCAAGATGACATAACCATACAACATGGCATAGCGGGCTCCCTTCCCCACTTGAATTTAAATTTAAATCTTTACTTTCCACACTCTTCCATCTGCCATTATTCCATATCATCTAATCCTTCCTTCCCTGGAAGTTACCAATGCACATCCATTCGAAAGAGTAAGGACAACTCAGCTTGTCTTTTTTACTTTAAAGCCTCGTGTATGCTCATTCTCATGCTAGATTATTAGGCCTCAAGTCCTCCGTCCTCCACATACTCCCGCTCCATGTCAGCCTACTTCTTTCAATTCATTTACCCTTCACTCCTTTTTGGATTCCATTTCCGAGATGATTCAGTTCATCCAAGCGATGTCAATATGATTTCCCATTGAAACATGCATACTCACTCTCTAACTCACTCTGCATTCCATTCATCCTGGTGATCCCCTAAGCATGTTATATTTGTTCCATCCGGGCTCTAAGTTATGAGATGATGTAATCATACATGATGCCTACCAACTCATTGTCCTTTTCAATCAAATGCACCACATTCATCCTTGAACAATTTTTATGATAACATAATGACTTGGAAAACGCTCTCACACTAAATTTTGCATACTTACCACATTTTATGATATTCATTCATACATGCAAAATGTTAAGTTATACAACTACTTCTAAGTTATATTGGTTTATAAATTTTAGTGGTAATAACCCAATGAAAGCATCATAACCCTATTTTTTCCATTGTAAATGGAGAATACCTCCATAATATCTATATTAGTGGCTAGGATGTAAAAAACAAAGAAGAAAATACCTACACAACAGAAAACTGAAATATTTTGGGAGATTGTTGATGAGAATTTTCTAGACTCTTTTCTCTTTTCTAATATTGTATGTATTACGGATTTGGTGTTTCATCTTGGAATGTTATGTATGAGTTACTAGAGGAGGAGTTGAGAGCTAAAGACTATGAAATGTCAAGAGTGGTGACAACATAATAGGGAAGCAAAAAAAATCAGAGGAAACTAACAAAGATTTTGCAACGTCTCGCTTACACAGAATTCCTGTGCACCCTAGGATTCTCCCCTAAAACATATATGATTCATTGGGTGATGGAGAATATATACATCTCAGTGTTGATGGTGCTGGACCCACCAACATGTTAGGGGATCTCCCTGGTAAGAATTCCCAACTAGATCTCAGAAAATTTGGAGTACGAGTCCCAACAGTGGGTAGTACGGTATTGCCTACAGTTGTGCAGAGAGGTAAGTAAGATGCTCTTGTTGGAAGCAAGGGTGTGACCTTGTAGCAATTCAAGGAAGGTGCATGAAAGGCTCGAACACATGGAAGGGGGGATGAGTGTGCTCCTTAGAAATATGTGATAGCATGTAGTTTGAAAGGGAACACACGAACATAAAGACATCACGAGATGGAAAGAAGGATAGCCGACAATCCAAAGTGATGGATTATACCAACAACACGCTTTGATAAGATTCATACAAACACATACGGAATAGTCCATACATACATGTGTAAAATATAGCTACATACATCATTAAAGTAACCAAGATAGTCGAACTACAATAACAACATATGCATGAAACGTGTTGGCTCTGTTATATCAAAGAGTGAAAGATCCAATCATACATACAACCATGACAACCACTAGCCCCAATAAAGGAACATTACAGTCACTGACGTCTGCTCCTCCAAAGAGATGTACTAGCTCTACACTATGGAGAAGCCAAGGCTCATTAGAATACACTCCAAACTTTCTCTAAGTTATCCCTATAGGAATCTTGGCTCCCAAAGCTTGTACAATGAGTTATGAGGTTATATAAATAGAAAAGGGTGGGGTGACCCTTGAAATTCCCCTTTGTGACTCTTCAACTACCCTCATTACTCTTCAACTTACACATGACTATTACATTCTACTATTGACACTTGGTCTTTCACTTTTACAACATGTTTACATTACAATCTGCACATGTACCCATGTGAGAAAAAAATGGTCTTGAGTAAGCCATGTAAGACATCACTAAGACTCGGATAGTTGTGGGAAGACTAACTCTTCGACATCCTCTCGACGATCAATGGTGGTGAAATTATGCCAAGATTGGTAGTCTATTATGGTGTCTGCGTGCTTTGTGGTGACATCCTTATGAAAGTGAACTCTTGCCTCCGTTGCATCCGGGTACACTCATTTTACACCTCTGTCCAACTCGTCGGATAGCATGGCCATCATAGTCTTGAGTGTAGTCGAACCAACAACATATTGGTGCACAGTGTCTGCGCTCATCTGCAAGTCTACATTGGTGGCTATGCGCATCAACTGATCAAAGTACATGTCCAGCTCTAGTCAGACTTGGTTCTTTTTCTTTTCCTTGGTGAGTGTGTCAATGGATGGGATTGCATGCATGTGCACAATGACATCCATGATCTTGAACACCCATGCATGTGAAGCCTATAAACTGGTGATAAGTTGTGGGAGTTCCTCATAGTTCCAGATATGACTCTCGATGTGTGCCTTTAACTCCAGTGCCTTTGGTTTCATCATCTTTGGCAAGTGCAATGGGGCTCCCTTGTCCCTCATTGTCCATATCTGCATGTGATCAACAACAATGTGCAGGTCTGGCAAAATGCGTGCTCTCCTAGCACAACACTATTACCAACCATTGAGATGGACAACTAACTTATGCATGGTGACGAACCCGAAGTATAGCTTTCGCATGACAGCCTTGAGAGATGATACTTCATCTAATATCACTTTCCTCAACTCTGCTCTGGCAAATGTTGTGACTTGCTCTTCTCCCTGCTTGGATGCTTGTAGCTCCTTAGCCATGCACTTGTTCTCAGCTATCAAGAATCTAACACTCGACCCAGTGGCTTCGGCATATGCTCTTGTAGCATCAGCCAATGCATCTAGATGTTTGCACACATTGGACACAATCACTCACTCTTCAAAATGCATAGGAGAAACGTGGACATCTGGAGTGGGCACTCTATGCGAATGCACAATTCTTTGTTGTGATTCGTCGAAGGATATGTTGTGGACATCTGCTTCTAGATTATCCTCAAGGATTTCAATATCTTTGTGATCTCTTGGAACTTTCCCTGCTTCTGAATATGGTGAAGCGAGTGGAGTAACCTCATGGTTCTAAGGCATGAGGTCAATGTCCTGATCTAACATGGGATGAACCATATCGGTGTATGCTATATGTCAGTTGTTCATATGAATCCATAACCTGTATGAGTGCAGTTTCATTGATATGTGCATGTCGTGCCTCCTACTATTCCTATTCCTACTGTGCTTCCTTCTCTCTTCTACGCAACTCTTGTTCTTCCCTAAGTTGTTGCTTCAACTCTTGCAACTCCTTTTCTACTTCCTCAAGCTTATGTTTCTCTTTTTGCCTTTGCACGACCCTCCTGTCACATTGTCACCTCTTCACCTCAATATCCAAAGATTCTTTCAGTGGATCTTCTTTGAACTTGTAGCTTTTCTCCACCTCTACGTTGTCAACAACCTTCCTCTTGCCTTTGTCAAGCACAGGTATGTTGCCATCTGTTGTTTTCGATGATGCTTCTCTATGATATGTTGCTACCTTCTACACTACTAACCACTCTATAGATATTTTGACCGATTCATTGAGCTTGGAGAAGTTGTAGCTATATCTCCAAGGGTCTTCCTCAAGCCAATGACACGCCCTGTGGATCCAAGGATGATACACTCTCGCAAAATGGTCTTTCACTAAGCAATGTGGTTCATATGGCTTGAAACTTCTGGGGCCGAAGGTGAACCTCTTGAATTCCTCTGTTTCGGCCTCAGCATGCTTGAGATTTTGGATCTCATACAACCCAACCCGCAAAGGAAGAGAGGGCCAAGGTTCCTTCTTCTTCCTGTGCAGTCTCACTGATAACCCTATGGAGATGTGATATGACACTTCTTGCATGACCAGCTTATCCATGGAAAACTTTGGTAAAACATGCAGAGCCTTATCCGTGTTGTACATCTAGATGAAGGTGTCAAGGGTTGAGCCATACCAATATTCTATGCCAATAAATGCCTCCATCGATGCCTGTGACATGCAAGGTGGATCATGCTCAAAGATCATCATGTATAATGGGGTGACAAAGTGATCTGATAGTTGTATGATAACTCCATGGAAGCTGCATTCATAGAACAACCTGCAATAAGTGTGCACAAAGGTTTCTGAAGGTGTCCATGCCTAACCCAAGCCTGGGAATTACTAATGGACACAAACTACATCAAGTATTTAAGCGGACATGAATATCTTTGTTGGGCTTATGTTACTTGTTCCTTCAATCGGAGATCCAACATGTTAGACCAGTTGAAAGGTCTCCCTTCATTCGCTAGCTGATCCAACACAATCACCCAACTCTTCGGGAAGGTCTCTATACTCTCCTGGTCATATAAGTGGCACGAGAAGATGATCGTAAGCTGATATGCCTTCCGCAGTATCCTTGTCTTATAAACTTGGTTGGGTGTTGTCCAGATCATAGACAGCTCTCTCACCCAACTCTTCAAGATGTCTCTTGAGTTTTCATTTCCACTGGGTTTGGTGAAGGGTGTATCCATTATGATCACCGACTACGAAAAGTGATGCATCACCTGAAAGTGATTTTCCCTAAAAGTAGCAAGTTTTGTTCCACTGGCACTGCTCAACACTATTGTCTCTAGATTAGTATGTGAGACAATCTAGTGGATCATGTCCACGCATGGAAATGCAGGATACCTATACGCAATCTGGTACAAGCCAGACTTGTGTATGTTGACATAGACCTTGTGGTCCTCCAGATTCTCCTCAAATGTGCCTAAAAATATGTCTTTGATGTCTTTCCATTTCATCTTGATATCCTTGTCTATTAGCAACTTAGTTTCTTCATAGATGGGCAAGCACATAGACACTTGCTCGACTGCATCTTTAGTTGCACTCTCAACGGTGTCTTTTGACCCTTCTCTCTTGGAAGCCATTGTAGATGTACTGTTGGGAGATGGATGAACACTTGTGATACCTGGAGACATAGAAACACTCATGGAAATAAAATTGTTAGTTGAAAACCAAAAGAAAATTGAGGATTGACATGCAACACACCTGGGTGACTAACTGGAATATTTGTGCAATTTTCACCAGGAGGCTGGGAGACTGACTGCCATAACTGCGCATAACACAGTACGTACTTTTAGTGGGTTGACTGACTGCTGAAAATGCGCAGAGAAAAGTCCATCTTGGCCCGCTGAGGACTGAAACTACGCAATGCATAGTTTTAGTCGGCTTGACTACAACCTGATCAAACTGCATTTGCGCAATTCTGGGGTCCAATGCGGCACTACCTCTCAGAATTGCGTAGAGAAAGTCTGGGAGGCCAGTGTTGGGCAAGATCTATGCAATTCATGGGAGTCAAGTAGATCCTTCACTCTCAAAAATGTGCAGTGCAATCCAGGCAAGGCAAGGTCCGGACCAAGGCAACCCAGACCCATTAACAGATGACTGAAAACATGAAAAGGTTGAATGCATGTGTGAAGCTGAGTGTAGACAAGATTGAATGAGCATGCATGCAAACAATGAGTGCAGGATTCTGTAAATTGGAAAACAAGTAAGTGTGTGAAGTGAGTCGTCGCAACGGCGACCGTCGATGCAGAAACAATGTCATGCATGCGACAATAATGAGATGCAATGAAAAACTTGAAACAATTTTTCTACAAGTTAATATGCATTAAAACGACAATAGGCATTCAAAAAAACCAAGCAAACAACACTCACAAAACTGCAATACAAAAAGCAACAAAATAGATGAAAAGCAGACTTACCTGGAAAAAGTTGAGCTAAGTGTGTCGAATGCTCCTAGATGCGATGGGGAATGCTAGAGCTCCAAGATTGAACTGAAGAATAAGCTCTGAAGCATCGAAGAAATATTTTTGATAAGATCAAGGCTTATGACGTGCATGCCATAAATCTAGGAAAAAGCGGCACTTGGCTAGAGGTTTCTAAAATGGCTTTTTCATGTAACCCCCAGCTGCTAAAAATGGATCCCTAAAATCTAGGGATGTTTTTTCTTTTCTTCTTTTTTCTTTTTCGGGAAAAAGTAGCTCTTTAATGCAAAGAAATATTGGTTAGTCTTCGAGGAAACCGATCAACTTGGGAGCACATGCAATGCACTGTAAGCCTGTGGATTACTTCTGTGTAGTTTCTGGGTTGAGTGGCTCTGGCTACCCCTTAGACTCTGCGCAATTTCTAGACTGAAGCCAAGGCTATCAGCCAGATCTGCCCAAATTTTGAGAGTAATCCTAGTGATGGGCTACTTTGCGCAATTTTTAGAGGGAAAGTTGCCTGCTTTCTTGCGCATTTCTGAAGAGCAGCAGGCTTCCTTGATGTTCTGCACAATTCTTGAGAGGAAGTTTTTCTCCCCTCCAGTTCTTCCAATTTTCCAAGTGAGCACATCACCCAGATCATGACCAAGTCATGAGATGTCAGCTTATGGGTGGAAGGCAAACAAGCTCGTAAACACAAGCTGATAAGCCACTGAAACTCAACTGAAGCATATGTCCCTGGACAGTGCAAGACATGCTACTAAGGATGGTTGGTAGGGAGGCTCCAAAGTAAAGCTAAGGAAAAAATTTGGAGGGTGGTTGTATCCGCTACAACACTTGGCGAGACACTAGTATAACTCCAGCTCTCTGAATGGACCTTGTTTCATGAAAAGTAAGTCTAACTCCTTTGGAAGTATTGTTTGATTCTTAGATCATCATGGTTTCCACACTACCTTGAGTGAACGATGTAGCACCTGCCATGCTCTTGATCAGCTAGCACACATTCCAAGCCAAGTCAACTCAGTTGTTTTGATTTGGAATGAAGGGTATATTGGTGCACAAGTAATATGACTGTCAGAGTTTAAGTTTCATCTTTGGTGTTGCTATGCTGCCAGGAGGCGTTGACAGTACCCCGACAGAGTCACGCAGGAACACAAGCATCACTCCACTACCAGCAAACCTGGTTAGTACCCTAACGAAGTTAATTGCATCACCTCTCTGCACAGGAAGCCTTTCTCTTTTTTCGCCTTATTCATTTTTTTCAAAATTTTCACATTTTCATTTTTTTAAGGACTATGCATAGGCACTTATTTATTTCAGAGGCAGAAGAGGGATCCCAACTTATTGAGAGTAGAATAGGTTGTTCCTTTAGAGAATTATGTTATATATACCTCTGACATACTTTTTAAGGTTTTCCCCCCACCTTACTCTACTTGACTGCTCCGACAAGGATTAACCCAAAAGACTAGAGTAGGTGGTACTAGTTAGAGTGCAAGCATTGTGTTTTTTACCAAGATTCACTTAGAACATAACGTATTTTACATTGGTGTATCATTGAATGAAGACAACAAGTTCTACATAAAGAGAGAGGACAATAGATAACCAATCATTGATAGTTGCACAAGTCCTCTTGTACTTTCCCTTCTTGTTTCAAGAGTCATACACAGTTTCATGTGAAACTAACCTATGGACATAAACAAGAAAACAAAACAATAAAGAAAAGAGCAGAAGTAAATATGAAAGCAAAGAATGTAAGCAAAATAGGAAAGAAAGCAAACAAGAAAACAAATCAAGAAATCAAACATGCATGCAAGAAAACAAGACATAAAGCAAACACTACTCCTACTCCTAAGCTAATGGTGCATGGTCTGATCACGTGAAGTGATACTTCCAATGCAGCCATTGGTGCATTGGTTGACCCATGTTGGTGAAGGAATGGTTCACAAAAAGCAAGTCAAGTGAACCAACAAACATTAAAGATATAACAATGAATACAAACACACTCCGAGTCTAAATAAGTCCACAGAAAAGAAAAAAATTGAAACCACACGACAAGCACTCTGTGGACTTACCATGGTGTTGTGATACACTGCATGAAAATTTTAAGAATATGCACTCACCTGACTGTGACAGGCAAGCAAACATGAGAAACATAGACAACTTACATCTTTCAAGTGTGCTTGTTGTGTATTATTCCTCCAATGCATGAGCAATGGGATCATATAATTCAAATGGAGGAAGCGAAATCTATGTGTTGGATTGATCTTCAATGCATACAGATGAGTGATGAGGAGCCTTGGGTAGTTCAACAATTTCCTGATTAGGAGTGAAACCATCCTTAGGACAGCGAGGGGTTGGCATAACCATAAACTCGGGCTGAAGTGCCTCGACAGCCTATGGGGTTTCGATTTAATCGACAGATAGATCAGCATAAACAAGTGGCTTTGAAAGATGAACAATGATACAATCAACATCGTGATCGAATATAGGAGTAAAGATATCATGACAACTATGATCAGAAAAATCAATGAGTTCATTGGCATCCTCATGATCAGATAAATCAAACAAAGGGGTAGATGAGAAGCAAGAATGTTCACCCTCTAAGTTTCTAGAAAAGGTAGATGAAAAATCAAGTGGATTTTCAGTGAAGAATTTGTCCTCTCCGCTGTGAGATGAAGGATTAAAGAGATCACGACAGCTACAATCAGAAAAATCAATGAGTTCATCGACATCCTCATGATCAGATAAATCAAATAGAGGGGTAGATGAGAAGCAAGAATGTTCACCCTCTCGGTTTCTGGAAAAGGCAGATGAAAAATCAAGTGGATTTTCAGTGAAGAATTTGTCCTCTCCACTGTCAGATGATGGACTGACATCGGGTGTGTTCTGCAAACGATCAGAAGTAGATGCATCCATGGATGAATTTACACAAGGAAAATCAAAGATAGCATAATCACCAAAGATTTCCGGAAAACACGGAGGAGGTGCGGATAGGAGGAGGTCATCCTTCACTGTAGATTGATGCTATGATCCCCAGTCATACTCATCGTAAATGACAGCGCAGGTTGGTTGTCAAAAATCAACTCCGTCAATGGCTTCATTTGCGTTCACAACAGGTGTAGAATCTAGAACAGAAGAACACAAGACAATGCAATCTGAAGGATCAATAGAACGTGAAGGCAGAGGTTGAGGTAACAAATGCATATGACAATCCATGGGCTTCCCAACCAAATTTGTGCAGAAATTAAGAGTAGTGAGGGTGTTATGATGTGATAGTTGAACAGACGTGTGTGCACGTTCTCCCACATCACTCTGCAGGGGTGGAGTTGTTTGATGAGGGGAAGGCGGACTATTACTTGTTACAGAAACGGTGTCTGCTTGTGATTGCACAACTCCATCACCGAAGTATGCTGAGTAGGGTTTGAAATTTATCTTCACTTGGGGATGGATTGATTTGTGATAGCAATAATCAAATTTGTCCATCAGATATTGGAATTTCATCTGAATTTTTGGATCTTCCAACATGAGTAAATGGAAGTGCTTCCAAAATTCCATGGGCGATTCATGTGGGGCCTTCTATTATTTTAAGATTTTTGGTTAAGAGCTTGAGGATCAAAATGATGGAAAACAGATTCGATTAGATCACTGAACTTCTTAAATGAGTGCAAACAATTGGTAGGTAGGTTGCAACACCATCGTTCTGGGGATTCACAAAATGTGTATGAAAGCAGCATGTTGACCTCTATGTCATCAAACTCTTCCTCATTCCCCAAGAATGCAAGGAAGTCATCTAAGTGCTCAGGCCAAGCCACTTCGCCTTCACCATCATACGTGAGTTCAGGCAAGTGATCAAAAATATCCTTCGTGACTTCAAAGGAATGTGCATTGGACAAACATCGCGAAGGATTCACCACAACAATATCCATGATAGATGTGAGAAGATTCAAAACAGGATGTGAGGACTCAACTTTTCATCTGGCCCTCCTTATGGCACAAGAAATGTTGACGGTGCTGGACCTGCCAACATGTTAGGGCAACTCCTTAGTAAGAAATCCCAACTAGACCTCAGTCCGTTTGGAGTAGGAGTTCGAGCAGTGGGTAGTACGGTATCACCTTGACTACGATTGTGCACAGAAGTAAGTAAGATGTCCTTATTGGAATCAAGGGTGTGACCTTGCAGTAAGTCAAGGAAGGTGCACGAAAGGCTCTAACACACAAAAGTGGGAATGAGTGCACCCCTTAGAAACCTATGATAGCACGCAACTTGAAAGGGGACACACTAGCAGAAAGACATCACAAGATGGAAAGAAGGATAGTCGATGATCCAAAATGATGGATTATACCAACAACATGCTTCAATAATATTCATGCAAACACATATGGAATAGTCCATACATACATGCGTAAATTACAGCTACATACATCATTAAAGTAAACAGGATAGTCGAACTACAATAACAACATATGCATGAAACATGATTGCTCTATTATATTAAAAGAGTGAAAGATTCAATCATACATACAACTATGAAAACCACTAGCCCCGATAACATAACATTATAGTCACTGTCGCCTACTCCTCAAAAGAGATGTACTACCTCTACACTATGAAGAAGACAAGGATCGTTACAATACACTCTAAGCCTTCTCTAAGTTATCCCTGTAGGAAAATTGGCTCCCAAAATCATGTACAATGAGTTATGAGGTTCTATAAATAACAAAGGGCGGGGTGACCCTTGACATTCCCCTTTGTGACTCTTCAACTACCCTCATGACTCTTCAACTTACACATGGCTGTTACAATCTACTATTGACACTTGATCTTTCACTTTTACAACATGTTTACATTACAATCTATACATGTACCTATGTGAGATAAAAATGGGCTTGCGTAAGCCACGCAAGACATCAATAAGACTCGGACAACTATGGGAATACTAACTCTTCGATATCCTCTCGATCATCGACGGTGGCAAACTAATGCTAATCTTGGTAGTCTGTTATGGTGTTCGTGTTCTCTGTGGTGACATCCATCTGAAAGTGAACTCTTGCCTCCGTTTCATCTGGGTACACTAATTTGGCACCTCTGTCCAACTCATCAGATAGCATGCGCATCATAGTATTGAGTGTAGCCAGACCAGCAAGATACTGGTGCACAATGTCTTTGCTCATCTCCAAGTCTGCATTGGTGGTTATGTGTTAGAAAATTATATCTTATAGAGCAATGGAACACATAAAATATTGTAGAAATATAAACACAGAAAACGAATAAAACAAGAGAGACACAGATATACATGGTTCACCCAGTTTGGGCTACGTCCACGGAGAAATAGCCAGTCCTTCTTTTATTATATTATCCAACAAACTAAAGAGATACAACCTACAACAGATCCGCTGTAACTCCCTCTTCGCTCTCAATCTCCTCTCTTCTCCTCACTCAGAATACAGATCTATATAGACGCAATAAAATTCCCTCATATATAGTGAGGGGTATACAATCTTCCTGGGGTATACATCCGGCTGAAACCTTTGAATACAAAAGATAAGCAGGCTCCACACCAAACATTATGCGCATCAACTGATCAAAGTACATGTCCAACTCCAATCAGACTTGGTTATTTGTCTTTGCCTCGGTGAGTGTGCCAATGGATGGGATCGCATGCGTGTGCACAATGACATCCATGCTCCTGAACACCCATGCATGTGAACCCTGTAAACTAGTGATGAGCTGCGGGAGTTCCTCATAGTTCAGGATCTGATTTCAGATGCGTGCTTTCAAAACCACTGCCCTTGGCTTCATCATCTTTAGCAAGTACAATGGGGCTCTCTTGTACCTCATTGTCCATATCTTCATGTGATCAAGAATAGTGTGCAAGTCTGACAAGATGTGTGCTCTCCTAGCATAGTGCTGCAACCAATCGTTGAGATGGACAACTGACTTATGCATGTGACAAACCTGAAGTACAACTTCCGCATGACTGTCTCGAGAGATGATACTTCATCTAATATCGCTCTCATCAACTTTGCTCTAGAGGATGTTGTGACTTGCTCTTCTCCATGCTTGGCCTCTTGTAGATTTTTAGCCATGTTCTCGTTCTCAGCTATCAAGGATCTTACACTTGAGCTAGCAGCTTCAGCATATGCTCTTGTAGCATCAACCAATGTAGTTGTATGTTTGCGCACATCAGACATGATCACTCACTCTTCAAATTGTGCAGGAGATATGTGGACATCCGGAGTGGGCACTCTGTGTGACTGCAAAACTCTGTGTTGTGACCCGTTGAAGGATATGTTGTGCACATCCGCTTCTGGATTGTCCTGAAGGATTTCAGTGTCTACTTGATCACTTGGGACTTGATCTGTTTCTCGATATGGTGAAGTTGGTGGAGTGACCTCATGGTTCTGAGGGATGAGGTCATTGTCCTAATCTAGCTCGGGCTTAACCATATCCATGTCCATCTGCTCTAGCATCTATTCAATCTCTTGAGAAAAGTCCTACTCCTGCGACTGCTCACCCTATCTGCTATGTGCCAGCTATTCGGATGAATCCATATCCTATATGAGTGCAGTTTCATCAATATGTGCATGTTACACCTCCTGTTGTTCCTTTTCCTGTGGTGCTTCCTTCTCTCTTCTGTGTAGCTCTTGTTCTTCCATGACTTGTTGCTTCAACTCCTGAAACTCCTTTTCAGCTTCCTCCAACTTTTGTTTCTCTCTTTTCCTTTGCGTGATCCTCCTGTCGCGTTGTCGCCTCTTCACCTCAATCTCCAAAGCTTCTTTCAACACAAGTGGATCTGATTTGAACTTGCAGCTTTGCTCCGCCTCTGCATTGTCAAAAACCTTCCTCTTGCCTTTTTCAAGTGCAAGTCTGCTACGCTCTGTTGCTATTGATGATGCTGCTCTCTGAGATTTTGTTGCCTTCTACACTGCTAACCACTCTACAACTATTCTGATCGGTTCATTGAGCCTGGAGAAGTTGTAGCAATATCTCCATTGGTCTTCCTCAGGCCAATCACAAGCCCCATGGATCTAAGGATGATACACTCTCACATAGTGGTCCTTCACTAAGCAATGTGGGTCATATAGATTGAAACTCCTGGTGTCGAAGGTGAACCTCTTGAATTCCTCCATCTCGGCCTCAACATTCTTGAGATTCTGGATCTCATACACCCCAATCCGCAAAGGAAGAGCAGGCCAAGGTGCCTTCTTCTCCTTGTGCAATCTCGTTGACAACCCTATCGAGATTTGATATGACACTTCTTGCATGACCAACTTATCCATGGAAAACTTTGGTAAAACATGCAGAGCATTCTTTTCACTATACATCTGGATGAAAGTGCCAAGGGTTGAGCCATACCAATATGCTATGTCAATCAATGCCTCCATTGCTAGCTGCAACATGCAAGGTGGATCATGCTCAAAGATTATCCTATATACTGGGGTGACGAAGTGGTCTGATAGTTGTATGATAACTCCACAGAAGTTGCATTCATAGAAAAACCTGCAATAAGTGTGCACAGAGGTTTCTAAAGGTTTCCATGTTGAGCCCAAGCGTTGGAACTGCTGACGGGCACAAACTGCATCAATTATGTAAGCGAACATGAAGATCTTTTCATGTTGACCCTTGGGCAGATGTCGGGCTTCTATTACTTGTTCCTTCAACCGAAGAGGCAACATGTCGAACTAGTTGAAAGGTCTCCCTTCATTCACTAGTTGATCCAACACAATCACCCAACTCTGTGGGAAGTTATCTATACTATCCTGGTCATATAAGAGGCATGTGAATATGAACAGAAGTTGTTATGCCTTCTGCAGTATCCTTGTCTTATACACTTGGTTGGGTGTTTTCTGGAGCTTAAACGACTCTCTCACCCAACTCTTCAAGATGTCTCTTGAGTTTGCATTGTTGCTGGGTCTGGTGAAGGGTGTATCCATTGTGATAATCGGCTGCGTAAATTGATACATCGCCTGAAATTCCTTTTCCCTGAAGGTAGCAAGTTCTGTTCCACTGACACTGTTCAACAACATTGTCTTTGGATTAGTATGTGAGACAATCCAGTGGATCATGTGCGTGCACGGAAATGTGGGATACATGCATGCAATCTGGTACAAGCTAGACTTGTGTATGTTGACATAGACCCTGTGGTCCTCTAGATTCTCCTCAAATGTGCCTGAAAATATGTCGTTGATGTCCTGCCATTTCATGTTGATCTCCTTGTCTATGACCATCTTAGTGTATTCTATGAACATCTTGGTCAACTGCTTCTCCAGTTGCACTCTCAACAATGTCCTTTGACCTTGATCTCTTGGAAGCCATTGTACCTGTACCGCTGAGAGATGGATGAACACCTGTGATACCTGGAGATAGAGCAACACTCATGGAAATCAAACTTTCATTTGAAAACCAAAAGTAGCTTGAGGACTGACATGCAACACACCTGAGTGACTAACTGGAATATTTGCGTAATTTTCACTAGGAGGTTGGAAGAATAACTGCTAGAACTGCACAGAACACAACCTGGACTGTCAGTGGGTTGACTGAATACTGAAACTGTGCAAAGCACAATCCAACTTGGCCTGCTGCGAACTGAAATTGCACAATGCGCAGTTTAAGTCGGCTTGACTGCAACCCAGTCAAACTGCATTTGCGCAATTCTAGGGGCCAATGGGGCACTGCCTCTCAGAATTTCACAGAGAATGTATGGGAGGCTAGTGTTTGGCAAGCTCTATGTAATTTCTCAAAGGAAGGCAGAGCCTTAACTTTCAGAAATGCATAGTGCAATCTAGGTAAGGCAAGGTTCGATCCAAGGCAGCTCAGACCAGCCGACAAGCGACTGAAAACATGAAAAGGTTGAATGCATGTGCGAAGCTAAGTGTAGACAAGTGTGAATGAACATGGATGCAAACAGTGAGTGTGGGATTCATTAAATGGGAAAACAAGTAATTGTGTGAAGCGAGTCACCACAACGATGACCATTAGTGCAGAAATAGTGTCATGCATGTGACAGCAGTGAGATGCAATGAAAAACTTGAAACAATGCTTCTAGAAGTTAATATGCATTAAAACGATAGCAAGCATTCAACAAAACCAAGTAAACAACACCCACACAAACCGAAATAAAAAAAGAAATAAAAAAGCAACAAAAGACATGAAAAGCGGACTTACCCGGAAAAAAGATGAGTTCAGTGCGTTGAATGCTCCTAGATGTGATGGGGAATGCGAGAGCTCCAAGATTGAAATGAAGAATGATCTCTGAAGCGTCAAATAAATATTTTTGATAAGATCGAGGCTTATGATGTGCATGCCACAAATATAGGAAAAAGGGAGACTTTGCGGGAGGTTTCTAAAACAGATTTTGCATGTAACCCCCAACTACTAAAAATGGATCCCTAAAATCTATGGATGTTTTTTGTTTTTTGTTTTTCTTTTTTCTTTTTGATTTTTCGAGAAAAAAACAGCTCATGCATGCAAAGAAAGATTGGTTAGTCCTAAGGGAACTGGTCAACTTGGGGGCACATGCAATAGACTAAAAGCTTGTGGATGACTTCTGTGTAGTTTCTAGGTTGAGTGACTCTGGCTGCCCCTCAAGCTCTATGAAATTTTTGGACTGAAACCAAGGCTATCAGTTAGATTTGCGCAAATTTTGAGAGCAAGCCCAGTGATGGGCTGATCTGTGCAATTTTCAGAGGGAAAGTTTCTTCCTTTCTTTGCGCATTTCTGCATAGGAGCAGGCTTCCTTGATGTTCCGCACAATTCTCGAGAGGAAGGCTAGTTCCCCTCTAGTTTTGTGCAATTTTCCAAGTGATCACAATAGCCAAAACATGACCAAGTCATGGGATGTCAGCTTGCGTATGGAAGCCAAACAAGCTAGTAAACACAAGATGATAAGCCATTGAAACTCACCTGAAGCATATGTACCTCGACAATGCAAGACATATTGCTAAGGATGGTTGGTAGGGAGGCTCCAAAACAAAGCTAAGGAAAAATTTTGGAGGGTGGTTGTAGCTGCTACAGCACTAAGACAAAAAATTGTTCACCTCACGAGGAAAAATTATTGGTTCATTCAAGCCTCAGCATATATAGGGTATGTATCATTTTCCTTATCCACATCTAATGTATAATTCTCAGTTTCTTGATAGCTTCATGAAAGAATAATGTAATAGCAAGGAAAAATAACTCCCTAGTTTGATCAAACACTAGAGAAGTGATCCTAACAAGCATAAGGAGGAGTCATCCAACCTTTATTCTATTCAATCCCTAAGCCCTCCTTTTTGTTATATGGTCGTTATGCTATGTAGGTTTTTTTCATACCAAAATGTTTCACAATTTCCCAAAGACTGGGTCCCTCTTATTCATAGTGTTGTTGGCGGGTTTTCCTTCAATTGGGCCCTGATCATATCAAATAATTTAGCAAAACATATTCTTCATTTCTACTCCAAACAAGTAGTCACTCATAACCCTTATTTTTATATGTTGGTATATATAATGGATGTTATTTTCTTCTCTTTATACGTTCCAGCTATGGGCTGGAATTGGACACTTATTGATCCTCTTCCCATCGATATTTACCATCGTATATTGTGGGAAGAGAATTATTTTAATCATTTTTAACACATTTTTCATCTCGTCATGATTCCCATTTACCAAGCCATTTTCAATTCCAAAATTCCCGAAACATCCATGGCTGCTATGTGTTATCACTCCTCCGGATCGCTAAGGTTGAGGAAGAGTCCAGCTGAGGTAACCACATACCAACATTTTGACTTGGTAGCTAGCCCTACCAAGCCAGAGAGGGCTCTCTCCAAAGGATCGCAGCCAAGAGGGCTTGATAGATTATGGTTTTAGGCTAGATATAGTAGCTCAGGGTTTGTTTGATTTGATTTGATTGGGGTAGTCACTGGATGAGTGAATTAGGTTAGAAAGTGAACTAGGTCAGGGCAAAAGAGAATCAGAATTGCAGACATCTGATGGGGCAAGGTAGGAAAGCTAGTTTAACACTTTGTAGTATAGTGATGAAGTGATTTAGACTAGTGAGGTGCTAAAAAGAGCATGAAAACCATGAATTCTTTTTAAACTGGAGAAATGAAACAATTTACGATGATTTTCCCAAAACAGAGCATAGAATATGAATTCTGCTTATCACTGCTTGAAAATCAAACATATTTGAAGTGAAATGGATCATGAAAGGTATAAAACATTCATACATATGTAACTGAAGAGGAAACGATATCAAAATACCATACCACAGGAATCCCACCAAAGTAGCTGCAACTCATCCAATATATTTCATGCCAAAGTCTGAAACATTAGTACAACATCCAATAGAGTCCAACCTATAGAATGACTGAAAAAGTACATGATATATGCCTCAAAAAAACTCCTCCCAACCTCAGGGGTCGGATTCATGAGAGGAGGAGCAGTTCCACCAAAATCTAAACTGATAGCTAGACTGTAGGGTGGTCAAAGTGACTCATCCCTAATTACAATGAACTGATTCATTACACCTCATAGAGTCTATTTACCTAATGTGTTTACCCTAGGTAATAGTAAAAAAATGATAATTACATCAATCATATCAATTACATCAGTAAAATATTGATTTTCCATAAGTAAAAAACAAATTTGTAGAAGAACAGTGAAAAACTAGGCCAACTGTCAAATGCACAACACCAATGTCAAACACGCAACTCCATTTTAAGACCCACTTTTTACTGCCTTCCCGATGTCTAAATTGAGCCAAGGTATCTCATTGGAAATCTTATCTTGTCTAGTTTCCAAATATTCCTTTATTTTTCAAAATGGACTTGATTTGACCCTCCAAAAGTTCATTCTCCCAAGACTCGTCAAAAAGTGCAGAATGAGGGTACAAAAATTAAGTGTGATATTGCAGGAAACTTTTGGAGGTCTTACTCAACTCCAAATTGAGCTCATGATAGCTGATTGGAAATATATTTCTGTTTAGTTATCATTTGAATCATCAAGAAATTCATTTGGACACCCAGCTAGGAGACAAATGAATTTTCCCAAGGTCGCTCCAGAAGTGCAACAACTCTCTTGTAGAAACTATAGTTTTGACATTTCTCCAAAACCATAACACCTGTCTAAAAAATGAAGTAGGTTTTACATCCTTGGATAATTATGGATAAAAGTCTGTCTCAAATTTGTAAAATTCATATCTTTTTTTGTTGGAAACATACTTTGAAGAAAAACTGGCCCTATGTGTGGCAAATGATTTGTCCCTTGGAATGACTTCTTGAAAAATGATGGAGACATGATGTTTATGAGTTGGAATGGCCTCATTATTTTTGAAATTACCTCCCTTAGTCCTCCCCTACTTATATTTCTGTGATTCCATATCCAACCCTAGCTCAGTGGGAGAGGAAATTAGGGTTTAGTGTAGGCAAAACAAGGGATTTGGGAAATTTATAGGAATGAAGGGAAATAAAGGGGATAGGGGGCTTCTAAATTCTTAGGAAAATTTTGGGAGGTAGGGAGGATTTTAGGAAGTAAGGGAAATGGGAATTTTAAGGATTGAGTGAGGGGAAGGGGTCCAAATGGGCGAAACACAGGCCTAGTCTAGAAAAGTGTCAAAAGCGTAGCAATAGGCTAGGGTTTGTAGAAAAATGATGATTTTGAGGGATAGGAGTGATGGGAAATGCTTAGGAAGGTATATTAAGGATAGGGGAAGGTGTAAGAGCATCAAGATACAATTTTTGTTGATGATTTTGTTGGAAACAATATTGAGAGGGGGGGTGAATCAGTATTATCAAACTAATAATTTTTCATTTCCATAATCATATTCATATACGCTACTTCAGTTAAGGGAAGTCATGTGTACACGCAACTGTGTTTAGTGCAACTAGCATATATCCAACAAACTTATGATTCAATTAATTTAATCAGTGCATCAAAACCATATAAACAATAACCAGGTGTAGTAAAAACATAACAGATCATCACACATAAGAAACACACATGAAAACCAAGATATAAGGTGGAAACCCAATGTGGGTGAAAACCACCTGCTGCAATCGTCTCTGTCTTCTTTTAATAATAAGAGGATTCTGTTTACAATTTTTGTACTAGTGCAGTCTTATACCAATACGCATGCTTCTACCTGTAGAAGGCTACAACCTTCTCTCGTTCTCTAGTTTCTACTTTAAGGGAGCTATAACCCCCTAGCTCTTGTACTAGCTGATATGTTTACTAGTACGTAGGTGCCGGCCTACAAAAGGCTACAACCTTCTCTTTTCTTCCAGGGACCACGTTTCATAAATTTTCAGACTGGATCCATCAACAACATCATTCAATCATCAAATATATCTACATCAACCAATCTCCTTTTGAACCAACCACAACCGAATCAATCAATCACTCTGATCATTCAGAATGCTATCACCTGAATATAGTATCCAGAACCTAAGCAATAACCCAGAACACTGCAACAGCAAATAGAAAAAACTAAAGCAAATTTTATAAGGTATACACTACTTCCATGTGTCGAACTTGCGTGTATACGCGCTTTCCTCAAAGCGAACCAGTGTATAGATCTGCAAATAAAATTTATGATGTGTACACTGTTTTGATATGCATAACCAACGCGTATACGCTTCTTTTCTAAAGTGAACCTACGTACATATGAGTAAAAGACGATTTAAACATAACAATAGTTCCAGACTTCAATCATACCCAGATCATCATATTTACAGACTACAACATGTGCCAGTTATTCAGATACATGATCAAACCACATAAAGATAATTCACTTCAAGCCTTAAGATCCTGATACATCATTAGATCTTATCCTTCATCAAGCGCTAAGGTTCTTCTTCGGTTCAGATCAAGCATGACACCATAAGCCAATAACCTGCATATTAGATCTCACACTATATCAGATATTTGATACTTGCACACCTTGGCCTAATGATCTTCTCCTCCTTTTATAGTTTTAGGCCTTTCTCAATACCATGGTCCAAAACCACTTAGGACCAAATACCTAGGGTCAATACCTCAGACCCGATACCTTGGACCAGTACCATGGATCAAAATACCATGGACTAAATACTTTGGACCAAACATTTAGTTTTCAAAGTTATACGTGCTTTTCCTTTTGTGAAAGTGCATGTGTACGTATACGTGACTTGTATATAGTGAACCCGCGTGTATACACGGCTTGGTAAATGGTGAACCTACGTATACTTCTCTTTCTTCTCTGTGTAATCTGATCTGTAATTATGTGCTATTAACCTGCAGTACTATGATCTATTATCTAAGTGAGTTGCTTTCTGAACTGATTCCTTGAAGCTGCCCTACATTTCATGACATTTGTAAACACTCCTATCATGCATTCTGTCACATTTGATATCTCTTCTGTAGATTCATTTAGTTACCATATACAAGAGACTTGTTCTGCTACATTGGGTTGCCATCAAGTACAATACATACATCATAATGCCAACAGATTTAACCATGGAGGTCATGAAACCAAGAAAAATGTCCTCAAAACCCTGGGAGAGGGAAATGAGAGGAATGGGCATGGGAAAATGTCAAGGGAGGTAGATGGAGTGTAGGTGAGTGAGGCTTCTTTACTAGGGCTACCATCAGTGAGTAAATTTTGAATGAGGACCTAGGTGGAATGACAAAAATTTCTGAGCGAGACCCTAATATGAATATGAAAAGAGGAGTTTTGATCACTGATGGCAGTATGCAAATACTGACTCTAACACTATGGATTATATGTAAATAATTGGGGATTGGTTCGTGGAAGAAATTTTCACCTATATTAGGGTTTGGGCAAGCAATGGTAAACCGCATGTTTTCCCCTTTTTGTTCAAGACAAACTTTTATGTAGAGAAGTTGCCTATCAAATACTATGAACAGTGATAACCCTTGAATTAAAGAGAGCCTCCAAGAATCTCTAGCCCCAATTCCCTTTACAGATTGGTTTGTTTACCACTCAGAATTACACTCATGTTGAAAAGAAACTCTAGCCTTTATATGAGTTGAAGCTAGCTACTATTCCTGCAAATCCACATGATCCTTCCAAGGTGGTTGAGAATTTAGCTACTAATGCAAATATCAAGAAATATGTTCATGAATCCAATCATTATGATGAACTATTTTGCAAATCTCCTTCCTATTCATATGTCTACCACAGATCCAAATAGTTGTCCCCAAACAACTATCAGCATTTCCTAGATTTTAGAGACACTAGAAGGTAAACCTTAACTTTACACTTGTTGAAGCTGGTAGAAGGAAATGGTACACCTAAGAAAGATACCAATTCTTCTTCACAACAAATCACTCCTCAGATTCCACTCTTGTACAAGTTTCTTGTGTATATTTATGAGAGAAAACTACTTCAGAAAATCCATTAGTTAATGATATCGTTAAAGATTGGAAAACATTTGTCTAAATTACTTCAGTGTCGGTTTAACTAGGGAAATAAGAAAGAATTCCTGAAAAAAATGCTTCCACCATTGCTGGAAAATAGTCAATGGATGTCTCTCCTAATTCTTCAAAACTTATATTACACAATTAGGTGTTATTGCTAAAACACTTATTAACACTAACCTAATGCAGAGACAATTCCAACATCTCTAACCATTGCAATTTAATAGAACATTAAGGAAATTCCACCAATAGAAGTATTTTATGGTCCTCCTCATAAGGCCATTCTGAAAAAGGGTAGTGTTGTAGCGGCTACAACCACCCTCCAAAATTTTTCCTTAGCTTCGTTTTGGAGCCTCCCTACCAACTTTTCACAGTAGCTTGTCTTGCTTCATCAAGTTCACAAGCTTTAGTGTTTTTCTTGCACAAAGGTAGCCTGTCGATCACAACTTGATGCATTTCCCTCACAGGTTGATCACCTGGACTTGGTCCATCTGCAAGTTGAGCAGCTCCCACAAGAAATTGCGTAATTTTGGAGGGCAACCTGCCTTCCCTATAGAAATTACACAATCCTGACTGGCAACCTGCTGGGCTCAAGAATTGTGTAACTCTGGCAGTCAAAACTCACAGTGAAAGTTGCGAATTTTCCACAGCAGGGCTGTTCAGCCAAAAATTTGCGCAAATCTTGGCAGCAGTCAGCTTCTCTGCCCAGAAATTGGCAAATCTCCTGGGCAGCCAGCCCAGCTCCAAGCCCACATTTTCTTCCAGCAATCGAACAACCTGTTGCATGTGCAGCTGAGTTGACCAATTCCCTTTGGGACCGAGAAAAACAGACTTGCAAGCATGAGCTGCTTCTCCCAAGGCAGCATGCAAAGGCATCCCTTGTTTCAAGGATCTATTTTTGGCAGCTGAAGGTTACATGCAAGGATCATTTTAGAAACCTCCCACCAAGTATCTCTTTCCCTAGATTTGGGGCATGCACGTCACAACCTCAATGTTATCAAAACTCATCAATAGGATGCTGCAAAGTTAATTCCTCGCATCAACCTTGCAGCTCTGACATCCCATATCGCATCCAAGAGTTTTCGGCACATTCAGCTCAGTGGTTTTGGGGTAAGCCCGCTTCCCATGTCTTGTGTTGCATTTATAACGCTTTTTGTGTTTCGCTTTGTATGAACGATGTCTACTTTATTTGTGTGGGCGCTTGCTATTGTTTTGATACATATTAGCTTGTACTATCACCATTTCAGTTTTCATTGCTATCTCATTGTTGTTGAATGCATGAAACTGTTTTTCACGAAAAATCGTCAATTCAGCGACTCGCCTCACCCACATGCATGTTGTTCCATTTTATGAATCTTCCATTCACCGTTTTCATGCATGATCATTCACTTATGCTTACATTCAGTATCCCCATGCATTCACACTCACATTCGTGTTCAGTTTCCCGTCAAGGAGTCTAGGCAACGTCGGCCCAGACTCTGCCTTCATTGAGACAACATTGCACAATCCCGGGAAGGAAGGCTCTGTCTTCCTCTCCAAAAATGCACATTTCTGCCTAGGCACTGTCCTCCAGGACTGTTTTGTGCATTTTTGAGGGACATTGACTGCTGGCCCAGAAAATTGCGCAATGCAATCACTAAGCCTACAGCAATTACCAGCTGAGATTTCGCATTCTGAAATTCCAGCAGTCAACAGCTAGACTGGACTGTGCATTGCGTAGCTCCAGCAGTCAGTCATTCTCCCAACAGCCTAGATTATGCCTTCTGTAGTCTTGGCAGTCAGTCACCTGACCTCCCAGCCGAAATTACGCGACCTTCATGATCAATCACACAGGTATGTTGCAAGTCAGTGCTCAAGTTCATTTTGGTTTTCAACTGACATATTGCTTGCCATGAGTGTTGCCATGTCTCCAAGTATTGTAGGTGTTCATCTTCCTCTCAGAAGTATAGGTACAATGGTTTCCAAGAGAGCAGAGTTGAAGACATCATTTAGAGCACACTTAGGGATGCAGCCAATCAAATGTCTATGAGTTTGCCTACTCATGAAGATATCAAGTTGTTCGTAGACAAGGACATCAAGATATGACAGCAGCAACATCATGAAGAACAACTGAAGGTAGCATAATGAATGCAATGAATGCACTGAATATAACAAATGCAGCAAATTAAACGAATGCAATAAATGCGATCAATGCAACGAATGCAATGAATGCAAGAGGAAGGTTGTTGAAAACATTGAAGTGGAACAAAGTTGCAAGCTCAAGCAGATCCATTGACGATGAAAGCAAATTTGGAGACTCGGGCTATGAGGTGACGGTGCGACATGAAGATCGCGTGAAGACAGAAAATGGAACAAATAACGAGTTGCATGTGCTTAAACAACAACTCAAGGAAGAACATGATGTTGCATAGATAGATGAATGAGTTGCGGCAGGAATAGAAACAACAGTGGCGCATCATGCACTCACGAGTGAAATTGTGCCCATACAAATTATAGATCTATCCCAACAGCTGGCACAGAGCAAACATGGTGAGTAGTGTTGTTGATCACATGCAAGGCATTCAAAATCATGCATGTCATTGTGCGCACGAGTGCGATCCAACCCATTCAGCACACTCACCTAGGCGAAGACAAGAAGCAAGTCCAATTGGAGCTGAACATGTACTTCGGCAAGTTGATGTGCATGACCACCAACACACACTTGAAGACCAGCACAAACACTATGCATCAATGTGTTTCTAGTTCAGTGTACCTAAGAAGACCATGCGCATGTTAGCAGACGAGTTGGATGAAGGATCCAAACCAATGCACCGGTTGCAACGGAGGCAAGAGTTCTCTTCAGCAAGATGTCACCATGGGGTGCATGCACACTGGACGACCAAGTTTGGCATCAACTCACCACCTTCACCATCACAAGCATGCCAAAGAGTTGGTCTCATCACAACGCACTGAGTGTCAGTGATGTCTTGCATGGCTTGCTCAAGCCATGCTGTCTCACATGAGTACATGTGCATTGTAATGTAATGTCATGTCAAGTGTAAGTCAAGCGTCAATAGTTGGATATAACAGTCATAGAGTAGATGAAGAGCCATGAGGGTAGATGAACTGTCACAAAGGGGAATGTCAAGGGTCACCCCACCCTTTGCTATAAATAGTCCCTCATAACTCATTGTAGAGGCTTTCGGTCAGCCAAGATTCTAATAAGACTATCTTGGAGAGAGCTTGGACAGTATTGTAACGCGCCTTGGCTTCTCCACTGCGCGGAGCTAGTACATCTCTTTGGAGGAGCAGGAGGAAATGGTTGTAACATTCCACTATTGGGGGTAGCGGGTGTACATGGATATATTGTATGACTGGAGTTTACACTTCTTTATATAATAATAGCCAGCATGTTTCATGCATATGTTGTATTGTATTCCATCTGTCTTTTTTACTCTAAATGTCATATGTATTTTCTTTCTTACGCATGCATGTATGGATTGTTCTGTATGAGCATGTATGAATATTTTTTAAATATGTTGATTGGTTTAACCATCACTTTGGATTCCCAGCTGAATTGCTTTCCAGCTTGTGATGCATCTTCGCTCGTGTGTTCCCTTCCCATCTGAGTACTGTTATAGGTTGCTAAGGGGCACACTCATCTCAACCCACTAGTGCTAGAACCTCTCATGCACCTTCCTTGACTCACTACAGCAGTCATACCCTTGCTACTAACACATTTATCTTGCTTGCATCTGTGCGAAATCGCAGTCAAGGCATTTCCATTGACCCACTGCTGAAACTCTTACACCAAACAGTCTGAGGTCTAATTGGGACTTATTACCAGGGAGATCCCCTTGACATGTTGGCAGGTCCAGCACCATCAACATTTCTAGTGCTAGAATGAGGGCCTGATGACAAGTTGTGTCCTCTCATCCAGTTTTAAACCTTTGCATACCTTTCGTGGATTCTTGCACTTTTCTCCCTCTATGATGTTTTTCAAATCATGAAGATGTCTCCATCACATAGGAGTTTTTCGATCTCTTGTCCACTTACATGTATGATGGTGAAGGCGAAGTGGTCTGGCCTAAATACTTACATAACTTTCTTTCCATGCTTCATGAGGAAGATGGGTGTTCTAACAAACATGCTAGCTTGTTGCTTGCACACACACTTTGCGAATCTCCACGTCGTTGGCTACTTAGCCTACCGACTAACAGTATGCACTCATTTGAGCACTTCTGTGATCTTATTGAAGACACTTTCTATCATTTTGATCCATAATATCTTGACCAGAAGCTGTTACAACAATGGAAGGCTCCGCATGAATCGGTTATAGATTTTTGGCAGCGCTTCCATGACTTGCAGTTTCAATCTCCAAGGAGCCAGATGAAATTTGCCTATCTTTGGGACCGGTTCAAGTATTTTCTTAATAAATCTGCCCATCCCAAGAAGAAGCTTGAGATCAAGCCTTGCTCAACATTCTTCACTTATGGAGCTACACAATCTCATGTGGATGCGATCACTGTCTCAACTGACTGTCCGCCTTCCCCTCATTCAACAGCTCCACCACTGCCGAGTGATGTTGAGGATCATGCTCACACACCTGTTTAGTTTTCTCATTCTCCCAACATCACTTCACTTAATTTTCATGTAGATTTGGTTGTGAGTCCTTCTAGTTCCCATATGAATTATGTTCTATGACCTCCGTCATCGCACTCGGGTGCTCCTCAGGATGATATTATCTTTTGTTCATCCATTGCGGACTCTTCACTTGTTGTGAACGAGGAACAAGCCGCTGACGGAGTTGGTGTTGCACAACCAACATGCGTTGTCATTCATGAAGAGTATGAGTGGGAGTTTGAGCATCAACACTCAGTGAAGGATGACTCCCTTCCGTCTGAGCTCCCTCTGTTCTTTCCTAACATCTTTGGTAAGCCTACCATCCATGATTTTGCAAGTGTGTCTTCATCCACAAATGCACCCATTGTTGATCACTCGTAGGACTCACTGGATGTTGGTCTATCATTTGACAATGGAGAGGATAAGTTATTCTTTGAAAATCCACTTGATCTTTCATCTGTCTTTTCTGGAAACACATAGGATGAGTTTGTTCAGGATGCCAATGAAATCACTTATTTTTCTGATCCTGGTGATCGTGATCCATTTGTTTCCATATTTGATCACAATCATGACTCTATCACAGTTGATCTGTCAAAGCCACTGGTCTATGATGATCTATCTGATGATGAAGTTGAATTACCCAAGACTGTTGAGGCACTTCAGCCTGGGTTGATGGTTATGTCAGGTCCTCGCTCTCTTGGGGTTAGTCTCACTTCCGATCATGAAACTGTTCAATCACCCAAGGCTCCTCATCACTCATTTGTATGCATTGAAGATCCATCTCACACATAGATCACAGTTCCTCCACTTGTAATGCACGATCCCATTGTTCATGTATTGGAGGAATCTTACATTACAAGCACTAGTTCACGACGCAAGTTATATTTGTTTCCTTTGTTTGCTTGCATGTCATAGTCAAGAGTGTGCCTATGCTTAAAAGTTGCACGCAGTGTCACACAACACCATGATAAGTCCACGGACTTCTCGTCATGCACTTGCACTCACTTATGTCATGTGGGCACTTTGAAACATGAAGTGTGGTTATCTTCATTGTTATATCTTTCTTGTTTGTTGGTTCGCACAATTGGGTTTCTCGCAGACCAAGCCTTCACTAACATGGGTTAACCAGTGCGCCCATGGTTGCATTGGAAATATCACTTCACATGATTAGGCCCATGCACCGTTAGTGTAGGAGTAGGAGTAGTGTTTGCTTGCATGCTTGCTTGTTTACATGCTTTGTTTGCTTGTTTGTTTGCTTGCTTGCTTTCGTTCACTTCTACTTTTTCTTTGCTTTGTTGTTTGTTAGTTCACTTGTTTCATTAGTATAGTTCACTTGTTTCGTTCGTAGGTTAGTTTCGCATGAAACCATGTATGGCTCTTAAAACGAGCTGGGTGAAGTACAAGAGGGCTTGTACAGCTATCACTACTTGGTTATCTATCATCTTGCCTTTATATGAAGAGCTTATTACTTTTAGTCCATAATACATCAAAGGAAAATACATATTGTTCGAAGTGAACTTGGTGAAAACACAAATCTTGCGCGCTAACTAGTGTCACCTTCTCTAGTCGGTTGTTTTTTGGGATAACCCTTGTCAGCTCAGTCAAGTAGAGTAAGGTGAGGGGGAAAACTTAACAGGCACGTCAGAGACACAATAAACTACTTCTCTGCTGGAACAACCTCTTATGCTCTCAATAAGTCAGGATCACTCTTCCGCCTCTAAAATGAATAAGTGCTATGCAGAGTTAAAAAAATCAAATGAAAAAGTTTAAAAAAAAAAAAAAATCAAATGAAAAATGAATAAGGCAAAAGAAGAGAAAGCTTCCTGTACAAAGAGGTGATGTAAGTAACTCCGTTGGGGTTCTGACCAGTCTCGCTAGCAGCAGAGCCATGCATGTGTCCCTATGTGACTCTGTCAGGGTACTTTCCAGGCTTGTTGGTAGCGAAGCAACACCAGAGATGAAACTAAGACTCTTACGACTACACTACTTGTGCAACTATACACCCCTCAACCCCAATCAAAACAACTATGTTTCCTTGGCTTGGAATGTGTGTCAATCGACCAAGAGCTTGGCAGATGCTACATCTCACAATCAAGCTAGTGTGAAACCAAGATGAGCTGAGAACTGAACAATACTTCCGGAGGTGTTAGACTTTCTTTTCACGAGCAAGGTCCATTTAGAGAGCTAGAGTTCTACCAGTGTGTCGCCAAGTGTTGTAGCGGCTACAACCACCCTTCAAAGTTTTGCCTTAGCTTCGTTTTGGAGCCTCCTACCAACTTTTCACAGCAGTTTGTCTTGCTTCATCAAGTTCACAAGCTTCATTGTTTTGCTTGCACAAAGGCAGCCTGTCAATCACATCTTGATGCATTCCCCTCATAGGCTGATCACCCGGACTTGGTCTAGCTGCAGGTTGAGCACCTCCCCCAAGAAATTGCGCAATTCTGGAGGGCAACCAACCTTCCCTCCATAAATTGTGCAACCCTAAATGGTAGCCTACTGGGCTCCAGAATTGCGTAATTCTGGCAGTCAACACTCATAGTGAAAATTGAGCAATTTTCCCCAGCAGAGCTGCTTAGCACAGAATTTACACAAATCTAGGTAGTAGTCAACTACTCTGCTCATAAAATGCACAAATCTCCTGAGTAGCCAGCCCAGCTCCCAGCCATAAATGCGCATTTTCTCCCATCAGTCGAACAACCTCTCACATGTGCAACCAAGTTGATCGGTTCCCTCTGGGACCGAGCAAAATAGACTTGCATTCATGAGATGCTTCTCCCAAGGCAACATGCAAAGGAATCCCTTGTTTTAGGGATCTATTTTTGGCAGTTGAAGGTTACATGAAAGGATAATTTCAGAAACCTCCCACCAAGTGTTGCTTTCCCTAGATTTGTGGCATGCGCGTCATAACCTCGATGTTATCAAAACTCATCGACCGAACGCTGCAGAGCTCATTCCTCTCATTGACCTTGTAGCTTTGACATCCCACATCACATCTAGGAGTTGTCAACACATTCAGCTCAGTTGTTTTTGGGTAAGCCCACTTCCCATGCCTTGTGTTGCATTTATGGTGCTTTTTGTGTTTCACTTCGTATCAACACTGTCAGCTTGATTTCAATGAGTGTTTATTATTTTTTTTATACATATTAGCTTGTACTAGAACCGTTTCAGTGTTTGTCACTATCTCACTGCTTTCGAATGCATGAAACTATTTTTCACGAATGATTGCCGATTCGGCGACTTGCCTCACCCACATGCATGTTGTTTCATTTTCTGAATATGCCATTCATCATTTGCATGCATGATCATTCACTAATGCTTACACTTAGTATCCCCATGCATTAGCACTCACATTTGCGTTCAATTGCCCATCGGTGAGTCTAGGCAACCTCGGCCCAGACTATGCCTTCACTGAGACAACATTGGGCAATCCGGGGAAGGAAGGCTCTATCTTCCTCTCCAGAAATGCACATTTCTTCCCAGGTAGTTTCCTCCAAGACTGTTTTGCGCATTTCTGAGGGACAGTGATTGCTGGCCCAGAAAATTGTGCAATGCAATCACTGAGCCTGCAGCCACTGCCAGCTGAGATTACGCATTGTGCAATTCCAACAGTCAGCAGCCAGACTAGACTGTGAATTGTGCAGTTCCACTAGTCAGTTAGTCTCCCAGTAGGCCAAATTGTGCCTTATGTAGTCTTGACAGTCAGTCTCCCGACCTCCCGGCCGAAATTGCGTGACCTTCATGATAAAACACACAGGTATGATGCAAGTCAGTGATCAAGTTCATTTTGGTTTTCGACTGACAGATTACTTGCCATGAGTGTTTCGATGTCTCCAGGTATTGCAGGTGTTCATCTGCCTCTCAACAGTACATGTAAAATGGTTTCCAAGATAGTAGAGTCGAAGACACTGTTCAGAGAACACCTAGGGATGTAGTCGATCAAATGTTTATGAGTTTGCCTACTCAAGAAGATATCATGTTGTTCATAGACAAGGACAACAATATATGGTAGCAGCATCACAGTGAGCATCATCATGAACAACAGCTGAAGGAAGCATTACAAATGCAACGAATGCACCGAATGCATCGAATATAGCGAATGCAATGAATGCAAGAGGAAGGTTGTTGACAACATAGAGGTGGAACAAAGTTGCAAGCTCAAGTAGATCCGCTAACGATGAAAGCAACTTTGGAGACTCAGGCTATGAGGTTACAACACGACATGAAGATTGAGTGAAGACAGAGAATGGAACAAATAAGGAGTTGCATGTGCTGAAACAACAACTCAAGGAAGAACATGTAGGTGCAAATACAGATGAATGAGTTGCAGCAGGAACAAGAACAACAATGGGCACAACATGCACTCACAGGTGAAACTGTGCCTGTACAACCTATAGATCTATCCCAACAGCTGGCATGGAGAAGACATGGTGAGAAGTGTTGTTGATCGAGTGCAAGGGATTCAACATCATGCATTTCATTGTGCATACGCATGTGATCCAACCCATTCAACACACTCACCAAGGCGAAGACAAGAAGCAAGTCCAACTGGAGATAAACATGTACTTTGGTAAGTTGATGTGCATGACCACCATCACACACTTGAAGATCAGCACAGACACTATGCATCAATGTGTTGCTTGTTTAGTCTCAACCAAGAATACCATGTGCACATTAGCAGACGAGTTGGATGAAGGAGCTGAACAAATGCACCGGTTGCAACAGAGGCAAGAGTTCGCTTCAGCAAGATGTCACCATAGGGTGCATGCACACCATCACAAACAACCAAGTTTGGCATCATCTCACCACCTTCGCCATCACAAGCATGTAAAAAGGTTGGTCTCATCACAACGGACCAAGTGTCAGTGATGCCTTGCATGACTTGCTCAAGCCATGTTGTCTCACATGAGTACATGTGCATTGTAATGTAATGTCATGTCAAGTGTAAGTCAAGTGTCAATAGTTGGATGTAACAGTCATAGAGTAGATGAAGAGTCATGAGGGTAGATGAACTATCACAAGGGGGAATGTCAAGGGTCACCCCACCCTTTGCTATAAATAGTCCCTCATAACTCATTGTAGAGGCTTTTGGTCAGCCAAGCTTCCGATTAGACTATCTTGGAGAGAGCTTGGAGAGTATTGTAACGTGCCTTGGCTTCTCCACTGCACAAAGCTAGTACATCTCTTTGGAGGTGCATGCGGATGTGGTTGTAACGTTCCAATGTTGGAGGTAGCGAGTGTACATGGATGTACATGGTTGTAACGACTAGAGCTTACACTTCTTTATATAGTAAGAGCCAACATGTTTCATACATATGTTGTATTATATTCCAGCTGTCTTGTTTACTCTAAATGGCATATGTATTTTCTTTCTTACGCACGCATGTATGGATTGTTTTGTATGAGCATGTATGAATCTTTCAGAAATGTGTTGATTGGTTTAACCATCACTTTGGATTTCCAATTGACTTGCTTTCCAGCTTATGATGCATCTTCGCTCATGTGTTCCCTTCCCATCCAAGTATTGTTACAGGTTGCTAAGGGGCGCACTCATCTCAACCCATCAATGTTAGAACCTCTCATGCACCTTCCTTGACTCACTGCAGCGATCACACCCTTGCTACTAATAGAGTTATCTTGCTTGCCTTTGTGAAAAATCACAGTCAAGGCATTACCATACGACCCACTGCTAGGAAACCTACACCAAACGGTCTGAGGTATAACTGGGACTTCTTACCGAGGAGATACTCTTGACATGTTGGCGGGTCTAGCACCATCAATAGGTAGTAAGAAGTGGAAATTTCTTGTACATTAGTCTTAACAACAAGAATTTCTTTGCAATAATCCTAGTTGGAGGTAGTATGGAAAGGAACATCAACAACTCCTGATGAAGAGCTTGAGGAATTAACTCAATATCCATGAGCTTATGTTACTGGTAGTGTAGATCAAGTAGCCAAATTCAAAGAGTTTATTAAGGAGAAATATGAAGTAATACACCAATTAGATGAGGATCTTCGCAGTTTCAAGCACAATTGCAAGCACATATCACCTTGGTTAGAGGTCAATGTGAATCCAAAATTAAGCAAAGAGAGGGTAGGATAAACGAGCTACAAGAAAATATGAAGCAAATTGAGGCAAGTGCTTTAGATCTTGTCAAATTCAAACATGAAGCTAATGAATTAAATCAACAACTTCAACACCAACAACAACTCCTTTGCAACAAGTTAAGCATGATACAGGCTCAAGAAAAGTTAGTTAATTATTTTGTTGATGAAGTTATTGATATTGAAAGCCAATATGATGAAACCAAGTGTAAGTTCAATGAGCTTTTGCAATAGTAGGAAAACCCTAAAAGTTTCGATCTGAACCTCCTCAGGATTAATGAAATGCTAAAGTCAACAACTCTTCAAACTTGGAAGGATATGATACACTTGGTTAGAAAATTGGTGAATGATGTAGAAAGGATTTCCAATTCAATTATTAAATCTATAATATAGTTACTCAAGGAAGAAAAGATGTTATCTAGTGATCAGGAAGTTCTCCCAGAGGTAAATATGTTAAAAGAAATTTGGCAAAGTAATAGGACATAGTTCAGTAAAAGGATTAAGCAATTGTCAAAGGTAGATTTTGAATCAACTTGGGAATTTATAATCAAGCCACATAGTTATTTTCAAGTAACCAAGATTATTATAGAAAAGGAAACTAAATTACTACCTTCTTTGCAAGCTCAATTATTCAGTTTTCAAATGAGCATAAGACCTCATTCTCTTTTTGAGCTAGCACCTCTTCTAGAAGTTTATCAACATTGAGAATTGCCTACTCACTCCTCATATGCAATTGTTCCTCAGTGTTAAACATTTTATTTTAAATTATAACTAATATCTATTTTATTCCAGTTTGTTTTTCTTTAGTTGAGAGAATATCAGACTTGTAATTGTTCTCTCTTTTGTTTTGAAAAACTATTTAAAGGACTCTTGAGCTCAGGTTTAAGGGTTCTGAAATTTTGCAAGAAAAGCTTTGTTACACTTTTGTACTCTGCCATTTCTTTAATATAATCTATGAACCACTTGTTGATTCCATATCTATGAGTAAAGCAAAATTGGTACTTTTCTCATATTGTTTTCTTTAAATTTATAATTGGAGTCTTATCTTATGCTTTATTGCTTATGCTTATGATTAATTGATTGAGATATTGTCACTTTTGATATATTTCTATCTATTGATTATAAGTGTAAGAAGAATGAAATTACTGATTGGAAGAAAATACCATGTCTCATGAAAATTCCAAGCACATTAAGATCATATATCATTACATACATACATGGCACATAGAGGAGTTGTGAGACTTTCATATTTCAAGTGATGAGAAGATTGCAGACATACTCACGAAGGCTTTTTCGAAAGCGAAGTTCTCTGTCTTTAGAGAGTAGCTTGGACTAGTGGATGTGACCCTCCTAGGTAAGGGTACTAGCTCATCAAGGACACTAGGATATGCTTTTCCCCCTTGTATAAGCTCCCAGGGTGAGTAATTGAGCTGAAGAGATCTTGGGGTTGAGGGAACTCGCTGATAATATGTGTGTTTTATCCTTACCTTGCGATAAGTGTGTATCTCCCCTATTGTCTAATTATGGTGTGTCTGATCCTTACATCACATTAAGTGTGTATCTCCCCATGCCGAGTATACACCAATATGCATCCTACGCACAAGTTGGGCTTGTTGGGATTCTTCCTCCCTATCTAGTCAATGGGTTGAGATGATGACTTAGGCGTGTTTGATGCTTACCTTGTAGGGTAAGTGTGTATCTCCCCTAATTACCTTGGGTTTTGTCGAATCCTTACCTTATAGGGTAAGTGTGTAGCTCCTCCCAAGGTTTTGGATGCATTTCTACCACTTGATTCTTGAGGATCTTAATGGGAAGATCAACAAATAATAGGATAGTTGTGATCCTTACCTTCCATGGTAAATCATATCCTACCTATTGTTCATGAATGGTAGGTTGAGTTGGGCTCCATTGTGATGTGGGTTGATTTGTAACTCCCCTATGATGATTCATTTGATAGGGGGTGTAGCTTGAGCTCCCCTCTGATGTCAAATTCTTCTTCTTTTAGATTCAAGAGTGTTCAACATATGAGCAAAGATGACATTTGATTTGATATTTGAAATGGGACACATGTTGCAGTCAACAATTTCTCCCTAGCTGAGAGGGAGTGTTGATTTGGAATCTCATAGACAAATTCCCTCCTTTGGATAGTCTTCCTCATCAAGAAATACCCCTCCTAGCCCTTGGAAGAATTTAATTTGGTTAAGGAAAATATATTTTTAATATGGAAACCCACATGTGTACAAAACTTCAAGTCAGATTTAAAGAGAAATTGGACACCCATGGAAGCATATAAATACAATTCAAGTGACCCTCATTTGGACATCATCATCAATCATATTATTCTTCTATCTTCTTTGTTTTGGCTCACACATGTTTGAGGTTGGTTCGTAAATTTGGTTCATACATGTCTGAAATTACAGGGTCCGAGCTCACACATGTGAATAAGGGATTTTCATTTGTAGCCTCAGGGTTGGAACAGGGGAATTCAGGTTGTAGTCGCATGCACACAGGGTGCTCCCTGCGAATGGAGTTGTAGCTGAATTCATGGTCACTAGCTTCGTGCAGTTGGGACCTAGGGTTTTGTTGACAGTTGACTGTAGATTTTGACCATTGATCACATGCTTGGGAACCTTGATTCTTATCAGTATTGTTGCTGGGCTCATCTATTGAATATTGTTTGGTTGTTTTTTCTGGATAGTCTTGTGTATGGTGAATTAGAACATTGTACTATTTATTTTTTGAACATTTTATGAAAATATAATAAGAAGAATAATTTGAAAGGGTTTTCCCCCTTCTCGGTTTTTTACCTGGTTTTTGACCAAACCTTGTGTCTCTTATTTGTCTCTTATTGATCATTTCATTTATTGTTCTATGTACCATTTCTATTAATCATTGGAAGATTAAATGGTGTAGAAAAATTGTTAATTAAAGAAAATAATTGGGCTAAAGTTATTGTAATAGCATAGAACAGTGGAAAATTAACATGCATACTTGTGCCTACCTGGAGGTGATTGTTGATGTGCTAATCAATTGATGCTTGCATGGAATTTCTAGACATGGTTGAGTTTGAGTATCTTCTGAGATTTCATTTCTTTGTCTTCCTTCCTTCCTGCAATTGCTTGAGAATATATATATATCTCTCTCTGTGTGTGTGTATTGATTGAAGATCAGTAATGCAGGTCCTTTTGACTGCAAGTTCTCTTTTTGTATCGAATGTTGTTGCTTGTTGAGTGAACAGGAATCTTGTAGCAGCTAACAAAGGGTCTTGTAGCTACTTAAGATCTGGGTTGTGGTGCTCCAATGCTCCATGGTGATTGACTTATGGATCTGGTGCTCTAGTTGTGGTGCTACAGGGGATGTGCAAACTACTACAGGATTGTGTGTCTTCCTATAGTAGTCACACAAAGCCTACTAAGACCTCTAATTTCTCTAGATATCACTTCAAAAAAAATTGATAATTCATAAGAGAGCTAGGGATGGGTGTCAAATAGCTTTGTGGTGATAGGAAGGGTGGATGAACGGGTAAAATATATGGATTTTGATGGACATATATGGGAATGAAGGTAGAGGAGAGGTAATATACTGTGGAAAATGAATGATGAGGCTATTATGGGCCCCCTCCCTTGTTCTTGAGTGAAAAACACATGAACTAATCCTTCTTTTTATACCAATCACAACCCTATAGTAACTCGGGGTTATGGTAGAATCAAGGAAACCCCTCTAATGATGAGAAAACTTTGGGAGAACTAATGGAGGGATGGAGTGTAATTAGAGAGCTAATTTGGAGGATGTAGAGGTGGATTTCTAAAGATACTTCTCTATCTTCTGTCCTACCTTAATTATCACTGGAACCCTACAAAAAAAATGGTAGCAGCTTGATGTAAGGGTCCCCTTTCTCTTCTTTTCTTTTTTTTTCTTTCTTGTTTTTTTCCTTCTTTTTTTTTGCTTGAGACCTGTAGGCTGCCTCAAAGGAGGTTTTCAACCTACAGGGTTTCACCTGGTGCCTCAAAGGAGGTTTTCACCTAGGGATGTTTTATTCCTTTTCATCATTTTTTTCATATTTTTTTTTGAAGACTCTTCTATTACCTTATGGAGGTTTCCAATCCAAAAGCTTGCCTCAGGTGCCTCATGGAGGTTTTCATCCAAGATTTTTTTTCCTTTTTTTTTTTCTTTTTTTATCTACTAATCAGAGTTTGGATGGATTGGGATGTTTGATTCTCCTAATCACTTTCAGTTCTATGCTTATTGAAATTGTAAAATCCTCTTTTGACAGAGGTCTCTTGTAAAGCTTCAACCGATAACCATTGACTAATAGTGGAACTTTCTCCTCATCAATTGTTCAGATTTAGACAAAGCCATCTTCATAACACATTTCCACCAAGTAAGGACCTAACCATCTTGTCACCAGCTTTCCCTTGAATTATTGAGCTTGGAATCATACATAAGGGCCCAATCACCCTCTTGAAAGGTCCTTTCCCTGATGTTCATGTCATGCAAAATATTCTTTTGTAATTGGACCACCTTAGTATGCATGAGAGCCTGCAATATAAGCTCATTAAGATCATTAAGATGTTAGAGCCTCTCTTGCTGATCTTTGGTGATGTTAAGGTCCAATTGTGTTACCATTCTCAGGGTGTTGTACTCAAACTCAATGGATAATAGTTCCTTTTTTCCATAAACCAACTCAAAGGGAGTGAACACAATGGTGGTTTTGCATGTGGTACTATAAGCCCAAGTGGCCTCCGTAAGTCTGGTTGTCCAATCATTTTTGTTGTTTCTGACAAATTTGGTTAAGATGCTCTCCAAAGCCCTATTTGTTACCTCTACCTTCCCATTTCCTTGATGATGATATGGGGTGGATTTTTTGTGCATGATGTAATGTTTCTCCATGATTCCCTCAATCCAATTAGAATTGAATTGTGCTCCTTGATCAGTGACCAACTCCCTTGGGAAACCAAACTTGCAGAAAATGTTCTCCCTTAAGAACTTTGCCACCTTCTCCTCTGTAGTGTCCTTGACTTCTTTCACTTCAACCAATTTTGTCAAATAATAAATGCATACGATAATGTACCTCTTTTGTCTGAATGGGGGGTCCATTGATCCAATGAAATCCATGCCCCACTTCTCAAATGGCTGAAGAACCACTTGGGGATCTAGTGGCATTTCATCATTTGGTGTATGCTTACCCATCCTTTGGCATTCATCACATATGGTATTGTACCTCCTGACGTCTTGGTGTATGGTAAGCCAATAGTATCCTGCTTTGAGAATTTTGAAGGATGTCCTCTTGACAGCAAAATGGCCCCCATAGGGTGCATCATGGCATGTTGAGAGGATGTCAAAAACCTAATATTTCCTTACACACCTCCTCAAAATCTATTATGGTCCCAATCTGGAAATATTGTGCCCAATCCAAGTGTAAGGGGCACATTTATGACAATTCTACTCTTTTCCTTGGAGCGGATGTTAGGAGGAAATTTCCCAGCAACTAAGATTTTTTCTATGTCATCAAACCAAGGAGATAGAAATGAAATGGTGAAGAGGTGCTCATTAGGGAGTTGATCATCTATCATCTCTTCATTTCTTGTAGGCAATGTTAGTCTAGATAAAAATCTACAACCACATTTTATTTTCCTGATTTGTCAACAATTGCTAGATCAAATTGTTGTAACAACAACAATAATCTGATGATCCTAACATTGACATCAGGCGTGTTCATTAGATATCTAACGGTTTAATGGTTGGATCCCTTTTACTAATCAAGTGGAAACGATGCCTACTTAATCCTCGTTTCCCCCCCAATAGGGGTTCGAGGGTAGTGCCCCTGAAGCTAAAAATAGATGAAATTTTTCCTTGTAAAATATTGTTATTTCTTATTTAATTTGTGGCATTCATTAGGCGGACAATCTGATAGTAGAATTTATGTTAATTTAGGGTTTTTTACCCTAGAAGGAAACCCTCATTTTATATGAGGGAATTCTATTATGGTCGTGAAATATTATTCTGAGCAAGAGAGAGAGAGGAGTTTGTGTGAGAGCGAAGAGGAAATTACAGTGGACCTACTATAGGTTGTATCTCTTCATTTTGTTGGATAATATAAGAGGCAGGACTGGTTGTTTCTCTATGGACATACCCCAAATTGGGTGAACCACGTATATTTGTGTGTCTCTTGTTTAATGCATTTATGTATTTGTGTTTCTACAATATTTTTTGTATTCCATTGCTCCATTAATTAATTTTTAACAACTCATATCAAAGCCAAAGGTTTATTTGGCTGATAAACTCATAGGAGAGAAGGGTTCCTGATTCGAGTGGGAGAATTGGTGGAAGATGGTAGGTTTAGGGTCAAGAAATCAAATGGTCAAAACTACCATCTGTGGATATGTAGATGGAAGATTATCTATAATAGAAGTAGTTGTACCTATCATTAAGCGGAAAATCAAAGAAGGCGACAAGTATGATGAACACAGAATGGGAAATTCTTGAAAGAAAGGCACTAAGAACAATATGATTATGTCTGGCAGCATCAATCGTATTTAACATTTCAAAGGAAATGAAAACAGAAGGTTTAATGATGGAATTGGAAAAATATATGAAAAACCCTCGGCCTCAAATAAGGTATTTCTTATGAAGCTTCTATTTAATATGAAGATGTAAGAAGGTGGATCTGTTGCTAATCATTTAAATGAATTTAACACGGTTACCAGTCAGTTAAGTTCTATAGGGGTAAATTTTGATGATGAAGTTAGTGCATTGTTATTTCTGTGCTCATTGCGAGAAAGTTGGAATGGCCTAGTTATGGCTATTAGTAACTCTGTCACTAGATCTAGCACTTTAAAGTTTGATGATGTTATTGGTGTGAACCTTAGAAATGAAATGTGACATAAAATCTATGG
This sequence comes from Pinus tabuliformis, assembly GCA_031772625.1. Lineage (NCBI taxonomy): Eukaryota > Viridiplantae > Streptophyta > Pinopsida > Pinales > Pinaceae > Pinus > Pinus tabuliformis. The sequence continues at coordinate 831,517,860 of CM062807.1, read as the reverse complement.
TGATACATCACGTAATTATTTAACTATGGAGACTAGGGGAATAAAAATGGAAAGAGGAAGGAGACCAGGAAATCACAGTAATTCAAGAAAAGGTAGATCCTGGGAAATGTGGGAAGAAAGGAAACTTGAAGAAAGGATGCAAATCTCGGAAGGGAAAATAAGGAGATAGGTAGCAAGAGAACAATCATGAAGTGAATGTGGCAGGTGATGTGTTGCAAGATGCTTTGATTATTTCATTAGAGATTATTATTGATGGTTGGGTGGTATATTTGGGGGCCTCGTTCCATGCCACACCTGATAGGAAACATTTTCATGACTATAATCAAGGATATTTTGGACAGGTTCGTATGGGTGATGATAAACCCTGTAAAACCGTTGGAATGGGTAAGGTTTTTATAAAGAAATAGAATGGAAAACAATGGCTATTGAAGGAGGTAAGGCATGTTTCATATCTAAATAAAAATCTAATTTCAACAAGGTGGTTGGGAGGTGAAGGTTGTGTAACTACTTTTACACACAAAACCTAGAAGGTCACTAAAGGAGCCTTGGTAATAGCAAAAGGAGAAAAGGTTGGTACATTGTATTTATGCAATATTATTTCTAATTTTGTTAATACTTTAACCTCCATAGAAGAAGATACAACATTATGGCATTATAGGCTTGGGCACATGAGTGAGAAGGGGATGCAGACTCTTCACTCAAGAAATTTGTTGCCATGTTTTAAGCATGTTGATTTGGATTTCTATGAGAATCATGTTTATGGAAAGAAGAAGAGAGTCGGATTTATCAGAGTTGGGAAAGAAAAGAAGAGAGAAAAATTAGAGCTTGTGCATACATATGTATGGGGGTGGCTCAAGTATCATCTCTCTGTGGCTCTCACTATTATGTTACTTTTATTTATGATGCAACTAGTAAAACCTAGATTTATTATATTCGAAATAAATATGATGTATTTGATACTTCCAAGAAATGGAAAGCTTTGGTTGAGAATGAGATAGGAAAGAAGTTGAAGTGTCTTGGATCAGAAAATGGAGGTGAATATTGCAGCTGAGAGTTTGATAACTACTATTCATAACATGGGATTCATAAAGGAAGATAGTTCTAGGAACACCACAGGAAAATGGTGTGTCCGAAATGATGAACGAGACAATAATGGAGCATGCAAGGCGCACGAGATTGCATGCAGGATTTCCCTTACAAGTTGGGCAGATGTTGTAGATACTATTTTTTATATAATAAAAATAGGGCCTTTCAAGTTCCTTGGATGGTGGTATTCCAGAGGAGGCATGGACAAGTAAAAAGGTAAACTACTCATTTTTAAAGACTTTCATTTGTGAATCCTTTGTTCACATTAATAAATAAAATAGAACAAAGCTTGAGGAAAAATCAAAGAAATGTACCTTTATTGGATATGGTGTTAATGATTTTGGTTGTCGCTTATATGATTATGAAAATCACAAAATCATTAGGAACAAAGATGTCATATTTAATGAAAAGGCCTTGTATAAGGATCAGATGTAGGGAAAGAAACAGGAAAAGGAAAGAAAAGAATACACAGTGCTTGATGAGATCACAGAAAAAGTAAAGGTGTCTGAAAATCATAATGATCAGATGCCACAACAACAACAACAACAAAAAACTTCAAACACCTAAAAGTGGTGTTAGAATATCTACCAGGATAATTAGACCCCTTGAACGATACTCTCCTTCATTATATTATGTATTGTTGATTTATTATGGTGAACCAGAAATATATGAAGAAGTAATCCAGGAAGAAACTAAGAAAAAGTGGGATAAATCCATGGAAGAAGAGATGGAATCCTTGATGCATAACAAAACTTGGGACTTAGTCAAGTTGCCTGCAAAATAAAACAAAATTGCAGAATAAATGGGTTTACAGGTTGAAGGAAGAAGATGGAGGAAAACAAAGGTATAAGGCTAAACTTGTAGTGAAGTGGTTTGCAAAAAATAAAGGTATAGAATTTGATGAAATTTTTTCTCCTGTTGTTAAAATGACTTCAATCAAAACTATTTTAAGTCTAGTGGTAGTAGAATATTTGCATCTTGAGTAGTTAGATGTAAAGACAGTATTTCTCCGTGGGGATTTGGAGGAATAAATATATATGCAGTATCCACAATGGTATGAGGTCAAAGGGAAGGAGAAATTAGTGTGCAAATTGAAGAAGAGCTTGTATTTCTTAAAACAGGCTCGAAGACAGTGGTATCTAAAATTTGACAGGTTTATGTCTGAACAAGGTTATACTAGATGTCACTCTGACCATTGTGTTTATCTTAAAAAAAATGATGGCAGCTATATTATATTTTTATTGTATGTAGATGACATGCTTGTTGCAGGTTCAAACGTGCAAGAAATAAATGTGCTCAAAGGAAAATTGGAAAATTCATTTTCAATGAAGGATTTGGGTGTTGCAAAACAAATCCTTGGTATGAGAATAAATAGATACAGAAAAAAATGAAACTTAACATTGTCTCAGAGTGAGTACATAGAAAATGTGTTGGAAAGATTTAATATGCAGAATGAAAAACTAGTTAATACACCTTTAGCTAGCCATTTAAAACTGAATAAGGAGATGTGTCGCAAGATTTAGGAAGAGATGGATTATATGTGTAAAGTTTCATATGCATCAGCAGTTAGAAGCTTAATGTATGCAATGGTCTATACAAGGCCTGATTTTGCACAAGCAGTGGGAGTTGTAAGCATGTATATGAAAAATCTAGGAAAAGAGCATTGGATTGTGGTGAAGTGGATTCTAGATTATTTGAGAGGTACCACAAATCAAGAATTGTGCTTTGGTGGTTCAAATATTGCTTTACATGGATATGTTGATGTAGATATGGTAGGTAATAGAGATAACAGGAGGAACACCACAGGGTATGTATTTATTGTAGGTGGAACAATTGTAAGTTGGTTTTCAAAATTGCAAAACATTGTTGCATCTTCAGCAATAGAAGAAGAGTATGGTGTTGCTACAGAGGCTAGTAAAGAAATGATTTGGTTACAAAATTTTATGGATGAATTGGGCAAGAAGTAGGAGATGGGCAGGTTATACAGTGACAGCCAGAGTGTCACTCATCTTGCAAAGAACTCATCATTTCATACTAGGACTAAACATATATAGCTCAAGTACCATTTCATATGGTCAGTGTTGGAAGACAGATAGTTGAAGTTGGAAAAGATAAACACTAGCTAGAATCCTAGAGATCTATTAACAAAGGTTGTAACCAGGGAAAAATTGAGATTCTGCTCAATTTCAATTGGTCTTCAAGTATGATGGTGAATATGATAAACAACCAAGCCCAAGTGGGGTCATTGTCGAGCAAGTGAAACAATGATGGATTTTATATAATCAATCTCCAAGTGGGAGATTGTTGGATGTGAAGTCTGATTATCTTCCTGATTGTTAAGAGGGTTTTTGTTTCAACCATGTTGGATTCATGCTCCTAACGAGGAGGAAATGCCACCTGTTTAATCATTTCTAGGGGGGTCTAGGGGGTGGTGATGGCGATTTTATGAGCCCCCCCCATGGAAGGTGTTCGGGGGAAGCACCCCCAAAGCTAAAAATAGATGAAAAATTACCTTGTAAAATATTGTAATTTCATAGTCAATCTGGGTCGTTCATTAGGCAAATGATCTTACGGTAAAAGTTATGTTAATTTAGGGTTTTTTCCCTAGAATGCAATCCTCAGTTTATATGAGGGAATTGTATTATGGCTATGCATTATTATTCTAAGCAAGAGAGAGAGACAGAGAGGAGGTTGTGTCAGAGCAAGAGGAAATTACAACGGATCTACTGTAGGTTGTATCTCTTCATTTTGATGAATAATATAAACGGATTGGTTGTTTCTTCTTGGATGTAGCCCAAATTGCATAAACAAAGTGTATATGTGTCTCTCTTGTTTTATGTGTTTCTGTATTTGTGTTTCAAAAATATTTTGTGTATTTCATTGCTCCATTAATTAATTTCTAACATGGGGGTGATTCGCTGAAAGAGAGATTTGGTTCTACCCAATTTATGGTCGGTTGGTACACAAAAATCCCTAACTTGGTTGGCTTATGCATATCTTATTATGTGTTATTTCTTATTTTAAATCAATGAGCACATGTATTGGTTATTGTGTTGATTTTATGATTGGTTTGTCATGGCTTCATTTTGGTTAAATGTTGGTCATAGACATGGTTAAATTATGTGCTCTTGTTTTATATCTTGTTCATGATTTGATAAGTTATTGAATGTTTATATGAATGTATGAGATAGCAAGTGTTGTTGAATCTATATTGAGAAGGACAGTGATCCTTCTTGATGAGACTCTAATGAAATTAATGAGATAGTGAACAGATATGCATTCACGACCTATAGTTACTATGTTTACCATGAGTTTGAAAAAATGTTTATCATGTGTTTGGAAATTTTGGGCAACATCTTAGCCTTAATATAGATTGTATAGACTTATCATCATAATAGACTGTATTTTAGAAAGCTCTGGGCTATTCGGGGTAGTTGGTTTGTAGCTAGCCCTAAAAATTTGGAACAGGGCTTCTTGTCGCAATGTCTTAACATAAATTTTGGTTGTAGCTACATGGAGGAAGGATTATGAGTGCGGATGGAACCTTCCAGATACATGAACAACTTGGGATTCATGTTTTTAGGTTGTGAAGTGAGTCAAGAAGAAAGTTCCAGTGTAGGGAAAGATAAACAGTGGATGTTGTCTAACATCTGGGTGATCAGGTGTCCCTGAGAGGTTTAGTAAGTTTTCGGTTAGTAAACCCCACTTCCTTAACTGGAAATTGGATGTTGGGCCATCTCATAGTAACTCCCATCTCATGTTTACCCTAGAGATCTTGTAAAAGAAATTAAATGTGGGGTGGGGTGTTACAACTAGAACAAGAAGAAGACAAGTTTTCTTATGCTATTTATTTTTCTAGCGAAAATATTTCATCAGCTGAGCTAAATTACACAATAATAGAAAAATAGTTCTTAGATGTATTTTATTCCATTAACAAATTCAGACACTATATAATAAGATATGAGGTATTTTTCACATCGACCACTCTGCTATAAAGTATTTAATGAATAAACCTTTGACTAGTGGGAGGGTCACTAGATGGTTGATATTCTTATAGGAATTTAATATTACTATTATTGATAGCCCTGGTAGTGCTAATGTTGTAGCTAACTTACTTTCTAGAATTTATAATCCAGGTCAAGTGATTCCTATTGATGACTCCTTCCCTGATGAGCACTTATTTGTTTTTTCTAGAAACTCAACATGGTTTGTAGATATAGAAAATTATTTGGCTACATAGAGGACACCACCACACATGTCTACTAGGGAAAATCAAATAATTGTTAAAAATAGTGCTTCATATTCTTGGATCCAAGGAAATCTTCTACACTAGGTCATATTTGATCTTTTATAGGTGTGTGCGTGAAAAGGATGTGTTTGACATCTTAAAGGCATCCCATGATGAACCTTGTGGGGGGCACTTCACCGAAAAGAGAACTACATATAAAGTCCTTCGTGCAGGCTATTATTGGCCTTCTCTTTTCAAGGATTCCAAGTGATATATATGTCTATGTGATAGTTGTCAGTGAAGGGACCACCTTGTGCAAGTTGATGAAATGCCCTTATGTCCACAGTTAATGTTAGAGCCCTTTGAAAGATGGATTATGGATTTTTTTAGGACCTATTACACCTACATCACTTAATAATATGTATATCTTGGTTTGCATTGATTTTGTTACAAAATGGGTTAAAGATAAATTTATTCCTTGTGCTACTGAAAGGTTTGTTGTGAATTTTCTATTTGATGAGATTTTTACTAGATTTGGTGTTCCTCGAGAGCTTGTTACTGACCATGGATTGCAATTTACTTCAAATATAGTGAAATCCATCATAGAACAATACAAGATCAAGCACTGTAAATATTCCCTATATCATCCAGAGGCCAATGGACAAGTGGAGCCTACAAATAGGGTGATTGAAGCCATCCTTAAAAAAATTGTACACATGCATCGAATTGATTAGGCAACTAGGCTTCCTGAAGCCTTGTGGTCATACCGAACAATGTGGAGAAATACTACCGTCCATACACCTTATGAGTTAGTATATGGAAAGTGTACCTTGTTACTTGTATAATTCCAGATTACAACATTTAGAACTGCAGTGCAATTGGGACTTGATCTCTCTGAAGCATAATAGAAACATGTTTTGCAGCTAATAGAACTTGATGAAATTAGAAGAGATGATATTCGGCATACCATTTTGGTTTAGCAACAAAGAATTAAATGGCATGACTAATTTATAAAGAAGAAATAGTTCCAAATGGGCGAATGGGCTCTCCTTTATGATTCCAAGTTCAAGCCATTCAAAGGGAAATTTCATATGTGTTGGGTAGGCCCATATGAGGTAGTTTGAGCCTTTGATAATGGAGCGGTAGAATTAAAAACTATTAATGAGAAGGGTACCATATTTTTGGTAAATGGGCACAGACTTAGACTATATCAACAATCCATCACTAAAGAGGAGTTTATCCAACAAATGAAGAAACATTCATATTTGGATATGTTAGGCCGAAAGGACTTCCAACCTGTTGTTAGTATTTTTTAACCTGTTCTTTTCCTTTGAAAAAAAATAAAATTATAAAACGAAAAATAGTAAAGATAAAAAAAATTATTTATTTGTGAAAATAGTTTGTTGGTGCGATTAGAAAATAGGTATGCTTGAAAACCAAGTCACTGGTGGGTATATCTTCTCTTAAATAAATCAATAAAATGGGAGAGATGGCTAAATTTTTAAGAATCTTCACTTTTCACTAAGAAGAGATTGGTTACTAGGGACAATTTTGGTGGCAATAAACAAATATCTGTAGGAAACTTTCTCCTTGCCAAGTTCAGGGTAGTCAATTTTCCTCTCTATATATAGTTGGCACCACATTCTTGTTGTAATTATTTTGTTCCACACAAGTCACTAACATTATTCCTTAAGAGGGATTATCTTCTTCAGACTTGAGCATCTTTGTTTGGCTCAAATCCATATTTCTTTCTTCCCCTCTCATCGTCCTTTTTTGCATTTCTCCCATTCTTATCAGTAGATTCTTTTACCCTCTTTATATCGTCCCTTCTCTTATTTCCTTTTTCAATATCCCTCCATTTATTCTTACTATGTCCCTATCCCCTTTTTTCCATCCCCTATTTATATTCCCTCTCAATATTCTTCCCATTATCACTATTATATTCTTGTCCCTATTTTTACCTTCCCCTCTATATATATCCTTAGTTTATATCCCTCCTATTCTTTAATTGTTATATCCCTACTCCCACTATCTCTTTTTCCCATTTTCATAGTTTCTGCATAATTTTAATATCAATGCATTAATAGTTTTGACTTCTAGCACTCCGTTATCAAAGCCTCGAACTACCTCATATGGGCCCAACAACACTCTTATGGCAGCCCTAGAATTAGTTATACTTCTGGAAAATAATGAAAATCAGTCTTGATAGTGATGGATACAGTGCAAAAGCAAAAGCCATCATGCATTCTTTCTACTAGCCTTGAAACAGTTGAGCCAAACAAGAAAATATTATTGTTTTTTAATGGTGTAGCAAAGTTGCAAGATCACATGTATATTACATATCACTTTTTACCATCTGCAATTGGATATCTTCTTGATATTATATTTTTGTCTTTGGGAATGTGTGGAGCACACAAGTTAGATGGTTTAAATTATTTTCAACCAACATAACAATTGTATTGATAGTCATATTTTACTATGCTCCAAAGTTTTAGAAATGGATAAGACAGGTTAATATTTCAGCATGCACAATTTTCTAGCCTTGGCACCTAAGGCAACCTTATTTTTTTCTAAAATATAAAGTCCTATTAATGTATAAAAATGTTGGAATGTTTTGGTAATTTTTAACCTTTTTACCTCTAATTTTTAATATACCTTTGTCATTCTCCATGGATTATTATCATTATAGGGATTGGGGGTGTGGAGGTAGTGGCCTTCCTCTATATTTACTTCTGTCATCATATTGGATTCATGGATATCATTTAATTTACCCTGACCGTTCCACAATAATAACTACTTATCTTGATCCCCATTCATATTATTAATCGATTCCCTTTTTCCCTAACTATTCCTTGATCCTTTTGATCTTTATTCCCTTATTATCATCTCCATGTTGAATATTTCTCTAGTGATATCCATTAAACCCACAACAGTGTGAGGAAATTGTAGCTACAACTCCATGAATTTCTTGAAAAATGTAGCAAGAAAGTCTCAATTTGATTTTCCCTTGGTCAAATTGAGAAAATTTGAATGTCCACAACAACGGACAACTTGGATGTAGTTAACTTGTACGATATCTCTCTTGTCACTCAATTAGCTCAGTATATTCAAGTTATAGGGCTTGTAGTTCAGTTAAGCATGTGTGATTGCTAAAGTTTAGTAATCCAATTAATTTATATCCAGTTGAGTTTAGTTAAACTAGTTCTAACAGTTGAAGGAACTAGTGGAAGGTGAGTTGTGCAGTGGTACAACAATCTAACTTAGTGATCATCCAGTTAACTGATCAATCATCCCAAAATATCTATTGCATGTAAAAATTCAAGTTCCATGGCTATGGTGGAGATTCAAAGGCAGTGTAACTTCAGTTGTAGACTAATCTTAAGTGTATAGGTGTTGCATTCATTTAGATGATCAACCTTGGGAATTGTGCAATCGATGGCAAGAAAATTCCTAAATAATAGGGACCTAATTCCTTAGGAATTTCACAAGGAAATAGGGGCTCAAGATGAGGCAGAAATTAACTCAATTCCTAAGGAACTAGGGGCTCAAGATGAGGAAAAAATTGACTAAGTCTAGGTCAAAGCTTCTCATTGAGCAGAGAGATAGGTTATTCACTTGTAGGTTATGCTTAGAGAGAGCGAGAAATTGTAATACATCTCTATTTATCTAATTAATGCAAGTAGGCTTAAGGGGATTTTAGCAATTTCTTTCCCCGCGAAAAACACTTTTCATGTATCTTATTTCTTATTGCATGTTTGATATTATTGTTCTAAATTGTGAATTAATGTCCATAGAACGATATAGTAGAAATATGTCTCTTGATTTAGATTAAAACTTATTGAGCATTTGCAATTTTACATCATAATTCTACATGGTATCAGAGCAAGATTCACATTAGAACAAGAATTTCAAAGTTCTTTCTCAGGAGATTCAACCTATGGCTGCACCCGACTGTTCTGGTGGGGAATGGAGGTTGTCCCTAGTAATTTTAAGCTTTAATGTGGCAAGATATCTTCAGAGTTGGGAAAATGACCTTCAACGAGCTGACATTAGAGTATACCTTGGAAGGCAGCTTGAATTTCATTGCATGGAAGGATCATATGGAGGTCGTGTTGGATGACAATGGATTGCTAGAATATGTCAAGACAGACATTGTAAAATCACAGGCATCTTATGCGTAGAACCTAGCCCAGTGAAAGAAATATGTAGCCAAGGTGAGGGGAATAATCTTGGAGGGAGTGTGAGAGAATAATCTCTCAAATATCCATGGGAAAGGAAATCTTTTATAAATGTGGAAGGCATTGACAGAGATTTTCAAGGATAGTGGTGACCACAAGAAATTGGCCCTCAAAGACAAACTTTCAAATATCAAGATGCAAAAGAATGACACTATTCCACAGTATCTCAATATATTTACGCAAGTTCATGATGAGCTTGGAGGGGTTGGTGTCAATGATGCCCAATATGACCTAGTGAGCCTAGTTCTTCTAGGCCTTCCCAAAAGCTAGCATACCCACTAGGACTCGGTGAATGGGAGAGAGAAATTACTGAATTGCGAACGCTTGTGGTCTGATTTGGTACAAGTAGATATCAAGAGAAATACCATAGATTTAACTTCACCCCAAGGGCGAGGATGAAGAAAAATTTTCATTGGTTTGAAAGAGAAAGAAGGGAAAAGGGAAGAAATCTCAAACTAAACCAAAATCCAGCCAAGGGGGCAAGAAGAAATACTTTTCCAAAGTAAAATGCTTCATTTGTCATGAATTCCGGCACTATGTTACGAAGTGTCCACATAAAAAGTATAGCAAGAAGAAATTAGGAGGAGCAGTTGGTGAAGCTTTGGCTTCAAGTTTCAAGTTAGACTTCAACCTTATCGCATGCATGGCTAGCACTGTGATGCGGAGTGTGTGGTACTTAGACTTTGGTGCCTCGTTCCACATGACAAGGTGTAGAGAGTTTTCTAGTGACCTAGAGGAGAAAGATCTCCACATGCATATTGAGCTTGGGGATGATAGAAGGTACAATGATACTGAGATTGGTACAATAACCTTTCAGAGGGAGTCAGGATCTCCTCTTCACCTCAAATATGTCATGTTTGTTCCAGTCCTAAAGAAGAATCTCATCTTTGTAGCAGTTTTGGAAGACTTTTGTTATGATGTGATTTTCAGAAAAGCGAAATAATTCTTGAGACACATAGCCACTAGACAGGTGAATCAAACCAAGGTTTGAGTGAAGAACCTATATAAGTTGTATGTGGAAGATTGTGCTACATTAAGAAGTAAAGCAGAGAAAGTGTAGAACTGCAATGCTGGTGAACTTTTGCATAGGATGTTGGGCCATTTTCATTATGGTTCCATAAAAATTATGCAACAAATAACCAATGGCCTCCCTAAAGGATAACTTGAGCAGCAGGATGTCTGCAAAGGTTGTACCTTGGGGAAGTATGTGAAATCCACATTCCATTAGCGAGACAACAAACCACATGCAATCTTGGAAATATTTCACTCTGATGTTTGTGGACCTTTCTTTAAAGCCTCCACTACCAGACATAAGTATTTTGTTATTTTTATAAATGATTTCTCAAGGAAGTGTTGGATCTTCTTCATGCAGAAGAAGCATGAGAAATTCTCAAAGTTTGTAGAGTTCAAGGCACTAGTTGAGAAAGAGACCGACAAGAAGGTGAATGCTCTCAGGAGAAAAAATGAAGGAGAGTATGTTCTAAATGAATTCAATGAGTTATGTGTGAAATAAATCATTTGAAGAGAGTTGGCAGCACCCCACAACCCACAACAGAATGAGGTAGATGAGAGAAAGAACCAAAGAATTTTTGGAACTTCTAGAGCTATGCTACATGACCAAGGCATACCATTGCTTATGTGGGTAGAGGCATGTAACACAATGGTCTACTTGTAGAACCAGAGTCCTCATCGAATTCTTGGTATGATTACACTGGAGGAGGCTTTCTCGGGGAGAAAGTTGGATGCATCTCACTTCAGGATTTTTGGAGCCTCTCTTTACTACCATATCTCCAAATATTAGAGGAAGAAGCTTGAGCCTCCAACAGAGTTGGGAGTTTTTGCGGGATGCATCAAAACTCCACACAATTACCATGTGTACTTACCTTCCCTCAGAATGACAGTTGTGCAAAGAGATGTAAAGTGTGATGATGATAAAGTGATGTGGTCCTCTCTTAAGAGGGAGCTTCAGATCCCACCAAAAGAGGAGCCTTAGGAAGTTGTGGAGAAGCCACAAATTGAGGAGAAGAGATTAGATATATCCACTCTTGTAGAACAATCCAGATAAGGGAGAAAAAGAACCAAGGAAGCTTACTTATTAGTGCAGGATGCAAGGGAGAATGTGGGAACTCCTTCAAATTTGTGCAAGAAAAGGAGGTCACCTGAGAAGTACAGTAGCTACATGGCTCTAATGACTAATCTTGTAGAGACTGAGCCATCCTCTTTCAAGGAAGCAGTAGATCAACATATTTGGGGTGATGCAATAGTGGAAATATATGAATCCATCATGAAGAATGTTGTTTGGGAAGTGGTCCCAAAACCAGCAGATAAATCAGTTGTGGGTTTGAGATGGATCTTCAAGGTTAAGCATGCACCAGATGGAAGCATAGATAAGTATACTGAAAAAAATGGCCAAAGGATTCTCTCAAATTGAGGGAATTGACTATGAGGAAACCTTTTCTCCCGTAGCAAGGTATTCATCCATTAGATCAATTCTTGCACTAGTTGCATAGATAAGGTGGAAGATCCACTAGATGGACGTAAAAACTACATTTCTCAATGGTGTTGTCGAGAAGGTGTAAATAGAGAAACCATAAAGTTTTGAGAAATTTAATCGGGAGTCTCATATTTGTAGACTCAAGCGAGCATTGTATGGTCTTAAACAAGCACCTCATGCTTGGTACACCATGCTTGATATTTATCTCACTAGTTTGGGCTTCACCAAAAGTGAAGCGGATGTGAACCTCTACCATATTTTGGTAGAAGATAAATTACTTATCATTGTTTTATATGTTGATGATTTAATATTAACGGGTGATGAGCAGTTGATCATCTCTTGCAACGAGGACCTTGTAAGGGAATTTTAAATGAAGGACATGGGTCTCATGAACTTCTTCCTTCAGCTGGAAGTATGACAAGGCGATGGGGAATTGTTTGTGTTTCAAGGAAAGTATGCAAATGAGATACTATAGATATTTTGCATGGAGAGTTGTAAAACCAAGGAGACACCTTTAGCGACCAATTGGAGGAAGGATATTGAAACTTCAGGTGAAGAGGTGGATGCTACCATTTACTGGAAGTTAGTGGGTTCACGGATGTATCTTGCAAATACACGACCAAATATGTGCTATTCATCCCACCATTTGAGCCAAGTTATGGTTAGTCCGACCAAATTTTATTAGAAGGCAGCGAAGCATGTTTTACAATACCTCAAAGGTAGTACCCAATATGGATTATGTTACAGATGGATAGAGGGAGTGAATTTGTGTTGCTTCATAGGTGTAGATTGGCCAGGAATCCATCCAACCAAAACAGTACATTAGGTGAAATTTTCAGTGTTGGGTCTACAATGGTTTCTTGGTACAGCAAGAAGTAAATATATGTGGCGCTCAACTCAACAGAAGCAAAATACATGGTCGCAAGTCAAGCAGCATGTGAGGCGATCCAGATGAGAAAGATACTTATGGGACTATTTAGTTAGATGATGGATCCAACTATTATATATTGTGATAATCATAGTTTCATTAATCTCTCTGAGAATCTAGTATTTCACAATCAATCCCATCATATAGATATTTGGTATCATCATTTACGGGATTGTGTTCAGAGGCAGATAATGTTGCTACAGTACATTCTAATAGATAAACAAGATGTTGGCATCTTGACATAGGCTTTTTCAAGAGGGAAGTTCGAGTTCTACAGGTGTAGGATAGCGGTGGTTGATAATCCCTTTCTTACTAAGAAGGAGTGTTGAAAAATGCATCAAGAAAGTCTTAATTTTATTTTGCCTTGGTCAAATTGAGAAAATTTGAATTTCCACATCAGTAGACAATTTGGATATAGTTAACTTGTGTGACATGGCTCTTGTCACTTAGTTAACTCATCAAAGTTGAGTTAGAGGGCTTGGAGTTCAGTTAAGCATGTGTGATTGCTAAACTTTAGTAATTCAATTCAGTTATATCTAGTTGATTTCAGTTAAACTAGTTCTAATAGTTGGAGCAACTAGTGGAAGGTCATTTGTGAAGTGGAACATTAGTTTAAATCAGTGATCATTCAGTTAATTGATCAATCAACCCAAAATCTCTAGTTCATGCAGAGAAATTGAGTTCCCCAGTTGTGGTGGAGATTCCAAGGCAGTGTAACATCAGTTGTAGACTAGTCTTCAGTGTACAAGTGTTGCATGAAGTCAAATGATCAACCTTGGGAATTGCACAATCAATTGGAAAAAATTTCCTAAATAATAGGGGACTAATTCCTCAGGGAATTGCACAAGGAAATAGGGGCTCAAGCTGAGGTAGAAATTGACTAAGTCTAGGTAAGAGCCTCTCATTGATCATAGAGATAGGTTATTCACTTACAGGTTGTGCTCAGAGAGAACAAGAAATTGTAATACATCTATATTCATCTGATTAAATAAAGTAGGCTTAAGGGGTTTTTAGCAGTTTCTTTCCCCTAGAAAAACACTTTGCATGTATGTTATTTCTTATTGCATGTCTGAGATTACTATTCTCAATTGTGAATTAATGTCCGCTGAACAATAGAGTAGAATTATGTATCTTGATTTAGATTAACATTTCTTGAGCAATTGTAATTCTACAACATTATTCTACAGAATTTACCCTCCCTTCCTTATTGTTGAGAATTTTTGAGTTTTGGTCATTGCTGGTATGGGAAAATTAGGCCCAGTTAGGTTGGGGCCATGGTCCGTAAAGGAGATAATTTTTTCCGAGCACAACGTAATTCTACCCATATTGCAAGTAGCGGGTTGGATGCACTTTTATAGAAGTTTCATGGTTTTGAAACAATAGTCACTTGGGCATTCACCGAAGTTTTTAACAGGAAGGTTGCCACCATGGGAAATTTGGTAATGGGAATCTTCTAGGATTTCATCTTCCAAGAAATAGGAATTTTGTGTGAAGGGGAGAAGTGGTTTAAGAATTTACAAGTGGAACATTGAACATGGCAGAGATTTATCTCAGAACCAAGGTATGAACCTAACTGGAAGAAGGGTATCCCAAGGCACTTCATTGAGCACAAATGGTAGTACCTTTTGTATGTGTTGCACAAGTTTATTACTAGTGAGGGTGATATTCTATAATTCAAAATAATTCTAAGTCCAAATAATTAAATTAATTAAAATCATGAAAGTTAGGATTTAATCCTACCTTTCTAGATTGAGTTTGTTCCTCGTGGTTAGGAGTCAGTTTAGGCCTAGTTGGTTGAGAGATTCTCTCCAACTAGTTAGGCTCCTAGATTAGTGTGCTATTGAGATATTTTCTCAACCATAGTGTTCAAGATAGACGTACTATCTTGAAACCAACTTCCTCATGTATTTATTTATACTGTTATCATTCTTTGTACATTGGATTGATTAATAATGAGAATGTAAGGAATGTTGTAAGACTGAGGCCTTTTCCGCCATCTCTGGTTTTTCTAAATTGAGTATGTTATTATTAGTTGATTTACTTTTTCTACATGTGGTATCATAGCATGAGTGAATCCATAGTTTGGGCCTGAGGAGCATTGCAGATCTGGATTCGCTGAGAAGCCAACAATGTTGAGTGGCATACTTGTGTGAAGGATTTCCCAACGAGAAAATTCTGGAGGGCCCCGTATTTTTTCAATATGCTAATTCTGTGGATAGTGGTGTGCTCCATTTCTTAATCGAGAAGGATAATCCTGCGTGTTGAATTGAGAGAGTCAGAAAGTCATTTTGCAACCGTGTATCTTTGAATGAAATTTGAATTCATGGAGGCCAACTACGCTGTAATGGAATCCAAAGGACTAACGGAGGACACACGGGACTACTGTCTTGGAAGCAAAGCTGGAGAAAGAAGAATCGACAACAGTCTGTCCAAGCTTACAACGTCAATTATGAGTAGTTAAGTAAATTGCTAATGTTCAGGATTAGTGATGCTGAAGTTATACAGATATTCTGAAGGTTCATTATGTTCCATTGCGTTCACGGCAGTTGATGATATTCCTGCTATTATATTGTGATATACAACAAATAGCGACATGGGTTGAACCAATGACCTACCAGTAACGAGCACAAACAAGCTTTTAATACGGTGTCTATCTGCAAATATTTTGTTTTCTTTTATTTCCATTGTTGTACATGGCACTACAATGAACCTGAAAATGGAGGCTATGTAAGGAGTCTGTGTGGAAAATTGTCGGATCCAACTATGGTGGCGTCTTTGCAGAAATTAGTGGGTCACCAAATGAAGTCAAAGTGGAATAACGCAGTGGAAACATGGTTTACAATACTCTTCCCGAAGGAATTGTTTTATGAATATTCATAGTTTCAAACGGTGTTCCAGATTTGGACAGAACCTCCAAATCCATCAAGTTGAGGACTTAAAGAGCCGAGCTTGAGAGTTGGAACGGTCTGCAAAAGATCTGAAGAAAACCCTCTTGAATCCGCTGTGGGCAATCATTTGAATTGAGTGGTCAATCCAGTCTGCCCCTGCCCTTACACCCCCACAAAAAACCAGAAGAAAACACCGCAAAATATTTGCAAAACTCGGCACACATCCTTGTTCCATTCGAAGATCCTCTGGAACAAATTCCTCAAGTATAAGCCCAACATTTGAATTAGCCGGTACACTTTCAGTTTCTGTTCAATTACCGGTTGAAACATCTTTAGTTTTTGTTCAACCACTGGCTAAAACGCCTTCAGTTTCTGTCCAACAAATGCCTGTAATATCTGAATCAGCAACTAGGCAATCTGTTTCTGTTCAACAACCGGCAACAATGCAATCAGTTTCTGTCCCACCACCTACTGCAAATGTGATACCCTCGTCAGACAAAACATAGAAGAATATGAAGTAACTCAAAGTTATGAAAAGGGGCAGTTTTAGATATGCGTCATTAGTTTCAATTCTTCAGCGTGGAGTTATTTGACTGATCCGCGTGGAAGCATTGATGCGTTGGTTCAAAGCATACTGTTGAAGTGAATGTCCTCCTCCAACTGTTCGAAATTTCTCATCCATCACGTAGATCAAATATCCAAAGTCAAAACTTTTTAAACCACTCTTAATGGAGTAATATTTTAAAGGTTTTATGCATGGGAAAATGTGCATTTTCAAAACGTGAGTTTATAATTTTTTTTTTTTTTTTTTTTTAACCTTATCCATAAGAAAGAGTGATTGGTGTAATGTGAAGTGGGGATTTTAATATGTTTGAGTTTTAAATGGGAATAAATTAGTTAAAGTGTTTTCGAGAGAGATTAGGTGTATAAATTTTATGTTTGGAGGTATGGAAGATTCAAAAAGAGTGATTGGTGTAATGTGAAGTGGGGATTTTAACATGTTTGAGTTTTAAATGGGAATAAATTAGTTAAAGTGTTTTCGAGAGATTAGATGTATAAATTTTATGTTTGGAGGTATGGAAGATTCAATGAAATTTTTTAATGGAGAAATAAGATGTGGAGATCTATAGTGAGGAGTGATAAATGTAAATTTTTTATTTTGGAATAATGAGGTGAAATGATATTTTTTTGTATTTGAAGTGATAAGTGAAAGTCATTATTGTAATTCAAAGTAATATTTTACTTTGAGAGCGATTGATTCAGTACAGACAGTTTTTTGAAGACAATTTGCTTCCAAAGTTTGCAAGTGTGACATTCTCATTGAGAAGTTTCCATGACAAAGTTGTGACATTGAAGAATGATGTACTCCAAAAATTAATAAAATCATAATTTTTTGTGGTGCTTGTGTCCTAGATTCACTCGAAATTGAATAAGGGGATCTTAGGTACACCATGTGTAATGAATGCATGACTTGTGTTCAAATTATCTCTTTGTATTATGCTTTAACAACTACAGGCACATAAGCAAGCTTAAGTATAAGAATGCTTAGTCAAGATCCTATAATCAAGCTTTAGTACACAAGCACAAAGCGTCACATCATCAACTTGATAAGATGATCTTCCAAGCAAGCACTTTTCACATCATGTAATCAAAGCAATCAAGTTAAGGATGCTACAAAATCAAGCATTTCAAGCCAAGACGACATCCACATCATCAACACTTTTTGTATCACTTGCAGATAAACATTTTTTAACTGAATTGTACGGGTGCATTCTCGGTTGTAACCGACACCCTAATTTGAATTGTTAAGGTGAATACATTAATTCAAGTAAGTCTCCAACTGAGTCGTCAAGATTGAACTTGTCATTTGTCTCTTGGATGCATTTTTGACTATATTTGACACCCTTCTTTTGATCAATCAAGAGTGTGAGTTCAAGCAAGTGCAAATCTCACAAACATCAAGTGAGCCTAAAACTATTTGAAGCAAGCATCAAGCAAGTGTGAGTTCAAACAATCAATTGTTAAAACAAGTTCAAGCGAGCAAGTTCTAAAAATCCAACAAGTATTAAAAGCAAGCGAGCGTGAGTTCCAGCAAGTTCACATGGCGAAAAGCATTCAGTTATTAAAGATTCTTAACAATTTGATTCTCTCAACTACTGAAGACATGGTGCAATCAGCAAATCAACTCTTGTTGATATTCCAAGTGCATCTTCAACATGCACATGAAATGATTGAGTTCCTTCAACTGGAGACGCAACTACAAAGAACTGAGTTGCTAGGGAAGAGTGATGCTTCCAAGTCTTTGAACAATACAAATACAGCGGATGATTCCAAGTCACTGATCCAACCAACTTCAAGTGTCGAAGTGGTCCCTGATCCAGTTCAACTTTCTTCCAAACCAATCATCAATCCATGGGAAGAACTTCAAAGTAACAAAAATTAATGAGGATTAGGATATGAAAAAGATGAAAACAACTTGCATATCCCCGATTATTCTAAGCCGATCAAGTTCATTAGTGCAGGATTTCTTGATCCAATAACATCAACAAGCCATGAGATAGTTGCAGACAAACAGAAATACATGCAAACTGAAGAAGCAGACAAGACAAACCAAAATGCCTTCATTGTCAAAGAACCGGTCATTTAGAAGATCACTGTTTTGATCTACATCCTTGTCATCATTGTGGCAAGTCAAACCATTCATCAACACAATGCAACAAACAACAACAATCAAGCGAATTGGAGATCAATTATTCATGGATTGATCCCTAGGAATGGTCATCCACGGTTAGAAGATTGTATAAGTTTTACAATCGAATTCACTCACACATATTGTAGCCAATAGTAAAAATGAAGATGGTACTCTCGTGCAGTTGAACGGGGGAGTACACCAGTGAAACACTCTTACACCTGAAGGGGGGAGTTCAAAATTTAGAAATGAAATGAAAGATTGTCTCTCCTTTCAGCTGACAAAGGGGGGAAAATGTCAATGAAATTGACAGTGGTTGTTACATTGAAAGTATCGACAACATCAGCGAACCATCAAGTGGGCATTTTCATCAGCGAGTGAGCATTAGCAAAATTCTCCAGTGGGCGATCGACAACAAAGTTAGCAGCGAGCAGGTTTTCAAACACAACAAAAGCAACAATGAGTTGTTTTTCAACGTCATTAGCTAGTGGGCATTATCCATATTTTGTCAGTGGACAACGGATGCTGATTGCAAGCAAAGGACAGATGGATCCTTTTGCATCTTGGCACATGATGGAGTTGTCAAGTGACATTTAGAGATGAATCAGACATGCAGCTGACTCATGGTCTCTTCATATTGCAATTTCTTCAGCATCGAGCTTTGGCGGTTTTTCAAGCAAATGTTTTTTGAGGATCAACAGCTTCAGCATGAGAACTTAGAAGATGGTTCCTGGTTCTTAATTTGGACTTATCATCGAGGGAGGGAATGTTAGCCTCACTCTCACATTAAAAACAATTCTAAGTCCAAATAATTAAATTAATTAAAATCATGAAACACTACAAGTAAAAAGGTCACTGGTGAGGGTCATGCTTGTGGCAGACCTTTAAGGTCCATCACCAATGTCGCATATGGTGATGGTCTTTAAAAAAGCGTTGTTGTAAGTGTGTATAGTGATGGTCCTTTACGGTTTGTCACCAAAGCCATTTTCAATGACACTTTTGGTGAGGGTCATTAAAGGCCCATCACTAATTCTCTCTTTGGTGACACTTTTGGTGAGGATCGTTAAAAGCCCATCACTAATTCTCTCTTTGGTGACACTTCTAGTGACGATATTTTATTGACTGTCACCAATGATCTTTTTGGTTACTTTTGGTGACGGTCAATAAATGTTCATCGTCATTTATCATTCCAATGAATTTTTGATGATGCTTCATGCTTGTGACAGACCTTTGAGGTCCATCACCAATGTCGCATATGGTAACGGTCTTTAAAAAATCATTGTTGTAAGTGTATATAGTGATGGTCCTTTAAGGTTTGTCACCAAAGCCATTTTCAATGACACTTTTGGTGAGGGTTGTTAATTGCCCATCACTAATTTTCTCTTTGGTGACACTTTTGGTGAGGGTCGTTAAAAGCCCATCAATAATTCTCTATTTGGTGACACTTCAAGTGACGATCTTTTATTGACCCTCACCAATGCTTTTTTTGGTTATTTTTGGTGACGGTCAGAAATGTTCGTCATAATTGATCATTCCAATGAGTTTTTTATGACGCTATGTACCTGTTACTATATTTTTTGTCAAAATATAATGATTTAAGACCATTGTTGTGGAGTCTTTTTCATTATGTGTCCAAGGTCATAGTGGTTATAATAGCCAGTCAATTTGTTAAGAAGTAATTAGTGTGTATCATTTCCCTCAAGTCATAAGAATATAGTCTTCCTATGAGTCAACACATGATTCATCTCTATTAGGTTTATTATCTAGCAAATTTCCTTTAAATAAAGTTCCACTAGTGTGTGTAAGAACTATATTATTTAATACATAATCAAGCTCTGTCAATTCTATTAATGAGAGAGACCTAGCACTCCTAAACACTCATGGCACACCTTAACATGCTTTGGAACAATACACTAACATTCCTTGGCACCTCGCATGCCTTGGAACATCTTTGTACCTAGAAAATCTTCCTATGAGTAGTATGCCAAAGCACATGATGGCATGCCATAGCATAGCATAACACTCCCCTATCATGAGTTGGCATTCCCTACAGTCCCTAGCATGCCATGGAACTCCTTGGCATAATGTTGCATTGACAAAAATTAGCACTTGGCATGTATTGGAACATATTATTAGTGTGCCTAGCATGCTCCTTTTGAAAAAGATAAAGTCATGACTTATTAACCCTCTTATGTATTCATTTCCTTTCATTTTAGCTTGGTTATTTCTTTTGTTGCCTTGAAACTCCTTGACGCATATTGGCATACTTTGGCACCCTGCACATCCTAGCATGTCTTCGCACCTGGAATGCCTTAGCAATATTTGGCATATGTTAGCACACCTCGAAACTACCTAGCACACTCTAGCACTTCTTGACATTCACTGATATTCCCTGGCATGCCTTACCCATTCTTAGCATACCTTTTCACTCCCTCCTTGGCATGACAACTAGCACTGATTGACACTCCCCAACTGTTATAGACATTTTTGTGCCTTACAGCTATAAGCATGAAATTTCCATAAAATAAGGGATCCTAAGTCCCTAAAAGTGTTGTTCCAGCTCCTAAAGAAACAAGGTCAACAAATTACAGCTTCTCCCAGAAGTTCTCCACCAGAAACTGCTCAGAACTAGTCAAATCAGGATCATTTCAGATGCTCCACTAGCTAGCTGCGTTGCAAAGTACCCAAATCCCCTGGCTAGGTGCGTTGCAACGCACTTGAATTCACTACCAGGGTGCGTTGAGCAGGAAATGACAAGTGGCAGAGTCATTCCACGAGGTGGAGAGACAATGGAAGCTTCCATAATCTTCTCCAATGACACTTGCCTCACTGAATTCGACCAGTGATGAGTAAGAGGCTCTCAGTCTCCAAGTGGAAGCAAGAACTGACAGAGAGAAGCCACTAATCAATTCATGAGATGACTCATCCTCTTTGCATACATCTATATATGGATCCCTCACCAAGAGATCCAGAGGCTGGAATTTTGTACATTGCAGAGAATTGCTGTTGGTTTTGAGATAGATATCAGAGTATTGGGTGATTTATGCTTTGTTGGAGGTGAAGAAGGGATTCTATGCTGGGAGGTTGATGCTGGATCAGGAATCATCGGTTGTAACTCCTCCTGGATCTTCTTGTTTTATCAATAAAACTATTTGAGTTTCTCCTACATGCTTGTATATCATTGATGTGTGTTATATTTGTATGTTTAGCTTAAATCTGATCCTAAGCTTTTTATGAACATAAATCCATGTCTTTGTGTAGTTTCTTTCTTCTGTGAACTTGCAGGAACTTGGTGACGCTGGGCAAGTGAGGGAGCAGATAGCTGGAAGCTGTCAAAGAGAAGAGAGATTGAATCAAAGAACTAGCGCAAGACACAGGTTGGTTCATCCTATTCATCTTCGTTTATAGTTCATAAAGGAGAATACAAGAGTAGTTTTCCCTGCTTGTTTCTGAGGTCTCTATCACAACCCAGTGGGATAGGGTCGTTCTGAATAGACACTTTTCCCGAAAACAAAATGGCGACTCCGCTGGGGATCGTGTCTAGTTAGTGTGTTTGTGTTTCTATTGTTGTTCATCTCATAAACTTAGGAGTAGCGAATCGAACTGCATTTGCCATTTACAAATGCAAAGTAGACATCTGCTACTCTAGTCCATTCACTGGATTTGTTTATGATCTAAACAGTTGATTAAAAAATGATTTGATTACCCTTTGTGATAGCTCTTAAACCTATTGTAAATCAACCCTCTGATTGTGCATTACTGATTGCTTTTACCCGGCCAAAAACCATAGATTAAACTGCAAACCGTGACCCAAAACCGGAGAGAATTCTCGTTTCTGCTCCAGCGCAGGCTCTGTGAAGAGACTCTGCATTTCAGCGCAGTTCCCGAGAGGGCTACCTGCGTTGCAATTCAGTTTCTCTGTGTAGCAGGTGCGTTGATCAGCTTAGCCTTGTCTAGCTAAGGTTCTTTGCTCACTTTTTCCAGTTTTGCCTCTGATTTTTGCAGCCTGTGATCAGTGTGTGTGTCTGTTTAAAAGCCCCTTTTCTTTGCCTTAATTCTGCCTCAGTTGTATAAAAGAAACTGTATTTTTTTTTGTGTGTTTGTTACGTCATTTACAGTTTCCCATTGCAAAAGTAAACTAGTCATACTGTCGTCCTTGGATTTAGATCTGTCGTGAGTGTCGATTTTGATCTTAGGAGAAAGTTTATTTGCTGTTGACAGTCGATTATGCTTTTACTTTTGCCTTTGGCTTGAATTTGTGAATTTCTAGTGTCGAAACAAGTGTTTACTTCAAAATCATAAAGTGTCGTAATCGTCTCTACCTTTTGATTTCGAAAAGAAGCTTGTTTGTGTTTTTCACTTGAAAGCGAATTCAAATTTGTACAACAACTTTCTTTTTAGGCATCAATATTAAGAAAGTGAAAAACAAATACATGCACATGTGCATTTGCATATTGACACTCTGTTTGGCTTGATTTAGGAAAAGTGCATTTACAGTGTGCTCTTTGCTCTTTGAGAAAAGATTGTGTCTTTCTTTTCCCCTTGTAGCTAGGATTTTCATTGCTGAAAAGAGATAAAAGCTTGCTTATCATCTTTAGATTTCATTTTAGGAATTACATCTACATCTCGTGGTGAACCCAAAAGGAAAACTTCATAAGAAAGATCAACCTAAAATAAATTCAATGAACTTAACAACGCTTTGTAACTTAACGCACAACATTTAGAGGTCTAGGCTAGAGACGTATTCCAGCGTCGTAAAGCCTGGTAACTGTTGTCCTCACTGATGGTTGGGTGATTCCTCCACTTTGAGACGATAAGTGCCAGTACGGACTTGTGCTCCCACGTACCGTCGAGTATATATTGGGAGACCCCTATAGGCATAAAACCTTTATCCATAGGAAGCCGTGTCGACCACCCTACTGATCGCAATGCACCGAACACAGCATTCGGGAAGATTGACTGCCATACCCTAAAAAGTATTCTGCAGTTTTGCGATTGGTTTGGTACTCCCTCTACCTAGACCTCCAGAGCAGTCCCTTTCGTTCCTTTTTAGACTCCTTAACGGAAAAGGTCCATCTGAGCACTTGTCACTTCAGGCTCATTAAAAATCGAAGGAGACTAGAGTCATCTTTTGTTTTTTCTCGACTCTTTAAAACTGAAAAAACAAGTTGTGTCAAAGCGTGTTAAAATTTATTTTAAGCGGAACATTCATACCCTTTTCCTGCGTTGATCTTTGGGTTGAGAAAATGGAGCCTACCAACCAAGGAATTCCCCTTGGTGGAAATCCTAGTCCCTTCTCCTCTTGGGGAGATGTTGGTGCGCCCCATATGGCCACATTGTCGCTTCCAGGACTGACAATTGGCTTGCCAGTATGGCTCTTCTCAACCAATGTCGTTCAGAACACCACTATTCCTGAACAATCGAATCAGCAATTAGACGAGTCCAGAGTTACCCACCAGCCTTCTACTTCCTCTAATTCTTCCTCTCCTCCTTCCTCTTCGCTTAATGGGACTGGTAAAGCTAAAAGCCAATTTCCTAAGGAGAAGAAGGAAAAGAAGAAGAAAGAGAAAAAGAAGAAGGAGCCAAAGGCGAATAAGGGAAAACGAGTGTCGTCTAACGAAAATCCACACACAGCACCGACCAGGCCTAAATCGCCATGTGTCATTTGCAAGGAGACCACTTTCACAGAGATTGTCCTTGCATCCCCCGGATACTAAGGGACTGGTCTCCTTGTTTGCACAATCCGGTGTCATCAACCTCTGGTGATCATGTTGAAAGCACACCGTCAACTAGTGAAAGTGAAGCCCCAGGACAAAAAGGGAAAGCTAGATTTCCCTGTAAACTGTGCGAAGGTGACCATGCCCTCCACCGTTGTCCCTTCTTAGACGAAGCTAAAAGAGTTTTGGATGATCGTCCGGTTTCACCGTTACGACTTCCTCCTGGATATAAAAAACTCTTGCCGAGTCCGTCACTAGTTGAGAACCCAGCTGGCCCGCTCAGGTGGTTGGCTGAAGCACCTATCGTTGAAGATAAACCAACTGAATCCATACTAGACGAAAGTCAAAAGGTTGAGGCGGTAGTTGACCCGGTCTTGCCTTCAGAGGTTTTATCTTCGAATGATACAGTCACTGAAGAGAATAAGGATGACACCGTCCAAATTCTCTTCATCAACACAGACTCCGACGAACATGGGGGCAATCCACCCATTCCTTTACCGCAGGAAGGAAGTTCGTCAGAGCCATACCCGGCCGTCTACTCGGTCCCACCTCCAAGCAACCTAGTTGTATCCTTCGACTGGAATCAACTAGGCAGACCCCGTTTGCCAGCAAGCATACCATTCCGAATTATCGTTCAAATATATAGAATGGTCATGGCTGGCACCATCATAGATGAGGGGGCTTCTGTGAGTATCCTTTCCTCTATTGCTTGGAAAGCGCTTGGTTCACCATCGCTGTTGCCTGAAATGAGAAATCTGACAGGCTTTGATAAAGGAACCAGTCGACCTTTAGGGATCCTTCCCGATGTGCCCATAACATTGAGAGGGAAGACAGTTCGCATGAACGTCATGGTCGTTCAAGGACCCTTGGATTATAACCTACTCCTTGGACGAGACTATATTTATTGCATGGGAGCCATCGTCTCCTCACTCTTTAGAGTAATGTGTTTTCCGCACGAAGGAAGAGTGGTCAAGCTCGTGGACCAGCTTTCATTTCCCGGATCACGCATAGCAAATAGTCTTATACCGTCCCTAAATGGTCTCTTCACGCAAGAAATGTCTCAATTTCCAGTCCGTCCTCCCGATGAGCCCGAGTAATTCGGAGGGATATGACTGAAACCCAGGGGGCATGCGTCCTGGTCTACTTCGGCAGGAAAACTTCGGGTATAGGGTAGGTTTCCGCGGGAGAATATGACTAGTCTGTACCCCGTCCGTCGGTGGAAGAGGGGTTATTCTAGAATAAGATTCTCTTGTCAAAGTTATGTGGGTTGACAGACGGAGTCACTCGCCTTTGTTTATCTCGATAGACATTGCCGAAGAAGTGTTTTGTTTGCACCGCGAATAGAACAATCTTTGGGTAACCTATAAGAGGTAGGCCTCTCCTGATAGAACAAATGTTTTGTCTGCAAATTGAGGGGTAACTTTGAAACTCTGTTTTATACCTGGGGGCATGCAAACCTTTTGGCATGCAAGCGAGGGGCGGCTATTTATTTTTAAAATTTTTAGGACCTCTAACCCTTTAAACTCGTAGGATTAGTCGTCACCAAACTTGCATAAAGAAAGGATGTGGGGCAAAAATCTAAAAGTTGCCATTTTTATACGAGACATTCTTATCATATGACTGGATTAATCGAGCAGTTTTAGCGCATAGTTCAAGCTCGTTAAAAAATAAACATAAGACCGAGCAAATGTTTCCACCCGCGTTTAAGCTCGTTAAAAAATGAACTATCCTTCGGTAAATAACCACCGTGAATGAAGCATTTTCAGCCATTAAAGCCTTGGTCGTGTTTGCACCGTCACCTCCACTTTTCCATTGGCCGATCATTCACCTCCATTTGATTGTTTACCCATTTTGAGGAACAGTTGCGAAGAGTGATTTCACTAGCCATCCTTGTGACACTGCCGTGATTGGAAAATTCCAAACCTTACCTGGAATCAGCTGCTACCCATTTTATCACTCGTTCCTCAAAAGACGAGTCTTCTTTAAGCTCTTTTCATCTAACTCGTAAAATATGAAAATATTGCCAAGTTTTGGCCTTCCAGCTCGTTAAAGCGACAAGAAGTACTATCCCTCCTCTAGATTTTAATCTTTTTGGACCTAAGGGATTATTGCACAAAAAGATCGAGCGCTTGTTTTGTTCAGCTCGTTAAAGCGATCGAAAAATCATCCCTTCTGTATTGTTTTATACTTTTTCGGACTTAAGGGATTAGATGACGAAAAAGGAACTTCGGAGTTACCTTTACGTACCTTTTCAGACTCTCTAAAAATGAAAAGGACCGAGTTATCTTTGTCGTTAGACTCGTTAAAAAGATTAATAGCGACAAACTTGTCTTTAGGCGAGAACGAGTTTCACTATCGCTAGGCTCGTTAAAACATAGCAATGGGTTTGCCCGAAGGGAAAATTATAGAACAAGCATATGTTATTCTCCTCAAGCTTGACAAAAATAAAGAGGTACTGGTCAGCAATAACTGGGGAAAAATTGGGAAGAAAACTCAAAGAAACTTTATTGGTAGCAAGTCGCTCTTGAACATGACACTTCCACTTCGTGCCAGAGTCGGGTTGGGTTGTTTCATTCACCGGTCACATCACCATGGTCACACCATACCATCCACATTTGGGGTAAATGCTACTGATCCATCACATAAGTGTCGCCGACATGTTCAAGAGAAGTCATCCAGAGAAGTCACCCGTGTCCCATCCACTACCATACATTATACTTCATTCTTTCATGATCGCCACCCTGAACCATATATCACCAGATCGTTTTCACCTCCATCAAAATCATTTGCTCCATTCCGTGTCATTGATGTGGGATTCATTAAGGCCCTCCTTTGACGGATCGCTTCTTGTCGACATCAGCTCATTATCCAAGAAGTTGATCTAGGAACAACCCCTTCAGTACTTTGAAGCTTGCATGCCTCAATGGCAAGTTTCTCACTTCCGGCGATAGGTATACATCAATGACCTTCGACCGAAAGATTTTGCGTGGTGTTCGACACCAAGTCCTTTATTCACACCACGTGAATTGTACTGCAGCACCTTGAGGGTCATTATCATTATCGGTGATTCCTCTCGCGCTTGTTAACAATTTACATCATTCACTGGTAATCAAGCGATGTCTTTCCATGTTCGACTTCAAAACATTTCTCACATGGATCGACTTGTACTTAGAGTGAAGATCGGACAAGATTGAAGACCCCGGATCTAGTTTCATCCATCCGGGCTGCGATATATATTCAGGAAAAATAAAGACATTGAAATGTACAGCATTGCAGCACAGATAATCATCCTACCAAAAGGATGATGACTTCATCAGAATCATCAGTCTACCATCAGACGATTGTCTGTCCTATGTACATGAAAATGAATTTATAAAGCTGAGCATGGGAATGCCCGCCTCAGCTAGATCATGAAAACAGTATGAAGATAATGTATTGTATTGTATCTTATTACAGGTCTCCTCCCCAGCATTAGAAGAACTTCGGATCCTCCTAATAAAGCATTTCACCCGATAAACGGCCTCATACTTTAGGGGGCAACTGTTATAAACATTTTTGTGCCTTACAGCTATAAGCATGAAATGTCCATAAACCAAGGGATCCTAAGTCCCTGAAAGTGTTGTTCCAGCTCCTAAAGAAACAAGGTCAACAAATTACAGCTTCTCCCAAAAGTTCTCCACCAGAAACTGCTCAGAACTTGTCAAATCAGGATCATTTCAGATGCTCCACTAGCTAGCTGCGTTGCAAAGCACCCAAATCCACTAGCTAGGTGCTTTGCAACGCACTTGAATGCACTACCAGGGTGCGTTGAGCGGGAAATGACAAGTGGCAGAGTCATTCCACGAGGTGGAGAGACAATGGAAGCTTCCATAATCTTCTCCAATGACACTTGCCTCACTGAATTCGGCCAGTGATGAGTAAGAGGCTCTCAGTCTCCAAGTGGAAGCAAGAACTGACAGAGAGAAGCCACTAATCAATTCATGAGCTGACTCATCCTCTTTGCATACATCTATATATGGATCCCTCACTAAGAGATCCAGAGGCTGGAATTTTGTACATTGCAGAGAATTGCTGTTGGTTTTGAGATAGATATCAAAGTATTGGGTGATTTATGCTTTGTTGGAGGTGAAGAAGGGATTCTATGCTGGGAGGTTGATGCTGGATCAGGAATCATCGGTTGTAACTCCTCCTGGATCTTCTTGTTTTATCAATAAAACTATTTGAGTTTCTCCTACATGCTTGTATATCATTGATGTGTGTTATATTTGTATGTTTAGCTTAAATCTGATCCTAAGCTTTTTATGAACATAAATCCATGTCTTTGTGTAGTTTCTTTCTTCTTTGAACTTGCAGGAACTTGGTGACGCTGGGCAAGTGAGGGAGCAGATAGTTGGAAGCTGTCAAAGAGAAGAGAGATCGGATCAAAGGACTAGCGCAAGACACAGGTTGGTTCATCCTATTCATCTTCGTTTATAGTTCATAAAGGAGAATACAAGAGTAGTTTTCCCTGTTTGTTTCTGAGGTCTCTGTCACAACCCAGTGGGATAGGGTCGTTCTGAATAGACACTTTTCCCGAAAACACCAACACACCCTCATATTCATTCACTTCCATACATTTTGACCTAGTGCTCCCTTGTGTTGTCCTAGAACTCCCTAACACTCCTCAGCATGCATTGGCACTCTTTAGCACACCTTAGCACTCATAAGTGAAGAATGAAACTTGTAACTAATGTTACCAGACTTGGAATAGACAATAAATCAACAAGGAAAAAGAGCTAATAATTTTAATCAGATTAGGGAAAAATCGGGAAAAAATCAGTGAATTCAATAAATAAAAATATACACATATATTGAATTAAAAAAAAAAAAAAAAACATTTTTCATTGATATTAAGTAAAGCCATGTCTAAACAATTCATAATATCAATAGATGTCCAAAATATCATGAATGAATAAGCATCTCATAGATGTTATGAGTCCAAACATGATCCAAAGTACTGATTCATGACTCCTAACTAGTGACTACATAGAACTAGAAGTAATTGCTTCTAAAAGTTTACAAACAACTGCATACTAATTAGAAAAAATCAGTAACTAAGAGTCTAAGACTCTTAAGAGTGATAACTAGAAGTGATTCCTCCCACTCCTCTGCTTGCTTGACTCTCAAGTTCTTCAAGTCATGTAGGCTTAAAAGAGGAGCCTCCTCTAATTGGACCCAATCTGCTACATTTGTAGTTTGCAAATCTATCTCTTCAAGGTCTATTGGTGAATGATCCAAACCTGTGATTATAATGAGACATTGAAATGTGAATTTAAGTTTTACTTTGAAATTTAAAACTTAAACTTTAAATTCCAAATCAGATTATGAAACCTTCAAATTCAAGCTCTCACCCAGTATTTTCTTGTTGCAAAGCTGTAGATTGTAATGGAAAAATACAAGGTCATTTAAGCGCTTTTGTGTCAATTGGTTGCGCTTCTTAGAATGTATTTTCTCAAACATGCTCCAGTTGCACTCACAACCTGAAGCACTGCATGCTTGGTTTAAGATTCAAGTGGCAAATCTCTTCAAATTTGGCATATCACTACAAAAGTTTTGCCACCAAAGACCTAGAAAGTGGCAAGGGTTCGTGGGTAGACGTACTAAATACTAGATAGTAAAAACTTAAAAAGACAACAAAATTTAATAAAACATTTAACATACAAAATAAAGTTTAAACAAATTTAATGAACTGATAAATCCTTCAAGCCTCAAAGGGTACCTGGCAACACCTTAGACCTTCCTTGTATAACATGGTATAGGAAAATAATTTAGGCAGTGCTCTATAATCCTATAGTTGGGAAATTACACGACCTTGAAATTATGGATTAGGGAAGCACCTTTCCATGCATGTCATAAGTCCTTTGTGAACCTCCCCATCCTCATTAAATTTTCTCTTATCATAAAAGTACTATGGGTTTAAGAAGTACCTAGCAGCATGTAAGGGGGAATGCAATTTCCTATCCCAATGTGCATCAATAATGTCCCAAAGAGGCATATACTTTGCCTCCTCATCCCATATCTTCTTTTGATGGCCTCCTTTGCGAGATCCATCGCCTCATAAATGTAACCCATAGCGAGTTTGTCACCATCAACCATCCTAAAAGTTCAAGCTTTAAAATTTAAATTAATATGAAACATTGAAAATAAAAAGAAGCTTGAAATGAAATTTAAAAAATGAAAAAGTTAAAAGACTTGAAGTACCTGAGAACTCTAACAAGGGACTCCATCACAGGAATAATCTCTTCGACATCTTTCTAGAAACCGTAATTAAACACAAGTGCAACAACTTCAATGCCTTCAAGGGTCTTGGAATGTTTAGATGCCATCCACTTAGGTACCGAGGACATCCTCTTCAAATCTATCTTTTGCTCAACCACAAATTGCAAAGATATGAAATTTGTTGCAAATCTAGTCACTACAGGTCGAACAATTTCTTTACCTTCAGCGTATTTTCTCATGGTGTTTATGACAATAATGTGGTTGTATAGGTATTTGGTTATGAATTTTTCCTTCTCCACAACCTCATGTATCCAATGAAGCTTACCAATGTCCTCAAGAATTAAATCTATACAATGGGCAACACAATAGGTCCAAAACGTAGTGGGGTGCCTAATCTCAAAAAGTCTATCAGCATTGTCAGTGAAAATTTGTACAACATGTTCTTCTCCCACTTCTTGAACGACTTCCTCCATCATTTCACAAATAAGTTGTGTAGTCTTAACCTTGTCTGAGGCATCCACTGATTTGAGAAACATTGTACCTACTGGACAAGATACAAGGATATTTATTAAAGTTCTATTCCTATGATCTATCCATCCATCACTCATGATCGTGCATCCTGTTTCTACCCATTATGAACGAAACTCAGATAGCACAAGCATGGCATCTTCAACACTTTCTAATAGCAAATTTGTCTTAATTCTCTCTAATGAAGGAGCTTTGAACCCTGGACCTGCAACAACAACTACATCAATCATAGCTTTCCAATAAGGACTTATGGCACAGTGGAAAGGTATGTCAGAATAGTACTAAAAGTTAGCAATGGCCTTCATTGCCTGACTATGGATATTTTTTTTCCAACCACTGGTATCCAAGGTAGGTTGGGAACCGGGTTTTGTGCGGGGAGAAAAAAAGGTGTTTATGTTTCCACCTCCAATTTTGAATGCAGGAGGATTCATTTGGCCTTGAGTTTGACTTGGACTTGGAGACATGTGTGGGAAACTTGGGAATTTCATTGAGGATTCAACAGAGGGAGATGACAATGGGGTAGTGGAAGAAAAATTGCCAACTCCAGGAGTTCCTATTTCATTTTCTTTCTTCTCTTTCTTTGCATTATGCTAACTCAACATATTAATGGCCAAGGTTGCTTGGTGTTTGACATTTTCATCAACGTTTTTGAAGAGGCCTATATCATGGCCAGGTATTTGTGCAAGGTGGTACTTGAATCTATAAATGCCTCCACTACATTTTTCTTTGCAAAATTTACAAAGGAGATTAGGGTCACCAAGAATCTTGTCACAATAAGCCCAAGCAAAGTCCTTCTCCCTCAGCATTGTTGTTGTTTTGGACTTGTGTTTAAATTGCGGCTTCTATTTAGATTTGGAGTTGTGCCTTCTATTTAATTTAGCTCCTATAAAATACAATAAAAAATTAAAATTAAAAATGCCATATATAACTTCACAAAAAAGAGGGTTGGTTTTAAAGGATATGAGGTTTTGTTAAGGATCAAAGAGGAGTATGTCCAGCAACACAAGCAAACTTCAAACATATATATTGTAACGAATAAAATATATAAATAATACAAATATAATGTAAAAGATAAGAATCATAAATAATAATTAGTTAAGCTAGTAATTAGGTTGAAGAGGCATGTCTAATAGGACATGACTCTTCATGAAGAGACACTTGCTTGGTATATAAGCAAGCCTCTCGTTCTCATTTGTAAATCATTCATTCTTATTCATTTTATTTAATATAATATTTATATCCTAAATGGATATCTTGATATTCCAAGTCTTTTTGGAGTAATTAATCTGTAGAAGGAACCTTGTTCAATTCATTTGGTATCAGAGTAGTTCGGTCTTCTAGGTTGCTTAACCGGTGCACAGAGCTCGTTCTCTGATCCAAGTCTTTGGCTATTGACTCTTTGTCAAATTTATTGCTGTTGCAGTTCAAGCGTTTCCCTAAATATTTGGAGTTTCTCCTTTTCTCCATTTTTCTAGGCCATTGGCCATAAAAAAATTAACCAAAAAAAATATAAGTAAATAAATTTAAAAAGGAAGAAGAAAAAAAAAGTAAAAGAAAAAACAAAACGGATACAAAATCTCATACCAAGTATATTTAAAACTTTTTACGTGGAGAAGCTTGTGGTTTTAAAAACAACCCATGGTAATTTCCCATGGTATTTTAAAAAGTTAAGGAAAAAAAAAAAAACAAAACAAAAAACAAAATTTACTTTTTACGTGGAAAACATTTTAACGGAGGTTTTAAAAACAACCCATGGCAATTGCCCATGCTATTTTAAAAACTTAAGAAAAAAAAACAAAAAACAAAAGGAATACGTTTTACTTTTTACGTGGAGAACATTTTAAAGGAGGTTTTAAAAACAACCCATGGTAATAGCCCATGGTATTTTAACATTGTGACCATGTCATATGAAAAGACGTGACCTTTATATTTATTAAGTGGGGTGACATTAAAAAGTTATCAAGGGAGTAAGTAAGTAAAAATGGACCAATTTATTATTAAAAAAAAAAAAAAAAGTGAAACTATTATTATTTTAAGATAATAAAGTTATTTTGAAAAGGGGTCTTAATATAAAGAAATACATACATATATAGAGGGCAACAATATAAAGGAGTATTTTTTTAATAAAAGGGTATTCAAGTTTTAACAATCCACATTAAAGGAGAATATTTGAAAAATATATATAGAAGAAATAAGTGATATTTTATAATAAAAATAGCTCCAGTTGACATATTGTTTACGTAAAAACATCAAGGCAAAAATGGAGACTAGTAATGAAAGGTTTCCTAAAACCTTTAGTACATATGTTTACACACTATTTAAAATCAAAGGATCACTCGCAAGAAGAGACATCATAATCTCTATCAGTCCTACTGAAAGAAGTAATTATGTTAGTCCTAAATGTGCTAATCAATTGGTGATTCCTGAATCAAATATAGTTGAAACAAATATTTTTGGCAAACAATACGATATAAGCAATCTACACCTAAATATTGGAGATTATACTTTTACCTCACAATTCACCATGAAAACCTTATCTCTTAATGATAGTGATATTGTTTTGGGCTTACCCTGGATGGAAACTCTAGGTTCCTTTATTCTAAATACAAAGAAGTTTTTAACATTTTCTTACAAGAAGAAGAAAATAACGCTCCAAGATTTTACACTAAAACCAAATTCAATAACACCTGAAGATATCTCAGATATTTCAAAAGTAATGTCTCAAGAAGGTAAAAAGGTATTACAAAATATGCAAAAATAAATTGACAAAATCAATGTTGACAAAAATGAAGAAGTTTCTCGACTTAAAAACCATAGTAAAAAATCGCTGACGCAAATTAAGAAACTTAAGAAGGATAAGAAGTCATTAGAAAGCCAGGTACAACAACTTATCAAGAAGGAAGCATCAAATGTAGGAATTCAAGTTGATGACAAAACAAAGAATACCGATCAAGTGAATATGACAACTCAAGAAGATAATTCAGCTAAAGAAACGACATCTTCGCCAGAAGAAAACCTAAAAATTGGCACATGCCCAATAAGGGAAAGTAAAGTCCCATATCGACATCTGAATCATGAGAGTAGACAACTCAACCATGCTACGTATCGGGACCATTCAGACCACAAACAACAAATTGATGTTTCAGAGAATAATGACGTAACATCAATCCAGTCTTATGCTAACAAGTCATTACAAAATTCCAGTGATCAGAATGCTATACAGAAGATTAATCTCAGATGGTCTAATCCCTTCTCGGTGAGACAATTTTGTTTGTCACTTAGAAGATCATATCAGCTTGTATCGACGAAGATGACTGTTCCAAGACAGAAAGACGTTCGAAGCCGAAAAAGAGATCAAGCCTTTTTCATCGACAAGCTTTGAGGACAAAGCTTTTTGAGGAAGGAGGCAATGTAACGAATAAAATATATAAATATAATGTAAAAGATAATAATCATAAATAATAGTTAGTTAAGCTAGTAATTAGGTTGAAGAGGCATGTATAGTAGGATATGACTCTTCATGAAGAGACACTTGCTTAGTATATAAGCAAGCCTCTCGTTCTCATTTGTAAATCATTCATTCTTATTCATTTTATTTAATATAATATTTATATCCTAAATGGATATCTTGACATTCCAAGTCTTTTTGGAGTAATTAATCTGTAGAAGGAACCTTGTTCACTTCATATATCATTATGACCTTGAAACACAATTAGGTATATATGAGGAAATGCTACCTAAAGGAAATATTATCAACATATATTGCATTGTAATCTTGAATTTTCAAGTTCGTTTAGCATAATACAACTGAACCATACATCAATAATAGATGCTGGAAGAACAAAAGTACCCAAAGTTGTGAATGCATGGTTAAAGCCTTTGAAGTCGGTGAGACATCGACCAAGGAAGGAATGCTTGATGACTTGGTCGATGGTTGGTATGAAATCATTTCTTAGTGCATTTTTAAAATCTATTTAAGCCCCATTTATAGGGTTGAAAAGTCATAACCAAAGGAATACGCCGAACATTCAATTGTTGAATAGTGAAACTTGAAACTTGCCATTGAAAACAACATTGAAACTTCAATATAATAATATACCTATTATTTAAGCCAAGTGCCAATATACCTCGATTGTTGAATAGTGAAGTGGCTAAGCCTAAAGTAACACACGTTGAAGGTGATGCGCGACTACCCGAGGGTCGATATGGAGTATGGATAGAGCACACATTGGCGACTGCCCGATATGGAGTCTCAACTTAGGCTCACCTTGGCGGTTCCTTGATATTGAGTCTGGACTGTGTAATAGTGAGTAGTGATTGATTACTGAAGGTCTTGATGTATGATTTTTGGGCCTGAGAAATGAGAAATAAATTTTGGAATGATTGACATTTAGTTTTTAGCAATGTGGCATACCTAAACTTGAAAAACTCGTGCTCACCGAGTCAAGGCTGAAAATCGAATAAAGTGGAATCAATTGCAGGAATCTACTTTAATCGGCAAGTCTCAAGTCAAAATTGCATTGACCATGAGTTAAACTTGGTCAACGTGAGTTTGACTTGCAAATATTTAGATCGGATTGTTTGGAGAGTGAACAAATTCCGACTCATGATTAATTGTGATTGATCGGCGAGTCCTGTTTCACTTCTTATAACTGAAATCTGAACTAAAAATAGGAGATCTTACAATTGAAACTAATTGTGAATTTTCTAAACTAAAATTGGCCCATCGGCATCGTTTCTATTTGCGGTTGGGCGCATCAATGGAAGAGATTCATTTTAAATTAGGTTCATGGAGAAAATATTTTATGGAAGATGTTTCTTTTATGTCGAGGAAGACATAGTAATATTTTTTATTAAATTTGAATAACAATAGTACCTACTTTGTATCTCCCGTATCTCATTATTTTTATCCCCTGTAACTCATACAGAAAGTGGGGTAATAGTGGACATGTAGTATCAAGCTCCACTCCTTTTAATCCAAAGTTCTACATGCAAAACCTTTGTGTCACTTGCGCTGCAAAGCCTTCGCTATAGAGTGTGGAGTTAACACCTACCTCTGCATGACAAAAGCTACACATACCTTTTGACTTGGTTTTTTCACCTTTTGTCCATTCTTTATTTGGAGTCTGGGACAGCAAGCTCCACATACTTTTTTTTCCATACCTCTATGTGAGTGTAACTTTGCACATTTTCTTTGCTTCAGCCAATATCAAAAGCATTTGTGAGCTTCTTTCAAGGCATGAGTACATGCTTCAATCATGTAAATTAGCAAAGTTTCTAAAGAAAAAAATAACCATGGATTTATCCTTTTCCATTTCAAATAGGTTAGGATTCTATTGAGAGTTTTTTAGAGATAATTATTAATTGGCCCTCTACTTTTCCCTTTTCCTTAATATAAACTGCATCTCTTATTATATTTCTAATCAAAAGATTTGCATCAAATACTGGATCAAAGGGCCAAGGACTTTTCATAAATGCTTCCTTGTCTAGTAGAAGAATAAATGGTCCACATGTCAGCTTGGCTCCAATTTCTTGGGGATTAATAATTGTTTTGAAAAATGACTACTCTTGATTGAATCTAGAACTATGTTTAAGCTTTGAAAATGGATTTTCCTCCAAATTGATCTTGGAAAGGTCCTTATTAAAGGCTTCTCTATATCTCCTCCACTAGAATGAATGGCTTGTATGTTGAAAAGTATAGCAGAGCTCCCTTCTGAAAATCCTGATCATCCCATTGTCACCAAGATCTCCTCCTTTTCCCCAAATTGGACCCAAAACAACATTGAGTACTTAATTATGATCCAACCTGAGAAATTTTGATTGACACTGCAACTCAAGAGCTATTAAATTTAAAGAGCACTAATATGATTCGTCATTCTTTCATTGAATAAGTATATTGTTTTTGAATTTGTCATTTGTGCTTGTAGTGTGTGGTACTAACCTTGTTTTACCTGAAAGGTTTTTTATTCTTGGACTATGACAATGCTAGTAAGATTTAGGCCTTTTGTGTATTTGTACCCCATGATCATTTTTTCAAGACGTATGTCCTATGTGGAAAGAAATAAGCATTTAGTTATTACCTCCTAAACTAAAGCATTGTTTCTTTTATTAGGTGCCATGTAACGTCCTCTACAAATTGAGGACGAATGGGACGTAATATCCTATCCATCCCTGTAGACTGTAGTCCTCCATAAAGGGGAAAAACCCCAAAATACCCATTGTTGGGCAATTTTTGGGGAAAATGGGCTTTAAAAACCCAAATTTGGGGTTTGGAGTAAGGTTTACTCAATCACTTAAGAATATGAAACCCCTATGGAAAATCTATAAATAAATAAGGATTGAATTCATTTTGGATCACCAAGTGTGGATTAATTCATTTGTTCTTGAGCATTAGGTTTGATAGTTTTTTACCCCTTCTATCTCTCGTCAATTTTGGTGGTGAAATATTCCACCCTAGTTGACATTCCCTTATTATCTCGTTGTTTGAGCACAAGGGTCTCTAGCTTGTCAGCGAAATCTATTGGATATTGTTCTCTTGTCTTTTTCTGGGCACAAGATTTCTATTAAAGGTGAATGAATTTAGAGGATAGTGCATGATAGCTTAGTTCTTTTTGGCATACACCTCTCTTGAAGGAAGCAACAAAGTTTCTGAGTTCTTAATATATTTTTGGGCAAAGAACTTACCTTAGGCAGTGGATTCATTTCTGGCACCTGGAGTAGCGAAACTCTTTGCTTTATTTAGTTTTTGCATGCAAAGTTAAAAGGAGCACTTCCCTAGTTATTAATTCTCAGCCTTAGCTAAGGAAGCATGTTTTCATATCTCATATCATATTCACTAGCGGCAGACTTTAATTGTCTTGTATATCCATGCAAGGAAGGTGCATTAGGATTAGGAGTTAAGAAAGTTGAGACATTGTTGTACATGTTTCCAGATTCATTGTACCTTCCAGACTAAAGGAAAAGTGAGTAGTAGTGTTTGAAATTTTTAGTTATTTCTTGTTTCAAAGAGTAATAAACAGTGATGTGATTTGAGTTTCAAATATGTGTACTTGTTGTTACTTTCTTCAGTGGCATGTGCTTCCCTGTTCAGAACAAGGGGTTTTTCTGCATTATCTAGCCTCCAAAGCTTCTTCAATGCAAACTAGATATCAAATCATGCCCTCGTACTCCAAATCATCTAAGGCATCACCCTAGAGAAGTTCCAAAGTATACTAATGAGCTTTGAAAGGCCAAACCCAATGCCATGTCACTATACAAGTGTTGACATCACTGCTACAAAAATTATTCTGAAGTGTTGCATTCTACACCAATTCCTAAGATGGATGCCCAAAGGGGTTCTAGAACGAGGCTCAACCTTCATTACCACATTTAAGACTTTTCAAAGGGATTGGTCCCTTTAAACCATACCAATTTTTACACTTTCACAATTTGGCCATGTTCTTATCAATTTATTTTTGTATTGAAAAGTCAGTCCTATTTTACATGTTTATTAAATTTAGGAACAATTATAGGTCATCTAGCAAAATGCAACAAATTTGTGGGTTAGGTTGGCATTTCTCCAAATACTATCACACATGTATATATAATCACACATTTTCCTTTTTAGATCTTGATTGGTTGAACAAAATGTTCCGCTGCCTATGTAATTTTGTCCCATACCTCCACATCAGCAATCATAGCTAACAATATTCTTAATTCTTCATCTGTGTGCACAGTAAGGTCCCTTTTGGTTGTTATTTTTGATGGAGCAACCTTTGACAGTACACCTTTTACCATAGAGATGTTGTTGTTGGATAGAAATCTCCAGAGGAGTCTTACACCAGACATATAGATGGCTATTGTATATCACCATAATAAGCATTAACATATGAAGATGTGCAGACCCTAAACTATGTGCATTCAATCCATTTCTTTTTCTTTCATGGAAGATTTCATTCTGCATAGTAGATGTGTTGTGGCACTTGAGTGTGTTCACATAAAAAATTCTAAGGCCAAACCTGGATTCTCATGTGTCATGGAAATTCAACATATGCCTTGTTCACCTAAGAACTACTTGTAACTCATCTTAGGGTACTCATGTACAATCTCACTCATCCTACTTAACAATTTACCAAGACAAGGCTCATCACATCCAACCTTGATCTAAAACAATTAAGCAACACAATTTACATCTTGACATGTCATAGCACCTGACATGTCTTAGAATGCCTTGGCACTATGTGGTATGCATTAACATCCCCTACATTCATTGTCATGCTTTGACACTCCCTAGCACACCATGGCACTTCCTGGCATGCCTTGGTAGTTTAGAATACCTTGTCATTGCCTAGCATATAACCTTGTTAGTCCCTCCTTAACACACCTAGAACTCATTAAAACTCCCTCTCACACACTCTTATTCGTTAATTTCCATGAATTTTGAACTAGTGATTCCTTATGTTTCCTTGACACCCCCTAACAATCCCTAG
Source organism: Pinus tabuliformis (assembly GCA_031772625.1). NCBI lineage: Eukaryota > Viridiplantae > Streptophyta > Pinopsida > Pinales > Pinaceae > Pinus > Pinus tabuliformis. Next base: position 831,478,338 of record CM062807.1, on the reverse strand, counting down.
CTCACCCTAGCACCCGACACATCTTGGCCTACTGCCTTAACACTCTAGCATTCCTTGGCACTACATAGTATACCTTGTCACTCTCTCCTTAGCACACCTAGACATCACTGAAACTCTTGGTCACAAACTCTTATTCATTCATTTCCATGAATTTTTACCTAGTTCTCCCTTGTGTTTCCCTAGCACTCCTTATCACTCCTTGACATGTGTTGTTACACCCTAGCACCTATGACATGTTGGCATGTCGCCCTAGCCTCTAGCATGCCTTAACACTGCATAGCATACCTTGTCAATTTGTCCTTAGCACACCTAGAACTCACTGAAACTTCTAATCACAAACTCTTATTTGTTCATTTCCATTCATTTTGACATAGTTCTCCCTTGCGTTTCCCTGGCACTCCCAGCCAACACTTCCTTACATGCATTGGCACATCTTGGCCACATGTCACCCTAGAACTCTAGCATTCCTTAGCATTGCCAAGCATGCTTTGTAAATCCTCCTTAACACACTTGGAACTCACTAACACTCCATGCCACACACTCTTATTCCTTCATTTCCATGCATATGACCTAATGCTCCCTTGTGTTTCCCTAACACTCCCTAACACTCCTTGGCACACATTGGCACACCATGGCACTTGTCACATCTTAGTAAGATTTCCTAGCACTCTGTTGTCTATTGGCACTGCTTATCATATGTTTTCACTCCCTCCTTAACACACCTATAACTTGTTAACACTCCCTATCACACACACACATTCATTCATTTACATGTAATTGAAATGAGTCCTCCCTTATGTATCCTTGGCAATCCCTAGCATGTGTTGGTGCCACATCCTAGAACCTAGCACAAATTGGCATGCCTTAACATACCTAACATTCCTTGGAACTTTATAACATGTGTTAGCACTTCATGAAACTCCCTGCACAGCTTGGCGCTTTCTAGTTTTCATGACCTCATATATAACCTTACTTTTTTGTGACTTGGGAACCCAACCAAGTCATTGAAAAAATAGTGTTGTGCCTAGACCAAAGTCTCCTGTTGTCTCAAACTTCTTTTTCCATCCTCTTATCATAATCGTAGGCTTTCCTCCTACAAGTCCTAATATGAAATTCTCCTAACACACTTCGTCCATGGGACACCTAGAATTCACTGACACTCCCTGGCATAATCTCTTATTCATTCATTTCCATGCACTTTGACCTAGTTCTCCCTTATGATTCCCTGACACTCCCAAACACTCCTTGACATGCATTGACACTATCTGGCATATGTCAGCATGCCTTTTCATTCCTTGGCATGCCATGGCACTCCTTAATTATCATTCCCTCATAACTACCCTTATTTTCTTTTAGACTTAGGAACCCAACCAAGTCCTGTCTCGACTACAACAACTTTACCAAGTTACATTTGCTACGACTAGACTATGCCTTGTTCCCCTAATGGACTATAAATCATCTTAGGCTTCTCATGTCCAATATTAACTCATTCCACTTAACAAGTTACCAATTCAAGGCTCACATCCAATAGTGCCCATAAAACAACTAAACAACATAGTTTACATCTTCACATGCCATAACATCTAGCACGTATAAAAATCCATTGGCACTACATGGCACACATTATCATCCCCTACATTCCTTGGCATGATTTTCCACTCCCTAACAGACCCTACCACTCCCTAACATGCCCTAACACTCTAGCATGCCTTGGCACTGCCTAGCATATACCCTTGTCACTCCCTCCTTAACACAATTGGAACTTACTGACACTCCCTATCGCACACTCTTATCTATTGATTTCCATGCAATTTGAACTAGTTCTCCCTTATGTTCTCATGGCACTCCCTGACACACATTGGCACACCCTAGGACTTGGCACATCTTGGCATGTCACCCTGGCACTCTAGAATTCCTTGGAACTACCTAGCATACCTTGTCACTCCCACCTTAGCACACCTAGAATTCGCTGAAAATCCCTATCACACACTCGTATTCATTCATTTCCATGCATTTGAAACTAGTGCTCCCTTGTTTTTCCCTGACACTCCATAACTCTCCCTGGCATGCATTGGCACACCTTAGAACCTAGCACATCTTGTCATGTTTCCCTGGCCTCTAAAATGCCTTAGAATTGCCTAGCATACCTTGTCACTCCCTCCTTAGCACACCCTGAAATCACTGACACTTCCTCTCACAAACTCGTAATCGTTCATTTGCATGCATTATTTTCACTTAGTGTTCCCTTGTGTTTCCCTAATGCTCCCTAACATTTCCTAGCACTATTTGGCACACCTTGGCACCTAGCACATATTGGCTGCATGTCGCTCTGGCACGCTAGAATGACTTAGCGTTGCTTAGCATACCATGTCACTCCCCTCTTACCACACCTGGAACTCATTGACACTCCCTGTCACACACTCTTATTCATTCATTTCCATGCATTTTGACCTAGTGCTCCCTTGTGTTTCCCTAGCACTCACTAACACTCACCACACATTGGCACACCTAACTGCAATGAGTTTCACTAACAATCAATCCAAAAGCCCTTCCAGAGTCTAGCTAGTTACTTGTTCTTCACTAAGATATTAGGGTTAAGTTTATTGTATAGTGTTTAGTGTGAAAATATTACTAGGTGTTTTTATCACATAGAGTAATTATGATCTTCCCCATGTACACAAGGATAACTGAGAAGTGTTTCCCATAATCATGCAAGTGGAACTTCAACATGTACATCAGGGTAACCACAAAATATTTATCATATTTACACAATGCAAGGTGATAGGAAAATATTTACATTATATACGTGAATGTAATAAGATCAAGACCATTAGCATCATATATACATATTTACCACAAGACGAGGGTCATTACAACCCCTTAAAAATAGCCATAAGGCATTCCTCTTTTGCAACTCCTTGACCACAAGGGTTTAATTGAAAAGCACATAGTTCCTTTAAAGTTTTTTAGGTTGAGGCAGCCACTTCAAGCCCTTGAACTTAAAGATAATCAAATATTTGCAATTTGTTACAATAATAGTCCATTATGCACACTCATATTAGAGTTGGGTAGAGAGGGAGAATACTTGATTGATGCCAACCTTGTAAATTAAAAACTTTGCCTACTCATTGGTTTGACACTCCACCACTAGTTGACACCACTAACACACACCAAAAGTCCAAGATACCCATAATATGTGCCCTACACCCAAGGACTTAGACTACACCTCCATAAAATGTACCTTCAGCTTTATATGTCCCAAAACAATAATATCCTAACCCTAGCCTATTTATTAGATTTTTGTAACTTTCTCCTTAATTAACATTTGTTTTTAACTATTTAATCCACTTACCATATACTCTCTCTTGTTTGCACCCACCTAGTATACAAGAACACTTATGTTTTTAATACAACCAAGTTAAGAGTGCATGTTTCTTTCTTACACTTAAATGTTTTCAATACAACCAAGTTAAGAGCACATGTTTCCTTTTCAAATTCCAAAATTATAACATGTATATCTCTATAAACTAACAACAAAATCATTGCATAAAAAAGGTAAGCTTAAAATTAAATTAAAATTAGATTATTATTATTATGATAAATACACCAAATATGGAAAAATTGTTTTCAAACACAACCATAAAAAAGTGTTAGTTTATCAAATACAACTACAAACTTATTAAGCCAGCCTAGATCCATCTTAACCTAGATCTATCAAGCGTCGAGAGGGATCCAATCAACCTATTTTTTGGCGCTTGATAGATCCGGGTTAAGATGGATCTAGGATGGTTATATAATAATATATAATATCTATATTTGTATCTATGTGTCTCTTTCTTATTCCTTCTCTCTATCTCACTTAACATACATACTCTCTCTCCATATCTATCTCTCTCTCCCTCCCTCTTCATCTCCGCCTCTCTCTCTTCCCTCTATCTCTCCTCTCTCCATTGCTCCCTTGTCACTCCATCTCTCTCTCTACCTTTCTCCCTCTATGTCTTTCTTCTTCCTTCCCCCTCTCTCCCCCTCTAACTTCATCTCTCTCTCCTCTCTCTTAGTCCTCTCTCTCCCTTTCTCTCTCACCTCCCTCTATCCCCCCCCCCCATCACTCCCTCTCTCTCTCTCTCCCTCCTCCATCTTTGTGCCTCCCTCTCTATCTCTTTCCCTTTTCTCCCTATCTTTATCCCCACCTATTCTCTCTCTCCCCTCCTCTCTTTTCTCCCTCTCTCTCTATCCATCTATCCCTTGTCACTCCCTCTCTCTCTCTCCACCTCTATCTCCCTATGCCTTAGTTCTTTCCTTCCTCTCTCTCCACCTCTATCTCCCTATGCCTTAGTTCTTTCCTCCCTGTATCTCCCCCTCCAACTTCATATTTCTCTCTCCCTCTTCAACTCCATATATCTCTCCCCCACTCTCTTATTCTCTCTCCCCCCTCTCTCTCTTCCTACCTCCTTCTCTCTGTCTCCCCCCATCACTCTCTCACTCTCCCTTTCTCTCTCTCTATCTCTCTCTCCACCCTCCATCTTTGTCACTATCTCCCTCCCCCTCTCTTCCCTTCACTTTGCTTGCTATCATCACTTGGATCCTTAGTTAAGATAGATCTATGTTGGTTCTTACTAATATTTGTATTATATAAATTTCACCTTTAAATACAAAAGTATTCTCATTTTTAATTTTATTAAAACCTTAATTTAATTCATATTGGAATAATTTTAGTAGTCGTGAGGATAGAGGGTTTATATATATCTCAAAACTAATTACAGCCCTTTTCCTATTAGCTTCAAATAAAAAAATGCTATAAAATTAAATTAAATTAAAATATTTTTATTGTGAAATAAGTTATGGTTTTTGGGCATGTGGTATTGATAAGGCATGATATTGGCCCATGGTATTGTAACAAAGCCTATTTACAAGTTAATAATATCCATGGTAAAGTGGGGGTGAATATCGATGGTTAAGAATCTTGTCATATTGTTATAAAATATTTAGATTGTGAAATAATATATGATTTTTTGGCATTAATCTTGTCATATTGTTACAAAATATTTAGATTGTGAAATAAGATATGATTTTTTGGCATGTGGTATTGATAAGCCATGGTGTTAGCCCATGTTATTGTAACAAAGCCTATTCACAAGTTCATAATATCAATGACAAAGCGGGGGTGAATATCCATGATTAAGAATCCTGTCATATTCTTATAAAATATCTTGATTTTGAAATAAGTTATGTTTTTTGGGCATGTGATATTGATAAGCCATGGTATTGGCCCATGGTATTGTAACAAAGTCTATTTCCAAGTTAATAATATCCATGGTAAAGTGAGAATGAATATCCATGGTTAAGAATATTTTCATATTGTTATAAAATATTTTGATTGTGAAATAAGTTATGTTTTTAGAGCATGTGGTATTGATAAGCCATAGTATTGGCCCATAGTATTATAACAAAACTAATTTTTTACAAGTTAATAATATCCACTGTAAAGTGGAGGGTAAATATACATGGTTAAGAATCTTGTCATATTGTTATAAAATATTTTGGTTGTGAAATAAGTTATGGTTTTTGGGCTTGAGGTATTGATAAGCCATGGTATTGTAACAAAACATATTCACAAGTTAATAACAAAATCAAAATATAACAATTGAATTTTATTATTTTTATTATTAATTGAGCCAACATTAAGATTTTTTCACTCATCCCCATACTTTTGACTTTTATTATTATTAATATTATTCTTTAACTAAGCCCATATTTAGAATTGTTTACATACTTACGTTACACCTACACATCTACTCGATACTCTATAAATATTGTATTTATTGTTTTTTAGGGAGGGAAATTTTAACATTTTTGAAAAAATTAGCCTTAATTTTGATGTAACAAAGCCATCCTAATTCCAATCTTCATTTACTTTCTAAAACAAGTAGTATATTTTCACTTTTCATAGGGTGAAGGGAAAACTAGTAGATATTTTCACTTTTCACAGGGGGAGGGAAAACGAGATTGAAGAGAGTTGTGAATTAAATTTTCACTTTTCATAAGGCGAGGGAGGGAAAACTAGTAGCATATTTTCACTTTTCATAGGGCGGGAGGGAAAACGAGATTGAAGAGAGTTGTGAATTAAGGTTTTACCAGTAGAAGATTTATATCGAACCCCACCATTAGATCTTCAATAGATTAATGGCCCCCAAGTATGTTTCATTTCTAACCTCACTGCATTTACACCCCACTTTTAGTCTTCTTCCACACAAGGAGGAGTACACACACCTCAGATCTCTGGTTCAAAATTCACTATTTTTTTCATCCTTGCTTTTAAGTTTACGAGTAGCATATTTTCACTTTTCACAGGGCGGGAGGGAAAACGAGATTGAAGAGAGTTGTGAATTAAGCTTTTACCAGTAGCAGACTAATATTGAACCCCACCATTGTATCTTTAGTCCATTAATGGTGCCCAGGTATGTTTCATTTCTAACCTCGATGCTTTTTCACCCCACTTTTAGTCTTCTTCCACACAAGGAGGACTGGTTCAAATTTCACTATTTTTCTCATCCTTTCTTTTAAGTTTAATAGTAGCATATTTCACTTTTCATAGGGCAGGAGGGAAGAAGAGTGTTGTGAATTAAGGTTTTACCAGTAGCAGACTAATATCGGACCCCACCATTGAATATTCAATCCATTAATGGCGCCCATGTATGTTTCATTTCTAACACCATTGAATCTTCAATCCATTAATGGCACCCAGGTATGTTTCATTTCTAACCTCGCTGCATTTCCACCCCACTTTTGGTCTTCTTCCACACACGGAGGAGTACACACACCTCAGATCCCCCACCACTGGATCTTCAATCCATTAATGGCACCTAGGTATGTTTCATTTCTAACCTCGCTACATTTACACCCCACTTTTAGTCTTCTTCCACAGGGGGAGGAGTACACACACCTCATATCTCTGGTTCAAAATTCACTATTTTTTTCATTGTTGCTTTTAATTTTACTAGAAACATATTTTCACTTTTCACAGGGCGGGAGGGAAAACGAGATTGAAGAGAGTTGTGAGTTAAGGTTTTACCTTTTCAATCCATTAATTGCGCCCTGGTATGTTTCATTTCTAACCTCGCTACATTTCCACCCCACTTTTAGTCTTCTTCCACACAAGGAGGACTCATTCAAAATTCAGTATTTTTTTCATCCTTTCTTTTAAGTTTAAGAGTTGCATATTTTCACTTTTCACAGGGCAGGAGGGAAAACGAGGGAACATAGGTAAAAGCATATGTATTTTTCCTTATTTTATGGTTTGTCTCTATAGAGTTGATTTTATTGGGTGTACACTGTATGCATCTCAAAATTTCTCTTTAGGAAATCCTATTTTTATTCTTTCCAAGAAAAACTCTCTCGGAAATCCCAATGGATGTTTCCCCACATTCATGGATGGCATCCCTGGTAAGCCCATTGGAATTGACTAGTGCACCTCACCCAAGGGATTTCAAACAGGGCACCTGCCAGCACAGAACTAGAACATAGGTAAAAGCATATGTATTTTTCCTTCTTTTATGGTTTGTCTTTATAGAGTTGATTTTATTGGGTGTACACTGTATGCATCTCAAAATTTCTCTTTCGTAAATCCTATTTTTATTCTTTCCAAGAAAAACTTTTTGGGGAATCCCAATGGATATTTCCCCACATTCATGGATGGCATCCCTGGTAAACCCATTGGCATTGACTAGTGCACCTCACCCAAAGGATTTCAAACAGGGCACCTTACAGTACAGGACTAGCCAAATACCCAGTAACATTAATGACATTCAGTTGGGCTAACCCCTTGGGCTCAATAAATCATAATCAACTACACTATTTTCCATATTAACATATTGATCCTAATTAACATTTTGTTAGAGTAACCATAACAATCCAAGCCTATTCCTATTTTTATTTTGGTTTTTTAATTCCTTCTTTGGTGTGGTGACAACTTTATATGACTGTATAGATGTTTATTTTTGTCATAGTATATGTTGAAAAGTAGATGCTCTCTTACATTCTACCTTGTTTGTTATTTATTAATGGAGTTTAGTTTCATTAGTTGTGACCAAAGAACTATGTGAGGCATGTATATAAGGATTCTTGTATCACTATTTATAAACTGAACATTGTCCTTAAACAAGCAAAGTAGATCCTTAATGCTACATGTATGTATCTTAGGGAACTTCCAATCCTAATAAATGAGGTGAAATTTAAGTGTTTCCAGAATCCAAATCTCGGGTTTTGAGAATTCACTCATATATGGTCCTGGAAAAGCGAAGTGAAATTTAATTATTTCCAAATCTTAAGTTTTGTGAATTCACACATATTTGGTGCTGGAATCTTTTGAGCAAACAGGAAGAATTTCTTTTAGTCGCATTCAAATTTTCCAAATATAATACTAAATTTCTCCTTGACTAAAATTCTCCCTGAAATGGCTTTGGGATTGAAAATTTTGTAAATATTTTTAGGGAAACAGCCCAAAATACTTTTTCTAGATTAGAGTTTTATAACACTAGGGACTAAAACAATCTTCTATTTTTTGCTGCAAATGTCTGATAGAGTCTTCCCAAAAACTAATCAGAAAATTAGATAGATTCCATGGACGAACTAAATAATTTTTAATGAATAATCACTTAACATAAATGATATATTAGGTTGCATAAATATATAACTTAGCAGCATGAAATGAAGAATAAATCTCAATGAGATTGACATATTCTTAATTGAGTTGAATGAGGCCAGGAATAACTTTGACTAGAGGGTGTTGAAAATGGCATAATTTTGTTCTGGTTGGATAGATTTAGAACTAAAAATCAGCAGTTTTCTTGCTTGCATAACTTGGGAAGATTTGTGTATCTCAAGTCTCAACCTTATTGAATAGTATGATTTATGCCTTGCAATGTTGATATATGTTGTGATACCACTTGCTAGTAACCTAAACACTTTGGATGAAAATTTAGTTGTGAATTTTACTTGCAAAAGATATAAGTGAAAATATAGATTAATTGTCCCTTATGTAGAATTTCCTTGAAACTCTGCTACTGCTCGAATGAACAAATCTGAAAGTAATTGTTGCATGAAGACAAAAAATATCTCTACCAATTTGTAGTGGAATAAAATAGAAATAAAACACAGTCACACTATAGCAAAAAAACAAACTTTCCTATGGAACCCAACTGGGAAAAACCTCTGCTAGCTATAGAAATTTAAAATACTATCCATATTAGACTTTGAGACACCTTCTTCAAGACTAGGTTCATCAATTCTTATTGCTTTCCATATTCATTTTCATAAGCATTAGGGTTTTTGTCCGTCAAATCAGAGTAGCTAGAAAGTGTCTCTTTCATTTCAGAAAGCAAATCAGGATCAACTTCATCCAAGAATCCCTTAGAAGGCTCATCAGTAGCAAGAAGAAAGGTCTTTTTTATTTTATTTCATCACATGCATCCATCATAATCACTGATTTGTCTTCATTTCTTTCATAGTCATTTTCAATGTTAGATGCAAAAGGTAATTTAGTATGATATAATCCTTTGGTAACCAACCTCAGACATATTGTTGGTTAATTTATGTTGCTTTAAGTTTATTGAGTTTGAGTTTTATCATGAAACTACTAGAAGCGTACTATAATGGGTGAGTTGATTATCTTGAGAACATTGTTATGGTTTGATCTAGTCCTTGAAAGGAACTTATAGTTGATGGTCAAAATTTCACATTCCTTTCATTTTTTTATCTTCACATATAACAAATATCTTTATTTTATAGCCTCTAGCTAGATATATACAGTAACTACCATTCAGAAGTTGGATGCCATCATTTTAGAGCTTAAGCTTACTCAACTTACCTTTGTTTGAGTTGAAAATGTCATTAGATCTCATTATATCATCTATTTCAGAGCATGAATCCAATTTACCTTTGTTTCAGTTAAAAATGTAATTAGATCTTGCTATATCATCTTTTGTAGAGAATGAATCCAATTTCTCATAGTCCATTTTCTTGAGGTATAACAAAGCTACTTTAATTCATTAAACTTACTTTTCATATTCTATTTGCTGATTGTGATTCTGCAGGCCACATCTGCATTGGAAAAGGGGCATATTTAATGAAATGTGGAAGGAGAGGGAAGCTTCAATTATGTCCTTTCAAACTTTCTAAGGTATGTAATAAAATTTTAAAAAAATTCTCCATTAAATGTTGTGCTTTAACTTTTTATTTTGATAATGGATTATTTGTGTGATTTCCCCTCTCTTACACACAACTAGAGTCCAAACATATATGGTTTTTTGGGATATGTGGACAATGGACATATTTATGCTAACCATTTATCTAGAAATTTACACTGTAGAAGATCAAGCATTTACAGTTGAATATTTCCTTGCCACTAAATTAGATTTGAAGAGTCAGACTCCTATTTTTCACGCATATACCTCACTTTTAAATCAATTTATTGCTGACTCTATATAGACCTTCCATGGGAGGGTAAAGAGTGATCACTACCATTGCTTAATCTTTCTGCAGACCAACTAAACATTCCAAATGTGTATAAATTAGTGGCTCCTTAGAGAGTGGCGCTATTGTAGCAACAAGAAATTCATTTATTTTGAGTTCTTCATTAGTGCATTGTGTTAAACGCTCGAATTTGCCTTAGGCTGAGGAAGGAAAAACTCAAGGCAACATCAAACCACGCTCAGCCTCGTAGCTAGCCCTACGAGGACAGGAGAGGGCTCTCTCCGGGTAAATATCGGAAAAATATAATCAATGAGGCTCGAGATGACTGAAATTGTAAATAATTTTATGCTAGGTATTAAGTGTAGAGGTTTAAAGGTGGTTTTTTTTGGGTTTTTGTTGAATCAAAGGGAAAGGCAATTTTGGGTGCGGGGATGAGACACAGTTTTCTGCAGAGGTTTGATTGGAGCAGGGTAGGCAATTGTTTTGATGCTTTTAAAAGCAATGAGGTGAATAGATTAGACAGGTGAGGAGCTAAGGAGAGCAAGAAAACCTCAAGAGTTCTCCTTAAATAGATGAAAACATAGGAAATCAAACAAACTTAAAGGCAGAGCATTACAGATTATGAATTCTACCTTAACACTTCATTTGTTCAATTGTAGAAGATGAGAGAAGGAAAATGATACACATAACAAACTTACAAGTACTGAAAGAAGCACACCATCAATACATAAAGCCACAAGAATTCCAAACAGTGCTGCAAAACCCTGGTCTTTCCTTTGCCAAAATGTTGAAGTAAAATGTACAATAAAGTCTCAAAGCCTCTTCCCCAAGAGTCCAACCCTTGCTACTGACCGAAATTTTACATAATATATACCAAGCCAACCCATTCCCTAACCTCTAGGGGTCGAGCTCCTCCTTCTAGGAGCAATTTCAACCAATTCTAAACAAGGAACTGAAAACTAGGTAGTCAAACAACTAACCCCTATATGCTAGGAAACTGATTCATTCATTAAATTTTTGCTATTTTGTGAATGAATCATCTAGAATAGGTAATATAGTACCAAAATTACATCATATACATCAAATTACATCAAGGAAAACCAAAAATTACATCAAGAGGTGAAACTGGTCATAATTGGCCGAAATTCTGAGCTGGAAGGTGAAAAATTGGCCAAAATCCTCAATGCGCAGCGCCCTAATCTCTATGCGCAGTGCACTTTTCAGGCTGATTTTGAGGCACTTCCCAGCATCCAAATTGAGCTCACGATAGCTCGTTGGAAATCCCTGGATGTCTACTTTCCAACCCAAGTATAATTTCCCAATTTGGAGCTCATTTTCCCCCTCAAAACTGCATTCTCCCAGAGGTACTTCCTGCTGTTGCAAAAGGTGGCAGTGAGGTCATTTTTTGCATGTTTTTTGACCCTTTGGGGACCCAAACCTTGATGAAATGCCTTGGCAATAGCTGAGAAGGTATATTTCATCATGAAAAATCCAAAAATTCAAACCATTTGTGATTTGGACCTCCCAATCTTATGGGTAGTGTGCTGCGCGTTGAGCCAAAAAACCTGTTTTTAGAGCCAAAAAATTCAAAATTGACAAAATTTTCTCCAAATTCCTTGAAATTTGGGCTGGGGGTCCCCAATCAAGTACCATGCTCAGCCAAAGAGGCTTCGGCCAAAATCCGAAGACGATCAAGCTCTTTTTCGCCATTTTAGTGCTTGGCTCAACCTCTTTTTCAAAATCTTCACTTTTGCTTTGTTGACATGCATGCGAGCCCAATAATGATGTTTCATGTGACGAAGCATGTCTTTGTCTCTATTGGCCTTTGCCAACAACTTCTCTAAGTGGATGTTGACCCTCTCAAGCCAAGTCTCCCAGTCAGCTTTTATCTCCTGCTCAATGGGTGTCATCTCATGTATATGCCTTCGGGCAGCTTGTCGATCTTCACGGATTTGTCGCAGCTCCATAAGTGTGTGTTGAAATCAAAACTTCAATGCATACTCAAAACCCAAATATGTTTACCAAAGCATCATGAAAACCAAGCCATGATGGTAATGCTCCATTTCAATAAATTGGCATAAAATAGTCACTGTTTGACAAATGGACAAAAATATAATGTGTACCCTTTGCAACGTTGACTAGAGTTTACAAATGAGTATGGGACTGTTGTTCGTCAATAGAGGATGGAAAATCTTCACAAAACCACCCGCATGTATTGCAAGTTTTGGAGTGGATTTGGTATGATCTGGTTGCATGGACAGAGTTTTCTTGTTGTTGTAACCCAATGCGCAGCGCACAAACCCAACGCGCAGCGCACCCCTCTATGCGCAGCGCCCTTGTTAATTTACACTGGCCAAAACTGCCCAATGCGCAGCACACTGCCCAACCATTATACCTGTGTAAAAAGTGAAGGACTTTTTTCTTCCTTGGCATGTTGTGGACAAAAACCTCTCTCAGTTTTCCCAAATTCATCTTTTATTGCTCAGAAACATCTTTTGAGTGAAACTTATCCCGATGTGTGAAACAAGGGATTTTGTCGAAATGAAGCGAAATGAAGGGGATAAGGTGCTTCTAAATTCTTGGGGAAATTTTGGGAAGTAGGGGGGGATGTTAGGAAACAGGGGAAAGTGCAATCTCAGAGATCGAGTGAGGGGAAGGGGTCCAAAAGGGCAAAACACAGGCCTAGCCTAGAAAATTGCCAAGTTGTGGCAAGAAACTAGGGTTTGTGGAAAAATGAGGAATTTGGGGAATCTCAGTAATGGGAAGTGTTTGATAAGGTACATTAATGATAGGGGAAGGTGTATGAACATCAGGATACAAATTTTTCCAATGATTTGACCATCCAAGAGAAATTACCTCCAAAACCCTAGGAGAGGGAAATGGACCTTACCAAGGCAGAACTGAAGCATGGATAAGCTGTAAAATGACCCAATGAAACTTGACATGATGATGACAACCCTCTGAATGATGATACATTCAGCTGAATGATGACATGGACTGACATTTGGACAACTTTGAAAAGAGTGAAAACAAACCCTAGACCTAATGCCTAGTGACCAAATTTTTCTTGAAGACTCTTTGAAATGACAAAATTTGACCTTGACACCTTAAAATCACTTTGTAAGAGCATATTTGATCACTGGAGGAAGGCTGCAAAGGCTGACACTAACATTGGCTCCAATGGGGATGGTAGCTCTTTGGAGGTGCCAAGAACAGCATATCTTTGGGAGAGCAGACCAGTGCCTTCATCCATTAGGCGATGGAGTCATTATTTTGAACGGATAACACAAAACCTTTGACACATTTATTGAATGAAAACTTGACTGAAAACTGACTCAAACTGACTCGATGCCAAACTGAAATAACTTGAAAAAATTGACTCAACAACCAAACACAAATGACTCAACTTGACTAAGACCTGAACTTACAACCTAAAACTTAGTGGCAGTACATGGCCACCTGTCTTCCTTACAAGACAATATATCCTCAAACTATATCAAAATGCCAATGCAACCAATCAAGAAGATGGCTTCTTGACTGATTCTTCCTATTAGATCTTCTGGTCAACAATACAAACTGATCACTGGGCATCCAAAAACCTAGTTGACCGTGATCTCCTTCATCATTGAACACAACAATAATCACTTTCACTACTGATTGTAACAAATCTGCCATTGGATCCTGAAAAACATGAAGATTTGCCATTGCCACCTCTTGCTGAAAGAACAAGGTGTCCTTTGTTTCAAATTCTGATCTGCTTTCATCATATGCTTCGGTAAAAGTATGCTCATGGGCTTCAAAAAACTCTGAACAGGTAGATGAGCATATCTCCTCTTGTAAAAACATTTCAACACATGAAACATATGAAGAATCTGAAAGGTAATCCTGTATGCTATGATCTTCTGTAGTCTGACAATATGGTAAGTCATCTTCATATGATATCACAACCAAATTATCAAGTTCCTTATTACATTCTTCAATCATAAGGAAAGAAACTTCAGATGATTCTTGAAGTGCAAAAATGACATTTCTATCATCTACGATAAATTTATCCAAAGGAACTTTTTCACTTACTTGAATGAAGATCTCATCTTGCTTTTCATGAACTGACTGAATTACCTCCTCATGCAGGCTCTGTTCTGATGGCATGAGAACATTTGGATCAAAAACTTTGTCTATGATCTCAACAACAAAACTCTCCTTTTCAGGATTTAGCACAAGGTATGCTTGGTCATCACAATCTAAATCTAAATTTGAAGTAACTGTCCTAACATTATCACATTCTTCAATCTGCATGTTGTCTTCTTCTGTGGGCAGATCTGAAACAAGCTCTTCTCTTTCATCATCTTCCACCATATGATTCTGCTACAAATTTTCCTGAGTATCTTGATGGGAATCCTCTAAGTTCTCTTCATGGATCTGAAATGGATTTTCATATAGAGCCTCCATGATTTCTCCGTCCATCAAGTCATCACGCCCATAAAAATCCTCAAGATCTTCAATAAAACTATGAACATGGCTACAACAGTTCTAAACTAAATTCAAGGAGGGATAAGATTCCTTATACTTTTCAAAGAACATGGTATGAAAATCCTTTAAACAGTAAATAGAAGCAGATGGAAAACTTTCATACCAAGATCGGGCTTCATCTTCCAGAGTAGCCATAAACATCTTCATCAAACAGTCTTCAGGAAAGTTGATATTTAATTTATGCACATGAATGTGAAATTTCACCAGATGAAGAGCAACATCATTACCTTCCATATTTCTAAACTCAGGCAAATTCTTTGACCAATCTACCTTGGGCATTTTATTTAGAAAACCTGGGATGTGATCTCGGCTCATGGGAGCGTATCTTCTTGCAATCCGATCCATCTTGAGAAATCTCAAAGCTACTGATCCCTCTCCAGTGGAGTCACCATGAAGCACAGGTTGTTGGATTCTTCAGTGAAAGGAGTCGCCAGGTGAATGATTTCAGCCTTGCCAGTATTTGATCATTGTTCACCATCAACAATCAGATCTGCACTTGATACATGTACTGGGGTAATTAACAAGTTAGATGTCACGTTTACAAGCTAGACCAGAGATTGACTGAAGCAGCGTTTATCTACTTCCGCTAATGCAAAGCAAAAGCGTTTCGAAGGCTACCTGGCATAACTTCAGGCTCCGTTTGTAGCTCTAAAACAAATGACATCAACGGGAAAACAATTTTAATCGTTCCCCAGAATGGTCGCCACTATGTTAAACGCTCGAATTTGCCTCAGGCTGAGGAAGGCAAAACTCAAGGCAACATCAAACCACGCTCAACCTCGTAGCTAGCCCTACGAGGACAGGAAAGGGCTCTCTCCGGGTCAATCTCGGAAAAATATAATCAATGAGGCTCGAGATGACTGAAATTGTAACTAATTTTAGGCTGGGTATTAAGTGTAGAGGTTTAGAGATGATTTTTTTTTGGGGTTTTTGTTGAATCAAAGGGAAAGGCAATTTTGGGTGCGGGGATGAGACACAGTTTTCTGCAGAGGTCTGATTGGAGCAGGGTAGGAAATTTTTTTGATGCTTTTAAAAGCAATGAGGTGAATAGATTAGACAGGTGAGGAGCTAAGGAGAGCAAGAAAACCTCAAGAGTTCTCCTTAAATAGATGAAAACATAGGAAATCAAACAAACTTAAAGGCAGAGCATTACAGATTATGAATTCTACCTTAACACTTCATTTGTTCAATTGTAGAAGATGAGAGAATGAAAATGATACACTTAACAAACTTACAAGTACTAAAATAAGCACACCATCAAGACATAAAGCCACAAGAATTCCAAACAGTGCTGCAAAACCCTGGTCTTTCCTTTGCCAAAATGCTGAAGTAAAATGTACAATAAAGTCTCAAAGCCTCTTCCCCAAGAGTCCAACCCTTGCTACTGACTGAAAATTTACATAATGTAGACCAATCCAACCCATTCCCTAACCTCTAGGGGTCGAGCTCCTCCTTCTAGGAGCAATTTCAACCAATTCTAAACAAGGAACTGAAAACTAGGTAGTCAAACAACTAACCCCTATATGCTAGGAAACTGATTCATTCATTAAATTTTTGCTATTTTGTGAATGAATCATCTAGAATAGGTAATATAGTGCCAAAATTACATCATATACATCAAATTACATCAAGAGGTGAAACTAGTCATAATTGGCCGAAATTCTGAGCTGGAAGGTGAAAAATTGGCCAAAATCCTCAATGCGCAGCGCCCTGATCTCTATGCACAGCGCACTTTTCAGGCTGATTTTTAGGCACTTCCCGGCATCCAAATTGAGCTCACGATAGCTCGTTGGAAAGCCCTATATGTCTACTTTCCAAATCAAGTGCAATTTCCCAATTTGGAGCTCATTTTCCTCCTAAAAACTGCATTCTCCCAGAGGTACTTCCTGCTGTTGCAAAAGGTGGCAGTGAGGTCATTTTTTGCATTATTTTGACCCTTTGGGGACCCAAACCTTGATGAAATGCCTTGGAAATAGCTGAGCAGGTATATTTCATCATGAAAAATCCAAAAATGCAAACCATTTGTGATTTGGACCTCCCAATCTTATGGGTAGCGCGCTGCGCATTGAGCCAAAAAATTCAAAATTGACAAAATTTTCTCCAAATTCCTTGAAATTTGGGCTGGGGGTCCCCAATCAAGTACCATGCTCAGCCAAAGAGGCTTCAGCCAAAATCTAAAGACGATCAAGCTTTTTTTCGCCATTTTAGTGCTTGGCTCAACCACTTTTTCAAAATCTTCACTTTTGCTTTGTTGACATGCATGCGAGCCCAATAATGATGTTTCATGTGACGAAGCATGTCTTTGTCTCTATTGGACTTTGCCAACAACTTCTCTAAGTGGATGTTGACCCTCTCAAGCCAAGTCTCCCGGTCAGCTTCTATCTCCTGCTCAATGGGTGTCATCTCATGTATATGCCTTCGGGCAGCTTGTCGGTCTTCACGGATTTGTCACAGCTCCATAAGTGTGTGTTGAAATCAAAACTTCAATGCATACTCAAAACCCAAATATGTTTACCAAAGCATCATGAAAACCAAGCCATAATGGTAATGCTTCGTTTCAATGAATTGGCATAAAACAGTCACTGTTTGACAAATGGACAAAAATACAATGTGTACCCTTTGCAACGTTGACTAGAGTTTACAAATGAGTATGGGACTGTTGTTCGTCAATAGAGGATGGAAAATCTTCACAAAACCACCCGCATGTCTTGCAAGTTTTGGAGTGGATTTGGTATGATCTGGTTGCATGGACAGAGTTTTCTTGTTGCTGTAACCCAATGCGCAGCGCACAAACCCAACGCGCAGCGCACCCCTCTATGCGCAACGCCCTTGTTAATTTACACTGGCCAAAACTGCCCAATGCGCAGCGCACTGCCCAACCATTATACCTGTGTAAAAATTGAAGGAGGTTTTTCTTCCTTGGCATGTTGTGGACAAAAACCTCTCTCAGTTTTCCCAAATTCATCTTTTATTGCTCAGAAACATCTTTTGAGTGAAACTTATCCCGATGTGTGAAACAAGGGATTTTGTCGAAATGAAGCGAAATGAAGGGGATAAGGTGCTTCTAAATTCTTGGGGAAATTTTGGGAAGTAGGGAGGGATGTTAGGAAACAGGGGAAAGTGCAATCTCAGAGATCGAGTGAGGGGAAGGGGTCCAAAAGGGCAAAACACATGCCTAGCCTAGAAAATTGCCAAGTTGTGGCAAGAAACTAGGGTTTGTGGAAAAATGAGGAATTTGGGGAATCTCAATAATGGGAAGTGTTTGATAAGGTAAATTAATGATAAGGGAAGGTGTATGAACATCAGGATACAAATTTTTCCAATGATTTGACCATCCAAGAGAAATTACCTCCAAAACCCTAGGAGAGGGAAATGGACCTTACCAAGGCACAACTGAAGCATGGATAAGCTGTAAAATGACCCAATGGAACTTGACATGATGATGACAACCCTCTAAATGATGATACATTCAGCTGAATGATGACATGGACTGACATTTGGACAACTTTGAAAAGAGTGAAAACAAACCCTATACCTAATGCCTAGTGACCAAATTTTTCTTGAAGACTCTTTGAAATGACAAAATTTGACCTTGACACCTTAAAATCACTTTGTAAGAGCATATTTGATCACTAGAGGAAGGCTACAAAGGCTGACACTAACACATTGATAGTATATTGTTTATTCCATACAATACCTCAACAGTGTATGATCAAATTACAGTTAAGCCTGTCATAATATTTTGACTTACCCTCTTTTAGAGGGAAACTAGAGTCCGTGTCAAGCTTACACATCACAATTGTATCATGCAAAGTTTACTTGGGACAAGTTTTGTGGATCTAAGTAGCAAGATACCTGTTGGAATTCAAGAGGCAACAATACTACAAAGTGGGAAAGAGGTTTCATAGTTAACCTAGATTTCACATTATGGTTGGAGTTGGTTTGTTGGCAAGATGTTGGATACCCCAACTTCCTTTTTATGACTGAGTGCAAGATTGAATCCTTCGACATATTCCTCGCTCAATTTTCATTAAGTGATGGGTTTTCTCAGAAGTGTTGCACACCTATAAACTTTACTAGAGTTGTTCTTGGGTCTTCAGAGGTGGTTAGCTTTTCAAAGCACACAAACAAGAAGAGGAGAAATAATATGCCCGACTAATTTGAAGTTATCTACTTGTGAATAGGGTGTTCCCATTCATAAACTTGATGACTCTCTCTACTTCTTTCTAGTGAACAAATTTGGTACTTGCCATGAATCGTGAGACAATTCCAACCCCATAACTATAAATTTCTTATTTAAATCTATACCCAATAGATTAGAATCTGCACAAGGAGAACTCCATTCTTGTTTCGAAAGAACCTACAATCGAATTGTACCATGCTATTTAATCTTTTATGTATTTATTCACATCCTTGGTCTGTGACATAAAGATGCAACATGATACCTTGCATTTTCTATACTAACACTCCTAAAAAATAATAAAGTATGCCCAAATCTATCATTTCAAATGATCTATGTAGCTCACCTTTTGGTTTTTCAATTATCGAAGTTGTTACCCATATTGATGAGAACTTCTACAACCGATACCACAATGACAATATATGTTATAGTTTTATCTGTATTTCCCCTTCAGTAGAGCAGCAATACACTGTAGTTTCCATTTAGGGGAGAAGTGTACCTAGTAGCAACCTTGGCCTATGTGCAGATGGGTTGAATGCACATAAGACTCTATCTATTGTTTTGAAGGTGTTTCTCCTTCAACAATACTTCATCTTAGTAGATACTTTCGGTTTTCACCTTTAGTAGATGCATGCAGCCTTGGGATACATGTTGTAGATTATAGTTTTTGTATGAGGTTGTATTAGAGATGAAAGAAGTGCATCAATTTTAGGCATATTTAGTATGCTTTTATAGTTTGACTTAGATGCTCACTTTTCTTAATTTAGGTGTTTTTCTTAGTTCTTTTTAATGCATAGATTTATCTTTAAGAAAAGTGCACAATAGAGAAGGGTTCTATATTTTGAGCAGGGAACACACTTCTAGGTAGGAGGTACTCTATTCTAGGAAGTTTTTGCCATGCAAGTTAGGTGATTTATCCGAGAATCCCAAGAGTCACTATTGTAGCAATAAGAAATTCATTTATTTTGAGTTCTTCATTAGTGCATTGATAATATATTGTTTATTCCATGAAATACCTCAATATTGTATACAACCATATTTAGTATGCTTTTATAGTTTGACTTAGATGCTCACTTTTCTTAATTTAGGTGTTTTTCTTAGTTCTGTTTTATGCATAGATTTATCTTTAAGAAAAGTGCACTATAGAGAAGGGTTCTATATTTTGAGCTGGGGACACACTTCTAGGTAGGAGGTACTCTATTCTAGGAAGCTTTTGCCATGTAGATTAGGTGCTTTATCCGAGAATCCCAAGAGGCACTATTGTAGCAATAAGAAATTCGTTTATTTTGAGTTCTTCATTAGTGCATTGATAGTATATTGTTTATTCCATGCAATACCTCAATATTGTATGATCAAATTACAGTTAAGATTGTCATAACATTTTGACTTACCCTCTTTTAGAGGGAAACTAGAGTGTGTGTCAAGCTTGCACATCGCAATTGTATCATGCAGAGTTTACCTAGCACGGGTTTTGTGGATCTAAGCAGCCAGATACCTATTGGAATTCAAGTGGGAACAATACTACAAAGTGGGAAATAGGTTTCGTAGTGGGAAATAGGTTTGGAATCGATTTGTTGGCAAGATGATGGATACCCCAACTTCCTTTTTATGACTGAGTGCAAGATTGAATCCTTTGACACATTCCTCACTCGATTGTCATTAAGCGATGGGTTTTCTCAGAAGTGCTTCACATCTATAAACTTTACCAGATTTGTTATTGAGTCTTTGGATGTGGTTATCTTTTCAAAGCACACACGTACAAGAAGACGAGAAATAATATGCCCAACTAATTTCAAGTTATCTTCCTGCAAATAGGGTGTTCCCTTCCATAAACCTGACGACTCGCTCTACTTCTTTCTAGTGAACAAATTTGGGACTTTTCATGAATTGTGAGACAATTTCAACCCCATAACTATCAGTTTCTTATTTAAAGTTATACCCACTAGATTAGAACCCGCACAAGGAGAATTCCATTCCCGTTTCAAAATAACCTGCAATCGACTTATACCATGCTATTTAATATTTTATGTATTTCTTTGCATCATTGGCCTGTGACATAAAGACACAACAAGTTACCTTGTAATTTCTATACTAACACTCCTAAACAATAATAAAGTATGCCCAAATATGTCATTTCAAATGATCTATGCATCTCACCTTTTATTTTTTCAATTATCAAAGTTGTTACCTATATTGATGAGATCATCGACAACCGAGGCCATAGTGACAATATATGTTAGAGTTTTATCCATGTTGCACTAAAGGTGTTTTTCCTTCAGTAGCACTACAACACATTGTAGTTTCTATTCAGCGGAGAAGTATACCCAGTAGCAGCCTTGGTCTGTGTGCAAATGGGTTGAATTCACAATAGACTTGATCTATTGTTTTGAAGGTGTTTCTCCTTCAATAATACTTCATCTCAGCAGATCCTTTCAATCTACACCTTTAGCAAATGCATACAACCTTGGGGTACATGCTATAGATTCCAGTTTTGTTGTGAGGGTATAGCAACAACGAAAGAATCGCATCGATTTTAGGCATCTTATTGTTGTTGTATGAAAGCATGCTTGTCTAGTGTTTCCCAAACTTATATAGAGCCATATTTATTATACTTTTATAGTTTGACTTAGATGCTCACTTTTCTTAATTTAGGTGTTTTTCTTAGTACTATTTTATGCACAGATTTATCTTTAAGAAAAGTGCACAGTAGAGAAGGGTTCTATATTTTGAGCAGGGGACACTCTTCTAAGTAGGAGGTACTCTATTCTAGGGAGATTTTGTCATGCATGTTAGGTGCTTTATCCTAGACAAAGTTCCAAGTCCTTGCCTCCTTGACAAAGTCCCTGCCAAACAAGACACTAGTGGATAGAGTTCCAAGTCCCTAAATTTTCCAAAAACCCACCTGACCCTAGCTATCTAGCCTAAAATCCTTTACATTCCAGTCATCTCTTGGTTGTGATTTCATAGAGAGAGCCCTCTCTAGTTTGGTAGGGCTAGCTACCAAACTAAAAGCTTGGTCTGTGGTTACCTTCGTCGATCTCTTCATCAGCCTGGGACATTATGGAGGATAACAGAGGGCATGACAATTAGGGAGTGCCAAGGTGTTCTAGTGAATGTAAGGTTCCCAAGTCATCGAAAAATGCAATGCTAGTTGTGAGGTCATGACTGCCAAGGTGTGTTAGGGAATGCTAGGGCATGCTAAGATGTTCCAGATAGTATGAAGACATGTCAAACAAGCTAAGATGTGCCAAGTGCTAAGGCATGCCAAGATGTACAAGGGTTCCAAGTCCCTACCTCCTCTTCTTCCATATGATATCCACTTATGAAATTTCCTTTGCAATATTTGATGCATTTGATAGTTATAGGTCATTTATAGGTTATAAATGTCTTCAGAGTTTCACTTCTAATTGAGTATTCAACTAAACATATTGATTCTCTTCTACATAACTATTTTTCCCTCCACCTAATTTTCATAACTTCAATAACCATTAGGTAGGGACCTACATCTTCGATGTTGCTTTGCTTGTTTAGTAAAATATTTTTGAGACTTTAATTTATTGAAAGTTGTAGAATTTACAATTTATGAAGTTTCAAGGTTTAATTTTAAAAAATATAATTCTTTAAAGGGTGCTAGCTCAATGGAAGAGCACCTGCTTTACAAGCAGGAGGTTGGTGGTTCAATTCCATCGTGCCCTAACATCCATATGGAATGGCGACGATCAATTTTTGGTGACGAAGGCTCTTTTTACCATCACCAATGAGCTTTGGTGACATTTTTCGACCCTCACCAAAAATATGAAATGGTGACGGTCAACGAACGCCACCATATATGCGCATCAATAGTGACAACCCTCAAAGGTCCGTAACCATAAATCGTTGTTGTTGATATGAAATGGTGACGGTCGTTGTCTATCATTATAATCATTATTCATGATGGATATTGAATGTCACCACAACACCTATAATTTTATCAATGTGGCTTTTGGTGACGGAAAACAAATTCCCATGGAATGAGCAATCTGTGGGGATAAGAATGGGATTAACAGGGATATTTTGTGAATGAAGTAGCATATCATTAATTAAACTATATTTCTTATGGGGGAAGGCTTATTATGATGCATGTTTATTAGTTCAAATATTAGTCTTATCAACTCAGAAATCATTACCACCTATATTCATGTCAGACCCTTAACATTCCTTATTTTTTATTACAATCACTAAATGAAATAAGTGGAAAGGTAAAGAGAAGCAAGAAAGAGTCCTTAACCCATCATGGGTTGGTCAAACTAATAATTTCTAATGAACTGGAAATATTGGAGAACCATGTGAGACTTCTTAAAACCCTAAAAAGCCTTGAAAGACACATGGCCTCCCATTATGAAAAAAGAAAAATAAAAATCCATTGTTATCCCTAAGACTTCTAAGTTCAAAAAGAGGAAGAAAAATTTTGAGATCACAGAAAGAATATTGTGGCTACCCTAGTAAAGATGGGAAACCACCTAAATAGAAGAAACCAATGATCAAATGGGAGCATCAAACTTTCAGGAGCAATAGGCCTATAATAAATACCTTCACTCAGCAAAAAGAAACCCCTTAAATTGTGATTCGGGTGGAAGAAACACCCAGCCAAAGAGAGAAATCTCAAGAATTCCATGTGGAATAGGTAGTACTATAGGAAAATGAAGAGGCACCTTATATAAAGTAGTGAGATGTGAAGCATGGATAGGAAAAACAAGATACACCTCATATGGAGAAGAAATATATGCAACTTGAGTCTCTAAGGATAGTTGGGCCCTATGTTATAGGAAGATGGTTGCAACTTAGGTCTCTAAATATTGTTGGCCCCCCCGCTACAGGAAGATTGATGTCTACCCATCTCCTACCGCATATGATGCTAGATATGGACAAGGCTAAAATTGAGGCCCATAAATTGAATAGGATTGCAACAGAGAAAGGTGTTGAAGATGTGGAAAATTTGGAAGATGAGCTTGACAAATTTAAGGAAGAGATGATGATTTTGAAACTCCAAGAAGCCAATAAAAGGGAATATTTGGAAAAAAAAATAGCTCAAGCAGTAATTGGAGTAGGTTATTACAATAAATACGTGAATTACTAACCAAATTGTGAAAATGGACACTTCCTTAGGATCATGGCACATTTATCGTTGGAACTAACCAGTTGTAGGCAGCCAACAAGGACATATAACCTTTTCCTAAAGGAACAATGGTTCAAGTTATAAATCTCTTATCTGCCACAACAAAGGGGAATCTAGATTCAAACTCTTAGATAATTCATTAAAATAATTCAAAATTGCAGCACGGAGGAGAAGGAAAGATTGTGTGAATTTAATTTACACAATCTTTTATTGTCAAACTCACCATCTTGGGACCCAAACCCCTATGTAATGGATTTGCCATTTCTAACCTTAGCCTCTTGGTTAAGGTGTGAATAAATGAGGGATAATGAGGTGGGGAAAATATTAGATTATTTTTTACCACCCCACTATGAATCAAGGTAGAGGACCCTAGTCCTCAAACCATTATTTCAATAGGTGATATCCTCATAGAGGATCAACAAGTAGCACACATTTCGAGATAGAGACAGGAAGAATATATCATCCATTTCGAGGATATGTTTAGACTACTAAGAGAGTAAGCCTTATAGGCATGCCATAGGAGATGGTGTGCCCTACCTTGTGGCTTACAACTCAAAGAAGTTCATTACCCTACCAGATTACACAATGCTCTCTCAAGGACATCCTCTACAAGAGCATTCTACAAAGGCTAGGTGTACAATGGATTGGCCTAAGCTTTAATCCTTCATTACTATTGAGATTAACAAATCACTCGAGCCAATAAAAGAGAATAAGAAATAGAAGTAGATAAAGGACAAAGTATGGTTCTTTCAACCAGTAGAATTCCTAAGATATATTTCATGGAATACTAGAGAATCTATCATATAAATGCAAGATTATTATAACTAAAAAGAGTAGTAGGACTAGAAGGATTAAAAAAGTTACACTTTATCAAGAATGGGCAAACATTTAAGCATGGGGTATGATGGGCCCTAGCAATGGATGCTCAAAGGCTCATCTATAACCTCTAACCACCTTAAAAACATGCATTCCTGACCTTGTTCATTATACGTTTTGATGATTTATGTATCATACTTTATGTTGAGTGAATACTTAGGTAATTTAATCATACTTATGGTTTTCATGACCACCGACAACATAAGAACATTTATTTGATAGGTTTTTGGAGCAATGAGTCCTCTTCTAGCAGCCACCTAGCAACCCACCATAACAAAAAAAATATATATATATGGGAACCTTGTTCCCTTGGTTTCAAATATGGAACTCCAAGACTACTTGAGTATAAGCCATATCAGCAATGAAGGATAGATGTAGCCATACTTCAGATCCCAGGAGACATATTTCTTATTGTTTAGGGTTTTTTGGAGGTAAATTAGCCCTCCCATTGAGGAGGATATTTCATAAACATTTTGTATAAGAAGGAGACTTGATCTTAGTTCTACAAGAAGAAAAAATAACATTATTTTGATTGTATCTTTTCAACTTTATTTATTCAAACTTATGTATTTTTTATTTAAGTTAATGGAAGGACAATATTTCTTTCCAAGTAACAAGTGTTGTATTTTTATAAGCTCCCTTGCCACCTTGGGGAGGTCCAACTCGCAAGAGCTATAGAGACCCATGTGTACTTTCTTATTTCTCATTTTCATGCTTATTTTCCATATTATTCATGTCTTTCATCTTATACTACAAGTACTAAGTAGTTTAATGAGTTATGCATTTTGTATGTTCCCATAGAAACTTAGGAACTCAATGTTTTCAATTTGTTAAGTTGTTCTCATGAATTATATATGCTAAAAAAATTACTTACAAGTTTTAGGTTTTGCCCAATTAAGTTTTTGCATTCAATTCAAATCTAAAAGTTCTTATAAATCTGTAGGACTTTCTTATACCGTTACATAACGTTTTGTAGAAATTGTCTTGATTACTTCTATTTAGCATTAATTTTCATGGTTGTGCATCATTTATCTGAAAAAGCCTCAAGAAACATTCGTTGATATGATTTAGTTAACAAGGGAATTGATGAGGAGAAATCCATCTCTACAAGATCACTTTTCTGGTTATTGCATTGTTGGTTTGTTTTTCTCTTGTTGCTTTATATTTTGCAAAAGTAGGATTAGGTTCACATTTTTACAAGAGTAGAATAGGATAGTCATTGATGCAATATTTATTTCTCTACAAATAAAAGTTAGTTTTCTCTTCCTACAAAATAGCATAGCATTTACTTTCTACAACTCGGTTTTTTGCAATTAATTTTGTTTCTGCAAGTTTCATTGAGTTCCTGCTTCACTATATGATTCCACCTTTAATATAATCAAGCATAAATTTGGTTGCATATAATAATATGCATTGATTATTAAGAAGGAATGTGGTTTTCATATATTGTGTGCAATACCTATTAAGTTTGTACAAACCCTGGGTTGACATATTAAAGTTTATACCTTCAATGATACAACACTTTTGTTGGAATAATAAGGGTCATCATTGATTTTCCTACTTAATTTTTTTAATTTAACCTTCTCATAAATTTTTTGGTAGGTTTCAAAATTCAATGATCCTTGAAAGTTAGTATCATTGGAGAAAATTGTCAAAACCAAGGAATTTTGAAGGGGATGAAAGATGCATGTATATACACAAATGCCCTTATTATAAGAAGTAAGTGTAGGCTTCCATCTTAAGTATAGGAGGAAGAGCATGTGGTTATAAGTGTTATTGCCAAATTTATTCCATCAATCAACCAAATCAGAAATTTTCTTTTTTTCCAAGGAAAAAACCTCATGGAAATCCCTCAAAGTACTTCTCCATGATCCATGGATAGTAAACAAAATAAACCATCAACCCAAATTATGGAACCTAATCTTGAGGGGATCAAGGGAATTGAATCAAGGTCTCTTTTCCTTCATGACCACTTAAGTTAACCCTTAAGGCACAATCAAAATAGGGATTACATCATATAGCATGTAAAAATGAAATCAATTAAATATGGGAAAATTGTTATTACTTTCTTCTTTGTACTTCATTCACAATATCTATGTATTTTTTTATTATCATTTAGAAAGTAATATTCATGTGTTCTACATTGTCAAGTATAATATGTTACACTATTAAATAACAGTCACATAGCAACAATACCATTATTCATTAGTGGGGATAATAAAGTTCCATGTAGATTAGACTGGTACATTATGAATCCATCACCAAACCATCACCATAATCATCTAAAATGTAAGGGAGATTTTTTGTAGCTATCAACTTGAACAAAGTCATTTAAGGAATGCCTCACAAGCCTATGAATACTACATGCAAACTATGAAAACATTGATTACATGACCTATAGGTTTTTGTTATTTATCATAAGATGACTTTATTGTTACCGTATCTTTTTTTTTTGGATATAATCAAACAAATTGGACACATGACTAGAAGTTCAAATCTCCTCCCCATGTGTTAGTCTTACTTAAATTGACACATTATTTAAAATGAAATTGTGTAAGTAATTATGTCACTTCATTGTTATTTATTTAACTTCCCATTCTCAAATTTTGACTTTTTCTCAACTTATCGGCACATGTGCATGGATTAGGGGAATTCCTAGGATCCATTTAGGACCTTCCTCTATAATTCCTTATTTCAATATTTCATCACATGCAGCCCCCATCTAATTACATAGAGAATTATCATTCCCATACTAGTTTTTATCATTTTCGAATAAATTGTGGAACACATCCTTTAATCCTTGCAAATTAAGTCCTTCTCATGAACCCTAGATATCAAAATGAATTAATATCACCATATCAAGATAGAAAATCACAAAATGCAACGAGACTTCTTGTAACATTTTCAAGTTTGTATTTTGAATTTTCCACTAAATTCATACAAATAACACATCACTTCTTCCTCTTTCATCAAACCTTTTTGTTTTCAATCTCTCATTGAAATCTCAAATTGTAGGCTTCCACTTTTAAGAAAAGCCAAATGGAATTTAAGGTCAAGAATTTCTTCCATTAGGTTCTTATGATCAAGAAATTGCTTGTATAGTCACTAGAAATTACACGTGTCATTGTTGGCTTGAGGGGGTTTGGACCCATGTTTAGAGTTATATACACTAACCAAAAAAACCCTACACTACCGACCCTTCTGGAAACAACCCGCGTAGTGCAGGCTGCAGTCTCACCTGAAGCAATATTGGGGATTGTTACGGGATAAAACACCTTAGGTTCTAGGTTGGAAACCCCAACATATCGAAGGGAATACACCAACAAGAAGCAAGAAAACAAGTAGTCCTAATTCTTAAACTACTAAAGTGGGATGAAGAGAGAGTGCCCGTAGGTCCTACGTTTGAAGATGTTCCCAAAGGGTTCAAACCCTCTTCTTCCTCCAATGCTTCAAATCCTGCAACACAATCCAGAAAAGCATATATACTACCAGTAGTTCAAAGCATGTTCAAGATATGAATGTTAGATCATATAAGCATATGGATATAAAACATGAGATCATACATAATTATATCATAACATGAGTTAAAGCATAAATATCATAACTATCAGGAATGTGACAGAACTTATTTATTGATGTTTGCAAAGAAATATGGAAAAATACAACTTGATTCGACGTCGGCTCCAAACGAAACATTCCTCCGGATTCGTCCAACCCAAGCCTCAACAATACTCTTTCAAATGCATACACATAGATGCCATATAAAGGAGATGGAAATCTCTATGAGGAAACAAGGGTTTCCTATACCTGGGAGTGCAGGAGGCACAGGGATAAATCAGACTTGATCAGGGACCAATTGGATATAATATCAATATCATATATTTATCCCCCCTTAGGCCTTCCAATGAGATGTATTTATACCACCTCAAAACAGTTGTTTCAGTTGGGATATAGTTAGGCCACAAGATCCTGTAGGTGGGCTTCCAGTGTAACCCGTAAACCCCACCCATAAAATAGGGATTTTATATATTTTTTATTTCAAATTATATACGTGGGTTGGGTATAGATGGACCCTTGTGTGTACGTGCTTTTTGAAGGGTAGAGTCACATATGGAATTTAAAATAATGTTTTTTAGTAAAAGGCCCAAGTCTAAAGGGAAACGGTTTCACAAGGCCATGACTAAGAGAATCAAGTATACAAGGGTGATAAATGACACTATAACAGATACCCCCTAATATATGAGGTTAGAAGGGGTACATGATCGCTGAAATGTATTAAGTGTAATGAAAGAATCATGCCAAGACTTGGGAGGAGATCACCAGATTCCAGCCTACCAAACCAGTGCAAGAGATCAGAAAGAAAGCTCATGTCTGAGGTGGGCATACCCATGCTTAGAGATAGTAAAGCATGTTCACATATCAGGTGTAGAGTGGATCTAATATGTATACAAGTACAAAGGAAATTGAGAAACACATAGTGGAAAACTACATATCAAGGCCATGTCACAATATCACATATAAAAGAACTGATCAATGATGTTGAAGGATATATCTAATCACTAATGTCACATGACTGATACTCAAAGTACCAAATCAAAAAGTGGAATAATGATACTGCATGAAACTCAGGTGCCAACATATAAAATGATGTTGTGATGAACTGCAACATATAAGGTGGATGGTGTCACTAGCAGAAAACGTTGGGTTGTGTTATATTGTTTCCACGATTAGCCCACGTAGTTAACCGGGGGGGGGGGGGTTAGGATGGGGGCGGAGCCCCCCCTTCGTTGTGCCGATTGCGTAGTGAGGAGAGTCACAGGGGGTTCGAGGAGTGCAGGTAACCCCACTCTATCGGGTCCGGGGTAGTGCCCCGAAAATTTTTGTTTTTGGAACCTATGTTAGGTTGGGCGGACCCACCTATGGTTTTGTGCATGATTTTTGCACATGTTTTTGGACGCGATGGTTTTTGGTCCATGGTTTTGGACGCGATGGTTTTCAGTCCATGGTATTGGATACTTCGGCATGTATAAATATGTATTATAACATTAAAAGGAACATAATGAAAAATCAAGCTGGTAGTCTCAGTTTTGGGATCTAGGGGAAAATCTTTGTGTATATGTGTTTTATGTGTTATGCTCTCACATTGTTTATTTTCTATGTTTTAGAATTCGTATGCAAGTAATTTCTGTATGGGGTTAAAACCTACATTTGGTATCAGAGCTGTTTTGGCTTCAAGGGGACGCCTTTGTTGCCGAGGGTTTCGCTCAGGCCTATGGTAAACCCTATTCAGTGGGAGATCTGCGAGATCGATTCTGGTGGTGAAAGAAGATGGCGAGCAATGGAAAGATAGAGATAAAGAAATTTAATGGTCAGATTTTTGAGTTGTGGAAACTCAAGATGGAGGATCTGTTGGTGGATAAACATCAGTGGATCGCGGTAGATCTGGGTACTAAACCAAGGGGAGTGTCCGATGAAGAATAGAAGAAGTTGGATCGGAAGGCAAAGATCACAATACGATTGTGTGTCTCAGATTCAATATTGCTAAATGTACCAAGGGAAGCTACGACGAAGGCTTTGTGGGACAAGTTAGGGACTTTGTACCAATCTAAGTCTCTGGTGAATAAACTGTTTTTGCAGAAAAAGCTGTATAACTTGAAGATGAAAGATGGAGACTTGGTGATAGAGCATCTGAATGCATTTAATACTATGGTAGGTTAGTTAGCATCTATTGATATTAAAATTTCATATGAAGATAAGTGCATCAGTTTGTTGTGTTCTCTACCAGATTCGTGGGATAGTCTGGTTATTGCAATAGGTAGCAATGCAACTACCTTGTAGTTTGATGAAATAGTCTCATCCTTGCTGACGGAGGAGATGAAATGGAAAAATATGGAGAGCCAAAATGGTGATGCCTTGTCTGTACGAGGATGGTCCCAGAACAAAAACAAAAATAATTCATCGAGTGGGAGATCTAAATCTCCAGGGAAACTTGTAAAGGTGGTGTGTTGGAAATGCGGAAAGGAAGGGCACTACAAAAGGGACTGTAAATCTAAAGCTCCTGATAAAGGAAAGGGATCTGATGATGCTCCTTCTGCAGAGGCGAAAGCCACCTCAGATGAAGGTGGGGATGTGTACTTGTCTTCTTCAAGTACACATGTAGATCATGAGGCATGGTTGATTGACTCAGGTGCATCCTTTCACTTCACTCCCCATAGGGAGTGGTTCTGCGAGTATCATAAATACAATGGTGGTGATGTCTTCTTAGGGGATGATAGGAAGGCTAGAATCGTTGGCCACGGAAAAGTAAAGTTGAAGTTGCAAGGTGGAAGGGTTAGAACACTTCCAGGTGTTCTGCATATTCCTTCATTGGCCAAAAATCTGATTTCTGCAAGCAAGTTGGATGACGCAGGTGTAAAAACAGTGTTCGAGAAGGATACCTGCAAGATGGTTTGGGGAGCACTGGTATTGATGCAGGGAGTTCGGATTGGAACTCTGTACAAGCTGCAAGGTAGCACAGTTGTTGATGGGTGCAACAGTTCTGTGGTTCCTGAAAGTGGAGCAAAAAATCTAGTGGTCTCTAGAGAGAAGACCATGTTGTGATATCAAAGGCTTGGACATATTGGAGAGAAGGGCCTTTGAATACTTCATGGTAAAGGTATGGTAGAAGGTATGAGTAATAGTTCTCTAGATTTTGATTTCTATGAAAATTGTGTATATGGGAAGCAGAATCGGGTGAGTTTTCCCTCTGGTGGTAAGAGGGCGAAACATATATTAGAGCTTGTGCATAGTGATGTGTTTGGACCTGTGAAGGTTCCATCACTGGCTAAGTCTGTGTACTATGTATCATTTATAGATGACTTCTCAAGGAATACATGGATATATTTCCGTAAGAAGAAATCTGAAGTCTTTGACAGGTTTAAAGAATTCAAGGCTCTGGTGGAAAAACAGACAGAGAAGAAGATAAAGGTGCTGAGGACAGATAACGGTGGAGAGTTTTGCAATAAGGAATTTGAAGAATTCTATAAGAAGTGTGGTATAGCATGGTAGAAGACTACTCCATATACACCTCAGCAAAATGGAGTTGCAGAAAGATTGAACAAGACATTGATAGAAAGGGCAAGAAGCATGCTCAATGGTGCCGGGTTAGGATAGGAATTATGGGCAGAGGCGGTGGAGACAGCATTTTACCTGGTCAATAGATCACCTTCATCACTGTTGGAGGATAAACATCCACAAGAGGTATGGACTCGTAAGAAACCCTCTCTTTCACATCTGAGGGTATTTGGATGTGATGCATATGTACATGTTCCAAAGGAGAAACGAACCAAGTTGGATAGTAAATCTAAAAGGTGCATCTTTATTGGGTATAAGGATGGTTTAAAGGGTTATAAGCTTTGGAACCCAGTAACAAGGAAAGTTGTGTACAGTCGAGATGTGGTGTTTAGAGAGGTGAAAGATGTTATTAAACATGAAGTCCAACCAAAGGAACCTGAGAAGATAGAGTTTGAGCTAAAGGAGGAATAATCAAACTCTACAGCAGAGGACAAATCAGAAGATGAAGAGCCACAAACTGCGGGTGTGAGAAGATCAGTTCGAGAAAGAAGGTAGCCAGAAAGGTATAGTCCATCTGCTTTCTGTTCAAATTTTGCTTTGTCTATTACTGATGATGATCCCAGAAATGTGAAGGAAACAGTAGATTCAGAGGATGGAAAACTCTGGAAAGAGGCCATGGTTGATGAAATGACATCTTTGCACAAAAATGAGGCTTGGGATCTGGTGGAGTTGTCGACTGGAAGGAAACCCATTGGCAACAAATGGGTGTTCAAGAAGAAGACAAATGCTAAAGGAAAGGTGGAGAAATACAAAGCTCGGTTGGTAGCAAAAGGTTATTCCCAGTGCCAGGAATTGATTTTGGTGATATTTTTTCTCCTTTTACCAAGGTAACTTCTATTAGACTACTTTTATCTGTTGTTGTTGCTTTTGATTTTGAGGTAGAATAGATGGATGTGAAGACAACATTTCTTCACGGGGATCTGGAAGAGGAAATCTAGAAGAAGCAACCTGAAGGCTTTGCGGTGAAGGGTAAGAAAGAACTGGTATGCAAGTTAAAGAAGTCTCTGTATGGGTTAAAACAGTCACCAAGGATATGGTATCAGAAATTTGATACATTTATACAGGGACTTGGATTCACCAGAAGCAAAGCAGATCATTGTGTGTATTTTAAATTAATTGTTGACTGTGTTATTTATTTGGTCATGTATGTGGATGATATGTTGCTGGTTGGAAATGAGAAAGAAATTATCCAATATTTGAAGACCCAATTGTCCTCCAAATTCGACATGAAAGATCTTGGTGCTACAAACTATATTTTTGGCATGGAAATTAAAAGAGATTGGGCAAAGAGGAAGCTCTGGTTAAACCAGAGGAAGTATGTTAAAACAATATTGCAGAGATTTAATGATGATGATGATGATGATGACGGTTAACGTCCACTGAGACCAAATTGTTCTATCGTACCTATAATTTTCTTAGTTTTTAATTATCTGGCTCCTCGTCTTTCTTGGCGAGATTGGTGTTGTAGCTTTCTTTCTTTTTTCTCCGGCCTTCCAAATTCCTTTATTTTGCATCCCCTTCATCTCTTTTGGTTCTTGGGACATTGGTATCTTAACTTCGCGATCTATTGTGTTCGTCCTTTTGAAGATAGTCGAGAAGAAGTTTGGTCTAGGAGATCAGGATAGTAAGCCAGTGAAGGTTCCTATTCCTATAGGTGTAAAGTTATCTGCTAAACAGTGTCCCAAGGCACAAGAAGAGGAAGAGGACATGTCCCATGTTCCATATGCAAGTGCAGTCTGTAACCTAATGTATGCAATGGTTTGTACTAGACCAAAAATTGCACATGCAGTGGGAGTATTGAGCAGGTTTATGTCAAAAACAGGAAAGGAGCATTGGACAACAGTGAAGCGGGTTTTCAGGTATTTTTGTGGCACTAGTGATTATGGTTTGTGCTACCAAGGAAGACCAGGATTGGACAGAGTGTTGGATATTCATGGCTTTGTTGATGCAGACTGGGCTGAAGATCTGGATCAGAGAAGATCTACAAGTGGGTATGTGTTTAACCTATTTGGAGGTGCAGTCAGTTGGATGAGTAAGAAACAATCTGTAGTGGCACTATCAACTACAGAGGCAGAATACATGGCAGCCACTTATGCAAGCAAGGAAGCAGTTTGGTTGTAGAGATTGTGTTCAAGTATGGGGTTAGTACAAGGAGATATAAGGATAGATTGTGATAGCCAAAGTGCAATTTTCTTGGCAAAGAACCCTACATATCATTCAAAGACAAAGCACATTGATGTTCAGTATCACTTTGTGAGGGATATGATAGAAGACAAAAAGGTGTTGCTGATAAAGGTGGACACTTTGAAGAATATTGCAGATGCATTGACAAAATCTGTGAACTCTAAGAAGTACTCTTGGTGTAGAGAAACAATGGGCGTTGCAGGGCTGGATAAATGACTAAGCTCTCTTATGGCCCCCTATGGAAAGAAAACAACAAGTGGGAGAATGTTGGGTTGTGTTATCTTCTTTCCACGACTAGCCCACGTAGTTAACCGGGGTGGTTAGGAGGGGGGAAGAGCCCCCCCTTCGTTGCACCGATTGCGTAGGGGGGGGAGTCACAGGGGGTTTGAGGGGTGCAGGTAACCCCACTCTATGGGGTCCGGGGCAGCTCCCCAGAAAATTTTGGTTTTGGAACCTATGTTAGGTTGGGTGGACCCACCTATGCTTTTGTGCATGATTTTTGCACATGTTTTTGGACGTGATGGTTTTTGGTCCATGGTTTGGACGCGATGATTTTCGGTCCATGGTATTAGATGCTTCGGTATGTATAAATATCTATTATAACATTGAAAGGAACATAATGAAAAATCAAGCTGGTAGTCCCGATTTTGTGATCCAGGGGAAAATCTCTGTGTATCTATGTTTTATGTGTTATGCTCTCACATTGTTTATTTTCTATGTTTTATAATTCGTATGCAAGAAATTTTTGTACGAGGTTAAAACCTATAGAAAATTGGAGGAACTAATAAGTGGACCAAAAAATGTTGATGCAACCCGAGGTCTTCACTGACCGCCATAGTACATTTCTTCACTATGGGAATAAATGAGTTGAATTAGACCATGTGAGAAATCGTTTGATTACTGGTCATTGATGTATAGTGTTAACAAACGTGATACAACTCACCAATAATGATGATGAGAGTCAAGGTACCTATTTTAGCGGCTACAACCACCCTTCAAAATTTTTCCTTAGCCTGTTTTGGAGCCTCCCTACCAACCTTACGTAGCACTTTGTCTTGCTTCATCAAGTACTAAAGCTTCAGTGCTTTCCTCGCACAAAGGCAGCCTGTCGATCACAGTTGATCCATTCCTCTTAGAGGCTGCTCACCCGGACTTGGTCCAACTACAGGATGAGATACTTCCCCTTGAAAATTGTGCATTCTTGGAGGGAAACCAGCCTTCCCTCCAGGAATTACGCAATCCTCTCTGACAGCCTGCTGGGCTCCAGGATTGCTCAATCCTGCCAGCCAACCCTCCTAGCAAGATTTGCACAATTTTTCCCAGCAGCAGGCTATTCAACCCAGGATTTGCACAAATATGGACAGCAGTCAGCTACTCTGCCCAAAACTTGTACAAACCTCCCAGGCAGTCATCCCAGCTCATAGTCAGGAATGTTCATTCTTCCCAAGTAGTTGAGCACTAGCATGCATGGACAGTCCAGTTGACTAGTTCTGCCCGGGACCGAGGAAACCTGACTTGCATGCATGCATGACTTGATCTTCATGGAATAGCAAGAGTAAACATGAAAAAGGCATCCCATGATTCACGGAGCTATTTTTAGCATCCGGGGGTTCCATGAAAAGTTGTTTTAGAATTTTCCCTCCAAGTGTCGCTTTTTCCTAGATTTGTGGCATGCGCATCATAAGACCAAACTTATTTATTCGATGCATCAGAGCTCATTCATTAACATCTATCTTGGAGCTCTGACATCCCACAACACATCTAGGACTATTCGACACATTCGGCTCAGCTATTCATGGGTAAGTGGCCTCAACTTGTCTTTTTCAGCATTTATGTTGCTTTGTGTGTATTCTCTTGTATGAGTGTTGCTTTCTTGATTTCTTTGAATGTTTGTTGTCATTTACATGTATTCTAGCTTGTCCTAGATCTGTTTCAATTTTCATCGCTATCTCACTGTTGTCGCATGCATGAAACTGTTTTGCACAGACATTCGCCCAACCGTCAAAGGACCTCACCCACATGCATGTTGATGCATTTGTTGAATCTTCCATTCATGTTTTGCATACATTGTTTATCACTTCTACTGTCACTTAGTTTCGCCATGCATTTCATCGACTTACTTGCTTTTGTTTATCACTTCTACTGTCACTTAGTTTCGCCATGCATTTCATCAACTTACTTGCTTTCAGTTGCCCGTCAGTGAGTTAGTCCAACCTAGGCCCGGGCTCTACCTTCACCAAGACTACATTGCACAATCTAGGGAAGGAAGGCTTACCTTTCTCCCCAGATTTGCGCATTCTAGCCGAACACTAGCCTCTTCGATTTTTTTGCACATTCCTAGAGGACAGTGGCTACTTGGATGAAGAATTTGGTCAAACATGTCCTTGGGCTAGTAGTCATTCCCAGTTGGGATTGCGCATTACACAATCCCAACAGCCCAACTGGATTACACATTTCGCATATCCAGCAGCTAGTCCAGCCTCCCGAATAGCCCATATTTCCTTTTTCACAATTCTGGCAGCCAGTCACTCAACCTCTCAATGAAATTTGCACAATCTTGCTCATCATTTTCCCATGTATGTGTTGTGTCCTTCCCCAGATTTGCTATGTTTTCACTGACATGTTCCATTCCATGGATGCTACTTGTTTCCAGATCTTTCTGGTGTTCATCTATCTCAATGGCTTCCAAGAGAATAGGATCTCAGGACACTGATGGTATGGCAACTAGAGCAGCAGCTGATTAGGTGTCCTCTGGTTTGCAGATCTATGAAGATAGGAAGTTGTATCTAGACAAGGACATCAAACTGAAGTGGCAGGAGGTGAATGAAAGATTTGCAGGTACTTTTGGGGAAGACCTTGAATACCGTTAGGTGTATGTGAACATTCATAAGTCTGGCTTGTACTGGATTGCATGCAGATACCCTATGTTCCCATGCGCGGACATAATTCACTGGATCGTCTCTCACATTGACCCGGAGATGATGGCCTTGAGCAGTGTCAGTGGGAAGAATCTTGCAACCTTCTGGGCACGAGATTATGATTAGATGCATCAGATGAATGAGCCCATGACGGTCATGACCCCTCCATTCAACTTGCCCAACAGTAGAGGCCACTCTAGAGACATTCTTGAGGATTAGGTAAAGGAGCTAGCGCATTTCAGGATGACACCCAATTAGATCTATAAGACAAAGATATTGAGGAAGGCATATCAATACTTGGTCATATTCGCATGTCAACTTAGTGGCCAAGCAAGCACTGAGACCTTCCCTCAAAGTTGGGTGGTCGTGTTGGACCAACTGGCTAGAGAAGGAAGACCATGCAACTGGTCCAACGTACTAGCGCATTAGGTGAAGGAGCCAGTCATGAAGGCTCGAGAGTCACCCGAAGGCATGCATGCAGGTATTTACATGTCCGCCTACATTATAGATGCAGTGTATGCCCGACATGAGTTCTAGAGCTTAGAGTGGGCATGGTCACCAGCGGAGACTGTTGTGAACACGTATTTCAAGTTATTCTCTGAATGCAATTTCAAAGGAGTGATCATACAGCTATTCAATCATCTTGTCACCCCAGTGTATAGGTTGATATTTGAACAAGATCCACCCTGCATGTCAGAGGAAGCGATGAAGGCATTGTTAGGCATTGCAGATTGGTATGCCTCACCGTCCGGCACGTTCATCCGAGTGTTCAGTGCAGAAAAACCTCCGCATGTTCTGCCAAAGTTTTATTTGGACGTGCTTGTCATGCACGAAGTAGTGTATCATATCTCAGCAGGATTGACAGATAGGTTGTAGTGGAAGAACAAGGCACCTTGTCCCACTCTTCCATTGCAGATTGGGTTATATGAGATCCAAAGCATCAAGCAAGTGGATGTCGAAGCCGAACAGATGAAGAAGTACCTATTCGACTTTTGAAGCTTCAACCCGTATGACCCACATTGCATTGTGAAGGATCACTGCATGAGATTTCAGTTCAATTGGATCCATGGGGCATGTCATTGGGCTGAGAAGGACTCATGGAGGTATTTCTACAATTCCTCCAGCCCAATGAAAAGGTAGGTTTCGCCATAGAGTGGTTAGCACAACAACATGAAGCAACATCACGGAGAACTCCAGCAGTAGCAGCAACAGCAGAGGCAACAAAGCCAAGCATACATGTGCGCAACAAAGGAAAGAGGAAGATTGTCGACCACATGGAGGAGGATAAAAGCTGCAAGTTTCGAGCAGATCCACTTGTAGAACAAGCAGTTATGGCTATACAATAGAAGAGGCAGCAACGCGATAAGCGATTCGTGTGAAGGCAGAGGAACAAGAAGAGAATGGAAGAAGCAGAGAAGGAGTTGCATGAGCTAAGGGAGAAACTTTGGATATAACAAGAGTTGTGCCAATAGGATAAGGAAGCGCAACAACAACAAATTCAGCGGGGGGCACATCACGTGCAGACAAACGAAGCAGCACTGGTACAAGTAGTTGATTCTTCTAAACAGCTGGCATCAGGCAAACAGGGTGAACCCTCTCAAGGGAAATACTTTTGTCATGAGATAGAATAGGCTCTTGAATAGTTAGATGCAAAAATAGAGTAGCGGGAGTTCGAACAAGACACTGATCTCGTGCCTCACCACAGAGAGGTCGAATCACCTGCTTCAATGCATCCAGACAATGAGCAAGTCTCAAATGACAAAGGAGGCACTGAGATCCTTGGTGGTCAGCCAGAAGCAGAGATGTGCAACATCTCCTTTGATGAATCTCAACATAGAGTTGGGAAGTCTCATAGAGTGTCGACTCTGGAGGACCAAACATCCCCTACACAAGTTGAAGAACAAGTGATCATGACTTATGTGCACCAGGACCCAGTTGCTTTGGCCGATGCAACTAGAGTGTATGTCAAAGCCACTAGCTCTAGTGTTCATTTCCTCATAGCTGAGAATGAGCGAATGGCGAAGGAACTACAGGTGGCCAAGAAGGGAGGAGACTTGGTGACAATGTCCGCCCGAGCTGAACTAAAAAAGGCAATACTAGATGAAGTATTGTTCTTTGACACACTCATGCGAGCATTCTACTCCAGGTTTGGTACCGTGCACCAAGCAGTCGTTCATCTTCACGGATGGCAGCATCGATGTCCGAGAAGAGCATGCATATTGAAGAACATATATGTTGTCATTGAAAATATGCAAGCATGGACGATGAAGTACAATTAAGCCTCGCTTCACCTGCCAAAGATGATGAAGGCCAATGTGGACGAGCTGCAAGCACGTATCCAGAGTCAGATCCAAAACTATGAGGACCTACCGCAATTCATCACTGGAATACAAGCTTCCCATGCATGAGTATTCAAGAGCATGGAGGTTGTGGTGCACACACATGTGATTCCATCACTTGGGACTCTCACCCAAGCAAAGACCAAGAAGTAGGTCCAATAAGAGCTTGAGTCGTACTTCAACGATTTGATGTGCATCGCCACTAGTCCAGACTTGCCTATTAGTGCAGACATCATGCACAAGTATGTTTCTAGTCTGGCCACATTGAGGACAATGATGTGCATTCTTTCAGACGAGTTGGACAGAGGAGCCCAAGCAGTGTACCCAGATGCCATGGAGGCAAGGTTCAGGTTCCAGACAGATGTCACAATGGAACACACGGACACTATCAGAGACTACCAATCTTGGAATCAATATGTTACTGTTGATCAGCATGAGGATGTAGAGCAATTGGACTTCTATAGTTGTCTAAGTCAGAGTGGTGTCTAGTGTGGCTTGTTCAAGCCATTTTTCACATGGGTACATGTGCATTGTAATGTTAAGTCATGTCAAGTGTAAGTCAAGTGTCAAGAGTGAATGTAACAGTCATAGAGTAGGTGAAGAGTCATGAGGGTAGTTGAATTGTCACAAAGGGGAATATCAAGGGTCACCCCACCCTTTGCTATAAATAGTCCCTCATAACTCATTGTATAGGCTTTTGGTTAGCCAAGCTTCTACTAAGACTATTTTGAAGAAGGCTTGGACAGTATTGTAACGCGCCTTGGCTTCTCCACTACACGAAGCTAGTACATCTCTTTGGAGGAGCAGGCAGATGTGGCTGTAACATTCCACTGTTGGGGCTAGCAGGTTTATGTAGATGTATTGTATGATTGTGACTTACACTTCTTTATATAATAAGAGCCAACACATTTTCATGCATATGTTGTTATTTTAGTTGGAATGCCCCAGTTGCCTTAATGATATATGTCGTTTAACTTACGTACTTGTGTATGAACTGATTCACATGCAATTATATGAATCTTGTTGTTAATGTGTTGTATATGTTGTTAATTTTGTCATCATATGTGTCAACTACTCTGTCGGACGTTAGACAGACCTTTCTCATGAACCTTGCTATATCAACCATCACACTTGTCTCAGACTGATCCATGAGTGTTGTTCGTGTTATCTTACCTTGTATGATGTGATTGTCGCATCCAAGTGGACTGCTCCACCAGAAGCTGTGCATGTCTTTTGTGTGGTGTGTTCCTAACCAAGTTGGGACTGATCCCTTTCAATATTGAACTCACCTTCACCTTCCTCTCCCTTCGAAGTGTTGGAACCTCTCATACACCTTCCTTGACTCACTGCATCAATCACACCCTTGCTACTGACAGAGTTATCTCACTTGCCTCTGTGCGACATTGCGGTCAAGGCATTACCTTATGACCCACTGCTGGGACTCCTACACCAAATGGTCTGATGTCTAATTGGTAATTCTTA
The DNA here is from genome assembly GCA_031772625.1 of Pinus tabuliformis. Taxonomy (NCBI): domain Eukaryota; kingdom Viridiplantae; phylum Streptophyta; class Pinopsida; order Pinales; family Pinaceae; genus Pinus; species Pinus tabuliformis. Next base: position 831,437,091 of record CM062807.1, on the reverse strand, counting down.
TAGGGGAGATCCCCTTCACATGTTGGCCGATCCAGAACTGTCAACATTTCTGGTGCTAAAAGAAGGGCCTAATGACAAGCAGTGTCCTCTCATCAAGTTTTAAACCTCTACATATATTTCATCTAGTCTTGCATTCTTCTTCCCCCAAGGTGTTTTTCGAATCGTGAATATGTCTCCATCTCGGGGAAGCTTTTCAATCTCTTTTCCACTCACACGTATGATGGTGAAGGCGAAGTGGCCTGGCCTGAGCACTTACATAACTTTATTTCCATGATTCACAAGGAAGATGAGTTTTCTCATGAACAGGCCGGTTTGCTGCTTGCATTCACACTTCACGAATCTGAATTTCGTTGGGTGCTCAGCCTACCGGCGGACACCGTGCACTCATTTGAGCACTTTTGTGATCTTATTGAAGACACATTCTATCATTTTGATCCAAACCATCTTGATTGGAAAATGTTACAGCAACAGAGGGCTCCGCATGAGTCCGTCATTGATTTTTGGCAGTGCTTCCATGACTTACAGTTTCAAGCTCGGAGGAGCCAGATGAAGTTTGCTTATCTCTAGGACCGATTCGAATACTGTCTTAAGAAATCTGCCCATCCGAAGAGAAAGCTTGAGATGAAGCCTCGCTCAACCTTCTTCATTGATGGAACTGCGCAATCTCATGTGGGAGAAGGCACTATCTCAACGGACTGTTCGCCTCCCTCTCATTCAATAGTTCCACCATCACCCAATGATGTTGAGGATCATGTGTGTACACCTATTCATCCTTCACACTCTCCCAACATCACTCCACTCAATTTTCACATAGAATTGGTTGTGAGACCTTCGAGTTCCCATATGCATTCTTTTCTTCAACCTCCATCTCCCCACTCTAGTATTCCTCTGGATGATGTTGTCTTGTGTTCATCCATTCCAGACTCTTCACTTGTTGTGAACGAGGAACAACCCATTGATGGAGTTGGTGTTGCACAACCAACATGCGTTGTCATTCATGAAGAGTATGAGTGGGAGCTTGAACATCAACACTCAGTGAAGGATGACTCCCTTCCGTCTAAGCCCCCTCTGTTCTTTCCTAACCTCTTTGGTGAACATGCCATCCATGATTTTGCATGTGTGTCTTCATCTATGGATTCACCCATTGTTGATCACTCATAGGACTCACAGGAGGTTAGTCCATCATTTAACAACGAAGAGGATAAGTTACTCATTGAAAATCCACTTGATCCTTCATTTGTCTCTTCCGGAAACACAGAGGATGAGCTTGTTCGCTTTTCATCTACCCCTCTGTTTGATTCATCTAATCATGAGGATGTCAAAGAATTCATTGATTTTTCTGATCATGGCAATTCTGATCCATTTACTTCCATTTTTTTATCATGATCATGAATTTACCATAGTTGATCTTTCGAAGCCACCATTTATGATGATCCACCTGATGATGAAGTTGATACACCCAAGACTGTCGAGGCACTTCAGCCTGAGCTGATGGTTATGTCAAGCCCTCGCTCTCTTGGGGCCATTCTCACTTCCAATCATGAAATTATCCATTCACCCAAGGCTCCTCATCACTCGTCTATATGCATTGAAGATCCACCTTACACACAGATCACACTTCCTCCACTTGAACTATACAATCCCATTGCTCATGCATTGGAGGAGTTTTACATTGCAAGCACTTGTGCGTGATGAAAGTTATCTTTGTTTCTTTCGTTTGCTTGCATGTCTCAGTAAAGATTGTGCGTTTGCTTCAAAGTTGCATGTAGTTTCACATAGCACCATGACAAGTCCACGAATTGTTTGTCATGCACATGCACTCAATTTTGTCCTGTGGGCACTTTGAAACACAAAGTGTGGCTATCTTCATTGTTATATCTTTCTTGTATGTTGGTCCGCACAACTGGGTTACTTGCGAACCAAGCCTTCATCCACATGGGTCTACTAATGCGTCGGCGGATGCATTAGAAGTATCACTTCATGTGATCAGGCCCATGCACTGTTAGTGTAGGAGTAGGAGTAGTGTTTGCTTTCAGTTGTTTTCTTGCATGCTTGTTTTCTCACATGCGTAGGAGTAGGAGTAGTGTTTGCTTTCAGTTGTTTGCTTGCATGCTTATTTTCTCACATGCTTTGTTTGCTTGTTTGTTGTTTTACTTGCTTCGCTTTCATTTTTTCTTCTACTCTTGCTTTGCTTTGTTGATTGCTAGTCCGTTCACTTGTTTTGTTCATAGGTTAGTTTTGCATGAAACCATGTGTGACTCATGAAACGAGCTGGGTAAAGTATAAGAGGGCTTGTATAGCTATCACTACTTGGTTATCTGTCATCTTGCCTCTTGTTGATGAGCTTGTTACTTTTAGTCCATGAAAAGTTGAAGGAACATATGTATTATTCAAAGTGAACCTTGGTGAAAGCACAATGCTTAAGCGCTAACTAGTGTCACCTCCTCTAGTCGAATTTTTTTTGGGTTAACCCTTGTCATCTCAGTCAAGTAGAGTAAGGTGAGGGGGAAAACCTTAACAAGCATGTCAAAGATACAATAAACTACTTCTCTGTTGGAACAATCTCCTCTGCTGTCAATAAGTCGGGATCCCTCTTCCACCTCTGAAATGAATTATTGCTATGGACAGTGAAAATGAAAAAATAAAAAGTCAAAAAATTCAAAATGAAAATGACTAAGGCGAAAGAAGAAAAAGGCTTCCTACGCAGGGAGGTGATGCAAGTAACTCCGCCGGGGTATTAACTAGGTCACTGGCAGTGGAGACATGCTTGTGTTCCTATGTGACTCCACCGGGGTACTGTCTAGGCATGCTGGAAGTGGAGCAACACCAAAGATGAAACTAAGACTCTGATGACTATACTGCTTATGCACCTATATACCCCTCAACCCCAATAAAAACAGTTGTGTTGCCTTGGCTTGGAATGTGTGTCAATCGACCAAGAGTTTGGCAGATACTACATCTTACACCAAGCTAGTGTGAAGCCAAGATGATCTGAGAACTAAATAATACTTCCAGAGGTGTTAAATTCATTTTTAATGAACAAGGTCTATGCAGAGAGATGGAGTTCTACCAAAGTGTTGTAAAGTGTTGTAGCAGCTACAACCACCCTCCAAAATTTTTCCTTAGCCTATTTTGGAGCCTCCCTACCAACCTTACATAGCAATTTGTCTTGCTTCATCAAGTACTCAAGCTTTAGTTCTTTCCTCACACAAAGGCAGCCTGTCGATCACAGTTGATCCATTCCCCTCACAAGCTACTCACCCGAGTTTGGTCTAGTTGTAGGCTGAGTAGCTTCCCCTTGAAAATTGTGCATTCTTGGAGGGAAACCAGCCTTCCCTCCAGGAATTGTGTAATCCTCTCTAACAGCCTATTGGGCTCCAAGATTGCACAATCCTACTAGCCAACCCTCCTAGCAGGATTTGTGCAATTTTTCCAGCAGCAGGCTGTTCAGCCCATGATTTGCGCAAATTTGGGCAGCAATCAGTTGTTCTGCCTAGAAATTGTGCAAACCTCCCAGGCAGTCAACCTAGCTCACAATCAGGAATGCACATTCTTCCCAAGCAGTTGAGCACTAGCATGCATGGACAGTCTGGTTGAGTAGTTCCACCCGAGACCGAGGAAACCTAACTTACATGCATGCATGACTTGATCTTCCTAGAATAGCAAGAGACAACATGCAAAAGGCATCCCATGATTTAGGGAGCTATTTTTAGCAAACGGGGGTTACATGCAGAGTTGTTTTAGAAGTTTCCCTCCAAGTGTCTCTTTTTCCTAGATTTGTGGCATGCACGTCATAAGACTAAAATTATTTATTCAACGCATCAGAGCTCATTCATTCACATCGATATTGGAGCTCTGACATCCCATAGCACATCCAGGATTCTTCGACACATCCGGCTTAGCTATTCATGGGTAAGTGACCTCAACTTATCTTTTTCAACATTTTTGTCGCTTTGTGTTTATTCACTTGCATGAGTTTTGTTTGCTTGATTTCTTTGAACGCATATTGTCGTTTACATTTATTCTAGTTTGTCCTAGCTCTGTTTCAGTTTTCATCACTATCTCACTGTTGTCGCATGCATGAAACTATTTTGCACGGACGTTCACCCAACCAGCAAACGGCCTCACCCACATGCATGTTGATATGTTTGTTGAATCTTCCATTCATGTTTTGCATACACTGTTTATCACTTCTGCTATCACTTAGTGTCACCATGCATTTCATTGACTTACTTACTTTCCATTGCCCGTCGATGAGTTAGGCCAACCTTGGCTAGACTGTTTTGTGCATTCTTTGAGGACAGTGGCTGCTTGGGCCAAGAATTTGCACAAACCTATCCCTGGGCTAGTAGCCCTTCCCAGTTGGGATTGCGCATTGCGTAATCCCAACAGCCAACTGCCCAATTGGATTGCGCATTTCGTAGATATAGTAGCCAGTCTAGCCTCCCAGACAACCCAGACTGCCTTTTGTGCAATTCTGATAGCCAGTCACTCATCCTCCAAGTGAAATTTGCGCAATTTTTCTCATTAGTTTTCCACGTATGTGTTGTGTTCTTCCCCGGATTTGCTTTGTTTTCACTGACATGTTTATTGGGATGCATGCTACTTGTTTCCAGATCTTTCAAGTGTTCATCTGCCTCAATGGCTTCCAAGAGAACCTGATCTTAGGACACTGAGGGTATGGTAGCTCGAGAAGCAGCTGAGCAGGTGTCCTCTGGTTTGCCGATCTATGAATATACAAAGTTGTATCTAGACAAGGACATCAAACTGAAGTGGCAAGAGGTGAATGAAACATTCGCAGGTACTTTTGGCGAAGACCTTGAATATCGTTAGGTGTACGTGAATATTCATAAGTCCGACTTGTACCGAATTGCATGCAAATACCCCGCGTTCCCATGCGCGGACATGATTCACTGGACTGTCTCTCACACTGACCCCGAGACGATGACCTTGAGCAGTGTTAGTGGGAAGAATCTTGCAACCTTCTGGGCATGATATTAGGATGAGATGTATTAGATGAACGAGCCCATGACTATCATGACCCCTCCGTTCAGCTTGCCCAACAACAGAGGCCACTCTAGAGACATTCTAAAGGATTGGGTAAAGGATCCAACTCATTTCAGGATGGCACCCATTCAGATCTATAAGACAAAGATATTGAGGAAGGCATACCAATACTTGGTTATATTCTCATGTCGACTGAGTGGCCAAGAAAGCACTGAGACCCTCCCTCAAAGTTGGGTGGTTGCACTGGACCAACTGGCTAGAGAAGGAAGACCATGCAACTGGTCTGACATATTGGCTCATCAGCTGAAGGAGCAAGTCACACAGGCTCGACAGTCACCCGAAGGCATGCATGCAGGTATTTACACGTCCACCTACATTCTAGATGTAGTCTGTGCCCGACATGAGTTCCTGGGCTAAGAGTGGGCATGGTCACCAGTGGAGACTATTGTGAACACATATTTCAAGCTATTCTTCGAATGCCATTTCAGAGGAATGATCATATGGTTGTCCGATCATCTTGTCACCCCAGTGTATAGGTTGATATTCGAACAGGATCCACCCTGCATGTCAGAGGAAGTGATGAAGGCATTGTTAGGCATTGCAGATTGGTATGCCTCACCATCCGAAACATTCATCTGAGTGTTCAGTGCGGAGAAGCCTTCGCATGTTCTACCAAAGTTTGCTTTGGACGTGCTTGTCATACAGGAAGTAGCGTATCATATCTCAGCAGCATTGACTGCTAGGTTGTAGCAGAAGAAGAAGGCACTTTCGCCCACTCTTCCGTTGCGGATTGGGTTATATGAGATCAGGAGCATGAAGCAAGCGGACGTCGAAGCTGAACAAATGAAGAAGTACCCGTTCGACCTTTGAAGCTTCAACCTGTATGACCCAAATTTCATTGTGAAGGATCACTTCATGAAATTTCAGTTCAATTGGATCCATGGGGCATGTCATTGGGCCTAGGAGGACTCATGGAGGTATTTCTACAATTCCTCCAGACCCAATGAACAGGTTAGTTTCGCCGTAGAGTGGTTAGCACAGTAGCATCACGGAGAACACCAATAGTAGCAGCAGTAGCAACAACAGCAGAGGTAGCAGAGCCAAGCATACTTGTTCGTGACAAAGGGAAGAGGAAGATTGTCGACTGCATGGAGGAGGAGTAGAGCTGCAAGTTTCGAGAAGATCCACTTGTAGAACAAGCAGCTATGGCTATATAAAAGAAGAGGCAACAACGTGACAAGCGAATTGCACGAAGGCAGAGGGATAAGAAGAGAATGGAAGAAGCGGAGAAGGAGTTGCATGAGCCGAGGGAGCAAATCCAGAAAGAGAAAGAGTTGTGCCAACAGGAGAAGGAAGCGCAGTAGCAGCAGATTCAGCAGGGGGCGCATCACATCCAGACAGACGAAGCAGCACCCGTACAAGTAGTTGATTCTTCTGAACAGCTGGCATCAGGCGAACAGGGTGAACCCTCACAAGGGAAAGACTTTTCCCATTAGATAGAATAGGCTCTTGAATAGTTAGATGCATACATGAAGCAGTAGGAGTTGGAACAGCACACTGACCTCAGGCCTCACCACAGAGAGGTCGACTCACCTACTTCAATGCATCCAGATGATGAGCAAGTCTCAAATGACGAAGGAGGCACTGAGATCCTTGGTGGTCATCCGGAAGTAGAGATCATGATTGATGTGCACCAAGACCCAGCTACTTTGGCTGATGCAACTAGAGTGTATGTTGAAGCCACTAGCTCCAGTGTTTGTTTCCTCATAGCTGAGAATGGGCGAACGACGAAGGAACTAAAGGTGGCCAAGAAGGGAGGAGACTTGGGGACAATGTATTCCCGAGCTGAACTAAAGAAGGAAATAGTAGATGAAGTATTGTCCTTGGACACAATCATGTGAGCATTGTACTCCAGGTTTGGTACCATGCACTAAGAAGTCGTTCATCTTCACGAATGGCAGCATTGATGTGCAATAAGAGCACGCATCTTGAAGAACATACATGCTTACATTGACAACATGCAAGCATGGATGATGAAGTACAAGGGATCCCTGCTTCACTTGCCAAAGATGATGAAGGCCAATGCAGTCGAGCTGCAAGACTGTATCTGGAGTCAGATTCAAAACTGTGAGGACCTACCGCAACACATCACTGGCATACAAGCTTCCCATGCATGAGTATTCAAGAGCATGGAGGTTGTGGTTCACACGCATGTGATTCCATCACTTGGGACTCTCACCCAAGTGAAGACCAAGAAGCAAGTCCAACAGGAGCTTGACTCGTACTTCGATGAGTTGATGTGCATCGCCACCAATCCAGACTTGCCTATTAGTGCAGACATCATGCACAAGTATGTTGCTAGTCCGGCCACATTGAGGACAATGATGCACATTCTTTCAGACGAGTTGGACATAGGAGCCCAAGCAGTGTACCTAGATGCCATGGAGGCAAGGTTCAGGTTCCAGATGGATGTCACAATGGAACACACAGACACTATCAGAGACTACCAATCTTGGAATCAATATGTTACTATTGATCAGCATGATGATGTCGAGCAATTGGACTTCTATAGTTGTCTAAGTCAAAGTGGTGTCTAGTTTGGCTTGTTCAAGCCATTGTTCACATGGGTACATGTGCATTGTAATTTTGAGTCATGTCAAGTGTAAGTCAAGTGTCAAGAGTGAATGTAACAGTCATAGAGTAGGTGAAGAGTCATGACGGTAGTTGAATGGTCACAAAGGGGAATATCAAGGGTCACCCCACCCTTTGCTATAAATAGTCCCTCATAACTCATTGTATAGGATTTTGTTCAGCCAAGCTTCTACTAAGACTATTTTGAAGGAGGCTTGGACAATATTGTAACACACCTTGGCTTCTCCACTACACGGAGCTAGTACATCTCTTTGGAGGAGCAGGCGGATGTGGCTGTAACGTTCCACTATTGGGGCTAGCAGGTTTACGTGGATGTATTGTATGATTGTGACTTACACTTCTTTATATAATAAGGGCCAGCACATTTTCATGCATATGTTGTTATTGTAGTTGGAATGCCCTGGTTGCCTTAATGATATATGTTGTTTAACTTACGTACTTGTGTATGAACTGATTCACATGCAATTATATGAATCTTATTGTTAATGTGTTGTGTATGTTGTTAATTTTGTCATCAGATGTATCAACTACTCTGTCAGACATCAAACAGACCTTTCTCATGAACCTTGCTATATCAACCATCACACTTGTCTTGGACTGATCCATGAGCATTGTTCGTGTTATCTTACCTTGTATGATGTGATTGCCACATCCGAGTGGACTACTCCACTAGAAGTTGTGCATGTCCTTTGTGTGGTGTGTTCCTAACTAAGTTGGGATTGATCCCTTTCAACCTTGAACTCACCTTCACCTTCCTCTCCCTTTGAAGTGTTGGAACCTCTCATACACCTTCTGTGACTCACTGCATCAGTCACACCCTTGCAACTGACAAAGTTATCTTACTTGCCTTTATGCGACATCGTGGTCAAGGCATTACCTTACAACCCACTGCTAGGGCTCCTACACCAAACAGTCTGAGGTCTAATTGGGACTTCTTACCAGGGAGATCCCCTTTACATGTTGGTTGTTCTAGCACCATCAATAGTACCCCATTAAAATCTAACAAGTGTGAATAATTGAGTTGAAGTTGAACACTTGAGAGAATCTACCAATCAGGAGACATTGATGTATTCTCATTGTCGATAGTGGAGGAGTTTTCCACTGGTGACTGCAAACCCTAAGGTACTGAAAAAGGACTCTAGGTCGTATTCCTATAGAAATGAGTTGGATTTGATGGGAAACTCTCTGCTCGAAGGAAGGCATTAAGGCATCCCACATCAATACAGCGTGAGTGTAACCCGTAGGCCAATATTTTGGAAGGAATCAGACAAAGAAAGATGAAGTAACCATACCGAATCACATTTCCAATGTACATAAGATGTAGCTAATGCACGATAGAAACCCTTTGAACCAACCAATAATAAAATCTAACACAAAGGCGAGGAATCCACCAATAGGGTCAAATGGAAACCAAGGTATTGCATGAATCCCAATATGTGATAATGAAAGCTGACGTCGAACACAAGGGAAACCACTCAGTCAAAGACCCATGATATTGATCGATGTTGAGTACAAGGTCACCTATCAATGATTGAAATAGGGTCAAGGTGCATCTCTAGGCCTACTCTCAAAGAAATTGTCAAAGTCGATAAGAATAGACCCACTAGAAAGAAGTCAATGGGGACCTTCTTAAGTAGCACGAGCAAAGGGCCAAATAGCTAATGTGATACTAAGAATAAATCTGAGAGACCGAGTATGGCCGACTAAAAATGAGTCAAGAGAAAACATAGAAAGGAGGACTCAAGTTTACTTCCCTTGAAAAAAGGCACGACTCAAATGTGACTACATGGCAGCATATGATGACTTTGTATAAGTTTGTCATGTAAGAGGCATAAAAAACTCTCCATATGATTGGAAGAGATAAGCAACCGGAGGAGTACTGACTCAATGACAAAGTTATGGCTCTCCTAAGTCAAACTAAAGCCCATCATGTTGGAGGAAAGACTTGCTTTTAGTGCTTTGTTCAAGGGCGACACAACTGACTCTTGTTGCCATCAATTATGGAAGTAAAGTCTCGTTCCCACTCTTTTTTGCAATATATTATTTTTTTGTCTTTTTCATATTTAAAAATCTTGAAAAATAATAAAACAATGCCTATGGTACAGTGGAAAGAATGAGTGTCTAAATATAGATGCGCTAGTTCCTGGGTGTTGAGATGGGGTCCCTTGTGTCAATTTTGGGGTTAAGATAACCCAAGTTTTGATACATTTTTGTAACTAATGTAAAGTCTCCGTGATTTGTGGATGTGGAGTGCATAGATGATTAGGAGCCAAAGGGGTTTAGCCCCTTGTTTTATGTAAAGTATAAGTCGGTTTTGAGATCCACCCATGGTCCGCAGACCATGGCCTTGTATGAAAAAGGCTATAAATAGGTGTGTATTAGAGAGTATAAAGCATATATGTTAGTAGCTAATGATGGCTAAGAAGTGATAGCGAGAAGAAGAGGGTCACTTAGGAGAAGGTAAGGCTCTACAGCTGACTGTGTAGAGGCCTAGGTAGAGTTTGTAGATGAGTGCAGACCCCTATTGCTGAGCACACAGGGTAGTGTTGAGTCTGTAATCCTAAATTGAAGATCAATAAAGACAATTTCCGAAGAACTCTTCTGTAATTTTGTTTACTTTTGTTTATGATATATGTTGCCTATGAATAATGTGTTTTATGGAATATTGATTGAATTTTGCGTGAATCTGTTGAATAATTGTTAATGATGTACGCAAAGTATGTTTAATTAGTTTCATGAAGACTTTGATGAATTCTCTAATTTTTTACTAATAACCTAAGTAAATCTGTGTGAACCCTAATTTAGGACTGCTTTCTGATGTGTGTAAGTAGATAGATCGACTGATAAAGGTCTGCAAAGACTAATCGTAGACCTTCACGAAGGTCTAAAGGTCATTTTGACAGAGTTGCAACAATGTGCCCTAGATGTGTATCAGTCTACACAAGAGCAGATCTGAGGTGCCAAAAGACATCTCACTAGTCTCTAGATGCAGAAACTTGGTTCTAGAATCCCCCCATACTGCTTCGGGTGAGACTGCAGCCTGTACTACACGGGATTTTGCTAAAAGGGACAGTAGTGTAGGGATTTGTTGGTTGGCACAACTAACTCTGAACCTGGGTCAGGACACCCTAAGCCAATAAATGGTTATGTTGTCGGGACCGGGATCTACTTGAAAGAGATGTGTGATGTCACATCATTGGAATCCGGCCAAGAAGGAAATTGAAATGAGGTTGGACCGGAAGATTCATGAATTCGCAACGCAATAAAATAGGAATCCGTGCCTGCCAAAAGAAGAGTGATTGAATAGGTATCTATATATGGAGATACACGAGATCTTCTTCGGCACCTTCCCCATTGAGCTGTATGAATGGTTGGCTAAATTGACAGAAATTCAAGGAAGGTGGAAGCTTGATAATCTTATAGTGTTGACTCTTGAATTAGTGTGATTATTAGAAGCCTCTGAAAAAAAGATTGTGTGCGCTGTTGATCATTGACTCGATCGAATTCTGGGAGGATTTGTTATATAATTTGCATTTGATACCTCAGTCAACTACAGTGAGGCGGAGCAACAATTTTTCAAAGTACCACGAGGTAAGTATTTAAGATCTTTGAATACCTGGATTAAAATGTTGTTACATGAAAAATGGGTTATTCCATTGCCTTGATGTTTGGAGCTACGTGAAGTGGAAGACTCTTTAGAGATCGAGAGAAATCAGGTCCAGAATATAGTCCATTGATCAGACCTCCTTCGAGCGATGACAAAGGAGCGGTACAGGCTTCACCGCGAAGTGTTGTCCAGCTGATAACATAGAGTTTTCCGTGAACACATCATCCATCCACTCCACCTCCACCTCCACCTCCACCTCATACACCTTCGCCCACACCTCCACCACAACCATTCAACATGGTGAACACAATGAAGTTTTCGATTTTCAAGGGCATCAGGAGTGAAGATACAGAGCAGTTTTGGTTTGTTGCAAATTCTATGTGGATAGTGCAACAGATTACTGGTGACAATATAAAGAAGTCACAATTGGTTACCACTCTGCAAGATCGCGCGTTGACTTGGTATATTAATTATTGTTCTGATAATCCTCTGGCATTGCTAGCAGAGACTGAGGGGCCTTAAGCAAGGAGTTTAGTAAGCCTAAGTCTAACTCAGATTCAGTAGTTGGATTCAAATAAATCATGATGAGGGTCAATGAGACGCCTTTGGAATTATATCAAAGTTTGAAGTGTCATATTCGGGAAGCTAACATGAAGCTCTCAGATAGTCAGCATCGCGAATGGTTTATAGATTCACTTCTGCCCCACCTGAGGATTGCTCTGTCACAACATAAGATAGGAACACAGGTAGAATCCTTGGAAATCATGATGAGGTTTCATGCAACGCCTATTCAGGATGTGACCTTGGGGGTATCTCAAATCCATTCTCAGCTACAGAGCCTCTGCTTAGAATTATAGAGCTTGAAGAAAGACAAGGAAACTAAACCAGAGGTGCGCGCGGAAGTCTGGTGTCTAAAGTGCAAGAGCGAGGGGCATGATAAATACCATTGTCCCATATACACGAATTATATTATAGGAGGGGCACCAATTCCCCTTAGGCCAGAAGCTCCAGCAAGGCTGAGCATGGGGGCTACGTTGTGGTTTGCTATTTGTTAGGTTACTTGAAAACATGAAATAGATAATTTTCATTTACTCCAAAAGGTTGTCCAGACACCTGAGTAGCTTTTTTGTAACATTTGTAAATCAGTGGGCCACGATGAGTGCCACTTTTGCAGTTATGAGTTGATGATGGAAAGGACACCTACATACCGGATGTAAGCTAAAACTCGTCCTCCAGAGCAGGGTGCCAGACGAACGCGCAAAGGTTATCAAGGTTGAGGGCAAGGTAGAGGAGGAGGAGATCTGGTAGAGGCTATGGTCAAGTCATCTTCTACAACTGCAGGCAGCCAGGGCACTATGCACAGGAGTGTCAGAATCAGACACGCCTGTCATGTCAATATTGCAGCCAGTTTGACCATACTATAGAGGAACGCCGAGTGTTGATAGCTAAAATGAAAGAAAATAAAGCGCAACCTCAGCAACCTACGCAGAATTTATAGATGATGATAGCTAAGCCCCGTGAGGAAGATCAAAGCGTGAATATAGTGCTAAGAAGCAGAATAACAACTAGCGATGATAAAGGTAAACAACCTGAAGAGGACGGATGGGTCCGCAAGGCCCCAAAGAAGGAAGTGGGTTTTGATTTGAATCATGTGAAGGAAACATTTATGGAGGCCAAGAAGAGCTTCGCTGAGGCATCCACCTTGGGAAGTTAGGACAAGGTGCAAGAAACCAGTGCACCTACATAGGTTGAACCCTCTATGCTTACTACGTTTTTGGAGACCTGCATAAAGATTTTGCGTGATAGCAAAGCTATGGAAGGCCTACAGGAGTTAATAAAAAAATGCGCCAGCAAGGAGAAAGTCTGTGATGGACACCGAGTGGTTAGAAAAATTGACAACCATAAGGCAAGAACAGGGCATGAGATGAGGCTCACCACGCAAATAGGTGATTATGAGATGGATCGGGTCATCTTGGACTTGGGGTCCAATGCGAATGTTTTGTTGAAACAAACATAGGAAAGAATGGGGAGACCTGCACTGCAGTGATCTCCAATTTAGCTCAAAATGGAGAACCAATAGAAAATCATCCCTATGGGACGATTATATAGAGTAACCATTGATATAGAAGGTGTGAGCGCAATGGCCGACTTTGAGGTCATAGAGATCGTTGATGATAGTAACCCATACCCTACGCTCCTAGGAATTGGCTGGGCCATTGATATGAATGGGGTCATCAATTTGAAGAAGAGGACAATTTCGTTTGAAAGGAAATTGCTTCGGGTTGTAGTACCGTTTGACCCTGCAGAAGGGGCGCGCTATACTGAACCAGTCTGCAATTATGAATAAAATGAGGATGAGCTGGATCAAATCTACAAAATAACAATGCAAGACCAAGACTGGATCAAACTGACGGAAAATGGATGGATTGCATGGGACTGGGAGAGTTCCTTCACCTCTTATTTAGACGAAGAGTTGGTGTTATCACCCCAAGAAACTCTCCTAGGTTGTATCTCAGAGATGCTCGGGAACATTACAAACTCAACAAAAATGTTGGAAATAGGTGGATGAATAGAAGGAATGATGCATATTCAAGCCAGATAACCACTTCTACTATGCTTGACCCCAGACATGGGTGAACACCCCCAGACTACAAGGCTTTAGACCACCAATTACTCAAAGTTTGAGGATTAAGTGAACATGGAAAATACTGAACACCAGCAGATGCACAAGACCATGTGATGGCCAGCTACAACCAGTAAAGAGGTTTGCAAATCTATTTCCTAATGCACAGATAGGATGACAGCTCTCTAGCATTAAACAAACAGAAACCTGCATAACCCATTCAATGATACATACTAGATTCTAACACAGAGGTGGGATGACAACCCCTCTAACTCTAAACATCAAGAGCACATGAAAAATGTATAATAGGCACAGCCTAGAACATCGTAGAAATGGAAAGTGAGCAATTAACAACAAAAGAAGCTTGTATTAGCTAAAAATGAAGACCATACGCTGCAGGTATCACAGTAGTTACAGTCTCCAGAAGTTGAACCTTACATCAAAATAATATCCATCAACCCTGATTACATCTGTTTGCTGGGTATATATAGAGTTTTATTACAAATATATTTTTCTATGCTATGCGTGGAGGCGTAATAATGGACCACCAACCACCTTAACTCTTCTGATGGATTGTCTGCTACGATCTGCTGGCTTTAATGAACAATTTGACCTTTTCTGTTATTCGGCGGTCCTTCTCGGAGCAGGTGGAGTGTTGCATGAGTGAAGCTCCATAACTAATAAATACCTTTAACTGCTCAAGGTTTGTAATTTCCTTCCTCGGCCATGCTGTCTCTTGAATGAGGTAGTTGAAGATTAACTACAAAAGGTACCGGGAACTGGTTATGCTCATCCTTCTTCCTCTTGGGTACACAATACAGTCAAGGTTGTGAAGACCGCATGGCGGAAGCATGAGCAGGTCGGGGAACAAACAACAGTCGTTGGATCCAACATACGAACAGCGGAGATTGAATCGGAGAGAGCTATTGGGAGGAAATGTGGATGGATGGACGTGGGCTGTCGGATCACAGTCGGGCAAATCCGACGGCTAGCGAGTGGAGGATTAGCGTGAATGTTAATGAGCGGCGGATGTACGAGTGGGCGGTAAGTGGTATTCCCCGCACCGCTTACGGGAGGCAGTGGTATTCGTACATAAGGGTTGTGATACCATTGAACACGCGATGCGTGGCGGAGGAAAACCGCTTTCCCCGCGGGTTAAAGAGGGGGCAACTCATGCGAATGGGAGATGCGAATGCCGTCCGATTGCGTGACGGTCGGTCGGATGGCGAGGAACGTGCACGAGGTTTAACGTGCGGGGGAAAAAAGCGGAGACCGTTAAATCAGGTGATGTGCGATCAATGATGGGGATAAACGCACATGTTTATTGATTGATGCGACAGGGGATGACTTCGCGGGGAGCACTTTTTTGCGTGGGCGTGCAGTTATATAACCATTTGAACTCGGTGCCCGGGGCTAAAGAAATATGGATTATTCAGAGTTTAGAGGAATAAAGCAGAGGCAGCGGGGAAAAGGAAATAAGCAGGGGAATAGGGAAAGGTGAGGAATGAAGAGGTTTTAGGAGAAAAACAGAGATATGAAGGGCTAAGAGAGTATGAGGAAGCTGAAGGAGAAGAAGGTAAATGACTGCTGCAAGCTCCCTTTTCTACATAAACACATGGCCAAGCTAATATTTGGTCCTCCAAATACTGAAGTTTGTAGCAGAGCTAACACTGGCTCCTTCTGGGGATGAGATCCTCCCTGTGAGGTCTCAAGGACCGCAGACCAATGCCTTCATACAAAACCAGCTTAAAAACATTGCCTAGTATTCCATTGGGCATGGAGTCAAATTAAGTCTACACTAAAACCTGTAAAGAAAATGCTTATAATCATTATGGCCTGAGAACCTTAAATGACATAAATCTTCAAAAACTGGCCATCTGATGGGCCACCAAAACTATTTCTCCTTCTCTCGGTTGGTTCATCATAGATCAGCAAAACTGGATTTATTTGATCCTCTACCTCAAAGAGTTTAGGACATTTTAGCTTAATAGGTAGATATGGATCAAATTTCATCCCCTTTCTATGTGCTCTCATCCTTGGATGTTCTTCATAGGAGCTTTTTTACACCTGATGAATAATAATGGTAGTTGTGTACTTGTCAGTGTCACTTGTGGTCTACACAACAAATATGAATGATGAACCAATGTATCCTTGTGTAGGGGACACAGGGACATCACCTGCTCCTGCATCTTTCTTAGAACAGTCCTCATCCAAGGAGGAGTCCCACAACTGTACACCTTCTTCCTCTATCATCTGACAAGCTGCCTTTTCAGTCTGTGTGGAAACCATCTGGGCAGGTTTCAGAATATCAAGACTGAGGTGATTAGTATCAGCCTTGAGCATTGAGTTATGGCCTGCTTCAGTGCCTAGTGGGCAACTGTGATGGATTGTCACTTGAGCAGACAGAGGGACAAAAGATGTTGGGGAGCTTTCCTCTCCCTTATTGATCACTGGACTGGGGATAACAACAGGTTGGAAAATTTGCAGATCTGCATAGCCATGTGAAGATGGGTTGGCTTCAAGCTCAGATTCTTGGAGGATGGTGGGACCTGCTGCTGGTTGCCTCTGCTGATAAGCTTGTTGTTCTACAGATACAACAAACTGACAAGCAGTGCCTCTGGATAATGCTTCTTCATAGGCAGCTCTGGTTAGGAAAGGGGCACTGCCCTTATTTTCCAAACCATGGACCTCCTCCTCTTCTTCAGGCTACTCTTCTTCCATGACTATATTCTGACAAAGGGTCTTCACCCTTTGATCTTTGTTTGCATCTTGATTTCTCTGCAAAATCTGCAATTACTTATGTGCTCCTCTATATGGATTTGTCTTTGGAAGAGAAAAGGCACCAAGAGCTCTTGCTTCCTCAGAATACTGCTCAGCCTTTAGCTTTGAAACTTCAAAGGCTAATAACTCTATCATCCTGGCCATTTTATCGATTTCAAGATCTGAGAATGATGAGAGCTCACCTCCCTATCTTCTCCTCTCAGCATCACCTTCGAGTCTTTCTGCAGCAATGATGTTTGATTCTAATTCAAAAGCTGCATCTTGCATATCAACCAAAGAAGTACATCTTCTTTCTCTTAATAACAGGTAGAACTGAGAATCGAAGGCATTAGCATAAGTGAGCATAACAGAAGTAGGGGTGGGTTTCACTTCAGGTAGCATTCTGCTGTACATATGATTGAATCTAATGTTGAAATCAGACAGCAGCTCACCATCTTCTCTCTGCAAGTTCCCAAATTCAGTATGATGAAAGATCAGATCTTTCTTATCCCCACAGTGCTTTAGGAACACATCATCTAGAGCCTCAATATTTTCAATAGACCTAGGGGGTAATTCTCTAAACCATTTTCTAGCCTCCCCATCTAGGCTATGGACAAAAACCCTCATCCACACATCCTCTTCATTGATATCCAGATTATCAGCATAGCTATAAAAGGCCTCAAGGTGCTCTTCAGCTGTTACTCCTTCTATACCAGTAAACTTAGGCATATATTCTTGATAATCTCCTACAGGCATGGAATTCAAAGGGATAGGCAAGACCAAGGGTCCATACCTAGCAGCAACGATTCTTTCTTTCTTTGTAAGAGCTTGTTGACCTACCATGACTGGGGTTTATGAAATGCTACTGGTAGACTAAGTGGAATGGATCAATGAAAAGGATGACAGAGGCAGAGGAATATGATGGACAGCATGGATGCTTCCTTGAACTAAGATCCGAAAGGGAAATGAATGAACAAGGATCTATATGAATCTCTGAAGGTGCTTTCTTCACTAGCAGAGATACATGGGACTTTTAAGGCTTACCTGGTCCTGATGCTCCTTTCTACGATACTTTCTTCTGCTTAACGATCTTCTCAGGATCAGGCACTGGTTCAGCTGGTGATTTCTGAAGATTTCTCCGAGAATGCCTCACAAACTGAGCTAGAACTGCAACGTGGAGTCACCAAAGGTTGGTCTTCCTCCAGTGGAGTCGCCAGATAGATGATTACAACCAGAAATGTGCCCAGACTTTGTCTATCATCAAAATCTGGAACTGAGTCATTCTCCCAGGGAAGTTGAGCTTCAATCTCCTCTCCCCGGCAACAGCGCCAATTAATGTTATCACCCTAAGAAACTCTCCTAGGTTGTATCTCAGAGATGCTCGAGAACATTACAAACTCAACAAAAATTTTGGAAATAGGTGGATGAATGGAAGGAATGATGCATATTCAAGCCAGATAACCATTTCTACTATGCTTGACCCCAGACAGGGGTGAACACCCCCAAACTACAAGGCTTTAGACCACCAATTACTCACAGTTTGAGGATTAAGTGAACATGGAGAATACTGACCACACCAACAGATGCACAAGACCATGTGATGGCTGGCTACAACCAGTAAAGAGGTCTGCAAATCTATTTCCTAATGCATAGACAGGATGACAGATCTCTGGCATTAAAAAACAGAAACTTGCATAACACATTCAATGATACATACTAGATTCTAACACAGAGGTGGGATGACAGCCCCTCTAATGCTAAACATCAAGATCACATGAAAAATGTATAACAGGCACAGCCTAGAACATAGCAGAAATGGAAAGTGAGCAATTAACAACAAAAAAAGCTTGTATTAGCTAAAAATGAAGACCAGATGCTACAGGTATCATAGTAGTTACAGTCTCCAGAAGTTGAACCTTACATCAAAATAACATCCATCAACCCTGATTACATCTGTTTACTGGGTATATATAGAGTTTTATTACAAAGATATTTTTCTATGCTATGCATGGAGGGGTCATAATGGACCACCAACCACCTTTACTCTTCTGATGGATTGTCTACTACGATCTGCTGGCTTTAATGAACAATTTGACCTTTTTTCCTGTCCGGCGGTCCTTCTCTGAGCAGGTGGAGTGTTGCATGAGTGAAGCTCTATAACTGATAAATACCTTTAACTGCTTGAGGTTTGTAATTTCCTTCCTCAGCCATGCTGTCTCTTGAATGAGGTAGTTGAATATTAACTGCAAAAGGTACCGGGAACTGGTTATGCCCATCCTTCTTCCTCTCGGGTACACAGTACAGTCAAGGGCACGAAGACCACATGGCGAAAGCATGAGCAGGTCAGGGAACAAACAACAGCCATTGGATCCAACAGACGAACAACGAAGATTGAATCGGAGAGAGCTATCGGGAGGAAATGTGGATGGACGGATGTGGGCCGTCGGATCGCAGTCGAGCAGATCTAACGGTGATCGGGTGGAGAATTAGCGTGAATGTTAATGATCAGGGGACGTACGAGTGGGCGGTAAGCGGTATTCCCCACACCACTTACGGGAGCCAGTGGTATTCGTACAGAGGGGTCGCGATACCATTGAACGCGCGATGCGTGGTGGAGGAAAACCGCTTTCCCCGCGGGTTAAAGAGGGGGCAACTCACGAGATCGGGAGTTGCGAATGTCGTCTGATCGCGCAACGGTCAGTCAGATGGTGGGGAATGTGCACGAGGTTTAACGTGCAGGGGGGAAATGCAGATACCATTAGATCGGGTGATGTGCGATCGACGATGGGGATAAACGCACATGTTTATTGATTGATGCGACAGGGGATGACTTCGCGGGCAGCACTTTTTTGTGCAGGCGTGCAATTATATAACCATTTGAACTCGGCACCCAGGGCTAAAGAAATATGGATTATGCAGAGTTTAGAAGAATAAAGCAGAGGCAGTGGGGAAAAGGAAATAAGCAGGGGAATAGGGAAAGGTGAGGAATGAAGAGGTTTTAGGAGAAAAACAGAGATACAGAGGGCTAAGAGAGTATGAGGAAGCTGAAGGAGAAGAAGGTAAATGGCTGCTGCGAGCTCCCTTTTCTACATAAACACATGGCTGAGCTGATATTTGGTCCTCCAAATACTGAATTTTGTAGCAGAGCTAACAGTTGGAACATTGGCAAAATCGACTGCATGAAGTATCCACACTATGGTGCAATATGATGATGAAGTCATTGCGCTGTGTCTCATCGGAGGAAAGAAATTTACCCTATTATGATGGTTTGACTAACGTAGATAAGTTTTTGGATGCATTTGAACACGAAGTTCCTGAGGATCACCGCTTCCAAGCATTAGATTTGGCGATGCACGCTGCTCTTGCACAATGGTGGGGTACGTATAAAGATAGTTTTGATGAATGGCGAGATTACAAAAGAACGATGAGATTATGGATTTGGGCATCCTAACACTTGATTGACTAAGAAATATAATGGGAAGGATGATCTATGCAATCACTTAGAAAAATGGACCAAAGCATGGGGAACAAAACCACAGCCAGAGTGGGTACACCTATTTTGCCATACTTTGGATACAATTCCCATGAATTGGTATCTGGAAACGGAGCTCCGCCATGGCACCGTGGAGTGGGATATATTGAGGGAAGGATTCTTATTGACCTTCAGCTTTGAAGATGGCTTCACAAGCATTGATGAAGCCCTACAGGAGATTAAGGCAGTTATCTTCATAATGCTGCAAGAACCTATGGAATGGATCCAACCAGATTGGAGCACCCAGCTGCGCCATGTGTTGGAATGCTATAATGTGACTGCTGAAGAGGAGGATGAAGATCCAAGAAACATTAATATTCCAAAGGCGGAAGGGCATCGCGAAGTTGAGGGCCCACAAATAGACAACCCAGACATCACTGCACCGTTGAAAACAAAGCAAGTAAACATTGGCACTGAAGCAGAACCGAAGTTTGCAAAGATTGGAGATTATTGGGATGATGCTACTATGGATAAAGCTTCTGAGTTACTCCGCGAATATCAGGATCTCTTCCTTACCAAGTTTTCGGATTTGAATGACATAATTGGCGATTTGGGCATTATGAAGATCACTCTGAAGCTAGATGTGAAGCCTATCAAATAGAGGTTGTATCGCATTAATCCTAAATACAAGGAAAAGGTTCGCCTAGAGCTGGATAAGATGTTGGAAGCATGCATCATAGAACCGATCGAAGAATCTGATTGGGTGAGCCCGATGGTGGTTCAAGAGAAGAAGCAGAAGGGCGAGATAAGGATTTGCATAGATCTGTGGAAGCTTAATGATGTGTGTGTCCATGATCCATTCCTGACGTTGTTTATCGATGAAGTATTAGAAAATCTTGGAGGGCAGGAGGCCTACTCATTCACTGACGAGTTTTCGGGGTATCATTAGATCAAGATCGTGCCTGAGGATAGGAACAAAATAACTTTCGCGATGGAGTGGGGTTGTTTTCAATACATTGTGATTTTGTTTGGACTCAAGAATGTGCCTACGATATTTTCTTGCGTAGTCATCGCAGCATTCAAGGAGTTCATTCATAATTTCCTAGAAGTATACTTTGATGACTGGACATTGTTTGGATTAGTAAAGCACCATGTAGAAAGTCTGTGCGTGATGTTGGATACGTGTCGCAGATACCATATCACATTGAACTTGAATAAATGCATGTTCCATGTTCCCTTTGGGATCTTGCTGGGTCATGTGGTGTGTAAGTAAGGATTGATGGTGGACCCTGCAAATATTGCAGTGATTGTGAACATGGAGGCTCCGAGGAATGTTAAGCAGTTGCGCGCGATGCTAGGACATAAGGGATATTACAGAAAATTTATCGAAGAATATGCTCAAATTACCACACCCATGGAGAAACTACTAAAGAAGGACAAAACATTATGTTGGGATGAAGATTCATGTCAGCGCAGCGTAGATGTATTGAAAGAAAAGATGGTCACTACGTCAATCTTGATATTCCCTGATTGGGAGAAATAATTTCACGTACATGTGGATGCCTCTTGCATTTCATTGGTTGCAGTGTTAACGCAGGCCGTTGAAGGAGAAATGTACCATCCTATAACCTTAGTGAGTAGGAAATTATCAAAGGCTGAGAAGAATTACTCAACGACTAAGCGCGAAGGATTGGCCATGGTGTATGCGCTACAGAAATTCATGCACTATCTGTTAAGAGGGAATTTCAAGATGTACACAAATCATTTTACTTTCAAATACTTGTTCAATAAGCCTGTGTTAGGGGGGAATATCTGCAAATGGTTGCTACTATTCCAAGAGTATGACTTTGAAGTAATTGTGAAGCCAGGGAGGTTAAATGCGGGACTTGACCATCTGTCGCAGATCAAAACGGGAGAGGAGCCTAATAATTTGGAGGAATGGTTTCCAGATGCGCAACTCTTTGCTGTGCGTGTAGCGGATAATCATTTTGCAGATATTATTCACTTCTTGACTACGGGGATGGCACCGGAAGGGTATACAAGTTAGCAAAAGAAGGAATTAGTAGTGTGCAGCAGATTTTTTAGTTATTGCGGGACATCTATATAAGATGCGTGCAGATGAAATATTGTGAAGATATGTGCTAGATTTTGAGAGGGATAGAATTCTCACTTAAGCTCATGGAGGGGCTACGGGAAGTCATTATGCAGGAAAGGTGACTGCACAGA
The DNA here is from genome assembly GCA_031772625.1 of Pinus tabuliformis. NCBI lineage: Eukaryota > Viridiplantae > Streptophyta > Pinopsida > Pinales > Pinaceae > Pinus > Pinus tabuliformis. Next base: position 831,414,744 of record CM062807.1, on the reverse strand, counting down.
AGATTTTGTGCGTAGGTCTATGGTGGCCAACGTTGCACAAGGATTCCAAGGCATATTGTAAGTATGCGATGCATGTCAGAGAACTGGCAGACCATCGTGAAGGGATGAATTGCCATTACAACCTCAAGTATCTTTGCAATCCTTTGAGAAATGGGTGATTGATTTTGTTGGGCCAATTCAACCCTCAAGAAAGAAAACTAGTGCATGTTATATCATCAACAAAATGAAATATCTCACCAGATGGGCGGAAGCACAACTAGTTAAGGATTGTACAAGGACTACGGTAGAAAAGTTTTTTTTAAATATGTCTTAACCAGGTTTGGCTGCCCAAAAGTGTTGATGAGGGACAAGGGTATGCACTTTCTCAATGAAATTATTAACGCCCTGACTAACCAATTCCAGGTCTACTATCAGAAGAGTACACCGTATCACCCACAGGCTAATGGAACTGTTGAAGCCTTCAACAAGATTTTGGAGAATGCGCTAACGAAGATCTGCAACAAGCAGTGAAATGACTGGGATGTGCGCGTACCTACGGTACTATGGGCTTATAGGACTACTTGCAAGAAGTTGACAAGGCAAATGTCATTCAAATTGGTATATGGTGTCGAAGTTGTAATGTCGATGTAGTATATTGTGCCTAGTCTATGCATAGCAACTCTCATAGGTATGGCGGATCGTGAGGCCTTGGAAGAATGGCTCGTGCAGATGATGGAGCTTGAAGAGGATCGATTTTTGGCAGGATTTCATCAGCAAGTACAGAAGGAAAGCAAAAAATCTTGGCATGATTGCCACATCAAGCTTCGCGCGTTCAAGGAAAATGATCTTGTTTTGTTATATGATAGTACTAAGTTTCCAGGAAAATTCCAGATGCATTGGCTAGGACCATATATTATCAAAGAAATTACAAATGGAGGCATAGTTTAGCTCGCGGAGCTAAATGGAGAACCTTTTCCGGGAAGAGTGAATGGAAGCCGATTGAAGCTGTATACAGGGGATCCTACGCAATGACTATATGGCGGCAAGATAGTCTTAGTGCTCTAGGTAGTTGCGAGGGAGCGGGGGACTATAAACTACAATGCCAGGTTTGGAGGACTACACTGCAGGCGAGTTGCGTGGAAAATAATGAAGTTACAACCTAGGAAGATGTGCCATGGAGGGAGGTGTTCGCAGCACAACAGAAAAGTGACTGTTGGAGTCATTGTTCATGACTAGATAGCCAGAAGAAGGTTAAGAGGAGAGGGTTGGCGGCATTTAAGGGAAAAATCTTTGAATATCTGCCGCCAAAACAACATTAATTGTAAGAAATTGAGGGGAACGGTCGGATTTGAATTCAAAAACCCCTTTAAATTACGCGTTCTGGTCCAATAGAGAACACTTTGCACTCTCATAATCGTTAGTGATCTTTATTGTCTATCACCTATGAACCAATCGTATTGGGAAGATTTAGTCACGAGCCCTGCATTTGCTAAATTTTCTGAGCTAAACTAGAAATTTATCCTAGAAAAAATATGTGGCCCAAGTCATGCTGAAACCATGAGTATGGGCGACGTTTCCTCTGAGGTAGTTGCCCTGGAAGTCTTAAGTATGGAAGCTCCGGCTCCTATGCCTACGGCACAGAGGTCACCTAGGCCAAGGCCTACCCCTGCCAGAGAAATACAAATAGCAAAACCAAAGAAGGATAAGCAGAATAAGCTAGTGTTGGCGCACGCGTCCCCCCAAAAGCATACTGAAGCGAAGAAATAGAAGAAAGATAAGCAGCCGGAGAAGGTAGTCAACTTGGAGGCAGAAGAAGGCCAAGGAACAGAAGACATTGATGCTAAAGGAGTAGAACCCATAACCAATCTACCCAAGTATATCCCTCCGAGGAAGGGAAAGGCGAAGGTGACAAAGGACACATATTTTGAGAAATTCACCATTTCCATGCCCCTGCTACCTGAGCAGGTTCCTTTTGAAGGTTTGTGGCTCACGCAGATCCCACTGTTAAAAATGGAGGATTGGGACCTCGCAGATCATGCCAAGTTTCCCCACTTGGCGATAGATAAGTATATGAGAAGGGTTTACTATGTAGAATCAGGTGTGACAGCATTAGAGACGGAGGAATGGATCCGCAGTGTGGAGCACTCGGGGTTACTCAATCTGTTGTGGGTACCCCATTAACACAATCTGCGTGTGCCAGCTGCTCACTTTGGTGCACGAAGAGTTCCTGTGGCTAGAAGGGCCTATACCCATCACAAATATGCTCATCCACATAATCACGAACCTCCCTTATAAGGGCACGAACCCGGCCAAGGAGTTTGGCAGAAAGACGGGGGAAAAGGACCTTGTAGAAAGAATGAAGAAAGATTATGACCTCGTGAAGAAGTCGCGAGGGTATTCAATTTTGTCTATATCAGACCCCGTAGTTCAAATAGCCACCCAGATCTTAGTAGGGAAGGTGATGAGGAAATGTCACACGGATGAAGTTTTAGTGCCTGTATTTTCCCTAGCTGCACAGTGCATGAAGGGCATACAATTTAACTGGTTAAGGTACCTATGTCAGGAGTTTGTAGAGAACTGCTGAGGGGCCCAAGATGAAACCAAGTCATTACACTATGCTTGTTTTTTGTTGTTGATTGTGTTAGTTGCATGGGAATTGCTGGAGGATGGCCAATTTCCTCCACTTGAAGAAGGATTGTCAGAGGCCGGGAAAATTTCTTCCTTATGGGCTACAAAGGATCTTGCGTGCATTACATAAATAAAGATATTTTGGGTCCTTATGGAATCAAGTCTCCACATGGCCATTAACCAACATCCAAGGTTGTCCCCAACCTTTTTCACGCAGTTTTCAACCTACACGACATTCAAGGCTAACATCCACAGGGTGTATATCCAGGCACGAAAGGATCCAGTGCATAAGTGGAATGACTTGCCATATTTGGTCACAGAAACAAATGTGTAGGAGGTCGTTGTGAAATGGCTTGCAGAGTGGCGCGCCTCGTCAGACTTAGCTACGGGACCGAGCACAGGTGTGGAGAGTTCTATTACCCAGAAAAGGAAGGAGGCAGCGAAGTGGGTTGTGCGTAACCTGGTTGTGCAGAAAAAGAAGGAAGTCGCAGAGAAGGCTCGATTAGAGCAAGATCGCGCTGCCAAGGAGCAGGTAGAATAGGAGCACCACGGATCACAAAAAGGTGACAAGTCCCCTTCGCCGGAGACAGAGGAGGAAGAACTTTTAGGGCAAGGTGGCGGAGGCGATGAGGGGTAGAGCACCCCATTCATTCTGAAAAAATGTGGCAAGGAGCAATAGGAAGGTCCAAGGAAAAAGCAAAAATCAGATAAGTCACAGGTGCATCCCATGATCTTAACAAAATGTGATCTCGATGAGATCGAGGATAAAATCAGGGACACCACAACTGAGTTGTTGTAGCAGTTTAAGCAGCAGTACATGCAAATGTTGGGGAGCATCCAAAAGGATCTGCAACTCAAGCAGAATACAGGTGGGCACTAGACAAGCGAGCATGGAACAAGAAAGCCTGACACTTGGGACAAGTCAAGGAGACGATTTGGTAAGGACCCTAGACCTTAGGATTATTGCATTGCCAAATGGGTCCCTTTGCGTGGAGTCAGCTGATGATCACATTATCCTGAGCACAATCAAGAACATAGGGCTGAATATAGCGGTGCTCTCCAACGAGACCCTCCACTCACTACGTGTAGGGGTGCAAGATGAATAAGGAGCAACGCGCCTTCAACCTTATCAGCAAATACAGAGTAAACAATGAGAAGATGTTCCCTGAAAAGACACGAGCTCTGAAGGAAAAGGAAATGCTACAAGTGCATAATTCATGCCTAGAATTAGTAGTAGCAGAGGCATGCAAGACAATTCCTAAGCTTCACATCCCATATGATGCACACCCAGAAGAAAAGATCATAAAACTAGTCATTGGTGTGCGCAAAGCTAAAGCTGAGGTTGGCTGAGGCCAATTTGAGCTCAATATGAAGATCACAGAGATGCAGTTAAAGATTCATCCCATGACTCCACCTGAGATCCGGGAGCAGTGCAAAGCCACAATAAAGAAAGGAATGGCCACCCTAGATGCCACAATCACTGACTGTACGAAATTGTTTGAGCAAAAAATGGAGTTAGTGACCAATTTGCAGGAGGATCCAAACCTGAAGATCCTAAATACAGAAGTAAGGGAGCTGCAGCAGCAATACGATGAAGTCAGGGCCACTGCACGCTCCATTGCATCAGCACAACGCCTTGCTAAACTGCAGGAAGGAAAGAAACTCCTCACACAAGTCGAGGAAGGGCAGAAAAAGGAGGCCTTTCTAAAGGCCAGGTTGCAGCCATGGTTGGAAGAAGCTTATCAAGTCACGACTAATATTCAAGATAAGCTTAAAGGCTTGTAGTAGACACAGTAGACGATGAGGCTGGCAATCGAAGGACTAACTACAAAAAAACTCGTTGAGCAATTCAAGTAGGAAGCAACTCAGAGCGTTGTTGAAATTACAGTGATCTAGATGGAGCTGGGGGCTCTTCGCAGTAAGATCGCAGTGGCAGCCGAATGACTCGAGGGCAAGTCATGATCTTTGTGTTGGGGGCCTGTTGGTATGGGGTCCCCTGGGTCAGTTTTGGGATTAAGATAACCCAAGTTTTGATACATTTTTTTAACTAATGTAAAGTCTCCATGATTTGTGGATGTGGGGCATGTAGATGATTAGGAGCTAAAGGGGTTTAGCCCCTTATTTTATGTAAAGTATGAGTTGGTTTTGAGATCCACCCATGGTCCGCGGACCATGGAATTGTATGAAAAAGGCTATAAATATGTCTGTCTTAGAGAGTCTAAGGAATATATGTTAGTATTTGATGATGGCTAAGAAGTGATAGCGAGAAGAAGAGGGTCAGTTAGGAGAAGGAAAGGCTCTGCAGTTGAGTGCACAGAGGCCTAGGTAGAGTTTGCAACTAAGTGCACAAAGGCCTGGTAGAGTCCACAGCTGAGTGCATGACCCCTGCAACTGAGTGCACAAGGTAGTGTTGAGTCTGTAATCCTGAATTGAAGATCAATAAAGCCAGTTTTCGAAGAACTCTTACGTAATTTTGTTTACTTCTGTTTATGATATATGTTGCCTATGAATAATGCGTTTTATGGAATATTGATTGAATGTTGTGCGAATCTATTGAATAATTATTAATGATGTACGTAAAGCATGTTTAAGTAGTTTCATGAAGACTCTGATGAATTCTATAATTTTTACTAATAACCTAATTAAATCTGCGTGAACCATAATTTAGGACTATTTTATGATGTGCGTAAGTAGATAGATTGACTGATAAAGGTCCGCAAAGACTAATTGTGGACCTTCGCAAAGGTCTAAAGGCCATTTTGACGGAGTTGCAGCAGTGTACCCTAGAAGTGTATCGATATGCATGAGGGCAGATTTGAAGCACCAAAAGATCACACTAGTCTCTAGATTTAGAAACTTGGTTCTAGCATCCCCCCATACTGCTTCGAGTGAGACTACAGCCTGCGCTACGCGGGTTGTTGCCGAAAGGGCCAGTAGTGTAGGGATTTGTTGGTTGGCACAACTAACTATGAACCTGGTTCAGGACACCCTAATTCAACACTGCGAGTGGAACATTCCTATGCTCAACGCAAGGTGACGAAACTGGTCAAGGACACTCAAAGGAATGCTCTTTCCATGGGCATAAGGTGTCAAGTTGTAGAGGCTAAGTGATTGCAAGGTTGATTTTGCAGAAAGACATGGTCAAAAAGTGGCTTATAGACGAGTCCAAGTGAAGTTAGCTTAAGGCCAAAAGGTACAAATAGTCAATATGCAATGCAGGAGTACAACTTAACATGTGGGAGCCTCTAGGGTATAAAACCAGAAATATAGCGAAGAAGAAGGAGAATGAACATTCATCGCAAACTTCATGGCAAGACTAAAGAGGACTCCCCAACCTATTCAATCTTTGTAGCATGGGCAACATATGTTAATGAGGATCTAACTAGGAAGCCCATGTTAAGGATGGCTCTACCATCATGTCATGATTTTATAACTCGAATAGTGAAAATGATTTAAGAATCATGACACAATGGGGTCAACCCTATGGAAATATATCGCAATATGGAGGCTAGAATGCATAATGCAACAGAAAAAGTGATCTTCCCTAACCTATATGCTAGTGACGAACATAATACCTGTCATGATGGGTCAGTGATCATGGAATCGAAGTGGTATAAATGTCTCAAAGTCTCCAATTCATCCTGGAAAAAAACTATCCCAACACTCAAAACCAAAAGGTCACAAAGTTTATAAAATAAGAAATAAAACATAAAGTTTACAAAAGTTGTTTTTTTTTTTAAATTACAACTATAAATAGACCTTTTGACTTACCAAGCCTCATTTTTGTTTTAGACAATTGAGTGCAAGAGCTTTGGAGCAAATCCTGGCAACAACAACCCACCAAATTTCTCAGCCATAACAGTTATCAATCTTCCAGGTAATCTCCTAATTTTATTTCTTGATGAAATTTCATACAATTCAAGTGTTTTTTCAGTAATTTCAGCTGTAAGGATTTATTTTCGAATTTTAACTCTACGCGCACACAGTTTGGGTATATTGAAGTCGCGTATTTGGAATCCCTATATGCGACTATGTATGAAGGGAACCTATGCGTGTGCACAACCAAAGATCTAAAATCACGGATTTTAATGGATGAAAATGCTTGAACTTGCAGGATGATAATTGCTTGGAGGGAAAGAGAGAACAATGCAATAGATAATTAAGTTATGAATGATCCATTATCACTGGATGCACCGAGAGGATGCGGATTGTTAAATTTTTTCAAAATGCTACACATGAAAACCAATACAAGGTTGCTGGAAATGCTCTTCAACTACTGGGATCCAAAAGAATATGCATTCATGATTGATCAAATGTCTTGCGTATTGAAGTAGGAGACATATACTTCATTACTAGACTTTCCTAGACAGGAGAGCCAATCAATTTGCAAGGGAAGTCCTGAGAAAACCTTAATGTGGATGATTACATTTGTATTTATTGTCCCAGAAACACAGAGAATGTAGGGACACAAATCCCAATCAAGCATGTAGAGAGCCTGCCCCTAAGAATTTTCTTTTTTACCATTGTGAGGGTAGCTAGATCAGCCTCATTTCACCAAGATTATTGTGTTACAATGAGCTTAGCATTAGATTTCCTTACCACAGTTTTTGACTGGTGCACAGAACTTCTAACCAACATGAAAAAATAACTTACTTCCATCAAGAAGAATAATACAAAACATTTTGGGTATGGTACTATTCTTTGTACTTTCCTCTTCAAGGGGCTACTAGGACTTCGACCCAAAGTGATTTCCACCATCAACAACCCAAGAGATCCACGAATAGGTAGATGGGTTGATTTAATGAATAGACTAGGGGGTGGTGAGGTCCCTAGAATGACATTCAATGATGAGTTTTTCCTTTGGTGGGAAGAACAATCCATTTCTATTGAGGACTACCCATATGCAGGCATGGATTTCAGAGCATATCCAGATCTAGTGCTTCCACCTGGTGTTGAATGGGGTGCCATTGGTAAAAAAATAAAAAAATTAAGTCTTTTAATATTATTTGATTTTTATGGATTTCAACTATATGAATTGAAATTATTTTTGATGAGACAAAAATTCTTACAATATTGTTTGATCATGATATAGATGTGGGACCGGTAAGCCCTGAGGGTCTATCCAAGCATAAGCATCACGGAAGAGATGCGGAGGGTGCCGTTGCTGAGACTAAGAGAGTTATCCATGTTCTAAAGAGGAAGTTGGATCATTTGACTCACCAAGTAACTATGGCAGCAGTGGAGGATTTACCAAAGGCAATGTACAGACGCGTGGTTGGAGTACCACAAGACTAGGTGTGGCTTTTCCGATGGGTGGCTACTGCCATCATCTGCTTCCAAGATGTGCATCCAAGGCAGGGCCCACAGATATAGATTAGAGATCTCTTGATCTTTTTGATATACATGATCGAGCTTAAGCCCTAATTTTGTAGGACATTTTGTCTCGATTTTGTATAATATTTTGAACATATAACTTCTATCTATATACAGACGGTTTCATGATGTGACGACCATATATACATATTATTTTTTATTATTTTTTATTTTAATGTGATGAATGATTAATATGCCAATTTAATGCTTGATTAGCTATGGAATCAACAAATTCACTTTCTAATAGTGGAATATGAATAAATGTGATAAAATTAAATGATCTTTGTAATAAACACACTCTTAGAAATTGGCGAAATAAATAAGGATCTCTCACACGATAGATGTTGTTTAACTGAGACACCACCAATTGTGAATCCACATATACTACTAATGAATCAATACTAAAAGATATTGCTTGAGATAGTAAGCTAACAACAGTAGTATATTCAGCAACATTTTTTGAAGTAGGGTTGATATATATGCCTCTTGAAACCAACAACTAACTGGATGGATAATAAATCACCCAAGCTGCAGAAGCCAAATTCTGGGTATGTCAACTAGCACCATCGACGAACTCTAGATATACTGGATCATCCATGGATACCTGCCAAAGCAGATCAAAAATGCCGATATCATTATGAAACCTATAGATAGATATGCACAAACATATACAATATCTACAATACCAAGCAAATGCTAGGCAGAAGCCTAGGCATAATAATTTTTAAGATAGAGCCCATTTCTGGGCTCCGCCAGCTCATTTCCATCAAAATAAACCAATTCATAAGATCCTTTTTTCAAGACATTTTTAATGATAAAAGGACCATACCACATGGGATTGAAGTTGCCTACCACCAAGGCATATTTGTCTTGGTCATAGACCAAGACAAGGTCACCTTCAGAGAAAACCCTAGGATGCACAACCTTATCATATTGGATCTTAACTCTCTTTTTATGAGCTTCGTTAATTGTGGTTGCATCTTGACATTTCTCGTCAAGACGTTCCAAATAAACGAGGCTTTCTTCAAGACTAGAAGTGTCTTAACCGACATCTGGTATGCCCAAAGTGCAGGATATAACATGATATTCTAATTGGATCGAGATTTATTAATTGTCCTTTGCAGCATAACTTTCAAGGATTTATTCACAGCTTCCACCTCACCATTGGCCTAAGGATAGTAAGGAGATGAATGCTCCTACCGAAAACCCAAGTTGAGAACCAATTCAGCCATCATCTTGTTCTAGAAATGACTGCCATGGTCAGTGACAATCTCGTTTGGAATACTGAAACGAGAAATGATTTGGTTGAATAGAAATAGGGCTATTGTTTCACCATCACTTGCAAAATTGGGCATAGTTGCGGCCCACTTATTAAAGTAGTCCACTGCTACAATAATGTACTTATGACCCTTTGCCGAAGGCGGGATACAAGTTTTAAAATAAATGCCCCACTTTGTGAACGGACCAACGGTAATAACAGGAAAGAGCAGAGCTGGATGAGGGCGCATTTTCCGAGTATAAACCTGACAAGGATGGAATTTTTTGACCGCTTCAACACAATCTTTTAAAATTGAAGGCCAAAAATAACTTGCACACAAGATTTTTTGCATTATAGAAAGCCCAGATAGATAACCACCACAAGCTCCATTATTGCAATCATTCAACACTGACTCAGCTTCTTCTAAGGTTAATTAGCGTCTAAGGATTGAATCAACCATGCAACGATATAAAGTGTCACTGATAATAATATAACTTTTAGCTAAGTGATCCAATTTTATTCACTCGGCCTTTGAAAAAGTGAGAGGAAACTTTGAAGTCTGAAGATATATTATAATATCTCCATACCAAGGATCTTGTCATGAAGAAATAAGGAAAAGATGTTCATTAGGGAATGATTCCTCATAAACAATTTCTTCTTCACAAGGAAACTTCGAGATTAATTCCGCAAATACTAAAGATTTCTTAGATTTGGCTGACTAAAAATCGAGATTGAATTCTTATAAAATAACAATCCATTTGTTATATTTTCCCCCAATCACTCGCCTACTGAGAATAAACTAAAATGGGTTGATGACCGCTACGAAAAAAAAAAATTCTAAGCAGAATATATTGTCGAAGTCATTGGACAGCATGAACAACTGCCAAAGCTAATTTCTCTACAGGAGAGTATCATAATTCAGGACCTACCAAGCCTTGGCTTAGATAATAAATCACGTGCTCATGGAGATCATCATCTTCCTGAACCAAAACCATACCGATGGTTGATTCTTCTGCAGCGAGATATAAGAGGAAATCCCTTCTATAATCGGATGGACTTAGTAAAGGAGCATATGTCAATGCTTTTTTCAAAGCATCAAACGAGTGCTAAGCATAATTGTCCCATAGAAATGGAACTCCTTTTTTCAACAATCTCATAAATCCCTTTGTGATCTCAGCATAATTGACGATAAATCTCCTCAAGAAATTGGCTTTTCCTTGGAGACTTTGAAGTTGACAGATGGTAGACAGGGGAGGAAATTGAAGTATTGCCTCAACCTTGAAAGGATTTATGTGAATCTCTTCATTATATACTATGAATCCCAATAATAAACCAGACTTGACAATGAAAACGCATTTATTCAAATTCAACCAAATTTTATATGACAACATCACTTAAAAATCAATCGAAGATGATGAGGATAATCAATTCTGTTTCGAGAACAAGTAGCTAGGTCATTCAAATAATCTTCAATTATATGTTTGATATTGTGGAAAGCGTAGGACATGGCCCGCTAAAAAATCGCTAGGCCAAAAGGCATATTTGTGTATGCAAAGGTACCCCAGGGGCAGATAAAAATTGTCTTATGTTGATCTTCAGGATAAACAGTAACTTGATTATAACCCGAGAAACCATCCATGAAGGAGAAAATATCATTTCCCACACATTCATCGATAATCTGATCAATAAAAGGTGTGAAGAAATTATTTTTTGGACAAGCCTTGTTTATATTCCTAAAGTCTATGCATACGCAGTTCGTTCCTTGTTTTTTATCAATCGGGACTAGATTTGAGACCCACTTAGTCAACGGAACGACTTATATGAAACCTGCCTTAAGCAGCTTCTGAACCTCATCTTTGATAGCTACCACTTTCCTAGGGTTTACCGACCAAAACTTTTTCCGTATAGGCTTCACATTCGCATAATTCTTGATCTCATGTTGGACTATTAATGGATCAATTTCAGGCATTTCCTCATAAAACCAAGAAAACACATCACGGAACTCTTTAAAAAGATTAGTATAAATTTTAATTTCTTCAGTGGAGCATTCGGCTCCGATGAAAACATTCTCAACTATATTAAGATCCCTAGAGATGTTCACTGGAACTATTTCCGAAATGATAGACATGTTACCTTTGGCAGAAATATGTGCTAGACCCAAAGGGTTTAAAATTGTGTGAACACTACCAGTTGAAAAGGGGCTAGAAAAACTTGATTCTACTTCATGCAAGTCTAGGAGAAAGTACGACCGATGATGCAAATCATCCCACGGTCTTTCTATACCCATCATTGCTTCTAGAATTTCTTCCTTGGATGGTAAAACAATATCAAGGCATTCCATAGAAGAAGTAGAGTCAAGAGTCCAAGTGGGAGCCATATCTCCATCCAAATCCTCTGGTGAAAGAGGAGTAGGATCGAAACCTGAAGTGTTAACTATAAATTGGTAAGAAATTTCAACTACAGACTTGGGATATGCCATTCCACCCACTTTCCCTTCTTCTAATGTGGTTGTAGAAGAGGGTAAGGGCCAAGGATCTGAAAAATAATTAGTTATAAAGAACTCCCTTCAAGAAGGGGCCTTGGATTATGAAATGGAATTTATTTGAGAAACGGGGAGAAGGAAGATCAAAAGTACCCATCAATGAGGAATACATTCTGACTCCTAAATTCTCAAGAGGTTGCTTGGCATTCTTCAACAATGGAACGGTAGAACTAGAGGATGCATTGGATTCTTTCGAAGAATAATCCATCTGATCAACAGTAACAATTATCCCTTCATGGGGAAAGCATAGGATGTGAATTAATGATGATACAATGTAATCCATTTCATAAATCCAGTTTCATCCCAATAAAAGATTGTGATCCAAATTTGCATCGACTATTTCCACCTTGATATTGACCACCTTGCCCCCAACACAGATGGGAAGGGCTGGAATAATTCCATGCACCCTATGATAATAACCATCAAATGCAGTCAAGAGAGTAGGTGAAGGAACACCGTGAGGAGATCCAATAGATTTCCAACATGTAATTGACATGACACATGTGGAAGCTCCCTCATCAACTACAGTTCGAAAGATATTGGTCTTTTGATATGTAGATTTAATCTGGAAATCCATATGATGAGGGAGTCTCTTCTTAATATTTGACATGTCAAATGTAATAATAACAGAGCTTTTCATATCTATTGCCCTGATCGTAGTGTTCAGTGCATTCCTTTGTGATGGACATGATTGTAGTACCTCTAATGCATACATCGCACAAGGACTTTGAGCCATATCTTCAATAAATGAGAATTTTTGGGCAGCCTTGGCATTAGGGTTGATCATCGAACATTTTGCATATCCTTTCAACATCTGAGGTATAGGCTCAACTACGGGCCTCTCAATATGGAGTTGCTCTAGAACATGGGGAGCAGCCTTAGCCTTAGAGGATTCTGGTTCGCCATAATCATGTGATCTTGTAGCAACATCAACATGAGAACTCATCATGTATACATTCGATGGATTTTCCCCTTCCTGGTTGCCCCCTGCAGGGTTTCCAGTATTAGCATTTGCGTCAGCAAACATTTGTTGCCCTTGGGGAAAATGTTTACTCAAAACAACCTGGGAGCTAGAAGAACCCTGCTACACTAACAAGCGTTGAGAATCCTGAATCTTAGGGAAAAGATGAGTTAAATGGTCTCCATTGCACAATTTGCAAGGAAACTTAACTTTCTTTTTTAACTCCTTTTCACCCTCCCCAACATTATTACTGGGTTTGTTCGCATTACCTTTCCCATCCTTATCTCTCTTCTTACCACGTTCTTTTTCTTCTCATTAGATTGTTGATTTCCTTTGGGGTTAGAAGATTAGACAGTGTTAATAGTTGAAGTTTGAGAAGGCATAGGCACTAACAACGATGCCTAAATCAAGGAAGAAATTTGTAAGGACAATTTTTGCAATTGACTTAAAAGGTTAGCCTTGTTGTTATCGATCGATTTGACTATCCCATCAGCATGGGGACCTAGCTTCGGTTTGGCTAAATTGATCCTGGATCGAGAAGCATCAGGAAAAAACTTATCAAGAATCCCAGACTAAGAATACATAAGTTCTAACTGTTGGGCTCTAAAGATAGCATGTTCTTCATTGAATACCTCGGAGAGTGATACATCCTTAGAAATTCCTGGCTGTAAAGATTTTAGAAACCATTGGAGAAGGAATTCATTAGGAATATAGGATTTAATAAGCCTCTTCCTTCTTCACCATTCCTGAATATGGTCAGAAATGTGAGTTGCCTTATCTTGTTGGAATCTAGGCAATAGCTCAGTTCCAACATTATATCGAATGGGAAATTGAAAATGGTTCAAAAATATAGTATCCAATTCGCAAAATGGATCAAATGTACCCCTACTAAGCTCTATATACCACTTGGTATCATTTCCCATTAAGGTGTGTTGGAAAAATCTCAACCTGATTAAATCGTCAATTAGGGAGTTAGATGAACACCATAAATGGAATGTTGTTACATGGTCAGTCAGATCCTCCCCAAACTTTTCTTCAAATTTTGGAATTATCCAATGGAAGTTTGGTGGGAACCGAAGGCCAAGACAAATTATATTGGATCAGGTCATTTGTCAATTTTGAAATATCTAGAAAATTTAGGGTTGCTAGGAATGGTAAGCACGGAGGAGCTTGAGAATTCCACCCACCATGAGTAGGATTCCCAACATTTTGAAAAGAATATCCAGGATTTGTAGAGGCACCAGGATGCTAAGGATTGTACGTAGAAGAAACTGAACCATAATGAAAACCTTGTGGTTGAGAAAAATTTGGAGTTTGACAACCTCCCACTGAAGGGTTACGATAGCCAGGAAAATTTTCCCCAAGGGAAGTATTGAAAGGATAAGAGAGCCCTTGGTAAGGCCTCCATGCATTGGCAAAGGGAGAAAATTCCTAAAAGGTTCCTACGAAGTATTAGGGCATGTTCCCCTATTGACCAAAAGAAAATTGATTCCTAGCTCCTAAACCACTAAAAGCGGGGTTAGTACATCCTTGACCTCCTTGAAAAGGATTATAACCTTGACCTTGAGTGGAGAAAGCAGTGATCCTAAAGAATGGTTAGAATGAGGTATATGACCACTTCCAAAAGGAAAACCCTGGAAAGATATTGAACCACTAGCCATAGAAGTCATAGTTCTAGAAACAATGGATGAAACGATTAAAGGAACCAAAGGAATTTCACTAAAAGGCATCCCAAAAGAGAAGGAACCAGTGTGGGAAGCAAAAGCTTAGGTACCCCCACTCAAAGATGGAATGGAAGTATAGCCAAATATTGCAGTACTATGAGTGAGAGTAAATATAGCAATTGTACCTCCTACTTGAACTGAAAAAGGAGTATGCATACTAGTAGAAATCATAGCTGAAATCATGCTCCTTGCAGTGGCCATCAGAAGAAAAGAACAAGAAAGACTAGGGCTTTCCGGCCTGTGAGTCAGGGTCCCAACGTATAATAGAATGTCTAGATAATTGGGAGGAAGAGGTGAAGAAGGAGTCATAGGGGACTCAGGAATCTCTTCAACCTCAACTTCGTCTTCCGACTAGAAGAGAACCCTAGAAAGGACTGGAGTGTTCCTATCCAAATCACAACTTACACTAGGTCCACCCTGTGAAACTATAGCCTGAAGTGGAGGATCAATATCCGATGCGTTCATTGTTACTGATTGAAAATCACCAACAAAATTTCTCCTACGCCTTCTAGAATAAGGCTTGGCACTCATAGGTTAGAGTCCACGAAGCCTCCTGGACCGACGAACTAGTAAACCAGCCACTTTTAATTATTAAGAGAACTTGTAAAGACTCAAAAAATTACAAAGCCATGGCAATCTAGGAGCAAAGAGCACTCACTGAAATGTCCATAAATATGCAACCAATCAAGCTACTTTCAGGTATTTCTGCTCCGGGTTATTAGGATCTGACACCAAAATACAAGAAACTGAAGATAAGGACCTTCCAAAGATAGTTTGGGATAATTACAACCCAGGCCTACCAGCGAAGGTAATAGAAACAATTATGCTAACCCCCAGAAAAAATCCTTTACCGGTGCAAGTACCTGAGCTTTGCAAGGGCACCCTCCAGAAGTAGAGAGTGATACAATGTCTACCTCAGGTACCATGGGTATTCCCCCACCCCGAAATCACCTATTTGGTCCCTTGGAATGGTAACTAAGGTCACCATTTTGTATCAAAAGCTGGGTGGAATAGTCTTTGATCGGGATCCAAAAAGTAGGAGAGGGGGTATCTCCCTTCCATGCCTTCACTCGCCCTCATGCTTGACTCCCAGAAGAGAAGATATTTCCCAGAAAACTTAACGACAGTGGATTTCACTCGTTTAATCAAATTCTATGTTTAATTCAAAGTGGCCTTGGAGAGTTAACTCTCCACACACCTATTCCAAGGCCCTAAATGACCTAGACTAGTTGATGTAACTATGACAAATCAAAAAAATCTAGTTCATTTTAGTTTTAGCGCTTGATTTTAATGGTTGTTCTTAAGTCAAGGAAAAATGTAAGTGCAACTTATGATGTTATTTGACGCAAGAAGAAATCAATAGAAAACCTGGATACATGCATATGCAACTCTTTTTGTTCTATGAAAGAGATATCTACCAAAGGTTCTATGAAAAAACTAAGAAAGAAAAAATTTATTTTCTTTTTCAAATCACACACTCACACACTCAAAATCTACAAAAATACTAAAAATGCTTACAGTGCAACTATCCTAATGCAAACAAAAAATGCTTAATGCACGATTCTAGGGATTACTCTTAAAGCACGCAAATGTGTTTCTCAAAGAGATCAACAAGACAAAACTTGACAAAAAGGGGGAAGAAATTCAATCACAACCTTTTTCACAAAATAAAGCAAATTCAACCTAATGAAAAGACTTCACACTTGCTCTAAAATGATAAGAAGACCAAAAAGAAAAATAAAGGCAACAAATAGATGTTTTTATCTTTTTTCTTTTTAAGGGCACAAAGGATTCTTGAGAAAACAAAAACTACTAAAGACTTCAAGATCAATATTCAAGCATAAAGAACCTCAAATTTCACAAGCCATAGGAATCATTAACATGATAAGACTTAAAGTGAAAAGAGGTTGCAAACTCAAATAAACTTATCTGAATAGTAGCATAAAAACTCCAACAAACAAGAAATATTTCAAGAAGACCAAGAGAAAATTTTCAAGATTGCAAGAAGGACTTTCTCAAAAGGCAAGAAAAAACTAAATATGTCAACTTTCAAGAAAGAAATGCAAAGCAATGTAAAGGTTGGGTTATAAGTGAATTGAGACCAATTCCCTATTCCAAAAGCTCAGAACAGCCAAGAACTTCACTAAGAAGCCTTGAACCCAAACACAAGAAACTAACATTTCACCAGGAAGCAAACCCTAGGTTAACTAGGTTTTTCCATAAAGAGAGATAGGAAACTGAAAATCTACAAGAAGCAAGACTCTCCCAGATAATCAGTGACTAAACAGAAGAAATAAAAATCAGGCAAAACCCTTTACTAGACTCAGAATCTGAAAAATCCATTCAAAACCAAACTTACGCAACTGTGTAGTGACAGACTTGTGTGTATACATGACTATACTAAAGGAAACCTGTGTATATGTGTGTTTATTTGGACAAAATTGTGTGTGTACGTGACTGTGTGAACTGAAAATAGCGTATAAATAGGCCAGCAAAGAGAAATAAAAGAATTTAGGACTGATCCAAAAGATTAGACTTTTCACCCAGATTGCAAACAAATCAAACATACTGGAAAAATCAAGAAACCAAACAAAAAGGCCCAAATCAAGAGAGAAACAACCCAAACAAGGAAATACAAAATTGTATTCCCTAGTGGAGTCCCTAATTCTGTTAAGGAATAAAATACCCTAGGGTCCAGGTTGGAAAACCCAACAGATCAAAGGGAATAAACTAGCAAGAAGCAAGCAAACAAGTAGTCCTAATGCTTAAACTACTAATGTGGGATGAAGAGAGAGTACCCATAGGTCTTACGTTTGAATATGTTCCCACAGGGTTCAAACCCTCTGCTTCCTCCAATGCTTCAAAAAATACAACACATTCCAGAAAAGCATATATACTAGCAGTAGTTCAAAGCATGTTTAAGATATGAATGTTAGATCATATAATCATATGGATATAAAACATGAGATCATACATAATTAGATCATAACATGAGTTAAAGCATAAAGATCATAACTATTAGGAACATGATAGAGCTTCATTATTGATGTTTGCAAATAAAGCTGGAAGAATACAACCTGATTCGACCACGGCTCCAAGCAAAACCTTCTTCTGAATTTGTCCAACCCAAGCCTCAACAATCCTCTTTCAAATGAATACACATAGATGCCATATAAAGGAGATGGACATCTCTATGAGGAAACAAGGGCTTCTTATACTTGGGAGTGTAGGACGCAGAGGGATAAATCAGACTTGATCAGGGACCAATTGGATATAATATCAACATCCTATCTTTCTCCCCCCTTAGGCCTTCCCATGAGGTGTACCTATACCACGTCAAAATGGTTATTTCAGTTGGGATATAGTGAGGTCATAGGCTCCTGTAGGTGAGCTTCCGATGTGACCTGTAAACCCCGCCCATAAAATAGGGATTTTATATTTTTTATATTTCAAATTATATATGCGGGTTGGGTATAGATGGACCCGCATGTATACGCACTTTTTGAAGGGCAGAGTCATGTATGGAATTTAAAATAATGTTTTTTAGTAAAAGGACCAACTCTGAAGGGAAAGGGCTTCCCAAGGCCATGACTCGGAGCATCAAGTATACAAGGGTGATAAATGATGCCATAACAGGGATGCTAGAACCAAGTTTTTGCATCTAGAAGGCTATGTGATGTGGGGTTAAGGTGTTTCTTCAGTTTTAGGCCTGATCTTACCTTCGTGAACCCTTATCCATGAAATATCCAAACTTACAGTGATTTTCAGTTAAACATAGTTATTAACTTCGTGTAAACACCTAAGTATGCATAAAATCACATATAATAGTAGATCAAGATCTTTGTAGAGCAATAAATATGGAAATACACATAACTATCATTCAAGTGTGCCTAAATATAGAAAGTACTTAAGTATACAAATTGAACACATATTTTCTTCAAATATATTTTATTACTTTAGATCTTCTTTATACAACTTTCCAGACCCTGCACACAGCTGCAGGGGCCCACGCACTCAATTGCGGATTTACCAAGGTCTCTGCACACTCAACTGCATGAGCCTTCCCCTTCGCCAAAAATACAAAAAGATTGTACAAAATAAAAATATATCAAAATCCCATCCTAGTGATTGATTTCCTAGACTCGCTAAGACACCATTTTATATACATTTTCCCATTACAATATCATGGTCCGCAAACAATGGGCAGATCTCAAAACAATACAAAAACTAAGGGGCTTTGACCTTCCTAAGCCCCTTGACTCTTAGTGACCTGCGCTACTCGCGCTCCACTCCTCAAAATGCAGAGACTTACAATATTTTACAAAACATGGCCCAAGGTACCTTGTCCCAATAGGCCCCCAACACAAATATGTGGCTCATCCTCAAGTCACTCCGTTGGTACACTCTAAATATTTTCTTTCAGGCTGGTAAATGAAGACTTCACTGGGTGAAGCACCTCCATGCATTGTACTCTTGCATGTTGAACTTCTTCAACCAATGTTTTCGAAGTCAGTCCTTCTACTGCTAGGCTGATGGTTTGCAACATTTGTTGCATAGGCTTGAGTGTGCTTTCCACAATCTGTGAGAGTTTCCCTACTTCTTCTTCCCATGGTTGCATCTATGCATTGATAATCTACATCTTCTTCCACAGCTCCTCGATATCTCCTTGTAGGGATGTTCCCTCTTTCAACTGAGCGAATCATTGCACATGGGTTAAGGTGCACGTCATTGCCTTTATCTCGTCATATTGCAGTTGCTTATCCTGGATGACGACTTCAATATTTTTCACCTGTGGGTCCTCCATTAGTGAGGCCCACAGTTCTAGAGCCTCTTTGAACAACTAGCTACAATCCTTGATTGCAGCGTCGAGCTTTTCCCTATTTGTTCATATGGCAGCCTCACACTACTCTCACCTCTTTAATGGTGTGGTGGGCTCCAGCTTCAATTGAAGCTCAATGATTTGCATATGTATATCGAAGTGAAGATTATCCACCTATGCCTTTGATTCTCTAAATGCATATGCCAGTTGCTGCGCTTTTTCTTCAAAAGCAGCCTCAGACTGAATTTGGAGCTCGGGAAGCTCACTGCATACTCTAGAAATGGCCTGCTCTAGTTGCGCCCTTCTCGCAACTACCTCATCGTGATCCTAGAGAGCTTTGTGCTTTTCATCGCACATCTGTTGACTGGTGATTTGCGCATCCTTGATCAACATGAGGGCCCGTTGCTCCCACACCTTAAGCTCATCTACTACACCATGGTTTAGCTCATGCAAGGTGTATAGGGGGAGTACCCAGAGGTTAATACTCACGTTCTTAAGTGGTTGGGCTCTCTCCTATTCTACGGCATCATTCAGATGTAAGGATCCATCAGGCAGGGGTACAACATGGAGCTCTGAAGTGAGTACCAACTGCACACTACCTGATGTCGTTGGTTTCTCTCTCACTTGAGACTGGCTCACTTGAACCTAGCTTGCCTGACCTTGTAATTCTTCAAGGCCCTCTTGGACCTTCATCAAAATGGACTAGTACTGTTCTTCAATGTGGCCCTAGATATCTTTTGTCGCGAACGTGACAGTATCTCCAATTTCATCAAGGTCTCCCTTAGTGAGGACCATGGCCTTTGCGCTGGCGAAGTTATCAAATTTGTGCTTCTTACATTGTTTCCGGGAAAACTAGTGTCCATTCAGAGCTACTAGTCCCACTAAGACTAGTAGATATCTTAGAAACAAACAATTCAAAGTAACTTGTGTTTTCCTTTATGAGAGATAAGCAGAGAGTACCAACCTCAGTCTTTCACTTGGCTCCTTGCTTGTTTCCTCTCTCCTTTGATAGAGCTTCGCCACTCCTTTCTCACTTGTCCCGCTTCAAAGAATACCTGTAGAGTCAAAGCACCAAAATACCATCAAAGCATAGAGATCTATAACCATAAACAATGTAGAATCAGATGTACATTAACCATACAAATGTATACACAAATATAAGATTTAGAAATATACAAGTATATGGAGGAAAACTCAAATAGCTTTATTGATATAAGTAGTAGAAGAGAGGATTACAACCCAGCTGTCTGATCCAACATCATCCTCCCAGCATGAAAGCCCTCTTCACCTCATGAAAAGCTAGATCACCCAACAATACAATGTCTCAAAGAGAAACCAACAACACTTCCTTACAAATTACCAGATTGCAGCCTTTAGATCTCTAGGATGAGGGATCCATATATAAATGTTTGCAGGGGAGTGAGTCAGCTTTTGGGATTTTGATTAGTGTCATTTCACTGATACTTCTTGGTTCCACTTGGAGATTTCATGATCTCTTACTCATCGCTGGGCGAATTCAAAGAGGCAAGTTTCATATGAGCAATTTCTAGAAGATTCTTTGAGTTTCCACCTAGCAAACTGCCTCTGCCATTTGTCTGCTCTCACTCATCGCTCCCTACAAAAGGGCTTTTCAATATGCATCGCACCCTTTGTGTGTAGTAGGTGAGATCCATCACACCCTCAGCATGGAGCAGTCTATATGGTCCAGTTTTGACCATTTCTGAGCAGTTTTTCAGGGAGAACTTCTGGGAAATGATGTAATCAGTTGACCTTGAACCTTTAGGGTATGAAACAACACTTTTAGGGGTTTGAGAGCCCTTGGTTTATTGACATATGTGATTGGGGTTGCAGTGCCCAAATATGTCTATAACAGTTGCCCCCTAGAGCATGAGGTCGTAAATCTTCTGATGTCGGGTGAAATGCTTTATCATGAGGATCCGAGGTTTTTCGAACTGGAAGGTGACCTGTAATAAGATGCAATACAATACATTATCTTCATAATATTTTCATGATCTAGCTGAGGCGGGCATTCCCATGATCAGCTTTATAAATTCATTTTCATGTACATAGGACAAACAATCATCTATGTGGCAGACTGATGATTCCAGTAGAGCCATCATCCTTTAGCTTGGATGATTATCTGTGTACATTTGATGTCTTTATTTTCCTGAATATATCACAGCCCGGATGGATGAAACTAGATCCAGGGTCTTCAAACTTGTTCAATCTTCGCCCGAAGTACAAGTCGATCCATGTGAAAAGATGTTCTGATGTCGAACATGGAAATACATCACCTGATTACCAGCCAATGATGTAAGTTGTTAACAGGTGTGAGAGGAATCACCAATAATGATAATGACCCTCAAGGTACTGCAGTACAATTCATGTGGTGTAAATACATGAGTCAATGTCGAACACCACGTAAAATCTTTCGGTCGAAGGCCATTGATGTAAACCTGTCCCCGGAAGTGAGAAACTTGCCATTGAGGCATGCAAGCTTCAAAGCACTAAAAGGGTTGTTCCTAATGTTATCACTCAGGTTGTCCCTTGGATCCTTAAGGGATACGACCGAGGTAACCACAAACCAATCTTTGGGCTGCAGGTCCTAGCCTACCTGCAATCAGAGAGGGCTCTCTCTTTAAAATTTAACTTTGTTTTGGATTGATTTTAGGCTAGTTATGGTGTACATGGGTTTTGTTTTGATTTTGGTGGGAAGGATGATGTTTTCAAGCAGAGTTGGGATGCATAGAGTGAGAAGTTAAAACCATTGGGCATGGAGTAATGGATTAGGGCTTGCTGTTGCGTTTTCTTAGTCACAAGAGGAATACGGAGCAAGATAGCTACACATAGAACAATATCATGCTGGAATAGAGAAGTAATGAAGGTCAGAGATGAAAGGCAACTAAGAATCTTTCATTAGCTAACAGAGAGGGAAGGTGAATGAAAGTTTGTCTAGGAGCAGTCAAGAATTCCTAAATAACAGTCATATGTGAAAGAAATAGGGTAAACATGGTCATTTAAGTATGCATATTCATAACCATTTCTAAAGAAAACATATAGAAATAATAGGAACTGAGCATAGGGTGCAGTCAAGAAAAACCTAAGCTATTCTTCTTTCTTGCTATTTAGATGGTAACACAATAGTGGCATAAACATATGTAAACTGTAAACAAAGGTAGGAAAACACTTATTGAGCCATGTAGTAGCACAGGAATTCCACAGTCACGCTTTGGCCATTAAATAACACAACAGTCAGTCCTTCATACAAAGCAATCCAGCAGTCTTTGATTATAGAGCTCCCGAAATATACAGCGCAAGTCTAGAACGAGGATTATCAACCAACCAACCCTTTAAACAATGAATTAGGGTGGTTTATATAGAGAAAAATATCCAAAAATATCTATTACAGCAGACCTTAAACAGATCTAAGGGAAATGAGTTCTTTAATCTAATCTTGTCCTGAAATTAATGCAAGAAGATATTTATTTGAGCTGCGCTGGAGGCAGCTGCATCAAAATGAGTTAATATGGTGTCCTTGGTGGCTCGGTGCAGTGTTTCTCTATAACTGTGCCTTTAATCTCTTATCTGCACCTCTAAGGTGGTTCTGCTGCTTTTCAGGTGGCTTTAATGTGCACTAATCCCGATCTGATGAGCTTTGAAGGGCCTTTATTGCTTCTTTGACTTGGATGGAGGCCTTTAATGTTCACCTGCTTTGGTATTGCCGATCTAATACTCTTTGCCGCTTCACTAATACTCTTTGATTGAATCTGGGCTTTATCTTTCCTCTGATATGCTTGAAACTGTCAAATTGCCCCTTTTCTGCCCTTTCAAGGCAAAAATAACTGCTGCAAATGCTTTTCGTGGCCTCTAGAATGCTATCGGCGCTAGCCGATTGAATATGAACATACCAGCATACCTTTAGTTCTCTAGTTCTGTTTATGCTGTCTTTTCTTTAGTTTCTTTGTTTCCAGCGTTGCCTCCCGCGAATTTTTGGGTTTTGCAGGTAGCTGAGCAAGGAATCTCTCCAGCGCTAATCACGCATCAAAAACTGCCTCTGTTTCTGGTTTCGGGCATTCTTTGCTGCGATTTTCGCCTTTCGCGCCTTTTCGGTGATGACGTCAGCGACGTCAGCGGCGGGTCCCGGTACGGTAGGGTGACGTGGCAAGGTGACGTGGCAAGGTGACATGGCAGTGCCGCAGGGTGACATGGCAGCTGACTGCTTTGACGACTTGGCACAGGACACGCTGGCGGGTTAGGGACGGAGGCAGATGCGGTGGGAGTGACGTGGTGCTGACGTCAGGGGCAGAGAGACAGAAGGCAGTTTGTGGTTTCATTGGACCGCCTTCTGTACGAGGGCGGTATGTGTCAGAGGGGCTCCGATACAATCGCGTGGACACACGCATCTTCTGTACGGTGGGGAAACTGCTAGCCTATCAGAGGCTAAGCGTCGAACGTCGGGGTGGCTCCAAAATCGCCGAGAGCCATCGGATGGGGAGGGCCCGATCCGACAGGGGACGGAGCGTGGAGCTGGCAGCAAGTTAATGTACGGGGTCGTTGCGACTCGGGGGCCCGCCCGAATATTAAATTAATATTTGTTTACATGGTGGGGGTTCAAACCTTTGGGTTTGTGGGTAATGTGGGTTTTATTTGGTTTGTGCGTCGGGGGTAGAGTTTAATCAAATAATCAAACAAAACCTGAAAATGTGAGTGCACAGGGTAAAACTTTAAGATTTATGGGTAAGAGAGGGGAAGGGGATGGTTATTAATTTAACCAAATGCTAAATTATTTCAGGTTTGAACGCGGAAAGGCTAATGCCAAGCCCCAAATGAGCTTAGCATTTCCCCAAACTGATGTTATAGGGCTATAGTGCCAGGGGATGGGAATATGTACATAGGGGAGCTATTTAGTGCTTTTTAGTAAGGGGAAGGGGAAATAGATAGGGATTTACATAATAATGTTAGAAGTTAATATGAAAATGACAAGAAAGCGCTAAGTTTAAAGATCTTAGGCCACTTAAAAGGGGAAAATGACTTATAGAGTGAATAAGAGTACTCCTAAGCAAAGCAAACCTTTACTTAGGCCAATGATATGACAAATGATGAAACATAAGAGATATCAAGCAGATCTTGACCTCTTTAAGGAGGTTAGTGAATGGTTTGGGGAATAAGAATAAGGGGGAGTTAGACATGCCTCGCTTGAGCTCCTCCAAATGAAAAACTGCCTCATAATTGTGATCTGAATAGATATAACACTTGAAAACATGAAATGGATCACATAGCTTGATTCTGCAACCACAAAACTACTTACCCAGCTTACTTACCTAGCATTTTTTCTTCTTTTTGCATGGGTGCACTTAGACTTGCAGACCCTGATTGTCTTCTTTTCTTTTAACTTTCCTCCTATCTAAAATCAACCCTTATCTCTTCCAAGGGCCCAGATTAAGCAGTTGGGCTCCTTCATTTCTGTACCTAGCTACTCATCTGCTAAGCTTAAGCTGTTTGGATAGATATTCATTCTCTATCTTCTAAAACAAGCAATTTAAACCTAGGGAAGCCAAGATTAAGTTGTTTTGCTTTCCCTTAACTGTAAAACTCTTCAAAAATGGTATGATTCTTCAAAATGGAACTTCTTGGAAATATGGAACCTTGCAGTATGAGAAGATGACATATTTGGCATGTAAAACAGTCAATCATGAAATATGAAACCTATTACAATAGGAGGCTAACAGTGGCTCCACTTGGGGATGGTTTTTTAGGATGAAAAGCCAAGAACAGCAGGTCAGAATGCCTTGATCTTCAATTGTTGCTATAAACTGAAGTTCTCCTTCTTCTCAATGCCTTTGACTGAATTCTTATAAGCTGATATGCAGTATCCTTTTGAGCTGAATTGCAGAAAATTATAGCTCTGCTTCTTGCCTTTTGGGTGCTTGTAAACATATTGAAATCTGCTTGAGCACTTCTTTGGATTTATTTCAAAAACAGAGATCTGAAATAGAGCTTTCTTTGATCTTTCCTTCAAAATTTGCTGCGTTGTTCCCTCTTATTGGCCTGCTATAAGAAAAAGTGCTGAAAATACAAATACTAATGTACAGATAGTATAGAGAGTTGCGTTGCGTTTAACAAAGGGGATAATGATAGTGCTTTAGCATTCGGCCATTAACAGGACCTTCTTTAGTTGTGCTGCCATCCAAACTCTTTAGAAAAGATGTGTTGTTGCCTTGAACAGCAGAAATAACAAAGGGGCCTTTCCACAGGAAATCAAACTTGCCATGCTTTCCTTTGTCTTCTCTTCTTGAAGCCCATCTTAAGACTTTGTTGCCTATGTAGAAATCTTCAGCCTTGGTTCTGTTGTCAAACATTTTCTTGAGCTTCTCTTGTAAAATCTGAGCTCTGTCGTACACTTGCTCTCTTGTTTGCTGCAAACGGATGGTTTGGTTTATTCTTCTTTGGATATCATTTGGCTCTGCCTGCATCTCTTGCAGCAATTTGATAACAGGGATTCCCAAAGAAGAGGGGAACTTGGCCTCCATGCCATAGACTAACTCATATGGGCTCATCCCAATGGATCTCTTGGTTGACAATCTGTCTGCCCATAGGGAATTTACAAGCTTTTTGTGCAAGTTCTTCTTGTTCTCCTCCAAGACTTTCTTAATGATGTTAATCAGACTCTTGTTGGATGATTCGGCCAAGCCATTACCTTGAGGGTAATAGGTTGTGGAGTGACCTAAGGTAATGTGGAATTTGTGGAAAAAACTAATCATTTTCTTGGATTTGAAGGCAGCAACATTATCTGTAATGATCTTCTCAGGACAGCCAAATCTGGACAAAATGTTGGTTTCAAGGAATTGGATGATGGTGGAGTCATTGGCTTGCCTACATGGGATGGCTTCAATCCACTTGGTAAAGTAATCTGTGGTTGTTAGAATCCACTTATGCTGGACAGAGAGGATGGATGGATTTCTCCAATGAAGTCAAGACCCCATTGTTGAAAAGGCTTCTCGGTTGAAATGGGCTTAAGGGGCAAAGGCAGAAGCTTTCTTTTGCCTTCAAAGATTTGGAATTTGTGGCATGAAACAGCAAACTTTCTCACATCAGCAAACAAAGAGGGCCAATAGAAACCAGCCCTTAGAATCTTATCAGCAGTGGACTTCCAATATAAGTGCCCCCCACAATCCCCTGCATGAAATTCTTTCATGACACTGTCAGTTTCATTCATAGTTAGACAATTCAACAATATTCCTTCATGATTTTTCCAAAACAGGGCACTATCTAAGACACAAAACTTTGATGCTTTCATCTTTAAAAATCTATTGTTGGTTCTGGACAACCCTGGAGGAGCACACATGTTTAACAATATAAAACATATATCAACATACCATGGGGATTGCAAAAAAGCTTCACTGATCTGTGGAGTCGCCAGCTCCTGTTCATTGTCCAGTTGATTAATGTCTAAGGCTTGAAAATTGGTTTCGGACGTCAGTTTGGCTAAACCTTGTCCCTTTATCAGCTTGGTGGCTTTTATCTCAATGTCATACTCAAGGATATTGGCAATCCATTTGCCTCTTTTGACTTCTATGCCTTCTTGAGTTAATATGTCTTTTACAGCAGCATTTGGTACATAAGCAATCACATGTGAATATAAAATGTAAATTCTGAAATCTTTGATTGCTTTAACAAGGGCATATGCTTGCTTCTCCATGATTTGGTACTTCAAGGGTTCATCTCTAAGGCCTCAGCTAAAAAATGCAATTGGCTTTTCATTTCCCTGATCATCTTTCTACAAAAGGACAGCAGCAATGGTGTGTTCAGATGCAAATGAAAAAATGATGAAATCTTTATCAAATTGAGGACTTGTGAGGGCTGGGGCTTGAGTTAAGGCAGATTTTATGCCCTCAAAGGCTTGATTGGCCTCTAAAGTCCATTTTACCTTGGAATCCTTCTTTAACATTTTATTTAGCATTCTTATCAACTCGGCCAAGTTTGGGATAAATCTCCTTAGGAAATTGATCTTTCCTAGGAATGCTTGAAATTATTTGATGTTCCTCGGGTAAGGGATTTGCAAAATGGCTTGGATTCTTTCCAGATCTATTCAAATTCCATCTTTTGAAATGATATGGCCTAGCAATTTGCTTTCTTCTAGGCCGAAGAGAGATTTCTTAGGATTTAAGGAAATGCCATATTTCCTACAGGTTAGGAACACTTGCCTTAGGTGTTTTAGGTGCTCTTGATCAGATTTTGAGAAAGGAGTTAGGTCATCAAGGTAAACCACTAGGAAATCATGGATTTCCTTGGCAAATGCAATGTCCATGGCCCTTTGAAAGGTAGCACCTGCATTCATTAGTCCAAAGGGAATTTTCACATATTTAAAGGTTCCCCACGGTGTTGTAAAGGTTGTCATGTCTTGGTCATCCAGGTGAACAAGTATTTGATTAAAACCTGAAAAGCCATCTAGCAAAGAAATTCTTGAAGAGCCCACTACTCTTTGTAGAATATGGTCCATTTTTGGCAGTGGGTAGTGATCTTTAAGGGAAACTTGGTTCAGATTTCTTAAGTCCACACATAGTTTAATCTCCCATGTTTTCTTCCTTATGGGAACAAGATTGGATACCCATTCTGAAAATCTAATGGGTGCTATGATACCAGCCTCAAACATTCTTTTCACTTCTTTCTCAATCACAGGGAGAAGCACACGATTGATTCTCCTCAAATTCTGTTTGAAGGGCTTTTGATTTGGCTTTAAGGGAATGGTATGTTGAATAACAGAGGTGTCATAGGACTTAAGGTCCTCATAAATCCAGGCAAATACATATTGAAACTCTTTAAATAAATCAACATATTTTGGTTTTTGATCGGGAGGCAAAGACTTGGACAGTTTAATCATTTTGGGCTTCTCTGTTGTCCCAATATTACAATCTTCCACAGCAACGTTTAAGGGCTGCATCTTTGGCTTTTTGGGGACATTGTTTGAATCAAATATGTCTTCTAATGGAGTGAGACCAGCAGGTAGAAAATTGTCTTTTAAATCAATCACCTCGGCCTCTGCTTCAGCTATTTCATCTAAATGCATTTACTTCAACTCTTGCATGTTTTTCTCATCAAAAATGGTTGGGTGCAGCATTTGATTTGCTGCTTCAGCTGTTATAGTTTGCTCATTTTGGCTCATTTGTTGTTGTGGGTCATCCATGGCATCTTCATCAATGTTTGAGCTTGAGAATTCTTGTTGTAAGGTAAGAAAATTGTTGATTTGAGCATCATCCTCAAACACTTGCCAATCTTTGATATTATTAGGGACAGTAGGCCTGTGCTTTATCTCAGCAATAAAGTGATGATTGGGCTCAAAGGGAAGCTTGCAAGTGTTAGCAAAAGTAGCCAGACTATGAGCATGCATGTTATGGCTTCTAGAAATTTTAGCAAGCTTGGATTCGGTGAAGGAATTGAGTATTTCTATGGCAGCAGACCTATAAGCTCTTAGCCTATTGTCATTAGTAACAAAGTTACCTTTCATCTGGTGAATGATCAAATCGGAGTCACCTAGAATGGACACTTTTGCAGCTCCTAGAGCTTTAAGC
Source organism: Pinus tabuliformis (assembly GCA_031772625.1). NCBI lineage: Eukaryota > Viridiplantae > Streptophyta > Pinopsida > Pinales > Pinaceae > Pinus > Pinus tabuliformis. The sequence continues at coordinate 831,385,891 of CM062807.1, read as the reverse complement.
AGTTTAAGGCCTAAAAAGAGAGCCTCATACTCTGCCATGTTGTTGGTGCATTTGAAGTTTAGTCTGTAAGCATGACCCTCTGCATGGTCGTTATGTGTATTGTGAATCCATATTCCTGCCCCTGCTCCTAGCTCATTAACAGAACCATCAAACTCTAAATACCATGTGATTTCTTGCTTGTGGTTAGTATTAAGAGTTTCAATTATTTTAGGATTGGGCGGACCTAGGTTTTGTGCTTCATGTGGTTCTTCTTGTATGCTGGTTGCACTAATTGTTTTTACAGTTTCATGGGTATGGGCAACCGAATCTTGATTGATGCATGTTTCTTGTTCTAAAGGAAAAGGCTTCTCATCAGTGGGAGGGCAGCTATCATCATTGAACAATGTAAAGGAATCCATATCAGAATGGATTGAGTAAATGGGAAAGTTTAGGGGTTTTTCCTCACTACTTACCACATACTTCATCAGTGTTTCTCTATACAGTCTCTTTGGTTTCCCAAAGACTGAAATAGTGGCATATGAGAGGTCTAGTTGGAGAGATCCTTGGAGTTTTGCTCCCCAAGATCTTGATAAGAGCATGCCATACTTTGGTGGAATGTCAGAAACCACCACGTCCATTAGGATCGTTTTGTTGGGAAATTGGACTAAAGACACACAAAGGTCTTTGATTAAGCCTAAACACTTGACCTGACTAGAATAAAATGAGAATAAGTCTTTGTAGGGTCTAGTGACATCAAGGTTTAGCTTCTCCATTACAGCTTTGGGCATTAGATTGTGTGTAGCACCTGAATCAAACATAGCATTGTGCAACAATTTATCATGAATGTGCAAACTAACATAAAAGGGTAGAACAGCTCCATGTCCTGATTTACCATTGACTTCAGGACCAAAAAGTAATTCAGGTTGATTATTTAAGACATTAACATCATCCTTGTTCTCTGGCATTTGCAGTGATCTTTTGATTTGTTGTCTGTACACATCATGTTTGGCAAGCTCAGAGAGAGGAATAGATATCTTTAATTTACCAATTTCTACTTCTAAATCAAAAGGTTTTTCTGACTGTGTTTTAGTATTGTGACTGGCAGATTTTCCCTTTTCAATTGTATCTTCAGTGATCTTCTCTTGGTTATCAGTGATTTCTTGAGATTGTTCAGTTTTGGGAAGGCTTTGAGGAGTGCTACTTATATTGTCTTTTGAGGGAAAGGATACGAAAGGCTGGTTATTAAAGGGTTGCATGTCAGATATATCCTCTATGGTCACTTCTTTCAATTTTGGGTCTGTTTTATCAGCAGGTTCTGTGATAACGTCCTTATCTTTTACTTTCTTAGGCTGCTTGGCATCCTTTGGCTTGATGGGATCAGACACATCAATGGTTCTTGTTCTCAATTTGTATTATTTATGGACTTCGTAGACAGCTGAATCATAGCCTTGTTTGAAGTCAAATGATTCTCCAAACTTGGTCTGAAATTTCTTTATATCATGGTCATCTTGATCTTCTTGGTTTAGGAATACTTGTTGTTCACTCCTCAAACCCATCAAGTTTATGTGAGTGTCCTCTATCTGCTCACTAGATGTGGATGCTTCAGCATAGTTTTCATGAAAAAGAGGTCTGATATCATGGTCAGGACTTGCCCTTCCAACGTTTGGGTTCTGATTTTTTCTAAAGTTTGGATTTCTGATAGGATTGTTTTGCTTTCCTTCCCAAGAGGCTTTTCTTTCAATAGTTCCCATTCTATTTTCAAATCTATCCATACCTTTGATGATTGTGTCCAATTTTTGCTCAAAGGCTAAAGGTTCATCTTTAAAAGTGGTTCTTCTCTCAGCTCTTGCTCTATTCCGCTTGGCAATCAGATTTGCCTCCACACTAACAGCTACATTTTGCATGTCTGCTAAGGTTTGAGGGGATCTTTCCCTTAACTGATAAGCCATGTCTGAATCAAATCCATCAGGGAATTTTTATAAAGCAATATCAGGTGGAGGTCTAAGGTTTTGTGGAATAGCATTGTAAACATTGTTAAACCTGGCACAATAGTCTAAGACAGCTTCTTGAGGGCCTCTTTTGATAGTGTCATACTCGAATAATATGTGCAGAGGGTCCTTCTTCTTTTCCCATCTATTGAGAAATGCTTGGTAAAGAGCATCTAGATTGGCTATGGAATTTGCAACAAGTGCTCTAAACCAAGGCCTTACATCTCCTATTAAACTTTGGACAAAAATATTCATTCTTACACTATCATCATCTATTTCATAACTCTCAAAATAGTCCTACATTTTCTTGGTATGTTGCAGGGCTATGCCAGAACCAGTACCTTCAAAATATGTGATTTTGGTTTGATAATCCTGAGGCATAGCCCCTGGATTTGCAGGTAACTGTAAAGGTGCATATCCATTAGCCATATTTACAAGGATAAGTGGAACGACTGGAACAGCTAGAAGAGCTGTAATTACGGTGGTGGTAGTGGTAGTATGCGCAGTGAATGGAGGTATGGAAAAGGTGCTTGGAGAGGTGGATGATGAATAAGGAAAAGTGGGGGTTGAACGAAACAAAACTTTAACAGGGGTTGGAAAACAACTTGGCTGAACTGTTTCAGGACTAGAATCAGCAAACTCTTCTTGTTTTCGTTTGCTAAGGTTTCTAGAGATTAAATTGGGATTTTCAAAAATAGCTGGTGGATTTGGGTCTGGATTTGACCTAGTATTATTTGTTTTCTTCTTGGGAGCCAACTTCTAACTTGTTTTTTGGAATTTTTTGAATAAGGTCCCCAGTGGAGTCGCCAATGATGTTATCACTCAGGTTGTCCCTTGGCTCCTTAAGGGATACGGCCGAGGTAACCACAAACCAATCTTTGGGTTGCAGGTCCTAGCCTACCTGCAATCAGAGAGGGCTCTCTCTTTAAAATTTAACTTTGTTTTGGGTTGTTTTTAGGCTAGTTATGGTGTACATGGGTTTTGTTTTGATTTTGGTGGGAAGGATGATGTTTTCAAGCAGAGTTGGGATGCATAGAGTGAGAAGTTCAAACCATTGGGCATGGAGTCATGGATTAGGGCTTGTTGTTGCGTTTTCTTGGTCACAAGAGGAATACGGAGCAGGATAGCTACACATAGAACAATATCAGGCTGGAATAGAGATGGAATGAAGGTCAGAGATGAAATGCAACTAAGAATCTTTCATTAGCTAACAGAGAGGGAAGGTGAATGAAAGTTTGTCTAGGAGCAGTCAAGAATTCCTAAATAACAGTCATATGTGAAAGAAACAGGGTAAACATGATCATTTAAGTATTCATATTCATAACCATTTCTAAAGAAAACATATAGAAATAACAGGAACTGAGCATAGGGTGCAGTCAAGCAAAACCTAAGCTATTCTTCTTTCTTGCTATTTAGATGGTAACACAATAGTGGCATAAACATATGTAAACTGTAAACAGAGGTAGGAAAACACTTATTGATCCATGTAGTAGCACAGGAATTCCACAGTCACTCTTTGGCCATTAAATAACACAACAGTCAGTCCTTCATCCAAAGCAATCCAGCAGTCTTTGATTATAGAGCTCTCGAAATATACAGCGCAAGTCTAGAACGAGGATTATCAACCAACCAACCCTTTAAACAATGAATTAGGGTGTTTTATATAGAGAAACATATCCAAAAATATCTATTACAGTAGACCTTAAACAGATCTGAGGGAAATGAGTTCTTTAATCTAATCTTGTCCTGAAATTAATGCAAGAAGATATTTATTTGAGCTGCGCTGGAGGAAACTGCATCAAAATGAGTTAATATGGTGTCCTTGGTGGCTCGGTGCAGTGTTTCTCTATAATTGTGCCTTTAATCTCTTATCTGCACCTCTAAGGCGGTTCTGCTGCTTTTCAGGTGGCTTTAATGTGCACTAATCCCGATCTGATGAGCTTTGAAGGGCCTTTATTGCTTCTTTGACTTGGATGGAGGCCTTTAATGTTCACCTGCTTTGGTATTGCCGATCTGATACTCTTTGTCGCTTCACTGATACTCTTTGATTGAATCTGGGCTTTATCTTTCCTCTGATATGCTTGAAACTGTCAAATTGCCCCTTTTTTGCCCTTTCAAGGCAAAAATAACTGCTGCAAATGCTTTTCGTGGCCTCTAGAATGCTATCGGCACTAGCCGATTGAATATGAACAAACCGGCATACCTTTAGTTCTCTAGTTCTGTTTATGCTGTCTTTTCATTAATTTCTTTGTTTCCAGCGTTGCCTCCCGCGAATTTTTGGGTTTTGCAGGTAGCCGAGCAAGGAAGCTCTCCAGCGCTAATCGCGCATCAAAAACTACCTCTGTTTCTGGTTTCGAGCATTCTTTGCTGTGATTTTCGCCTTTCGTGCCTTTTCGATGATGATGTCAGCGGCGGGTCCCGGTACGGTAGGGTGACGTGGCAGGGTGACATGGCAGGGTGACGTGGCTGTATGGCAGGGTGACGTGGCAGCTGACTGGTTTGACGACGTGGCACAGGACACGCTGGCGGGGTAGGGACGGAGGCAGATGCGGTGGCAGTGACGTGGTGCTGACGTTAGGGGCGGAGAGACAGAAGGCGGTTTGTGGTTTCATCGGACCACCTTATGTACGAGGGCGGTATGTGTCAGAGGGGCTCCGATACAATCGCGTGGAGACACGCGACTTTTGTATGGTGGGGAAACTGTTAGCCTATCGGAGGCTAAGCGTCGGACATCGGGGCGGCTCCGAAATTGCCGAGAGCCGTCAGATGGGGAGGGCCCGATCCGACGGGGGACGGAGCGCGGAGCTGGCAACAGGTTAATGTACGAGGTCGTTGCGACTCGGGGGCCCGCCCGAATATTAAATTAATATTTGTTTACATTGTTGGGGTTCAAACCTTTGGGTTTGTGGGTAATGTGGGTTTTATTTGGTTTGTGCGCCGGGGGTAGAGTTTAATCAAATAATTAAACAAAACCCGAAAATGTGAGTGCGCAGGGTAAAACTTTAAGATTTATGGGTAAGAAAGGGGAAGGGGATGGTTATTAATTTAACCAAATGCTAAATTAATTCCAAGTTTGAACGCGGAAAGGCTAACGCCAAGCCCCAAATGAGCTTAGCATTTCCCCAAACTGATGTTATAGGGCTATAGTGCCAGGGGATGGGAATATGTACATAGGGGAGCTATTTAGTGCTTTTTAGTAAGGGGAAGGGGAAATAGATAGGGATTTACATAATAATGTTAGAAGTTAATATGAAAATGACAAGAAAGCGCTAAGTTTAAAGATCTTAGGCCACTTAAAAGGGAAAAATGACTTATAGAGTGAATAAGAGTACTCCTAAGCAAAGCAAACCTTTACTTAGGCCAATGATATGACAAATGATGAAACATAAGAGATATCAAGCAGATCTTGACCTCTTTGGGGAGGTTAGTGAATGGTTTGGGGAATAAGAAGAAGGGGGAGTTAGACATGCCTCGCTTGAGCTCTTCCAAATGAGAAATTGCCTCATAATTGTGATCTGAATAGATATAACACTTGAAAACATGAAATGGATCACATAGCTTGATTCTACAACAACAAACTACTTACCCAGCCTACTTACCTAGCATTTTTTCTTCTTTTTGCATGGGTGCACTTAGACTTGCAGACCCTGATTGTCTTCTTTTCTTTTAACTGTCCTCCTATCTAAAATCAACCCTTATCTCTTCCAAGGGCCCAGATTAAGAAGTTGGGCTCCTTCATTTCTGTACCTAGCTACTCATCTACCAAGCTTAAGCTGTTTGGACAGATATTCATTCTCTATCTTCTAAAACAAGCAATTTAAACCTAGGGCAGCCAAGATTAAGCTGTTTGGCTTTCCCTTAACTGTAAAACTCTTCAAAAATGGTATGATTCTTCAAAATGGAACTTCTTGGAAATATGGAACCTTGCAGTATGAAAAGATGACATATTTGGCATGTAAAACAGTCAATCATGAAATATGAAACCTATTACAATAGGAGGCTAACACCTAAGTCGACTTCTTGGATAATGAGTTGATGTCAACAAGAAGTGACCCGCCGTAGGAGGGCCTTAATGAATCCCACATCTACGACACAGAATGGAGCAAATGATTTTGTGGAGGTGAAAACGGTTTGGTGATACAAGGTTCAGGGTGGCGGTCATGAAAAAATGGAGCGTGAAGGTATTGCAGTGCATGAAGCGTTAGCTAGGTTGGTGAATTCTCTGAGCTACTTCTCTTGAACATATCGGCGACACTGGAATGGATTGGTAGCGTTAACCCCAAAATGGATGGTACGGAGGACCAACAGTAATATGACCGGTGAACAGAATAACCCAACCCGACTCAATCATAGTGATGGAGTGAAGGTGTCATGTTCAAGAGCGACTTGCTACCAATGAAGTTCTTCAAGTTTTCTTCCCTTTTTCCCTAGTCATTGCTGACCAATACCTCTTTATTTTTGTCAAGATTGAGGAGGATAACATATGCTTGTTCTATAATTTTCCCTTCGGGCAAACTTGTCGCTATGTTTTAGCGAGCCTAGCGACAATGAAACTCGCTCTTGTCTGTATGGACAAGTTTGTCACTATTATTTTAACGAGTTTAATGACAAAGATAACTTGGTCCTTTTCAGTTTTAGAGAGTCTAAAAAGAGACGGAAAGGAAACTCCAGTAGTCCTTTTTCGTAGTATAATCCCTTAAGTCTAAAAAAGTATAAAATAATACGAAAGGGATGACTTTTCGATCACTTTAACGAGCCGAAAAAGACAAGCGTTCGATCTTTTTGTGTAATGATCCCTTGGGTCCAAAAAGATTAAAATATAGAGGAGGGATGACACTTCCAATCACTTTAACGAGTTGGAGAGGCCAATTGCTTGGCAATCTTTTCATATTTTACGAGTCTAAAAAGAGCTTAAAGGAGACTCGTTTTTGAGGAACAAGTGATGTTTTCGGATAGCAACTGGTTCCAGGTAAGTTTGGAACTTTTCAATCACAGTAGTGTAAAGAAGGTGGCTAATAGAATCACTCATCACAGTTGTTCCTCAAAAGGGTAAACAATCAAGTGGAGGCGTATGATCGGCTAAAAAGGTGGAGGTGATGGTAAGAACACGACCAAGGCTCAAAAGCTAATAGCAATGCAATCACAAAGGTTATTTACCGAAGGTGGGTTCATTTTTTAATGAGCTTGAACTCTGGGGGAACATATGCTCATTGCTAGGTTTATTTTTTAACGAGCTTGAACTTCGCGTAAACCTGCCCATGACAGTCATGTAATAAGGATGTCTATCATTAGTAGGTTCATTTTTTAGGGAGCTTGCCCCATGTGAAACTTTGCTCTAAGCCTTTTGTATGCAAGTTAGGAATGACCAACTACTGTCCTAAGGGTTAAAGAACTACTGAGGTTAGGTAGGATAGTTTCTTGACAGGAAACATTTCCTTTACTTTGCCATCACCGCTGGTCCGGGCAAAGGTGAATGGTGGATCAGACCTATCACCTAACTTAAGCAGTTGAATTTAGTAAAACTATGGGGTTAGAGTTACGCTGGTCACTTTTCACTTGCGTAAAAGAGGTTTGCATGCCCCCAGGTATAAAGAGAAGTAGAGCTTCCAGGTTACCATATAGAAGTTCTTGCATTAAAGAAAGGTTGTTTCATCCACGTAGCAGCCAAAACGCTTCCTTGGCTTTGTCCATCGATAAACAGAAAAAGGTCAATAGTGGGAGATTTCAATCACATAACCTTCGATGAGGAAATCTTATTCCAGACTGATCCCATTTTCCTAAACAAATGGGTGTGTCAGACTAGTCATATATCCTACGAGGAAACCTACCTTATATTTGGGGTTTTCTTGCTAGAGCAGACCAGGGCGCATGCCCCATGGGTTTAGTCACATTCACCGAATCACTCATGATCATCAAGTGGATGGACTGGAGGTTGATGAGACATTCCTTGTGCAAAAAGACCATTTAGGGATGGCATTTGACTAGTAGCCGTGTTTGAAACCGGGAATGAAAGTTGGTCAACGAGCTGGACCATTCTGCCTTCATACAAGAAACAATTCACCCGAAAGAGTGAGGAAACAATAGCTCCATGCTGTAAATGTAGTTATGCCCAAGGAGTAGATTGTAATCTAGAGGCCCTTGGACTACCATCACGTTCAAATGAATGGTTTTCCTTCTCAAAGTTATAGGCAAATTTGGAAGGATCCCTAACAGTCGACTGGTTCCTTTATTGAAGCCTGACAGATTTCGAATCTCAGGCAAAAGCGATGGAAAACCAAGCGCTTTCCAAGAAGTTGAGGAAAGGATACTCACAGAAGCCCCTTCATCTATGATAGTACTAGCCATGATCATTCTGTAAGCTTGTACTATGATCCGGAATGGTACATTAGATGGTAGGCGGGGTCTCGCTAGTAGATTCCAATCAAAGGAAACGACTAGATTGCTTGGAGGAGGGACCGAATAAACGGCCAGATGAATCTCTTAAACTGAGGAACTTCCTTCCTGTGGTAGAGGAACAGGTAGATTGCCCCCATGTTCATCGGATTCTTTGTTAACAAAAATAATTTGAACGGTGTTGTTCTCATTCTCTTTGGAGACTGTATCATCTGAAGGTGGACCTTCTGAAGACAAAACTGGGTTGACTATAGTCTCAACCTGTTGATTTTGGTCCAGGGTGGACTCAGAGGGATTATCTTCAATGATAGGCGTTTCGACCGACAACAGAGGTGTGTCAGTTGGATTTTCAACTAGCGATGGACTTGGCAAGAGTTTCTTGTACCCAAGAGGAAGTCACTACGATGAAGCAGGACGGTTATCCAAGACTCTTTTAGCTTCGCCCATGAAAGGGAAATGGTGGAGGGCATGATCACCTTCACACAACCTACAAGGAAACTTAGATCTTCCTATTTACCCATTGACTTCATTTTCACTAGTTGACGGTGTATTCTCAACATGATCGACAGAGGTTGAAGACACCAGATTGTGCAAGCAGGGAGACTAGTCTCTCAAGATCCACAGGATGCAGGGACAATCTCGATGGTAGTGGTCTCCTTTGCAAATGACACACAGAGATTTGGGTTTGGATGGTGTAGTGTGTGGATTTTCTCCATACGATGCATGGTTGCCCCCTTTCATCATTGGCTTCTTCTTCTTCTTCTCCTTCCCTTTCTTCTTCTTCTTAGTTACTTGGTTTTTAGTGTTACTAGTTTCACCGAGCGAAGAAGAAGAAGGAGAGAGAGAAACAAACGAAGTGGAAGGTGGGGGAGCAACTTCAGTATCATCTGGTTGCTGATTTGATTGCTGAGGATTTATGGTGTTTTGAACGACAGAGGTCGAGAATAGCCATACTAGCAGGCCAATTATGAGTCCTGGAAGGGACAATGTAGCCATGTGTGGAGCACCAACGTCTCCCCAAGAGAAGAAAGGACTAGGATTCCCCCATGGGGAAATCCTTGATTGGTGGACTCCATTTTCTCAACCTAAGACCAACGAGGGAACAGTGATGTTATTCTGAATAAAATAAATTTTATGACGCTTTGACACAACTTGCCTTTTCAATTTTTAAGAGTCGAGAAAAAGCTAAAGATGACTCTAGTCGCCTTCAATTTTTAATGAGACTGAAGTGACAAGTGCTCAGATGGACTTTTTCTTTTAAGGAGTCTGAAAAGGAACGAAAGTGACTACTCAGGAAATCTAGACAGAGGGATTACCAAACCAATCGCAAAATTGCAATATACACCTCGGTGGTAAATTATAGAGAAATTACCGAGGACTTTATGTACGACAGTCAATCTTCCCGAATGATGTGTTTAGTGCATTGCGATTGATAGGGCAGCAGACACAGCTTCCTAAGGATAAAGGATATCAGCCTATTGTGGTCTCCCAATATATACTCGATAATACATGGGAGCACAAGTCCGTACTGGCACTTGTCATATCAAAGAGGAGGAATCACCCAACCTACGATGAAAATGATAGTTACCAGGCTTTACGACACCAGAATACGTCTCTAGCCTAGACTTCTAGATGTTGTGCGTTAGGTTCCAAAGCTTTTTTATGTTCATTAAGGTTTATTTTATAGTTGATCTTTCTTAAGAATTTTGCCTTTCAAGGTTCACCGTGTGATGTAGATGTACAACTCCTAAATATGCAATTTAAAATGATAAACAGTCATTTATTTTCTTTTAGCAATGAAAATCCTAGCTACTAAGGAAAGGAAAATATGATTCTTTCAACATAGAGCAGAGAGCACACATTAAATGCACTTTTCCTAAATCAATTTCCACATGCAGTCTAAATGAAAATGCACATGCATGTATTTGTTTTTCAGTTCCCTTAATGTGAGAATGACAAAAAGAAAACTAAGTACAAATTTGAACTACTTTTCTTCAAAGTGACACTTTAACGATTTCTTTTCAAAAAAACGAACAGAAGACTAAGATGACACTTTCTCTTTCGAATGGAAAACTATTTTTGACACTTCAAAGAATTAATAATTCAAATCAAATACAATGGCAAAAGTGTAATCGACTATCTAAAAGAGGAAGACTTTATGACACTCTTTTTCTTAACTGAAAACGACAGTTGCAACACTTTCAAATCAAAAGACGACAGTTCGATTAAGCTCCTGTTTGCAAAGGAGGACTGTAAATGATGAAAAATACATTAAAAACATTCACAATTCCTTATCAATGGAGGCTAAATAATGTGAAGGAAGAAGGTTTCAACAGCGATATACTGATCATAGACAGCAAAACTACTGAATAGAGCTGAAAACAATGAAAAAAAACCAAAATCTGGAGGCAGAAATAGTCTCATTCAATCATCGCACCTATCCTTAAGGAGAATAGGGATGCATCTCACCTGCAGCACTGGAGGTGCGATGCATCCAAACTGCCAATGAGAGACAGTGCGATGGTCCAGGGATGAGACTGAGCTTGGTTTTCACCCACAGTTTGCAGCTAAGTTCAGGGATTTAGGCTGAGCTTATGATAGACAGTAAACACAAAGTATAGGGGCTGATCTAATGAGGTTATTGAGCTACCACCAGGGCACTTAGGATGTTTGCAAGTCAGATGTTTAGTTCATAAACCAACCCAGACATTGACTAAAGCAGCATTGATCTACTTTGCAGTTGCATAGCAAAAGAAGCTTGAAGGCTAGCTGGATTAACTTCAGGCTCCGTCTGTAGTTTATAAAGCAAAAAATAGTAACAAACAAACAAACTATTCGCTCCCCAGTGGAGTCGCCATTTTGTTTCCGGGAAAACTAGTGTCCATTCAGAGCTGCTAGTCCCACTAAGACGGGTAGCTATCTTAGAAACAAACAATTCAAAGTAACTTGTGTTTTCCTTTATGAGAGATAGATGAGAGAGAAGCAGAGAGTACCAACCTCAGTCTTTCGCTTGGCTCCTTGCTTGTTTCCTCTCTCCTTTGATAGAGCTTCGCCACTCCTTTCTCACTTGTCCTGCTTCAAAGAACACCTATAGAGTCAAAGCAGCAAAATACCATCAAAGCATAGAGATCTATAACCATAAACAATGTAGAATCAGATGTACATTAACCATACAAATGCATACACAAATACAAGATTCAGAAATATACAAGTATATGGAGGAAAACTCAAATAGCTTTATTGATAGAAGTAGTAGAAGAGAGGATTACAACCCAGCTATCTGATCCAACATCATCCTCCCAGCATGAAAGCCCTCTTCACCTCATGAAAAGCTAGATCACCCAACAATACAATGTCTCAAAGAGAAACCAACAACACTTCCTTATAAATTACCAGATTCCAGCCTTTGGATTTCTAGGATGAGGGATCCATATATAGATGTTTGCAGGGGAGTGAGTCAGCTTCTGGGATTTTGACTAGTGTCATTTCACTGATACTTCTTGGTTCCACTTGGAGATTTCATGATCTCTTACTCATCCCCGAGCGAATTTAGAGAGGCAAGTGTCATATGAGAAGTTTCTAGAAGATTCTTTGAGTTTCCACCTAGCAAACTACCTCTACCATTTGTATGCTCTCGCTCATCGCACCCTACAGACGGGCTTTTCAGTATGCACTGCACCCTTTGTGTGTAGTAGGTGAGATGCATCGCACCCTTAGCATGGAGCAGTCTATATGGTCTAGTTTTGACCAATTCTGAGCAGTTTTTCAGGGAGAACTTCTAGGAAATGATGTAATCAGATGACCTTGATCCTTTAGGGTATGAAAAAACACTTTTAGGGGTTTGAGAACCCTTGTTTTATTGACATATGTGATTGGGGTTGCAGTGACCAAATATGTCTATAACATACATGTGTCTCGCGTGGATGTATACATAGTGGAAATCAGCCTTAAAATTAGCAATGCACATATATTTCGTGAACAGACTTGGTGACAACCTTGGCTTCTAGTTAATCACCATTCATAAATCCATTTAAAACATTACCCAGAACATCTTATTTTCAATTACATGGGCAAGGTCCTTTGTTACCCACATCGAGGAAAATTTGGCAGCCTCGTACAACTCTGGATCCGTCGTGGGGAACTATGAATCCCTTGGTGTCCTCCAAGCTATCAGTTCGATCAACAATTACAACCATGCATAGTGGAATTATTTTCCTTCCTCCTACGCTTCACGAAAATCATCCAAGAATTCTTGGCACAGGTACTTCGCCCAATTGAATTGAACCCCCTTGCTACACTACGCAGCCAAGGATACCACGGGTTCCAACACTTCATCTGCACAACACTTTCTCATGATTTTTCCTCCCAAAATATGTGCAGCAAACCGCATAGCTTCATCTGAGATGGAACTGATGACATATCCCCATGACTTCTTGACCAACCCAAAGTCACTTTTCATTTGATCTACAAGATTTTTCTCCTGTGACTTCCCCACAAAAGAATCTGCGAGGTTTGTGCCATGATATGGCAGCGTTGTGATTCTTCATATCAACATGTCATCAATTAGGATGGGCCCTCCTAGCTAGAGACACCCATCGTGGACCAGCACCAATAACTGGGGTACACAAATAGTGTTAATAATGCTTCAACTAAAATGTGGGACATACAGCATATTGACAAACCATGCGCACTCAATATCGATCGTCCATTTCATTAGTTCAAGTCTTGTAAGGCCCGCCTCCACATAGTATATCGACTTCAAGTACTTGCTGGGTTCCAGTTGTGGAAATTTCTCATGGTCACCCAAATCCCAATCTTCCATATTCAGATATGGTACCCAGGCCAACAATTCACCCTCAATAGGTACTTCCTCTAGTAGCAACGATGTGAATACCTTGAATTTTACAGAGTCGGGATTCTTAGTTACTTTGATGGTAGGATTTTTCAGTTGTATATATTATGGCCAAGAAATTGGCTTTGCATCTTCTATGCTGATATTCTCAACCCCCATATTCATCTCTTCTTCGTCCAAGTCCTGAGGCTCCATAGGTTGCTTGTTTTTATCCATTTTTCCCCTCTCGCTTTTCTTAATTGGGATCTTCTGTGTCAATTTCTGAACTGGGGGTTGCTGCGGCTTTTTATACTTTCTCTCTCCTGCCACGGAGGGAGTAGGCTTTGGCCTTGGTGACCTGGGTACTGTAGTAGGGACTGGCGGTGTTGTATTTGTGATGCTCCCTAATCCTCTCCTCAAGAACTCTTGCTCAACTTCTTCCCAACTCAAGTGACCAAACATGAAGCAACACACTCAGGTCTTTAAGTGCAACAACACATAACAAGTTCTTAAGAAGAAAAGTGTCTAAATGTGGAGTGGGGTGCCATATTTATAACCCGATTCAAATTCAAATTGTCCGTTCCCCCGCAAATATTTCTCATAAATGTGACTTTGGCAGCAGATTTTCCCAAATTTGCACCTTAAATGCATTTCACCTTCTCCTTTTAACGACAAAATCGCTTTCAAATCCACTGTAATTGTTCCAATGGTCACTTTTTGGGCAGGTCGCACGACAATACTCCTTATGGCACAGTTACCACGTCGCATCTTCCACCTGTGCGATATTCCAAAACATCGTGTCACCTTCCTTCTTTCATAAAATGTTTCCTCGACATAGTAGTTTATAGTCTTGCACTTTCTTTCAACTAGTAGAATCACTAAGACTTTCCTGCGGCCATGTATTCATTACGTAAGGGCAGGATTGTCCCTATAAACCTTCAACCTTCTCCCATTAATACTTCTAGGAAATACTTCCCCATTTAGCTTCACAAGCTGAACTGTCCCATCATCTAAAATATCCTTAATTACATACGATCCTAGCCCGTGCATCTGAAACTTCCCCGTAAATTTGGTAAACTTGTTGTCATACATCAGGACCAAATCGCCATTCTTGAAAGTGTGATGCTTAATGTGATTATCGTGCCATGCCTTTTCTCTAGATTTTTGTACCTGCTAATGAAATCCAACCAAAAAGTGGTCTTCCTCTAACACAAGTTGCACTAGGCATTCCTCCATTATGTCGCGATCCACCATCTCAGTTACTTTTGTGATCCTTAGGCTGGGCACTATGTATTCCATTGGCATTACTACTTCTTGTCCATAAACTAGTCGAAAGGGTGTTTTCCCCGTCAATTTCTTATAGGTAGTCCTTTATTCCCATAGAATCATTGGTATGTGCACATCCCAATCATTCCCATTAACATTGCAAACCTTTGTGATGGCATTCTCAAAGATCTTGTTGAAAGCTTTAACAGTTCCATTCGCCTGGGGATGATATGGCATACTCTTCTGATAGTACATCTGAAATTCCTTTGTTAAAGCTGCAATTGTCTCATTCAAAAAGTGTGAATCCCGTTCACTCATCAGAACCTTCGGGTATCCAAACCTTGATAGAATAAACTCAAATATGAACTTCACAACAGTGTTTGCGCTGCAATCCTTCACAGGCTGTGCCTCGGCCCACTGGTTTAAGTACTTTGTCGCAGTGATAATATAACGTGCTCCCGTCTTCTTTCCTAGTGGTTGGATAGGTCCAAAAAAGTTAATTGCCCATTTATAAAATGCTTGTAGTGTGACTTGTGGATTTAATCAAATTTCATCCCTTCATGATGGTCTTCCGATCCTTTGACATACATCGCACGCACTACAGTATTCTTTGGAATCTTTATGTACCATTGGCCACCATAATCCTGCTCGTAGGATCTTCTGTGCAGTTGCCTTGCCTACATAGTGTCCTCTAGCGACACCACCATGTGCTTCAGCTAGAATATTGTGTCTTTCATATTCAGGTACATATCAACGTAGAACTTCATCCGACACCATCTTATATAATTTCCCTACAATCACAGAAAAATATGCAGCCCTGACAACTAATTCCTTCTTTTGTCGTGTCGTATAAATGTCAGGGGCTATGCCAGTAGATAAAAACTAAATAATGTCTGCAAAATTCTCATCCGCAACCCTGACAGTAAAGATTTGTGCATCAGGTAATCCTTCATCAATATTTGTAGGCTCTTCACCATTATCGATCCTAGAAAGGTGGTCCAGTCTAGCATTCAATCTCTCGGGCTTCACTATCACTTCAAAATCATATTCTTGGAAAAGGAGCAACCACCTACATATTTTCCCCCCCAACACAGGCTTATTAACCAGGTACTTCAAAGCAGAATGGTTTGTGTACATTTTAAAGTGCACACCTAACAAATACTTCCTGAACTTCCATAGTGCATAAACCATGGCCAATCCTTTGCGCTTTATGGTTGAGTAGTTCTTCTCAACCTTAGATATTTTTCAACTGGCGAAGACAATCGGGTGATCGATATCTCCTACCCTTGGTTGAGTTAAGACAGCTCCCAATTCTATACAACACACATCCACATGCACATGAAATTCCTTCTTCCAATCCGGGAATACTAGGATTGGTGCCATAACCATCTTCTCCTTCAAAGTATCAAATCTATTTTGACAATCATCGTCCCAACAAAATGTAGCATCCTTCCTTAACATCTTCTCCATGGACACAGTGAACTGCGTGTATGCCTTAATAAACTTCCTATACTACCCAGTATGACCCAATGTCGTGTGTAGCTACTTTACGTTCCTAGGGGGCTCCAGATTGATAATAACATAAATATTAGCAAGGTCTACCATCAATCCTTGCTTACAGACAACCACCAGACAACATGGCTTAACAATATTCCATAAGGTACACAAAAAATGCATTTCTTCAAGTTCAAGGAGATCTGATACTTCCTACATGTATCCAACATCAGGTGTAGACTAAAGACATGTTTCTTGACCATCCCAAACACTGTCCAATCATCGAAGTATACTTCCAAGAACTTAAGAATGAATTCCTTGAATGTTGCAACAACCACCCTTGATAAAATCGCAAGAGAATTTTTTAGTCTGAAAGGCATGATTGTATATTGGAACGACCCCCATTCTATAGAAAATATAGCCTTACTTCTATCCTTCGGTGCAATCTTAATTTGGTGGTATCCCAAGAATCCATATGTAAATGAATAAGTTTCTTGTCCACCAACATTCTGGAGAAATTCATTTGTAAAGGGCATAGGGAATGGATCATGTACACATCCATTTTTCAACTTACGTAGATCCTGATATCACCCTTCATTTTCTTCTCTTCGACCACCATAGGACTAACCCATTCAGATTCTTCTACAAGCTCAATTATTCCAGCTACAAGCATCTTATCGAGTTCCTCCCTTACCTTTTCCTTGTATTTGGGATTCAACCGATATGGGTGTTGCTTAACTGTCTTCGCATCAAGTTTTAGATTAATATTCATCATACCCAAATCTCCTACTATCCCTTTCAAGTCAAAGAACTTAGTTGGAAATAAATCTTGATATTCATGTAATAATTCAGCGACCTTATCCATTGTATCTTCATCCCAATAGTCGCCAATGTTCGAAAATTTTGGTTCTGCTTCTGAACCAATGTTTACCTATTTTGTGTGTACCGGTTGTGAAATATCAGGGATCTCTGCATTAGGTCCACCAACTTTGTGTTGTCCCTCTAATTCAGGGATATTAATATTCCTCAGATCCTCATCACCTTCCTCTATCGTGACATTGTAACATTCTAGATCATGTTGTAGCTGTGTACTCCAGTCGAGTTGTACCCATGTGATAGGTCCTACAAGTGTTCGGAAGATTGATGCCTTAATTTCCTGAAGCATTTCATCAATGTATTCAAACCCATCTTCGAAACTAAAATTCAGCAAGAAACTTTCCTTCATCTCATCCCAATCAGTGGTCCCATGTCACAGCTTCGTGTCTAAATATCAGTTCCTTGGGACAACATCCAAGGTATGAATAAAGATATTCACCCACTAAGGTTGAGGTATCTCACCCCATGCCTTAGTCCATCACGCCAGATGTTCGAACGGATCGTCCTTACCTATGTATTTTTCAGTGAGTCAGGTGTTCGTGTAGCCAAATATTAAGCACATCATTCTACGATATTCCTTCCAGTCGGAAAAATTATCCTTGTGCGTACCCCACCATCTTGCAGGTGTAGCTCCCAATGCTAGATCTAAGGCCTGGAACAGATGCTTCTCTGGTACATCCCTTTCAAAATGGTAAAGGAATATATTAACATCATCCAAGACATCACAATAGGGTAAATTATGTACCTCAGTAGATACACACTGTAGCGACTTTGTAAGTCGATTACATCGTAGCGTAGAGACCTCATGCAACTGATTCAGACAATTTTCTAATTCTTCGTCTGAGTCTAATTGGTAGGAACTGTCATTCTCCCAATTGATCCTTCCATCCATAGTGGTATTGATCCAATCTTCATTTCGCACAATTAACTTACATATGTTCTCAATGGCGTCATCTTCATAATAATCACAGTTCGGTTATGTGTATTGCACACCTTCAGTTGGATCCAACGGGACAATTACTCGAAGCTCATTTTTTTTCAAATACCATGCTTCTCTTCTTTAAGTTAATGAGTGCATTCATGTCGAAGGCCCAATCAATCCCAAGCAACGTTGGGTATGGATTATTGTCATCGACAATCTCAATAACTTTGAAATAGGCCACTACTCTTGCACCTTCAATATCTACAGTTACTCCATTGAAGGTGCCCCATTGGAATTATCCTTTTTTGATTCTCCATGCACAGTTGAATTGCTGGCCACTGTAACTTAGGCTTTCCCATACGTTCCCAAGTTTTCTTCAGCAGTACATTAGCATCAGAGCCCAAGTCTAGTATTACCCGATCCATTTCGAAATCACCAATCTGTGCAGTCAACCGCATCTTCCTTCCAGTTCTCTTCTTGCTTTGGTTCACCTTATTGACTGTGCATTGTTCTGGTAATGGCTTATCCTTGCTAGTGTAGTTATCTATTAGCTCTTGCAGTTCTTTTATCGCCTTGTGATCTCATAATAAATTCATGCAGGTCTATAGAAATGATTTTAACATTGTGGGATCTGAATCCTGTTTCACAGTAGTTTCTTCAGGTTTCTCCTTTCATGAGACTATCGGCATTTGGTTCTGAGATGTAGAAGCACCTGGATCCATAAAACTCTTTCTTGCCTCCATGAATGTATCTTTTTCTCTATGTAAATCAAACCCAACATTCTTCTCATCGGCTTTTCGAAACTATGAATCTGAATCTGGTTGTTTTCCTTCAACCTTGTCTTCACCAATTTCTACACTGCTTCATGTGACTATATTAATACTGGGATCATCTTCACACTGCTCGGATCTCATCATCTGAATATTTTGCGTCAGCTTCTGGTTCTTCTTCTCTTGCATCTTCTTTATTAAGACCGGGCAATCTTTTATAACATGATAAAATTAACGACGGTATTGGCAAGAAGGGTGCATTGGATTATGATAGTCACACGTAAAGTGTCATGGTTCTCTACAGTTGTAACAAATAATTTTTCCCCAACATATTCCAACTCTTCCTCCACATCCTCTTCCCCATCCTTGGAATCCTCTATGAGTTGTAGTTGAGCCTTGATAGTTCTCCCTATGGTTTTCAACCTATATTCTGTATAGCAGAGTCTTGTCCATAATTAGTTCATAGCTTCGACAATTCCTTTCATCATGACCAAGCAATTTAAAAAAGTTACCAAAAATTTTCTTTGGAGACCATATAAATTTCTGTAGTAGGGAACAATTATCTGTCGAATGACATCCTGATACTTGGAAAATGCTACACCAGGTACTTGCATCGGTGCATGATCCAATGGAATATTTTGTCTTTAGTGGGTTAGGGCCTCCCACAGCTATATAATCCAATAATACAGGACACTAGTCCTTATGATGACCTTCAGCCTTGCACTTTGTGCACCAAATTTCATAATGTGTCTCTAACTTAACCTCCTTTCCCTTGTTTAGATCCTGCAACTCCATATGCAAAATTGCTAGCTACGACTGGATCTGTTGAACTCCTATATTCATATCATGGATCGACGAAGCTTCTAGCTTCATCACGATTTCCAACGCTTCGGCCTGAGACCCAATCTTCTGTTGAGATAACGACAACCTTAAGTGAGGTAATAGTGAAGCTATATACCAATCCCTATGTTGTTCATCTGAAATTTGAAGGTTAGCTTGACTTAATAAGAACTTCAGTCACTGATCTATATCCCACGTAGACTCATTAACCCTTTTCTTGATCTCCTTGATTTCAGTCACACACTGAGCTTGCGACTTTAGCTTCCTAAATTCCGCATTCAACACATCCTTTGTGTTAGCCAATGAAGCAGCTGGATGAGTTGTATTGTATCTGATGTACTAGGTAAGCACTCTATCTTGCAGCGCTGTAACCAACTGTGCTTTCTTCATTTCATCATCATTGATCTGCTGCGCTTTCCACACAACCTCTACGAAGAACCAAAACTGATTGGGATCCTCTGATCCCTAACCCCTGAATGAAGGCATTTTCACTGTATTCACCATATTGAATAGCGAAGGTGGAGGTGGAGGTGGAGGTGGAGGTGTAGGTGTAGGTGTATGAGGCAGAGGCGAAGGTGGAGGTGGAGTGGATGGGTCTAGAATTCCAGAAGTAACTTGGTCTATTGTCTGCGCCACACCTCTGGGTGTACTAGGGTTACTTCTTTCTTCTTCACTTTTAGACTCTCCCAATAAGGGATTGTATTCACTTTCAACGAATTTGTCTAGATCTACTCTAAATCACTTTCCACTTCATGTAGATCTAGTCTGACCCCTATTAAACATTAAGGTAAAGGAATAATCCCTTTTTCACACAAAAGCATTTTAATCCAGGTTTTTAGCGATTTTAGGTACTTACCAGTTGGACAAAATCGTCACTCAGCTTCGCTATAAGACACAGATGTATCTATTGCAAATTCAGTGATGAAACCACCCAAGATACTATCAATCCAGTAATCAACAACCCTTGCAACCTTATAATCAGATCCTTCAAGACGTTTGACTAATTCTGGAGTCCACACAATAGGATCGTCATGCTTCCAAGTAAGGTTCACTATCCGCTAATTTAGATAGACACTCATGTAATTCGCAAGGGAATTTAGAAAAGAAAACTCCATGTACTTCTGTGTAGAGATACCTCTGTAACCACTTTTATTTTGACAAGCACGGATTCCTATTCTCCTGAGTTGCAAACTCGTGCAACTTCCGATCTATCCACTTCTCGATTTCCTTCTTAGTTGGTATTGTTTGGTCAATTTAGTGTGTCCTAAATTGCTACATAAGTTATCAATCCGGGAATCGTAAACTGATGAAATGTAGTGCACTGTATGTGCTAGACAACCCTTTTCTTACCTCACTGTTTTCAATTTTATCTTGTTTTGGGGTTTTGTTCTGTTGGTCTCCTAAAGTGGTTTAATGCAATGGAAATCCTAATCTGCTGTTAAAGAAAAAGTTTAAGAATACTTTTTAAAGATCAAGTGTGGATGTAGAGTTGAAGACAAGGCTTATCCTCTTGCTTCTTGTGATAATTTCCAAACTTTGAACTTAGGAGATCTTAAAACATGCTGTCTACAAAATCAGAACTTGAATGAGAGTGTGAATATGCAGCTATATAAACCAAACTAAAAATGAAGTACTGAAAATGAGATTACTATCTCTATTGTTCATCCTAATTGCAAAATTGAAATCTAATAAACTGTTGCAACTTAAACCAAAAAGTAAAGAAACTGGAAACTAATGATTAGTCAATGATTTCATCCATAATCACAACATTTCGCCAATTAACTTCTAAAACGGGGTTAAGCTAAAGGCTCCAGAAATATCATCATATGGCATGAAATAAATGACATCTAAATTATCTAATTTCACACTAATGAAAGCAAAGCCAATTACTTCATCTATAATCACAATATTTCGCCAGTTAACTTCTAAAATGGGGTTAAGCTAAAGGCTTCAGAAATATCATCATATAACATGAAAGAAATGACATCTAAATTATCTAATTTCACACTAATGAAAGCAAAGCCAATTACTTCATCTATAATCACAATATTCAGCCAATTAACTTCTAAAATGGGGTTAAGCTAAAGGCTCCGGAAATATCATCACATAGCATGAAAGAAATGGCATCTAAATTATATAATTGCACACTAATGAAAGCAAAGCCAATTACTTAATCTATAATCACAATATTTCGCCAATTAACTTCTAAAACAAGGTTAAGCTAAAGGCTCCGGAAATATTATCATATAGCATGAAAAAACTGACATCTAAACTATCTTGAACAATAAACAAATCTCACAAAGTAAAAGCATAAACAACTGAAATTGAAAATTGAGTTTCAGCAGAGGAAGTAAGTCTCAATAACACCACTTGATGCAAAAATTACACTAAGAAGCTCGAGCATAACCAGACTTAAAGACCTATTCTGAAATGCACCTATGAATGTTAGTAAGAAATATGACAAGCTGCAAAAACATATACAAGGTTAGAAGGATTAAGATCATAAGCAAAACATGAGAAATATACAATTCGAATGAGAGAAAATATACATGAAAACTATACAAAAACAAAAGAAGGACCTCAGCTACGCAGGGGCCCTCTGCACAGCTTCGGACTAGCACGCTGTTACTTCAAAATACGCTCAAACAGACATGTGAAAACAGAGTTTGTATTATGAAAAACAAAGTAATGTGTCTCTCAGTTACAAAACAGCAAAATAACACTATATCAACAATATCCAGAACGTCCTATCTGCGTTGCAAACGCTTGTATTTATAGAGAAAATGGATAACTGTATCTCAGAGGAATTTCTTCAATGATAGACACGTGAACAGGTCAAAATTCGAGGATTCAGCCTCTCGGTTGCCATGAGCAGTAAATCTATGCGAGGTGGATGTTGGATTGTGTTATGTAGATGGCATACAGGTGGAAAAAACGGATCCACGAGTTCAGGAATGGCTTCGGGCTTATGTGTAGGAATAGAGTTCTAATTAGCATGAAACTCTCCGTTGACCTCCCTTTGACCAGGAACTTTCCTTCTGAATCTGGCTAAGTGAATAGGACCTCATCCATGTATGGACATTTCCTTAGCTGCCCATGTGTCTCATTCCTCCTCCTAACACTTGTAACCTATAAAACAATGGAAATGGCTGCGGAATTGCCAGTTAGTTGCGGAAAGTGGCTACATTCCATAGCTAATAAACAAAACCTAGATCAAATAGCACACACAATGATATAATTTGAAAATCACTCAAATACACTCCTGAAATCAACATGTAAAAACTTTTGATAGCTTAGAATGCACTGACATGGGAAAATAGAAGAGAAAGGGTTTAAGAAAATGCTTGGAAGAGAGGTAGTTTTGGGGCTCAACAGGTATCCACTTATGCCACATCACACATCCCTCATATAGATCCTGATCTCGGCAACAGAACCATTTGTTGGCTTGAGGGGGCTTGGACCCAGGTTCAGAGTTAGCTACACTAACCAAGAAAACCCTACAGTATCGGCACTTCCGGCAACAACCCACATAGCGCAGGCTACAGTCTCAACTGAGGTAGTGTTGGGGGATGCTAGAACCAAGCTCCTACATCCAGAAGGCTATGTGATGTGGGGTTAAGGTGTTTCTTCAGTTTCAGGCCTGATCTTACCTTTGCGAACCCTTATCCGTGAAATCTCCAAACTTACAGCGATTTTCAGTTAAACAAAGTTATTAACTTCATATAAACACCTAAGTATGCATAAAATCACATAAAATAGTAGATCCATATCTTCACAGAGCAATAAATACAAAAATACAGATAACTATCATTAAAGTGCGTGTAAATACAGAAAATACTTAAGTATACAAATTCAACATAGAGTAGCTTCAAATATATTTTATTACTTCATATCTTCCTTATACAACTTTCCAGACCCTGCCCACACAACTACAGGGGCCCATGCACTCAATTGCGAACTTGCCAAGGTCTCCGCGCACTCAACTGCAAGAGCCTTCCCCTTCACCAAAAATACAAAAAGATCCTACAGACTCAAAATATATCAAAATCCCATCCTATTGATTGATTTCTCAACCTCGATAAGACACTGTTTTATATGCTTTTTCCCATTACAATACCATTGTCCGAAAACCATGGGAGGATCTCAAAACAATACAAAAACTAAGGGGCTTTGACCTTCCTAAGCCCCTTGACTCTTAGTGACCTGCGCTACTCACACTGCGCTCCTCAAAATGCGGAGACTTGCAATATTTTAACAAAACTTGACCCAGGGGACCTCGTCCCAATAGCCACTGCCACCATTAGTTGCTTTAAAAGCATAAAAACCATCCAAAATACGTCATTCCACTACAAGAGTCTCTCGATCCTATTTGGCACAATTGTTTGATAGTTTTGAAGCATATTGGAGGACACAAGGATACATTAACAAACCTACTAGAGGGACATTTCCTAGATGGATATTGCAGTGCCTACCAATAACCACTTGACATTCTTCTTACTCTCATGTTTTCATGTCCATTCTCATTAACAACATTGACCACATGCACTATAAAAGAGCAACAATACCTTTCTTCCATGTATGGCTCTATGCATCTCCTTCTAACATATGTCACCCCTTGCGTAGTATTGTGCATGTTGAGAAATCACAAAGTAAGTTTCTATGTGTGAGGTGTTCTACAATTGTTATAACATGTCGCATAGCCCGAGAGAAAGTAAATATGTAACAATAATACCAATTGTATATTTTGGTTTAATGAGCATGGGTGCAATGTAGCTAGAACTTGAATTGAAGCATTACTTTCTACCTATATTACACATTGCACAATTCTTGGATCTTGTCATCAAGTCTTGTGAATGACTAAATTTATCAAAATGTCTATTGAATTACATGACTAATAGAGCAAAAGATAGCTACCAATCACTATTCTTGTGGGGTGACTTACTCTTAAAAGTGGATTTCTTGCCTTATGCGAGTAAGAAGCAATGTAATTGTTTGGAGGTGACAATATTTGCAAATCAATAATAGAATTATGGGCCTGATAGGTTGTTCATATATAACTATATAAATACAAAATAAGAAAATGAATCAATTCACCCATCCATCATGGTGAAAAATGGAGATATAATGAGAGGTATAATCAAAACATCGACTTAGTTGATTGAATAGGTTGAACATTCAATACATTAAGCGCACACTACACATAATAATGGTTATGAGGTGGATGCAACTTAGAAGTTTAATACATAGAAATATTCCATTGGGCATAAGAAACTGATAAAAAAATTAGCATAATATGAACCATTTAAAAATATGTACACTTAATTTGTCTTGTTTTAAAAATTAAATTGTCAAATATATGTTCATATACTAATGAGTACTTTCTATAAAAATATGTAGATAATTAATCTAAACTAAATAAATACTCTATGAACATAGATATTATGAAAGCATTTAACTATCTATAAAAACAAACACTAAGAACTGTACACTCTTCCCATGATTGTTAAATACAATAGGATATATATTATCAAATGTAAGGCATCTTGTATCTAATGATATATATTCCATCTTCTACTAATCCAGAAAATCATGTATTCAGGTTTAAATCTTTTCAAAATATAACCATAAAGATATATTTAATATTTTTCTTACTCATTGTTTTATATAAATATTTACTTTTCCCTTTTAAAATTAAAATATTATTATTATTATTTAAAAACCAAATACACTTTTGAAATTAATTACTCCACCAGTTATAAAAAATTGTAGCATGTGGTATTCAACATAAGTCCAACCCACTCCTACTTAGTGGTAATCATTAGTTCTCAATTTAGAAGAATCTGCTTTAAAAGTAATCATTAGTTCTCCATTTAGAAGAATATGCGTTAAATGAGAAAGAGTATTGGTTGCATTTCCCACAATCTATGCCCAGAAAATATTTTCCTTTCTCACCAAAACTTGTAGTTTTGACTTGTGATACTGAAATTTTATTCATAGCAAAGATTTTGTAAAGATATATACTATCGTATATAATGTAAAGAAACACTACATCTTAATTTCATCTATTTATTATTTGTTAGAGTGAAGTGACAATGATACAAATAATTTTTTATATTATTAAATTATTTTCATATTATTATTTTTGTTTTTGGTAGTAGATATTGCATTAGGTTTTTGGTCAAACCCATATTAATTTGGGTTTCACCAAAAAAATTACAAAATTTCTATAATTTAACATTGTAAATAAAAATTTATCATTTTTAATAATGATTTATTTTATACATCTTCAATCTAATTGGTTATGAATTTTCACTTCTTATTGCTCATTGTCTCACTTAACGAACTCAGAATTATAAGGGTCCCATCACCGGTTTGGCCTTGAGCTAATAGCAAGCTACATTAAATCAATAACTTATAAAAAAAAATGAAAAGTTTTTATAACCCAAAACCATATGTATAATTCTTCAAATCCTGACCAAATTTGTTTTGGCTAGTCAGTAATTGTGACCCATTACACCTATGGTTCCATGCAATCCTTCGAAATTCATTCCCAACATTTTTTTCCAAATTAAAACCCTAATTTTCTTTAGCAGATAATAAAAGCGGCTATGAAGCCTATTATAATAGTTGGATTCCTGAGTTTTACTCAGTCATAACTGCAAGTCATATCTTTATGTCTTCAATGTATGTCATCTGTAATGTTTACAACCTTTTACAACCTTACGAGGGAGCCGGAAGGACTACAATGGAGATGAGAAGAGACGTTTTATTTATTTATTTCCATCATAGTTTATCACAAATTTCACTGAAAGAGAAGTGTATGAGATATCAACTAGAAATTGCACCACATTTTGCAATGGAAATTCCATGAGGCAGTAGCATAGGAAAGAGTAGCGTAGAAGAAAGAAGATGTTGCACCAAAGGAATCATCGTGAAAGAATGAGAAGCGAATTATGCTTCCATGGAAGCAGGTTATGGAGGTTTCAAATATATTGATGATAAGAGTGATTATCAAGTAGGCACTCCAAAAATGCTAAGAAAATGCACGGAAGAGGCAGTTCCAAGGGATCAACCCTCATGTATCACTACACGGTCATCAAAATATTAAATATATATATATTATATATTATGTTCACATATATATATATATATATATATATATATATATATATATATAATTATATTAAAATTAAAAAATTAAAATTAAAATAAAAAATTAAAAAAAAAAAAATTAATTAATTAATTGAAAAAAAATTGTTATAGATATTAAATTAAGTAATTGGGGTGAAAACCCTTTGGTGATTGATATTAGATGCAAATCCTGGTGGAAATTGATTGTTCACAAAAAATACCTCCATTCAACTTGGCTGCACAGTGTAGACAAGAAGCTTCATGATATAAAAGCTTCAACAATTTGGAAACACTACACTAATCTCTTTGGTGATACAACTTAAAATGGTCAAACATATTTAGTTCACTAACTAATCCTCTTCAGATTCAGACTCGGTACTTTTAAGCCACTCAACAAATGGTTTAACATTTTTCCACATTGAAGAGTTATTTCCTTGGGAACCCAAAGTATGGTTATCATACCATTGGAAAATAATATTTTCTAATATGCCATCATCGTATAAATCTTTCAGAACCAAAACAACTTCCTTGATTGCATCTGCACTAGCATGGTTTTAAGAAGCATCAATTGCATTCAACAAAAACAATTGGGAATTTTCATTATGAAGAACTTTGGAGAAGTAAATATCTCTCTTTGAAACCTCCTTGGAAAATCCTTTCATAACACCTTTATAAGGCCCTCAAACGATGTAGTCATCACTTCCTAAGGAGGACCACTAAGAGATTGTATGTACTCCGCCAACTGATTAGGAGACTTTCTCCTTTGAAGAAAATCATTAAAATCAGCAAGAATCTTAGCCTGAATGCTTAACCCTTTAACTGTCTCAAGTTTTTGTCGTCAAAATCACTCGCTTCTTCCTTATCACCACTCTCTAGCATAAGTTCTATGGATTTCTTACCATTATCAGTAGCTGATCAAGTGCTCAAAATTAGGCTCAAAAATCAAAGTGTTAGAATCTTGATAAACTTAGCTTCATATCAAAGAGCTGGTCATTCTGATTTTAATGGTGCAAATGGCACTCAAATCCAAGCTCGTATGAAGAAGTTAGAGCAATTCAAAGTTCAGGTTTGACTTGGACATAGGGCAGGAAAAGATGATGTGACAAGGCCCTTCAGCGAATGGGCAGGTGTGAAGTGGCAGGCTGTCGTTGGCCCCTACATATCACAAATCACATGTCACAAGCGGATTGTGTTAAAAATTGGCCCTAAAATAGCCAGGGTTGTGATGCGATAAATCACAATCGCACTTCGCCAAAGATATGCGGAAAGGTGTTAAAGGATTGACCCCAGAGTTGCAATGCGATGGATCAGCCGGAGTTGCGGTGTGATGGATCACAGATCGCAATCACACTTCGCAGAAAGCAGAGTCTCGTATTATATTATCCATTGGTTTTCTGCTGATTGCAAAATGTGATAGGTTCCCATATGCGATGCGACTATAGGTTCCAGTTAATTATTCCATCGAGTCCGCTAGATTGCAATCACACATCGCCCCGTTGCGATCATAGACCATAAAACCGTTGGTTTTCCCACCGATTTCAATTTGTGATAAGGCAGTCGGCTGGTAGATTATGACCCGTTGTGCGGCAAAATTTTCACCGAGTTAGCACGTTTATGGGGCTAATTTGTAGGATCATGCTGGAAATGGGGCAATTTGTGGAGCAAATAATGGGAAAACAAGGGAAAGTCATAACTTCTTCAGTTTTTCACCAAATTGGATGCAAAAAGAGGCTATATAGCCATTTTTCAACATTCTGGACTGATTGGAGTAGGTTTCAGAAGAATTTGAGCATTGTAAACACATATTTTTACACTTTTGAGCATAGTAGAGAGGCCCAAGCCATTGGAAGCTAGACCAAGGAGACGTAGCCCAGGAGGGGTGAACTCATTTATCATGTGCTTATTGTAATGTTTTTTTGATGATGTTCTGTACATGTTTATGTTGCTTTTCAGTTTCTGGTTTATGTTAAATTTCTCATAAAATTAACATAAAAACTCTTAATTTCACTTGCAAAATTTGATGAATCCTTAAGCACAATGAAAGATTTTTTCTTACAATTTGAGGAATATCTTAGCACTGCAAACTAATATTCTAAATCAGATCAATTTTGGTATTATATCACTAGGTTTGTTTTTTGAAAGAATTATTTAATTGTTTGCAAGTTTATGTCATGCTTACAAGGTTAAAACTCAAAAGAGGTGAAGGAAAGCTTCTTGGAAGCCCTGATGTTGGGTCAAGGGGAAGAAGAGCAAGGTTGCCACAATCTCCAACACTAGTTCAGCCTCAAGTTGTAGTTGAGACTCCAAAGATCATGTCTCGTGAAGGAGAACCTACAAACATGACAAAAAATGAGAAGACCTTCAAAAAGTCTTTCTTTGATATGACAGAGATGGTGAAGGTCCTTTATGAAGAGAGTAATAGCAAGTTGCAAGGAGAAAGTTCCAAACCTCCCAAAGGAGAAGGCTCTTCAGGAGGAGGTAATGGCAATGGAGACAAACCTCCACCCTCTCCACCATCTTCTTCATCTTTTTCTTCACAAGCATATTCACACTCTTCCACTAATACAACCCTTACTTATACTCGTCACCATTCTTCAAAAGGAACTGGTAAATCACCTTTTTAAAAACTTGATGTTAAATTTGAGTTGCCCATGTACAATGGTGAAGTGAATGCAGAGAAGCTTGATAATTTGATTCGTTAGTTGGACATCTATTGCAGGATTCAAAACCTTCAAGAGGATGACATAAAGATTCAGTTAGCTTCCTTGAGAATGGGGGGTGTAGCACTAGTATGGTGGGAATCAAATACCCAAGAGGAGATTAAAAAACATGGTAAGATCTCTATTTCTTGTAATGATTTCATTGCTGCAATCAAAAGACAATTCTACCCTCTAGATTATATGCAGAAAGCCATCATGAATTGGCAAAACTTTAGATAGCTTAAGGGTCAAAATGTGCAAGATTACACCCAAGAATTCAGAAAAAAGGTCTTTGATGTTAGGTGTAGATTTGCAATCATAGGACACATTGTTGAAGTACATAGGGGGTTTACACAGTTACCTTAAGCATACTATCTTAATGTTTAATCCCAGTAATATAGATGATGTGTGTGTGCAAGCCACTCATTTTGAGGCAAGAGGGAAAAACACCCCAGAAGAAGGTAGTAAAAAGTCATTTAAGGGTAAATAGAAAGAAAAGCGTTTCAAGGGGAAGAAAAATGCATCCATTAAAAAGGAAGGAGAGAAAACAATTTGTAAAAATTGTTCCAGATAGGGCCACGATGAAGCTCATTGTTGGAAGCTTCGTCTCGAAATGAAACCAAAGAAATTCAACAACAAAGGAAAAGAAAAGACATATGCAATCACTCAAGAAGAGGATTTGGGATCCGAATCAGGTGATGAAACAAAAATCAAGCTATGGGGTTTCAAGGAAAGGAATCCATTTCCAACACTAGTTCTTCAAACTCACATAATGAAACTCCAAACGAAAAGGGGAGAATAGAACTGTTTCACATAAGGCTGATATCGAAACATAACAAGATTGATTCGTTGTTCAATAGCGGCTCTCAAGCCAACCTTATCTCAGAAAACATTGTCAAGAGCTTAAATCTAGAAATTATTCCACATCATAAATTGTATCCACTTGGATGGGTATGTGACAATGCACAATTTCAGGTTACAAGAAACTGTAAACTGAAATTCACAATCACTACAAAATTCATAGATGAAGTGGAGCTTGACGTTGTGTCGTTAGATATTTGTGGCATCATTTTGGGCAACCCATAACTTTATGACAGAAAATTTATTTTCCATCGACATGAAAACAAATATCACATATTCAAAAATGAAGTAGAAGATATTGTGAGAGCTCACAACAAGAAAACAAATCTTTCGCTTGTTAGTGCAGGGCAGATTAAAAGACTAGTGAATTCAAGCAAGAATTTTATGCTTCTCATGATCAAACCTGAGAATGATATTGATTATGAAGCGTTTGATGGTTGTAATTTGAATTTGAAAACTGATTTGGTTGACGCTATTAACCAATCTGATGAAATGTTTCAGGAATCAAAGGGATTACCTCCCAAGAGGGGAATCCAACCTGAGTTACAGTTGCAACAAAAGTGTATTCTTCCTAACATTGGCATGTATAGGATATTAGTGATGGAAAGCACAGAAATTAAGACGCAAATCTAGGGATTGTTGAATAAAAGGATCATTCAGCCTATTCCTTTACGTGTGGTGCACCTCTTGTTTTGGCGCTCGAGAAGAATGGTAAGCATTTCGTTGAATGGGATTCAAGAAGTGATTTTTATCGAATTAGAGTTGTTGAAGGAGATATAGGAAAGACGAAATTTAAAGCCAAGCAAGGTTTGTTTGAATGGCTTGTTATGCTTTTCGGTCTTTTCCATGCTCCTACTACTTTTATGCATATGAAGAAAGATGTGTTGAAGCCATTTCTAGACAAGATAGCCTATTTGGATGACATTTTCATTTTCATAACATTTCATTATGAACATGTCATGTGTGAGAAAAAAATACTTGATGTCGTATGTCAAGAACATTTGTTTCTGAAGATGTCAAAGTATATGTTGGATAAAACTTCTTTGATGGACTTGATCTGTGAAATTGGTTCTTCCAACCGTGTTCAGGTTCCCAAAGGCTTTTTTGCAGTCTAAGTGGGACGTGGAGAAGGTGAGCTGAAGTTAGACCTCTCCAAGATTGATGTCATAACAGTTTTTGGTTGTATTAACTCCATTCCTACAGACACAGGTGAAAGAATTATACATCCCCATGAAGCCGCAGACACCTTTTCTCTGCTCGTAATTTATGCAGGCAGGCTCAAGATATTCATTTGGATAAGAGGTTTTTTGGGAGCAGCCCAATGTTGGAGGAGAAATTCTGTTAATTTTTCTTGTATTGTAGTTCATTTGCATTCGTTAGCAGTTTTGCAAAAGGTCTTCCAGTGGGGAGGTAAACAATGAGAGGCATTTAATGCTTTAAAACAAAAGATGAGTACAACTCCAGTACTTGCTTTTCTAGACTTGAGAGAGTCATTTAAGTTTCAAGTTTCTATATGTGACTAAGTCATGGGCGCAATCTTTTTGCAACGTGGTAAGCCCATTTCTTTTCATTCAGAAATTTTCAATGATAAAGTGTTTAAGTTGCAGTGATAAAGGCAATTCCATTGGATGGGTTTTCTTCTACTATTCCACTCGGTCAAAAGGTATAGGAAAGGTATAAGCGAAAATTTTGTTGATGTACTTTCTAGACCTATAGTTTGTATAACTACTTTCCTCAAGCATCATTGTGTTTTACATGAAAGTTATGTTCAGAAAAATACATGCTTTCAAGATGTATATTCAAGCTTGAGCCAAACGAATCAAGTGGAGGAATTTTTTTACCATTTGCATCATATCGTATTGTATCATCTTGGTAAGAAGGATATTGCTACTGATAGTAACATGGACAAGGCCAAAGAGTTCACTGAATGACTCCAAATGGTACATCAAACATTGCAATAATAGCCTGAAAAGATTAAAGGAAAGTACATAGAAAAGCACGATAAGAATCATGGAGATCACAAGTTCCAATTCAGTGATCACTAGATCAAGATTGGAAAGGTGAGGGAATTGTACCGTCATTTGCTGGTCAATTGAAAGTGATCTTTAGGGGTCCAAAAGGCTAACAGTGGGGAGGAGTGATCAAGTGCTCAAAATTAGGCTCAAAAATAAAAAGTGTTAGAATCTTGATAAATTTAGCTTCATATGAAGAGCTCGTCATTCTGATTCCAATGGTGTGAATGGCACTCAAATTCGAGCCTGTATGAATAAGTTAGAGCAAGTCAAAGTTCAGGTTTGGCTTGGACATATGGAAGGAAAAGTGATGTGACAAGGCACTTCAGTGAATGGGAAGGCGCCACGTGGCAGGCTGCCATTAGCCCTCGCATATCACAAATCACGTGTCATAGGCGAATCGTGTTAAAAATTAGCCCCATAATAGCCAGGGTTGCGATGCGATAAATCACAATCTCACTTCACAAAAGACATGCGGAAAGGTGTTAAAGGATTGACCTCGAAGTTGTGATGTGATGGATCGGTCAGAGTTGCGATGCGATCAATCACAGATCACAATTACACTTCGCAGAAAGTAGACTCCCTCATTATATTACGAGTAGGTTCTTCACTGATTTTGAAATGCGATAGGTTTCCGGATGTGATGCGACTATAGGTTCTGGTTAATTGTTCCATCGGGTCCACCAAATCGCAATCGCACATTGCCCCGTTGTGATCACAGACCATGAGACCGCTGGTTTCCTCGTTGATTGTGATTTGTGATACGACAGTCGTTTGGAAGATTATGGCCTGCCGCGTGGCAAAATTTTTGCCCAGTTAGCGCGTTTTTGGGGCTAATTTGTAGGATCATGCCAGAAATGGGGCAATTTGTGGAGCAAATAATGGGAAAACAAGGGGAAGTCATAACTTCTTCAGTTTTTCACCAAATTGGATGAAAAAAGAGGCTAGATAGCCATTTTTGGACATTCTGGACTAATTGGAGCGGGTTTTAAAATCATTTGAGCATTGTAAACTCATATTTTTACACTTTTTATCATAAAGAGGCCCAAGCCATTGGAAGCTGGACCAAGGAGACGTAGCCCATGAGGGGTGAACTCCTTTATCATGTACTTGTTGTAATGTGTTTTTGATGATGTTCTGTACATGTTAATGTTGTTGTTCAGTTTCTGATTTATGTTAATTTTCTCATAAATTAACATAAAAACTTTTCATTTCACTTGAAAAAATTAATGAATCCTTAAGCACAATGAAAGCATTTTGTTTATAATTTGAGGAAGATCTTAGCACTGCAAACTAATATTATAAATCAGATCAGTAGCATGCATGCTCTTAGGCTCAGCCATTGTGTTCTTTGAAATTTTCTTCCCTACAACCTTCATATCAGTACGTTGCTTTGTAGCTTTTTCAGGTATAATTAACATCACCATTTCACTGGTAGAAAGAGTCAGTTACTCCTTGATTCTCTTATGAGTAGCCTCAATAGAGGTGTTAGTCTTCCATTCCACTTCGTCATCATGGTCGTCGTGGCTCCCTCGAGGAGATTGATCATCTTCATCAAAATATTTATTCTATGCTACTACCTTACAACATTTCCTTTGTAACATGTGGTGCAATTGATAGTCATACAATTTATAGCTGTATAAAATAATTAGGTATATTTTTTTTAAGACAAGTATGAAAAATTCCTAATGACTGTTATGAAATACTAAGTAAATCATGATATTCAATGTTCAAATCCTTGGGGTCAAACAAAAAATATCATAAATATGAAAAATATGATATTTCTTTAGTGAGAATAGACTGAAGGAGTAATAATATGCTTGTTAAAGTTCTAAGTTTGAAATCTTGTAGTTACACATCCAACTATATTAAAGATTGTGAACTTAAAAATAAAAGAAATAGAAAAACACTATAAATTTATTATTGTGGCCCAGGTGAGATACAATTCCAACATTGTAAATTCATTGTTTCATTCTAACAAAATCAAAATGGATAGATTCCCATTTTAAAACACTCATTATACTATTTCATAGATGAATTCACTTCGTGTACAGTTTTTTCATTCATCTAGATCTAAAGTGCCTCCTTTAAAATCTTCTTTCCAAAGTATTCATACATTCTGCTCAAAGAAATTCATAAATAACACAGAAATAAGATAAGAGTTTACCCCAATAGAAAGATAGGAAACCAAAATCCCTCTAACACCAAACCTTCCTTAAATAGTCCCAGAGGCAAGCACGCAAGATGATTAAGTGGTGTCACCAAAGAGATTAGTGTACTATTTCCAAATTGTTGATGCTTTTATATCTTGAAGTTGCCTCAAGATTTTCCATTTTGCCTCATATAAAAAAATTGACTTGTTTTTAAACTCTGCAGACATATAACCTTGGATATAGACTATAATGTGGGGTATGGTAGATTGTATTTGTGTTGATATGAGATCGATTATCAATGCAGAATGTGAGCTCCCCTAGGCCTTACGTTGGTGTCATCCTGGGTCGTGTATCCAACATAATCAATAATGCACAGTTTACATTGTATGGGAAAACATAACATGTTCCCAAGTATGATGGCAAGCACAATGGATCTCCAAAACATCTGTGTGAGCAACTGTGATGTTTCTTTCTATGGATATAAGATGTCAAAATTGCTTACTAAAATAGATATACGGGGAAATGGCATCCAGACCAATATCGTTAATATGGTAGATGTGAGAAAAGCTCTTGGAAGGAAACCTTCTTACACAACGAAGTTCTTTGGATGTGAATTGGGCGTTGAGTCAAAGATTGATGAGAAGACTGGAACTTCTACTGTTAATGGCTCCCATGCCAATGAAAAGATGGTTTCTTTGCTGGAAGTTTTTATAAAAAATATATGTCCAGTGCTATGGATGTGGAAATCCAGAGACAAAGATTCTAATATCAAAGACAAAAATGTTATCCTTGTGATGTGTTGCATGTGGGTACATTATTGATGTAGATATGAGGGATAAGCTGATTTCTTTTATTTTGAAAAAATCCTCCAAAAAAAAATGAGGAAAAGATAAGAATTTACCGAGGAGGTAAAACATAATCAAGAATCAAGAATACAACAATTTACATCATATGGGAAAGAATACCATGTGCCCAATAATGATGGCAAGCACAATGGCTCTCCAAAACATTGGCGCAAGCAATTGCGATGATGCTTTCTATAGTTATAAGATGTCAAAATTACTTACTAAAATAAAGAGATGAGGGAATGGAATCAAGACCAATAATTTTAATATTGTAGATGTGGAAAAATCTCTTAGAAGGCAACCTTCTTAAAAAACAAATTTCTTTGGATATGAATTGGTTTTCAAGTCAAACTTCTATCAGAAGACTGGAACCTCTATTGTTAATGGCTCCCATGACAATGCAAATATAGTTGCTTTGCTGGAAGTTTTTATAAAAAGATATGGTCCAGTGCTATCGATGTGGAAATCCAGAGACAAAGATTCTAATATCAAAGACACAAATGATATCATTGCAATGTGCTCCATGTGGGTACATTACTAATGTAGATATGAGGGATA
The DNA here is from genome assembly GCA_031772625.1 of Pinus tabuliformis. Taxonomy (NCBI): domain Eukaryota; kingdom Viridiplantae; phylum Streptophyta; class Pinopsida; order Pinales; family Pinaceae; genus Pinus; species Pinus tabuliformis. The sequence goes on along the minus strand of CM062807.1, from coordinate 831,350,273 downwards.
AGCTAACTACTTTTATTTTGAAAAATCCTCCGGAACAAAAGAAGGGAGGAAAGGATAAGAAGTCATTGAGGAGGGCTAAAAAGGAACACATTAAACAAGGGGAAGCTTTAGATGAAAAACATAATAAAAGCAAGAAATATTCAAAGAAGAAGAAAAACAATGATGTGAATTAAAAGGTTTCAAAGAAAATTGATTTACTATGAGAGGAGAAAGAAATATGCAACAAACTTGTGTGGAATGAAAGAAACATTTTTCCACTTTTTGGGAATAGAGTATTATTTTCTGACGCATAAAAATCCTTTTGCTTTTATTTATAGGCCCTTGCCTAGCCAAATACATAGCCAAGTCTCGCAAAATATCATGTTGACTAAAGGAAAGCTTGTGGCTACTACCATAAGAGTTCACCATGGTACCTATGAATAGTGAATTAAAGTTGTTATGTTAGCTAAAAGAATTATTTAATTAATTTTCAACAAAAGATCCACTCCTCTCCTATCAAACATTGTAAATTTTTTATGTGAGTGACTAGCTTTATTGATATATCTATTTTGTAGCTCTGCTTTAAACTAGTTCATCCAATGGTAAATTTTGAATTTGTCATTTTGGAAAAAAAACTTTGAATATAAACCTCCTATGTCACAAACCAGTCCAAATGCCCAAAAGAAGTTAAGAAAGGACAAGCAAAGGCAAATATTATCACCTTAAGAGCAAGTGGTAAAATATTGTAAGATTTTGATCAAGTGAGATAGTTTAATATTAAAAAAGAGCATCCTTTTGATCAAATATTTGCTATTGGTACTTGAAAGAGAATCTTTGAAGATTGAGAGGCAGTCTATGTTGGAAAGGCTATAGAATATGTAAAATTTACATAATGTAAGTGATTTATCTTTATCTTCTGGCCACTTTTTTCTCTAACCTGAGGGCTGAGTTTAAAAATTAAGGCGTGGAAATGGGAAAATTAGGGATTACACCTGTAATGGTGGTGTTGGGAACTAGCTTAAAATACAGCGACATTCAAAACAATATAACTCATAGACTTTTGAATTGGAAGACCAAAATAGGAGCAAATTCTAGTAAGTTAGCAGAAAACAAGAATTTCATAATCATGTGTTAAAATGCTATTGTTGTCGTCCCATATATCATGCGGATTGATGTTTATGGAACAAAATCATACTCGCACCCATCGTTTCCTACAATGCAATGACCAAATGGCCATCCCAAATCAAAATCAAAATCAAATGAAATATTATATGATTTTATTGTGCAGAGATACGATTAACGAAAATTGCAGAGAAACCACTTACTTGGATTGCTTTCAGAGATGAGAGCTACAGAATTGAAATAGCAGTAAGCCCCCTTATGCTGCTAGTAACTGTTGAACGCAATGGAGGCATGGGAGACCAGAGTTTCTAGTAAGAAGTACTCCTATTTAGGCTATATTTTTCTACAGTTCTCTCCTCCATAACTGCATACCCAATTCAATGCGCTTTGCAACATGTCATGAGGCGCATGTGGATCTGTTATACACCATCGTACCACAGCTCCCTCTGCTCAACACTCAACATACCAAATACTAATTCATTATTCCAGAATGGGAAATGGTTGTGTAACTAATACATGACAGATTTTCCTTCCTACCTGAATTCACAGGTACCATCCATAGATGCTTTGGGGAAAAGAAAGAACATTAATGGCCATAGAAAAGACAAGCTGAATCTTACCCAAACCCATGGGAATCAAATTATCGATTTAGTTCCAAGAAGAGAAGAAAATCAAGATTCATACCTGTGAGAATTGGTGTTGAGACAAATATCACAAGTACCAGCAGAAGAGGGTGAGGCGAGAGACTCATCGTTGTACTCTTTGCCATGTGATTAATATGATGTAGACGATTCCAAATGGCTTCCAAGGAGTTAGCAAAAAGTTTACCAACTGGGCATGTTTTTAATAGTATAATTGTGGAAACCCCCGATCGGGGTGTGACAGAGAAGAGGAGGTGGGTCAGCAGTGATGGGAAGTGGAGATGTCAGGGACCATCCACTCAAGCACAAGGACAGAGAACACATCGGGATGCGGGGGAAGAGGACAGCAGGAAGGGCAGGTAGAAGGACAGGGCAGGGAGGGAGAAAGCCTCGAAAGAAGATAGGTGTGTTTGCAAACGGAAGGTAGAGAGGAAGGCATGGGAGCCAACAAGAGAGCAGGCAGATTGATGCCAACAAGTGGCAGGAATATAGAGAAGAACCCACGGCAAGAGAAACCAGAGGCACGAGGGAGTTAATGAGGGACAGAGCTGGAAGTGACAGAGGGTCATCATTCTGAGGAGTAGAAATGAGGAAAAAGGCAACGAGAAAATTAGGAGGACAGGTGGGAGGTGTGACGAAAGGCAGCAGGGACAACGAGTTAAAACAAAATGTAAGAGAGAAAGAAGATGGTTTCATGTAGAAATAGAAAGCGAGGGTAAGAGTAGTGAAAGGTGGTGGACGCAGGACAAGGATGCAGGCCAGTGGATGCAGCTACGTCAACTCAAGTCGACGGTATGTATTCCCCCATTTCCTTAACATTATAATTACAATAACGCAAAATTTAGTGGTACTAGGGAAAGAGACCTGGGAAAGTCAAGACTCAAAAAGAGTTAGAACTAGGGTCTCCTAGAACACTATCTAGGTTAGGAATGAGGATGAAAGGGAGAGAGAAGCAAAAGATAAAGAAATTCCCTTGAAGAAAGCGCAAAGAGGGAAGGAGGGAGGTATGTGGGAGAAGAGAGAACCTGGTAAGGGAGAAGGCAGAAGGAATATAACTCCAGCCAGGTGGCTCCTGAGGCACGAAGGGGATAATTTAGGTAGCTAGTATAGAGAGGAAACTACCTTGGAGGCCACAGTAGCTAAGACAAGGGACATCTGGGCCGCTGAGAAACCTAACTGGAATATCCAGAGTAAAATTGAGAGGATAACCAGGGGCTCAATTAGAGCGAAGACTATAGAGAGGTGCGAGAACGAAATGAAGAAACCTCGTGCAGTTCAAAACATGGACATGGTCTCCCTTTGTAGACTCCCCGGTAAGTCTTCTAAGGTAAACCATCCAAGTGAGGGTAGACGGGGAGAGATGAATCTGAGAGAAGAAGAATTGAGAGGCTGCAAAATGCTAACCCAAGAGCTGTCGGGGGGAATTTGAGGGAAATGAAAAGAAAACTCAAGCCGCTAGGACTTGAGCGAGAGACCAAACACGAAACACTTAAATACAAGACATAATGGGAAGTATACCTTCAGACTACTGATACTTCTTATGGTATTTTTTAGGTTTAATTATAATCTACGTCCAGTACAGTGTGAAGGCAAGCAAGCACACAGAGGAAAGCGAATTGGGCGAAGAAAACTGCAACCAAGACAACGCAAGAATGGCGAGAGATGGAAAAGAAGTGGCTAAGAAGAGAAACAGAGGAGCAGGCAAAGCAGGGAAATGGACCGTCGAGGGGGTGGGAACCTCCAACAGAGACCAACGCAAGAGAGGCAGAAAGATGGGACAGGAGCATATGAAGACCCTTATCGATGCGTACATGGCAGGTAATCCACCTGAGGTCAGAGTGCAAATAGCAGGTTGGGAGAGAGAACTAAATGATAGTATCACCAACCAAGATATTCCCATAGAAGAATGGGAAGACATGGTACAAGACCCGGGGAACACCCGCAGTCACCACACTCTATTCAGACAAACGATCCAGCAATACTGGGTCATGAAGAATGTAGTGGCTCGAGCCATGACTCTCAACAAAGAACAAGCAGTAAACAAAGGACAGGAGGCACAAGAGGAAACCAAAGTGAAGGAACCCAGCAGAGCAAATCTCCTCAGAGAGATAGCAGCAATTCAGATTCAAACATATCGAAACAACCTGGCACTAAGTAGGATCGAGCAAAGTCTGCAGGACATGAGGAGAAGCGAGATGTTTACTTATTTAAATTTTGGACAGCTTTTAACGCTGACAAGTGGCCAACTTGGTTTCCTATGGGCAGGTTGAGGCCACCTGTTTGTAGAAATTTTGAATAATTTAACACATATTCAACAGAGATTATCCTGATCATGTACTATTGCGGAATACATACACAATACATAAGCTCCTCTACATTGATCATCAATATAGCAGCATCAATAACAATAAAACATCAAGAGCATTCACACATTAACACAATATGTAACCCAGGGAAAGCATCTCGCTAAAAACCCCACACTATCTATATATTAATGATTGAGACCATGTAACATTACAAAGTACAATGCTTATCACAAGCAATCTAGTACCAGCTCCACCTGTTACACACAATACAACTAAGATCTGATCTCCAAATCTATTCCACTGCTTGCCTGCCTCCACTACTCAATACCTGCTCAAGAATGAACGAGAATGGTCTACCAAACTCGTATTTCACCTCCAAAGAATCACTCACAATGTGTAAGACGTGAGAAGAAGCTACAAACTGGGCAAATACATGAGCAAACTCATTGGCATACTCAATCCTTTGATTGTGCAAGATCTGATGCACAACTATAGTCACAACTGATAGCAATCTGATTCTCTAACACCTGTCCCTGCTGAACTGAACATGCACTGACATGCAACTGAGTTAACTGATGTATTTTATAGTTGTATTATGAGTTGATAATTAGTTTAACAACTCATTATTAGTCTATTTGCAGTTAGACTAACTACAACTAGTTTAACCAAGTCAAACTGAACACAACTCCATCAACTCCACAATCAACTCCACCAAACTCAACTGATTGAGTTCTAACTGAAGTCATGCATGCAACAACTCAACTGAATCATAAGAAAAGTGTACTTCCTTCTGACAGCTGCATGGGCCACATCTGTAGCTCAAACTGAAGTGCTCCAAGAGAATAAGATCAAGTTTATAGTCCAAATATTATTATGAGACAATAATATTTGACTTTTCTATTTTTGACAGCCAGTCTAAAAATAGACTTTGATCACCCACACTGTGGTCACCCACACTTTGGTCACCCACATTGTGATCACTCACACTGTGATCACTCACACTGTGGTCACCCACACTGTGATCATCTACACTGTGATCAAAAATAGAACTTGCGCCATAATTTGCCTGCGGGCCCACTTAGTGAAGGCGACTCTTTTCACTAAGCTCCATCATCTTGTTGCAATCTCAACACTCCCTCTCGACAAGATATGGATTATCAGCAACCCCTATCCTGCCTCGGTGGTACTCGAATTTGCTCCTGGTGAGAGCCTTCGTCAGAATATCAACATCCTGATCCTCCATTGGAATGTATGAAAGCAACATGATCCTCCGCTGCACACAATCTCTGATATGATGGTACCTAATGTCAATATGCTTAGATCTATCATGAAATACAGGATTAGCCGAGGGTTTAATGCAACTCTGGTTCACAGTAAATCACAGTAGGATCCAAATGAGAACCGAACAAACCAACCAGGATCTTCCTCATCCATATAGCCTCGCATGCAGCCAAACTTGCTGCCATATACTCGGCCTCCGCTGAACTGAGTGCTACGGATCTCTGCTTCCTGCTGTACCAAGAAACTGTTGTCGATCCAATACTGAAGACCCCTCCTGATGTGCTCTTTCTGTCCGTTGGGCTCCCTGCCTAATCTGCATCCGTGAAGCCACACAGATTCACCTCATCCTCCTATCTGTACCACAAACCATATCCCGATGTGCCTCTCAATTAGCGCAATACATGCTTGCCCGCCTTCCGGAAGAGCTTGGTAGGCTTAACCATAGCTTGTGAAAGCTGGTTAACTGCATAGCATATATCAGGTCGTGTATTGACCAAATACATCAGTGACCCCACCAACTGTCGATAAACAGTGGCATCCACTTCTTCTCCTGAAGTGGCATCCTCCTTCCTCCAACCTCTAGGAAGAGGAGTATCAACAGGCTTGCAGCCATGCATGTTGAACTTCTCCAGTATCTCCCGAGCATACTTTCCCTGAGAAACAAACAGTCCACCACTGCGCTGCCATATTTCCAATCCTAGGAAATAGTGAAGGAGGCCCAAGTCCTTCATCTCAAACTCTATAGCAAGATCCTTCTTGCATGACAGTATCAACAGCTCATCACCCGTTAGAATCAAATCATCAACATACAGTACAATGATAAGCAACTTACCCTCCACCACAATCTGGTATAGGTTAGGATCCACCTCGCTCTTGGAGAATCCAAGTCCTGTGAAATAGTTGTCTATCTGTGTGTACCAAGCACGTGCTGCTTGCTTCAACCCATACAGCGCTCTCTTGAGCCTGCACACATGCGACTCGCTGCTGAAGACCTCAAAGCCTTCGAGCTGCTCAATGTACACCTCCTCCTCAATGACTCCATTGAGGAACGCAGTCTTCACATCCATCTGATGAATGTGCCATCCCATCTGCGCTTAGAGAGCAAGAATCGTCTGTATGGAAGAATACCTTGCGACAGGTGCAAAGGTCTCCTCATAATCGATCCCCTCTATCTGTGAAAAGCCTCAGGCAACAAATCTTGCCTTGTACTTCTCCACACTCTCGTCAGCTGCCTGCTTGACCTTGTAGATCCATCTCGAACCCACCACTAATTTCCCTTTCGGTCTAGGAACAATCTCCCATGCATTGTTTCTGACAATAGAATCATACTCTTCCACCATGGCGTCTACCCATGCGGGATCCTCCATAGCTTCCTCAAAAGAGGATGGCTCAGTCACAACACACTTGCTCATCAGAGCCATGTATCCAGTGTACCGATCAAGTGACTGTCTCTGCCTGCGTTGGGTTGTAGGTGGTCCTACAACTTTCTCTGCATCTTGAGCCAGTCGCTCAGCTTCTGTCAAGCGCTTTCGCCCTCTGATGGTTGGTGCTGCATGAGTGGTCTCTTCCACTCCATGAACCTCGTCCTGTAGCTGATCCACGTCCTGAAGCTCATCCTTAGGAACTAATAGCTCCTCATCTGCATGCAAGTGTAGCTCCCTCTCAAGCAAACACTTCATGGCTTTCTCCTCCTGAAATTTTATATCCCGTCGCACAACAGTTTTACCACTGTCTGGTAAATACACACGATAGTTGTGGGGCGTATCAGTGTACCCCACAAATATCCCAACCTCTGCGGTCGGCTCCAACTTCTTCCTGGCATCCTTCGTCACATGCATGTAAATGTTAGCACCAAAAATCCTCAAATGAGAAAGATCAGGCTTTTTACCAGAATAAGTCTCCTCAGGTGTACTCATGCCAAGTATCCTATGAGGACAACGGTTCTGCACATAAACTGTTGTATTGCATGCTTCCGCCCACAAGTGAAGGGGTAGGCTCTGATCATGCAACATTGCCCATGCAGCACCCACAATCGTTCTGTTCTTCCGCTCAGCTACCCCGTTCTGTTGTGGGTTATGGGGAGCTATGAGCTCTCTACGAATCCCTTCTACCTTGCAGAAATCCTTGAACTCGTCCGAGATGTATTCACCACCATTATCGCTCCTAAGAGCCTTCACCTTCTTCCCCGACTCCTTCTCGACCAGTGCTTTGAATTCACAGAACTTTGAATATGTCTCGCTCTTCTTCTGCATGAAGAAGATCCAGCACTTACGAGAGAAATCATCAACAAAAATCACATAATACCTGTGTTTTGTTGTCGAAGCAACTAAGAAAGGTCCACACACGTCTGTGTGAATTCTCTCAAGGATCGTCGTGGCGCGACTATCCTTCTCGTGAAAGGTGGCTTTCACAAACTTCCCCAAAGTACACCCCTTGCACTGATCTGACTGCGCAAGTGTGCCTTTAGGAAGCCCTGTAGTGATCTGCTGCAGTATCTTCAAGGCTCCATGGTGAAGGTGACCCAATCTCCTGTGCCACAACTCGCCATCATCCCGGCTCACCAATCCTTCTGCCTTGCCCGCCATTGCTGCGCATCCATCTACATGCAACTGATAAAGGTTCCTCACTCGAACCCCTATCTTCCGGGTCTCACCAGTTGTCTTGCTGCACAGGAAAGCCTTTCCCTCGCTGAAAACAACATCATACCCCTTGTCTTCTAACATCGCCACTGAAATGAGATTCTTCGTCAATCCTGGAACATGCATGACTTCCTTCAATACGAAGGGTTTACTAGACTCCCTCTCAAAGGAAATGGTATCGATACCAGTCGCATTGTATCTACCATCATCACCCATCTCGATGTGCACTCCAAGATCTTTGTCCTCCAGATCAGAGAACAAATCTCTATCTCCCGTCATGTGAAAAGACGCACCACTGTCGAAGAACCACACTGATCCCATCACACTTCAAACCAAGCATGCGATCAATGAAAAATCAAGCTCAAACTGTGAGGCTAGAGCCTCTCCTGCTGAAGATCCAGCAGCCTGCTTGTTCTTCTTCTTCTGCGGACAATTAGTGGCATAGTGTCTGTGCTGGTGACGGTGAAAACACTTCACCTTGGACATGTCCTGCTTCTTGACTTTCGCACCAGACTGAGACGCTTTCTTGCTCTTCCCTTTCTTTGCTTTGGCAGCCAAAGCGCAATTCTCTTCATCAGATACCTTTGATGAAGATCCATTCTCACCTTTATTGTTTCTGAGTTTATCCTTGAGCGCCAGGTCGCTCTTGCTTTGGAATAACATTTGCAATCCGTTGAAAGATATTTCAACAACACTGCTGCAAATTCGATTTTCCACCAGCTCCAACTCAACCGCTTCCGATCTAGAATTCGTGAGAACACAATATTTCTCGTACAGAGATTGACTGTATGGGCATTCACCAGATATCTCACCTTCCAAAGGAAGGATGAATCCAGAGGCTACCTGGCCCGATTACAGACTCTGCCTGAAGAAATAGAATGTAAACACTTCCTGAATAGTAGGTATGATTATCAATCCTCGCTTGATATCCTGTAAAAATCTCTTCTACAATTCAAGCAGCTCCGATACCATGTAGAAACTTTTTCTACAATTATCTAGCTCGCTCTGATACCATGTAGAAATTTTGAATAATTTAACACATATTCAACAGAGATTATCCTGATCATGTACTATTGCGGAATACATACACAATACATAAGCTCCTCTATGTTGATCATCAATATAGCAGCATCAATAACAATAAAACATCAAGAGAATTCACACATTAACACAGTATGTAACCCGGGGAAAGCATCTCGCTAAAAACCCCACACTATCTGTATATTAATGATTGAGACCATGTAACATTACAAAGTACAATGCTTATCACAAGCAATCCAGTATCAGCTCCACCTGTTACACACAATACAACTAAGATCTGATCTCCAAATCTATTCCACTGCTTGCCTGCCTCCACTGCTCAATACCTGCTCAAGAATGAATGAGAATGGTCTACCAAACTCATATTTCACCTCCAAAGAATCACTCACAATGTGTAAGACGTGAGCAGAAGCTACAAACTGGGCAAATACATGAGCAAACTCATTGGCATACTCAATCCTTTGATTGTGCAAGATCTGATGCACAACTATAGTCACAACTGATAGCAATCTGATTCTCTAACACCTGTCCCTGCTGAACTGAACATGCACTGACATGCAACTGAGTTAACTTATGTATTCTATAGTTGTATTATGAGTTAATAATTAGTTTAACAACTCATCATTAGTCTATTTGCAGTTAGACTAACTACAACCAGTTTAACCAAGTCAAACTGAACACAACTCCATCAACTCCACAATCAACTCCACCAAACTCAACTGAACTGATAAGTTCTAACTGAAGTCATGCATGCAACAACTCAACTGACTCATAAGAAAAGCGTACTTCCTTCTGACAGCTGCATGGGCCACATCTGTAGCTCAAACTGAAGTGCTCCAAGAGAATAAGATCAAGTTTATAGTCCAAATATTATTATGAGACAATAATATTTGACTTTTCTATTTTTGACAGCCAGTCTAAAAATAGACTTTGATCACCCACACTGTGGTCACCCACACTTTGTTCACCCACATTGTGATCACTCACACTGTGGTCACCCACACTGTGATCATCCACACTGTGATCAAAAATAGAACTTGCGCCATAATTTGCCTGCGGGCCCACTTAGTGAAGGCGACTCTTTTCACTAAGCTCCATCATCTTGTTGCAATCTCAACACTGTTACTATTGGAAAAACTTGATTATGGTTAGTTAATATAAATAAAGAAAGTACTACCAAGTTTACAAAAAAAAAAATAGTATAATTGTGGAAGATGTCACAAAATTTGATGGTATCAGAAAACGCTTCAGCGAGAAGTAGTTGTTTGGTTATTTTTTGAACGTGCCAATTACGTCTTTTAACTATTAGTTTGTTTCTTAGCTATTTACTTGATAATGTTATGATATGTATAGAATATCCCTTGTCATAATTTATAATAGTGTTTGTTACATCCTAAATTTTATATCATAAGTTTAAATTAATTGAATTAATTTATTTAGTTAAAAACATTTAATTAAAATGGTGTAATTTTTAGTAATTGCTTACTTTTATTTATGAATTAATATTACTTTATCATAATTTAATTATTAATAATAAAAATTATTATTATTATTATTTCAAATTAATATGAACTCATTTATTATCTTTAAAATAAAGATATCACATTTAGAATAAATTTGTGATAATTTTTAAATAAATATATTTTTACTTTATTAAATAAATAAACTAATTCTCTAATCAATTATAAATTTATTGCATACATAGAACTATTAAAAAAATTATAAATTTATTACATACGTAAAACTTTCTTTTTAGTTACAATATAATTTTCATATCAAACAAAATTTTAAAAATATTATCATCTAGAATTTAAATTCAATAACATAAGTTTATTTTTAAGAAAACCATTAACCAAAATATGCCAAAATGAAACTCACATAAAATGTCTTTAGACAGGAAAGTTTTATAATTTGACTTTAATAAAAACAAAGATCAGAGAAAGTTTTATATTTTAACTTTAATAAAAACAAAGATCAGATGAGTTGAGATGATATGAAGTGTTGCATTAACCAAAAGAAACACACATTGAACTATCACAAAATAAAAATAAAATATTTAAAGAGAAATTATCCAGAAGTTTACACTAGGGTTTCCTGGTTAAGAAGGATCTATGATATCATATTTTCCAATCAATGCGATTAATCACGATGATTTCCTCTAGTTATGGATTTTCACTTATTCTACCACTAAAACATATTGGAAATTTGTTGCAAAATCTAAGCAAGTTGACCAGGGCGAGAGAAGAAGCGGTTGTGATCAGACTCAAGGGGTTGTGATCAGACTCCTCCAATTCGTAGACTCTAATAGAAAGGTTATTGGCTATCATATTCCTCTACAGTTCCTCCAATGTTGTGTTATCCTTATTTGCCACTATGTGCACTCCAGGGACTCTGCCATAATTCTCACTATTGTATAGTACCTCTTCGTCCAACGCAGGGCTACTTCTGAGAAGGCTCCCTGCTAATGTGATATCTTGTGCTTGCATGCATCAGATCATTTTCAGCACTTTAAATTGGCTCAAAACATTCAAAAGAACAAGAAGAATATGCAGTAGAAATCTCACAATATATATTTAATTAGCAGGATATCACTATCATCTTCGGGTTAGTTACCTGAGAGGGGCTTTTGTCATAAAGATACTCTTGGGTGAAGTTTCTCCCATATTTGAAAAACATCAGCTTGCTCGGTTGTCCTTCATCTCCACGTCATCTCCATACTTGAATATTGTATCTCCACGGGCTTCACATTTAACTTGCAGCTCACACTGAGAACCAAATTCAATTCTTCATCCTGCTCTAGCACAATAATGCAGTAAAAATTTAAGCGTCTGGCAGTAAGCGCCACCAAAATATATGCATCATCTTTGAGCAACATGGGTGGTTACTGTAACAAACTTTAGGCAGTGTTTATTGTAACGAACTTCCAATGCAACGTTTCCCATAGCTTATAATGATCCAAGAGCGGAAATTGTTTTAATCGTCTAACATAGCATATTAATGACACGAAACAATACACAGTGGCACATAGGTAAGTTCTTCCCACAACATAATTATGCTTTAAGTATTAGATACCTGCATTAAATAAAAAAATGTAACAAAAATTATGTAAAATAAAATTAAAAGTATAAATTAGTCCAAATAATAATATACTCCAAAAAAAAAACAAAACAAAAAAATATATACATGACCACCAAAATAATTAAATGATTATCCCAACATATAGGAAATTAAATATTTAGAAAGTGTTATGAATGTTTTATTTGGTGCTGAGAATTTTGAAATTTTACAAGGAAAAAGCTTAATCAATACTCTTGAATTGGGAGATTCTACATTGATTTTCTTAAACATTTGGTGGAGAACCTATGGATTTTTTTAGTACGAGTTGAGTTGTTTTCTTAAAAGCTTAGAATTAGATTTTGAATAATAATGTTATTCATATTTTCATAGTTATTAATATTATAGAATTAACTTCAGAAAATATTGAAACAAAAATTGAAAATACCCTAAAGTTGAAGAGGCCCAAATAATTATAGTGCATTTCAAAGCAACCATGAATACTACCATATAATGATGTAATGATTTCAACCTCATCTGTCTTTAATGTCACAAAGATCTAATAACCTCCTCTAAAGAGATTTCATGCTCCTACTTTAATCCTGGATAAGAATGAAAAGCAATGCTACTACTACAAATGAGTGTCCTCTGAAGAGATTCCATGCTCCTACTTTAATCATGGATAAAAATGAAAGGCAATGCTAGTACTAAAAATGAGTGTGTTTGCAGGTGAACCGTGGTGATTCAAAGTTGTTATACATGAAATTATACTATTCATTCGTCTATTATCTATAAAAATATTTCAATACTTAATAAGAATTAAAACCTATGTACATTTACTAACCATTCATTTATATGATTATACATTTATATGATTATACTAATATATGAGTAAGCTAACATTTATTCTATATATATCTTCTATATGACAGAGCATTTATAATAAAACGTTTATGGAAGGCGGTCGACAAGACAAGACGATTTATTTACTGACCTTTTTCATATAGTCGCATTTCAACATAATTACCAGGTGGGTCATAGTGGTACACAACAAAATTCCAATAGTCGGTACATTGAATTCCAGCATAGTCGAACCTCAAAGTATTACTCCACACAACCTATAGTGCTCCCACACTTTGCCTTCAGCGCAGGAAAGCAATGAAAGTAAAGAAGAAGGAAAGGAGGAAAGGGTGGTATATAGTTTTTTCCATGATTAATTGTATACAGTTTCCATTTTAATTATTATTAACTATTAGTTTTGTTTTAATTATTAATTTAATGATGTACAAATTTTTAATCGTTTAACATTTAATTTGATAATGCAAACATGCACAGAGTGACAAGTGGAGAATTGTTCAAAAAAAACACCTTGCAGCGTAATTATTGCGGTGATTAGTTGTGTTAGAGGTGGGCAAGTAAAAATATGAACCGTATTATTATTATTTTTTAAATCCGCATGTCATAAATTTATTCTCTTATTAATATATATATATATATATATATATATATATATATATATAATATAATATATATATAGGGTGAAGACCGTTTAAGTTTTTGTTTTTTAATATATATATTTTTAAATTAAATATAAATTATATATAAACTTTAAACCATTAAAAAATAAATATTTTATCAAAATAATAATTTCATAAATAAATATAAAATAATTAAATTTATTTGTAAATTAAACAAATGTATTTTTACATTTTTAACTTATATATGATTAATAATGAAGCACGTTTCTATATATAACACTTTTACTATATGCAATAACATATGTTTTATTTTCTATTTATTTTAAGAAATGGAGTAGTCTCGCACTATTTACAAGTTATTTTAGTTACTAACAAATTATTTACAAGGTATTAAAGAGCACTATAATAAAGTATATAGACTAAAGGGAGTATAAATTTAGCATGAGACTTTTAGGTTAAACATTTTAATGAAATCACTCTTTAACTTAATGATGAGAAGAGGTTATGATGGATGAATTCATATTTCAACAAATGAAATTAGCAACAAATTTGTTCATACCTGCAAACAATGCATAATTACAATTAACAAAATACCTCAATTTATAAAACTTAAATTCACTGAATTCTAAACCTTTACAGTAACTCGAATTCAATATTTTTACTTTAATTTAGCTATATTTAAACTAAGTGGCAGTGACTAACTACTATGTAGCACTTGTTTATTATATTATTTCCTCAACCATATTAAATTAAAACCATGACCCTTGTTCATTTATTGGAATTTAAGACAAATTCTTATTTAAACCTCTTTAAAATGTTAATATAAATTATCAATTATTAACTTGAAATTAATCAAATCATATCAAATCAACTTAAACTTTAAAAACTTATATATATATATGCATGTCACTACTTTTTTTTGTATACATGAATTAGTACATGTAATTTTGTTTATTTTTTACATACCTAAATATCAATAATTATATCAATCTCTGAACAAAGCAAAAGGTATAACAAAAATAGCAAACCAAAAGTACTAATTGTTTTGGAACTTTTGATGAAACACCTCCTTTAGTTATAGTGATTTAATAGGTTTTATGTGTTATTCTTATAAAGATAAACCTAATACAATAATGTCAATAATGTCAATCTACAACTTTACTATTTTCAGTTTACTAGAAATACTCATCTCAAAACAAATATGGAATACCAATATGTTTGTACTAGAATGCCAATAATGTCAATCTACAATCTCACTATTTTCAATTTAGTGGGAATTCGCATCCTTCTCAAAACAGATCTGCAATGTCAATATGTCCATACCAAATGAGGGTATATTTTCCATGATATGTAGTACATAATGGTTGTTGTTATGGCTTTATAGTTTTTTTTATTTTTATTATAAATATAGAAAAAGATAAAATATTGGTAAATAATGCTTTTTGTTATAATTTCACAATTCTCTTATTTTATTATAATTATGGAAAATTCTTTTATTTTATTATAATAATGGTTGTTGTTATGGTTTTATAGTTTTTTTTATTTCTATTATAAATATAGAAAAAGACAAAATATTGGTTCATAATGCTTTTTGTTATAATTTCACAATTCTCTTATTTTATTATAATTATGGAAAAGAGGACAAAGTACGCATATGATAAATATAATAGTTGGTGTGCGATGATTTAGTTTTACACACCGTAGAAAATAAAATAAAATAAAATAGCTCTGAGGGTAAAGGCAATTAGCTCTATAAATAAATCAAACATCACAACTATTAGTTTTTCACCTTAAATTTCATGCACTTAAATAATTTTTTCCTTGCATTTCTTTCAAGCATACACGCTATTTGAGTCCAAAATTTATTTATAAACATCTCATCACAATCAACCCTCTATGATCAAGACACTGCAATGTCATGCAATCTCATATGCACTGTACATTTACCTTCCCTTGTTGTTTTTTTTGAAGTTTCATTCTTATTTACAAAGCAAGTAAAAACAATCATAAGCGCTCTATATTTTACAAATCTTGAGTTCAGAAATTTGTTTGTAAAATTGTCAAGACACTCCAAACCACTGTAATTTGTTTGTAAGCATAATCCAAATGACACTGTAATTTATTTTTAAACGCCTCAAGAAAATCAAAATTGTGTCAACAACTAATGTTTTTCATGTGGACGTAAGATTATTCACTTGATTATGTCAGTATAGAACGCAAATCTATTGCACTTTCATGATTTCTCCTACTTGATATAAAGAGAAGCCAAATTTCTAAAGTGGTACTTTGTAAATTTGTAAACTAAATTTTCCTCTAGTCTAACATTATTACAGGAATGAATATATTAAAGTCATAATAATGTGTTACTATTGTAGTAGAAATATCTTGAAAATACATACTTCATACATTTTTTGAGATGAGCTACTGTGAATATCGTTAAGTGAACCTGAGGGTGCTGAAAATATTTAGAGGGTTGGTGTGTGGAAATATCTTGGTATGGATGGAAAGAAAAAATCCTCTAATTTTCACCTCTACACTAAAATTTATTGAACGAACCCTTTTGATTAAACCTTCGTCTAAATGCACACTCATGACCTCCTGGAAGCTAGCCCATCCCTATAGAACTCTCTGGATTCTGCTCATCATGCCAGCATATAGATTAGTCTTTTCATATTCTACTGTGACAAAATAGTCTAAGTGTTTAGATTAACAAATTGTTGCTAATGAAGTAGGATATTTAGTTAGTTTAGATATTTGATTTGAATTCCTTGAATTACAAACTCACTAATTCACTTCACTGAAATGTGAAATATGAAGATAAGAAAACAAATATTTTTAGTTGTGATAATCTCATCTAAACCCTTAGGAAAAGGAGCTGGCATGGCCCGAGCAGATGCTCCATGTGCGACTCTGAAGAAGAGACAAACTTACATATGTTCTTTCAGTGCAATTCTTCTCAGAAAATCTGGTATGAACTCGCCATTTTTTTTTATTTCCCTCACAATGTTTTTGACTCTGTTCATGCAGCTTTCCATTGGTGGTGCTCTCAATGGGCGGCAAGGCGTCCCCTTCTTGTTATCACGTTATGGTATGCCTGGAAATGGCAGAATCATAAAATCTTTAGAGATTCCATGACCCCTTTCTCTGCCATTTTGCAAAGTATCTGCTCTAGCTTTGATGCTATCACAGGTTTATAGGCCTAATACATCTGTCTTATCATGTTTTTTTGCTCCCTCTATTTTGACTTAACGTCAAAGTATGTACATCTCCAGCTATCTAGCATCATATGCATCCATTTCCTGTATCCAACATTCTCTGAGTTTTTACTATATGTCATCCTATCAACCTCTAAATTAAAGCTCATGTAATAGACCCATGTAAAAATCACACAGAGACATCCATGCTGAATTGTATCATCCCACTCCCCATAATTTATTATACCGAACAAACTGCTTGAAAATTCCTATGCTTCCAAGAGTAGTGTCGAGTAGCAATCATTGTGAAGATTCAACTCCAATATCAAAGAAGGAAACTGTAAATGTACACATACCTAACGGTCTCTCTGTTAAAATTTGCGAACCCTGATGAAGAAAATTATGGCTATAAATTACCAAGGTTGATTCAGTTTGAAAAGTAGCATAATTCGCTCTACACTTTATTAAAAAACTATGTACCACGCCACTCAATAATTCACCGTATCCATCCAAGTAATTTTGATTCATGCTCGACCCTCAATTTGTAGTGCGACAAAGGAGCCACAACTAATGGGCGACTGTTTCATAATTTTCTTGAGCAATTGCATCCGAACATGGGTCCAGAGCCACCTACCCCACATATAATCCCACAATATGATCCCAAAAACCCAATAACCCCACATATAATCCCACAATATGATCCCAAAAACCCAATAACCGTAGCCATCATGATGCTCAGCTGAACTTCAATGTTTACACCACTCTAAAAAACCCCAAATCAATACTTCAAATACAGACTGAAAATACATAGATTTTATGATTCTTGAATTACTCACAGGCCACGCTTTGTCACTCGCAGTGGAAAGTGTCAAAAAGATAATTCAGAGCCTAAAATACTTCATTCTTGTTATATTCAGGCTGACATGTGTTTTGAACTCGGGCTGACTTGTTCCACCCAGAACCAATTTCTTGAAATTCTGGGGAACGCTCACGGAACATTCGACTAACTTTACTCAGACGATATAAAAATTCTCGCATGATGCAGTGATCGTTAAAGCAAGAAGACAGAGAAGAAGAAAAAATATAGAATCCATGGAAGTTGAGACTTTGTATGTATGCAGAGGCAGAGGAATGATGAAATGTATGGACTGAAGAGTAAGAAAACTCTGAAACAAATCAAGTTTTGCTTTGATTTGCCTTTAGGGAGATGCAATTATTATAACATATTCAAAATTTAATGAGACATACACATAACAAAGTGATCAGATGTAGTGGAAGTACTAAATATACAGGTCTATTTACAAATATTAAAAACATGTGTGATGTGGAACGCAACGGATGGCAGAATGACCGGTGTTTTGTGGCTACAATGGTTCTCTGGAAATCGACGAATAGTCTAGACAGTCCTGACGTGTTTGAGCAGCCAATTCATGCGAACATTATCTGAATTGGTGTAAGAGCAAAGGCTGACATAGGGCATCCTTAAGTCCATTGCAGATTCCTCAAATATTTGAGGAATCAGAGGGACATGGGCGATGTCAAATTTTTGATTGTTTATGTCCGTCCGATTCCCAAATGTTCAGAGAATTTGCAATTCACTTGAGCTCAGGAGCTGACATATGGACTCTGGGTACGTAGTCCTAGTGCCGCCCATGTCTGTCGGATTGCCAAATGTTCGGAGAATTTGCAATCCACTTAAACTCAGGAGCTGACATATGGACTCGGGGTACGTAGTCCTAGTGCCGCATATGGGCCTCGTCACCCTCCAACATTAACCTATGAAAAAAAATATATATATATATATATGTTTTTACGGTACAAATTAATTGAAAAACACAGTTGCTATAATTCATTGCCACCAACAGTGACTTAATAATTAAAAAAAAAAAAAAAAAACATCATTCTTTTATCCTCGAACAATTTACCCATTCTGTAATTCCATTTTCATTTTTCATAGATATTTAGAAGTATATTTATATGTAAGTAATTATAATAAAAATGTATAAGTAAAAATGAAATATATTTATATGTTAGTAATTTTGGAAGTATAGATATTTACTTTTCCTAGTTTTGGAAGTATAGATATTTACTTTTCCTAGTTTTGGAAGTATATTTATATGTAAGTAATTATAATTAAAAATGTATAAGTAAAAATGAAATACATTGATACGTTATTAACTTTGAAAGTTGTAAGAGACTCCTCTCGCACTTATCCAAGTTCACCGTTGTCCATCAGGCTAAATATGTGACGAAGAGTTATTATGATATGACTAAACCTCTAAGTACAGTTAAGGAAGTGAAATCGTCTGACCAAAACTTTACATGCCTTCCTCAAGTGTTACAAGACCCCAAGGAGCTAACCAACCACTCCAGGTGCCCAACCCCTGAGTTAAGTTTACTTTTTTAATGATTTGGGCTCCCAGTCACTCCCACGACAAGGCAAGCCAACGACTATAACCCTCCAGTCGCTCCCATAAGCCTTCTTCACATTGACTGTAGACTAAATTATTGAGTTCTATGTCAACAACCCCAAGATCTGAGCCACTCTTTTAGGGATAGGATCCATACCTCTACCCAGAACTTGATGAAACTCTTAGAAATGATAAATGACACAAAGACAAAGCCTTTAATTCAAAACTTGATCAAATACTTAACCTAGCCCATCCTAAACATGACAGACATTGTTTCAAACACATCATGAACATGTAATCTACACGTCATAATTACCTATTTGATCATATGGGTCTCATACTTACTTGAGAATCGTCAAGAAGGTTTGATGCCTTCCCTCAATCGTTGCAATGTCATCTAATATATCATGCATTCATTAACCATTCATTTACTAATCAAAACATGATGAGAGCCATAACTAAAGTCTGTCATAAACCATGTTTATAACCAGCGTATAACTAGAATAATAACAATGATAGAATAGTCAGTAAAGCCACATAATAACAAGTATAAATACACATGAAATACAAGAGGAAAAAAATTTCTTATTAACATATGCAAAATCCAACCGAATCAAGGACTTCTATGTACCACCCGACCATATATTGGGCTGAACCAAATCTTTCTTTCAGTTAATCACCCCTGTGTCATATTCCAAGAAGGAATGTAGGACTCACAACAAAAAATCTAGGGCTTTCCGCATATCCCGACATTATCAGTTCAAGGGATTTCTAGGCCCAAAACCCTAATCTATGCAACCAGGATTTACTGCAATCTCGTCATTATCAGTCAAGGGATTCCTAGGCTAAAAAATAAACATACACTACTAGGATTTACCGCAATCCCACCAAAACTAGTCAAGGGATCATTAGGACCTGAACAAGCATGGATCCCTCTGAATTTCTTCACCAATACCTTGAATAATTCTCCCATCTCCACCCTCATGCTTTATCATGTATCACGCCATTATCAGTCAAGTGACTCCTAGGCCCTCGGGAATTTTCCTAAGACCACCTCACTTAGTTTAAAAACCATCTAACAGTCCAATTCAACCAAATGAAAGAACCCCATCACACCATGGCTATCCAGAAATGGCAAGAAAAGGTTGAAAACCATTGTCACACGTGGCAAAATCCATGCTAATGGCAGCAAGAGAACCAAATACACACATGCATGTAACACACATGCAAAAAATAGCAAGGAAATCATACATGTAACTCGATACCTACAAAGTAATCTTGTTGTCGCCTCTTGATCCAACTCTTCCTTGCTTGATCATTTCTTTCCTTTGTTTTCTTGTCCTTCCTTTGTCTTCCTTTCTCCAATGCTAGAGTGCTCCAAGAAAACTCTAAGTGTGCAAGAGTATGTGAGAGATAGAATAGAGAGAGAGCTTCAAAACTAAACTAACAAAAGGTTCTGAACTGGTCCTCATAAGCCTTTTTATCATTGAGGCATCTATTTAATTCAATTTCCATTATCTTCCTTTAATTTCCTCCTCACATGCAACTTGTGACCTTTCACCTTCCTTTTCTCCTATTTTCCATTTTTTTCATAAATAAAATGTCAACTAATGCATATTTTCCTTTTCAACGCCTTTTCCAATTTCCTTAGCCATAATAAACCAAGTGAACACCCACTAGGATGTTTTACCCAACATTCATCTTGGAATAAGTGTCCCATGACCTTGGTCTTATTTTTCCTTTATGAACTTTTATTACATGAACTTTTAACCTTGGGCTATTACAAACCCCTCCCCCTTAGCGGAACATTATCCTCGATGTTCTATGACACCTACAACCAGAAAAACTTGTTGAAACCAAAACATACTACCCATGGAGATTTATAACTTCGCTCGATACAGTATTTACAATGAACAACCTACTTAAAATCAAACCAACATGACAAACATAACAACATGACACTCGTACCGGTTATTGGAGCTTTATAACACAGCTCTTTACGGTATTTACAATAACAACCATACATAAATATGTACATATAACAAAACTCATTTTCCTTCACCAGAAAATAATGAAGGATACAGAACCTACATCTTATCAACCATCTGCCATGTAGCTTCATTGAGCCCAAAGTGCTTCCACTGCACTTTAAGTTGCTCGATTGCTCGATTCTGGAGCGTGAGTTATTTCCATTGTAAAATGCACTAAGGTTCCACTTGGAATTCTCCTTATGGCTCCACCTGTAATACAAACCAACCAATCACATGATCAATATTCTTTACATATCTTTTAAGCAATGAAACTTGGAAAACATCATGGAATTTCACTATCGGAGGCAGTGCAAGTATATATGCCACTGGTCTAATCCTCTCAAGGATATTGAAAGGCCCGCAATACCGAGGTGCCAACTTTGCACATGACCCAATCCTCAAGGAGCTCTTCTTGAGCTTGATGTGCAAGTACACATGTTTCCCAAACTGAAACTCCTTAAATTCCCTGTGTTGATCTGCATAACTCTTTTGTCTATCTTGTGTTTCCATTATATTCTTATTGATAACCTGCATTTCTTGTTCCATCTCTACCAACATGTATGGTCCTATCAACACCATGTTAAGTGGATCACTCCAATTGATGGGAGTATTACAACTTCGTCCATAAAGTATGTCAAATGGACTCATCCTTAGTGACTCATGATACCCATTGTTTTAAGCAAACTCAACCAGTGGAAGATATTCTTCCCACTTCCATTGTTGACGCATAACATACTGTTATGAAATCAGCTCACAAAAAGATAGAAAAGATAGATCAACGCCTTAGAAATAAGCCTCTTCGAGGGGGAAACCTCCTTTACATTTCATAAATGAATAATTCTTAGATGATTCAAATGGTAAAACCTCCTTTCTATATATAGGATTCTAAGGGGTCACAATATAACCAAGCCGACATAACAATAATAATATAAAGGCACAAAAATAAAAACGGATAGATTCTATGGAGCACAATAATAACAATATGGGGACAATAAGGGCACAACAATAATAATAAGGGATACAACGACAATAGTAATGGGGGAATCACTAGTATTATAGGGACCTAACATGCCCCTCTCCTTCAAAAAAGTGTTGTCCTCAACACTTGAGTAGTTCTGGATGCTTTTGTATAAAATTCTCATCCTCCCATGTGGAATCTTCAACGGATAAGTTCTTCCACTTGATGAGACACTTCGAAATTGATCGATTTCGTAGCTTTCGAGTTCTTGTTTCTGTGACTGCTTCCGGTTCCAATATAATTTTTCCTTCCTCATCAAGTTCTGGAAATATTGTTTGAACTAGGAGCTTGTCGCCTATAACCTTCTTTAAACATGAAACATGGAAAACTGGGTGCACTCAAGAAGATGCAGGAAGCTCCAATTTGTATGCCATAATACCAATCTTTTGCAACACCTTGTACAGACCATAATACTTTAGTGATAATTTATTATCCTTCTTAGCTTGCTTGAGCGACATTTGTTTATATGGTTGTAGCCGTAGGAATACCCAGTGACCTACATCAAAACTTCTTTCATTGCGATGTTGATCTGCCTGTTGTTTCATTCTATTTTGCACCAACGTGAGGTTATCCTTTAAGAGTTGGAGAACTTGTTGTTGATGCTCGATGTGATGTCCAACTTCCACTGCTTGAACCTTAGAATTTTCTCTTAAATATGATGTGATGGATGGTGGATGATATCCATAAAGTGCCATAAATGGGGTCATTTTTTTTGCAGTATGGAAGGAAGTGTTATACCACCATTTAGCCAGAGGCAACCATTTGACCCATTGTGTCTGTTTACCATATACAAAACAATGAATATATCCTTCCAAACATTTGTTTACTATCTCAGTTTGCCCATCAGATTGAGGATGATAAGATGAGCTATGAGCTAACTGAGTACCGAGACAAGAAAATAATTATGTCCAAAAATTTCCAGTGAAGATGGGATCTCTGTCGCTTACAATAATCTTTGGGTTTCCATGTAGCTTTTGAATTGTTTCCATAAATGCAATAGAAACTGTACTGGCTTTAAATGGATGTGATAATGCACAAAAGTGTGCATACTTGGTAAGTCTGTCAACTACCACCATGATGACACTCTTTCCTTCAGACTCGGGTAAACCTGTGATAAAATCCATTGAAAACTCCTCCCAAAGTTGGCTTGGAATGGATAAAGGTTGTAATAGACCTGGGGTCTTAATTGTTTCATCTTTATTTTGTTGGCAAACCAAACATTCTACCACAAACTTTTGAATATCGATTTAAAGCCATCCCAAAAAAATTCCTTCTTAACCCTGTCGTAAGTTTTTAAAAATCCTGAGTTCCCTCCTAAGGGAGAAGTGTGCAATTCCATAAGAATCTTTTGTTTGAGTTGGGAATTCTTACATAGGTATAAGCGATCTTTGTACCATAACGAATCATTTTTCCAGCTAAATGTATCAGATGTACTGGAATCTTGTTGTAACTTTCGAATGAGTGCCCACACTTCTTCGTCATTCTTCCATTCCTCCCTTGCTTCGTTTATCCAATCTGGTTGGATAATAGAAATGGTGCACAACAATGCTTCCACATCCTCATCCTTTCTTGAGAGTGCATCTGCCACAACATTTTTCTTCCCTTTTTTGTAGATGATTTCAAAGTCATAACCCAACATCTTTGTGACCCATTTTTGTTGCTCTTCAGAGGATAATCTTTGTTCTAAAAAGTATTTAAGACTATCATGATCCATTTTTACCTTAAAGTGTCTTCCCATTAGGTAGGGTCGTCATTTCTTAAGTGCGTGTAGTATTGCCAACATTTCCTTCTCATAAATAGCTTTGTGTAAATACTTTCCCTTGATTGGACAACTTTCAAAAGCAATGGGTCTTTCATCTTGCATTAAAACAACACCAATTCCATTTCCTGAAGCATCACATTCCACAATACAGCTTTTTGTGAAGTCTGGCATAGCTAAGACCGGTGCTTGGCACATTGCCTCTTTAAGATGTTCGAAGGCCTTTGTTGCTTCTGGAGTCCATGAAAATGCATCTTTATTCAATAATGTTGTTATAGGTGCTGCTATTCTCCCATAATTCTTAACAAACTTGAGATAATACCCTGTCAACCCGAGAAATACAGATGCTTTATGGATGTGGGGATTTTCCATTCCTTAATGGATTTAATTTTTCTAGGGTCCCTTAACACCTTCATGAGATACAATATGACCCAGATATTCCACCTCTTATACTCCAAAGAAACATTTGGAGCTTTTTGCATATAATTGTTTCTCCTCCAATAGTTTGAGCACCCTGTCAACATGTTCAACATGATCCTTCCAAGACTTGTTATAGATTAGTATATCATTAAAAAATACTAACACAAATTTTCTAAGGGAGGGTTTGAAAATGGAATTCATCAAACCTTGAAATGTAGAAGGTGCATTGGTAAGGCCAAAAGGCATGACCAAAAATTCATAATGACCCTCATGAGTTCTAAATGCTATTTTCGAAATGTTTTCAGTCTTCATTCTGATTTGATGATATCCTGAATGAAGATCAAACTTGGTGAAGTAAATTGATCCATGCAATTCATCCAATAATTCATCAATGACAGCAATGGGAAATTTATCCTTAATAGTGAACTTGTTGAGCTCCCTATAATCCGGACACATGTGCCATGATCCATCCTTCTTGTGCACCAGTACTATTGGAGCAGAGAAAGAACTTTGACTAGGTTGAATTATACCAGTCTCTAGCATTTTTGCAACCATACGTTCAATTTCACTCTTTTGGGCATAGGTATATTTGTACGGCCTGATGTTTGGAGGAACACTTCCTGGAATCAAATGAATAGCATGATCATGATCACGAATAGGTGGGAGACCTTTGGGAGTCTCAAATACCTTGGAATGATTGTCCAAAACTTTTGGGAAACTAGATAAATAGATGATTTCAATGTGGGAACCTCTAGCGAACATAATTGTGCAATTACACCTCGTTGTTCCTTATTTAGAAGCTTTTTCATATCGTTAGAGCTGATTATCTTTCTTGGTTTCCTTGCAATACCCCTTAATTCAACTTCCTTTCCTTCCGCAGAAAATTTCATGAAAAGTTCTTGAAAATAAAAGCTATTGTACCCAAGGATTGTAGCCATTGGAATCTTAGTACAACATCAGCACCACCCATTAGAATGGAAAGCATTGGGCTATTCAATACATATTCTCCCATGGATATGTTGATATTATGGCACTTTCTAAAGCAATTTATGGTTCCTCCACTTGCAACCATCACTTGACACTGGTGCTGGATATAGGAAGCAATTCAATTCCTTTTCTATCTCACAATGAATAAAATTATGGGTACTTCCCGAATCAATCAACACTATTACCTTTTTCTTCTTGATATGTCCTTCTATCTTAATAGTTTGAGGAGTGGTAATTCCAGCCAATGCATTACAAGATATGGTTGGATTCATTTCTTCTTTATCTAGGGTTTGTTCCTGGAGTATATCCTCTTCCTTTGACATTTCTTGTTCCTTTTCTTCCTCCTCTTCACAATCTATGTAGAATAATTTCCTCTCAGCACACTTATGACCTTTAGTGTATTTGCTATCACAACTGTAAAAAATCCATTTTTCTCTTTTTTCTTCCAATTGTTGTGGTGTCAACCTTGTAGATTGTGGAAGGCGAGTGGAAACAACACTTCCATATTTATAGTTGTGAGTGGTAGGATTCCTAGTTGCCATAATTTTTCTTTCCATTTTTCTTGCTAACCTGAATGCCTCTCCAATGAATCCGGTTCCCAAAGGCGAACGTCATGTCTGATGTTATCCTTTAAAGTCCCTATGAACACATCAATGCTATGCTCCTCTAGAATATCTTTTACCCTTATGTTCAATTTTTGGAAGTCCTCAATGTGGTCCATCATTGAACCCTTTTGTTTGAGATTTATCAATTGGCTAAAAAAGGTGTTGCTTTTTGTATCCTCATAATGTGCTATCATTTCTTCCGTAAAAATTTCCCAAGTGACAATTTGTTTACGACAGAAAAGCCATCAATACCATACAAACTAATTTGGTTCCAAATATAGAGTTGCAATACGTACCTTTTGTGTGTTTTGCACATTATGGAGATCGAAAAATTGCTCCATCTATAGTATCCATGTTCCAGAATCCTTGCCATCAAACTTCCTCATATCTATTTTTGGAACATGGTAGGTCTTCCAGCCAACGTTAGAGTCTATGAAATCATGATTAACATTTCTTTTGTTCTCATCATGAGTTTCCTTTACTACCCTTTCACCATTAGTGACCATTTCTTGTAGCAACTTATTTAAATTTATCTTCAATTATTCCAACTTATCGTCCATGCCATTCATCTTAGCTTCCATCTTAGCATCCATGCCATTCATATTAACTTGCATTCCATTCATATTAGCTTCCGCGCCATTCATCTTGGCTTCATTTACCTTTAGTGAGAGTGAAATTTGTTGTACTTGGTCTTGTAATTTTGATATATCATGTTGCATTTCTTCATCTTCTTCACGAGTCATGCTAGAGCTTTCAGGTTGCTTACTATGTGTTTCCATTTTCTTTCTTCGGGGCATTAATTAATGCTAATAATTCTTCACTATTCCCTTTGAATTCCTTCAAACTAATTTTTCAAACCAATCTTATGCAAAATAAAAAATTTAAAATTTAAAAAAAAAAAATACTACACACTTTTTTTTCACTTTGTAAGAGCTCGATATTGAATCTGTTGTATCTCTATAATTGTGGATCTTGAATATCTGAAATCTCATCCTATGGCATCCCTTTGACTCCTCTTTCTAACCTCGCAAGTCTGATCAAGATCGGATTCTCCAAGGAAGAGTTATGCCAAATCTCCCACGGTGACCTGATTATAGACTAGTTCAGTAGAGCGAACTTGTATGACGTGCCACATGTCACTGTTTCGACCTTAGTACCTAAAACTGATACAAGGAAAACCACAAGCCATCCTCTTTCTGAAACTTCTTACGAAATCTCAATCTAGTGCTCAAAACAAAAGTTATGACGATTTTCCCCAGATCACTCGTTTGGAATGTAATTCGGGAGTCTACAAAAACCCTAACTTCCTCAGATCATATCTCCGCAAATATAGCGATAAAAGATCTGAAATTCAGATCCGAAGTTTAGAATGATTTTTTCTCAAATGGGTTTTTTTTGTAGCTTCTAAAATGTTGCATAAAATAAGTTATAGTGAAAATTCCACGATGACCTGTTTGGAGAAGCGAAACCCTAGAATCCAAAGCTCTGATACCAAATGTTATGAAACCAGCTCACAAAAAGATAGAAAAGATAGATCAACATCTTAGAAATAATCCTCTTCGAGGGGGAAACCTCCTTTACATTACACAAATGAACAATTCTTAGATGATTCAAATGACAAAACCTCCTTTCTATATATAGTAGTCTAAGGGGTCACAATATAACCAAGCCGACCTAACAATAATAATATAAAGGCACAAAAATAAAAATAGAGGGATTCTATGGAGCACAATAATAACAATATGGGGCAATAAGGGCACAACAATAATAATAAGGGATACAACGACAATAGTAATGGGGGAATCACTAGTATTATAGAGACCTAACACATACATTCTCAACATGTCCTCCAAAATATTGTTGATGCTCTTTGTCTTTTCATCTATCTGTGGATGATGAGTTGTACTAAAGGCCAAATTTGTACCCAAACCTGAAAATAACTCCTCCCAAAACCTCGAAGTGAACTTGGCATCTTTGTTTGACACAATCTTCTTCGGAACACCATGCAACCTCACTATCTCCCTAATGAATACATATGCTACATCACTAGATGAATAAGTAGACTTCACTGGAATGAAGTGTGCTACCTTTGTCAACATGTCAACCACAACCATAATATAATCATGTTATCTAGATGTCCTTAGTAACCTGTAATGAAATCCATGGAAATGACCTCCCATTTCCACTTTGGAATCAAAATCGGTTGTAGTAGACCACCTGGATGCATGCACTTCGCTTTTACTTGTTGACAATCCATACATCTATCCACAAACTCTGCCACTTCCTTCTTCAGATTCAGTCAATAGTATAACTCCTTCACCACTTTCAATGTCTTCTGGTATCCTGAGTGACCTGAATACGGCTTAACATGAAATTCCTGCAAGATAAACTTCTTGAGATCATTGTTTTTTGGCACATAGATCATGTCCCTAAATCTGACCAAACCATCTGTTGTGAGATGATAATCCACATCCAATTCACATGTACCTTGTTGTTGTAATTTTTGCCTAAGCTCCCTATACATGTCAAATTGTCGTCGTGCTTGTAAGATATGATCTTATAAATCCATCCCATATGAACTCATAGTTGCTATGTGATTTACATGTACTCTTTTGCTAAGAGAATCTACAACCATGTTCTATTTTCTTTTAATGTACTTGATCTTGAAGTCAAACTCACTAATCGTGGTGAACCACCTAGCCTTCCTGGAATTTAGATTTGGTTGGTTAAACAAGTACCTCAACACACTCTGATCACCCATCATAATGAACCTCCTGTCAAGAATATAGTTCCTCCACATCTTCAATGCATGAATGATTGTTTCCAACTCAAGATCATGTGTCACATAGTTCTTCTTGTGCTCATTCAGTTTCCTTGACTTGTAGCATACCACTTGTCCCTCTTGCATCAAGACTCTACCAAGTCCTCTCTTGAAAGCATCAGTACACACCACAAACTCTTTATCTAGATCTGCAATCTTTAGAACTAAAGCATTTGTCAACAACTTCTTCAACTACTCGAAACTTGTTGCACATTCCTCTATCCATTAAAATTTCTTTCCCTTTATTTGCAATGATGTAGTAGGATAGGAAATCTATGAAAAAATTTTAACGAACCTCTTGCTGTAATCTTCTAACTCCATGAATGATCTAACCTCATCCACATTTCTGGGAGCTTCCCATTACATGATAGCTTTTATCTTTTCCAGATCCATTATTATGCCTTCCTTGGAAACCACATGTCCCAAGTAATGTACCTTTGTCTGAAAGAAAATTAATTTACTAAGCTTTGCATACAATTTATGCTCTCTTATAAATATCAATACTATTGCTAAGTGTTTGACATGCTCTTCCTCATTCTTATAATATGTCATCAATCAATAAAATAACAAACTTGTCCAGATAAGGAAGCAACACATTATTCATCAATGACATGAAAGTAGTTGGAGCATTAGTCAAACCAAAAGGAACTACAACAAACTCATAATGCCCATACTTGGTTCGGAAATAAGTCTTGTACATGTATTCTTCTTTAATGTGTATGTGATGGTATCATGATCTCAAATCAATCTTCGAAAACATCATTTCTCCCTTCAATTAGTCAAACAAGTCATCAATCCTCGGCAATGGATACATGTTCTTGATAGTTACCTTGTTCAGTTGTTTGTAATCAATGCACAATCTAAGAGTACCATCCTTCTTCTTCACAAACAACATTGGTGCACCCCAAGGTGATACACTTGGCCTAATGTAACTCTTATCAAGCATTTCCTTCAACTACAGCTTCAATTCCACTAGCTCTAGAGTGCTCATCCTGTATGGTGCCTTTGACGTTGGTGTTGCTCCTGGTACCAACTCAATAGAAAATTCCACTTCCCTGTGAGGTCGTAACTTTGAAATATTTGCTAGGAATACATCCAGAAACTGTTGCAAGATCATCCTCAAAATCCTTACTTTTATCACTGGAAATATGCACTGCAAATAACACACACCCTTTCCCGCAACTTCGCTTTGCTTGCATAGTTGTAACCATTATAATTAATGTATCCTTCTTCGTACCCTACAATATTCTTTATTCTCCATTTTCATCCAAACACTCAATAACCTTATCATAACAATCCACCTTAGTCTTTTGAATATACAACCAATCAATACCCAGAATCATATTGTATGATCCCAATGCAATTACATTCAAATGCATTGATATAGGCATACAATTCAACTCAAATGCACAATCGCTTACCCAATAATGAACTCTTTTCTTAGTTCCTATAACCAACTGCACTAACCTTTCATCTGTAACATGTAACTGCACCTGTAACCTGTAAACAACCAAACATGAAAAGTTGTAAATAGCCAAACCTGCATACCTTCAAACCTACAAACATGTAAACAACATGTAAATAACCAAACCTACAAAACTGCAAACCTACAAACCTGAGGTATTATTCGCTTTGGTTGCCACTTTCCCTTAGTCTTGTCATTCCCTTTCCAACCTTGCTTAGATTCGGTCTTACTCTTTGATTGCTCATAACAGTGCTTCAACTTTCCAATTACTTCTTCAAGTGACTAAGGTTCATCATACTCAATCAGATCTTTAAATGCTAATGGTAATCCACTGAAAATGAACTTTGGATTTCTCATCCTTAAGATATGGTACATGCCTCAATATCTCTAGGAACTTAGTCGTGTATTCCTCATCTATCATTGATCCCATCTTTAGCTCATAGAACGCCTTAGATTTACTTTCATAGTACCAACTCAACTCCTTTGCCCTAATGTCTATGACCCACTTCATATCTTCCCACCAGATGTTCACTTTCCCTTTGACACTGAAAATAGTTATCTTGGCCTTCATGTTCTTCGTGTAATCATGCAACTCAAAGAACTTCTTCATTCCAAGCAACCATGCCTCTGCGTCTTATGTTTTATTCAACTCTCCATAAAATGTAGGTGGCTTGGATTTCATGAACTCATTCGGAAAATATTCTCTGTCATTCCATCTGTAAGGATGATAGTGATGATGACCATGATACTTGTTTGAACCAAAACTAGAGTAAATCCCATGTCCATCTCTATCCTACCTATGCCCACCTTGAGATCTGCTACCATATGCTCCATTAGTCATGTCCTCTTGTCCATGACTGATCCTAAGCAGTCCTTGTCTCTGCAAGTCTGACAAACTATGAAGGATAATTGCATTGACCTCTAGTTGTTTCTTCTATGCCCTGGTAAGTATCTATTGTGACTGAATGATCCTGTCATTATTTGCCTTGCAACTTCTTATTTTTTCCTTCAAACTTCTCAAAGTGTCTATTATGTGAGGGGAGTACGCATTACCATGTTTCTCATCTAATTTGTAAGGGGAATCTCGTGAACTGTAATCCACCATTTCGCTAGTCATCTTTGATCATCTTCTTCCTGCAAGTATATCATGTTAGATAACCAAACATAAACATAACCAACATACCTTAGTATAGTTCAAGGGAGGATATCTCATCTGCAAGATCAACCAGATTAACGCGATACATTTATAATCATAATCACATCAAATAACCAATATCATGCATGAAAATACCAATTTCATACCATTACCTCATGCATGATAACCATAACCATAACAATGTATGAATAACAACATATAGAGATTGACATGCACAAAAAATACATATACAACTAACTTGCATCATGACAAACACATCCAAACAACAACATCATCAACTTCTACATGTCAACACAATTGTAACAATGATCACCACCATGCATACATAACAAGCACATATACAAGTTTTTGAAATTGTCCAGGCGATTTTTCTGAACCTAGGGTTTCGACAACCATGGCCGCCGCCCCTTTCCTATCTGTCGCACTCTGGGCATCCGCTCAGGTTTCCGAAGATCCAAGGCCTGTTGGCCCCCTCCCCCGCCCTAGAAGCTCTGATGACTGGTCCATTGGCCACCGAAATGTTTTCAACGGCGTCGTTTGGAGGATGCCGCAAGCTTCCTCTCTGTACGCCGACACTTTTAACTTTCAGGCTTTTGCAGGCTTGAAGGAGATGACAGCGATAACCTTTGCGGATCAAGGCGGGGAACCCCTGAAGATCTTTGTATCGATGAGGGAGAAGACAGAAGGGGCTGGCGAGTCTGTGGGCAGAGCCTTCCCGCACATAAGGGCAAACCTACGCCTTCA
Organism: Pinus tabuliformis; assembly: GCA_031772625.1. NCBI lineage: Eukaryota > Viridiplantae > Streptophyta > Pinopsida > Pinales > Pinaceae > Pinus > Pinus tabuliformis. Next base: position 831,318,122 of record CM062807.1, on the reverse strand, counting down.
AAACTTCTCTGTTTCGACTATAACTGCCTTTGTAGCTGCTGCAACCATCAAGGTTCACAGAGAAAGGAACTGGAGAGTAGGGGTCCTTTGGAGTTTGGATATCCATTACCAACCTCGAAAACCTCTTCAATCTGGAACCACCAAGGATGAGGGGCAAGTGTTTGACAAAATGCTTACCCCAGATTTGTATCAAAACAGGGTCCTGGTCTCCTTCTCCGACCAAAAGAAATGTACTGGAAAGGCTTCAGATCGCCGACATAACTCACACGGCTCAGGGGCGGATTTGCATGAGCATGTTTCTCCAGATCTCACAAACGTGCGCTGCAGGGGAGCTGCACATTCAATCAAGGAAAATTCTGAGAGATTTACAGCTTGCCCTTCTGAACAGGAACCAAAGGAACCAGCACAGAATGTGCCATCTGTCAGAGTGAAGCCCTCTCTCTCAAAACAGGGCTCGGCTATCTCTGCTTTTATTAATGAAGGCGTCAATCTCCAGCAAGCGAGTTTTCAAATTCAAATAATTCTTCTAACAGGCAAAACCCTGCTCCTGGAGGTCCAGCCATCTCTTACAGTGCGCCAGCTCTCAAAGATTCTTGAACAGAGGTTGGGGATCCCTTCCTCCCTTCTGCGGCTCCTCTTTGTAGGTAAGCAGCTTGACAACAATATGCCTCTTTCCTTTTATAATATTGAAAGAAATGCCACAGTGATCCTATCACTCCGACTTCGGGGAGGTGCAGTTGGGCAATCATCTGCTTCCAAGGGCTTCTCCTACAAAGATGCAGTACATGCACAGCCGGCCAAGGAATCTGCCCAATCTACCGAGGCTCCCAAACCATTCTTGGTGGACAAAATGGAGGAAACCCCTGCCATTGAAATCAATCATCCATCTCTGGATGACCAACACCAGACATATGCAGAATCAGCCCTCATTTGCAGATTTAATGGCCTTTGGCCACGCACTGCTGATCTATACCAGTGGATCCATTCTAACTGGACCAAATACTGCAAAGTCTTCTTCTGCTCGAAAGGCTTCTTTATTGTAGTCTTAGCCTTCAATGAAGATTACCAGAAAGCCTTAACGGGGGCCCGTGGTTCTGGGGCTCAGCGGGACTTTTCCTCTCCCCATGGTTCCCAGACTTTGACCCCTCCACTGCAGTCATCTCAAAGCTCCCTATCTGGGTCAGGCTCCCAAATCTCCCTGCGCATCTTTGGCACTTCGCTGTCTTTCAAGGAATCGGGAACACCCTAGGCCGCTTCCTGGCAACAGATACTTCAAGGGGGGAGACTGGAATTTATACCTACGGCAGAATTTGTGCGGAAATAGACATTAGCAAAGGGCTGCCGGATCAGATCATCCTCAAAGTCGGGGACTTCCATTGGACGCAAACTTTGGATTATGAGAATACAGCCTTCAGGTGTCGCCACTGCCATCAAACGGGGCATCTCCAGAACTCATGTGCAGCGTTCCTCGACAAAAAGAAGAATCTCACTCGCAAATCCAAATCCAAGAGTTGGAAACCTTGTGCTCGTCCCCCTATGGATGACATAGAGTCCTCTAGCTCTGATGAGGATGACATTGAAGCGGAAGAGGAGAATTTAGAGCACCCAGAGGACTCTCCCTCTGCCTGCGCCAAGGATCCTTCTGCGCCCTTATTGTCGCAAAAACGTACTCATGAGTCTTCGCCTTCTGATTCAGATAAGGAGTCTCCTCCTTCAGCTCAGATCTGTCTACAAGTTGTTCCGGTCCAGCCAGATCAAAATGGTTGGGTCAAAGTCAGTAAAAAGAAAGGGAAAAAATGTAGATTGGAAGATTCTGCCCATGCTGGGTAGACTCCCTAGACCAGCTCGTTTTTTCTGTTCTCTCTATTCTCTTATGCACATGCCGTGTTTGCTCTTTGGACCGATGTTGATCTCATATCATTTCCGGCTCCCATGCTCCTTAGCTTCGCTTCTTTGTAAGCTCTGTATGTACCATATGTCTTTTCTTAATAGAATTAGTCTCAATTCAGAAAAAAAAAAAAAAAAACAAGCACATATACAACCTCCATGCATGCATGAAAACCACATTCCGCCCATCCAATCCAAGTGTTAAACCATGCTCTAATATCACTATGTGGTATTAGATATTACCCAAAGAGAGCGGAACCTACTATGATACCACCCTATAACAACCTCCTCCCACACTTACCCAAGTTCACCGGTCCATCAGGGTAAATATGTGATGAGGATTTACTATGATATGAATCAGCCTCCTAGGTATAGTTAAGGAAGTGGTTTCATCCAACCAAAACCTTACATACCTTCCCAAGTGCTACAGGACCCTCAAGAGCTAATCAACCACTCCAGGTGCCCAACCCCTGAATTAACTTGACTTTTTAATGATCTAGGCTCCCAGTCGCTCCAATGACAAGACAAGTCAACGATTATAACCCTCAATCGCTCCCATAAGCCTACTTCCCAATGACTGTAGACTAAATTACTCAGTTCTATGCCAGCGACCTCGAGATCTAAGCCACTTTTTCAGGGCTAGGATCCAGACCTCTGCCCAAAACTTGATGAAACTCTCAGAAATGATAAATGACACAAAGACAAAGCCTTTAATTCAAAACTTGATCAAGGACTTAACCTGACCCATCCTAACCATGACAGACATTTTGTCAAACACATCATGAACATGTAATCTACAGGTCATAATTACATATCTGAACATAGGGGTCTCATACTTATCTGAGAATCGTCAAGAAGGTCTAATGACTTCCCTCAATAATTGCAATGTCATTTAATAGGTCATGCATTCATTAACCATTCATTTACTAATCAAAACATGATGTGATCCATAACTAAAGTTTGTCACAAACCATGCTTATAACTAGCATATAACCAAAATAATAACAATGATAGCACAACCATCAAAGCCACATAATGACAAGTATAAATACTCGTGAAATACAAGAGGAAAAGAATCTCTTATTAACATATGAAAAAGTCAACCAAGTCAGGTACTTTCACATATCACCCAACCATATATTGGGCTTAATCAAATCTTTCTTTCAGCCAGTCACCCTCATGCTATATTCCAAGCATGAATGTGGGACTCATAAAAAAGCAACAAGGGCTTTTTTAGGCTTTATCACATATCCTGCCATTACCAGTCAAGGGATTTCTAGCCCCGAAACCCTCATCTATACAACCAATCTTTACCGCAATCCCATCATTACCGATCAAGGGAGTCCTAGGCCAAACAATAAACATACACTACATGGCTTTACCACAATCCTGCCAAAATCGGTCAAGGGATCACTAGGCCCTAAACAAGCATGGATTCCTTTAGATTTCTTCACCAACACCTTGAGGAATTTTCTTGTCTCCACCCTCAATCTTTACTGTGTATTCCGCCATTACTGGTCAATGGATTCCTATGCCCTTGGGAATTTTCCTAAGACCACCTCACCTGGTTCCAAAATCATTCAGCAATCCATCTCAACCAAATGAAAGAACCCCATCACACCATGGCTATCTGGAAATGGCAAGGCAAGGCTAAGAACCAGTGTCACACCTGGAAAAACCCATGCCAATGATAGCAAGAGAACCAAATACATGGATGCATGTACCATGCATGCCAAAACTAGCAAGGAAATCATACATGCAACTCGATACCAGCAAAGAAATCTTGTTGTATCTGGTTGATCCAACTCTTCCTTGCTTGATCCTTGCTTCCTTTTCTTTCTTGTCCTTCTTTTGTCTTCATTTCTCCAAGCTAAAGTGCTCCAAGAAAACTCTAATTTTGCAAGAGTATATCAGAGAAATAATAGAGAGAGATCTTCAAAACTGTACTAGCAAAAGGTTGTGAACTGATCCTCAGAAGCCTTTTTATCATTGAGGTATTTGTTTTCTTCAATTTCTATTATTTTCCTTCAATTTCCTCCTCACGTGCAACTTGTGACCTTTCACCTTCCTTTTCTCCTATTTTCCATTATTTTCATAAATAAAATGTCAATTAATGTCTCTTTACCTTTTCAATGTCTTTGCCAATTTCTTTAACTATAATAAACAAAATGAACACCCACTAGGATGTTTTGCCCAACATTTAGCTTAGAATAAGTGTCCCATAATCTTGGTCTTATTTTTTGTTTATTAACTTTTATTACATAAAATTTTAACCCAAAGTTGTTACAGAAGTATATTTATATATAAATAATTAATAAAAATGAAAGTACAATATGAATCAAACTATATATACATAATAATTTTGGAGAAAATTTAAAAAAAAAAAAAATACTAAAATTTATACTACTTGAATAAACATTAAAAATTTGATAATAATAATATCAAATTTTCAATTAAAATTAATTATTAATAGTACATATATGTATTTTTTTTAATTTATAAATATTTTAAATATAAAGATAAATATAACTAATCATAGTTATATATTAGATATTCATTTTTAATAAAAACGTCAAAAAAAATTAATATTAAACTTTATAAACAATTAAATATTAAATTTAAATGACATCTCTGCGTGGGACAGCAGTGGGAATTGGTTTGACTGGGACTTCCCAATCGTGCCAGCGCATCTACACAGTCAACTTGAATTGCTCAAACCGCTTCTCATCAACGTTGCCCCTGTTCATCGTGACAGCCCAGACAGCTGGGGATGGGGCGGCTCCGACTCTTACACCTCAGCAATGGGATATATTGCCCTATAGCCAAAAAAAGACAGACTCCGCTCTCCCAACATTTGGAAACAGGTTTGGAACATCACCGGGCTTCCCAAAGTAAAAAAAAATTCTGGATCCTCATGCACAACAAACAACTAATAGGAGAATTTGTTAAAAAGAAATATAGCACGACCACACAGATGTGTGATGTGTAGAAATGCTGGAGAAACAGCCTCTCATTTGTTCATAGATTGTGATTTTGCCAAAGATATTTGGAATTTAATTCTTCTCGGATTGCAGGTTCACCCTCCCCAGCATAGCTCCGTGGCTGATCTCTACTCCTCTTGGTTCCAAAGCTATCCTCATAATATCCCCATCAGTTCAATTTGGTACCACATTTGGCTCTCCATCCCCAAATTTGTGTGTTGGGAAATCTGGCTCGCCCGAAATGACTTGACCTTCAACAACTCTCCTTGCAATCCTGCAAAATCAGTTGCCAAGGCAAAAGCCCTTCTCCTTGATTCTGTTCTACTGCAATCTCATAAATCAGACTCCTCTCTCCCCCCCTTTGAAAAGAATTGGCTGAATCTCCATAGCTCTCACCCTAAAGGCAATGCCCAGATCCTCCCCCTTCCCAATCCACCTTGGAGAATTAGAGAACAAGATGATACCTTTCAAGTACGGTGGAGGTCCCAAAATAAAACTACTAGCTTCTTTGACGGCGCCTCCAAGGGTAACCCTGGGGCTGTTGGGGCTGGTGGAGTCATCTACTCCCCAGACAACTCTAGAAAAGACTGCTTCTGTTGGGGGCTTGGTCCTCGTACAAACAACTAAGCAGAACTTCTTGGACTCACAAAAGCCTGCCAAATTGTCCATGATAGAGGCATTAAAGAATGTCAAGCGTTCGGAGATTCAGAAATTCTCATCAAGAAGATCAACTCGAAGATCAACAATGCCATCCTCAACAAGTCTCTGAAAAGGTTAAAGATCAATTTGCAGGACTTCACTTCCTTCAAAATTGTCCACATTCTCAGAAGCTCGAATAGTGAAGCAGATGTAATGGCAAACAAAGGATGCGTCCTAGCACCGGGAGATCTCAATATTAACGACAATAGCCCTATCTTATCATGCATTCCTTAATTCAAGTTAAAGAGTAGATCAAGTTGAATTAAGATGTATGAAAATGTTGTGTAACATTGGTTGTTTAGGCTCCATCCCAACCAAACCCCCTATAATAAAATATACCCGTTTCAGTTAAAAAAAATATATATATATATATATATATATATATATATATATATATATATATATATATATATATATATATATATATTAAATTTAAAATTTATAAAAATTAAAAACCAAACTATAAAAATAAATACATACATAACCAATTTTATAAAAAATTATATTTTCTACAAAATAATTTATTAAATTTTTATATCAAAATAATTAGTGTATATTAATTTATATAGAATAGCTTTAAAAGTATAATAAATTTAATCTAGCTAAATAAATGCCATAGCATCAGTCATCACCTTTAAGGCTCACACTCAGTAATCAAGACTTCTCAAGCTTCTTATGACACAAACACAATTAATTGTGGAGTTTTCCCCACAATCAAATCCACTTACCTTGCTACACCAGTGACAAAACCTTAGCAAGTGTCATACCTTATGAAATATTTAGCTAGAGCTCCCTTAACTCTATTACTTAAGTGTTAAGGGCTTCCACATTCTAATATATGATATACTAGTTTTTTGGGATTATATGCATAGAGTAAGTCATTAATCTATGCTAGTGTTAGTAGCAATTGAAAATTTTCTCATGATTTTGAATAATATACTTACCACTCATTGTATCGAGTGATGCTCATAAGCGTGAGAAATGGATTTAAATATAGAAAAATGAATTATATATATCAATCATCACCTCTAAAGGTTACATAAATGCATTGACATTAAAATTATTCTTAAAATATGTCCAAATTTAGTATAATGACTTTTATATTCTAACATGCACTAATGTAGGGGAAATGCAATGCCAAAGAGAAATGTGATGATTACATTTCTCAAACATTATAAAGTATTTTTTTAATGGTTTACGAGCTACCTCTCAATATGATTAAATTACTATGGAAAAGCATGTGAAATTGTTGTATATATGCATCTTAAAATTATCTTTATTTTGTAAAATTTAAAAGTTGGAATGTTATCGACTATTTTATCCCACGCTATACATTTGGGAAAAATCCCTGAGTACTTCCTCTCTTTACCAGCATAGTACTGACAATAAACCCTAGAATTTTGAAGGCACATAGCCAATTAACAACAAGGTTTGAAACCATTACAATGATATACTCGTTAAAAACTTAAAATATCAAGTACATTAATTAAACCTAGATAAAGAAAATAAGAATCATTTCCCCTCCTAACCACCAAAGTTAAATCTAATTAACAATTAGTAACCTTACATATAAAAACATAACAAATACACTAACATAACAAAATATAAATAACAAATATTATAACTCTCTAACATAATCATACTTTTCTAACATCAATAACATACCTCTAAAACTATATAAACAAATTTGCATATAAAAACCATGTCAGTAACTTTGTAACGTAAACATATTTTCCTAACACCAATAACATATCTCTACAACTACATAACCTTGTATAAACTTAACATAACAAATAGTTAAAATAAAGATTACGCATCACACAACAAAAATGATGGTTCAAACATCAAGGATTTAATTTAATTGTGTAAAGCTCATCGAGTGACATGAAGATAAGTATGGAATAAAGGTTGGCGAAATAGGTATTAAATTATATATATTTATAAATCCATTTATTAACTGAAGTTGTTCATCTGCGAGTTTTGGCTGACTAAATTTGGCCAATTATAGCATTCGATTTTCATCCTCCTCCATCGAATCAATTTTTACCACGTGGCAAGATCTCATGACTCTCAGATTTCATCTTTGATCTTCTAGTTTAGTCTTCTCTTTTATCGTTTGTCTCGGATTTGAGTCCCAGTATCTGTTCTTAGTCTCAGTGCAGCCAACAGTTGCAATGCAACACTAGTGCGAGCCTGAGGGTGAGGAATATTGAAAATCTTCCCTTGGCTGAAGGTTCGATTTTGTAGTCTTTCCACTCTAGATTAAGCATGTTGAGGACCAATATTAGGCTTTCCAGAAGTACTTGTGCAATGTGTTTGTAGACGATGAATCCTGGACAAGGCCACGCAATATTCACTGTGGAATTTTCTCACGCATTCTAATTTATATGTATTGCTTCACATGTAAAGGACAAAAACTTGATTTTTCCTGGTTACAGAGAAAAATGGAATGAAATATTCTTCTCAAATTTACTACAGAGCTTCAGACATGGTATTCCTTTGGCATTTACTACAGATCTTTAGACAATGTATTCCACTCAGAGCTTCAAACAAGGTGTTCCTCTCACATTTACTACAGAGCTCTAGCTCTGGGAAGAATCCCTTTTAATTGAGAAGCCTGGCTGACCAAACCTAAGATGGTGGGAAGTTGTTATATGAAAGAGGAATTGGTTGATCATGAGATAATTCCGCCCTTGAGTCCACCACCGTTCCTTCCAGCCAAAAATAATGGCAATTCACGTTGTCTTTCTTGTGGAAAAAAGAGGGCGGGGTTACTGCACAAGATCATGTACTTCCTGCAACACCACAAAACTCAAATGAAAGAAAAGGTGAGTCGGCTAACACGAATTCCAATAGCATAGATGGCATTGAGTGACACAGAGAAAATTAGAGATGAGATGATGATCAAGAATGGTGGCATTCACATTAAAAATAGTAGCATTAAGCTCAGATTCAGAATGTGAATGTGAGGTTAATTACGCAGCAGAAGAGACAGAGACTGAAGATGATGATGGTGATTTGATGTCAGAGTTTAGCCACATAAGCTTTGGATGATCTAACACTAGTAGATCCAATTCGGATGTATAGGGAGTTCATGTAATGTGTGTGCCTCTTTGGTTTTCCATGGACGCGAAACAGAGTAGAGTTCGACTTGAGAGTTCAAGCGATGTGATGGTGCTTGGATTCATAGGGAGTTCATGTAATGTGTTTGTCTATTTGGTTGGCCATGGACATAAAACAGAGCAGAATTCCACTTGAGATTTCAGGGAATGTGATTTTCATCCTCCTCCATCGAATCAATTTTTACCATGTGACAAGATCTCACAACTCCTGGATTTCACATCCGATCTTTGAGTTCAGTTTTCTCTTTCATCGGTTCTCTCGGGTTCGAGTCCTAGGATGTGTTCTCAATCTCAATACAGCTCCCAGTTGCAATGTAGCACTAGTGTGAGCTCGACGGTGAGGAATATTGAAAATGTTCCCTTGACTGAAGGTTTGATTATGTCATCTCCTCGCTCCAGATTAAGCATGCTAAGGACCAGTATTAGGCTTTCCACAAGTACCTGTGCAATGTGTTTGTAAAAGATGAATCCTAGACAAGACCATGTAATATTCATTGTGGAATGTTCTCACGCATTCCATTTTCCATGTATTTCTTCAAATGTAAAGCACGGCAACCTGATTTGTCTTGTTTTCCAAGCTAAATGGAATGAAGTATTCCTCTCGCATTTATTGCAGAACTATAGACAAGGTATTCCTCTAGCATTTACTACAAAGCTTCAGATAGAGTATTCCTCTCAGAGCTCCGGAGAGGGTATTCCTCTCACATTTACTATAGAGCTCTAGCTTTGGGAATAATACTTTTTAATCGATAAGTCAATGTGAAGACCCAGTTAGGGTCTTCTAACAAAGAAGAATTTGATCTCTAATTTAATCACAACAAAGAAATTAATATATAATAACACAACAATTATTTGATAATAAAATATAATTAAAAAAAAAAAACAACATGATTAATATGCAAGGAATTTGATTAATAGAAATTTACATAAATAAAACAACAAATGGAAGAATACTTGTTCTAGTGCCTTAGTTGGGATGCTCCTCACTCTATTGGGATTCTCCTCTTACCCATCTGAATTTACCTCTCATCCAACTAGGAATGATTTCCTAGCCCAGGGAACCTCCACAGGTTTCCTAGCCCTACGAGCCCAAGTCCAACCAGCCCTAGTGTGTCCAAGTTAAAACCAACACTCTCTAATAGAGCCAAGTTTGAGTTATCTCAATTTCTCTCCATTCTCTCCCTTCTTCTCTCATCCCATTCCTCCTCCCCCAAAATAAAATCTTCCAATGAAAAAAATAAATAATAAGGATTCCCCCCCTCCTCTCATTATCCTTCCCTTTAATGTCTCTTCATCCCATCCACCTTAGCCACCTATAATTAATATCATGACTACCCCATCATCCTTTTATTTTAATATCCTTGACTTTTCTTACCATATCTTATCCAAAAGTAGATTTGAGAAGACACCTTGGGAATAGAAATATGGATATTTAATTTAGAAATAAATTGGAGAAGACCATATCTTATCCAAAAGTAGATTTGAAAAGACACATTATGAATAAAAATATAGATATTTGATTTAGAAATAAATTTAAGAAAACCATATCTCATCCAAAAGTATATTTGAGAAGACACCTTGGGAATAGAAATATGGATATTTAATTTAGAAATAAATTAGAGAAGATTGTATCATATCCAAAAGTAGACTTGAGAAGACATCTTGGGAATAGAATTAAAAACAATAATAAAATTCATATTAGTAAAATAAAATTACAGATTCACAAGTGTAGTTTTATACCAATATTACTTAATAATTATAAGTCAATATCTGCAAGTTACTTAAACACTAAATCAAACTAACCTAATAGGATCAATTACAACATCACATACATCCCTCTTTCAAAAAACTTCGTCCCTAAGTTAAAGTGCCAATGACACAAGGAGTTTAAAAGAAGTTTGACAACAAGGCATAACAAAATAGAGAGAGATATGGTAGTCAAATTAAGTAATTCAAGCAATGATACCACTTCCCATCAAGATTCTCCAACTAACCTATAGCATCTTATCCTTACAAACCTACTTCCACTCGCATCCTATCCATCCTCTGTTGCAATATACTATGGCATCGGCTATACCGATCTAGCCATTGAGAAAACCAATATGGCGGAAGCGTTGACTATATCGACCTAACTTCCCCAACAGACAAATTTCAATCGTCATCACTTGTCTATGGGAGTGTGTCCATCACTCCCCTCCCATGATTCCAGGCTTGGAGGTTACACGCTGGGAAATGCCTCCACCCCTCCTCAAAACTAGGGTAAACACCCTAATATGGACCACACTACAGCATTGGTTGGATACTTGTCATCGAATAATCCAATCAGGCAGTCATGTCACCTATCATTTACATTTTATCCATGTCATAATAGTGCATATCAAGTAGGTACAAAATGTAATAGAACAATTTACATCATACCATTCCTCATTGGATGTCTCGGCATCCCCCAATCATTAGCATGGATCTTGGATATCATATAGTTCTTTCTTATCTGCAGGTTATTTCTCATCCATGAATATGACAACAATATATATATATATATATAGTCAAGTGATCATAATTATCATGTTATTAAGTATGGTATCCACATGCCCTTTTATATATATATATATATATATATATATATATATATATATATATATATATATATATATATATATATATATATGTTGGAAGTAAATCTTACATCAAATAAATCATAACTTCAATAAGTCATTCACTGGATAAATAATATCCAAATAAGTCATACATCAAATATATCATAACTCTGATAAGTCATACACTAGATAAATCGTACATCAAATGCTTTAATAAAAATATAATCCATCAAATGTTTTATGTAAGTAAGTTCATCTTTCCAACTAAAATGCATCAAAATTTCATAGCATTCATAAATAAAACAACATGAAAATAAAAATAAAGTCTCATCATAGGTAGCTATCTAGGTCAAATGGGCATAAAAATTGTCAAAAAGTGAGGGGTAGTCACAACATATAGTCTCTGCATCCTCCCAGGTATCAGATCCTGTGGTATTCTTGTCCCATTGGACCTTAATCTGGTCCACCAAGCGATGCTTGAGCTGTTAAAACCTGCGGTCCAATATGTGTAATGGTTTGACAATTACAATTCCCATGTCTGATACCTTTAATTCCTTACGATCAAGCTTTTGATATTCATCATAAACATAATTTCATATGACACATACATGAAAAACATCACGAATCTTATGCAAATGGGCTGGCAGTACAAGATGATAGGAAACTAGCCCAATTTTCTCGTTGATTCTAAAAGGTCTTATAAATTGAGGTGAACTTTGTCCCTTTCCCAAACTAAATAGTTTTTTTGTTGCATGAAATACGAATAAAAACTCGGTCTCCCACTTCATAACTTCGACCAATCCTATGTGCATCAGCATAACTCTCTTCCCTATCTTGAGCTTCCTTTAATATTTATCGAATCTATCTTACTTGTTCCTCCATTTCTTGAACCAATACTGGCTTAACTATTACTCTATCCACCAACCTTTCCCAAATCAATTGTCTCTTGCATGGCCTCGAATATAGAGCTTGATAAGGAGGCATATTGATTGAACTGTGGTAATTGTTATTAGGCAAACTCTATCAATGGTGAATACCTTTCCCACTAAGTTTGATTATCCATGACGTACATTCTAAGCATGTGTTCCATAACTTGATTTACTCTTTCGGTCTGCCCATTTGTTTCAAATGATATGTGGTGCTCAGGTTTAACGAGTCCCCCACGCTAATTGTAAACTTTCCCAAAATATAGATGTAAAGTGAGAGTCTCTATCAAATTATTTTTGTGGGTAACCCATGTAGCTAGATACATTTACTTATAAAAACTTGTGCCACATCAGTAACATCGTAAGTGTCTCTCATTGGAATGAGATGGGCACTTTTGGTTAATTTATCAAATAAACCAATGTGGCATGGTGCCTCTGTGAAGTGAGTGGAAAAAACACAACGAAATCCATAGCAATGACCTCCAATTTAGGCATAGGAATGTAATGCAGTTCTAGGATTCTTGTTGGATGGTTATTTTCACTTGTTGACATTCAAGACACTTGGTGACGAACTGAACTACGTCACACTTCATTCCTGCCCAAAACAAGAGTCTCTTCATGTTCCCATAAATCTTCATGCCACTATGTGCATAGTAGAGTGCTTTATGTGGCTCTTCGAGGATGGTTCTTCATATATCCCCCTCATTAGGGATGTACATTCTCCCTTGGAATCTTAATAGTCCATCTGGTTCAAGGACATAGCCCTAAAACTCTAGTTCTACCTGCTTCACATTCTTGAGTGTTGATGTAACCTTTATATACCAACTATCTTCAAAGAGTTTCTCCAACACACGATCCCTCAAATTGACCCTCAAGGGTACCAAGGAGAAGGTTTGTTTCCTCCTCCTTAGTGTATCGACCACCAATTTTTCCTTACCCTTGATATATGAAATCCCAAAATCATGCTCATGAATTTGCTCCATTGCCTCTGCCTAACATTCAGATATCTCTAAGTAAAGAGATGTTTAAATCTCTCTTTATCAGTTCTTAACTCAAAGCTTCTCCTGATGAGGTAGTGTCTCCACAGTTTCAAAGTTAGCATCAATGCGGCTAATTCTAAATCATGGATAGCATAAAACTCTTCATGTTTCTTCAAATTTCTAGATACATAAGCTATTACTCCATTTCTTGCATTAACACGGATTCTACTCATTGATTTCAAGCATCCTACAAATTATAAATTCCTTTCCCATGTCCAAGGCTTGAAGGATTGGAGCACTAGTTGATGATCTCTTCAACTCAATGAATGCAGTGTTACATTCATTTGTCCATTCATGGAACATTCAAACTTTAGAGGCGATCAAAAATTTTCTTTGTAAATTTCTTAAAATTGACTCTAACCACATTAAAAAAAAATTAATCATCACCTCTACCAAAATATGGGTAGAGGTCAATAAGTGTTAAATTTCACTGAATCATATCATAATATAGCGTGGAAATATAAATGGACCTAAATATTAGATTATAAGAACATGGATTTTTAAAGTAAGATTTGTCAACAAGCCTTGTTCCTCGCACGAAAATTATTAAAATAAATAGACCCAAAAGGGTGGAAACAAATGTCAAAATACCTTCAAAGGAAACTACATCCCTCTAGTGCTTGATAAAGTCTTGCATAAAAGAAATGACAACATTGTCCATTGCCATTACCCACTACATCCCACTAGTGGGAAGATCATTCTTACATTCGATATTAAGGTTATCCTTAGCCTAGACTCTGTATAGATGGTTAGCAAAACATATTCATCATTAGGGCTATCCCCATCAACCCACTATAAACTCCAAGAGCACCCACCATGGGAGGTTATGATAGAGAAGTCTTTCTTACCACTTATGGGATGTTGCTATGGTGAGAAGCTAAGGGGGCATCTTCTACGAAGACCCTAAATGACAATGCCTCTAAGATAGAGTGGTTGTAATGCCAGAGAGTGATTGTCTTTAGATTACAATGCCACAAAGCCACAACATTCAAACTAAATAATAATATAATTTATTTTATAAATTAATTTCTTAATATAGAGAAAAAAAATTATAATTTAAATTAATAATGTGATAAATTAATATTATCACATGAAAGAAATTTTAAAGAATAAAACAAAAATAAATGCTTAAAATTAGAAAAATAAAATAAAATTTAAAAAAATCATGTCCTTGGAATGATAGTTTTAATAGACATATTAGAAAAATAAAATTTTGAGGTTAAATAAGTTTAAAAATTTCACAACCATTTGCTCACTTTTTTCTTTTATATATATATGTGTGTTGGGGGGGGTGTGGAGGGTTTGTTCAGCTTCAAAGATTGAGCAAGTCTAATGTTGACTATAAAGCAAACTAAGTATGATCAAATGGCTTTTGAAATAGTTTTTGATGCTAGGACCGAATAGGAAAATTATTGTTCACTTAGGCTACTAACGTTAACTCTATCTCGTTGCTTTCATAGCAGGGACCTTCTCTACCTTTACCAATGGTTGTAGAAAATCCTATAGATTGACAAGCTCATGCAATGTACTAAAGCATAGGACAAGAATCTACTTCTACTTTCAACCAGCGGAAGCCAATAGATTGATGAAAACAATATGAACAAGAAGAAGATAAATCAATGGCACATAACACAAGATGTATCTTGGGAAATCCACTGCTCAAAACCCCGCTATCTGTATTACATATATCATAAATATGGGTGAATATACAAAGCTTGTTCTCACTAGAATAATTCCGCACAAGTATGCTCAACTCTCTCAGCTCAAAAGATAGCTCTTGGCCAACACTTAGCCAATTTTACAGCTCTCCAAGCCTCTAATCTCTTGTGTAATTCGTAGGATGAATAGCACGTATTTAAAGGGATTTCATGCTTCCAAAATTGTGGAATCCAAACATAGGATCAATATCTGATGCATGCATGATATTTACATTCCAATAAATAATACAACTGATAGTACATTTTCCCTGCACTCTAGTCTCAACTAGGTCTTTCTCTGAAATGACATGCATGGGTTTCTCATGAGGGAATATTTAGTTAATTGGAGTAGCACTAGTGGATGCACTAGTGCACCAACTGACTATCGATCCTCTATTACTTCCTCAAATAGTTTGGAACTAATTTAACTGAACATAACTCAGTAAACTGAGTGATCTAATTTCCAACTCAATTTTAAACTCATACTGGACCCCTAAAACTAAGGGAGAACATATACATGACTACAGAAAGACTTCCAACTCGAAATTCCTAAGCCAATTAAGTTAATTAAACATAATTAACTATTTACAAGTTACTATGAGAATAGAATTTGATTTTAATTCTCAATTTAATTCAAGGACAAATTAAACTAGAATTTATTGTTGCCATTTCTAAACACTCCCTCTCAACAAGAAAGGGATTATCAGCTACCCCGATCATGTCTCTGTGAAACTCGAATTTACATATTGACAATGCCTTTGTCAAAATGTCATCATCTTGCTCCTCCGTGGGAATGTACTCTAGCAACATAATCTGCCTCAATACACAATCTCTGAGATGATGATATTAGATATCAATATGCTTGGACCAATCATGAAAAAATGTATTTTCAGAGAGTTTGATACAACTCTGATTATCACAGTAAATCATTGTCGGATACATATGCTGACCAAAAAACCCAACAAGGATCTTCCTCATTCAAATGGCCTCACATGCTGCCTGACTCGCAGCCATGTACTCCGTCTCTGCCAAACTGAGTGCAACTGATCTCAATTTCTTGTTGTACCAAGAAACTATCCTTGACCCAATACTAAAGATCCCTCCTGATTTTTTCTTCCTATCAGATGGACTCCCTGCCCAATCTGCATTGGTGAAGCCTTGAATTTTCACTCCCTCTGTCCATTTGTACCATAATCCATACCGAGAAGTTCCCCTAAGGTATTTCAACACATGCTTTGTCGCCTTCCAATACATCTTGGTAGGCCTAACCATCGCTTGCATATCACATATCCGGTTATGTGTTCACCAAGTACATGAGTGAACCCAGAAGCTGCTTATAAACAGTAGCTTCCACTACTTCCCCTGAAGTAGCATCCTCCTTCCTCCAGTTACCTGCTAGAGGAGTCTCCATGGGTTTGCTGCTCTCCATGTTGATTCTCCTAAGTATATCATTGGCATACTTTCCCTGAGACACAAACAACTCCCCATATCCCTACCATACCTCCATGTGAAGATAGTAATGCATGATCCCCATGTCCTTCATCTCAAACTCTCTTGCAAGGTCCTCCTTGCTAGACTTGATCAGTTGATCATCACCTGTCAGTATGAGATCATCAACATAGAGTACAATGATCAACAGCTTACCTTCCACCACTATGTGGTATGGGTTTTCATTCGCTTCACTCTTCATGAAGCCCAACCCAGTGAAGTAGCTATCTATCCTGGTGTACCAAGCACGGGGTGCTTGCTTCAGTCCATACAATGCTCTCTTGAGCCAGCACACATGTGACTCACAGTCAAAGGTCTCAAAATATTCAGGTTGCTCTATGTACACCTCATACTCAATCATGCCATTAAGGAAGGTTGTCTTCACATCCTCTGTTATATCTTCCAACCCATCTATGATGATAGTGCCAATATAGATTCGATTGATGATACCTTGCAACAGGAGCAAAGGTCTCATCATAGTAAATCCCCTTTACGTGTGAAAAGCCACGGGCAACAAATCTAGCCTTATGCTTCTCCACACTACCATATCCAGCTTTCTTTACCTTGTAAAGCCTACGGGATCTCACCATTAACTTGTCCTCCGGTCTCGGGACCACATCCCAAATATTGTTACGAACTATGGAGTCATGCTCCTCCACCATGGCATCAACCCAAACTGGCTATTTCACTTCTTCCTTAAAGGAAGATGGCTTTATCATAACACATTCACCCATAAGAGCCATGTATCCAGTGTACCTCTCAGGTGACCTCCTCTGCCTGCGCTGAGAAGTGGGTGCTCCCACATTCTCCCGTGCATCATCCAACAATCTGTCAGCCTCTCTGGTGCGCTTTCTTCCCTCTCTGGAAGACTCTACCTGAGTGGATGTCTCCACTCCCGGATCCTCTGCATGTGGCTGCTCCACATCAATCTGAGGCTCCTCAACCTTAGGAGCTAAAATCTCCTCATCTACATGTATCTCAAGCTCCCTCTCAAGGGAAACTCGCATGGCCTTCTCCTCATCGAATCTGACATCCCTGCGAACCATTGTCATCCTACTGGTCAGAAAGTACACCCAATAGTTGTGAGGTGTATTAGTGTACCCCAAAAATATCCCCAACTCTGTTGTTGGCTCAAGCTTCTTCCGTGCATCTTCGGTCACATGGCAATATACTGATGACCCAAAAATCCTGAAATGACCAACATCTTGCCTCTTACCAGAATAAGCCTCCTCTGGTTTCTTCATCTCAAGTATCCGATGTGGGCTACAGCTATGAACATAAATCGTTTTATTGCAAGCCTCAGCCCACAAGTGTAGTGGTAGGCCTTGATCATGCAACATCGCCCTTGCTGCCCCTACTATGCTTATGTTCTTCCTCTTGGCCACCCCATTCTACTGAGGGTTATGGGGTGTCGTCAATTCCTGTTTAATCCCTTTCGCTACACAGAAGTTCTTAAACTCATTTGAGATATACTCACTATCGTTATCACCTCATAGAGCTTTAGCCTTCTTTCCCGACTCTTTCTCCACCAATTCTTTAAACTCACAAAACTTTGTGAAAGTTTGATCCTATTTTTGCATGAAAAATATCCAGCATTTACGAGAATAGTCATCAACAAATATAACATAATACATGTGTTTGGTAGTGGATGCTGTCGAGAATGGTCCACACACATCTGAATGGACTCATTCTAGAATAGCCTCTTCTCGACTGTCTCTTTCGTGAAAGGAAGACTTGGTGTATTTTCCCAAAGTACACCCCTTACATGTATCAACTTGCTCAAGCATACCTTTGGGAAGATCAGTAGAGATTTGTTGCAATATCTTCAAAGCCCCATGATGCAAGTGGCCCAATCGCATATGCCATAACTCGCCAACATCTCATCTTTGCACCCTTTCTGCATTTGTGCTCAAATCAGCACACTCCTCTACCTCTAGCTTATAGAGATTCTTCACATGAATCCCTATCTTCTTTACTTGACCCATGGCTATGTGTCGAAGGAACACCTTTCCTTTCGAGAAGATCACATCATAGCCTCTATCCTCAAGCATGGAAATGAATACCAAGTTCTTCTTCAGCCCAGGCACATACATAACATTCTTCAAGGTGAGTGGAGCCTCATGCTCCCTCTAAAAATTAATCATGCCCAATCTAGTAACACTATACTTCCCATCGTCACCCATCTCAATATGCATCTAGAGATATTTCTCCTCAAGGTCACTGAATAACTCTTTGTTGCCAGTGATGTTGAATGAAGCTCCACTATCTAAGTACCATACAATTCCCATCATTGATGACACCATGCATACAATGAGGGAAAAGTCCAATTCGAATTGAGAGGCCAAAGCCTCACTCGCCGCTCCTCTTGAGGACTTCTTCTTGGACTTCTTGAGCGGAATATTTGTAGCAAAATGGTCCAGCTCATGACAATGAAAGAACTTAACTTTCATCATTTCTTTCTTCTTACCTCCATGATAAGAATCCGATTTGGAATGGGAAGATTTCCCTTTCCCCTTATTTGCCTTAATCGCTAAGGCACAGTTCTCTTCGTCATCAGTCTTTAATGAAGAGCCATCCCTGGTGTTCCTCCTGATCTCCTCCTACATCAAATCTGACCAAAGTTTTTCCCAATCCGGTAGCTTCTCCCAACCATTGACAGAGTCCTTATAATTGTTGGGAACAGGTTCCACTAGAGTCACTTTTGGGGTCAAAAGTCCAAGTTTTGGGGAAGAAAGCCAAAATTTTGTATAAAAGAATGTAAAGTCTCCGCATTTTGTGGTCGTGGAGCGTGAAGATGTAAAGAGTCATTAAGGGTTTCCACCCTTTGTTATGTAAGTCATGTCGGCTTTAGGAGATCTACCCATGGTCTGCGGACAATGGGATTGTATAAAAAGAAGTCTTAGAAGAGTCTTTTAGTAGTACTAAGTCGGAGATGAATATGTGAATTGATGTAATGAGTCTGTGAAAGCTAAGAGCGAGAGTCTTAGCGTAGGAAAGAGGCTCTAGAGCTGAGTGCGTAGAGGTCTAGGGTAGAAGTCTGTAGCTGAGTGCGCGGACCCTTGCAGCTGTGTGTGCGGGATAGTTAGGGTTTGTACTAAAGATCTGAATTATCAATAAAGAGAGTTATTCTAGAATTACATGTGTATGAGTTGTTTACTTCTGTCATAATTGTATGTGATTATGTTGTGAAGAATATTGGGTTTATGCTTTAATACTATATTGATGCGTGAATCTATATGTTTCTCTTTGTTGTATGAATGCAAGTAGGAATATATGTTTACGCAAAGATAATTGTAACACATGTTAAGACTATCCAATACTTAATCTATTCTGAGTAAATACAGAAGTAAGAATACTTACAAAGGCACGTAAGTTCCTGACCTACCTATTTAGGGTACGCGAAGGATGATCGTAGACCTTCGCGTAGGTCGAGAGGACAACTAAGAGAAGTATATCAATAAGTCCTAAAGGTTTATCGATCTGCGTGAAGGCAGAGTTAGGGCATAAAGCGACGTCACAACCATCTCAGGGTGCGGAAACATGGTTCATGCATCCCCCCATACTGCTTCGGGTGAGACTTCAGTCCACGCTCTGTGGATTGATTCTGAAAGGGCCAGTAGTGTAGCGATTTGCTTGGATAATTAATGTTGAACCTGGGTTAGGGCCCATCAAGCCAACAAATGGTTCTGTTGCTAAATAGTGACAAGGTTTAGTTGTCCGAAGATTTTGATGAGCGATCGTGGTATTCATTTTCTTAATGAAATGATCAGCGCGTTGACGAAGGAATTTCAGGTTTACCATTAGAAAAATACGCCTTATCACCCACAGGCTAATGGGATGGTGGAAGCATTTAATAAGATATTGGAGAGCGCATTAACAAAGGTTTGCAATGCACAAAGGAATGAATGGGATGTGTGCATACCTGCAGCGCTATGGGCTTACAGAACGACTTGCAAGAAGCTGACTAGACAGAGGTTGTTCAGGTTGTTTTATGGCGTAGAAGCTATGATATGAGGAGTACATTGTACCTAGTCTACGCATAGCGGCATTCACAAGAATGGCGGTTCGCGGAGCCTTGGAGGAGAGGCTCACACAGCTGACAGAACTAGAGGAAGACAAATTTATGGTTGGATTCAATGAGCAAGTTCAAAAAGAGAACAAAAAGGCATGGCACGATCAGCACATCAAACTGCACACCTTCAAGGTAAACGATTTAGTTTTATTATATGAAAGCAAGTTTGATAAATTTCCAGGAAAATTTAGGATGCATTGGCTGGGGCCATATGTCATCAAGGAGATTACCGATGGTGGAGCAATTCAGTTGGTAAAGTTGAATGGAGAACCCTTCCCAGGAAAGGTGAATGGCAGCCGATTGAAGCCATACACCGGCGATCCGGCTAGATGACTACATGATGGAAGCACAGCTTAGCGCTCAAGGAAGCTAAAAGGAGGCGCGAGATATAAACTACATTGCCTAGGTTATAGAACTGCGCAATTGGGGAACTGCGTGGAATGAAGGAATGTCATAGTGTCAGCAGCAGTGCGCAGAGAGTTGCGCTATTGAAGGAGAGACCGTGCAGGGCACCCAGGAAGTGACCGATATGGTCACTGTTCATGATTTGACAGTGAAAAAATGACTAAATGGAGCGGGGGGCGACATTTAAGTCAGAATTTAAGAGAAATATCTTTGAAAATCTGTCACCAATCTCGCATTTATGAAAGGATTTTGGGGGGAATGGTCGGATTTGAATTCAAATTTTCCTATAAATTACACATGGCTGCCCAGCGAAAAACACTTGCCATTTTAAGAATTGAGGTGTTGAGCTCTCAGGCGCGCATGAACCCTGACTATTTCGAGGCTTTAGTAACAAGTTCGATATTTGAGAAGTTGTCGAAGGAGACGCAAGAGTTTGTAACTAGCATCATGTCGGCACCTGCAGAAACCGTAAGTGCTGGAGAATCCATGGCAGCTGAGGGAGGTGTCCCGAAGGTAGCAATTGTCGAAGTACCTGCAGAAGTACCCAAATTGCCAAGGTCACCCAGGCCGAGGCCTACGCCGACTACAGAGGGGCCTAAAGCAAAGAAGCAAAAACAGAAAGCGGCATAGCCAGTCTGCCTATCGCCCAGGAGACATCTGCAGAAGGAAAAGCCCACTGTGTAGGAGAAGGGCAAGGTAGTAGACCTAGAACCTGAAGAGGACATAGAAGAAATTGAGATGGGTGGGGAAGCTGTTGATATGGGAGCAGAAGGCATTGACGTTGAGGGGATAGACCTTATCTCCAAGTTACCTGAATACATTCCCCCGCGCCGAGGCAAGGCAAAGGTCCCAAAGGACATCGATCAGAGCAAAATCATACTACATACACCGTTGCTGGCGGACAAGATCACCTTTGAAGGACCGCACCTGGCGCACGTCCCCCATTTAAAGCTGGAGGACTGAGATTTGGCAGATACAGAGCGCTTTCCCCACTTGGTGACGGATACATTCATGCACCGCGTCTTTTATAAAGACTCTGGTGTGACCACGCTGGAGCCGAGACAGTGGATAAAAGGGGTGGACAAGGTAGTACTGTTAAACCTGCTATGGGTGCTGCATTACCACCGCACGCCCACAAATTTGATAGTGATCAAATAGATACTATGCTTGGTGTACGATGGGTGCCTGTGGTTAGGAGAACCAATACCGATCACTAACATGTTAATCCATAGGATCACTCCGTTGTCGCATTCAAGATTGAATCCGGCCATGGAATTTGGAGTTAAAAATAATAAATATTATTTTGTATTTAATGGAGAAAATGGTTACATTGTTGTAACGTTCTCCCTAGTTTAGGATTAGTTCCTAAAGTTTAGGGGTTTGGGTGCAACTTCCTAATTCCTAGTGTTGTATTTAATGATGTAATCTTTCATTGATGATGAATAGAGTATACGAGAGTGATCTCTCTGTTTTCGTGAGTGTAGTCTCTAGGTGCAGGCCACACCTGAGAGATACATCTCTTTCTTTTCAATTTTGTTCACATTTTATCTTGGTATCAGAGCTCAGAGTGGGTGAGCCTGATCTTTTGTCACCTTGTGGCTGAAGTGCCTTTTTTTGTAGCGAGCTTACCTGTGTGGTAGAATTGCCTGTGTGGCAGAATTTCCTGTGTGGCTTGAAGTGCCTTTGTCGCCGCGTGTAACAAGAGCTCTGTCCTCAATTGAGCAGGTGGACTGCAGAACACCTGGCTTGGACTCAGAATTTTTTTTTTCTGAGTGGAGAGGAGATTGGCGCGCTTTTTGCGCTGACAGAAGCGCCAAGAGTGGAAATTAGCGCAGATTTGTTGGGATTAATCGCGCCAGAGCAGAAATTAGCGCGGAATTTAAGGAGGAAATCGCGCCAGAACGCCCAATTGGTGCGGAATTTAAGGAGGAAATCACGCCAGCAAAGAACACTCGCACCGATTTTTAATTGGCGCGGATTTTTCGCTCGAGATCGCGCCAGCACTAAGAGGATTTTTCGCACGCTGATTGAGGACGCGCCAATCTTCCTTCAAGGGGATCTGCGGGAAGCCTCAACTTCGTTTGGCGGTTTGCAAGGGGTGCAGATCGGCGAAGTTGCAGATCTATCCGGGAGAGGCAGATCGGATCAATTTTTTGATCAGATCGGATCTTCGGCTGTATTGGAGACGCCGAATTTGCTCATTGGAGCGGGATTGCCAGACACTGTAGATCGGATCCAGAGGTGACAGATCGATCTGACAGGTATTTTTTTTTTGTTGTTGGGTAGATTCAGAATGAGTAATACGATGGAATCTTACCTTAACGAGTCTGGTAAACTTAATGGATCTAACTTCACAAATTGGAAGTTTAAGATCCAGACCTTGCTCGAGGGTGTGAATGCTTGGTCCATAGTTACAGGCGATGAGCAGAAGCCGAATGGAGGGCCACAGGAGCAAGATTGGGAAAAATGAGAGAACAAGGCCAAAGTCTTGTTGAAGATGTCTGTGAAAGACAATGTTATTGCGCACATCAGAGACTGTAAAACGTCCGCGGACATCTGGACGAAAATCAAAAGTCTGTATGAGACCCATAATACGAGCAGAGTCTTGGCACTTAAAAGCAAGCTATTTTCAATGAGGATGGACGAGAGGGAGACTGCTACTGCATTTGTTGCACGAATTAAAGATGTGAAAGACGGATTGGTGGCCATCGGAGTGGCGGTGTCTGATGAAGATCTTGTTGCAATCACAATGAACGGGATGCGTGATGATTTTCAAACGTTCATCACTGGAGTGTCGGCAAGGGAGAAAGCGCCCTCATTTGATGATCTCAGTGGGATCCTGCAGCAAGAGGAGGAGCGGCGGCAGAACTTGAACCCCCAGAGTGATGATCTTGCGTTGATGGCGAAGCGACGATCATCCAAAGGAAGGCAGTCACAGCAGCAATCAAAGCAGAAAGGAGGAACATCACATAAGAATCTGCATTCTCATAAAGGTATGCTTGCAAATCATTCTGAAAAGAAATGTTATTATTGTGGAAAGACGGGTCATATACAGAGAGAATGTTATAAGAAGCAGGTTGATGATGCAAAGAGGAGGCAGGCAAATGCAAAGCACAGAGGATACTTTGTTGAAGAAGAAGACTTCAGTCATGAATTTCGACTGTTCACATTCGACTGTGCCCTTTCAGCATCTAATGAATATGACATTTGGTATGTCGATTTCGGAGCATCCTCTCACATGACAGGTAAAAAGGAATTTTTTGATAGTCTTGAAGAAAGTATAAATGGATCAAAAATATATCTAGGAGATGATAGTGGATACGAGATTAAAGGTCATGGGGTGATTTTAGTTAAGTTACCAAATGGAAAAATTAGTCACCTTACAAATGTTTTATATGTACCTGGAATTAAGAAAAATATGATATCTGTATCCATGATGGCTGATCAAGATATGCAAGTCGAGTTTTTCAAGACTCATTGTGTGATAAAGGATTGCAGGAATGATATAGTTGCAACAGGTATGCGAGTTGGAAGCCTATACAGATTGGATGCAAATAGCATACCAAAGCAAGCCATGGTTGCAGGAGGATCGACAGCAGAACAACCCTAGCATCAGAGGTTCGGTCATTTGAATTTGCAGGACCTCATGTTATTGCAGAAGAAAGGTATGGTCGAGGGACTCCCTATCTTTCGTAATGTTCAGTTAAATTGTGATGGTTGTGCCTTAGGAAAAATGCATAGAGAACAATTTCCTGTGCATGATAGGAGGAAGGAAACAGATGTTTTAGAACTAGTGCACACTGATGTATGCGGACCTATGCAGACAAGGTCGCTAGGAGGAGCATACTATTTTTTGTTATTTACTGATGACTACACTAGATATTCATGGGTTTATTTTTTGAATAAGAAAAGTCAGACTTTCCAGTGCTTTATAGAATTTAAAACCTTGGTGGAAAAGCAGTTTGTTAAGAGTATAAAAATTCTTTGATCTGATCAAGGGGGAGAATACAAGCTAAAGGAATTCATGAAATTCTGCAAATCTCAGGGGATTGTTCAGCAGTATACAGTGCCACACACACCACAGCAGAATGGAGTTGCAGAGCGCAAAAACAGAACCTTAGTGGAGTGTGCAAGGAGCATGTTACAAGGTAAGGGTCTGTCTAACAGATTTTGGGCAGAGGCTATTAATACTGTTGTATATTTGAAGAACAGAAGTCCTACCAGGTATCTTGGCTTCAAAACCCCTTTTGAAGCTCTATATGGATTTAAACCATCTAAGAGTATTTGGGTCAAAAGCATTTGCCCATGTACCCAAAGCTGATAGGAAGAAATTAGATCCTAAAGCTGTGAAATGCATCTTTGTTGGTTATGGCACAGAAAATTTAAAGCATATAAATTATACAATCCTGAGTCTCGTAAGACACTTGCAAGCAGGGATGTAGTGTTTCATGAACAGGTACAGGAAGGGAAAGATGACGTTGGTGATGATTGGCACATTCCATTGTTGTTGGAGGAAAGCAGCGAAGATGAAAGAGAGCAGGAGTAGAAAGAAGAGCAAAAAGATTAACAGCAAGAAGGTGATAATGCAAGCCCAATTATAGCAGAAGAAAACAAATTTGAGGTAAGTCCCCTACCAAGGAGGTTAGGTAGGAAGACTCAATTACCATTGAAATTGAGAAACTATGCTTTGATGTCAAAAGTTTTGAACATTGTAGAACCCTCTAATTACAAAGAAGCTAGTCAATTTAAGGAATGGAGAGCTGCAATGAATGAAGAAATGGAATCAATTCTTAGATATGATACTTGGGATTTAGTTGAGCTGCCTAAGAATAAAACACCCATAGGATGCAAATGGTTGTTTAAACCAAAAATGAATGCAGACGAAAGTATAGATAAGTTAAAAGCTAGGCTGGTTGCAAAAGGATATTCACATCAGGAAGGTATAGATTTTGATGATACTTTTGCACCTGTAGCAAAGTTAAATACAATCAAAATGCTTATTGCTTTAGCTACTAAATGTAATTGGGAATTACACCAGCTTGATGTTAAATCTGCATTTTTAAATGGTGATTTAAAAGAGGAAATTTACTTAGTACAGCCAGAAGGATATGTAAAGCAGGGGCAGGAACATCTTGTTTGCAGAGTGAAAAAGGCTTTATATGGTTTAAAGCAAGCACCCAGGTCTTGGTACGAAAAGGTTGATTCTTTCTTTGTAGAGTATGGTTTCCATAGAAGTTTAAATGACCCAAATTTGTATACCAAGTACAATAACCGGGGGCAGATCATTTTGATTTCTCTGTATGTGGATGACATGATTATAACAGGAAATGCAGATGATTTAATCAGAGGAATCAAAAGGCTTATGGCACAAGTTTTTTAGATGAAGGATCTCGGAAGCCTTCACTATTGTCTGGGATTAGAAGTATTTAGAGATACAGGGCAAACTTTTCTTACCCAAGGGAAGTATGCCAGAAATCTGTTAGAAAAGTTTGGTATGGATCAGTGTAGATCAACAGCGACACCTTTGCAGCAGAATCTGAAATTGAGCAGTGACGATGGCACTAAGGAGGTTGATGCCACAATGTACAGACAGCTGGTTGGCAGCTTGATATATCTTACAACAACCAGACCTGACTTGGCATACTCTGTTAGTGTGTTGAGCCAATTTATGTCGAAACCGCTTGAAAGTCACTGGATAGCAGCAAAGAGCGTGTTAAGGTATCTTTGTGGTACTGTTAATTATGGTATTTTATACACTGATGTATCTAATGTTACTCTAGCAGGTTTTTCAGACTCAGACTGGGCAGGTAACCTGGATGATCGGAGGTCCATCACAGGTTATGCATTCAACATAGGTTCTGGGGTCATAGCTTGGAGTAGCAAGAAACAGAGTACTGTAGCCTTGTCTTCATGTGAAGCTGAGTATCAAGCATTGTGTGCAGCAACATGTGAAGCGATCTGGTTGAGAAGGCTTCTCAAAGGTGCAGGAAAAGAACAGAAGAATCCCACTTCCATCAAAAGCGACAACTAGAGCACCATTAAATTAGCATACAATCCAATGTTTCACAAAAACACCAAACATATAAACACTCAGTTCCATTTTGTTAGAGAGAAAATACAGTCTAAAGAAATTGTTGTTGTATATTGTAAAACTTGTGACAATGTGGCTGATATTTTCACAAAGCCTCTTGCTCGAGTGAAATTTGAATTGTTTAGAAAGATGCTAGGAGTCCCGGAGAACCCTTTCTCCATTAAGGGGGGGGGTTAAAAATAATAAATATTATTTTGTATTTAATGGAGAAAATGGTTACATTGTTGTAACGTTCTCCCTAGTTTAGGATTAGTTCCTAAAGTTTAGGGGTTTGGGTGCAACTTCCTAATTCCTAGTGCTGTATTTAATGATGTAATCTTTCATTGATGATGAATAGAGTATACGAGAGTGATGTCTCTGTTTTGGTGAGTGTAGTCTCCAGGTGCAGGCCACACCTGAGAGCTACATCTCTTTCTTTTCAATTATGTTCACATTTTATCTTTTGGCAGCAAGACAGGTGAGCACGACCTCGCCAAGCGAATGAAGGATAAGTTCAAGCTCGCCAAGAAGCCACGCGGCTACTCCATTTCTAGCATAACCGACCCCGCAGTCAAAGTAGCCACCCAGATCCTGGCTGGGAAAATAATGAGGAAGTGTCGTGCAGATGAAGTGTCGGCACCGGTCGTATCATTAGCAACCTAGTGCGCGGAGGGCATACAATTCAACTAGGCTCACTACCTTTGCAGCGAGTTCCTCACAAACTGCAGAGAGGCACAAGATCAGAGCATGACCTTTCATTATGCATGGTTGCTGCTGTCCATAGTACTGGTTGCATGGGAGTTACTGGAGGATAGTCAATTTCCTCTAGTCGCAAAGGATTTACTGGAAGCAGCAAAGTTGGCTTTTCCCTAGACTACCGAGGACCCCCAAAGGGTTAAGGAAAGCAAGATATTTTGGATCTTGATGGAGATGAGCATCAATATGGCCGTCAACCACAAAACCGTGTTATCACCAACTATCTTTGAGCAGTTGTCAGAATATGTGGAGTTCAAGGTGAAGTTCCATTGCGTTTCCATCAGAGCGTGGAAGGACCCCGAGAAAAAATGGTATGATCTTCCATACCTGGCGATGGATGATGCAATCATCGCAATCCTTGAGAGTTGGCCAGCAGAGTGGCGCACAACTTCAGACTTGTCAGTTGGGTCTAGTAAGTCTGTCGTGAAGTGCAAAAAGGAAGAGGCCAGGTTGAAGATGGAACAGTTGGCCGAGAAGAGGAAGAAGGAGGCTAAGGACAAAGCCAAGGCAGAGCAGCTGCCAGGAAGTAAACAAAAAGGGAGGAAGGAGAGGAAGAGCATGACTTTGACAGGAGTCAGAAGGCTCCTTCCCCGCAGACAGAGAAGGAAGAGCAGCAATCAGAGCAGGGAGGAGTAGACCCAGAGACTACTCTATTCCGAGTTAAGCGCACAAGGGAGCAGGAGAAGGTAGGGCCATGGAAGAAGTCCAAGGCCAGAAAGTCATCACTTGACCTGATCACTCTGACTGAAGGCGATCTAAATGATATTAGGGATACAGTGAGGGATGCAACCGTGGAATTGTTGCAGCAGTTTGAGCAGTAGCTGAAATAGGCCTTGGGTGCCATTCAAACGGGTCGGTTCAAGCTGCAGATCCAAGCTTCACAGGTACAGACCAGTGTGGGGCAAAGCAGTGCAGCGTCAACTAGTTTGGCGTCTGGAACTTTAGAGGCAGCAGAAATGGTATGCACACTAGATCCCCGGGCCATAGCACTGCCAGATGGAGCGTTGACCATAGAAGTAGAAGCTGATAGGGCCACTATCAGTGCCCTCAAGAGGGTTGGGCTAAACTTGGCCACGCTTCCAAGTGAAGCCCTTCACACCCTGCAAGATGGTGTGATCGTGGAACTTCGGGCTCGATAACAACGCACACTAAATGTTATCAGTGAATAGAAGGTGAACAATGCTCATATGGTTTTACAGAAGAACTCTTCCATTGATCTCCTTAAGGCCATTGTTGGGTGATTTAATTGCCTGTTAAATCCTTGTCATTTAATTTGTCAACCTGATGGTTTCGTAAAACTTAGAAGCAAACCAAAATATATGGGATCTTAGATGCAACTATAATCAGCTTTAGAAGATAAGTTATGGAAACTGAAGGGAATGCAATTATAAACTAATTAGAAGTGCATATTACAAATATAAAACTTAACTAAGTAATTTCTAATTCATTATGTAATAAGCAAGAGAAGTGGCTCCTAACTTTTGAGAACCAGATATGTCATTCTTCTAGAATACTACTTCATGAACATAAATCAAAAACCACTAATGGACAATAGCTTAAGATGCATAAACAAATAATAGAAGAGGCTCCTAACTAAGGAGGTCCTTGTTGTTCTTCATTACAAATTCATTCATTATTAATGCCAGTGTTGGAGAACTGGAAATTCCGAAAATCACTTGAAACTAGTAAAAGAGAATGAATTTCAATTATTACTCATATCAAATGGAAGAGAGCCTAACTTAGACCCTTGTTTGTCCTTTCATATGCTAATAAGATTTAAACTAAAATTCATTTGTTAATAATGAAAAATCTTCAAACATGAAGTAATTAAATGAAAATAAAATCTATAATGAAATAGAATGTTTATTTGATCCTTTTAGAGTGAGCTCAATTCTCTTAAGAACAAAGTGACAAACTATTCCATAAATTCATATCCTACATTAAGACAATTTATATCTAAAATTGTAGAAAGAAAACTTTATTCTATTCCATCATAAGTTAGGATACATGCTCCAAGAGTCCTCTCTTGGAATGGAGGAGGTAATCCTATTTATATAAAAACATAAGCAACTAACTCATTAATGGAGATCCACTAATCCCTCCTAGTTCCACAAATCCTTCATATGGTTACAACCAATATGAGACAAATATTCCTTTATCCATGATTTTTCTCCATGAGATATGCTTGACCTCTATCCCAAATCTCCTTCAAATGTTTAAGAGAATTCGAATTTGAGTCTTGGAGGCCACATAAGAGTGTCTTGGAACCTTCCAAATCACCTACACATGTCACCAAACTCATTCCACCTTTAGCTATAAGAAAATACATGTTATTTTTCTAACTTTTAATCATAAATTCACTTTAAATACATAAAATAAATAACTTTGGAAAATGAAAATATGAACCCATATGGTAATGGAAATATAATGATAATGTGATGAAATGAGGTGACAAAATGAGGATAAAGGTGAAAATGGAGTGAAAGTGTATGTTAATTTGGCGGCCCAACAGCCATCACGGAAAAGAATGAGTGCATGACCGCCATAGTGGCTAAGGCATGCAGGGCTGTTCCAGAGCTGGATATTCCTGAAGATGTGCCAGTGGAGGTTAGAATTCGGAAGCTCGCTGCAGGTGTGCACGAAGCTAGGACAGAGCTGGCTAAGGTTCAGTTTGAACTGAACCTTAAAATCACAGAGCTCAAGTTGAGGGCCCAGCCTTTCGACTCCACCAAAGGTTAAAGAATAGCGTGAGGTCGTTGTCAAAGATGTCATTGCAGTTGTAGATGCCGCAATGAAGGATTGCACTGCGCTCTTCGAGCAGGCGCTCAAAGTAGTTACCAATCTGCAGGAGGATCCCAACCTGCAAAGGTTGGAAACAGAGGCACGAGAACTACAGCAGATATATGATGAAGTCAAAGCGACGGCATGCACCGTCTCCATTACACAGAGGTTAGCGAAGCTGCAGGAGGCAAAAGCGCTAAAGGAATAGGTGGATGCAGCACAAGACAAAGAGGGTGTTCTCAAGGCCAGGATAGGGCCTTGGCTCGATGAAGCCTATGCTCTCATGGCCACCATTGAAAACAAACTGGCTAGTTTGCAGGAAACACAGCAGAAAATACAGGCAGACAGCGTAGGGCCAGCGACGGAGCAGCTAGTCGAGCAGGTGAAGCAGGTGGAAACACAGTGCACCGCCGAAGTCGCAGTGGTACAGGTGGAGCTGGGAGGTCTTCGTGACAAGATCTCCGCACCAGCAGAGTGACTTGAGGGCGAGTCACCATGTTTGTGTTGGGGGCCTGTTGGGAACGGGTTCCCCTAGAGTCAATTTTGGGGTCAAAAGCCCAAGTTTTGGGGCAGAAAGCCCAAATTTTGTATGAAAGAATGTAAAGTCTCTGCATTTTGTGGTCGCGGAGTGCAAAAATGTAAAGAGTCATTAAGGGTTTCTGCCCTTTGTTATGTAAGTCATGTCGGCTTTAGGAGATCTACCCATGGTCCACAGACCATGAGATTGTATAAAAAGAAGTCTTAGAAGAGTCTTTTAATAGTACTAAGTCGGAGATGAATATGTGAATTAATGTAATGTGTCTGTGAAAGCTAAGAGTGAGAGTCTAAGTGTAGGAAAGAGGCTATGTAGCTGAGTGTGCAGAGGCATAGGGTAGAAGTCCGCAGCTGAGTGCGTAGACCCCTGCAGCTGTGTGCGCAGGGTAGTTAGAGTCTGTATTAAAGATCTGAATTATCAATAAAGAGAGTTATTCTAGAATTACATGTGTATGAGTTGTTTACTTCTGTCATAATTGTATGTGATTATGCTGTGAAGAATACTTGGTTGATGCTTTAATACTATATTGTTGCGTGAATCTATATGTTTCTCTTTGTTGTATGAACACAAGTAGGAATATCTGTTTATGCCAAGATAATTGTAACACATGTTAAGACTGTACAATACTTAAGTTAATCTGAGTAAATAAAGAAGTAAGAATACTTACAGAGGCATGTAAGTGCCTGATCTACCTATTTAGGGTACACAAAGGTCGATCGTAGACCTTCGCGGAGGTCCAGAGAATGACTAAGAGAAGTATATCAATAAGTCCTAAAGGGCTTATCGATCTGCGCGAAGGTATAGTTAGGGCATAAAGCGACATCACAACCATCTCAGGGTGCGGAAACTTGGTTCCTGCATCCTCCCATACTGCTTCGGGTGAGACTTCAGTCCACGCTCCGCAAATTGATGCCGAAAGGGCCAGTAGTGTAGGGATTTGCTTAGCTAACTAATGCTGAACCAGGGTCAGGGCCCATCAAGCCAACAATAACTATGCCAACTCTTTGGGAATCCTAGAAGAGCAAGACTCACCAGATCATCCTCTGCAACCATGATTCCAACACTTCCAAGTTCATCATGACACTGAGTGAACTTGGTCAAGTATTTTGGAGTCATCTTTTCTTTTTCCATTTTGATTTTTTGAAGTTTGTCCTTCAGTGCCAATTTCCTTTGGTCACTATTGTTCTGATACAAGTCCGTCAATGTTTTCCACATAACATACAGAGTTTCCTTTCCACGGAGACTCAAGACAATTTGGTCTCGAACTCCCTCAAGGCTTATATGTCTCGCCTTTGCCACACACTTCTTCCATTCGACCAAATGTTGTGCATCTGATGCTACTGGCTTAGGAATTTCTTGATCAACGAATTCCTTCAAGCCATTATCCTCTAACACAGCCTTCATTTTGTCCCTCCAGGCTATAAAATTCGAGTTTCCTTCCAAGGCATACTCGAGACGCAAACCGTAGAACGCCATCTGTCGATCCTAACGTATGTATTGCAAATTTTAATTTCACCTATAACCCAAAATTCAAAACTTGAAAATCTCATCTAGTATATTGTTCTCATCTCTAATACCATGTAGAAAATCCTATAGATTCACAAGCTCATGCAATGTACTAAAGCACAGGACAAGAATCTACTTCTACTTTCAACCAGTGGAAGCTAATAGATCGATGAAAACAGCATGAACAAGAAGAAGATAAATCAATGGCACATAACACAAGATGTATCTCGGGAAATCCACTGCTCAAAACCCTGCTATCTGTATTGCATATATCATAAATATGAGTGAAGATACAATGCTTGTTCTCACTAGAACAATTCCTCACAAGTATGCTCAACTCTCTCAGCTCACAAGCTAGCTCTCAGCCAACGCTTAGCCAATTTTGCAGCTCTCCAAGCCCCTAATCTCTTCCGTAATTCCTAGGATGAATAGCCTGTATTTAAAGGGAATTCATGCTTCCAAAACTGTGGAATCCAAACATAAGATCAATCTCAGATGCATGCATGATATTTACACTCCACTAAATAATACAACTGACAATACACTGTCCTTGTACTCTAGTCTCAACTGGGTCTTTATTTGAACTGACATGCATGAGTTTCTCATGAGGGAATCTTCAGTTAAATAGAGTAGCACTAGTGGATGCACTAGTGCACCAACTGACTTTTAGTCTTCTATTACTTCCTGAAACAGTTTGGAACTAATTTAACTGAACATAACTCAGTAAATCGAGTGATCTAATTTTCAACTCAATTTTAAACTCATACTGGACCCCTAAAACTAAGGGAGAACATAGACATGACTACAGAAAGACTTCCAACTCGAAATTCCTAAGCTAATTAAGTTAATTAAACTTAATTAACTATTTACAAGTTGCTATGAGAATAGAATTCGATTTTAATTCTCAGTTTAATTCAAGAACAAATTAAACTAGAATTTCTTGTTGCCATTTCGCAACAATGGCTATGGCTATAGTTTCCTCACCAACTTGGCATCTCGTCAGAGAGAGAAGGCAACATCCTAGTGCAAAACAAATAGGTTATAAAGAGATGGTGACCAAAAATTTCTCTTATTTTGTTTAAATTTTGTATTTTATATTATATAAAAGGATAAAAAAAATATATTTCTAATTTAAATTGTACATAAATATTTAATGTATTTTTATTTATTTCATTTAAAAAAAAACTATAACCAAATGAATTTCTATAGTATATGTTTTTGTATGTACCAATAATATTGGGATCTTAATGAGTAGTAAATTGTGAAACAATTGAATTTATATGAACCCTTCATTTTAAAAACTCCATGTGTGCAATAGAGTAGTAAGTTGTGAAACAATTGAATTTATATGAACTGTTCATTTTAAAAACTCCATGTGTGCAATAGAGCTATGTGCTTATATTGATTACCTGATACAATGGATCACCTAATATGTCTGATAAGATGCCTCATATTACCAATGTTATATATATATATAAACTTTAAAATCAGAAAATATATTGAGGTAAATTAAACATTAAAAATATAAATAAACAAAAAATTATAATAAAAACAATTAACTAAATAGTTGAATTTCATTGGGCTAAGTGTTAATCCGAAATTTCCTCACTAAGTGAGAATAACTAACCAATCTTATCGAAGTTTGTTTACTTCTGAACTTTGACATATTTTGAACTATGAATTTTAACATATTTTGAACTATGAATTTTAATTGTTTTATAAAAATTATTCAAAATTTTTGAAATAATAATTATTAATTTATCAGACTTACAAATACTATCCATGTTTGTTAAATTTAAAGTAAAAAGAATTATATAAAATTAAAAATGGTAAAATAAATTTATAGCTCAACGAAGAGGATGAGAGTGAGCCTTAAACTAGGGAGCATTTTAGACTATCATGTGGCCGCTCACATTTATGATAAGATCCACATTTTTCTCTCCACCTAGGTCGACTGCACATTTTATTGACAAACTCAATAAAGAAAATACTATTTATGTTTCTGAAACACCCCCAACCCCACCTCAAACTAAAAATTCATTGACTTGAGATTAATTGGATAGTGCTATTACAGAAGGTCTCTTGTATTCAACGATAAAGCCTCCATGCTTTAGCATCATTGGTCGTTGTAAAATAAATTGTGTGTTTCAAGACAAAGAACATTAATAGCATGGTTGGTGATGCTCCATATTAAAAAAATATATATATGAACAATTAAATAAATAAATAAAGGAAAACGATAAATAGATCAATCCCCAACGTTAACCAAATTCATGATTTTGCAATGGCTACCATTGTCATCACATGAGATGTTATGAGAGTCTGAAGCAGTGCCCACCTGAAATATACTTTGAGTTGTAGCCAATCTTCGCATGTGTTGGGTACAGGACTCTTCCAGTATGTATAATTAAAAGTAAATCTAGAAGTAGCTACGTGTGCCAAAAGTAGAAGTCCAGGAATAGAGCTTTTCTATTGAGAACTTGATATGATGCACATTTTGTTATTTCACCCAATGGTTCATGAAATTATTCAAATTTAAATTCTTATAATTTGCAACTCTCAATGGGTTCAGTTCTCATAGTTCCAAGCACCATTTGTCAAATACATCTTATGTCCCAGATTTGGATGCATTCTATAGCAGGATATCTTTGTGACTATCTTTGTGAGGCGGATGAGGACAAGTTCTTTCTTGGTCTTGTGATTTTATCATAATAGGTTAATATTGAATGTCTCTGGTTGAAAATCAAAATCAAAATCAAAATGAAATAAACAAAATCAAAATAAAATAATTGTGCCTCTCATTAAAAAAGAAAGGTTGTATTTCAGATTCTGCTTCATTTTATCATCGATTTCGGCACATTAATTGAGGGCGTGGTATCGGTCTTTGCCTCATTTTTGTCTACCACATATTCTGTCACAAGATCTGTGGAAATAGGTTTTGTAAGAGGTTTTTTCGCCACCAATTTGAGAGGACGAATGTCAGACTTCGCATTTGGAGGGTTTGTGCTGCGAGTATTCATGGCACAATATCTAAAACTAAAGCTAATATGGATATTGTGATACCGCAAATGATATAAAGCTTAATGTTACTAGGTAATGGCTATGGGATTGAAACCCCACCACCTGAGTCAAAATTTAGAGTTCAAAGCTTCACTGACAACGAAAAACATAAAGAAAAACATTGGTTCAATCTAAATTTGCAGCTTGTATTGTGGTTTCTTCATGTGTATTAAAAACATTATTTAAAAAAAAAAAGTTTAATAATAAATTTAAAAATTAAAAGAAATGGAAGATATCACCTAGCGTTCATGTGGGTTCATGCCTTTTGTTTATGTAGAGTAACACTTTTCATTAAGGGATTAGTGACCGCCATTTTTCCTTCAGTGCTTACAAAAAGAATAAGCCCATGCGCAGCTCCTTGGAGAAGCCAACGTTTAGTGAGATCGTCGTGATATATATCCTATATAAAATACCACTTGCTAGGGTTGTTGTTGAAGAGGCAAAATTCATAGGGATTTTGGGGATCGCTAGTGAGAACAATACATGACACATGGTTTCTGTTGTCATATAATAATTGAAATATGTTGTAGGATGAAATGATGTTGTGCCAAGCGTCACAGGTAAGTCGAGCTTTTAAGAGGTCGTGGATGGGCAAGAAAGACAAAATGTCTTCTCGTAGACGGTCCAACAAGCATTTCATTAATTCATCAATGCATCGAGGGTGAATTCTAGGGTTGTTGCAAATCTTTCTAGTGCAAAATCTCTCATTAGTGTTACTTCCCACATTCTTGTCATCATGCCCGTCATCAAAATCTCAATAATCTCAATGTCAGTTCTCATATTTCGTATTCAAATCGTATTGCAGGCTTAACCCTTAGTCGAAGAACCAATATCTTGAATCATAAACAAGAACTTTAAGATTGAGTGAAACTATAAATCACCACAGCTATCAATTTAGTTGCACGAACATGTTTAGGACCAAGACTTTAGCATTAAAATACGTTAGATGGGCCAGTAATCTCAGGATTCAATAAGCCCAAATGAAATTTGACCTATGCTTCGTTAATCTTCCAAAGCAGTGCTCATCATTTTGAAAAAAATGATACTTGAAGAGTTTATCATCATCCATGCAATTTAAATTCCTACTAGGTAGTGAACCTCCATGGCCATTTTGAGATGGATAATGGAGCCATATAGTATTTGGCAGAACTTCCTCCTTCTTCTTTTTCTTTTTCTTTTTTGCAAGGTGGATTTCTTACAAGTAGCCACAAAAGGTTACAGAAGACTAAAATGAGGTGTGCTAGTGCAACAAGTATCTACAAAAGAACAATTAGATGAACTCTTCAGGGAAAAGAGTTATGATGACGCAGTCTATCCAACAGACGAGTGCATAATCAGGGGGAAGAAGAGCATGTCAAGGAGACGCTTGCTTTTGCCCATGAATACGATGGATTTTTGTTTCTATTTGATCTGCAATTCCGAAAGTTGTAGACCATTTCTTGCAATTAGAAGTGATGGAACCATCATATATTTTTCCATTTAAAATCTCTGACCCAAATTGTTGGTCATCTATGGTGCTAGGAATCATTATTGGGGTCTACATCCACCTCCTCAGCCTTTAGAGGAAGTTGCTAAAAATGGGTTATCAACTATTCAAAGAGAAGATATTTTGGACTATGTTACCAGAAACGGGAAACGGGAAACGAAACGAGAAACGAGAACAAGACGAGAAACGGAATATAGAAGTTTCGCATTCAAGAAACGAGGAGAGAGAAAAAATAAATAAATAAATAAAATAAAAATAAAAATAAAACAAAACATTCATTTACATAGCAAAACATTCATTTACATAGAGTAATAATCCCATTTATGATTTACCCATAATGGATTAGTGTGTATGGCCAGACCCCGGGCCGAATATATGATCCTGCTCCAATGCTAGGGAGATACAACAGTGGACCCTTATGACCTGCTCCAATGCAGGGAGATATAACAGTGGACCCTTATAGCCTGCTCCAAATTGGTAACTTCTAACATTAAAAATCTTTGTGGGATTGATGTTGGGTGTAGAGTTTGGCTTGATTTATGCTATTTACGTTATAAAAACTATAGCTTCATCGGAAAAATGGAAGATAGTGGAAAATATATTAAATGTAATGGGAAATGCCACAAATCCCGATTGTAAATAAGCTTTGGTCCAAATTGGCAATTGAAGCGACATTTGCAATGAACTTTCAATTGAATTGTAGATTCCTTGTCTGGGAATATTAGTGTAATTGCTCACATTGTTGTTATACATTCTTCGATGTGCATTGTTGAAGATACACACCCCAAACCACCTCCCAAACAGGTAATGAAAGACAAATTCTGAGTGCTGACCATGAAGACCAGAACGGACGTAGAAAACGGCATTTTCCGTCCCGTTCCGTTTCTTGTGGGTTTTTTTTGAGAAACCCTCACTACCGTCCCGTTTCTGGTAACATAGATTTTGGAAAGGTAGGTGTTGCAATTAGACCGTTTACAGTGGGTGAAACCATGCTTCCAAGTTCTTCAAGCAAAAGTATCTTACTGGAGTTAGTGATTCAAAATATTATTAGGTATCTCAAGGATTCCCAAAACAAGGATATGGCCTCTTTAATGAAGGAGGGCGTCGATACATTTTTGATGTACCTTAACAGATTTCTTGGGGTTCATTGATTAAAAGAAATGTTGCAATAGCTTAGGGAATGGAATATTTCATGAACGATCCAGAAAGAAACTTATTGGACATATGTGATTATTTTGTGGATGAAAGATTGGGCTTGCAGCGAAACAAATGGAAATATCGTTTTCATGTGTTAGAAGCATTAGTTTCCTTCGCATCTGCTTTAGTATAAGCCTTTGGGATTTTATAATCTTAAAAAAAAATTGGACATAATTCATTAAATTCACCATCTGTATTTTCTTTTACATTGCTTTGTACAAGAAATTTGTTGGAGGTCATATCATTTCTTGTGTTTTGCGGACTTAAGGAAGCCCAACTTCCCAAAACTTGACATCAAGGGAGTATTTCTAGGTGTGAGAAACAGTTTTTTTCACACTAATGGGCTTTGTGAGAAATAACCTGTTTTTGTCTGAGAAATGATTTCCATTTCTTGAGAAACCTAAGCAACGATTTCCAGTTTTTGAGAAACCCAAGAAGAAATTATGGAATATTTTAAGAAGAAACACAATAAGCCAAAAAAAAGATGAATTAAATAAACCGTTTAAATCGCCATATAAAGCCACTAAGACAATATTGCTTTTGCAATAAAGACGTTGCACCACTCTTGAAGTTTGAGAGCAACTGAACGATGAATCCTAGGAGTGCAAGAGTATTTGTAACTGCCATTGTACCATTGTCACTACCTTGATGAGAGTTTATGTCAATGATAGAGAGCATTGAACTCTAGGAGAGTTGGGCGATGGGAGGTTTACATTGGATTCCTGGAGGAGAGTTGAGTGGAGATTTAGAATTTTCTTTGCAAGTTGCACCACATTTTTGTGAGCCCAATGTTGGTTTTTATTTCATTTCCTTTGTATGTCAAGTTACCCATTGAGCGGAGCGACAAAATTACGGGACTCTAAACCTTCTTTCTTTTCTATAGTAGGACCAAACTTGCTTATTAAAGTCTTTATTAGTACATGGTTTGAATAACTTAGAATTTGATGTTTGCCCACTTACAGGATTGGTTATGGGGTGTGTAGAGAATCTAGATATTACGACATATTGGGTGTCAAGGAATCTAGATATTACGGGATCAAGATATGGATATGGGGTGTGCAGGGAATTTAGATATCGAGTGTGTAGGTGGGTTTTAGGTCCAGATTTGGAACCATCTTAGATATCACATGTGAAGACTCAATTAGAGTCTTCTAACAAAGTATAATTTGATCTCTAATTTAATCACAACAAAAAAATAACATATAATAACACAACATTTATTTGATAATAATATATAAATTTAATTTAATTTACAACATAATTAATATGCAAGGAATCAGATTAATAGCAATTTACATAAATAAAACAACAAATGGAAGAATGCATGATCTAGTGGCTTATTTAGGATGATCCTCTTGGCTACCTGATTGAATTTACCTCCTAGCCAACTGGGAATGATTTCCTAGCCCAGGAAACCTCCATAAGTTCCCTAGCCCTCCAAGCCCAAGTCCAACCAGATCTAGTGTGTCCAAGTTAAAACAAACACTCTCCAATATATCCAAATTTGAGTTCTCTCATTTTTCTCTCCATTCTCTTCCTTTTTCACTCATCAAATTCCTCCTCCCCAAAATAAAATCCTCTAATGCCAAAAACAAAGAATAAGGATTCCCCTCTCCTCTCATTATCTTTCCCTTTTATGTCTTTTCCTCCCATCCACCACAACTACCTATCATTAATGTCATGACTACCCCCTCATCCTTTTATTTTAATACCCTTGACTTTCCTTACCATATCTTATCCAAAAGTAGATTTGAGGAGACACACTGGGAATAGAAATATGGATATTTAATTTAAAAATAAATTGGAGAAGACGATATCTTATCCAAAAGTAGATTTGAGAAGACACATTGGGAATTAAAAAAATATGATTTAGAAATATATTGGAAAAGATCATATCTCATCCAAAAATAGATTTGAGAAGACACCTTGGGAATAGAAATATGGATATTTAATTTAGAAATAAATTGGAGAAGACCATATCTTATCCAAAAGTAGATTTGAGAAGACACCTTGGGAATAGAATAATAACAAATAATAAAAGTCATATCAGTAAAATAAAATTATAGATTCACAAGTGTAGGTTTATATCAATATT
Source organism: Pinus tabuliformis (assembly GCA_031772625.1). NCBI lineage: Eukaryota > Viridiplantae > Streptophyta > Pinopsida > Pinales > Pinaceae > Pinus > Pinus tabuliformis. The sequence goes on along the minus strand of CM062807.1, from coordinate 831,277,722 downwards.
ACTAAATAATTGTAAGTCAATATATGCAGGTTAATTAAACACTAAACAAAATTAGCCTGATAGGATCAAGTAGGGCATTACAATCGAGTCGGCCAAACCTAATATAATGGGAAGATGTTATATGAAAGAGGAATTGGTTGATCACAAGATAATTCTTACCTTGTGTCCACCACCGTTCCTTCGAGCCAAAAATAATGGCAATTCACATCATCTTTCTTTTAGAAAAATGAGGGTGGGGTTACTGCACAAGATCATGCACTTCCTGCAACACCACCAAACTCAAATGAAAGCAAAGGTGAGTTGAATGACATGAATTCAAACAACAAAGATGATACTAAGTGACACAGAGAAAATTACAGATCAAATGATGATCAAGAATGGTGGCATTCACATTACAAATAGTAGTGTTAAACTCATATTCAGAACATGAATGTGAGGTTAATTACATAGCAGTAGAGACAGAGATTGAAGATGATGATGGTGATTTGATGTCAGAGTTTAGCCACATGAGCTTTGGACGATCCAACACTAGTAGCTCCAGTTCTGATGCATAGGGAGTTCATGTAATGTGTTTGTCTCTTCGGTTGGCCATGAATGCAAAACAAAGAAAATTTTAACTTGAGATTTCAGGTGATGTGATGGCAATCAGATGAAAATGTAGTTCATGTAATGTGTCTGTCTCTTCGGTTGGCAATGGACGCAAAAAGAGTAAAATTTGACTTGAGAGTTCAGGCGATGTGATGGCAGCCTTCTTGATTGTTTGTGGTGTCTGTTGTGTTGTTGATGGCGGCCTTTTTGGTTGTTTATGGTGTTTGTTGTGTTTTTTTTTTATAATTTTATTATTGGCTTACTATTTCCATCTATTTTGTTATTTTGGCTCTCGGGTTATTCTCTTCTGAATTTTAAGCATGACCATGCTTATTTTTGGTTTGATGTCTTGTTTTTCAATTTGTTTTCTTAGTTTGTCTTTACTATTACAAATTGTTTTCATATTTTTTATCATTTTGGGTTAATGAATGGGAAATGAAGAAGATATAAATAACCCAACCGATGCAAATTCCACTGATGCAATGGGCACAGGTGAAGATACAAACTATAATGTGATTTATTTTAAAGTTTAAAACCGATTCCACTGATGCAATGGGCACTACTTCATTTCTCTCATTTTTATATGCAAATAAATTATAATGTGATTTATTTTGAAGTTTTGAACAAGCAAGGTGAAAGACTCATTTAATATCCCTCTCGAGGGACAGAGAAGGTTCATCCTCTTTTGGTCCAAAACCCATAGATTAGAATCCTCATTTCAAGCACAATAATTTCTTCATGCCCTTAAAATGTTTTGGTCTATGTTTAATACATTTTTATAATATGTTATTGGTTGTCGTCATTGTGTGCATAGCAAGCAATGACCTTGGTGACCTGTTGCGAGAAGATAAACTAGAAAAATTTCCCATTTGTTCATTTGGGTATTGCCTTACATGTTTTAAAAATGAAAATATAATATGCATGTGAATTGTTGTGTAAGTATGCTTATCAAAATTTTGCTAACCATGTTGTGGTTATTGCAGGATGTAGAGGGAAAGGATAAAAGTAAGAGGTGGGTCTATTAATAGGCTTCTAACATTTCCCAAAAGTTCTCAGTTATATTTTGTCTTGTATTTGAAGTAACATAATTACTAGCATCCTATTTTGTAGCAAAGAGAAAGATGCAGCAAAACCAAAACATCCAGCTACTACTTTCTTTGCATTCACCAATAAACCTTGTACTACCCTACTGGCAAAGAATCACAATGTTTTGAAAGTTTGTGTTGTTTTAAATCCCTTAATAGTAGACATCACTTTTTCCCTTTTGGTCTCTCTAGCTATCTTGTATTCATGGATGAGTTGCGGCAGATTGCAAAAGTTTTACATTCTCATACTTTGCAAAATTAAGTCGTAGGAAATGAGGAAAATGAATTAAGTTGTAGGAAAATAAATTTGGGACTAGTAGCATTGTGTGATAGACAAAAGATAGATAACTGGGCATGACACACTTGGGGTAAGGTTTGTCAACACTTTCTGCTCATGCATAGGTTGTGAGTAGTGGGCTTGCCTTGTGGCATTTGCACTAAAGAGTTTGGCAGACCTTATGCACATGCATTCAATAGTGGGTTTTGTTTGTGGCGAGATGATTTTCTCAAATCTTTTATTCCTTCGATATACCTTTACACCTTTAAGAGCAATGGCTAATAATATATTTTAAAAATATAACTATAAATAAAATAATAATAAAAATATGTAAATAGTAATTTTACTTGGCTCTTATTTTAAATTACTTTTAATACTAATTTGTTTTTTACCTCTTGTAAAATGCTAACTTTGAAAATATATCAAAAATCACGAGAAAGTTAATGAATCTCTATTCCACATTATTCTCGTAGTGTTAGTTAATTAATGAAAGTTAAATGGTTAATTCGAAAACAATAATAAAATGTCAAAGCATAAAATTGAGTTTAAATATTTTAAGGTGTAATTTCTAATGGGAAAGAATTGAAATTTAAAAAACAAAACAAAAAACAAAAACAAAAATTATATAAGTAAAATGTAGAATTGGGTTAAAAGTTAAATGTGTAATTGGGTTTGGAGTATACTTTAAAACTATTTTACCAATATAAGTATGTTAATGGTCTAAGACCTAGAAGTATTTTGTAGGAATGGAAGTCTACCACCTGACAGATCACCAATAAGTAATTTCAAGTGAGGTGGTTTTTCTTGAATAACAATAATGAGTTAACCTACATTTATGGATAGAACCCAATAATGGTTATCCCATTGTTTTTTTTTGTGTAAGTAAGCTTTGATATTAACAGAAAAATTGTATATTACAAAAGCTCTGCTGATGCAGATTACTGGCCGCTCTGAAGCAGGCCTTGCCTGGAGTTACTAGGAAGGTAGGGCTGAGAAAGTGATGCCAAGAGAGGTGGCCCATGAAAGACTTAGAGTCGGAGGTAGCAAAAGGAACCCCGCGCAGGGTGGTTCAAGACAGAGAGTGCCATTAGTAATAACATCGAATAAAAACTTGATACATGAAAAACGTTGAACATAACAGAGGACAGCGAGATAGAAGCAACTATAGCAAAAAGAGATGGCTACCGCAGCCACTGAGAGTAGAATAGGGAAACAAAGGACCAGAGGAACACTAAGCCTTCGGTGGTCCCCCCTGAAATGGTCCCTGATGCTTGTTGTCGGGCTGAATGACTTTCTTGAGGAGCTGAATCAGTTCAGTGAGCTTGCTGCTGACCGAGCCCAGCTCCTGGTGAATTGCTGAGAGTTTGAATTCGCTGCTCTCCACTACGGCCATATGGTTATGGGTCATGGTGGCCGCAAAACGTTGAAGGGTCCGCAGCTGCTCCGCTTGTTCAGCCTGAACGTCCATAGCCTTTGCCAGGATAGTCTTCATGCGCCATGCTTCCGCCTGGGTACGGACGAATTGGGTCGCCCGGGTGCTGTTAGTGCCTGGATTCTGCAGCCAATCCACTTCCTGGCCGAGTTGCTGGTCTGAGAGTTTTCCTTCGTCCTCTATAGCTGAAGTTTCCAGATCTATGATTCTGCGCTTATTTCGCGCAGAGGTTCTGGACTCATACATATCTTTTGCCTGCTGCAAATCTTTGTTCGCTGCATTATTTCTGCATCCTTCACTCGCCATCGAACTAGAATTCAGGGGAGAAAAGAACTGGGGGAAATTGCTGAAAGCAGAGATCAGAGAGAAGGGCTTCAAAATTATGAGGAGCAAGAGAAAGCCGGGCGGGATTAAATGGATGAAAGTGGGGTGAGATCGGGCGAGGGAGCGGGACGGGGCAATCAAATTGATTGTCCGATCATCATAAATGCTTGGATTCAGAGTTGTGTGAAGCGAGGTGGGTGGGTGGGAGAGAAAATGGTTGCCTTCATCTGCGCTGCTGATGAGACTCCACGTGTCCCAATGATCTTTGGAGCTGCTGTGGCCAGTGTCATCCCCTGTCATGATGCTGTACAAAATTGTGTGAGCTGCTGTATCCATAATTGCCTTCCACCTCAAGGTGCTTTGAGGCCTGCAATGTGATGGAAGCTTGCGATCCTTTGTCCTATCCATGAGGGGGGAAATGGGTATTCATTCTGTCCCGTCCTCAGCCACCAAGTCCAAGCGTGCAAGGTGGGAGCACCTTTCCTTGAGCTGAGTGTGCGTGATCTGGCTCCAACAGCTGTCAACATTTCCGTCGGGGTTATCAATCCCATGATTTGCCAGGTGGTCTGCTACTGAGTTGGCTTTCCTCCTTATCGATTGAAAGACAAGGCCTGTCATGCGTCCCAGAAGATTTCCTATACTTTCTGTGGCCATGGATAGGCGCCAGTGTTTAGTGACTTTACTGATCGGAGTGCCACCATAAATTTTCCTTGCTACCATAATTGCAATTTCTGAGTCACCTTCGATAATTGCATTGCCTGTCTGATTTCTGAGCAAGATTTGTAGTCCTTTTTCCATAGCAGTAAATTCCATTTCGTTATTTGTGGCTTTCCCCAGCGCTTGGCTGTATATGTGGAGAATTTCTCCTTGCTGATTGCGAATGAGACCTCCAATGGCTGCTGGACCCGGGTTGCCTCGTGAGGCCCCGTCGAAATTCAGTTTTAGGAAGCCCTTGGGAGGGGGGGTCCAGGAGTTGGGAACTTTTCTGGTATGAGTCTGAATAATTGGGGTTTGATGGCTTTGCTCAGCTCTAATGTTGAAGGCGTTCAAGATTCCTTTGTCCGTCTCGGATATGTTGCTGGTCGGGTCCAGGGGGCTCTTAACCATGATCAATTGCCGAATGTTCTCCATTAGGGTATTTTTCAAATACTCGAGGTCCCTTTGCTCATTTTGGAAGATTCTTCTGTTCCTCTCTTTCCAGATTGTCCATGTGATGAATCCAGGTATTGTTTTCCATATGCTATTAGTTTGTAGATTTTCCGAATAGTTACTTGGCCAATTGGTAATTGTGTTATGAATTGAGTCTAAGTCCCTGTTCTGTTGCTGCATGATACTCTCAGTCGCCAGCCATATGTGATTTGCCCAATTGCAGGAATTGAATAGGTGATTCATTGTTTCTTCCTCTTGCATGCACATTGGGCAGACGGAGGGACCTTCAAAGCCTTTTTTCCTTAGGTTTTCCCAGGTGAGGGTCTTTTTCCGCATAAGAAGCCAGAGAAAAGTTTGGATTTTTGGCCAAAGTAGGGGATCCCAAACCTGGTTAAGCCATGGGGCTGGTTCCCTCTGCTCTGCGAGTTCTAGTTGTTTTCTTGCTTCTTTTAAGGTGAAATTTCCATTTCCTTTCATGCCCCATCGCAACTTGTCTAAACTCGTGGATTTCCTGATTTTTCTGCTGTGAATAACCTGATGAAGATCCTGGATTTCGTTGTGATTTGCGTTGTGATTGCCTGTGTCTGGGAGAGTCCATTCACGCCAGGTTTGGTCATGGCCGTTGTGATTCCAGTAATGCTGAACTGTGAGAAGTCCCCTGTTCTGACACTGTAATTTATAGTCCTCAAGGTCTGGGCTTTCCAGTTTGGGGTGTTGTTGCCAAGCGTCTTCCCAGAAGAGGGCTGTTTCGCCATTACGAATCTCCCAGAAAATGTGATCCTGGACAATGCTTCGGTTTCTTTTGGCGAGGTTCCAGATTGGGGATCCCTCTGGCAGCTCCTGGAGTCTAATAAGATCCTGATCGTTGCAGTTGGGTGTGTATTTCTCCTTCCAATGACGGGCCCAAGGGAGGTGGGTCTCTTTAAGCCATCGCCACCACAACTTAGCGCCTCCCGTTTGATTGCATGTATCGGGGTCTATTAGGTTTAATCCTCCTGTTATTTTCGGTTGGCATAGCTTGTCCCAGGCAACAAGGGCCCATTTCCTTTTTTCTGTGCTGCCACTCCAGAGGAAGGATCTTTGAATGGACCGAATATGATGTAGGATAGCTTTAGGAGCAGGAAGGATAGAAAGCATGTATTGAGGGATAGCCTGTAGAATAGCTTTGGTTAAGACAAGGCGTCCTGCAAAATTTAGGGCTCTGTAGGTCCAATGCTTGCTCTTTTTTGTTAGGTTTGCTATGAGCTTCTCCCAGTGGATCTTTTGCCATGGCTTGGTGGTGAGCGGAGCTCCCAGATACTTCGAGGGGAGGGAGCCTTTACGAAATCCTAGGATTCCTGTGAGGTGGTTTTGGATAGCAACATGAGTATTGAAGAAAAAAATAGTTGATTTAGCTTGGTTAATTTCCATACCTGAGGCCTTGCTGAAGAGAGATAGAATTGCCTTGATGGCCTTAGCCTCTTTGACGGTGGGAGCTCCATGAAGCATAGTATCATCGGCAAACTGCTGGTGAGTGGTTGCAGGGATGGAAGTGAAGGGGCGGAGACCTTTAATTGATCCTTCCGACTTAGCTTTGTGTATGTTTCGGCTCAAACCTTCCATGAGAATCACAAAGAGGAATGGGGATAACGGGTCGCCCTGTCTGATGCCTCGGGATGGCGAGAAGGGAGCTGAGGGGGAGCCATTGACAAGTATAGAGAAATTTGTTGACTTAATGAGAGCGAGGATCCAGTTGATCCATCCTGTGTCAAAACCAAAGGCTTTTAGAGTGGCCTCCAGGTATTTCCAATTGACTTTGTCAAAAGATTTTGAGAGATCTAGCTGAATCATCATTCCAGGGATTTTTTTTGATTGCAGAGTGTGGATCATCTCTTGAGCCAGAAGGATGTTGTCTAAAATTTGTCTACCTTCCACAAAGCCCGATTGTTCCTCCGAGATGATGCTGGGGAGGATAGTTTTTAGACGGTTGGCGATGACCTTAGAGATAATTTTGTATATTACATTGCACAGGGCTATAGGCCGGAACTTTTCAGGGGTTCGGGCTTCCTCCTCTTTTGGAATCAGGGCTAGGAAGGTGGAGTTCAGGCCTTTGAGAATTGATCCGGAACGCCGAGAATCTTCCACCACTTCCCAAACTTCAGTTTTGATTGTTTGCCAACATGATTTGTAGAAGTTTGTTGTGAAACCGTCAGGGCCCGGGGCCTTATCATTGGGCATGTCCTGAACTGCTTCCTCCACCTCTTCCATTGTGATCTTTCTTATCAAGGATGCGTTCTGAGCTGGGGTAATGAGTTGAGGGATAGCTTGTGTTATTGCCTCACATGCTTCCACCCGATCTTCTGGAGACTCCTGAGCTATTCGTTTGAAGTGAGTGGTCAGTAGAGACGAGATCTCATTGTGGTTCTGAGTGATTTCTCCAGCAGCATTATTTAGCTTGAGGATTTTGTTTGCTCCTCTATAATCCATTGTTGATCTGTGAAAAAATTTGGTGTTTCGTTCCCCCTCCTTTAACCACTGGATGCGGGATTTTTGCTTCCAAAGGATCTCTTCCTGGCGGGAGCGGATATGCCACTTCTGCATTAGGACCTTTTCCTGTTCGATGGAGTTTTCTTTATAAATCCCAGAGGACCAATCCTTGTGTATTTCCTGAAGTTGGTCTTCTAAGCTTTGTTTATCCTGGAAGATATTACCAAATTCAGTTGTATTCCACTCCTTTATTTTGAGTTTGATGTGCTTTAATTTAGACTGAAGTTTAAACATTTTTGTTCCTCTGACAGTACAGGGTTCATTCCACCATTTTTTGACCAAGCTCTGGAAGTTTGGGTGTGTGAGCCAGAATTTCTCAAACCTGAAGGGCCGGTTTTTGGGGGATTGGATGAAAGCAGCTTCCAGAGAAATGGGCCAGTGGTCTGATCCCCCACTGGGGAGAATGTCAGAGGTGGCAGTTGTCCCTTCGAGTAAAATGTTTTCTGAAACCAGAAACCTGTCAAGGCGGGAGGATATCCTGGCTACTCCTCCTCTTCGGTTGTTCCATGTGTAGTGCCCATTGTTAGGGGGGATATCCACGAGTTTGACCGATTCCATGAAGTCAATAAAAAGCTCTGAGTCCTTGTTGAGGCGTCTGAGACCTCCTTTTTTTTCCAGGAGGGTGGTAATCATGTTGAAGTCTCCTCCCATGATTGCTTTGGAGTTTTGGTATCTCTGTTTTAGTTTTGTTAGCATAGAGAGGAATGAAGCCTTATCCTCTAGGCGCTGAGGTCCGTATACATTTATACAGAGGTACTTTTCAGAGTTGCCTGTTAGTTGAAATTCAGTGGCAATGTAGGAGCGAGTAGCTTCCATAGTAGTGACTTCAACAGTTCTGGAGTCCCAGAGGGTTACAAGGCCTCCTTCCCACCCATGACTTGCACTTTCTATGTACTTGATAGGGGATCCGAGCTTTCTAGAGATAGCTTCCATCTGGGCTGGGGAGCACTTGGTTTCTTGAATAAACATAATGTCTGGCTTCTCCTGTTGTAACTTCCTTTTGAGAAGTCGTTGTTTAGTGAGGCTATTGAGCCCTCTTATATTCCAGGATGTGATTTTCATTAAAAACAGGGGGGTTATTGGCTAAACAGGAAGGAATGCAAGTCCTTTATCTTCCCTGCATTGATTAGGAATATGCCTAGATCCTGTAGGACCTCAGCATCTGTTCGTCTTCCTCTTTTTTTGTTTTGCTTACGCCTTGATGAAAAAATGGAGAGATTTTTAGGATATTTACCTGTTCCCTTTGTGATCCCCAATCTATTTTGTTGCCTGTCTAGCACTGCTTGGTGTGTTGCTATGAAAATATCCCTGACTTTCCTGATTTCTTCTTCCGGGATATTGTCTGGTCCCTGGGTTTTCCATTGTTTTTCTATGGCCGGCAAATTGACCCCTTCCTTTTCTAGAATTTCATTGAGGTCAATGTCTTCGCTTCCCCCATCACTTGTTAGCATGTCTGTGTCCTCTGCTGCTTCCTGGGTTTGAGTCTCGGTGTCTGTGGCAAGTTCCTCTGTATTCTTGGCGCCTTGAGAGGATATATGCCGAAGAGGAGCTTCAGGGGGTGAATTTTCTTTTTGGTTGTCTTCTGAGTCTGCTTCTGATTCTAATACAGCGAACAGATTGAGGGTTCTGCTTGGGCCCGTTGCTGCTTTACTGATTCTTTTCCTATATGCTCTTTGGCGGGGTTTTGGTTTTTTAAAGGTCACTTGATCCTTTGCTGGCTGCTCAGGTTTAGCTTCTTCGACTGGTTTGTTGAGGGGACATTCCCTGATCAGGTGGCCGTGTTCATGACATTTCCTGCAGCGAAAAGGGATCTGCTCGTAGTCAATGGCTTGGAAGTAATCTTCGTCTCTGAATTCTAGCCACAGTCCATCATGTAGGGCACCTGAGACATCCATTTCCACGCAGATACGGGCGCAGGAGGTATATTTCCTTTGTATGGTCGTCTCTGAGGCTTTGATGAAGGTACCAAGTCGATCTCCAATGCACTTGAGGGTGGCAAGGCCCCAGTAGTCTATGGGTAGGGAGAAGAGCCGGATCCAAACTGGGACTCTGGTAAAAGTTTCTTTCTCAGGCGCGAAGTTTGCTTTCCAGGGCCTCATATACAGGCCGGCAGAGGAGAGGAAATACGGGCCTCCGTCAAATATTCTATCCTTATCTTCTAAGTTAGAGAATATAACAGTGAAAAAACCTTTAGCTCCAAGGTGGAGATCGACCTCACCTTTAGGTCTCCAGTGTTGTTTGATCCAGTTGCAGAGGGCTCGTTCAGTGGGCCACAGGCCCATAAATTTGCAGATGATGGCATGCTCCATCATATGATCCCTGAATGCTTGGATTTCTGGGTCGGAGAAAACTACTCGGAGTGCCTCTTTTTTCTTTGGTTTACAGACACCTTGTAGGTTGCTCTTGGAGCTGATGTTGGAGGCTTCTGCTTTATCCTCATTGGCTACAGATCTTGTTTCCTCCCCGTGATGCCTGTCGTCTTCGGATGGTTCGAGTGCTGGGCTCGAGCTATTCTTTCCTGTTTCCGGTTCCTTTGCGTGCGTTTTCGTTTTGTTTCTGTCCAGGTCTGGCATGCCTGATCCTTGCATTGAACCTTTCTGTCCTTTGGCTGCCATTCCAGTGTTACTGTTTGAGCTGTCTTTTTTTGTTTCGTAGCCTGGGATCTTGAGGCCTTCCACCTTTTTGTTCATATGGATCACTGCGTCTCGAAAGGATGGGGTCCCCATGGACCCCCCCTCTGTCATCTGTCGGGTCAGGGCCCGACCTCTGTGGGAGAGGGCCTCGAATCGATGCTGGTGCGCTGCCAGGGTTTAGTGGGAGCTGACGGCGAAGATGGATGGAAACCCTAGGGCTTAGTTGCAGACGAACTCTTTCTCACCTGCAGACATGGTTATCCCATTGTTAATTTATCAGTGAATTATAATTAGTTTTCCCACTATTAAAAATAAAAAAACGTTTTTTTTATAAATCAATTATATAATAAAATTTATGTATTTAATTATTATAAAATATTTATTCATATAATATTGATAAAAAAATAAAATATAAATATACATTTTTTTTAATAAATAAAATGTATAATAAAATTTATGTATTTAATTATTATAAAATATTTATTAATATAATATTGATTAAAAAATGATAATATATATTAAAAAAATAAAAAAAATAAAAAATAAAAAACTGTTGATGTAAAAAAATAAAGGTTTTTTTTCGAATAATATAGATATTGCTTCGAATCTATTAAATATTTAAATATATATATCATAGAAGAGAGGTATTGAGCAACATATCTAAAACATAATCTAAGTAATAAGCATGGTCCAATATAACATAATAATAACCGAGTTTGTCAATGAAACTACATATACGTATTTAATTTTCTTATTAACAAGACTCTTGTAGTTTTAACTTTATCAAGTGGTTAAACATTGCGTATATGTGTAAGAAACAAATACAATTGTCCCAACTTGCATGGAAATGATTGTAAGAATGTCAAGTAAGATAGTGTCTAAAATCAACAATGGTGTTAACACAACCATATTAAACCAGAAGTGTAATATGCAACTTTAAAAAAAATTGATAATTTTAAAAAATAATAATAATTATAATTTTATACATAAATATAAATTAACTATATATTAATATAGTTTTAAATTAATATAATATTAAAATTTAAAATATTTCAATTTTATAATGAATTATGGTTTTTGGGTAAGTAGTATTGAGAAGTCATAATATTAGCAACAAAGTTTATTTACAAATGATATTAGTAACAAAGTCTATTTACCTAGTAAAAAGAAATAAATATTTATAGTAAGTTTTAATTTTAAAAAATGTTATAAAATTAAATTAAAATAAAATGAGTTATGGTTTTTTGGGCATGTGTATTGATAAACCATGGTATTATACAAAGCCTAAATTATTATGAGACTTAGATTTTTTATTTTTTAATATAATTTTTATATTTAATATTTCAATTTAAAACCACATAAAAAAAGTAATCAACAAATTAGAAAAAAACAATTTATATTTTAAAAAATTAAAAATTATTTTTAAATTTTCAAAATATTTTCTTTAATATTTTATTTTTTTCAAAATTTTAATAAAAGCCTGTTTAAAATTGTTTAAAATTTTCAAAACTAAAACAATATAATTTGCATTCGGTAGGTATAATAAGATAGTACATAAGATGCATAATTAATGGAAGGTTGCCATTGACAACCAGATTTAAAACAATTAGTAAGACGCAACCAAAATTGAAACAATTAATAAGACTAGATTCTATGCATCTATATTTTATTTCTCCTATGAGTTTTTGGCAAACAAGAAGGAAAAGTCTACTCAATGTAGAGACCATGGTTATCCTAGTCAGTGGGTAGTAATCCCAACATGAAGAAAGCCAATGGGGTCAAGGGGAACACAACCCCCTATCCCTTTTATACCATAGAATGTTGAAATACAATCTTGGAGGAAGTTGGTAATGATGGACAAATTTCATCCACTAGTAAAGGTAGGCATTAGCTTACAAATGTTGCATTTTTGTATGCATGGAAAAGCATAAAAAGGATGAATAAGGAGAGAGATTCTCACTAGTATTAGTGCTTAAATATATCCCTATGCAAGCTACATCATGTTTTGGATTGTATACTAGTTCATCTAGGCAAGCCAAGACTAAATTCAATCCAAATTATATTTGTTAGCAACATAACTTGGATAAGCTATATCTGTACCCAAATAATGGCATAGACAGGTAATGCAAACTTGGCCTTTGAATTGCCCCAAGAATTGATTTACGGAAGTACAAATGTAAACACAAAAACCTCAAAATAAAGTAATTAATTCTCTTCTTTAATGGAAATGAAATCTCAAAGCACAAAGAAATTCTTTAATCAAATGTGTCGTAGAGAAGAATGCTCAACCATAAATAAACATATTTCCATTACATGGATTTTGTCCAAACAAATTTTAAAAGGGGAATGATTTCATTTTACCATTCATCACAACCATGCACACGTCTTAGAAATTGTCGAGAATGGTTTTCTTGCTTCAATCATTTACTTTTTATGTCGTCTAATTAGCAAACACAACACTAAATAAGAGGGCAAAAAAATATAGCATTATGCTTGTCACAAATCATTTTCTCAACAATAATAATTTAAGAGAGAAAAGGAAAGCATGGGCATCAATCTATTCTCGCATATCAATCTACCCTTTTGTTATCTTCTTTAAACACAAATTTGCCCAAATTTAGCATCAACTCACTTACCAAAATAAGATGTTTTACTAGGCAAAGAGAAGCAAAACATTGCTAAGAGGCTAGGAATTACCTTTCATAAGCTCATTGACATCATTAAGCAAAGGTGATGGGACAAATCATGTTGAAGCAAGGCATTGATTTACTTTTCCAAATTGGTATCGTTTCTCACTAATGTCATGCCCAAAAGTCAGCCTAAGCATGGCTTGATTCCTTTAGCTTAATCAATTGTTAGAGGCAAACAAAGACAACAATCAAGGTTGTTATATAAAGCTCACAAACAAAATTGCAAATAGGATTTAAAAACATAGACTTCAACTAGAAAAAAGCTAAGATTTACTTACCTCTGACAATCAAGTTGCTATTACATATCCATTGCATAATACATTTTCACAAATAGTTTGCAAATGACAAACTTACATACATATAAACTCAATGTAATTACTTGTAAGTAAAACATTTTGATGTTCAAAGATGACAACAAATTTCCATGACAAAGAAGGAATACATATGTTATCAAAATTTGATCCAAGCAATTGACTGAGCTTGAGAAATTTTCCATCCAATCTTAGGTAGTCATTTATGGATGTCAACTCCTAGCCAAGATATGAGACATTAGTGTGAAGGAAAAAAATTCTAGAGATTAAGGTGAGTTATACCATCCCAAATTGCTTTCATGATCAACCTAGAAAAACTAACTCCCTAATGAGCACCATTAATCTTCCAGTGGACCCAACTATGGCTATTAAGCATTAGATATTGAGTTACTATATTTCTATTGTTATATTAATGTTATCATTATTGGTTAGCTAAACCTTCTAATTGTAATTGTACACTTTGTTTGCTATATAGACCTAGCTTTAATGTGTATATCATTTGGTGCATTTTTTATATTGTAAAAGGCGTTTGCCCCCTCAAAGAGGTTTCTCATTCATTCTTCTAGTTAATTCTCAAGGCATAGAGGCATAGGAAAGTCTAGAAGAGCTTTATGCAAAACAAGTCAAAAAGGAAGTTGCTCGCTTAAAGACCGAGGTACGAGGAAAAAACGAGAGACTAAATTTTGACAAGTCATCTTAAAGAAAAATTCAAAGACTTGATCAAGCTACAAACTAAATTTGATCAACAAGAAAGAAGACTTATAGAAGAAATTATCTCCTTGAAGACCTAGCTTGAAGAAGCAAGAAGAATTGAAGAAGTGACCAAATGTTAGCTAAAGAAGAAGGAAGAAGATTGTGAGAAACGTGAAGAAGAATTTGTATCAATAAGGGTTAAAGTCAACAACCTCAATAAAAAGTTGAAAAGGTTAAAAGGGCTAGATAACATTATTAGTTGCAACAAATCAAGTCCAGGTAAACCTTCATGCAAACTAGATGCAAGCCCCAAGTCCCCAAAGGAGAGATTTGAAGAAAAATGTGAAAGTCCCTCAAAATTCCAAGTGAAAACCAAAAGAAGCATGAAGGTGTTAATCCAATAAGTTATGTTAATATTCTCAAGATGACTAGAACACCTCACGAATAAGAGTAGCAAAATACTTTACCTTCTCCGAGGCAAAACATTTTCAAAATATCATCATGGTAATCCAACTCATCAAGGTACACAAGTATAATTCTTGGTTATTGTTATTTATGTATAAATTTTGGGCATAAGGCTAGGGATTGCAAAGCTTATAACAAGGTTATGTACAAAGGATATCATCAAAACCCTAGAAGCATGTTTACAAGCAGACAAGTTAGATAACCTAATGGATTCTCTAGCAAAAGGTGCACAAAATTTGCTCCATCATTAAGCTACAACACATAATGCGTTAAATTCCATAAATTTGGAGATATTGCATGAGATTGCAGATGTGAGATGAAGTGGACTCGTGAGAATATTAAGTAAGAAAGTAAACTCACTAGGGATTGGAGAAGAAAACATGTCAAGAAAGAAGAAGAAATATTGCCGGGGGAGTAGCCCTACAAAAGCAAGACACCCTTTTCAATTTATGTTAAAGGGGAAGAGAGAAAGAGGATGGAAAATAAAGCATGATGACAGGGGGAACGTAGGTGTTGACATCAATGAAAAAGGGGGAGATTGTTGAAAGATTTCTCATTGATGTCAAATCAAGGCAATAGGAATGGAGTTTTGGGCAGAAAATGAGCTTATTGCAAGAGAAGATATGGCAATGGGAATATTACTTATTATTGAATCATGGTTCCTTGTCTTCATACAACAAGGACTTTCCGTACAGTAGGGACTTCCCTATGAATCTTGGAGGACTTACCTTTCCTATTGGACTTGATATTAGATAAATAGGAACATTTCCAACATTTATATGCTACTAAATTGGAAACACTAGGGGACATCATTACAGTCAGCTTGGAAACACCACGAATCATTTATATTGTTACTTGACCATGAAAGCAAGGAACAAAGAATCACCAACATCATGATGACCATTCAATATTTATTTACCCATGCCATCATAATTTGAAAGGGAAATTATACGGCTTGGTCTGCATTCAAGCTAGAATAGTCCCTTTTTGGACCACCTTCGTACCTCACTGGTCTTGTTGTCCAAGATTGTAGAGAAACATTTGAGAAGTTGCATTGTTCCCATAGGCCAATCATGTCCACGACAAGCATTAACAATGACGCACATATTTTTGAAGCCTCTTTTTAAGCAATGACAAAGAATTGATAAATTTAATGCAAACTTCCCCCTTCAACTGTGATGGTGGCATATGATGGGCGAAAAGCTAATTGGCAATGTACCGACCAGATATTATATGCACAACAATGTGAAATAGTTGAATACATTATGCTTCCTAGAAATATGTGCTCATAGTGTTGTGTTAAGATATGATTCTTCTAGCATTGATTTACATGAGATTAAGCCCTAGTATGCTCCAATTAAACTACAATTCAACTTAAAAATATTCAACGCATCAAACTTATATATATATATAATTGATTGAATTTTCCATGAGATTATCAACTTGGATCACATGAAAATCATAACAGATATGAGACAACAATGTCAAGTTATGTGTTCATCATGTCTTTGTCTATTCATCATTGATTTTGGTTTTTGGAAGAGCGATCCATATAAAATTAGATTTTTTCTACGAGAGAACATGTCAGGTGAGTGTTACTTCTATGATTTGATAACCCTAAACAAGAACATCGAGATTTAAACTGGGATACAATCCTCTACGGTTAAGTCTAAGGCTTAGTGGTTAAGGCATGTTTGACTTGTGGATTTTAGAGACTGACTAACTCACGACATATTTAGATATTAAAATAAGGAAGTGCATCCAAGGGGAGTATCAATTTGTTTGTAATTTAATTTGTTGCAAGGTTATTATTTCCTTGACTAAGGTTTATTCATGAAGTCATAATAATCAGGAACTTTCACTGAAAATTACTTGGTGTTATTTGGACCATTTGGGGGGTATCATGTAAGAATCTCTTCAAGCCCATAAAGACTTTTGAGTAAACTAGCTTGGGATCATATTGCAAAAATAGATTCAGAGATTTATTTGTACATGTGTCGATGAGGTTGTGTTTTCTAAGACCAAACTTGAGACTAGTAGATGTTGTTCATAAGGCATATCACTGCCACATTGGTTTGTGTATGTGGAAGTAGTTTAAGAATAAAGAGTTGCATTGAGACAACAGTTGATGAGCAGCAATGGTTGAGTAAGAGGACAGTGACAAGATTGTTCATTGTTGTTGTAGTTGGGTCACTATCCCTGGTACTGGAACCCAAAGTTTCTTATTATATGTTTTATTATTAAGGGTGTCAGGGTGGTGCTAGGCAAGGAAGTTGTAGCTTCCTTCAGGAGGTTGTTGCATCCTTCTAGTGGGAGCTATTAAACCAAGGGTTGTATCTATTTCCATTAGTGGCTGGTAAATAATCAGGGGCTGTAACTCCTTTCAATAGTGGTTGGTAAAATCGAAAGTTGTAACTTCAAGATATAAATAAATTGTTAATATAAATCTTATGTACCTTTGATGCGATGTAATTTATTAATCCTTTGTGATAGGAAAAAATGAAATATTGATTCACCCCCCCCCCAAAGTATTTCCAATAATGCAGGCAGGTATGAAGACATCCATAGTGGTTACAAGGCTTCCAAATGTTAGTCATTAGGATCACATTCAAGGAAATAATAACAATATTGCATAAGGCCTTTAGCAATGAAGGGAAAACTCATGATGCTAAAAGGAAAAATATTAAAGAAAGTTAGTCAATTTGAATAATGGAGGATCAAGGATGCTATGATAGTTTTCAAGCTTCCTAGTATTGATGAGTAGTTAAAACTCCTAATAAGATGGAAGTAGAAGCATACTCTTGAGTTTATTTTAACAAAATAAAAATGTGAGATGTATGAAGAGATTATGGTGTATATTTGCAGTTGCTCATGAAATTTCAATCAAAAGTACAAGACATGAACCTACTCTACCGCTTTGTGGAAAGTAATTCACAATCTAGAACAATACTTCCGTACATGCAATAAGAAATAACATACATGCAACGAGTATTTTTCCTAGGGGAAAGCAATCTACTAAAAAACCCCAATGTTTGATTGCATTAATGTGATGAATAGAGATGTATTACAATTGTTTTTCTCAACTGATCACAACTTGCAAGTGCATAATCTATCTCCCTGCTCACTGAAAACCTCTTACACAAACTTAGTCAATTTATTCCTCTAGTTGAGCTCCTATTTCCTTGTGTTGTTCCTTGAGAAATTAGGCCCCTATTATTGTGTGATTCCTTAGGTTGATCATCTGACTGCATGCAACACCTGTACACTCAAGACTACTCTACAACTGATGTTACATTGCCTTGGAATCTCCACCAAGCCTAGGGAACTCAGATTTTTTTCATGCACTATCTATTTTGGGTTGATTGATCAGTTAATTAGATGATCATTGAGTTTGACTGAAGTCCCACTACACAACTAACCCTGCACTAGAACTAGTTTAACTGAAAACAACTTGAAATAACTGACCTTGATTGCTACAAATTATAAACCACACATGCTTAAATTAATTCTAACTCCTCCAACTCGAATCTACTAAGTAAATTGTGTGACACAAGCCATGTCACACAAGTTAACTACATCCAAGTTGTCTATTGATGTGGAAATTCGAATATTCTCAATTTAATTAAGGAAAAATCAAATTAAGCTTTCTTGCTGGGTTTTTCAACACTCCCTCTTAGCAAGAAAGGTATTATCAACCACCCCTATCATGCACCTGTGGAACTCGAACTTCCCTCATGACAAGGCCTTTGTCAAAATGCCAACATCTTGTTCCTCTATCATAATGTATTGTGACAATATTATCTACCTCTGCACACAATCCCGTAAATGGTGATATTGAATATATATGTGCTTGGATCGATCATGATAAATAGGATTCTCAGAGAGCTTGATGCAACTCTGATTATCATAGTATATCACAGTTGGATCCATCATCTGACCAAACAATCCAACAAGTATCTTTCTCATCCAGATCGCCTCACATGTTGTTTGACTGGCAACCATGTATTCTACTTCTGTTGAGCTGAGCATCACAAATATTTGCTTCCTGTTGTACCAGGAAACTATTGTGGACCAAACATTGAAATTCCACCCAATGTACTCTTCCGGTCTGATGGGCTCCCCACCCAATCTGCATCTGTGAAGCCACACAGCTCTTCTCTCTCTATCTGTTTGTACCATAGTCCAAATCGGGTAGTGGCTCTAAGGTGTCATAGAACATGCTTAATTTCCCTCGAAAATCATTTGATTGGCCTAACCATAGCTTGGCTCAGTTGGTTGACTACATAGCACATATCTGGTCATGTGTTCACAAGATACATTAGTGAACCCACTAGCTTTCGATAAATGTTAGCATCCACTTCTTCTCCTGAACTAGCATCCTCTTTCCTCTAGTTGGTCGCCAGAGGTGTCTCCATGGGTTTGTAACTCTCCATGTAGAATATTTACAATATCTCATTTGCATAATTTCCTTGAGAGACAAACAATTCCTCATTGCCTTGCCATACTTCCAACCCGAGGAAGTAGTGCATGAGACCCATCATTTCAAATTATCTTGCGAGGTCCTCCTTGCAAGATTTGATCAGTTGTTCATCACCAGTTAAAATCAAATCATCAACATATAAGACAATAATAAAAAATTTACCTTCTACCAAAATATGATAGAGGTTTGCATCGGCCTCACTTTTGGTGAAGCCAAAATCGGTGAGATCACTATTGTCCTGGTGTACCAAGCATGGGGTGGTTGTTTGAGATTGTACAATGCTCGCTTGAGTCTACAAACATGAGACTCCCAATCAAAAGTCTCAAATCCTTTTGGTTTCTCAATGTACACCTCCTCCTTAATAAACCCATTGAGGAATGTTGTTTTTACATCCATCTTGTGGATCTTCCACCCCATTTGTGCAACCAGTGCAAGAATTGATATAATGGATGAGTACCTTGCTACAGGGGCAAAGGTCTCCTCATAGTCAATTCCCTCAACTTGAGAGTGCCCCTTCACCACAAATATGGCCTTTACTTCTCTATGCTTCCATCTACTATCTGCTTAACCTTGAAGATCCATCTCGAACCCACAACTAATTTATCTATTAGTCTTGGGACCACTTCCCAATCACTATTATTTAAAATGGATTCATATTCCTCCACCATTGCATCAACCAATACATGTTTCTCTACTACTTCCTTGAAAGAGGATGGTTCAGTATCTACAATCTCAATCATTAGAGCCATGTATCCAGTGTACGAATCAGATGACCTTCTTTGCCTCTGAAAATTTGAAGGAGCACCCACATTCCCCATCGCATCCTGCACATGTCTCTCAGCGTCCCTAGTTATTTTCTACCTTATATGGATGGTTTTGCTTGAGTGGTTGTCTCCACTCTATGCTTCTCAATTTGTGGCTACTCCACAACTTCTTGAGGTTCCCCTTTGGAGCTAAAATCTCCTCCTCTAGTGGAATCTAAACCTCCCTCTCAAGAGAACATCGCTTTCTCCTCATCAAATTTTACATCCCTTCGTACAATTTCCATTTTGAGGGATGTAAAGAACACATGTTGGTTGTGGAGAGTTTCTGTGTAACCCACAAATACCCCCAATTTTGCTTTTCAACTCAAGCTTCTTCCTTGATTCTTTGGAGACATGGCAGTAAACAGAGGCTCTAAAAAACTTGAAGTGTGACACATCCGACTTTCTCCCCGAGAAATCATCCTCTGGTGTAAGCATGCCTAGAATTCGAAGAGGAATACAATTCTACAAATATATTGTTGTGTGTCATGCCTCGGCCCACAAGTGTAGAGTTAGGCCTTGGTCATGCAACATTGCCCTTGTTGCTCCCACAATGCTACAATTCTTTCTCTCAGCCACCTCATTCCATTGTGGGTTGTGGGATGTTATCAACTCTCTTCGAATGCCTTCTTTCACACATAAATTTTTAAATTCATTCAACACGTACTCACGTCATTTATCTCTCCTGAGATCCTTCACCTTCTTGTCAATTTGTTTCTCAACCAGCCTTGAAAAATACAAACTTGGAGAATGTCTCATATTTCTTCTGCATGAATAATATCCAACACTTCTGTGAGAAGTCATCAATAAAAATGACAAAATATTTGTGCCTGACAGTGGAGGTTGTCGAGAAAGGTCCGTAGATATTAGAGTGGATCCTTTCAAGAACTGAAAGTGCTTTGTTGTCCCGATCATGGAATGTGGATTTTGTGTACTTCCCAAAAGTACATCCTTTTCATACATCATGTTGCTCAAGTGCTTCTTTCGGGAGGCTTGTGGTTATCTGCTGCATAATATTCAGGGTGTCATGATACAAATGGCCAAGTATTTTTTGCAAAAGTTCACCAACATCATAGCTCTGTACCTTCTCCGCCTTTGTCTTTAATGCAGCACAATCCTCCACATCTAGCGTATATGAGTTCTTCACCCAAACCTTGATATGCTTCACCTGTTTTGTGGCTATGTGTCTTAGGAATGCCTTTCCTTTACTAAATATCATATCATAACCACGGAATTAACATCACATCATTGAGCCTAAGGGGGGAGCTTGACTCCCTCTGAAAGGTGATTGTACCAATCCTGATCATGATATACCTTCCGTCATCCCCCATCTTGATGTGTATCTACAAATATTTTTCTTCCAGGTCACTGAAAAAGTCTCTACACCTGGAACGATGCACCTGAGTCCAAGTACCACATGCTCCCCATCATTGTGTTCGTCGTGCATGTGATAAGGGTAAAGTCAAGCTCGAATTATGAAGCCAAAGCTTCATTTGCCACTCCTCTTGAAGTCTTCTTGCTTGCCTTTTTGTGTGGACACTTCGTGGCACAGTGCCCGAACTCATGACAATGGAAGCATTTAATTTTGGAAAAATATTTCTTCTTACCCCCATGGTTGGACTCTGGTTTGGATTGAGATTTCATCCCCTTTCCTTTTTTTTCCTTTCCAACCAATGCAATTTTTTCTTCAACCTCGCCCTTGGATGAAGTCCCATCTATGGTATTTCGCCTTATTTCCTCCTGTACCAAATTGGATCATAAGAGTTCCCGATTCGATAGTTTCTCCCTCCCATTCACTGAATCTTGATAGCTATTGGCAAGGCCAAGAAGGGCTAAGCTTACCAATTCTTCTTCAGGGACATTAACACTGACCCTCCAAGTTCATCGCGACATTTTGTGAACTTTCTCAAATACTATGGAATAGTGTCATTCTTTTGCGTCTTAATACTTCGAAGTTT
This sequence comes from Pinus tabuliformis, assembly GCA_031772625.1. Taxonomy (NCBI): domain Eukaryota; kingdom Viridiplantae; phylum Streptophyta; class Pinopsida; order Pinales; family Pinaceae; genus Pinus; species Pinus tabuliformis. Next base: position 831,256,308 of record CM062807.1, on the reverse strand, counting down.
ATACTTGAGTGCCATCTTCCTGTGGTCACTATTATTCTCAAACAATTATGTCAATTCTTTCCACATTACAAACGGAGTTTCTTTTCTATAGATATTTGAGACAATGTGATCACATACTCCCTCCAATATTATTCTCCTCGCCTTGGCTACATCTTTCCTCCACTAAGAAAGGTTCTAGGCATCAGATTCTGGTGGTTTTGTAACATCTATATTGATGTATTCTAGCAATCCATTTCCATCCAATACCACCTCCTTGTGATCCTTCCATCCAAAAAAATTAGAGGTGAATTCCAAGGCATACTCTAGCCTTAGTCCATTGAAGGCCATCATCTCAATTATGAAGAAATCCTGCTACACTGATCTTCAAATTTGAACCTCCTGAGAAACAATTTCCAAGTTCCTGGTCTAATGTGAATCCTTCTCTAATACCATGAAGAAATTATGGTGTATATTTGCAACTCCTCATGAAATTTTAATCAAAATCAAAAGGCACAAACCTACTCTACTGCTCTACAAAAAGTAATTCACAATCTAGAACAATAATTTCAAACATGCAATAAGAAATAACATACATGCAACGAGTATTTTTCTTGGGGAAAGAAATCTACTAAAATCCCCAATGCATGCTTTCATTAATATTATGAATAGAGATGTATTACAATTGCTTTTCTCAATTAAGCACAACCTGCAAGTGCATAACCTATCTCTCTACTCACTGAAAACCTCTAACCCGGACTTAGTCAATTTCTTCCTCTACTTGAGCTCCTATTTTCTTGCATTGTTCCTTGATAAACTAGGCCCCTATTATTTAGGAATTTCTCCAAAATGGATTGTGAAATTCCTTAGGATGATCATCTTACTGCATGCAACACATGTACACTCAAAACTGGTCTACAACTGATGTTACACTGCCTTGGAATCTCCACCAAGCCTGGGAACTCGAATTATTTGCATGCACTAGCTATTTTGGGTTGATTGATTAGTTACCTGGATGATCATTGAGTTTGACTGAAGTCCCACTTCACAATTGACCCTCCACTAGTTCCTTCAACAGTTAGAACTAGTTTAACTAAAAACGACTTGAAATAACTAACCTTGATTGCTACAAATTAGAAATCACACATGCTTAACTCAACTCTAACTCCTCCAACTCGAATTTACTGAGTAAATTGGGTGAAATAATCTATGTCACACAAGTTAACTGCATCCAAGTTGTCTGCTGATGTGGAAATTCAAATTTCTCAATTTAATAAAGGGAAAATCAAATTGAAAATTTTTTGCTGCATTTTTCAACAATGTACAACAACCATCTTCAGACATAAATAAGCAAGGCTTCCAACACATTGAGTTCATAATTTCCAAGGAGTATAAGTGTGAGTAATGAGCCACCTTCTACATTATTTCTTAGCCCACATAGAGAGATGGTGATGATGCAGAAGCATGGGATGGATGGATGGTATGAGGAAGCAAGAATACAAGCTTACAGGTTGTTTGAGCAACATGGAATGTATATCAAGATGTAGAATCAAGAGATAGAACTTTATCATATAATCAGAGTAGCATGGCGTTAGCATGGTGGTATTTTCCTAGATTGTTGATGCACAATGGGAGAGAAACTCTCTAGGAGGTCATGGACTCAGAGATGTTATGGTGACAATTGGAAACTACTCAAATAGAGGTACCTGACAGTTACTAGAGGGAGTTTATGAATTGTTACCCTATCAAATGGGAAATTTATGAGAGAATACTTTTAGCCAAGGGTACAATGCTGTTGGAGTATTCTGGATTCGAGGATGATAGATTCCTTATTTGGTAGTAGGATCCAAGTGGATTATCCCCTCATATGGTAAAGCTTGACTAAGTAGGGGAGCACAACTAAAAGGGAGAAGAAGACAGTATGGAAGAAACTCTTTTTGATAAACTAGGAGGATAAATTCTTATAAAGGATAGATTTATTTGAGACATGGTAGTAGGTGGAAGTAGCACCAAGTTCAACACTATTGAGCTGATATGGTAGTGTTGATGGTGTTGGATGTCACCAACATGTAAGGGGATCTCCACAATGTGAGGTCCCAATTATACCTCACAATGTTTGGTGTAGGAGTCCCATCAAGCTATATCGTTTGGCCACCACTGGAAAGGTTTCAAAGATGTGCCTTGGTTAAAACACATACACAAGAGATCACAAACACCTCTTTGGGGCAACAAGTATGTAAGCTTTATGTGACACCAAATGTAATATGCACAGGAAACTTCCACGGATGGTAAAGGAAATGAGCCTCTAGTTAGGGAAGTAATAGTACTATCCTAAGGCGGACCCGGGAACGAAGAGAATGGCTTGTTAATTATCTGCAAAGTAGTTCACATGATAAACAACAATCATGAAAACATAACGAAACCTATTCACCAATATTCATATCGAAGCAATGAATTAGTTCATTAGCCTTAGTATGTACTTAAACCAACATATATTACAAACTAATGACATCTCAGCCGATTTTACACAGCAAAACTGCCTCTTTACAAATTTCATGCGTGGACCTATGGGTTATGGGCCCACGTTTACATCGGAAGCATTTTTATAGGCGGACTTCGCATTAAACCCGGAAGCAAACAAACAGTGGAATACCACATAACCTGTCCAACGAACGACGGTTCCACTTTGAACGCATAAGGCTGAAACCCAAATAACTTAAACCCCAGTTCATAACATATCAGGTCTGTCAGAAATGTTAACCCACGCACACATTTAAGCATGATTATCGTCCGATCAATCTCGCGACAAACGGTCTTGATGATCGGAACTCAACGAGGGTTTAAGCCCATTGAATAAAACCTTATCACGTCCATTTTTGGAACTAACGGTCGTGCTTGTTTGCACGCGATATGCATTCGATCGCCTTTAACAGACGGTCCGATCACCTCTGGAATTTAAACTCGTTTGGATGATTTTCTCGGGTTTGCTAGCCGAGATAACTTGCTTGCAAGTTCTTCACGCGATCACTGTAGATATCCTTCCATTGCACGGCTATGTTAGTTCCTCCGAGTTCCTCTTCCACCATTATTATCCGTCGATTTAGACTATCCGAAGGTTCCCGTTGTGTTTACTCAATCTCCTCCGTTGACTTGAATCTCGTTCGCTTATTGGTGGAATTACGTTATAACACAAAGTTATATCTGCCATGCTCGTTTAAGGCACTCACATCACTCCATACACAGCTCACTCTATGATATCGAATTATCTTTGGATCGACATCAATCCTTGTAGTGATCGATGGTCGATCAATGAACCTGTAACATGGGGGTTAACTCTTTCAACACATACATCTAAACTATAAGTAAACAATATACAGATACACAAAATCCAGACAACACACAATATTCAATTATATAGAGAACTAGATTACAGTCTAAGGCATCTCAGCCTTAGTCACAAATTCTCTTGTGGTTACATTGTATCCAATCTCTCTCCTCCTCTATCTCAACACGCAATTACACAATTTATAGAAATAACTACATATAATGGATCATTCTAGATCCATGATCTTCTCCTAAAATCTTTCAATCAAACCCCTAAATCTTGCTATGGCAGATAATTACATTTAATTAAGGCTTCTAAAGACTTATCAATTCCATCAATTTTGCTCTGTTTTAACAGAATTTGCCCCGGTTTTCCATTATTGTCCACGTTTCCTTTTTCATAGCTTTAGATTCCAATTTTGATTAAGGGTGCTCAGATGCTCCTGCATCAACTCCCGAGGTACAAAAAATTATGACCTCCTGGTCATATGCTTCTCCTTCATCCCTTAGCAATTCTACCCACATCCTTTGTGGAATTGCCTTTATGATCTTTTGTGAGTTGCAACAAAACCTTTGCAGTAACAAGTCTCCTTCTTGCTACATGATACCTCACCAAGCTTCTCTCCTATGAGCTTTGTCTTTCGGCATCTCTATGGTTTTATCTTCTTTGGAACCATATGAGCACTCCATGCTCTAGGTTGCTACAAGGTTTCTCACCTTATGCTGCCGCTATTTGTACGACAGTGTAAATACCACAAACTCACCAATCTTCAACATAACTGTACCTCCTCCTTTTGTTCACAAACTCCTTCTCGCAGGAAACCTTTTCCCTGCTCTGATACCAAAAATGATGACAACTCAGCTGCTTTTACGCAAAAAAACTGCCTCTTTACAAATTTCATGCGTGGACCTGTGGGTTATGGGCCCACGTTTACATCGGAAGCGTTTTTATAGGCAGACTTTGCATTAAACTCGGAAGCAAACAAACAGCAAAATACCACATAACCCATCCAACGAACATTGATCCCACTTTGAACGCATAAGGTCAGAACCCAAATAACTTAAACCCCAGTTCATAACATATCGAGTTTGCCAGAAATGTTAACCCGCGCGCACATTCAAGCACGATTACCGTCCGATCAATCTCACGACGAACGGTCTTGATTATCGGAACTCAACGAGGGTTTAAGCTCGTTGAATAAAATTATATCGCGTCTGTTTTTGGAATTAACAGTCGCGCTTGTTTGCATGCGATATGCGTCCGGTCGCCTTTAAATGGACAGTCCGATCAGCTCCGGACTTTAAACTCGTTTGGATGGTTTTCTCGAGTCCGTTAGCCGAGATAACTTGCTCACAAGTTCTTCCTGTTATCACTATAGAGCTCCTTCCATCGCATAGCTATGATGGTTCCTCTTCCGCCATTATTATCTGTCGATTTAGACTATCTGACGGTTCCCGTTGTGTTTACTCAATCTCCTCCATTGGCTTGAATCTCGTTCGCTTATTGGTGGAATTACATTATAACACAAAGTTATCTCTTCCATGCTCCTTTAAGGCACTCACGTCACTCCATACACATCTCACTCTATCATATCGAATTATCTTTGGATCGCCATCGATCCTTCTAGTGATCGATGGTCGATCAACAAACCTGTAACATGGGGGTTAACTATTTCAACGCATACATCTAAACTATAAGTAAACAATATACAGATACACAAAATCCAGACAACACACAATATTCAATTATATACAGAACTAGATTACAGTCTAAGGCATCTCAGCGTTAGTCACAAATTCTACTACAGTTACATTGTATCCAATCTCTCTCCTCCTCTATCTCAACACGCAGTTACACAATTTATAGAAATAACTACAGAATCATGGATCATTCTAGATCCATGATCTTCTCCTAAAATCGTTCATTCAAACCCCTAAATCTCTCTATGGTAGATAATTACATTTAATTAAGTCTTCTAAAGACTTATCAATTCCATCAATTTAGCTCTATTTTAACATAATTTTCCCCGGCTTGCCATTATTGTCCACGTTTCCTCTTTCATAGCTTTAGATTCCAATTTTGATTAAGGGTGCTCGAATGCCCCTGCATCACAAACATAACAAGAATAGTCCTACTATATCCATGATACATGCATGAAGAAGTGTTGGCTCATAAAGCTTCTGATTATAAATGAAATATCCCAAGTACATTGTTACATAGATGAAACACTAGATCTAGTAGTGGAACATGAATCCACAACTTGCTTCTCCAAATAATGATCTATCTCCTATGCACTACAAGAGAAGCCAAGGCAAGGCTCCAAGAATCCAAGCCTTTTGCTTGAGTTATGAGGATCTATTTATAACAAATGATAATGACTTTTGAGCTTCCTCGTGACTCTTCAACTCCTATGACCTATGGGTTTCTATACAATTTTTCATATTCTATACATGACCCTTTACATTCCATTTGTGACTTTTCAAATTCCCACAACTTGCTTCTCCAAATAATGATCTATCTCCTATGCACTACAAGAGAAGCCAAGGCAGGGCTCCAAGAATCCAAGCCTTTTGCTTGAGTTATGAGGATCTATTTATAACAAATGATAATGACTTTTGAGCTTCCTCGCGACTCTTCAACTCCAATGACGTATGGGTTTCTATACAATTTTTCATATTCTATACATGACCCTTTACATTCCATTTGTGACTTTTCAAATTCCACATGTGCCTCTTGAACTCCATTACATGAAACTTATTACAAAAGATAAATTACATATAAGATGGTGGCTATATGAGACAAAATTGCTAATAGGACAAAATATTATCAAATTGACAAGTCATTTTCTTCCTCGTGGAGCTCATTGGTGATGTATGTGGGTCATGCTATGAACTTCGTAGAGATGACTTTAATATGAACGGGCAAGTACGTTGCATATCGCATCTTCACCTCCAGTGCTTCTGTTAATATGGTCTTTGAGATTGATTGTACATTATTCCACAACCATGACAGTTTCATGTGGGCTTTGACTGGTGCGATGTAATATTGTAGAATAATGTCTTTGGTGATCTCTAGGCCTTCTTGTTTTGATGCTTGCTTGATTTTTTCTATGTACTACTGCCTTATTTCCTGAAAGATGATTTCCCTGCCTCTTATTTCCTCAAGTGATCCTACTGAAGGCATCCCATGTTTTTGTGCTAGAGACTCAAAACCATTGTGCAGACGACTACAAGCAACAATAGCACTAGTTGCTTGTTCTCCAAAATGAATATAATTCCGATGGTGGAGTCTCAATTGTACTCAATCGATTCCAGTTGCAATCATGTCCTTTCTAACCAATTATTGTGGAATCTTCAGATATTTGGAATCCCATTCTTGGACTTGATCAACAACTTTGTTTGCCACTTTCAAGAGCTTCAATACTTCTTGTGATTTCTTACGAATGCCAAAAACGGGGGACACTACTTGTTGTAGAAGTATCATTTCATCATATAATTGTGTCATGGTATCCTCCATTGGCCCCAATTCCTCCTCTATGGTTAACTGCCATTGAAGTTGTGTGAAGACAACCATTGATTTTCCGCAACAAGGTGTTCCACCTATTTCTTTACTGTAGCTAACTATTTCCTTAATCGCTCATTCTCATTCAATAGATATTCAGAGTTGTCCTTGTCAAAAAAATGTAGCAAGAAAGGCTCAATTTGAATTTTTCCTTAGTCAAATTGAGTAAATCGAATTTCCACATCAGTGGGAAAACTTGGAGGAAGTAAACTAGTGTGACATGGCTCTTATCACTTAGTTAGCTCAATAAATTTGATTTAGTGGGCTTGGAGTTCAGTCATGCATGTGTGATTTCTACATTTTAGTAATCCAGTTCAATTATTTTCAGTTGTATTCAGTTAACTGGCCTCTAACTATTGATAGAGTCAGTTGAAGGTCAGTTGTGTAGTGGGATGGTAGTCTAACTCAAAGGTCTATTAGTTAACTAATCAAATAGCCCAAAATTATAATGCATGCAAGGAATTCAAATTGCTCATTTGAAGTGGAGATGACAAGGCAGTGTAACATGATTTGTATACTAGTTTGAGTGTATAGGTGTTGCATGAGGTTAGGATATAAATCCTTGGGAATTGCGCAATCAATTAGGAGGAAATTCCTATATTTTAGGAGCTAATTTCCTTAGGAATTGTGCAAGGAAATAGGAGGCTAGGTGAGCAAATAATTAGCTAAGTGTTGTCCAAAGTTTCCCATTCAGCAGAGAGAACAATTATTCTTTTGCAAGTTGAGCTCAAAGCTAGAGCTAGAAATTGTAATAGTTTCCATATTCAATAGAATAATGCAAATAGGCTTGAGTGATTTTTCCCAGTTAGGTTCCCATAGAAATCATTGTGTATTTGTGCTTTTTCTTATTTCATGTCTATGCATGTTGCTCTAAATTGTGATTTCCGTTCTGCAAATCAGTAGAGTAGAATTGTGTCTCTTGTTTTTCATTTGAAATCTTCAACAGTTGCAATTTCTATCAAATTTCTACAGTCTTGTGTTGTTGTAGCAAAAGAAACATTTTTTGCCATGATTTCCCGATGATTCCTTCTAGTATTGGCAATTATCACCTTTTCTGTAGATATTGAGACTAGATTTTGAGGATTATTTAGGAAGTATCTTTGCCTTTGTTGCACGATCCTTTTCTTGAGTTGATCAAACATGACATTACACACATCCATGACTCTGTCTTCATGTGGAGGTGTGATTCCCATTTCATCAAATGGGAGATGACAACCCGTGAGAGGAAGTTCTTCTGAAGAACCTAATTCATCATCTATGGGTTGTATGGCATCATCTTCCTCCAATGCTTCTTCTATTTCTTGAGTCAATTATTCTTCCTCCAATATTTGTGCTACTTCTTCCTATTGTGACTACCTTTGTTGCTCCTCTTCTTCTCTCTTTATTTCCTCTTATTCTTCCTATTTCCTGAGAAACTCAACTTGCTTCCTCTTCTTCTAATTATCTCCTTTCCTGTTTAGCTTGAATATCTCATGTGTTCAAAGGATTGGCTTTCCATTTCCAGCTAATTTCACTTGTCGAATCATGCTTGATCCTTTTCCTATGAGCTACACTCTTTTCTTGAGGGTTTGTTTGTAGTGCCTCCTGTACTTGCATATCTTTAGCTATTGGAACTTGGGGGGAACCATCGTCAATTCTTGGATGTGTCTTTCTAACTGCATTGTACCAGTTCTTCACCTTCTCATCTTTTGCAATCGACATTGATGAATATCCCCAATTGAAACCAATATTGTCACAATGTTTCTTGCACACTCCCCTAGGATCATATTCATGAAATTCCTCAACTACAAAGTGCAGGCAGTCCAACTCTTGTATTTTTGCATTTGTCACTTTGTGGCTCTTCAGTTCATACAATCTGATCCTCAATGGGAAGTTGGGCTAAGGGGATTTCTTCTTTCTGTGAAGAACTCCTTACAACCCTTTATCCAACTAATAGGTTACTTCTTACAAGACCACCTAATTAGTCACATATCGTAGCATGAGATGGGGAGAAATCTGACATCCAAAGCATCTTATATATGTACCTTCATGTGCATCAAACCAATCTGTGATATCATGTAGTGACTCCTTCACCTAATTGGTCATTCAAGGCAGATCGATCTCATAGCAAAAGAAATGTTCTGTCAATATGTTGTATGACCCTCTAAAACTTGATTCTGAAAACAAACTACAGTGGAAATAGACTGGAAAATTATTCTATGGGGTTAAGTTCCAATACATTCCTGGGAAAGCATATGTGCACAGTTTATGTCCAACAGAAATGCAGACATACAGAATTTTGGTGCCTGGTTTATCCTCAAATATGTTTGTCTACACCACATGACGCTGCAACTCATAAGAAAGTATATATGCTCAATTGAAGATCTTACCATGGATAACTACCATGTTAAGCATATATATCTAGTTTTCTTCAAACATTTCAGCGTTATTTCATCCATGCAACTGACAATACATAGCAATGAGGTACTGATATACATACGTGAGAATCCTGGTTGGGTAAACTGCAAAAGGGTGATGTCAGAACTTAGCAGGCTCTCAACACAAATATTTAATGATGCCACTTGTGTCAATATCAACCCATCTAGTGGGATTAACCATCTTATAGTAAGTTTGCATGTCTTCTCCATAATAGGTGACAAGTTTACCATCACTTTCACTATGAATCAATATATCATAATCACCCATGTGTGTAAGAATCCACTCAATCACTTTTGCACAAGGGATCACTAGGAACCTGCATGTGATCATGTGTATCTTGGATCGCTTGATATTGATGTATGATTGCAAATCTTATAAGTTTTCAGCGAATTGTTTATGCATGAATGAGTCTTTGATGTCATTCCATGTGACCTCAGTAGACTTATCTATGAATCATTGTGTATATGAATAGATGGGAAAGGTAGGATTTGTAACTTCAACTGCTTCCTTAGTGCTTTCCTCTGAACCTTCTTTGGAGGCCACTTGACGTGTATTGAGAGGCATGGTTCCAACAGATGATGAAAGAGTAATAATACTTGCAACTCGAACTCCTGTATGTGGAAGCACACTCATGGAAAAAAAATATTAGCTTTATCAAATATCTTATTTATAGCAAGAAATAACTTAGCAAATCATATTCAAAGAGCCATCAAGTGTATCTAAGAATGTAAACCTATCAATGATGGCACATAGCTACATGCATTGGCAAGAAATTTGCACTAAAACAAGGAGGGTGCACTTTCAAAGCACAAAGGGAAGTTCAAAGGTAATTTGACGCTTTGAGGTGCGCTCATGCGCCAAAGCAAAAGAGAGAAAACATCAAGGGTGCACAGATGAAGCATGAAGGAGAATCATTCGGACCTTCAAGGTGTGCTCATGCGCTTAAGGAGACTAAGAGGGCGCAAGGGAGAACCCTGAAGAGACGAAGGGGTAAAGCTTCAGGCCTTCATGCCTTCAAGGTGTGCTCATGTGCTCAAGAGGAAAAGGAGGGTTCAAGGATGCATGTTGAAGAGATAAAGGGGAAAAATTGAAGCCTTTGAGGTGTGCTCATGCACTCAAGAAGGGTGCAATTCTTCGTGACGAAGCAGTACGCTCTTAAGGAAAACTTGTTTTTTCTAGGAACAATTTTTTGAGTTAGTCGGGATTCACCTTCCAAAAGTGTGGTTTGTCATAGAATGGCTCAAGGACAATTCCAGTAGTAAGATTGAATGATAGAAATGTGGAGAGGAAATATCTACAAGTTATTATGAATGTTGTCGCAATCATGATTAGAATGTGAAGAGTTAAGGAATATGTAGAGTCACTTCCTGCGACAACAAATTAACACTTGTAGAGGCAAGAATGAATTTAAACACTAGTAAATAAACTAAAAATAAAACAAATGCCAGCAAGGAAAGCAAGATAAACAACAAAAACATGAAAGGCAACCAATAGAATCGACATGCAAAACTTACTTGGAATGAAGATCGACAAAGAGCTTCTTGATCCAAATATGTGCATCTAACCCATATAAATATGATTATGAGAATAAATGATTAAATATGTTTATTTAAAAAGGATTACATGCAAATCCATCTCATGCATGCTCGCCACTTTTCGATGAGTGAATGAGTTAGTTAAGAGAAGTGAAGTGGGCTCCTATTTTCTAGGAGTGTGCCCACATGCAACAAGAAAGCACATGCATGAGTTCTAGAAGGGTGCATGTCTTCGTGATGAAGGAATGCGCTCAAGGAGAGTGGACTTGATGAGCATGAAGAAGTGCACTCCACTAGGGCACAGTTGTTCGGCTTGAAGGAGAGCACTCAATAAGAGAGTGACTCTTCGTGATCTTGGATTGTTCTTTTGCTTTAAAAGTTCTTTTTCTTGTTTTGTTTGCTTTTGTGTGATTTTGTGTGGTGAATAAGGCTAGTTTCTAAGTCAAGAAAAGTTATGACTTCACCTATCCTTAGACAAGATAACACAAGTGCTTCTAAAGGTTAGGTCACGACACTTATAAAACATTGACTTAGGAGGATGCAACACTTAGAAAAAACATAACAATAAAAAATCAAATAACATGACGACACTTAATAGCTTTGGACGACAGTTCACGTAGGCTCCAAAATTAAGTTAGGAAAAAAGTTTGGAGGGTCATTGTCACAGCGACAATAGGTAGTTGCGTGTTGTATCCTTCTACAAACTTGTTTAGAATCCTGGTTGTATAGGTACACAAATTGCTTAAGGATTAGGAATTTTAGGAAGGGAGGATTGTAACATCACTTTTCTCAGGCATTGGGAATGGAGAGAATCTTAGTAGCATAGGATATAAATTATAATTTATTGTGCGCTATGAGAGAATTAATTAATTAAAAAGTGGACTAAGAAAAGATAATATCATAAAAGTCACTTTACTAAGAGTGAAGGTGACCCATGTTATTGACTATGGTATTCTGATAAGCCATCATAATGAAAAGAGAAGCAGGAGCTCATTGAGGGATATGATTGAAAAATTTAGTGAATTGATTTTGTGGCTCTCTAAGCATTGTGTGTGGGTTTGTGACACCGAATGTGGATCATCTTTAAGGATGAGACTATCCTCCCTTAGAATCTAACTATTCTCTAGTTTCGGTGATGAAACATCCACCCTAGTTAGTTTGAAGGGGGAATTGTTTCTATTCTCCATTGGCACTTAAGGGAGGATCCCATTACGACAACTTCCAGGAGTACCAAGGAAGTAAATTGGAAGCAATTTGCATCACCATCAGCAAGCCAGGTTTCCAGTAAATTGATTCCTACATTTAGTAGAGGACACTATTAGCATGTAATTTATTATTATAATAAATAAAATAATTGTTTAAGTTTATTGCTATGTATCTTTGCATCTAATTGGTATATTTTCCTGTGGAATTTTTATGTGGAATATATATTTGGAAATTTCCTAAAGAAATCTGAAGGGAAAAATTATCAAAATTTATGAAATAATTAATAAAAAAATATTACATAAAATTAGTCTCAAACGAATTATCTTGGTATTTTTGCTATAACGTTTTTCAAAGGATTCTCAAATACCAAAATTTTTGGAAGACTAAGGTTTTATAGTTAAGAACTTGTAAAAATTTTAGGATATATAATGAATAGCTTGTAAAAAAATTAGGACATATAGTGAAGAACTTGTAAAAAAATTAGGATATATAGTGAAGAAGTTATAAAAAAATTATGATTTAGAATGGATCATTATATTATTTTTCATCTATCTCAATACTTTTAGAGTGGAAAAGTTAGAGGAACAAGCTTGTAGAGTCGTTTTTACCAATGGATCCTAATTTGGAGAAATGGGCTCTGAAACTTTTCGAAGCCATTTTGAGGTATTAAATGGAATTTTTGCGGTTAAAACTTTCCCACTTTGGCATTGGATCCCAAGATTGTTCTACACTTTCCAATGGTGCAAGAATCATGACAATTGGAGTTTGTATGCAAAAGTTATATCTTTTGTAACTTGACTTACCGTGTTGACCACCATGGTATGATTGGATGCCATAACAGCCCCTCTCACTCATGCATATGGGGCTAGCCACATGTGGACATAGAAGAAAATTCTAGAAGGTTTAAACCCATAACTCTAGTTGAAGGTTGAAGCAATTAAACCTTACCCCTAGTTTGATATCGAGAATTGTTATATACCAGACCACTAGGAGGAGTAGGGGTTTTGTTCTATGATATTGCATTTGGTTCCATAGAGATAAAATCAACTTGGATAGGAAACTAGAGAGAATAATCGAGCGGGTTACGATTTTGTAGCAACCATACAAGCTACAGGTATTAGGTCACTACTTCATTGTACTTTCCCATTATCCATATCAGAGAAAAGAAAGTAGAGCAACCTCAACTTCTACCTGGGTTTTCTCTTGTAAGGATTTCCCAAGGAAAATATTTGTGTCGATTGTGGATGGTGTGTTTATTTCTCTCTGTTTTATATCTCTCACATTTTATCTAATTTTAATTAATTAAGTAGGAAAATCAGCTAAGGATCCAGAATCTAAGGAAAATTTAATAGTAAAGATTTCAATAGTATCGTATCTATTGTGATGATCCAATGGAATACACGTGGAAGTTTAAAAAATATTTTAGGTTTTGATTCACTATACTTTCATAAATCCAAGCTATGGAAATAGAGGTTTTAAATTAGTCTTGAAACTAATCTCAAATAAATGTTCTTGAAAAATTGTCATATTTGAAGCTAGTAAAGTCCAAATTGAGGGCCACTAGTTCTATTGTAAACAATAATAGTATTTTAGATCCAAATTTTATAAGGCTTCTTGTTAGCTTACAAGAACCTCTCCCACTCCAAAGCTTATATATTTTCCCAAGATCTAGCTTATGCTTGACAATTTGCGGAATTAAAAGAACTTGAAATAGGTGTATGTTTGTGTTTGTTTTTAAACTGTTCAAGTGCTTATATATATTTGCTTATGCTGATATTTAAGCACACATAACAATAAATAAAGCAGCAAATCATCAAACACATAAGACAACAATATAATTAGGAGTTCACCCAAACCTCTTGGGCTACGTCTCTATGAGCTCTAGTCAACTCAACTAGGCTCTTTGGGATTACAGCTTAAATTCTTTTACAAGTTCCACACTCAACTCCATTGGTTTACAACTTAACCAATGGGCTTAGAATGCCATATTACCCCTGGCTGTCCTTACTCCGCAGACAGATCTAGGCTTCTCTGGACTTGACTCCTTCAGTCAGTGCTCTGAGCTTCTTGAGCTTTTGGCTTCTCTGACTCCCTCAGAATTCTTATTGTCTCTGGAATTCCTTCTTCTGTCTTTAGCACATTTTAGACATCACCAATAGCTTGATCATTTGATCTCTTTGTTGTTCTGCAACTTCACTACAACATCATTGTTCTTAGAAGTCTGCTTTGAGCTCTCTGGCTCTAAGGCTCTGCCTCCAACCTCTGGTGGTTATGCCTCTATCAAGCCTCCAACCTCTGGTGGCTCTTTCTATTAAGCGCTCTGGCTTTGTGGCTTTGTAGCTATCCTTTGTCAATTCTACTCTCTATGTTTTTGTAACACATCGGTTACAGTCCTTCATCATTGAAGGACCCGACTGTTTCATCACAAGAATCTGTTTAGAAATGGAAAGGAACCGACGGGCATGGCCACCCAATCATTTTGCCTTCTTTTGGCCAAAATAGCCAAATAACGGAAATACACAGGAAACGCACGCAAAACACATAATGGGCCTTAAGCCCGGACTTCAAATAATATGTAGCCGTATTTACAAACCCTCTCGGGTACATCCTTTTATCGCTTATCGCAAGTCGCATTGCGTAGGCCAAAAACCCAATTACACGGAAATACAAAGAAATCCCGTAAATCCGGGTTTCAAATTATATGAAATCGCGCTTATAATCCCATCGGGTCCGCACTCCAATCGCATATCACAATCGCATTATCGCATGGTATGGTCCCTTTGTATTGTTGCAATCTCGATTGTCGATCGCGCTATTGGCGCATCGCATATTGCAATCGTTGTGTTCATCGCACACCATCACTTGACCCTCTAAAATGTGATTAGCAATTAATTCCCGACTGTTGATCTACTCCTTGATCTAATGGTCGATATTCCATCGCAATCGCTTTATCGGCCTAATCGCAATCGCTTACGGACCAAGGTCCATTCCTTTGAACTTGACTCAATGCGATGCAACTTAATATGGTCCGTCGATTTTCCTTTTAATCCGACGGTTCGCGCTGAACCCGAAACAACGAACAGTCCGCTCAATCTCCACCATTGATCCCGCGATCTCTAATCCAACGGTTGACAACATTTTCGAATGGCCTACTTGCACGGAGATTACCCACCCAAAAAAGCAGTTTTCTCTCTCCTACGGCCTACTACGTGTCGGCCAATGTATGGGATCGGGTTAAACCCTTCCAATACCATTTACCACTTGAAGCCTGCTCGAAATATTGTTTACTACGAAACTCAAACCCTTCACTATTTTGTTCATAAATCCTTTGGGTCTATTGAAAGCCTTTGCGCCTATTTTTAAGTCCTCTCCCTTAGTTTATTGCGATGTGATAAAGCCATCTCCACCATTCATCTGTGTGTCCGATCTAATGGTCCACTTGCAATTGTGCTGCCGCTATCGCAATTCCTTAAGGCCAGGTCCTTTAACACTCCGCTTGGCTTTTCTCCAATGCGATCTCTTTAAAGAACCCTTATTTTCCTTTAAGCCCCTTTTTAATAAGAAATTGCCTCCTTATCCCAAAGGACAATGGGAAAATTTCTTTTTGCAATAACTTCTTCATCCGAAGTCCATTTTAGCCCATTCAAATTGCATTAGATTCAGAATGAAGAGATCTATGCAATGGGACTATTTTCCGAAACATCTTTTGAATTTCATTTTCCTCTTTGAGAAATATTTTTAGACTTAGAAGTCTATTCTAGATCCATTTTGGATCACACCTTCCCACTAAAAGGCTTTTGGACTCCAAAAGACTGATATACTGATCTGAATAGTAAATGAGAGTGCCTCACCCTCTTCTTTCAGTCTCCATTCACTTGCTTTGCATAGTGCCTCTGAACCAAAGCCTTTGAACACTCCCTTCCTGGATGTCCTTATCCTCCTGGGAAGAACTGTCTTCCTCCTTGACTTCCTACAGAACTCCTGCTGAGAAGGTCACAGAAGGTAGTTTGAACTTCTCTACCTTGATCATTGATCCAAGGTGGCTCAAACCAATGTGAAGTTACATTTGCTTCACAAAATTTTCATTTATACCTTTTTGACATACTGTCAACAATAATTGTTAACAACAACATGATTACAGACAACAACTGGATAGCCTAAACTCCTGCTTCAACAAAAGAAACAGATTTCACATCTTGTGAACACCTCCATGTCTTTACATCTGTGTGCAAATGATTGACTAGATAACAAGCCAACAAAACATGCCTTTAAAACAATTGACCCTTCAAGTCAAGCATCTAGGAAAAGATCTCAAGGATTCTTTTCAAAAGATGAAACACTTCATCATCGTCTCCATATTGGAGACCAAATCAAATTTTCCCAAGTCAATATTGCATTACATGCATGTTTACAACAAAATAATCAACCCTTTAAGTTAATTACACATACATGTTCAAATACAAGGAAATCATCAACATCCTTGTGTTCATGCACATCATTCTCATACATGCATTTCATCCTTCAACTTTCGCTTAAGCACACTGTACTTTCGAAGCTGAAATGAATATAATGTTGCAGCAATAAAGTGAGTCTCCTACTCAACTTTTTCCATTCACCTTCTTGATAAAACCCTACAACTTGCATTCCATTAACAAAGACATGCAAATAGATGCATTATATCAATAGACATGTAATCTTAATTGGATAAGAACTCTAACCATTTCTTACCAATCCATTTAAAAGGTCCTTCCTTTGTCTACACATCAACATCAACATGTGGATCATCTTGAAACACATCATTCATGGAAACTTCCTTTCCATTTCTACCATTTTCTCTTTCCACCTTCTTCAAGTTTCGTGGAAGCATTGTTGGATTCAGAGTCCAACATTTTGCAGCAACATGTCCTTGCTTATGGAAGTAAGTGTAACACATGTGCATCTTCTTGAAAGCATGATTTGCCTTGTCCAATGGACCTTTGGCTTTTTGCTTCCTTTCCTTCAAGGGTTTCCTGTATGTGGCCATTCTCTTCCAACATCTAGAAACATGATGGTTATTCAAACCACAAAAGGAACATGCAATTCTTTTCCCATGCTTAGATGGAAATTTATCATGCTTTACATAATCAAAAGGAATATGGCTAGAACCAGATTTATACCTTTCTCTTTCACCTTTATTACCTTCATGAGGAGGTGAATTGAATGAAGAAGTAGCTCCCTTTGGAACACCATCAATCTCTTCAACGTTGTCAGAGTTTCCACAACCCTTTGGTTCAAGTGTATGCTTATGAACACCTGCATCTTGCAAATGATGTTTCAAGTTATTGCATTCTCCAAGAATACAATCTTTACACTCTTGAGGTAGAAGACCTGCAATGAAACTCCTTCTTAGAATTGTTTCAATGGCCTTCATGGCAGTTTTGGAACTTTCTCCATAAGATTGTCCATAGCCAAGACCCAAATACTTAGGCCTTTCCTCAACCATTATTGGCTCAACAATACCTTGTGCATATTTTCCCAATCCTTTTCCTTCATAGCCCATCTTGGACATTAACTTGGAACCTATGCCTCTGGTATGTTTTTCAAAAGAACCAACACAATCATTCTTAGAGGAAATTAAAGACAAACTAGAATTATTTACCTCTTCTTCAAGCTGATACTTGACCAAGGATTCCTTGACAACAAAGAGTTGTGTCTCCAACTCATGCATCCTTTCCAGGTTCATATTTGCAATATGAAGTTGTCTCTCCATTTCCTGCAATTTGTCAAAAAGCAACTGCTTCTCTTCCTTTATGGAATTCAACTGGTCTCGTAGCATGATGCTCTTCCTTCCATCCTCATACATTTCTCTCACCATATCCATCATGATTAACAAGTATTGCTTCATGTCTTCATCAAAGAGTCTTGTGATGAAGGAAGAATTTGAGGACTCACTTGTAGAAGTTGTCATTATCAAAATGAACAAAAGAACTTCAAACAAGATTAACAAAGAGCTTATTCAAGCAACCTTTTGCAACAAACCTCTTATGCTTCAAGGATTGCCTTGCGGTCCTTTGGGATAAGAAGAATTCCTTCAACCCTTCTTCCTTCTTGTCCTCTCCTAGACTTAGCTATCAATATATTTCCCTGAACCTTTGCAAACTCAAACAACAGTTAGTTTACAAACAATCAAACACCTTTCAAGTCAAACAAGCAAATAGATTGCTCTGTCAAGCATCATGATACCATCTGCTCTGGTATAACTTCCTCTGATATAACCAGCTTTGATATCACCTTCTTTGAAGGTGGGGTTAATAAACATGATGCTCTGATATATGACTCTGATACCACCTGATCTGAAATGGGGCACTAAAGGCTTCTTTTTAGCTTACAAGAACCTCTCCCACTCCAAAGCTTATATATTTTCCCAAGATGTAGGTTACGCTTGAAAAATTGGGGAATTAAAATAACTTGAAATAGGTGTATGTTTGTGTTTGTTTTTAAACTATTCAAGTGCTTATATATATTTGCTTATGCTGATATTTAAACACACATAATAGTAAATAAATCAGAAAATCAACAAACACATAAGACAACAATATAATTAGGAGTTCACCCAAACCTCTTGGGCTACGTCTCTGTGAGCTCTAGTCAACTCAACTAGGCTCTCTGGGATTATGGCTTAAATTCTTTTACAAGTTCCACACTTAACTTCATTGGTTTACAACTAAACCAATGGGCTTAGAATGCCATCTTACCCCTGGATGTCCTTACTCTGCAGACAGATCTAGGCTTCTCTGGACTTGACTCCTTTAGTCAGTTCTATGAGCTTCTTGAGCTTCTGGCTTCTCTGACTCCCTTAGAATTTTGTATTGTCTTTGGAAGTCCTTCTTCTGTCTTCAACACATTTTGGACATCAGCAATAGCTTGATCATTTGATCCCTTTGTTGTTCTACAACTTCACTACAGCATCATGGCTCTTAGAAGTCTGCTTTGAGCTCTCTGGCTCTGAGGCTCTGCCTCCAACCTCTGGTGCCTATGCCTTTGTCAAGCCTCCAACCTCTGGTGGCTCTTTCTGTCAAGCGCTCTGGCTCTGCAGCTCTGGTAGCTATCCTTTGTCAATTGTGCTCTCTGTGTTTTTGTAACACATCGGTTACAGTCCTTCATCATTGAAGAACCTGACTATTTCATCACAAGAATCCGTTTAGAAATGGAAAGGAACCGGTGGGCATGACCACCCGATCATTTTGCCTTCCTTTGGCCGAAATAGCCAAATAACGGAAATACACAGGAAACGCACGCAAAACACATCATGGGCCTTAAGCTTGGACTTCAAATAATATATAGCCGCATTTACAAACCCTCTCGAGTCCGTCCTTTTATCGCTTATCGCAAGTCGTGTTGAGTAGGCCAAAAACCCAATTACACGAAAATACAAAGAAATCCCGTAAATCTGGATTTCAAATTATATGAAATTGCGCTTATAATCCCATCGGTCTGTGCTTCGATCGCATATCGCAATCGCATTGTCACATGGTATGCTCCCTTTGTATTGCTGCGATCTCGATCGCCATTCGCGCTACTGGCACATCGCATATCACAGTCGATATGTTCATCGCACGCCATCACTTGACCCTCCGAAATGCGATTAGCGATTAATTCCCGACAGTTGATCTACTCCTCGATCCAATAGTCGATATTCCATCACAATCACTTTATCAGCCTGATCACAATCACTTACGGCCCAAGGTCCATTCCTTTGAACTTGACTCATTGCGATGCGACTTAATCTAGTCCGTCGATTTGCCTTTTAATCCAACAGTTCGCACTGAACCCGAAATAGCGAACAGTCCACTCAATCTTTGCCATTGATCCTGCGATCTCCAATCCAATGATTGACAACATTTTCGAATGGCCTACTTGAACGGAGATTACCCGCCCGGAAAAGCGGTTTTCTCTCTCCTGCGGCCTGCTACGTGTCGGCCAATGTATGGGATCGGGTTCAACCCTTCCAATACCATTTACCACTTGAAGCTTGCCTGAAATATCATTTACTACGAAACTCAAACCCTTCACTGTTTTGTTCATAAATCCTTCAGGTCCGCTGAAAGCCTTTGCGCCTGTTTTTAAGTCCTCTCCCTTAGTTTATTGCGATGCGATAAAGCCATCTCCACCGTTGATCTGTGTGTCTGATCTAATGGTCCACGTGCAATCGCGCTGCTGCTATCGCAATTCCTTAAGGCCAGGTCTTTTAACACTCCGCTTGGCTTTTCTCCGATGCAATCTCTTTAAGGAACTCCTATTTTCCTTTAAGCCCCTTTTTAATAAGAAATTGCCTCATTATCCCAAAGGACAATGGGCAATTTTCTTTTTGCAATAACTTCTTCATCTAAAGTCCATTTTAGCCCATTCAAATTGCATTAGATTCGGAATGAAGAGATCTATGCAATGGGACTATTTTCAAAAGCATCCTTTGACTTTCATTTTCCTCTGTGAGAAAGATTTTTAGACTTAGAAGTCTATTCTAGATCCATTTTGGATCACAACCTTTTTTATTGGCTCTGATGGTGACTTAGTGACAATGGGTCGAGGATTGGGAATCGTGGGTTCTGACCGAGAGGGGCCCGACTTCAGGAATCAAAAAAGCCAGAGGGCTACAAATCAAAGAAATAAGTAGTATTGAACTGTGAAATTCTGAAAATGTCGGGAATGGACATACTAAGGCGCCAAGATTCACTATTGTTTCTTGTAGGGACTACATTTGTCTCTCAAGCTTTTTGATGACCGGTTTCAGCGTCTCCTCAGCCATCCGCTTCCTTGATGTCACAGGGGTTTCTCCCTATAGTGGTGGGGGCACCATTCCTCCGAGCAAATAGATATGCCTCCCCTCCCGAATTTCTCCAACAATTCCTGACCAAGAAGAAACTTTAATATGGAAGGATTCTTTAGTTAAAACAAACTTTTGCACCCACATCTGAAATGTGTCGGGATGAACCCACTTCGGTCATATCCAAGTGATGCCATGGTTGATGTTGAACCAGATATCCTGTGAATAGTCATCAGGTAGTGACTCCTTTGTGTGGCCTTGATGACTTACAACATATTCTTGTACCATCCGACAAAGGAGGCCTCGTTGATTCCTTTGTTGTTGGCATCCCCGAAAGTCCTCCATGGTACATACCTGAGAGCAAGTGGTTTCTCTTCAGTAACTCTTGCCATCTCTCGGCCCTCGGGTGGGCACCATTTGCACATGGCCAATGTCACTACGACATATCCATAAATAAAGTGGATGGCTCTTTTATACACATCCTTATAGGCATCAAAAAGTTCATGTAGGAGAATGCTACACCAATTCAGTTGTGTGCCCCACACACAAGCCTCCACAACTAAGATGATGTCTAATGTGCATTCACCTTGCGAAAAGTGTCACGTAAGCTTCCCAACGATCGTGTAATAATAAAACTTGATGTTAGACTTATTTGATAGGCTATATCAAAGCACCCTTGCCTCCTCGTTGGGTACCATATATGTTATAGTAATTATAATCACCTGTTTTCTTTCCTCTCTTAAACGCAGTTTGGAAAGCGGTTGATATGGGAGCTTCAACAGCCGACAACCCTATGAGCCTCTAAATATTGATAGCATGGATGGCGTATTTCATATCTAGCCATAATGATCCTCCATGCATCCAAATAATGAGAAGTTTTATGCACTGCGTTGTTGCTCCTTGTTTTCCAAAGACTGGAAGACTTCTTAAATTCAACAATATCTATTGTTGAATTCCCCTTAAATCTTTAGTGACTTTCACGGGCTAACTCCCATCGAGTTTGGTAATAAGCATTATGTAGACCTCCCACTTTAGAGATGGAAACTGGAATGAGTCCGAGAGGTCGTTGTCTATAAGCACAAATTTGTCATATTTGTCATATAGAGTCTCTCCCTTTGTAACTTTGGAATCTGGTTGAACTCTTGGAACAAAAATTATGGTCTTCGTCATTGTGGTAGAGCGACGTTGGTACACAAAGAAGAAAGGGGGCTTGAATTTGGGCTTGGAACAGAGAGAGTGAGATACATACTCCAGACTTGGAAATTCGAACACCTTGGCTTTTGGTTCTGAGAAATTTATCATTTCCATGCAAACTAAATAGAAATACTTGACATGACATTTTTTTATTAGACCACTTAACGGCCTCAACCGTGGCAGAAGTGAAGGCGGTTGAGCCGGACCTGACTCGGATGATGTAAAACTTAAAAAGGAGGGTGGAATAAATAGGTAATTATGGTGCAATGATTGCAGACTCCTAGAATTTGATGATGAATCATGTCAGCAGTATTACAGGAAATATTTAGCCCAAATTCTAACCGACATATGGAATTATTTCTTTATTATGACAAATACAAATACTAACAGGTGTGACTCCCCGACCACAAGAAGTTGTGGTGGGATGCAAGTAATCCTACAACTAAAAGACCTGATGGAAGTTTATTCTTAACTGACTCAAACTAGAAGAACAAACCAACTAATATGAACTGATGCAACTCTTATACTAAAAGGAACTAATTGACTCTACTTAAACCTACCTACAATCTCCTTGCAAAGATTCAATCAATTTGCTGCATAATTTCTTGAGCCATGGAAAGGTTTCAAGCATGCACCATTCATCCATCCAAACAGTAAGACATCGTCCAGTTGTGCGAGCTTGACAACTCCCGATTCCTTCACTTCTCCAACAATGAAGGGTCCCAACCAATGCATTTACAACTTCCTAGGAAACTTTAAGAAATTAATGTTGAATAGCAGGACATGTCCTCCAACTGTAAAGGATTGTTGCTTTATATGTATGTCATGCCATGCCTTCTGCCTTTGCTTCTTGGTAGTCTGGTGGAAATCTGCCAAAAACCTTGCTTCGTCCAATTCGCAGAGATCTTCCAATGCTTTGGGATTGAGTCTTCCTCTGCCATGTGAGTGGCCCTCGCGATGAAGAGGTATGGGATGGTAAATTCGGCATATACTACAACTTCTCATCCATATACTAATTGTAAGGATGTATACTTGTGTAAACACTTGCCAGTTGTACGATAAGCCCGCAATGTGGTTGACACTTGTTCATCCCAATCATCCCGATTTTCTGAGCTTATCTTGGTGAGTCCCCTCTCTAAGATTTTGTTGAAGCCCTATTTAGTACCATTTGCTTGAGGGTGATATGCGTTGCTCTTATGGTGTTGTACCATGAAGCTATGAAGTAATGAGGTAACTGTCTCATTTATGAAATGGGTCCCACAGTCACTAATGAGGCTTTAGAGGCACCCAATCGGGTGATGATATGCTCGAAAATGAATCTGACAGCAATGTTTGTAGTGAAATCCTTACATGGTGCCACTTCAGCCCATCTGGTAAGGTACTTTGTAGTTGTAATAATGTATCGGGCATGTTAGTGTCATGAGAGTGGGTTGATAGGTCCTACAAAGTCAATTTCCCTTTTCTCAAAAGCCTGCAGTGTCCACACTAGTTGTAATGGTAGTTCATCCTGGTGCGATGGTTTTCTAACCCTTTGAAACATGTCACACCTCTTGGCATATTCCTTTGCATATCAGAAAAATGTGGGTCACCATAGTCCTGTCTCTCATGATTAATAACACATCTGCGTAATATTTGATCGAGGCCCAACTTGTATAGTTGTCATGCAATCAACTGGTAATCTGCAACACGAACTACCATGTGCCTCCATTGTGTCATCGTGTACTCCTTTGTTCATAATTTACCTGTGGCTAGAAAAGCTACAATATCCTCCAGGTAGCCTGGTATGGCTTCAACTTGAAACAGGTTAGCATCTTGTAGTTCATCATCTACTGGTCCCCCAGTTTCGCTTGACTCTAACCAAGAAAGGTGATCGAGCACAACATTCAGTCTACCCGACTTGACAATTACTTCAAAGGTGAACTACTGGAACAACATAAGCCATATGCAAATCCTTCCTTCAAGTACAGACTTATTCACCAAGTATTTCATGGAAGAATGATCAGTGAAGAATTCGAACTAACCCGCCAGGAGATAGTGCTTTTTTTTTTAAAGAATATACCACCACAAGTGATTTACGCTCAGTTGTGGTATAATTCTTTTCTACTATGGATAATTTCATGATCAATCAGCCGAGTTCCCATTTGCTACGTACTTTTCCAATTGGGAGGTCACAAGGTCAAATTTGCCCAACAAGATAAGTCGGCGGGTAGATACCTTTCAGGTGGATATGCCCGGATTCTTACCCGTGGATGTAGTGGCCACTCAATGACCATGAACCACAGTTGGAAAAAAAAAAAAAAAAAAAAAAAAAAAAAAAAAAAAAAAAAAAATTTCCTACCAGTGAAGTAAATGGGGTGGTCAAGGTTTCCATCTCCAAGCTGAGTCAGGACAACCCCAAAGGTGACACCTGAGTCGTCAATGTGGACATGGAATTTATTATTCCAATATGGATAAACTAATATTCGTGCACTTGCTAATTTTTCCTTCAACACGTTAAAAGCAGGCTTGCATTCATTTTACTAGACAAACCTTTCAGCTTTCTTCGGTAGCTTCTCCAGTGGCACGGTGATCAAAGCATGGTTCTGGATAAACCTCTTGTAATATCTTGTGTGACCAAGGGTGGATCTTAACTATTTAACAATTGGTTGTGGCTCCATATTCAGGATTACTTTGACCTTAGCGAGATTAACACACACTCCGTCCTTCCAGACTATATGGTCGAGAAGTGTCCCGAAAGGGACAACGAATATACACTTCTTTAGGTTTAGGGAAATCTACATCTGTATACATCAGTCAAACATCACTCAAAGTAGACTGTAGTAATTTTTCAGCAAATTGTAGATGGTCTAGTCATCCATGTAAACTTCTAGAAACTTGTCAATATATGTTATGCTCTTGACCTGCGAGAAGATACCAGAATACCAAATATGCGAAGAAACATACCCATAAGACAGAACAATAAGAAATAACAGCATGTATTTTAGTATTAAGAAAGGAAAGCAATGATCACTTGCCTCTTTGAGGGGGCAACCTCCAATACATCTGGGCTCAATTACAAAATAAGACACAACGCTCCTCGAATATAGGATTCATACATGCAATACCATGGGTCAGTACCATGGTTCTTATTAATACCATCTATCTAATACCATGGCCCATTTGCAACTAATTGTGGTCCCTTCTTTAAATATGGGTCAACCACTTACAATTATTAACATGGGCTTTATTAACTCTTTAACTAACTATAACTATGACTCGACCCTATTACATAAATAAGGGGGTTAGGGTTGGACCCTAACATGCCCTCCCCCATAAAAATAGCCTTGTCCTCAAGGCTGAAGCTGTGGAAACTGCTGAAGAATAGTGGCTAGATCCCAGGTCGCATCTTCTGGAGAGGTGTCTTTCCACTTGACGAGGACTTCCTTGATTGTGCAACCGCACAGGTGTCGTTCTCGCATGTCAAGAACCTATTCAGGTTGGATCCAGATTTATCCTTCTTCATCCAATTCCGGTAGACTAGTTTGAATTTTGTAATGGTTCCCAACCACTTTCTTGAGGCATGAAACATGGAAGACGGGATGGATTTTTGCAGTGGGTGGCAAGGCTAGCTTGTAGGCTACTTCTCCGATGCACTGAAGTATTTGATATGGTTCGTAGAATTTTGGAGATAATTTCTGACAACCCTTGTCTTTGAGTGATGTTTGCTTATATGGTTGCAACCTCAAGAATACTTGATCCCCTTCTTGAAATTTGAGCTATGAACGATGTTGGTCTGCCTATTGCTTCATGCAATTTTGAGCTTGATGGAGATTCACTTTGAGGTGGGCCAGCATGGTTGCACGGTTCTGTAGGAGTTGATCCACTACTTGTACCTTCGATCATCCCTTGATATAAGAAGTAGGTGAAGGAGGGATTTGACCATAAACTGCTTCATATGGAGTCATTTTGGTGGTGGCATGATAGTTAGTATTATACCACCATTCGGCTAGAGGTAACTAGTGTACCCATAGATGTTGCTTTTCTGAAGTGAAACACTTGAGATAGGTCTCCAGACATTTGTTGACTACTTCAGTTTGACCATCAGTTTGGGGATGATAAGAAGTACTGAGTTGTAGTTAGGTACCTTGTAGCCTGAAGAGTTCTTGCCAAAAGTTACTGGTGAAGATCGGGTCATGATCAAACACAATGGAAGTGGGCATGCCATGCAATTTGAAGATCTGGTCCATGAAAGATTGAGCCACCAAAGCTGGTGTAAAAGGGTGGGGTAGGGCGCAAAAATGAGCATACTTAGAAAGTCTGTCCACAACCACCATGATGACTGACTTGTTGCCTGACTTCGGAAGACCCGTAATGAAATCCATAGAAACCTCCGTCCAGATTAAGGCTAGGATGGGCAATGGTTGTAATGTGCCTGGGGATTTGATTGTTTCTCCTTTGTGGCGCTGACACACATCACACTCAGCTACAAAAGTAAGAATGTCCTTTTTCATGCCTGTCCAAAAGAATGAACGTCGAGTGCGAGCATAAGTCTTCTGAAAGCTTGAATGGCTTGCAGTGGGAGATGAGTGCAACTCTGCCAAAATGAAACTTTTGAGGGTGGATGTTGGTGATATCACTACTTTGTCCTTGTAGCGAAGAATCTCATCCTGCCAAGAGTAGCCCGCTGTGGAATTTGGATCCACCTGCAATTTATTAATGAGTTGGGAGAGCAAAGGATGTGAAAACCATTCCTTGCGAGCCTCTTCAATCCACTCTGGAATGGGAAGAGAGATTGCTAGCAGGGTGCTTTCCTCCTCAAATTGGTGTGATAAAGCATCCGCTACGACATTTTCGCGGCCTTTCTCATAAATTATCTCATAATCATATCCAAACATTTTGGCTAGCCATTTATTTTGTTGTGGCAAGGATAAGCGTTGGTCCAAAAAATATTTAAGGCTCTGATGGCCTGTGCGGATTTGGAAACGCCACCCCAATAAGTATGGTCGCCAGGTATCCACTGCATGTAAGATGGCCATCATCTCCTTCTCATAGGTAGATTGTCCCATATTTGTCCCACTTAGTTGTTGTTTAGTGAAGGCCAAGGGTCGACCTTCCTGCATTAAGACAACCCCAATACCCATACCTGAAGCATCACATTTAATCACAAAATATTTGGTGAAGTCGGGTAGTGCCAATACGAGAGTGGAACACATGGCATGTTTGAGAGCTATAAATGCTTGTTGTGCTTCATCATTCCAGAGGAATGGATTTTTCTTGAGAAGGTGAGTGAGGGGTCTAGCAATGCGACCATAATTGCAGACAAATTTGCGATAGTAGCCAGTGAGAACCAAAAATCCTCTCAAGCTCTTCAAGGTTTTTGGTTGAGGCCAATCCTGCATTGCTTGGATCTTTTTGGGGTCCACCCTGACACCTTCACGCCCCACAATGTGGCCCAAATACTCAACTTCTTCCATGCCAAAAGAGCACTTGGACAATTTGACAAATAATTTATGCTTCCAGAGCAGTTGCAAGAGTAGATCTACATGTTGAAGATGTTTTTCCCAGGTGAGGCTGTAGATGAGAATGTCATCAAAGAAAACAAGGACAAATTTTCTAAGATATGGTTTGAGCAGGTGATTCATGAGGCTCTGAAAAGTGGATGGGGCATTACAGAGACCAAATGGCATGACCAGGAATTCATAATGGCCTTCATGAGTTTGGAAAGCAGTCTTTGGAATGTCTACTTCTTTCATGCGAATTTGGTGATAGCCCGAGCAAAGGTCGAGCTTAGTAAAGAATTGAGCCCTATTCAGTTCATCCAGAAAATCATCAACAACTAGGATGGGAAATTTATCTTTGACCGTCAGCTTGTTGAGGGCCCTTGATGACTTTTTCAATTTCATTCTTTTGGGCAAAAGGATATCTATATGGAGGAACATTTGGTGGTTGTGCCCCTGGGACCAAAGTAATGCTATGATCATGTTCCCCTCTCGAGGGTGGAAGCTCATGAGGCTTGTCAAATATCGACAGATGGTTGTTTAAGACCTGTTGCATCTCAGGATGAATATGAAGAGAAATGGGTTCGAAGGCCTGGATGGCATTAAATTGGGCTATAACTCCATGGTGGCCCATTTTAAACAATTTTTCCATCCTATGCGAGCTAATGATAGAAGGAGCACCTGCCTGGAGTCCGCGGAGGGTATGTGTGTGGTTATTTTGCTTAAAGCTCATATATAACTCCTGGAAATCCATTGTGATTGGACCGAGTGTGTGGAGCCATTCAACACCCAAGACAATGTCACACCCACCCATGTTGATGGCAAACATGTGGGTATTTAGGTGATAATCCCCCATTTGAAGTTTGACATTTTCACAGCGGCCTTCACATTTCAATGTCCCCCCATCAGCAATCTGGACCTGGAAATTAGAGATTACTTTGACAAAACAATGCACTACTTCGACAACTCTTTAATGGATAAAGTTATGCGTACTGCCACTATCAATCAAGACTACTACAGGGCAATGCTTAATAAAACCTCCGATTTTGAGAGTTTGGGGAGAAGAAATTCCTGCCAAAGCATGAAGCGATATAATTGGTTCTTCAGGTGTAGCTGGGAGCTCATTGTCTGGCTGGTTTTCCTCATCTTCCTCCTCTGGTCCCTCGAATGGTGGGGCTTCCTCAGATGAACTGTGATCAGTAGCATCAATTTAAAAAAAATTGGGTTCCTTGCATTTATGCCCCGGGGAGTATTTCTCATCACAGTGATAACACAATCCTTGCTTTCTTCTTTCCGCCATTTCCACTGGTGACACCTTTTGAACCTTAAGTGTTTGGGTAGTGTTCGAAGCTTGGGTGGGGCGACCCTTAGCTATGAAATTTGGACGAGTCAACTGGGCCACTAACGCGTGTTCTACTTCACGAGCTATCTTACAGGCTGCCAGCCATGAGACTGGGTGTTGCAGTCGGACATGGGCTTGTATGGCGTCTTTAAGACCACTGACAAAACATTCCAAGTAGAATTCATCTGCTAGACCTCCTGTGCGGAAGGTTAATGCTTCAAAGGCTTTAATATATTCTTGCACTGTGCCTGTCTGTCGGAGCTTAGTAAGACGACCCAAAAAGTTAGATTCATGGTCAAAGCGATCAAAGAGGGCTTTTGACAATATTTTCCAAGTCACTGGCCTTGCATAGCAACGTTGATGCCACTGTCACCATTGCCATATTTCTTGATCCAAGCACAAGATTCCCACACTTAGCTTAGAAGCATCATCTTCAATGTGATTCAATGTGAAATATTGTTTCATTTGTGCTAACCATGTGGCCGGACGAGAGCCATCAAATTTATACATGTCCATCTTGGGTGGTTGAGACTGGGACTATTGGTGGTTTCCATGGAAGTGAAGAGAATGGCTAGACTCGCCCTCAAGGTTTTCATTAAAATCATATGCCTCTGATTGTTCCCCCGACTTGCCCTTTGTGATTGTGTCATGTAAGCTCTGGATCTACTTCGTTAATGCCTCCAACTTTTGTTCAAGGGTGTCTATCTTCTCATTGGCCATAGCTTGAGCTTTGGTTTGTACCATGCACAAATCCGGTGCACTTGTCGTTACTGTGAAAAAAAAATGGGACCACCCGAAATTTTGACGTTGACAAGTGAATGGTACCACCTTGCTCAGCCCGTCGACCTGATTCTTATGGGCTAAGTCTCCTATAAGTGTCCCGGGAGTGTCTTAGACTCTTTTTTCTTCTCCGAAAGGAGTTTTACTCCTCGATTAGGAATACTGCAGTAGCCGATTCCCAAAAAAAGTTAATTTTGCCCAATGTCCTGCGAGAATCACGCCCAAGTATAGGAGCCCCACAAATAGTCAGATTTGTCGGCGAAACCCTCAACTGCAGAGTATGAGTAGATATGTGGTAGTGATCGAACCCCTGCTGCTAGATCTGAATGGCGGATCTGATTGTTGCGACTGCTACATAACCCAAACTGCTGGATTTGAATGGTAGATCTAATAGATTTGATTGGCGGATCTGATAGATCTGAATGGCGGAACTGATTGTTGCGGCTGCGACTGAACCCAACCTGCTAGATCTGATCTGACAAAGATGATGCGTGATCAAGAGGGAGACAAGGGAACTATGGTCTCAAGGAGTGTCAGGTGTTATAGATCGCAATATACAAAAGGGTCCGACAGTAATACTCGGCCCAATCTTTTAGGGCACTAACCAAGGAGGATCAACCGTACCCTTAGTCGTACAACCCGACTACCCTATCATACGCGTGAGTAATCTCCCCAAGTGTTGTTCTCGGTGTACTGTAGCAGCAAGACGACTGACATTTTATCTATGGTGAGGTTTCAAGAGAGCCTAGGGGGCTTCCGATATACCCAGAGGGTACTTGGAAGATAGTCCGTGCGCGGTTCTATATAATGCGCTACTAATCGAAGGGGTACCCACAGGGGTTACAAGGGAGTCCAACAAGCATGACCACCTCTTGTATTTCTTGCGTGCATGCCTCCCCAAATCCGCAGGTTTATGCACTCAACGACAGATCCCGTGGTTTAAAGACGTCAGAACACGTTTATAGCCAAAAAAAAAAATCTGCTAAAAATGGAGATCCCCACTGGCCCTGGAAAGTGCTCTGATACCACTTGTTATACTCTTGACCTGCGAGAAGATACTAGAATACCAGATATGCGAAGAAATATACCCAGAACACAGAACAATAAGAAATAACAACATGTATTTTATTATTCAGAAAGGAAAGCAATGTTCACTTGCCTCTTCAAGGGGGCAACCTCCAATAGAGCTGGGCTCAATTACAAAATTAGACACAACACTCCTCGAAGGGAGTCTTTATCCTTATATAGTATTCATACATGCAATACCATGGGTCAGTACCATGGTTCTTATTAATACCATCTATCTAATACCATGGCCCATTTGCAACTAACTGTGGTCCCTTCTTTAAATGCGGGTCAACCACTTACAATTATTAATATGGGCTTTATTGACTCTTTAACTAACTATAACTATGACTCGACCCTATTACATAAATAAGGGGGTTAGGATTGGACCCTAACAATATAATCTCTAAAAGCAACAATTACAATTTTGGATAATACTGTTGGCACATTTTTTAGTCCAAAGGGCATAACATGGTATGCACAGGAACCCCATTCATTGGTGATTATGGTTTTCTTCTTGTCCTCCTCTGCAATTTGAACCTAATGGTAACCAAACAATCCATTTATAAATGAGTAAGCTTTATTTTCCGGCCACGTTGTCTAGAACTTCGTCACTAAATGGGGTAGGGAAAGGATCATGAACACATAAATTGTTCAGGCTCCGGAAATCTATGCATACCCAAATTTCTTCAATGTCCTTATTCTATATGACAATTGGGCCGACCCATTCAGCCTCATCAATTGGGAATATAACCACCAACATTTTATCTATCTCCTTCTTCACTTTCTCTTTGACTCTCAGATTCAGTCTATATGGCCAATGTTTCATCGGCTTTGCATCAAGTTTAAGCACAATCTTCATCTCCCCTTACTCCCCCCTAATCCCCTTAAGTTCCGCAATAGGCGCAGGGAAAAAATCTTCGTAGTCTCTTAGAGGTCGAAGATTTCCTTAGTAGTTTTCTCGTCCTAGTAATCTCTGATTGAGGCCAATTTCATATTTTCATCAGTGTCAATGTTATGTTTCTACAACTTCAGAGGTAGTAGTTGTGGACCATTAGTTACATGGCCCTCTTCAACATTTTGTTCCCCCTCAGTTTCTTTGAACTTCAGATCTCTCAGTTCCTCCAGGTCATCCTCATTCGAGTCTTATTCGATCTTTCCTTGAATCAAATTGTAAATCAAAATTGAAATTTTATTCTCATAGCAACTTGTAATAGTTAATTAAGGTAGATTGACTTAATTGACCTAGGAAATTCGAGTTGGAATCTATTTAGAGTCATGTAGAGTGATCCCTAAATTTTAGGGGCTCAGGTTGAGTTATTTTGAGTTGTAATTAGATAACTCAATCTAACTGAGTTATAGTTAGATAAACTACTTCTAACTGTTGGAGGAATTAGTAGGAGATCTAGTAATGGGGACAGAGACCAATGCAACCTCAGTACCACACTAGTTAACTGAAGATTCACTAATAAATAACTCACGCATGTCGTTTCAGAGGAATACCCAGTTGAAATTAAAGTTCAGGTACAGTGTACTATCAATTGTATAATTTTCCAAGTTGTACAGATGGTTCATGCAATTAGTTGAGGGCCTATGGATATATTGCGCATATATGGGGAGTAGATTTCCCAATTAAATACATACTACTTCTCTCAGGAATTGTGCAAGGAAGTAGGGGCTTGGCAGGCAACAAAATTGGCTAAGTGTTGGCTTGAGTAGGCTTGTGAAGCAAAGAGATAGATTATACTTGTGCAGGAATTGTTCGGGTTGAACAAGCATCGTATTTTCTTCTCAGGTCTTCTGGTTAATGCAATATAGATAGTCGAGGTTTTTAGTAGTTTCTTTCCCCATAGAAATATTGTGTTATGTGCAATTGATATTCTTCTTTTTCTGCTTATTATTTTCATCGATAAATTTTGGTTTCCATTGAAGAGTAGAGTATATTCTTGTCTTGTGTTTTAGCATATCACATAAGTTGTTGAATCTACAAGCAAAAAATCTACATGGTATCAGAGCTAAAGATAGTATAAAAGAGGATAATTCGAGTTTGTTGTGCAGGTGAAATAGAATTTGCAAGTTCATACTTGATAGTCATCAATATGTCATTCTACAGTTTGAGACTTGAGTATGCCTTGGAGGCAACTCGAATTACAGAGCTTGGAAAGATAGGATGGAGGCAGTGCTAAAAGACAATGGCCTTAAGGAATCCATAGATCATGACATTCCTAAGCCTCTAGCATCTAATGCTAAAGATTTGGCTGAATGGAGAAAGTGCGTGGCAAAAGCGAGAAGGATTGTCCTGGAAGGAGTTCGAGATCACATTGTCTCGAGACTCCACGGTAAGGACACTCCATACGCAACGTGGAAGGCATTAACAAAACTGTTTCAAAATAGCAATGACCATAAGAAGTTGGCACTAAAGAATTAACTCAGAAAGATCAAGATGGAGAAGGGCGACTCAATTCCGAAGTACTTGACCAAGTTCACTCGTTGTCAGGATGAGCTTGGAAGTGTCGAGGTTAATGTTGCCAAAGACGATATGATGAGCCTAACACTTCTAGGACTTCCCAAGAGTTTCCATAGTTACCAAGACTCTGTTAATGGGAGGGAGAAGCTACCAGTTTGGGAACGGTTGTGGTCTGACTTGGTACATGAAGAGATTCGGTGGAACACCAGAGACGGATCCTCATCAAAGCATGATGATGAGGAGAATTGTTCCTTAGCGGGTAAGGAAAATAAAGGGAAGGGGAAGTCATCCCATTCCAAATCAGATTCTTATCAGGGTGGCAAGAATAAATACATGTCGAAAGTCAAGTGTTTTCACTATCATGAGTTGGGACATTTTGCCGCAAAGTGTCCACTCAAGAAGGTCGGTAAGAAGCCCTAAGGAGGAGCAATAGGTGAGGTTCTTGCCTCACAATTCAAACTAGGCTTTACCCTCATCGCTTGTATGGTGTCATCGATGAAGGTTAGTGTATGGTACCTTGACAATGGAGCTTATTTCCACATGATTGGCAACAAAGAGCTCCTCAGTAACTTGGAGGAGAAGGATCTCCATATGCATATTGAGATGGGTGATGATGGGAGGTATAACACTACTGGGATTGGTAAAATTACCTTTCAGAGGGAGTTGAGTTCTCCCCTCACTTTGCAAGATGTTATGTATGTTCCTGGTTTGAAGATAAACTTGATATTTGTTGCCATGTTGGAGGATAGAGGCTATGATGTGATATTTAGTAAGGGAAAGGCGTTCATTAATCACATAGCCATAGGATAAGTGAAGAGGATAGGGGTTTGAGTGAAGAATCTCTACAAGTTGGAGGTAGAAGATTGTGTTGCCTTGAGCATGAAAGCGGAGAAGATGTGGAGCTGAGACATCAGTGAGTTGTGGCACAAGAGGTTGGGTCACTTGCACCATGGCACTTTGAAGATCATGAAACAAATTTCTATTGGTCTTCCCAAAGGTACACTAGAGCAGGTTGACACATCCAAAGGGTGTACATTGAGAAAATATGCCAAAGCTTCCTTTGATGACAAAAACAGTCGAGCATACGCGATCCTCTATCTAGTTCACTTAGATGTGTGTGGATTGTTCTCGACAGCATCCACAACCAAGCACATGTATTATGTTATATTTGTTGACAATTTTTCTTGTAAGTGTTGGATCTTCTTCATGTAGAAGAAAGATCAGACTTTTGCAAAGTTTTGTGAATTTAAAGCACTGGTCAAGAAAGATATTGGCAGGAAAGTTAAAGCTTTTAGGAGTGATAACGGTGGAGAGTATGTGTCAAATGAGTTCAAAAACTTCTGTGCATCAGAAGGCATTCGATGGGAGTTGATAACACCTCATAACCCACAGTAGAATGGGGTGGTTGAAAGGAAAAAAGGAAGCATTGTAGGAGCGGCATGGGCGATGTTGCATGATCGGGGCCTATCACTGCACTTGTGGGTTGAGGCATGCAACACAATTGTTTCTTTTCATAACACAAGCCCTCATCGAACTCTTAGGATGAGTACATCGGAAGAGGATTTTTCAGGGAAGAAACCAGATGTGGGATACTTCGGGATTTTTGATTCATCAGTTTACTGCCATGTAACCAAAGATGCATGGAAAAAAATTGAGCCAACAACAGAGTTGGGGATATTTGTGGGGTACATTGATACACCTCACAACTATCGGGTGTACCTGCCAACCAACAAGATGGCAGTCATTCGTAAAGATGTAAAATTCAATGAAGAGAAGGGCATGAGATGTTCCCTTGAGAGGGAGCTTCAACTACATGTGGTTGAGGAGCTTCTAGCTCAAAAGGAGGAACCTTAGGATGATGTGGAGAAACCACATGTACAGGATTAGGGAGTGGAGACACGCTCATGCAGAGTCTTCCAGAGATGGTAGAAAGTGCACCAGAGAGGCTGACAGGTTATTGCATGATGCTAGAGAGAATGTGGAAGCACCCACATCACAACGCAGGTAGAGGAGGTCATTGGAGAGGTACACTAGCTACATGGCTCTAATAAGCGGATGTGTGGAGAGTGGGCCACCCTATTTTGAGGAAGCAGTGCAACAACCAGTTTGGGTTGATTCCATGGTTGAGGAGTATGACTCCATTGTCACGAAAAATGTTTGGGATGTGGTTCCAAGACCAATAGACAAGTCAGTGGTGAGTTCTAGATTGCTTTACAAGGTAAAGCAAGTAGTGGATGGTAGTGTGGAGAACACACAAGGCTAGGTTTGTGGCCATAGGTTTTTCATAGGTGGAGGGGATTGATTACAATGAGACTTCTGCTCCTGTTGCAAGGTACCCATCAATCAGATCCATTCTAGCACTATCAATGTAGATGGGATGGAAGATACATTAGATGGATGTAAAGATAACATTCCTCAATGACATGATTGAGGAAGAGGTGTATATTGAGCAGCCTGAAGGATTTTAGACCTTCAACAGAGAGTGGCATCCGTGCTGACTCAAGAAAGTGTTGTATGGGCTCACCCCATGCTTGGTACACTAGGATCAATAGCTATTTCACTAGTAGATGCAAACCTTTACCATATTGTGGTTGAAGGCAAATTGTTGATTATTGTTTTATTATGTCGACGATTTGATTCTCACAAGTGATGATAAGCTTATCAAGTCTTGCAAAGAGGATCTTGCAAGAGAGTTTGAAATTAAGGACTTGGGGCTCATGCACTACTTTATGGGTATGGAAGTCTGGCAAGGTGATGAGGAACTCTTTGTCTCTTAGGGAAAGTATGCCTCAAAAGGTTCCACATGGAGAGCAGTGAACCCATGGAGACTCCTCTGGCAAGTAATTGGAGGAAGGAGGATGCTACTTCCGGTGAAGTAGTGGATGCTACTATTTACATGAAGCTTATGGGTTCACTCATGTATTTGGTGAACATACGACTAGACATGTGTTATGCAGTTAACTAACTTAGTCAAGCGATGGTTAAGCCAACCAAGTTGTATTGGAAGGCAACCAAACATGTGTTGAGATACCTCGGAGGCACTACTTAGTATGGTTTATGGTAGAAACGGATAAAGGGCGTGAAGCTTCAAGGCTTCATCGATACATATTGGGCAGGGAGTCCATCTGACAGGAAGAGCGCATCAGGTAGGATTTTCATTATTGGGTAAACAATTGTTTCTTGGTACAACAAGAAACAAAGATTAGTTGCACTCAGTTCAGCAGAAGCAGAGTACATGGTTGCTAGTCAAGCAACTTGTGAGGCTATCTGGATGAGGAAGATTCGTGTTGGTTTGTTTGGTCAACAGATGGATCCAACTGTGATTTACTACGATCATAGTTGTATCAAACTCTCTGAGAATCTAATTTTTCATGATTGGTCCAAGCATATTGATATCTTCTATCATCATCTTCGAGATTGTGTGTAGAGGAAAATTATGTTGTTGGAGTACATTCCCAGAGAGGAGCAGGATGCAGATATTTTAACAAAGGCTTTGTCAAGACGCAAATTTGAGTTTCACTGAGGCATGATCGGGGTAGCAGATAATCCCTTTCTTGTTGAGAGGGAGTGTTAAAAATAGCAACAAGAAATTCCAATTTAATTTGTCCTTGAATTAAATTGTGAATTAAAGTTGAAATTATTTTCTCATAGCAACTTGTAATAGTTAATTAAGTTCAATTGACTTAATTGACTCAGGAAATTTGAGCTGGAAGTCTATCTAGAGTCATGTAGAGTGATCCCTAAATTGTAGGGGCCCAGGTTGAGTTCTTTTGAGTTGCAATTAGATAAATCAGTCTAACTGAGTTATAGTCAGATCAACTAGTTCTAACTGTTGGAGGAACTAGTGGGAGGTCTAGTAGTGGGGATGGGCACCAGTACATCCTCAGTACCACACCAGTTAACTGAATATTCAATCATAAATAACTCATTCATGTCAGTTCATAGGAAGACCTAATTGATACTAGTGTTCAGGGACAATGTACTATTAGTTGTATAATTTTCTAAGTTGTACATATGGTGCATGCAATCAATTGAGGGCCCATGGATGGATTGCGTAGTTATGGAGCGTGGATTTCCGAATTAAATAAGGGATAATTCTCTCAGGAATTGCACAAGGAAGTAGGCTTGGCAGGCAACATAATTGGATTAGTGTTGGCTTGAGCTGGCTTGTGAAGCAGAGAGATAGATTGTACTTGTGCAGGAATTGTTTGGGTTGAACAAGCATTGTATTTTCTTCTCAGAACTTCTGGTTAATGTAATATAGATAATCAAGGTTTTTAGTAGTTTCTTTCCCTAGAGAAATATTGTGTTATGTGCGAGAGATATTCTTCCTTTTCTACTTATTGTTTTCATCGATCAATTTTGGTTTTCGCTAAAGAGTAGAGTAGATTGTTGTCTTGTGTTTTAGCATATCACATAAGTTGTTGAATCTAAAAGTAAAAATCTACAATGAATTCATGGAATTTGGATTCATATAGATGTTCAAGGGTGTCCTAGTTTATACATCCCTTTCTCAACTACCCCACCATGAGTAGAACTAGTTTAATGTCTTGCAAAGCAGTCACAATTCGTTCATCATTATCAATAAAAGAAAAATCTCTGATAAATTGTTCTTCCATACAATCCGAGTTACTGATCTTCCTGCTTATTTCCTCCTTTACGTACCAATCCTTCATAAATGTCCCCACGGTGTGTATAAATCGGTGAACCCATAAGTCCTGTAGAAACCCTTCCCTGATCCAACTGACCTTATAATCTTGTAGATGTTGTCGAGGGTCGCAGCTCCCCCTGTACTTCATGAAGTTTTGAGGGTAATCCTCTGAATGCCCAAATCTGACTCTCATCGTTGTCTTAACCTCCTACCATTCTTTGAGGTGGTTGCGATGAGATCCCCACCACCTTTCTGGTGTCACTTGTAAAGCGATATCCAACAAGGGCACTTTGTGTTCTTCATAAATAGTTGCATCAATTATATTAAGAAAATCATTAACCGAGTCCATGTCATTGAAAATAGGAAATTCTTGTACCTCAATACCAACCTAGTTGATATGATATATTGTGGCGCAGTGTCTGGTGTTGATATTGTATCCTCCTTACTGCCAGTTATCCCAAGCCACCTCAGAGCCAACCTCCGAACTCTGGATGCTCCTCCAGCTAATCAATCCTTCTATTGTAGGATTGATGTGGTATTCTCTTTTCCCCGTTGTTAGCTGGTACAATTGGTTCAACAGTTCAGGTTCTTCCTTGCCATCTATTGTCTCAATGAACCTTGGTCCCTGGTATGGGTCTAGCGGTTGGATCACTTTGACTCCTTCCACTTCAAATATCATCAACTCCTTCTTTAGGTCAATTATTCCGTAATTCCCAAAGGCCCAGTCTATTTCAAGTAATTCTGAATAGGGTTGTTTCTTCCCCATAATGTCTATTACCTCAAAGTCAGCATAGGTTTTTACCCCTGCTATGTCAACTTTTACATCCTCCATCCTTCCCACCGAAAAGATACAATATTGATTTGCCATACGTAGTTGAATTGGAGAAAATTCCAACTTCGACCTCCCCAAGACCTCCCAAGTTTTCCTTGGTAGGATATTCACATCTGATCCCACAATTCTATCGTTGATCCAAAAGCCCACAATTTGAGCATTAATCCAGAACTCCCTTCGTGTTCTCTTCTTGTTCCTTCACACCCTCTTGGAGTGTCTCTTAGGTAAATTAGCAGAAATGACTCCTTCCTCGGCTGCTCCATCCTTAAAAGAGGATTTAAGACTTTCCCGCAAATGTCCAAGCATCTAATGATCATTCACAATTTGCAGAAATACCCTGACCCATTCCACTATGATTTGAACACTGGACGTGGTAGGTTTAGGCTCCTAACTTTTGAAAATCGTGGTTGTTCTCCCAGAGGTCCACCATTTGAATTCAATTTTTTAAAAGTCTCCACAACCTCTTTATAGTACCACTTCTGTTGTTCAGAGTCATATGAGCATTTTAGTGAGGCCAGTTTTATGATTCTGGGTTGTTCCTTGGCTCCAATGTCAGCTCCAATCTTCTTTCCTCCACGGGTAACTATGTTGATATTTCAGAGGGGATATGTCTCTGACAACCTTAGCTCAACATTATTTAAATTTTCTCTCCTTCGTCGGTTGCGCTCTTCCCATCTAGCGATTAGCTCTAGACAATCTTCTGTTGCATGTGTGTTAACCCTGCATTGAGAGCACCAAGGTCTTCTCTGTAGTGGGCAGTCCCTTATGACATGCCCCTCCTGATCACAGTTATAGAAACAGATCAAACCTATGCCTCCTTTTCTTCCCCCCCTTGTTCCTCCGCCTCCTCATCCTTAAGGAGTCTCATTGATTCGGTAGGTCGATCGATCCAAACGCTCCACTAGGGCATCCAATGCTCTACACTGATTAGTATGGTGTGTTTGTGAAGCAAAAAATACGCAAAAGGTGTTGTTTTGAACGTTGGAATACTTTTGTAAGATTGGACATAGATGAGGGAGATGCCCATATGTTCTGCATATTTCACAGTACTATGATGATGTTGTACCATGCTGGTTTGGAAATCCATGAAATTGTGTCCGTCCTGTGTATACACCTTGTGTCCCTCTTTGTGTAACTCCTACAGCTAATAGGGATGTGGATGGCCCTACCAGTGTGAAAGGAGTGCTTGGCCCCTGCAACCTTGGGAATTTTTCCGCATGATGCCCCTCAACAAGGCAGTTGGTGAACCATACATGCGGTCGCGCAGGTCATGCTAGTTGCAAGTCCTTTAGCTTCTCTAGTAAATCTATGATTTGACGTTGTAGACATAATATAGAAGGGTCATGTGAGGTTGCTCCCCCTGGTATTCATGTGGGTATCCTTCCATAGCCTCAATCCTAGTCGCTTGCTCTAGGGCGTCCTACAGAGTATCAATTTTCTGTTGAGTCAACGATGTGCGAGTAAGGGGTAATAATGCTTTAATAAACCGATCTCGTTGATGATTTCGGTTAACTAGTAGCTTAGTTTTCCAATCACATCCTTAAACCTCTTCATTAGCTCCCATGCAGATTCCCCTTCTTGTTGCTTGATTCCCATAATTCAGACAACCCCTGCTAGTTGGTTTGGGGAACCTTAAATTCCTTAACAAACTCATGTTTGATATTATCGACTGTTGGATTCTCTTGTAAGGCAGACCATTTGATGAACCATCTCCATGCCCTCGCCCAAAGAGTGGTTTGGAACTCAATTAGCTTCGTGGCGTCCGGGGTCTGGCGAGCCCTCCAGATGGCTTTGCATAAGTACCAATGTTGTTATAGTCCTCATTCCCTCTTCTCAAGAACTTAAGATTCTTCTAGAGAACTTGAGATATCAAGTAAAGGATCCCGCCATGATTGATTCACTTTGTGGGAGGAGTATAAATCCCTAATACCTTGGCTATGATGAACCTTGGAGACCTAAACTATTATTACTATTTTTACTGCTACTAGCGTTGACCTTGTAGGTAGCACGCACACTGTGAACCTTTATGAGTTTGATTAACTTAGACAAAAATTGATCAGGGTTGTGATAGAGTACCAGGGGAAGGTTGGGGAAGATACTACTTGAGTTGTGGGGAGGTGAATCATTACTCTTGATGGACACATCATTCTAAAAAAATAATCTTCTCATGGCGAAGTGCATGTCATCCTCCAGGCCTTCCTTAGGGCCTATGGAACCCATTCCATCTAACATCCCCATCTCTGCTGGAGGGGTGGAGTCTTTATCACTTCTCTGACCCTCTATAGCTATAGTCACCTTTGCTCTTTATGACTGCCCAACCTCCACTCTATCTCTATCCCCAACTTTAGACAACCTCCTCCTCTTTCTCTCTCTCTTGGATCTATGGAGCGGCTCCTGCTTGGTGCAATTCTTTATGACTTCTACCAATCCCCCGTAGAGCTCTCTCTTGCAACTTTTCATCTATCCACGCTCTCCTTTGTGCCCTCAAATCTCTAGCCCTTCAGAAATCCTCCCCCTAATACTGGGATTTTAAGCTACCATAGGTGGGCTCTGGAACACCAACAATCTTTCTTACACTATCAGCACCTTAATCCACAACAAGATTTCCCTTAGTAGTTTGCCCCGCAACCCTGATTTGAACACGGCCTCAGCTTCAGATAAAGATCGATGACCTTCCATAGCAAACTCAATAATGTATCCCTCTAATGTGGTTTGTACCCAAAAATCCACAACTTGCGTCAGATCTTAGTCAAGCTAATGTAGTGCAACAAAATCCACTTGAGTCCAAGTATGACAAGATCGATTTTGTCCACTCGTCTTTCCTTTTACTTGCAATATTTGTAACCAATTGTAGAGCTCCTCTGGGAACTTGCACCAAAATATCTCATATTGGTCACTTGAAGGTTCTGAGTACAATACTTCTTCCTTCAGTTGCTTCACACTTCGTCGACGGAGTTGAGCTTGTTGAGAAGCAAACCGTTCTATTTGTTCATGCCAACAATCTTGTAGCTCCTTCTTTAAGTTCTTCGACACCATATTCTAAACCTGTTTGGAAATTTTCAGATCCTAGCAATAGGACCATTTGTTGGCGGAAAAATAATATAAGGGTTTAGACCTCGAGTTCAAGCACAGGGGCCAACAAAAGCTCCGATGCAGTCTAGCACAACGCTGACATTTTCACCTTATCCAGGATGGATAAGACATCTCACCCAAGGCGTGCTGTGACATTATTTAGTTAAGGGTTGGAATCCGATATCAGGAAGAATCACATGAAATATATCAATGCCAGTAAATCTAGAACTATGCCCATGAGGGACTCAATCATAACAGATCAAACACATGAAGAGAAAGTACATAATACAGGTGCAACCATATTAAAAATTTAAAAAACCACAAAAACTCGCATGTATAGTACTAGTGTATCCATGTAATATCTTCTTCCATTAATCC
Source organism: Pinus tabuliformis (assembly GCA_031772625.1). NCBI lineage: Eukaryota > Viridiplantae > Streptophyta > Pinopsida > Pinales > Pinaceae > Pinus > Pinus tabuliformis. Next base: position 831,214,226 of record CM062807.1, on the reverse strand, counting down.
CCATCAACATTACAACAAAACATTCGACTTGAAAGCCTCATAGACAGAACAAGAAACTAATATGAAAGAGCAATGCATAATCGAGATCATGAGAACCAGAGCCAGCTCGAACGACTCGGCAACAACATTTCGGTATCTTCTCCATCTCTCCTGCTTTTTTCCTTCAATTTTCTTTTATATCCTTGTGCTTGCCTGGACTTCCACTTCTCCCTCAGATGCTCCGGCTTTTTCGTATTATGGCTGCCCCTATTGCTTGGCTTTCAGTATTCATTTTCGCTCGGTTGTGTTTGCCTGAGTCCTGACTTCTCTCACCATGTTTCTGCAACTGCTGGTCTTCGGAAAATTCTTTCCTCTTCTCCAATTGTCTCCTCTGCAGCTTCCCAATGGTTATCTTTGGCAAAATGTGGTCATCCTTCCAACATGTCCCCTTGTTTCTCAAAACGAAGGACCCAAAACTCCTCCCACATTTACCCAAGCTAACTGGTCCACTAGGGTAAACATATGACGAGAGGCTACTATGATGTGATTCAACTCCCCATGTATAGTTAAGGAAGTGGAACTGACAAAACAAGACTAATTTGACCTTCCTCAGGAGCTACAAAACCTTCAGGAGACAACTTGTCATTTTGCTGAGCTAGACCCCCAACTTCTTCCATGACAAGCCATGCATGCGACTGAGGCCCTCCATTCTCTCCCAAAACAAGGCATGCCAACGATTGTGGCCTTTTTAAGGCAATTCTGAGCCAACAACCCTAGATTCTATGCCACTTTTTCGGGGCCATGACTTAAACCATTGCCCAAAACTTCATGAAACTTCTATAGATAAAAAATAACAACGAATTTAAGCTACTAATGCAAACCTTGGTATAAGGACTTGATATGACCTCTACTAGCCATGACATGCATTTCGTCAAACATATCACGAATATGAAATCTACTAGTCATAACAACAGATTTGAGCATAGGGGTCTCATATTTATCTAAGAATCGTAGAAGCATTGATGCCTTATCACAATAACTGCATTATCATCTATTAGGTCATATATTCTTTCACATTCATCTACTAATCAAATCATCATGAGAGTTATAACCAAAGTATGTCATAAACCATGCTTATAACCAACATATAAACAACATAAATAACAAGGATATAACAACCATAAAAACCACATATGGACAAGTACATGTATACATGAAACACTAAAGGAGAAGGAGCTCTTATTAATGTATGCATAAGTCAACTAAGTCAGGGACTTCCACAAACCACCCGACCATAGATTAGAATGAACCAAATCTTTCTTTTAGCTAATCACCCCTGTGACATATTCCAAGTAGGAATGTGGGACTCACAACAAAACCAACCAGGGCTTTTTCAGGCTTTACCATATATCTCAACAAGGGATTCCTAGGTCGAAACCCTCATCAATACAACCAGGCTTTACCGTAATCCCACCAGATCACTAGGCCCTAAACAAGCATGGATGCTTGCAGATCTCTAATCCTAAAACTTGAGGAATTTGTTTGTCTCGACCTCTTAACTTTATCGTGTATCCCACCATTACCGGTCAAGGGATTCCTAGGCCAACGAGGTCACTACCCTCTAGGCTTTACCGTGTATCCCACCATTACCCATCAAGGGATTCCTAGGCCCAGTCAAGGGTATTCACAATAAGTCTTTATCGTATATCCCACCCCTGGATTCATAGGCATTGTGATTAATCCCAAGGCCACCACACTCAACTTCAAATCCATCAAACAATCCAACTCAACCAAAAAAAGAGAACCCCATCACACCATGGCTATCCAGAAATGACAAGGAAAGGCTGAAAAATACTGTCGCACCTGATAAAATCCATGCCAATGACAATAAGAGAACCAAAAACATACATGCATGTACCATGCATGCCAAAACTAGCAAGGAAACCATACACACAACTTGATACATGCAAGTAATTCCATTGTAGCTACTTGATCCTACTCTTCCTTGCTTGATCTTTGCTTCCTCTTGCTTTCTTGTCCCTCCTTTGCTTTCTTTCCTCCAATGCTAGAGTGCTCCAAGAATGCTCTAGGTGTCCAAGCGTATGAGAGAGAGTAGAGAGAATAAAGAGAGCTCCAAAACTGAACTGACAAAAGGTTAAACTAACAAAAAGTTGTGAACTGATCCTCATAAGCCTTTTTATTAATGAGACCTCTATTTTCTTCATTTTCCATTATTTTCCTTCATTTTCCTCCTCACATGCAACCTATGACCTTTCACCTTCCTTTTTTCCTAATTTCCATTATTTTCATAAATAAAATGCTAATTAATGCAACTTTGCCTTTTCAAAACCTTTCTCATTGCCTTTGCTAATTTCCTTAGCCATAATAAACCAAATGAACACCCACACTAGGATATTTTTCCCAACATTTAGCTTGGAATACATGTCGCATGACCTTGGTTAATATTTTTCCTTTATTAACTTTATTACATGGAATTTTGACCAAGGTTGTTACAACTACTTGCTATATCAGAGCCCCACCATACTAGTGAGTCTATAAAATGTGTATTGTTCGAATGTCCTAGTGTTATGATATCTCAATATATCAGTCTCCCAAAACATTTGTATGGTTATTTTCACAACTTATATGTTGATATGCTAATATGCCTATTCCAATAAAACCTTTAGTATGCAAAGGTCCTTGGTTAAAATCCTCCAACAAGTCGATATGTTGATAAACAACTTAACATGCCACCTCATATCTCTGACACCTAATCGTCATTCGATACATAGCAGGTGCCGAAATACCAAACACATGGCATTGTTGAGTACATGTATACTAAAATATCGAGATATCAAGGGTTTTCCATAGTATAACCCTCATAAAATATTGATATGACCACTCAACATGCCACTTCATTCTCCAACATCTAATCACCACTTGACACATGGAAAATGTTGTTGTGTCCTCTTCCACATGGCACTTCTTACGTGTACCATGTGTCACTGATATTTGCCTAGCTGGCATGCCATAAACACCAAATTAGGGTGACACATTTCATCCACTTAGCATTGCCATGTCATATTTTCTAACGTCATCATGATGTCATCCTTTGAAAGTCCCGATGTTTAGATACTTTGGTGTTGTATTTTACTGAGTATAATTAATGTAGGTTTTAAACCTGTATAAAAATTCCTTGCAAACGAATTCTTAAAACATAAAAAATTACAATGGCGAGAACATAAAACAAATATACACTATATTTTCCGTCGATCCCAAAACTGAGATTACCAAATGATTTTTCATAATATTCCTTTCAATGTTATAGTACATATATACATGCCGAAGCATTCATAACCCCAATCCACTAACCCTGAATTAGAACATAGCCATAGTTCCCTTGACCAGATCTACAAAATACCATGGCAAAAAAACCATCAATCCCAAAACCATGTGCAAAACCCATGCATTAAACCATGGGTAGGTCCACCCACCATCTTTGGGTCTGCCCCCCATCCTTGGGTCTGCATAAAAAAAAAAATCCTGGGATACTGCCTCAAACCCCGTGTAGGGGGGCTATCGCCCCCTATAAACCCCTCGACGAGGGAGGGGATGTCCCTTCCCCCCCCCCATGACCCCCCGCTACACTTGACACAGAGTACATTGCGTGCAACTTGTCGTGGAATGAATATAATACACAACCAACAATTAACATAGATTTTTTCGTCAAGTGAAGATCCATCGACCGAAGCTGCGCTATACCAAATGACTCCTAAAGGGTATTTCTTTTATTTTCCCAGGGATCGATATCTTGGTAAGCCCCCCTTCTGTCTAGCTCATGGTCATGACTCTTATCAGCCCTTGGGACTAGGGGCTAAGGCTGATACTCTAAACTCCAAATTTCACTAAGTGAATGCTTGAGTTTGTATAATTACTCTCAAGTAATTTCAAACTCTTTATCCATTTCCAAGGCAATAAAGTTCTTTTCCTTTACCCAAGAAATGTCAATCATCTCACTCCCAACATTTCAAAACCATAAAAGCTTGCCAACATGCTCATATCCACAAACATACAAAGCCTCAAGTTCCCATCAACATTCCAATCTCACTCCACCAGTATAATTTACATAGAGAGGCAACCAGAGAAACATCGAACATGTGTTAGTTCTCAACTCATTGCTCATGCTCATTTAACATAATATTACAACAACTTTCAACCTACCATTGCATACATACATAGTGAATCTAGCACAACATTTAAACATGAAGCATTGATCAATATTTACATTTCATTTACAACGAAGGAATACAGTTATCTGTTCCACTTGAATTTGTTGGAAACTGAAGAAGGTACAACCACTCTCCACCCAACCATAGGCATAACTATACTGCAAATTTCTTGTAGATGGTCACCCTTGTGCTAGATCCATTGTCTAAAGGATATTTCTCTCAAGAAATTTGAACAAAGGTCTAATTCAAGGTATAAAGTATGAAGGCCAATCTCCTTCTCTTGTAGGAAACATGAATACTCTCTTTCCAACACTAAGTATGGGCTAGTCACACAACAAAGTATGGTCATTATAGCCCTACACAACACAAAAGGAAATCCCTTCATTACTTCCTATCGTATCTTGATGATTCTTCTTCTCTTTAGTGTTTCTCATGCATAATATAACCAACTAGATGAGTTTCTCTTGATTTACATAACTCAGTCTGAGGGCACATCGCTAATTTCCAATCAAAATTAAAAACAGGGACTCCCTCACAGGCCTGCCATGACTCAGGGGACAATTTTGTCTCCCCCTATTCGAGTCACTCCCTCGCATCTCTTGTAGTCCCAAATCCACACACAGGTTTACAAGTCACTGGTTCACATTTGGTTTTGGGTTCTTTTCCCCATACAAAATCTTACCCCTTGCTCCAATGGCTAGACTCTCTTCCTTTCTCATGAGCATTGTGTTTTGCGTGAGAGCTTTGGGGTTCCTCCTTGGGTTGCGGAGTCCACCTAGACCCTCTTTCATGGTATGTAGCCCATGCATGGGTAGTTTGGTACTTTTTTCCCTCTCTCTTTCATAATTGCTTGGCAGTGAAGTAGTTAAACTTGAACATCAAGGGTCATAATCATTAATTTCAGGAAAGATATGAGACTTCCCAATCCCCCTTACAAACTTCTTCAAACAAGTTATCCTCTTAGACATGGGGATCAGTATGGGCTAGTCTTCTTCTTTAACTTTATCAATTTATAATTAAACTTAATAGGATATTTACATAAATCAGTTTTGGCATGATATCCATGCTGACCCTTTAGCATCATTGTCTTTTAATTACATTTACAAAACTTGAGGATTAGAAAAGGGAAACAATAAGATGGAGGTGAGTGAGACAAATAGGTGTGTAATTTCAAAATGGCGATGAAAGAAGGGACACAATTTGAAGGATAGGTGGTCATAAGATATTCAAAACTAATAAAATTGAGATGAAAAGTTTTGACGATAAAGATTTAGAAAATTGCTACTATATTAAAAGTTACCTTCAACATAATTAATAAAAATATATGATGTTAATTGTTAACTGCATCAATTGTTGTTGAAACATGGTCCAAACCAATTATTGGTAGGGTATAATTTCATGCATCTAATCTTTCTTGCTAGTTTTTCTTTTATATCGCAATGCATAGTGGTAGTCATTTACTTTGAATAAGGTGTGACAAAAGTGAGTGTAGCATCATAGGAAGGTGGAATATGCGTAGTTCTACAATTATCACCAATTTATAATTATATAATTGAGGCTTTGTATTATGATAATTACGACAATGTTTTTGTATTATGACAATTATGATAATGTTAGATGTTACTTTATTGTAATAGAATATTTATTTCTTATGACATCTCAACTAAATAACATGAAATGTTTTGTTTTGTTTTTTTTAATATTTATTTTAAATGATCGAATATAATCTATTTAAGAAAAACCTCAAAATACATTGAAAAGGAAGTTTCCATTTATATATATATTTTTTTAACAGAATCGGTTACTTTTATATTGTAAAAACTCAGAAGCATAATTCTAGTACATAGATATCGGAGGTTTGGGCGAAGAGGATCAAAACCGGGTGCGCAGACCCATTTTCCTCGTTTCTGCCTCTATGATGACTGAAATTGAAGAGAAAACGGCTATATTGCCTTACAAAAGCGCCTCCTAACCAACAGAATTTACAGACCATAGATTTTTTTAAGGGAATTTTTGAGTGGCCGAATCATCCGGCATGGGATCTCTCCTTGCACTGGCTTTGGTGGAGGCTTCGGCTTGATAGCTCTGGGAAAGGGCTCTGATCTGTTCGATGGCTTCCTCCATATGGCTGCACCTTCCTTTCAGATTTTCAATCTCTTCCTTCTGCTTCTCCAATTTCTTTCTCTTCGACCTGCTGTCAGCTTCATAGTCGTCTTTCAGGTCATTAAAATGCTTGACGAATCTGTTAATCATGATTGTGTGGGTTCTGCACATGGTGCACTCATTGTTGAAAATCCTGTCTATTGGATTGATTGCTGGCTCCTGAGCGTTCGGCTGGTCTTGATCCGCCATGTAACTGGACTGATTGAGAGAATCTGAAGTGTAGGGAGAAAGGTGGAGATCGGGGAGAATGGGAATATCGGGAAGGGGAGCAGTATTACAGTGAATGTGGCTCAGAGATGGGAGGATCGAAGAGCGCTGGGGGAAGGGGTGGATGTATAGCGATGTAATACAAAGGCCTCTGCAACGATCAAAGAACAAGAAGTCAGCTTTAAATAAAACGACAGAGCGAAAACCAGCATTTACCAGGAGCGAGGGGCGAAGCTCTGGATCCCGATGAGAGTTGGAGACATCAGATTGTTGCCAACGCTTGATGAGATCACAGCGGAGATGCCTTGCATAGCCACGGACTGAAGAGTTACTGAGGATCACACTGCAATTTATAGATATAGAGGTGACCCTCAGATGCTTGATCCAGTTCTGTGAATATCTGTTCTTGGGAGAGGAGAGATCCTCTGTAATGATTTTACTGCGGTCGAGGAGCATGCCTACGGGATGGGCACGATCACGTTTCCTGAGAATGACTGCGCTGATCAGAGAGTGATTCATGATGAGACAGTACCTGCCTATATGAACCGGATCCTGAGGGCGGCTTATTCTCCTTTGGTACCAGGGTGGGCAGTCGAGAAGATTTGAGGGTGAGGAGGGAGATTTGGGGAAGGACCAGATAAAGTGGAGATGATGCCTGAGGTGACCGATGTCCTGAGATGGGGGGGAGAAAGCCTGCTTAGGGTATATCTTTTTCATAAACCTTATCATTCTCCCTGACCTGGCCTGTGTGTCTGCCTGTAGCTTTATTAGCTTGCTCATCTGCCTCCATGTTGTTTCCTCTTAGAATGTGCTTGAAGGTTACTTCGCTGAAACACCTGATGTTTTCCATTATCCGGTCTTTGATTCTATTTAGAGCTATTTGCTTGAAATCTTTCCCTGAGTTCATGGCCGCTATTATGATAGCAGAATCGCCCATGACAAGAAGGTTTTGGAGGCCGAGTTTCCTAGCGATAGAGGTCCCCAGTAGGAGGCTATATGCCTCTGCCTTATTATTTGACATGGTGCCTAATCCCCATTCATAAGTGACTATGGTTTTCCCCTGAGAGTCTCTGATAATTCCACCAGCTCCAGCTTGGCCCGGATTATTTTTTGATGCTCCATCAAAGTGGAGGGTGGATCTCTTTTGTTTTTGTATCCAATTTTTGACTTCATCCTTGGTCCCTCTCAATTTCCAGTCCAGATGTCCTATTCCTGTGTTAGCATTTTTTTGGGCTCTTGTTTCATAATTGAATCTACTCATCCACTCTTTTATACTGTCATCTGTTAATTCCGAATCTGCCTGGGGTATGCCATTTGCTTCAATGGTCTCTGAAATGAGTGCAATCATTTTGGCCAGGATGCTAGAGATACTTGGCTTCTTGTTGTTGAATATGCACTTGTTTCTGGCGATCCAAATCTGCCAGCAGAGATTTGAGGGAATACTGTTCCACATCCTTTTAGCTAGGTTCTTGCTTTTGTTGGAATGAGGGAAACTTTTTCCCCAGCCTTTCTGAAGGAGAGTGATCTGGTTAGGGAGATCACCTATATTTAGGGGGCTGGTGATGAGTTTCCAACAAGACTTTGCAAAGGGGCATTCTGTAAAGAGATGGTTGCTGCTTTCCTCAGCCTCCTTGCACATGCAACACATTGAGGGGCCTTGTATGCCCTTCTTCCTGAGGTTTTCCGCAGTAAGAATTTTGCCATGAAGAAGGGTCCAGTTGAAAAGTTTTACCTTTGGCAGGCATTCAGTTCTCCAAGCTACTTTATGGAGTGGCCAGTTGTTGATTGCTGATGAATTTTGGAGTGCTTTGTAGCCTTCTTTAACCGTATAGCTGCCTCCATTGGGGTCCCAAACAAACTTGTCATCTGACATTCTGTTTGTTGGAGCTGAGCCTATGAGAGAAAACTTAAGGTCGACCCAGAGGTTCTTGAGATCATTGGGGAGAGAGAAAGATTTCCAGCCTGTCCAGCAGTTCTGTTCCCAAATAGAGATATCATAAAGAGTTTTGAGATTTGCCTCTGTCATCCACTGTTGCAGGGGCCTGAATTTAGGGAACATTTCCCTAGTCTCCGTGCCCATTATTCTATCCTCCCATATGCTGATATGTCTGCCATTGCCCGGAGCTCTTGAAATACAGGATTTGAATTGGGGGAGAGTTTTTTTAATTAGTTTCCATACAGGTGTGCACTGTCTATCGATGATGGCTTCTGAGAGGATATTGCTGTTGACCCCGTTCAGATATTTCCTCTTGATGACCTCTGTCCACCAGGTCCCTTTCTCATTGAGAATTCTCCACGTCAATTTGAAGCCCATAGCCATATTTGCTAATCTTGGTATTCTAATTCCGAGCCCTCCTTTTTCTAAGGGAAGAATGACCTTGTCCCATTTTACCAGGCTGAACTTTTTTGTGTCTTGCTTTCCCCCCTTCCACAAAAAGCTTCTAATAATCAACTCCATGTGCTTATGGATGCTTGCCGGGGCGAGAGTAGTGGCAAATTGATAGATAGGGAGGGCTGAAAGGATGGCCTTGATAAGGATTGTTCTGCCCGCCAAGTTAAGCCAATACACCCCCCAGCTCTGAAGCTTCCCTCTCAATTTCTCAATTAGCTTGGCCCAAATCTCGGTTTTGATTGAATCCTTGGCTAATGGTAGCCCCAAGTACATAAAGTGGGACCAGTTCGATTGGGCAGGGATTTCCATGATCATAGAGATTCTTTGGGTTATGTATCTTGGGACATTCCAGGTGTAGACCATGCACTTGTTGTTGTTTAATTTACCTCCAGAGGCTTGGAGAAAGAGGTCCAAAGTTTTCTTGAACCTCCTGGCCATAAGGCTTGAGGCACCTCCGATTAACAGAGTATCATCAGCAAAAAGGGAGTGATTGATCCCCTTGGTTCCTCGGACAATATCTACTCCTGTTATTTCCTTTAACTTGCGCTTATTCTCCAGGTGCAAGCTTAGCGTTTCAGCCATGATAATATAGAGGAAGGGTGATAGCGGGCATCCTTGCCTCAGGCCTCTTGAACTTTTGAAGGCATTGCATGGCCTACCATTAATAAGGGGAGCTGTCCAGTTGAAGGAAATGCATTCCATGACCCTGCTGATGAAGTGCTCAGAGATACCAAATTTCTTTAGGACTGCCTGTAGGAATGAATGGTTAACCCGGTCAAAGGCGTTCGCCATGTCGAGCTTGATGATCATGCCCCTTTCATTTCTAGCTATGCTGCTGTGGATTGCCTCCTGTATGAGAATGACATTATCCGTTATATGCCTCCTAGGGACAAAGCCTCCTTGGTTCTCGGAGATGAGGGAAGGGAGGATTTTTTTTAGCCTGTTTGCCAGGATCTTAGTGATGATTTTGTAGGAGACATTACACAACGATATAGGTCTGAATCTATCAAATGTTTGGGGGTTGGGATCTTTAGGGATAAGAGCTAGGTGGGAGGATTTAATACTGCTGCCCATTTTGCATTTTGTGAAGAAGTTTTTTGCCATTCTGATGTAGTCCTTCTTGATGATTTCCCAATGGGTTCTGTAAAAGCCCACTGTGAAACCATCAGGGCCTGGAGCCTTGTCTAAGGGCATGCTGTGAATTGACCATTCAATCTCCTCCGTCGTGATCTCTTTGTCCAAATCTGCATTTTGGGCTTCTGAGATCTTGTTCTCAATTATATTGAGGAAATCCGGGTTTTCCAAGTATTGAGGATCAGCTGTGAGAAGAGTTTGAAAATGTCGGGACGCTGCTTCCTTGATTTCCCCTTGTTCTGTTAGCTCTCTTCCCTCCACTGTTATTCTTTCAATGTTGTTCCCTGCTCGCCTTAGTTTGAGGCTGTTATGAAAAAACGAGGTATTTTTGTCTCCTGATTTGAGCCAAAGGCATCTTGATTTCTGCCTTTGCTCTTCCTCTTCCTTTCGATTCTGTTTGTATAGCTCCTTATACAGTTCATTTTCTTTCATTTGATCTTCTTCTGTGTCTTGGCCTCCTTCCTTTTCTTGATTCCACTGCGCTATTTTCGTTTGGAGATCGATTTTTTTTTTCCCTTCCTCTATTGCGTATTTTCTTGCCCATTGCTTGATGGCTGTTCGGAGGAGCTTGAGCTTGGTTTCCCAGATGTAATGAGGGGAGCCCGAGATTTCAATTGCCCAGTGATCCTTTATCAAGTTTCTGAAGTCATCGCTGCTGTCCCAAGCTCTGTTATACTTAAAGGGAAGCGGGCCCATGTCTTTCCCTTTATCCAGATGCAATGCCACTGGTTTATGGTCTGATATATAGCCTTGAATAATTGTGCTTTGAATCCTTGAGAAGTTAGCCACGATTCTCTCCTGTGCCAAGATACGGTCCAGCCTCTCTTTTATATTATTTTTGCTTGTTCTCTTATTTGTCCAAGTGAAACGCCCATTTTGAGGTGGGATGTCAACTAGACTGTGAGCTTGGATGATTTCTTCTAATGCATCTCTTGAGGGATCTGCCAGGAAATTCCCTCCTATCTTCTCTTCCGCATTCCTTATTAAATTCAAATCTCCTCCCAGGAAGATGTTCCTTCCATGGGCAGTCATTAGATCTGAGGTAAGTGACTCCCAGCAGGAGGCTTTTTCTCTAAAGTGGGGGGGAGCATAGACATTATATATTGTGTATTCTTCTGTCATGGTTATGTTTTGCATATCTAGTCTTATCCACCATCTATTCTGCCTGCTGTCTTTGAGTTTCCATCTGTTTTTGTCCCAAATTGTCCCTATTCCTCCTGAGGCCCCTGCTGCGCTCAGTGCTATTCCTTCATAACTTCTGCTTCTTTTCATGCTGTTTTGAAATTCCTGTTCAGTGATTTTGGTCTCCTGGAGTAGGAGAAAGTCTGGATGTTCTGTTTTAATGAGATCTCGGACTGCATTAGCTTTTAGGGAGGAGCCCATCCCCCTACAATTCCAAGAGACCAAAATCATCATTTACTTTGTTTGTTGTGGGTCCCGCTTTTCTCCTTCATCTTCTCTCCACTTCCCTTGGTCTTGTCTAGATATGTATCCATTGGCTGTTGGGTCCCTGTGGCCATTTCTTTTGCAGCATTCTCATCCCTTATCTCTTTGTTTGATTTCCTTCCAACTTTTCTGGGGGGGTCCGAGGTGGTGTTGTTTTCCTTCGACTTGTTCCTAGTTAGGATTCTTTCCACTGTTGGGGGAGGGGAGGTCTGGAGGGGAGAGGAGGGGGTTGCCCTGGGGCCTTTCGGGGAAGGAGGAGGGGATGGGGGTTCCTCTGCAGACAGAGATTCGAAAGGATTGGAGGAAGAAGGGAAGGAAGGGCCAGATCCAGAGGGTTGAGATGAGGGGATGGGGGTTTCAGAGGAGGGCTTTGAAGATGCCCCTGGAGGGGGGTTTGATTTTTTCTTCTTGACTATTTCCCATGCTTCTTCAGGAGCTTCATCATTGTTATTAGAGTCTATTGATTTAGATTTACTACATCTATTAGCAAAATGCCCATATTCGTGACATACCTTGCACTTGAAAGGCAGTTGCTCGTAGTCCACTTGCTGTATGTGCGTCCACTGGTCGACTTTAAGTTTGATTGCCTCCGGTAACCCTTTCCCCAGATCAACTTCTACACATATCCGTGCACATGCGTGCATGTTCTCCTTTGGTTCCGATCTGTCAATATACTTCCCTACAACGTTCCCAATGGCTTTCACCGATTCATCTCCCCAGCAGTGGAGAGGCAGATGGGGAAGGCGGACCCAAACAGGGACAGCGTTGGGAACATCCATCTCAGGATCAAAGTCAGGGGTCCATCGGTTAAGATAAAGGCCTCTGGTATCCATAAAGTAGGGACCATTTCTGAAGATGAGATTACGATCCTCCACTGATTCGAAGAGGAAGGTGAAGAACCCCCTCCCACAGAACCTTATTGCTATCTTTCCTTGGACCATCGCGTTCCAGTTCCTTTCTACCCAACGTTGGACCGTGCGGGGAGAAGGCCATAATCCCGTGAACTGGCCTACCAAGCCACGTTCAGCCAGGGCCACAGCAGCTCTCCTCGGAAGGGCAGGAGGGAGCGATACTTCCGGGATTTCATCGAGTTTTTTGATAAACTTTGAAGCTGAAGGGCGGATTCTCTCCGAGGTGTTCTCTGGGATGAGCGAAGCAAAAGATTTCTCCAGATCTTCCTGTTCCTGAATGGGTGGATCCATTGCCGGCTAGGTCAGCTGCGCAGAGGGCGCTCCAGCGGAAGACCAGAGGGAAGGGAGGGCAGAAGGCCCAGAGAAAAGAAAGGGCAGGAAGCCCCAGGCGTGAGGGGGATCAGCAGAGGGAGGATGCAGCCTAGCAGCAGCGCTGCCAGGCGCGGGCGCGCTCAGAGGGGTCAGATCAGAAGCGCAGCAGGGCGCGGGATGCAGAGCGCGCAGCCAGCCATTCCTCTTGGAAGTTTCCATTTATATTATTAATAATAAAATAATTAATTAAATTATAATTTAGTGATTTTTTTTTGTTAAGCTTGGTAGATCCTCCTTTTTCATTAATTATAGAGCAAATTTACACCACATATATCGGCTAGGTGGCCTCAACACGCCCAATGGGAAACCAAGTCTGTTGCCTATCTATTCGCATTGTATGCCATCCGGTAACAAAAGATTTTAAGTCTTTCTATCCAAGCTATATAAGTCTCAGATTCTTGTCCATACTCTAGAGATCTACATACATATATATTTGCATAAAGAAATTTAAAAGCTATTCGCATATATACACAAAAACATTAGAAAGCAGGCTTGTTGTTTAGCAAAGGCTGATTCCACCGGAGCTGGATCCTTAGCATTCGTACTCGGCAGCTATGTCTGGACCAAGATACAAGGCAAGTGCCTCTTAATTCGGCCAAGTCGAACATCTTTCTTGTGTAGTTGGAACTGTACCTTCTGGAATTCCTATTTGTAATTCGACATATCTTGGACAATAACAACCATGCCAACCAAAATCTGTTCCATTGGTTTGCCATGCTTCTCCCCAGTCCCAGGTTGATAGGTGTAGACACTTACAAGCTATCAACCTATCCTGACTAGCATATACTCTTTACTCTCTGCCCAAGGCGCGGAAGGAGGACTCGACCCAGTCGTCCACTCATCCCTGAGCCCCATGACACCGCCATTGCCAATCCGCCTTCCATAACCAATTCCACTTCCCTGCCAGACTTCCCGCCCGTAGTTCTCATCCTTCTCCTTCATTCCGGGGTTTCTACAGCCCTGCGACTGCGCATGGACCTAATTAATTTAGTGATATTTTGAATAAATTTTGTTATAATCAATTTCTATTAATATCTAACATAATTTTATTTGATTTTTTTAAAATGATATATTCTAAAAAAATTAACTTTAACTAAAAATAAATTATAAGATAACAAATATAATATTAACAATAATTATGTGTACCATGATTTTTTTTGAGTACAACTTTAGTTGCTTACCAAACCATGAGACACAAGAGAGAAACTTCTAGAAATAAGAGACAAAAGTCCAATTTTATTATAACTTATTTATTGAGAAAAGTCCAATTTTATTTTAACTTATTTGTTGAAATTTTTATTTATAGTAATTATAAATAAAGAGTAAATTATAAAAGTCCATTAATTAACTTAACATTAACATTTTTCCAAAATAAATAATAAGCTTTATTACTTTATATATAAATAATCCACATTATTTGAAAAGCTAGCCCCTATCTATTTACTGATCTAAAGTTTGCATAAAACATTTACTTACTATTTTATATAAATGAATTTAATTTCTCTTTCTCTTTTTTTTTCAAAAGGTGGAAAAACTTATCAAACTCAGTTTGTCAAACCAACAGTGAGGATAGCCATCTTTGGATGCTATCCGCAAATGTCAGTTGACACATCACTGTTATCAAGGAAAACCACATCTCTTTCTCTTACATCAATAAAGCTGGCAATAAATATGAAATTTACCTTTTTTTATTAAATAATTTATATGTTAAAAAAGATTAATTAATTCATTAATTAGGGTGTTTATTTTTATTTTTTATATATATAGTCATATATTTATTATAATTATAGTACTATGATTGAATTTGTTGATTAAATAGAAGTTTTGATACGTTTCATTGAAATGCAATTCGCTTGAAAAAATTACATTACATATTTAACCCTTTTATTAAAAAAGACTCATCATGATTAATGTAAGTAAATAGAGTATGTAGATGGACATAAATCTGGACTCACATAACATAACTTTTAATTAATTAAAATATTGATTAATCAACACTAAATTTAAATAAAATATATCTTATGAATCTGCAAATATCTTAATTTCAATAGTGTGGTGTAAATAAATGTCTATCAACGGTTACCATGACTACTTATTATTAATCTAAGAAGCAAAAATTCCACATATAGAATCACTATTCAAACTAAAATTATGTGGATTAATGTAAAAAACATTAAGTAGAAATCAGTTGCTTAGAAACACACCGACAATCACACCAAGTTTAAATAAGCAAGCAATAAGCCATGCACCCTTAATCAACCAAGCTTATTCAATTATTGCCTTATGAATATTTTCCAAAAAAAATAACGCACAAATATAAATAAAGATAAATATTACACAAAAGATGACACAAAGACAAGTATAAATATTACTTATCAACTTCAACACATTTTTTAAGTAGTGTCTTTACATGTATCACCACCAAATTGCAATGAAATTATATTAATGTATAAATAGTTTTTATATACAATGAATTAATATTGTAAAAATCTTTGATTTTATGTGTATTTTTTTATAGAATTTAATATTGTATATATAGAAAGTTGGATACTCTTTCAAAAATAAATAGTTTCTCAAATTTGATGGTTTTGACAATTTCATATCTTGTTTTTATAGTTGACCATTTTAAAACTTTTTTCCTCCATTTTAATAAAAAAATTAATGATTATAATTTTTTTAATTATATTAGAGTAGACACCTTGGTCAGAAGGCGTTCCTTAAAGCTTCCAGGAATTTGATTGTTAAAAAAGAACCTAAAGATCGAATCCTAGGGGTCAACCTACCCTTTGTTCAAGGGACCACTGATAAGATCGCTAGGATTCTCTAGAAGCATAATGTTCCCTCGACCTTCAGACCCCTTAGCACCATTCGTAAATCCCTCCGTTCAGTGAAGGATCCTATCGACCCTAATGACATGAAGGGTGTCTATATTATTCCTTGTTCTTGTGGGACCCCCTATATTGGTGAAACTGGACGCTCTATTAATCAAAGGATTAATGAACATGCAGCTGACCTAAAACACAGGAACCAAGTCTTCAACACTAGCAGAGCATGCAGAGAAGACCAAACATCATGTGTGTATTGAGGAGGCCATTATTATTGCTAAAGTTGCGCAGTTCCATCATCGTAAATTTAGGGAAGCCATTGAGATCAAAAGAAGACCAAGTAACCTCAATAGGGATGACGGTTGAAAGATCAACAGTTGCTAGATTTCGGCCCTCTCTTCCTAATCGTTTCTTCTCCTTCCTCCCCTCCCTCTATTTATGGCTGATTATAATTTTCTTATATTAATATTTTCTTAACCTGCTCTCTTTAGCCTTAATCCTTTGATCCTCTTTAGGAATCTCCCTTGATTTCTTATTTTGAGTGATTATCCTATCCCTGACTATCTATACTCTTATAACTCTACCATTAAATCCATATAATTTAGTTACCTTCAATAATAATACTATTATGATAACACTATTATAGTAATAATAATAATACAATAAATCCTTATTATTACTAATTTCCCTAATTACCCTAACCATTAATTATTAGAATAATACTTCAACATAAATATAATAGTATCTATTATTACCTCAGTAGTCGAATATATATAGTATAATAGTAATTAATAATATTCTTGTTAATATTAAATTACTTTCAATTTACTAATATCCCTAGATCTATTGATACTCTGACCCATTAAATAACATTTCTATTAAATTTATTGATTAGTTACCTGCCATTATTAATAATTTAACCTTATTATTATAATATTATTTTATGAATTATTATCATATCCTCTTGATTAATAACTGTTAATTTTCCTAGTTCCATTATTTTAAGTTATCATTTTATCAATTTTATAAATATTCCCCAGTAGTATTTGGGTATTAAAATAATATTTTTAACATATTAATCATTCAATTTGAATAGTCGTTTCTTAGTCAAAATATTAGCCGTTTGTTTTCCAATATGATCTATTATAGTCGTTATTCTAGCCGTTGGAAGATCTGCTCTCCCTATTTAATTCTGTAGCCATGATCTGATTATGCAATTTGTCCTGACGATGAACCACACTTGTTGGTTCCAAACGCGTGCCAAATGTATTACCATGTGATTTACGCCCAAGAATTTTTCTCTTAAAAATAATTTACTTATTAGATTTTATCATACATATTTTTTTTACAGGAACGGTTATGATGCTTTGTATTAATCTTGGGCAGAATGCCAAAATCTGATTACATTTTGAGCTTCTTTGTCCTGCTGCATTTCTTTGCTAAGGATGTAGCTGAAGCTTACAATTTTCTTCCTTGGATAGACCCCTATTGAGTTAATTTCGGAGATTTTCCCCCACTTGAAAATACAAACAAATTGGTTTAGTAAGAGACAGTAGAACATGGCAGTCTATTTATGGAATGGGATCCCATGATTCTTCATCCTCTTTCAGCTTGATCCCAGGCAGTCTATTTATGGAATGGGATCCCATGATTCTTCATCCTCTTTCAGCTTGATCCCAACAGAGAGAAAGACCGCTTTATTGGCTTCGATGTCTGCCTTTTTATTATGAATTCTCAACACGTGGTAGTACTTCAAGTCCTGGAAGCTGTTTTCCATACCTTTGATCCTGGTAATGAGCCTTGCTAGATTGAGATCCTATACTGGGGTGTTGGTAACCATTGAATTTATAATTTTATCATACATTTACTCAACATAGTAAAAATAAATTATGATATTGTCAAAACATTAATAAATTATGATATTGTGAAAAACATTAAATTTTATCATACATTTACTCAACACCGTGATATCTTCAAAACCATTAAATTTTATCATACATTTACTCAACACGGTGATATCGTCCAAACCATTAAATTTTATCATACATTTACTCAACACCCAACACCGTAAAAACAAATTATGAAATCATCAAAACCATCAAATTTAAAAACACTATTTAGTTAAATTATTATTCACTCAACACATGAAAAACAAATTATGAAATCTTCAAAACCATCCAATTTGAAACACAGTTTAGTTAAACCATCAAATCTATAAAGCTATTTAGTTATTCCTACCCAACTTTCCATAAATACAACATTAAATTCCGATAAAACCATTAAAGTTTATCATACATTTATTCAACGTCATAAAAACAGATTAATTAAATTTTATTATATATTTACTAAACACCGTAAAAACAAATTATGAAATCATCAAAAGCTTCAAATTTAAGTGATTTAGTTACACTATCTTCACTCAACCCAAAAAAACAAATTATAAAATCTTCGAAACCATCGAATTTGATAAGCTGTTTAGTTAAACCATCGAATCTAAAAAGCTATTTAGTTTTTAGATTCTGCCCAACTTCGGATACATACGACATCAAATTCTGGTAAAAAGCACATAAGTTCAGCGTACGTTTAACCTGAGAAGGGAAAGTGGAGCTCTGAACGCAAACAGATACAATTAAATAATCAAAAGTAACCTCGATAATGTAGCAATGGAGAGTTAAAAATGTTTAAAGGCACCCACGCCCAGTGTTAAAAACGGATCAAGCTTTAGATTGAGTAGAAAAGTGAATTTTTTTCAACACACGCAAAGTCGAGGGTAAAATTTTAGGTCAGCGGGGGCGAGTATGAATGACGTCAGCGGAGGACTTACGGAATGGACACGTGTCTCATTTTCATTGGATGAGATGTAAAAAATAAATTAACAAGCTTTTCGGTGAAAGCCCGGCCGGTAGTTTTGTTTGCTGGGGGGAGGGGGTGGCCGAGGAGGAGGAGGAGGAGGTGGTGGTGGAGGGCGGCCAGGCGACGGATTCTACGCAAATCAAGTGAGTAATGGCTTCTGTATCCCTATAATTGGCTCCCTTTGAGGACAGGTTTTGAAATTTTCTGAAATGTTTTGATGTGAACGCCGGATCTTTTATGACTTAAGTTTCAGAGTCTGGGCTGCTATTTCTGGGCCTGCAAGGTTTCGTGGGGTCTCGAACTCCTGACTGCGGGCTTGGCATCGGCATTCACATCGTTAGCGCCTTGTCTCTGAAACCATGCGTATTTGTATTCCTTTTGATCAAAGTTGCAAACAGTGGTGAAAATTGTGGATTTCAGTTAATTATTTGCATGAAGGGTTAGCCTCGGTGTTTTTTGTTTTATTAATGAAGGGCACAGTGGTTTCTGTTACGAATTGAGGACAGCGGTGGAGATTTCATCTGGCTGGGGTTTGGGGAAGGGAGACTTCGGCAGTGTGATGAGGCAGAAGATGAGATTTTAGAGCACTTGATTTAGTGGATTTTTTTGTTTTCTTTTTTTAATTTGGGGCATATTTTTTAAAGATGGAGAGGTTCAACGGCACCGCATTATTGGATATGCGGCAGCTTCGGACCAACGCTGCCTTGCAATTCAGCCCCCAGATGGCTATGAGCAATGACAGTTTCTTGATGCTTGATTCGAACCCCAGTCCATCGTCTTCGATGGATCTCGGTAGCTTGAACCCATCTCTGTCTTCGAATATAACTTCCGAGTTCTCGTCTCTTCTTGAATCCACTTCACAGAATTCGATGAATGTGGGAATGGCGTCGAGTGCCGCGATGCCTCCTCAGCCACAGGCTGTTCAGCATAATGATATTCTGATGCCTGCCGACGAGTGGTCTGGAAATACCACGCCAAGTGCTCAGAGTTCTCGACAAGCATTTCAGAGTTCTTCCCCTAGTCAGTGCCAGAGTTCTGTTAGCCAAGGACAGCTCTCACAGGCTGGGAACATGGAGAATAGCAGACTCCAACAATATGGCTATGATAAGCACTTGTGGGGCAGTTCCCAAAATTCTCATGAAATATTTGGGATACCACAACAGACTAATCGAGACGAAATGTCTCAAGGAGGGGATAATCAGTTGGCACTGTGTGGGCAGCAACAAGGCTTCCAACCAGAATTGAGGAAGCCAAACTTTTCTAGCAAGCAATCTGGCCAGGTACTGCCAGGTGTTTCTCAGCAAGTTGGCTTTCAAAATCAGGCTCAGTCTACTAATGGACAGGCAAGTTACTTACAACAACAACGACTTTCTCATGGAGGTAATGCCTCAGATATATCTTCACAGGAATCAGCTTCTCAGGAAGTGAAAGGTGCTGCTCAACCAATGGACTTTGAACATAATCAGGCAAGCCAGGTACCAAGTTTCGACGGGGCTACAAAAGTGAACATCCACGTGAATAATAACAGTTTGCCGCAGCCTTCAGTTTATCAGAGGATGGAAATTGACAACCAACCTCCAAGGTTCCCAGTTATGCAGCCCACCAATCAACAATCAATGTTTCAAAGAGGTCCTGCCCTTAGTCAGTCTCAGAAAGTTATGGATGGGCATAGGATACAACAATGTGAACTCCAAGGCGATCCTGTCATGCAGACCATGCGAAGTCTAGGATTTCAAATGCAGGGGATCAACCCACAAAACACTTTGCAAGGCCAGTTTCAAGAGCAATACATAAATGTAAGTGAATAGGCCAGGGATGGTGTTCATTTCTCTTTAGTTGTAGCTACCCCGTGTATTCATGTTAGAGTCCTTACGTGTTTCAATTGCAAACCTTTTCTTTATAACCATTATGGCTTATATTGAACAAAGTCTTAGCACACATAAAGTTATTTTTGCTAGGAATAAACTATGTTCGCGTTGTTGAATGAATTGTACTGCAGCAATAGCTCACATGGGAACCCCTGGCTGATGATGCATCTGTTGATATCTGTAGGAAATAAAATTTCTTTGGCCTAAAATAGCAGAATTTACTATGTCTAATCTGGTTTTGAGGTCTTCTGTTGAGATTGTGATCATAGGTAGTCTTGTTTCATTATTTGAGATTTTAAAAGGAAATAAATAAGTGATACACACAAGTGCAGAACAACAGTTTGTGATGAATATCCTTTTTTAAAGGGGAAAAAAGAGAACAAATTCAAATTCATGATCTAATTGCCATGCCAGGTCAAGATAGGTCAAAATTTCTTCCTATTGCTACCACCAAATTATGGGCTTTGTAAGAGCTTCCTGTTGTTTTCTTCATTAATTTACCTCCCAACAAGATTGATATTTCATATTTGAGTGCAGCTCTATACTAGCACAGATCCATCTTAACACTGGATATGTTATGCACCAAGTGCTATTAAATTACTCAAGTTGCTATACTGCCAAGCCCTCTGTCGTTAACTGTCTGCTCAAATCCCTATCACAGGGAATTTCTGATCCTTTAAATGGAGACCATGGGCTCAGAGCTGCTGCAGCTTCAGTATCAGGTATATAGCAGTTTGTTGTTGACTATGGAGAATGACTACCAGTGGGCTTTATTTGGAATTCCTGCAAAACCATAAATTTTATTGACCTACCACAAATAATTTGCTGAATGATTCAAAGGTCAAACACCATTAACACTGTTAATAAAACTTCACAACAGTGAAGACTCTGCTAGGTTCAGTTGCATGTTGGGCAAATTGGTTGTAACAGAAGGAGCTTCATATTTCTTCAGATAAATCTCAGTTCAGCACTCCACCCAAACCTCATGTTCTTCTCTGCATTGATTGTTTTATGGAACTAAGCTTTCAAAATTTTAGTTCTTTTGCCGTTCATTTGTAATGAATATAATTCATATCTAAATGAAATTCAAGATTTCATTAATTTAGGTCGCAGTAGTACCAGTCATGTATTTACGTCTGCTACTGTTTTATTTATTTAGTTTTTTAAGCAATACATACAAGGGCACACACACTACAATGAATTGATGGTCTCCTCCCCTCCTCCCTCACATGCATTGTGGAATGTGCCTCTTGGTGCAATAACACAACCTTAATAGAAAGTAAATCCTAGGGAAACAGAGTCCAATAATTCTCAGTAACACCCATAATATTTTGGTGACTTTTTTTGTTTTCCTTTTATGGAAACATTTCACCATTTGAAGCACCCTTGGAATGGTGCGTAATTGCTTATGTATGCAGCAGTGTTAACCACACTCTGCTCAGGGAAGAGCTTGATAAGGCAGAAGAGTTAAGAGGTTGAGGAAGCCTGGGAGAAACTTCACACATCTTCTGGACAAAATGATGCAGTTTCTGGTTATTATAGGCAGGTTAGTGAGTCATACTTGCATTGACTCAAACTCATTTGACCTGAGTCAAATTTTGTCAATGCAAGTATGACTTTTCTCTGAGTCATTTGGACTTGTTTGGCACGTGTTTTGTTTTTGATTTGCAAGTCTCGCAATGGTATGGACTTTGGAAATTATTCCAGGAAATAGCTAGCAAAACAGTAAATGATTCCAGCAAGGAACTTCAAATCAAGATGATGCTTCACAATTTTCTGAGGAAAATTGGAACTGAGAATAAGGGCAAAACATTCGACCAATACTCTTACAAATTGAGTGGTAAAAAAATTATTCTGCCCTCTGGATTATGGTTGAAAATCATTATATTCCAGTTTAAAATTTCTCCGGTCATCATCTAGTGAAAAGGGTTGGCTATGAGAGAGATGTTGCATGACGAGGCAAAATATTCTGGATAAATTTCAGGAAACTTAAAAGACAAGTTTTATAATACTGGTGAACAGTTTAACCAACAGTTGGAGGTAGAATCCAAATTTTGGCAAATTAATTTGAGGCTGAAGATCTTTGAAAATTGAATTTTAGAATCCTTACCAAACATGAAGTACATCATTAAGTACCTCAAATGACTTCTAGGAAAGCACATTCACTAGAGGGCCAAGGCTTATAAGTGGTGGGGTGAGGGGGAGTGGGGTGGTGGGTTGGGGAGGAATTTGACTTTGCAACTTAGGGTAGTATCTTGCAAAATATGAAATTAAAAGTCTGTTTTTCAATAAACTATATATGTTTTTCCGTTTCATATACCTTTTTCAATGACTAAATGCATATTTAAAAATTTGACCTGGCTTAAGATGGATGTTTTGAAGTTGTACTTTTTGGCATTTCTCATCCTTTAACTCTCAAATCTATTTTTCAATACATTTGACATAGGTTTTCTATATACCTTTTTCAATGATCAAATGTATATTCCAAAATTTGTGCTACCTTTAGTACAGATATTTGGAAGTTGCCCCTGGCATCTCTAGCTTTCATTGCCAGACCTTACCGTCTCACTCACTCATTCCTTTTTAGCAGGCCATTATTATTCTGTATTGTGCCACTGACTATGGAGTATTTTGTATTATACCATGGTCTGCTATATATGTGTTGCGGCAGCACTACCACTGGTTTCTTTCTCTGTATATGTTATTTCTAGCATTTTTTTTAGGAGATGCGCTTTCATTCCCACATTGTAGTCATACTGGCTGTACCCTTCTTTAGTCCCATTGGTCTACTTTTGTGGTCATCAGTTGGACGTTAATAAATTTACTTGGCATTATTCATTCTTAAGCATATTAGTATTTCATGAAATATGTGCAATGATACAAAAATTTCTAAACTCCCAAGTTTTTTGGTTTGTAATGTCAATTGATGCAAATGCAGGCTAGGCAGAGGCATAGAAACACATAGTTAAGATTTCTGGCATCTACTGTCTTGTAATTTCTTATTATTTCTTGCTTTTGTCTTCAACAACACCTCTAAATGGGCAAGGCTGAGGCAGTAACAGACTTATGACACTTCAATATAAATCCATATTATTGGAAGCATAACATTTTTTGTCAAGTAAAGTCTTTTACCTCATCATGATCACACATTAAGTTTTAAGGTCTCAAACCGGTGAACTAATCACCTGTTAGATGGGGGAAAGTTCTCCCAATTCCTGTGTTAAAAGGGATCTGCATCATATCTTGATTTCGTCTCCAACAACACCTTTAAGACAAGTAACAGTCTTACAGGAACCTTCACTTAAATGCCAATCTATGTGACTGGAAGTTGTCTTTCTTGTCAGGAACAAAATCTTCCAACTCACCAAATGGTAAGTTTTGCTGGGGTCTCAAAGGTGAACAAATGCCCTGTTAGAAGGAGGATAATTCTTTAAATGCTATTGTTAAAAAGGATTTGAAAAGTTTTCAGATACAGACAATTTTCTGTTCCTCCTACTGAATTTCTGGAAATTCAATATTGCAGGTTGGCAACTTCTTCTAATCTCTCCTATAGTCTTGAAATTTATTTTCCCAAGATAAAGGTTCCTTTGATCTATCTTTGGTTTCTTAATAATTATATTCTTTAGGCCTACAGGTCTGATGTGCTGACTGCTTAAAATTCTTTGGTTACGTTAAAGTTACTTCCACACCTCAACCTATTGTCATGTTCCTAGAATATAAGGTTTCACTGGAGGCCCTCCCAATATTTCGCCTCAAAGGGCGAAATCGACGAGTCAGTGGGAGAGGACATCTATTGGTAGTTCATGCAGATCAAGTGGGTTTCATCCCAACAGCCTCTCATGTCTACTATGGCATTTTATGTTAAGCAGTTTTTGCAGATTGTTGACAGTTTCATTCTTTGTCTAGACTACCCACAACAGCACTGGTCATATGGCCATAGGATTCCCCTTGGCCATCTGTGAGTACACTCTCACAGTGATGAGTTGAGACAGATCACCAAATTCAATGAGAGGGAAGATTTGTCAGCTTTTCTCCCTCCAAGAGGTGAATATGAGGGAGCACTTTATTTCTGGGTGTCCTGATTATTATGAAATTTGGGAGAATTTGTAGCTCTTATGGGGAGCTACTAGAGGGTCCCTTTCTACTTTCTTTCATTACCCAAACTAGAGATGCCCAACCTTGTATATTTGGGAGGTGATTAGTTTTAGATGATGAGCCTTGCAGTCCGATGTCCAATAGGTTGATCACCACCTTCTTTCAACCTCTATCAGCCATTGGGGGTGTCAAGCACCCCATTGATACTGGTGCCACATGCACAATCTGTAGTAAATCAGTGAGACAGTGCCTGTTGATGTGTTTTTTCCACTATGTCACCTTGACCTACCATTCTCCACACTCAATATGGATAAGACAAGAAAATAATTTATAAATTTTCATAACTAGCCAATTTTCATAACTAGCCAAGTAATAGGTCAACTGTCAACAAGAGTAAAGATTACAGCTAGTATTAAATAGTGGGTGTCTAGAATACTCCTACAGCTAAAATGTTATCAAACCACTGGAGCTGGACAAACACTAAGAGGAGGGAGAAGAGGCCTCCTTGTCTTCTTTAGTCATTGTGAAGGGCTTGATGTAAAGCTTAATGATGCCATTTGGAGAGTACTCATTGTTGAGGGGGCCTGGGCCCTGGCTGTACAATCCTCAGAGGAGTTGTGGAGCAAGAAGAGAAGAGAGAAGAGTGAGAAGACTTGTCTCTCCTAACATTAGGTTGAGGTGAAAAAACTCATGATGGTGATCTGTTGCTTGAGATGACTCAGGTGGTCATATGATGTAGTAAGCAAACATGCTTCGAGTTTTGCAGAGGTTGCATGTCTGCTAGCCATGTGAGAGAAAGTTGGTTCATGTTGTCTCATAGATATACCAGCATCCAACTCATGGGTAGGGGGTGTGTAGCACCTCCACCCAGGGTTGCGGGCATAGTTTTTAAAACTGGAACTGGTGATCGGACCGGAGAAAGTTGGTTCATGTTGTCTCATAGATATACCAGCATCCAACTCATGGGTGGTGGGTGTGTAGCACCTCCACCCAGGGTTGCGGGCATAGTTTTTAAAACCGGAACTGGTGATCGGACCGGTCCACCTAATGAACCGGTTACCGATTGGAACCGGTCTAACCGGGACTGGTCTGGTCTAAACGAACCGGTTTTAGAAAAATACATTCAATAATTAATTTTTAATGAAAAAACTATTTTTAAGATTTAAAACCATGATTCCAAGCCAATAGAGACAAAATATGCAAAGTTTGCTCATTTATATACCATGTAAAGGTGAATATATCAAAATGGCACTGAGTGCAATACATATCATCGGCAAAATAGCAAAATACATAAGCAATGAGGCTCTAAATGGCCTATAAAGTCCAAAAACAATGCTGCAAGCTATGAGGACATTGGCCTACTACAAGTCTACATTGTTTACATGATCAATCATCAAGTGCATCACCACTACTAGCCACAATATCATCATCAAGAGCTACATTGACATCATCTGGTTTAGAGTCTGAGGATGCCTCAACCTGATCTGCAACCTTAGTATCAATGCCACCAATAACAATAGAAGTGTACCTAAGGGAAGCACGAGTTTGTCGACCTGCATGACTAGTGCCTTCCATTGGTTCTTTGCCTTTCCTTGATGCCGCTACCGATCCTGGTTCTGATGCCACCACATAATCTGCTTCATCCCTCGCTAAAGCCATATCGATATCAAAATCAGCCTCAAACACAGGTTCTTCAGTCCTCCACCCATTCTGATGTTGGATCAATATCGTCCAACACAATGGGATCTAGATCAGGAGTTTTGCTCATCATTTGGAGCTCGGATTGCATTTATTGTTTACCCCCAAACCATGAAATCCTGGAAACCATTAAGTCTGCTGAATTTTGAGTGAAATCTAAAATTTTAGTTTCTCCATATGAAATCTAGTGAGGTCGAAACCACTCTCAAACATCCTGAGTCATTTCATGGTAATGTTAAAAATTTAAGTAAAAGGATGAAAATGAAAATGAAAGGAAATGTCACTTTTACTTTAAGAATTTAACATTACCATTAATTTCCAACATTGTTAGGGTTGAAATGTGTCAGGAAAATGAGAGGGTAGGCATGTGTTTCATGGAGGGACTATTTTTGGAGGAAAACAAGCCCAAATTTCCCTCAAAACATCTTCAAAACTCACAAAAATGCATTTTGTGGGGGTTATACTTGCCCTGGCAATAAACTGACCAGTTTAGGACAAAACTGGTTGGTTTGACCACAAATCGGTCGGTTCCGTCCTAAAGTGGTCGGTTAGGACCGGTTAGCTCCAATTTTTGGCCAAATAGGGTGTTTGACTGGGTTTTTTGACCGGTTCCAATTGGTGGGCCTGCTAACTGGCCGGTTAGATTGGTAACTGGTTAGCTCGGCTGATTTTGAATACTATGGTTGCGGGGGAGCGCCCTCCTCAATCCTGCTCCCAGTTTGCGCTCTGGTCGGGAGTGTTGCTCCTGTCGCTCCAGGAGCGACTTTTCCAACCAAGGAGCGGTTGGGGAGAGATCGCTCCCTGGTTGGAAGAGTCGCTCTCGACTGGCCGAGAGGGAGGTGACGACGGCTTAGGAGAGGGGGAAAGGGAGGGAAAAAGGGAGAGAGTGAAGGGGGGGGAATAAATAGACCCTCTCCCCTCCCATTATTCACTTCATCCCATTGAGAGAGCAAGAGAATTTGGAGAGAGTTTGAAGCAAGGAAAGGAGCTTGGTGAGAGAGGAGCTTGGAGGAGCTTGAAGAACTTGCAAGGGGAGATTGGAGCTTGGGATTGGAGGCCAAAGAGGTAGGATCTATACTCTAATCTAGCAATTTTTTTTATGTTCATTGCTAAATAGATAAATATTTTTTCTCTATTTCCCATTCCCATTCCCATTCCATTTTTTTGCAGATTCAAAACTTCAAATTTCAAACATCATGGTTATATTGCTTGGCATTTTCTTATTCATGGTTCTTTTTTTGGTTATTATGGTGTTGGAGAGTAGAAAAAGGAGGGTTGAACATGAAGAAGGGGATGAAGAAGTGGGTTATAGTAGATTTGATGAAAACACCGGAGAGAGGAGTACCTTGATGAGGAGGAGAGTAAACATGATTCAGCTAAAAGAACTAAACAAGACCAAATCCCATTGTGGAAATATGTTACTAGGCCTGAAGTAGGGGAAGGGGGTGGAACCACTACATTTCACTGCCCCCATTTCAACAATAATTACACAGGTTCATACACCCGTGCCAGAAAGCACCTCTGTGGAAAAAGGCCATGGGATGGAGATAAACAAATATGAATCAAAACTTGAGCAGGTGTGTCATCAGCAGAGAGAGCCAATTACATAAGGGAAGGGGAGAAAGCCCAATACAAATCTAAAAAATCAAAGGGTTTCTTTGAACCAAGCTCACAATCACATGCACAAAGAACTCCTTCAGCATCCTCTCATCGCAGTGGATATGGAGGCACAAGGTCGACAAACATCTCTTTAAGGCATAGAACCATATCAAATTTCCTTGATGAAGGGTGTAGGAATGATGTGGATTCAAAAGTTTACGGGTTTCTCTATGCATGTGGGATACCATTCAATGTTCTTCGCTCACCTTATTGGCATGAAATGGTTTCTGCCATAAATGATGCCCCTAAGGGATACAAGAGCCCTGGGTATGATAAGGCTAGAACCGTTGGACTTGATCATGAAAAATAAAAAATATCACATTCTTTGAGTAGAATGATAAATTCTTGGACTGAGCATGGGGTTTCCATTGTATCTGATAGATGGACAAATGTAAAAGGCAAGCCATTGATAAGTGTTCTTGTTGTGTCTGTTAGTGGTGCCATCTTTCTTTCAGCATATGATCACTTAGACAAGTTCAAGACTGACATCAACATTGCAGAACCATTACTAGAAACAATTGAACATATTGGGCCATACAATGTCATCCAAGTCATCACTGATAATGCTGCTAATTGTAAGGGATCGGGAGCAATTATTGAGGATAAATACCCCAACACATTTTGGTCTGGGTGTTTGGTTCACACAATGAACCTTTTGATGCATGATATTATTAAGAACAAAAACTAATAATACAAATGGATTGGTGATTTGTACAAGAGAAGCAAACAAATGATAAAAATTATTACAAATCATAGTAATACCCATGGGATTTTCTGTAGTCACTTAAGATTGGAGTTGTTGAAGATTGCGAAGATTAGATTTGCTAGCTATCTTGCGAAGAGGTATCTTCAGGCTCCTTTTGAAGGTAGGAGAGTCATTGGCTAGCATGGTATCAAGTCCACACTGGCAGGTATTAAAGGAAAGGGCTACAAATGCAGCTACAAGGTTTTGAACAAGTGGAGGAGACTGCTCTTGATGGTTAGTTTTGGGCACATGTGAGGCAAGTATTGGAATTCACCAAGGCCATTTATCACATGATTCGTTTTGCAGATACAGATAAACTAGTGATCCGAGAGGTGTATGAGTAGATTGATATCATGTTGGGGCAAATAAAAGATATTGTTTAGAAAGATGATCCCAACTTGTATACATTGTTTCACAATTGTGTGTGTACACGGTGGAATAAACTTAATGTTCCACTACATGCCTTGGCGTATATCCTTACGCCAAAATACTACTCTCCATCTTGGTTGGGCCAACCTGCACCTGGGGGTGGGGTTAGGGTCAAACCCCATATAGATCAAGAGGTATCTACAGGATATTTGCAAGCATTAGACAAGTTGATACCTGACAGGGAGGAATGTGCTAATCTGCGTCTTGAATTAGGCAGATACATCAGTTGCACTGGTTTGTTTGGTTCTTTCTATGCACTAGAAGATAGAGACATATTTGATGCTCTCGTATGGTGGGAAGCATATGGCGGCATGGGACTTTTGCCGAAATTGGCAAAAAAAGTTCTCGTAGGTTGTAAATACTTCTTCTACAGAGAGGTGTTGGAGCACCTACAACTTCATACAATTTGTGAGAAGAAACAGACTCAATGAAAACCGGGCAGAAAACTTGGTTTATGTTGTTGAGTCATTATTGTGACTGGGCTTATGAGGATCCAACATATAAAATTTGGAGAAATTATGAGAGATGAAGATGAAGCCATGCCGCGCCCACCATCCAATAGCAGTGTCAGTGCTCGAGTTCCAAGTCTT
This sequence comes from Pinus tabuliformis, assembly GCA_031772625.1. Classification (NCBI taxonomy): domain Eukaryota; kingdom Viridiplantae; phylum Streptophyta; class Pinopsida; order Pinales; family Pinaceae; genus Pinus; species Pinus tabuliformis. Next base: position 831,184,631 of record CM062807.1, on the reverse strand, counting down.
GTTCCTTTGCTGCCCCTACCTTCATGTACATCCTCACATGGAGGGCATGTGCCTTCTGTTTTTGGTCGTGGGATTGTGCGGGAGGAGATTCCTAGAATACCACCACGACCTGCTCAGGAATTAGAAATTTCTCGTGTCAAGAGGAAGCTGTAGATAATAGATTTACTTGTCTTTTCTAGTTTCTAGTAGTTTTAATAACTGTTGACCCTTTCATATTTATTATGATATATTTTGTAAACAATATATGACAATTTAAGTTTGAAGTTTGAAGTTGGCAATTATATCTCATTGGTAATGAATTATGAATAAGATGCTTCGTGAAAGTTGTTTCATTTCATGTTAGATATTCTTTGTTGTAATGGTTACACTTAGCTTACAAGTATAACTTTGGTGTTCAATTGTGATAAATGTTATATATTGAATTTTGAAAGCTTGAAACTTTAAGATTGATGAATGATGAGACTCAATATGTTGTATGTTACTAACTTGTGGACGTGGTTGATGAAGATTATAACTTCTAGATGATTGTTGTTATATGGTTCAATCTATGTTTTTTGTTTTCGTTTTTTTTTGTTGTAATTGTTAAATCTAATTCATCATTCTATATGTTTTTGTTGACATATATATATATATATATATATATATATAATATAATATAACGCTCCGGGATTCGCTCCCAAACCGGGAGCTTCTGAAAATGTCGCTCCTGCTCCCAAATAACCTTGCCTCCACCAATAGAGATAGTCTGAAAGAAAGAAGTAATGGACCTAATCCCTAATCAAACTTGGCCTAGAAGGTCCCTACGGAGTCTCTCACCAATGGATCATTGCCTTTCAAACATACAAGGGTAGGAATTTTTTATTAAGGTAGCGGAGAAAAGTCAGGGAACAAGCAGTGAAACATTCCCCAGATATCGTAGTATAGGGGACATGAAAATAGAGTGTTCCTTGGCTGATTGTCTTGAACCTTGGGATGTGCCTGGAACAAACCCGCAACTAGCATAGTGACTCGTGAGGTCTCAACATAGATATTGTGGACAAATTGACATCACTAGGTTTCTCTCCTCTGAGATTGGTTGGCCTTGGATGCTAGAGCAGCAACAGCAAGGAATTCTCAACCCCTCCCTTACAAGATAGTAGGATTGGGTCCTTTTAGTTTTGTTTACTCTTAAGAGGAAATTCGTGGGCTCATCATCAACACAGTCATGGTGGTTAACAAAGATGACGTCTCTTGTTCTGACATTGGATCTGACAAGGGTGTTACCCTTCCTTGACATTCTTAGTCCTGACCACTCTCTAGGAACATTATCTGGTCCAGAATTGGCAAGTTCATGGTTGTCAACGGGGATTTTGACATGGGCATTGCTCTCCCCTGTCATTTTACTTATGACTCAGTGGGTTTCTCTTGTTGCAGCAGGTTTACTTCTGAAATACTGCTGACCACATTATGTAGGGTTTTACTCTTCTGTTTCACCCGTCCATTTTCATTGTTTACCATCCTCTAATCTAGGTTTTAGATTTTGTTTTGTTGTTTTGGTAGGTGCTCCATGTATTCCGTTTAGCTGCTGATTGCTGTTCTTCATTTCCATTGACCTATTTTCCTCATTTGTGGACATTAATATAATTTTATTTTATTTTGTTTCTGGCCAGATCCTGCAATAATGCCTGTGCATTGTGCAACCTTTTTCTATTTAATGATTAACAGCTTGAAGCTGACAGACCATATAATATCTGCAATCCCTATAACATAGTGATTTCTTTTCCATCCAATTGGAAGAATTCTCTGGTTTTGCCAAGAAGCTCTACTTTCATGATTTCTTCGTACTGTATCATTGTAACAGGTTTCAATTTTTAGCCTTGACAAGTTCTCCGATATTACATTGAGTACAGATAAACCTATAGAAGTTTGAGACCCATGAGTCCCCATGAGTCTTCCCGAGTCTCATCTGAGTCAAGTTACTTGGATCATACTCAGCTTGAGACTTGTCTGAACTTGCTAAAATTTGGCTTACTTTTCAAGACTTGAGAGTCAGGAGGCTAGACTTGTGATCCAACTCAGTGTGCAAATGGAGATCCTCTGGAAGTATGGAGGGTCAATCACGTTTTGCAGATAAATATCAAGTGTGAAATGTTGTTTTATCATATTATATGTGAGATGATCTTATGAATTTGTGCATAGACTGCTGTTTTGTAACTTTATATGGATTGGAAATGCCATATTGTTTCTGCACAATTACTATATTTTGATCCCAAAATGTGAGTTTTTTTGTGATCTCAAGATGTTCCAATTTTCTTGGCAAATGCATTGCGTTTTCAGTTAAGATAGCATTTTAAAGGTAAATAATGCAAAATCGTGAAATGTTCGTTTTTTGATATTGTCTTATTGAACAGTGGTCTCTTGTGCCTGATAGGATGTATCTAAAAATCAGCATCAGATAAGAACCCTGGAAGTTTACCTCTGTTTTGAAGATCATAGTCTCCAGATAAAACTTAGAGTAGCCTCTTCTAATATATAGGCCTCTGCAAAGTTGCAAACTAAGCAGTCTATATGTGGCATGGCTATTCTACTGCTGTTCATGCGCCTTTTAGCTTTTCTTTTTTTCAGTGTTGCAAAAATTGCTGATACAGGTTATTTTTCATGAGTTTTTCACATTGCTGATACACTCTGCCTAAAGATACGTGATTTTTGAGGTATTTGAATATATTGTGATATTTTGAAAAGATTGTGATATATCTTGAACAGTGGTCTCTTGTGCTTGATAGGATGTATCTAAAAATCAGCATCAGATAAGAACCCTGGAAGTTTACCTCTGTTTTGAAGATCATAGTCTCCAGATAAAACTTAAAGTAGCCTCTTCTAATATATAGGCCTCTGCAAAGTTGCAAACTAAGCAGTCTATATGTGGCATGGCTATTCTACTGTTGTTCATGTGCCTTTTAGCTTTTCTTTTTTTCAGTGTTGCAAAAATTGCTGATATACGTTATTTTTCATTTGTTTTTCACATTGCTGATACACTCTGCCTAAAGATACATAATTTTTGAGGTATTTGAATATATTGTGATATTTTGAAAAGATTGTGATATATCGGTAATATATCGTGACTTGACTGAAAATATCACTGAGGGTGTGACAATCTACTGTTAAAGTGTGAAATTTTCAGTTCTTCTGCACACTTTTTTCGCTACAGTTTGGTTTTTGGCCAATATCAGTTTTATTTTCTATTTATGTGGCAATGTGATTTTTTGATGTTGTTGTTGCTTTATATTAAAAAATGAAAAAATGGAATATTTTTTTTAATTTTTTTTTTTTAATTTTAATATCCCAGAGGAACCCAGCAGCCACCCTGACACATAACTACTAATAAACCTCTGGGGGTTTACAGCCTGTCCTCTCCATGAATTGGGTCACAACCAGGGGGATTTGAACCTTGGATCTCTCAGTTTTCACATATTTCACATTTCTTCGATCAGCAATTGAGCTGCACCCCTGGGACTAATATTTTTGACTTTTTAAGTTTGCTGATATTTTCTGATTTTTTTCCTGTTTTTTCTTTTTGTTTTGTTTGATATTTCTGAAAAGTTTCTTTCCAGACCTTTGGTGATATATGCCCCAAACTATATTTGCAACATATTTTTACTTCTGTGCATGTGCCTTTACCTTTTTTACTACTGTTTTATTTTTAAAACAATCCTATCGCTACAAAAATGGGAATTAGCTGGTGATCTGATTTTGAAGATCACATGATTTTTCATTTTAAACACCATTAGCTTCTGGTTTCATGGGAAGAATAGTATGCCACTTTGCAACCTTGAAAATTCAAATTTCTGCTGTCTGTTTCCATTGAAGCTGGTAAGTTACACTGACTTTTCTCATGACAAGCAGGCAAATGGTCATCCACTATCAGTTATTCTTCAGAATCAGGCTCCTGCCCAAGGTCAAGCTCAGATGCCAACATTGTCCCAGCCTCATGCCCAAGGCCAAGTGGCAAATCAGCAAGCTGCAGTAAATCAACAGGCAGTTTATCAAACTCGACATTTGCAGTCTGGGTCACATCAATCCCCATTTCAAACTAACCAGCAGGCTTCTTTTCATTTGGGTCAGCCTCAGGTAAACCAAGTGCACCAGCATGGTGGTAACTCTGGATCACATTTGGCAGGGATCCAACATCTTGGCCAAATTCAGGCAAGAGCACAGAACCCATTATTCCAGGGCCTAAAGATTGGAGGGCGGCACTTATTGCATGGATCACCCAGTGCCCCTGTAAACTATGTTGGCAACAGTGTTGATGCAGGAGTACGAAGTCAAATGCCAGCAGCCGTTGCCTCCCGGTGTCTTGAGATTCTTATGCTTTATATTCAAGATCAGAGAAATCGACCACAGGTAGGGTTCTCAAGCACAGCATCTTTCCTGATGCAGAAGGAACTTTGTAAAGAGTGTAAAGCACTTTCTAATGGTATTTTATAATTGTTAATGCATTCCCATATATTTTTTCCTGATAGAGGTTCTCCCTTGCTGAACAACGTATTAAATAGACAAGTGAATACCTTTATCATTGCCCCTTTTTTGGGATAATTTAAAATATGAAATTAGTAATGTATGATGAAGTGACAATAAAAGCAGATGCATTTTTTCCCTGATAAAAACAGGATAATGGCATAGGATTTTGGAGGAAGCTTGTTCAGGAGTATTTTGCTCCGGGAGCAACGGAGCGCTGGTGCTTATCAAGCTACAGCTCTTCTCAAATGAGCAGGAACGCGCAAGGCCTGTTTCCGATGGTTGGTTTATAACACAAAAATATAAAATTATAGCATATAATGTTCTATTCTGTTAATGCCGCATAGACATATGTTTGATAGATGCTTGATATTTACCTGCAGTTGAGACTTTTTAGATGATCCAATCCAGAGATGTTTACTAGTAATTTGGAAGATAGTGTTTTCAGGAATATATTTCTGTTCTTTTCACTTATGACTAATTATCGTGGTGATGATAATTTCAAAAAACATTGTTGAGGAGATTTAATGATTTTTGGTGGTAGCCTCATTAGCATTGGGATCTTATTGCAGCTTTGCTTGTATGTAATGTCTTAGGGAAATTTTCTCTTCCTAGGGCTTCTGTTTCCAGCTAGGGTTTTCAACAAAAAGTCAATAGGGTTTCATACATTCACACAATAGCAGACATCTCTTCATAAAATATACCAATTTTGCAAATAACAATAGCAGACAGTTAGGATCAGTTTATCACAAATGCAATTCTGCAATGAACAGGACTGATCTGTCCAAGAAAACCAGAATGTATTGAACTAATAATCTAGCAATTCAATGCTGTCTGCAAAATGAACAAGATTAATTGAATACTACTAACAGCTACAGAGTTCGAGCTTCTTGCTTAGCCTACTGTCTATAGTTTAGAAATTAGAATATTACAAATCTGTAGAAGATTCCTGCCACAAAAAATCCTGAAAAAGACCCCACTGATCTCTATCTCAAAGGTGCCTGAGCTGCGTCAGGAAAAACTCCAGGAAAGGACTGGATTGCCTCAGACTGGATCACCAGCTAGCCTCAGACTGAACTGCCTCAGACTTATCAATGCTGCCTCAAAAATAGATAACTGTCTTTGTACTGCGTCAGACAAAGGGCGCCGAGTTCTGCCCAGGGAGGCCGAGCTGCCTCAGGGGGAGGTACAGAGTGTGCCTCAGTAACCCAGCCGTAGAGAATACCAAAGTGCCTCAGGGAGGTGCTGAGCTCTACCTCGGGGAGGCTGCAGTGCCCCAGTAACTGAGCCGCAGAGAAAACTGAAGTGTCTCAGGGAGGCTGAATTACCTCAGGAAGGGGCTGAGCTCTGTGTCAGGGAGGCCCCAGTGTCTCAGACTGCCCACTGAAAAGACTGGAAAGATCTCTGCAATTCTGCCACAGAAAAAACCGCCTGTCCAGAGAAGAGTACACCTAAAACCACCTTAGATTTGTCTTGAACAACTTAAGCGAGTTTGAGTTTTTCCAGATGGATAACTTCCTGCTTTTCCAGAACGGAACAGAAGATAAAAAGGTTTACTAAATAGGGTGGAATCTTTCACCACTGAAATTAGTAGAAGAGAAAAGGGGTCATAAACCCTCAGTGGCACAGCAAAATGGAACAGATGTATTTGATTCCAATTTGATGATGCCGATTTGATTTCGACACTTTTCTATTTATAGATTTCTCTATGGGCTCCCAAATCTGAGGGGTTGTGAGTGCACCCTCAATTTTGGGTGTTTTGGCCCCAGCCAACCCAACTTTGCACAATGTTGACCCAACATTGTTAAAATTGGGTTTTACCCCTTTATCAAGACTATAGCCTATGGGGTCAGATAGGCTATTTTGTCCTCCTCAGCGCATCAATCTGGAGAGGACATTACAGTCCCCCCTTCCTGAAATTGCTTGCCCTCAAGCAATTGTAAATTTAGGTGCTGTAAAATTCGTTCTCCTTCCCATGTGGTGTCTTCTTCTGGTAGGTCTTTCCATCTAATAAGATACTCTGGAATTACTCTGCCCCTTAGTTTCTTTTCTCGTACTGCCATGATTGCTTCTGGGATTAGCTCCAGTTGTCCCTCTTCATCCAAAGGGGGCAGTTCGATAGAAGTAGTGACCTGCTGCCCAACAGCCTTCTTGAGACATGATACATGGAAGACATTATGAATTTTGCTCTCCTTTGGTAGTTCTAACTCATACACCACTTCATCAACCTTCCAGAGAACTTTGTAAGGTCTATAAAATCATGGCTTTGGCTTTTATGCCCTGTTCTTGAGTGTAGATTGCCTATATGGTTGCAATCTCAAGAAAACGAGGTCTCCTAGATGAAAGCTGTGTTCTGTTCGGTGCTGGTCTGCGTACATCTTTTGCTGATTTTGGGCAGCTTGCATGTTTTCTTTGAGTATATTGAGAATGTCTTGATTTTCTTGTATCCAGTCTTTAGCTAATGGGGCCTTGCTATCTCCAAAAACCATGCCGATAAAAGATGTGCGTCATAACGATATAGTGCTCTAAATGCTGCCATCCTAATAGACAAATGATAAGTGGTGTTGTAACAATGCTCCCCGAGGTACAACCATTTGATCCATGCTTTTTGCTGACCTGTCACATAGTTATGTAAGTATCCCTCAATCCACTTATTCTGTGGTAGCTAGTGTTAGGGGTTAATTCTGTTCGTACTAACCCATAGAGTTTCTGCCAAAATACACCCATGAATCTGCTATCTTGATCATTGACCACATTTTTAGGTAGTCCATCGAGTTTGAAGATTTCTTTGAAGAACAACTCTGCTGCTTGTTTGGCTTAATAATTAGTTGGAATGGCAAAGAAATGTGCAAATTTAGCTGACCTGTTACTAGTTAGCCACTATGTAGATGCAATCTTTGCGTTGTGCTTTGGGTAATCCTGTGATGAAGTTCATCGAGATGCTCTCCCATTTTTCCTTTGGAATTGGTAGAGGCTGGAGCAAACCTGTGGGATGTGTGTGCTCGACCTTATTTTGTTCACATTTTACACATTCCTTGGCATTTTTAACACTTAATCTTTGAGACCTTTCCATGAAAACTGCTCCCTGATCTGTGGAAACTTTTGAAGAACCCTTGATGTCTCGCTAATAGTATGTCGTGCATAGCCTTCAAAATTTTCTACTTGAGCATGGATTCAGGGACCAAATATATCCTGTCTTTATGAAAAATAATATCTTTGATTATCTTGTACTTGTCATCTTGAATGAGCCCGTCCATGAAGGCACAAGTGAACTTGTTTTTGGAGTATACCACCATGAGGAGAGCATTGTAGTCTTTTGCGAGCTCTATGAGGGAACATGTTGCTAGTTTTCTGGAAAGGGTGTCGACCACAACATTAGATTTACCGTTTACATATTCAATATCAAAATCATAAGCTTGAACCTTACTTACCCACTTTCGCTGTCTCTCGTTTAGGTGTTTTTGCTCCATGAAATGTAGTAAGTTGTTTTGGTTTGTCTTGACTCTTGACTATGAACTTGTTTCCCACCAATTATTGTCTAAACTTTGCTAAGATGTGTGTAATAGTGAGCATCTTTTTGTCGTATGTGGAGTAAAGTCTCTTAGAATTTGAAGCTCTTGCCTTTCGAATGCGATCGAATGTCCCTTTTGCATTAATAGTACTCTTTTTCCTTCTCCTGATGCATCACTGCCTATACAAACGATTGATTGAAATAAGGGAGCGCTAATACTGGACATGAGCTCATTACTACCTTGAGCTTATTAAATGTCTTGTCTGATTCTTATGTCCACTTGAATGCTCCTTTCTTGGTCAAATTTGTCAACAATGTGCTTAGTTGCTAGAATCCTTTGACAAACTTCATGTAGTAGTTGCAAATTACTAAAAATCCTCGTAGCTCTGTTAGATTCTTGGGGGTAGGCCAATCCAATATTGCCTGAATCTTCTCTTGATGTACCTGCACTCCTTGCTCATTGATTATATGTCCCAAACAAAGAATTTTTGTCATCCCAAATTTGCATTTTGATGCCTTGGCATAGACTGACTGTTCTTTCATTACGCCTAAAATTTCTCCAGATGTCCCAAGCAGGGTTGCGGGGGAGCGTCCCCCACCCCTCACGCCCGCTCCAAATTCATGCTCCGGTCGGGGGTGCTTCGGGAGCTAGTTGGGAGCACGCTCCTTAATCTTCATTTTCATCATTTTACTTAAATTTTTAACATTACCATGAAATGACTCAGGATGTTTGAGAGTGGTTCCGACCTCATTGGATTTCATACGAAGAAAGTATAATTTTAGATCTCATTCAAAATCCAGCATATCAGTTTTTCAGGATTTTAGGATTGGGGGGATTGCAATGTTTCCATTGGATTTTGTCATTTATTAGGGTATGGAACTCATATTTAATCAAGAACACCAATCCCTCTATGTACCTTGATGTTAGTGACATTGATTGTCGAACTCCTATATCATGACCCTCCTAAAAATGTACCCATCACTCAAACAAAATCTTGACTTGACATGCTATGCTTTTTCTATCTTATGTTAATGCTTAGAGGGTGATATTAATGACAAAGATCCCTATATAGATCCAAAGGTAATGACAAAGATACCTTTGGATATTAATGCTTAGAGGGTGATATTAAGGACAAAGATCTTGATTTTCCAACAAGACTAAAAAATTAGGCATTTCTTGTGGCGGCAAGAGGCCCAAGCATTAGCAATAGATAATAGATTTACTTGTCTTTTCTAGTTTCTAGTAGTTTTTATAAGTATTGACTCTTTCATATTTATTATGATATTTTTTGTAAACAATATATGACAATTTAAGTTTGAAGTTGGCAATTATAACTCATTAGTAATGAATTATGAATATGATGCTTCTTGAAAGTTGAAAGTTGTTTCATTTCATTTCATTTTATAACATTCATTTCATGTTAGATATTATTTGTTGTAATGGTTACACTTAGCTTACAAGTACAGCTTTGGTGATAAATGATGATAAATGTTATATATTGAATTTTGGAAGCTTGAAACTTTAAGATTAATGAATCATGAGACTCAATATGTTGTATGTTACTAACTTGTGGACGTGGTTGATGAAGATTATAATTTCTAGATGATTTTTGTTATATGGTTTAATCTATGTTTTTTTTTTGTTATTTTTTTTTTTTTTTATATCTACTTCATTATTCTACATGATTTTGTAGACATATATGCATCAATATATATATATATATATATATATATAATCGCTCCCCGAATCGCTCCCAAACCAGGATTCTGAAAATGTCGCTCTTGCTCCCGCTTTCGCTCTCGCTTCCCGTTTTCGCTCCCGCTCCCAAGTAACCTTAGGACTCCCAAGTAGTCTTCCCATGTCTTGCTATATATTAGGACGTCGTAAAAAAATACCAGTAAGAATTTTCTTTGCTGCTTGTTGAAGATGTCGTTCATACGTAATTGGAATGCGGCAGGGGCATTGGTTAGCCCAAATGGCATGACTAGAAACTCAGAGTGCACATAGTGGCATTAGAATGTTGTTTTTGGCACATCTTGCACCCAAACCCGAATTTGATGATATCCTGATTGTAGGTTAACCTTGGAAAAATATACGGCTCCATGTAATTCATCTAGTAATTCATCGATCTTGGGAACAGGTACTTGTTCTTGATGGTCTTTTTGTTGAGTGCCCAGTAGTTAATGCACAACCTCCACGTTCCATCCTTCTTTTTAACTAGAACCACTGAAGAGTTAAATGGACTTGAGCTGGGTCTGATGTGGCCCATAGCTAGCAATTCTTGGGTTGCCTTCTCTATCTTGTCCTTAAATTTCTTTGGGTGCCAATATGGTGTTGTAATTATGGGCTTGGCCCCTTCTTCCAACTCTATAGTATGTTCAAATCTTCTTTTAGGAGGTAATCATGGGCGAACATCATTAAATTGCTCAGTACTTGCTGAATGTCTGCTTTGTACAACGACCTGCTATTGTAGGGTGTCTTTTGGCTTGTGATCTTGCACTCTGCAACATATGCTACATCTCCATGCCTAAATATGTGGTCTCCATTCTTCTGGCCGAAACGTCTTGAGGGCTGCCATTAGACATGCCTCTCAAAACTACTTTATTGCCGCTGGGTGCAATCCAAGTTGTACCCATCTGCTACTATCACATTAAGACCTTCGAATTCTTCTGTGGAAGTTCTCGCTTTGCAAGTAATGCTACATCAATGAAGTTGTGCATAGCTCCTCCATCAAGCAAAGTTATGATGCGTTGCCCCTTGATAACTCCCCTGATCCTAAAAGTGTAATACCTGGGGGTTCCTGATAAAGAGCAATCACAACTTGTGGTTGATGTTTCTTCTTTTTGCGGGGCTTTTCCTCCTCTGTAGCCTCTTCCTGGGGTTGTTCTTTCTTTCGGTTGCTAGGCTCATAATTTTGGGTGGGCTCTTCTCCATTCTTGTCATTGGAGAATACTTCAATGTAGTGGATTTTCCCTTTTTCAAAACATTGCTGCCCTGGCACCCACTGTTCTTTGCAAGCAAAACAAAGTTTCTTCTGCCTTAGTTGCCTTTGGGTTTCATCATCCAATGTGTCCCTTTTGGTCCAGTCACGTTGAAAGGGTTTCTTCTCCTTATCTTTTTGAGGGGTGAAAGGCTTGGAGGGGGCCTTAGGTTTGGTTGTTGCGTTTCCCATATCTCGAGTCTTCTTGATGGTGTCCTGAAGGGTTGCGGGATTGAATGCCTTAACCCAACCTTGTAGGGGTTTGGATAAGGCCTCTGTGAAAAGCATGGCTAATCTTTCTTCAGATATGTTTGTCACCATGAATGCGGCCCATTTCAAATTTTGCAATGAATTATTTTGGTGATCCTCTCTATTTTATTTGTGCTAGCTCTTTGAAGTGTATGTCAGGGTTTTTTTTATCGAATTGATCTATCAACCTCTATCTAAAGTCTACATAAGAGTTGATGTTTGTATGCCCCAATGTAACCAGTCCATGATACCACCAATCACGTGCTTCTCCTTCTAGATTTAGTGTGGCGAATTGGATGACACCTGTTTCTAACATAGGATTGAGCTTGGAGTAGGTGTACTATTTTTGCACCCAAGCTCTCGCTGAACATTTAGATGATCCATCAAAAGAAGGGGGGATAGTTTACTTAACTTGCACATTATATTAGAATTAGGCTGCCCCCCTGGGTCTATTTCTGCATTTGATGTTACTGTATTCTTGGAAATATATGGCCTGCTTGTGTATTCTCTTCTAATGCTACCTACTCCTGAAAGTATTCGTCAAAGAACTTATTCTGCTCTGCTGCTCCCTGGGTTGCTGTTGTCTGACTGTCAAAAAATTGAAGAAGTAAGGGTCTGTGATTCCTACTAGTTGTCCCGTTGCTTGTTTGAGTAACAACATTGGAAGATCCAGGATTATGGCTGCTACTTCATTCAACACCAACACTATTACCAACATGCAATCCATTGTTACCTATAGTGTTTATGTCTTGGACAATAACTTGTGCCATCTACTGTTGTCCTTGGATTAGCATGTTGGCCATTGGAGTATTGCATTCATTAGGATACCAAGATCCTGTTCTCCTTGCCCTGCTCTGTCTCCCATGGCTAGATGATTGGTGTTCCTCTTCCGTCTCATTGTGACGTTGCTTGTTTCTAGAAGCATACAAGGGTGATGCACTCACAATCTGGCAAGATGCTTGCTCTGATACCATTGTAATGTCATAGGGAAATTTTCTCTTCCCAGGGCTTCTTTTTCTAGCTAGGGTTTTCAACAGAAAAATCAATAGGGTTTCATAGATTCACACAATAGCAGAAATCTCTTCATAAAATATACCAATTTTGCAAGTAACAATAGCATACAGCTAGGAACAATTTACCACAAATGCAATTTCACAATGAATAGGACTGATCTGTCCAAGAAAACCAAAATGTATTCAACCAATAATTTACCAATTCAATGTTGTCTGCAAAATGAACCAGATTAATTGAATACTACTAACAGCTACAAAGTTTGACCTTCTTGCTTAGCCTACTACCTATAGTTTAAAATACTACAAATCTGTAGAAGATTCCTGCCGCAAAAACCCTGAAAAAGACCCCACTGAGCTCTATCTCAAAAGTGCCTGAGTTGCCTCAGGAAAAACACCAGGAAAGGACTGAACCGCCTCAGAATGGATCACCAGCTAGCCTCAGACCAAACTGCCTTAGAATTATCGACGATGCCTCAGAAATAGACAACTTTCTCAGTCCTGATTCAGACAAAGGGTGCCAAGTTCTGCCCAGGGAGGTTGAGTTGCCCCAGGGGGAGGTATAGAGTGTGCCTGAGGGAGGCCGAATTGCCTTAGGAAGGGTCAATCTCCGCCTCAGGAAGGCCGCAGTTCCTCAGTAACCTAGTCATAGAGCAAACTGAAGTGCCTCAGGGAGGCCGAATTGTCTCAGGAGGGTGCTGTGCTCTACCTCAGTAACCCAGTCGCAGAGAAAATTGAAGTGCCTTAGGGAGGCCACATTGCCTCAGGAGAGGCCACATTGCCTCAGGAAGGGGTCGAGGTCTACCTCAGGGAGGCCACATTGCCTCAGAATGCCCACTGAAAAGACCAGAAAGATCTCTGCAATTTTGCCACAGAAAAAACTGCCTGTCCAGAGAAGAATACACTAAAACCACCTTAGAAAAGAGAACAGGGGTGTCACACCTCATACTTTATGGGGTTCCACCTTTTGATTTTCATCACATTGATGGAGATTTGCAGTTGGTACCTTGAGCATTGGACTGATTAGGGGGAATACATCTTCATGGAGCCCCTTCTATTGATGGCAATAAATCATTTGATGGAGGTCTTTTCTTGGGGGAGTCTCACTTCTCCATGGTTGGATGATTATGTTTGCTGGGTTAGTGGTATTCTCACATGTGGTTGCCTTGTTGATCACCACTTGCAGGCATATTTGATGGTTTTGGGGCATGCTATCTCATGATTGCGTGCTTTTGGTATATATGCTAGTCTTGGGTGTGCTACTGCTTGTTCATGTATGGTTTTTCTAGCCCTAGGGTGTTAGATGATGGTGTTAGGAGGTAGTAGATGAATCATGTTGTTGTTGGAGTTTCTAGGTAACCAGGTGTGTTGATGTTATGATGTTGGTTTGTCACTAGGAGGGCTGTTCAACATGGTCCTCTTGTGTTGGATGTGGTGGCGGCGACATACTCGATGATTGGATGGGTTTCATGTGTGAACGTGGCAATCTAGTTTGGGATATTTGGCTATTGATTAATTATACCCAAACCTAAGGTTGAACCTATACATTATTGATCTACTTTATTTCTAGGTTTTAAGCCCTAATGAAGGCCTTATTTCCTAAGTTCCAATTTAAGAAAAAGGGAGAGAAAAAAGAGAACAAAAACAAAAATGAGTAGGGAATATAATTTGTTGTGCACAACGAACACATCTTGAGGGTGGCTTGCTAAAACTGGCAACTAGGGCCAAACTCCATATGGGTCATCTTATTTAAGGCAGCTGACATTTTTCTTGGATTTCTCTCTGAAAAGTGTAGGATTGATCTAAAGATCATCCGATTCTGACATTTATTTATGGAGATATGAATTTATTTGTATTATTGACAATTTGTCAAGGTCGGCCAGCAACCAAATTACCCCCAGCTCAACCTCAACGTGGCATTATAAATAGAGGAGACCTCAAGTCATTTGAGACACACACATCTCTCATGATCTCTCTCCACTCATTTGGGTTTGGTGGAAAGAGAGGTCAAGTGGGAGACCTTGGATCTAGCCGCAGTCCTAGAGAGGAGACCTAGCCACTGTCACAAGAAGCCTAGCTGCAGTTTATGAAGCCCTAGCCACAACAAGACAAGGGGAGATCTAGCCGCAGCAAATGAGGCCTAATACGTAGCTCAAAGAGAGACTAAGCCACAGTCACCTAGCCACAGTCACCTAGCCACAGTCAAAAGAGAGCTCCAATACGCAGCAAGAGGGAGCCCTAATCCGCTTTTAAAGAGAAGCCCTTATCCGCTGTTCAAATAGGCTCTTACCCGCAGCAAGAAGAAGCCCTATCCGCTATCAAAAGGTGGCACTAATTCCGCAGCAAGGAGACCCTAATACGCACAGCAAACAAAGGACAGGACAGCGAGGGATGGAAGATTGTTTTGGGCATCGTTGAGGAGGCCGAGGTGCTGTCTTGAGGGCAACATCCTATTGGAGGACAGTCGCAGCAAGGGGAAGCAATTCTGTGTTAGTTTGAAGGTTGTTAGGGACTGTGATTATGCCCTAACCAGTCCCAGAATTGCAGCATTGCAGCAAGTTCAAATGTTGACTAAATGCTGCTGTGTTAATGATGGTTGGAAACTATTTTGGAGACATTCGCTTCAAGGGTTGCTATGTGCTAGGTTGCAGGCCATAGCACATATCAAGGGCTGCTAAAGGGCAGTCAAGGATGTGTCACAGTTTCATAGGGAAGACTTATTCAAGTACCCTAACCAGATCAGCAAATCACACTGTCAAGGAAGCTTAGGGCTGCTGCAAGTGCCCTAATCAGAACAGCTATTGACAGCAGAATGAAATCAGATTTATGAGCGGTGTTTGGGCTGATTGTATTTACAGTTGCAAGCCAAAGTTGCCTAGGTTTGATCAAGCTACCTAGAAGTAGAATTCTGCCATGTTTGACCAGCTTTACTGCTGCTGTCATAAAATCTCAGATTTGTATATTTGTACTATCTCTATCTCTCTGCTGAACTATTGAAAGACTAAAGAAGATTTGATCAAGGGTTTCCCCACATTGGGTCTGTCCCTGGCCGGTGCCACATCTTGTGTCCTCTTGTCTTGGCTTGTCTTCTACTATTTATGTTCTATCTGCATTTTACGATCACGCTGATGTGATTGCTAATTTGGATATTGATATTGGGCTAATAAGAAAATTGAAGTAAATTGCTCTTAAGCATAGAACATACCAAAAATTAACATGGTATCGGAGCTGAGGTGAAGACAAAGCCCAAAAGGCTCAATGGGTTCCTCATCCCTCTTCCCAGCTGAAGACACGCTTTGTGAAAAGTTAGACTATCACAGATGGAAGATGTCCCTTGATCTGACATTGGAAGAACAAGAAGTGTTGGACTATTTGAAATGTAAAATCCTTGAGTCTCCATCAAATGCACTGACTGCTACAAAGAACAAGTACACCAAGGGTGAAGTTCAAACGAAGAAGATTATCAGAGATTCCATTGACAAGCATCTAGTGGCCTACTTCTCTGATCTAAACACCTCCAAGGAGATCTACGACAGATTGGTAAGCATGTTCAAGGTTAGTGATGCAAATCAAATTTTATTTCTCAAAAATAAGCCGAAGGATATTAAGAAGGGAAGGACGAGGATATTCAATCCTACTTCTTAAGGATCACTGAGATTGTGAATTGCACAAGACTAGCTCCTTGATGCCTGGGATTTTACATCATATGGGGGTGTTGGATTTTATTGCTACATTTTGGCACCATTATCGGTGATAAAGTCCATTTTCCTGTAGACATAGATTTTACATTATATGGGGGTGTTAGATTTTACATAGACTTCTTTAGTCAAAGCAACGTTGGTAAGGCATTGGAAATTCATCTTTGCAACTCTAGCTGTAGCTTATATAGGTGAATCCGTGGAGGGTCATCATTAAATCACTAATTTTTTTTTCCAATTAGACAGATTATTTTCTAAGTATTGTACCAATTGATGACTTGAAGTTGATATGTATGGTAGCAACAAATCTGATTTCTTAGTAACAAGATTTAAGATCAGTTAACTACTAATGCTGCCCATTAGATATAGAGTGGATTGAATTGGTCCATTTGTATAGAGATATGAGAGGAAATAGGATTGAATAGGTTCACTAATTCTAGTTGGTTGAGTAAAGAATGTACCTTGATGTAGAATTATGAAATTTTTGTTCATGTTGCTGCAAAATCGAGCAAGCTTGGTGCAAAGCCTCATTGGGCGAGGAGCTAGACCTTATGGCAACAATGTGCAAGGGTTTTTGTTTTCAACTAAACAACCTTCCTCTTGCTCTTTAGAGGGATTTAAACCACAAGGGGGCTTCCATAAGTGACCTATTAGGGTATTCTAATACTAGGGTTCAAGGTGATAAGTTTTTGAAGGTCTAAAGATGGATAGAGAACCTGGTAGGGCAAAGATGACCTAGGTTTTCAATGCTAAGATTCAAACACTCTAAAGTTAGACTACTAGATGGGTTGCTATAAGTTAGAGTTGGATGATCTTCAATAATATGACATTCAATGTCATATAGCGGCTTAAGAAAAGACCTCAAAATGAACTTCAACAAGAATGGAGCAATGTCTTCAAATAGAGGTAAGGGCTTACCTAGGGTAAATTGTTTTACAACTATTTGATATGCATAAACAACAAATAAAAGGGGGGATGCCATTCCTTTAGGGAATGCTAGGCTATTCCCTATGCTAGGTTTTGCTTGTAGAAAAGTTATAGAGGTTGATCCTAAATTATGAGCCACCCACATGTGATAAAACAACACTTTAATGCCTTAGTGGCTACCCTAGGCATCTAGGATTAGAGAAAAGAAGGATTTTTATTAAGTTTTAGGGTGATCAATGCTCTCTTGGACCAATGCCTTATCCTACAAGGGTTAATGGAGTCTTTATGTAATAAATTTCCAAGGAGGGACATTAAAGGTGTAAAGCCCTAGCTATTGCTCTTGTCAGGGGAGAAATTAAGTAGAAGGTTTGCACATATAGAGTTTCCTTATAGGCCTTGAAGAGGACAATTCCACATGCAATTATGAAGCAAAATTTCAACAATGATGAAGCATTTAGTCATGGAACAATTGGAACTTGACTTTAAACATTAAAACATGCAAAAATCAATAATAGACAAGAAACTTACAACAATCCTCCACAATGGCACATATTTCAATCATAGAACAATGTCTCCAAGCAAAAATCACATCCTTTGGCAAGTCACATTCATAAATATCACATATTGCCTAATGTTGCGAAAAAGAGCTAAGTCACACTCTCTTAAGAGGGGATTCAAATTATATGTGTGATTATGAAAAACAAAATTGAGGAGAGACTCTATTTTCACAAGAAAACAATTAATGAAGCTCTATTGGCAAGTTTATTTGGTTCCGCGAGAAAGAGTTTACAAGCCAACCTTTAGCTCAAGAATAGAACAAAAGTGACATAAAAGCTTAAACGTGTAGGAGAAAAAGCTCCTAAAGTATGATCTCATCCTCCAAATGAGTGCTCTAAGCCACCAAAAGGTGTGATAAGGGCTAATGAGTGCTCCATACTCCAAGATGCATCTCAAGGATCATGTGCAAGCCTCCAAAGTCACTCCATGCCAACATGTCATGTCTATGGTGCCTTATATCACCCTCAAAGGAGCAAGAGGGGTGACACGACACTCAATAACTCAAGTGTTGGTGCTTTGAGGTGATGTAAAATCCCTCCCTTGTCATCTCAAGAATGGCCATCCATCGTTATCTAGGCTTTGCAACAAGTGAAGCCCATCAAACAGTGTTAAGGCCAACTTGGGGGGCATCTTGGGCCCACTAGGCACATCATCAATATCTCCAACACCAAGTTCTATTGGCTCAACATTTCAACATCAAGGGGTCCCTCAGGGTGTCAAGCATCATGTGGGGTCATCAAAGAGCCCAGTGCTCTACCTCAGATAGGCAATTCTACATCATCAAGGTCAATCTCTCTTTGCAGTGGATGGTATGGCCTTTGTTGCACTGTTGAGAAGGTGGTGAAATCACCTCAAGAAGCCATCATTCGATAACAAAAACCATGGATGCATCATAGTGGACCATACTTAATGGTGTTGGTACAATAATTCTCATAACAAAGATCACCTCCAAATATCTAACTAGACCAAGTCTCGTATAAGTGTTCCCTCATGTTAGGGATGGTTAGGTGGATAACCCTGTTAGATGTTTCTAGCCCCTGAGGGGAAGTGATAGGTCCCAAATTGTCCTGTTAATTCATAGGTGCATGGAAAGTTGGTGGTAATGGAGTGGGCATGACTTCATAGCAAGGTGATATAGCCAGGTGACTAGCTAATTGTGGTCCAACATTCTGAGTGTATAGATGTAAGGAGGGAGCAATCATGAAGGCGTGAGTTACCCCTCTCATTGGCTTGCTTTTTCCACTCCTCTAGGCCTTTAATTCTTTATGATAATGCTTTGATTTGTGTGAATAACTCAGGAGCCTAAATTTAGTTTTTAGAGATTTAGCATTTATTACCCCTTAGTGATGAAACAATTTATCATTCATCAAGGTTGGGACAATACAAGGGTTCCTTCTTATGGATGGAGCATCATGTGCTCTAGGAACTAGGTGATGGCTAATGAGGTGGGTAGAGCTTATGCTAGGCTTTTGCCCACACTCTAATTTTTGCCCAAACCATCTTTTGCATTTTATCTTTTTTCTTTCATTGTAGCTTTCTTTTGCTTTCATATTTCTTTTAGGTGCATCAACCTCTAGGGAAAAGTTTTTTGGCCTAGACTCGAGGTTGAGGATGAGAAGGTGCCAATCCCCATGACCAATGACCACTAACCTGAAGAATGGTGATGAAATAATGGGAAGAATGGAATTTGGTAAGTATGGAATGCCATGGGCACACCACTTCAATCAAATCCTTTCTAGTAATGTCCTACGTATAACCCTACGACCTTAAAGGAGGTCCCATTAGACTAATGCCAAAGCCTAACCTCCTAGGTGAAGTGAGGGAACAAGAATACAATCAAAGATCGATTAGTCATCCGGATCACCTCTTGATTATTCATATTAGTATGCTTGAAAACATCAAGTAAAAGCACATGATTACAAAATAGTTAAAGTACTTGTTGATGGATGGCCCACACTCCTTCAAGAAGGAATGCTAGATGGGAGAAAGAAAATTGATCAGATAAATATGTGGAGGATCTATGGCATCATGTCATGTGCTGATCAATAAGGCTGTTGGCTGTTGAAGGAGGAGAATTTTTTTTTCTCCTAAGGGTTACCCACTTTTTGGTGGTGGTATTTTTTTGAAATGTTTACTTTGTATATAGTTTGTTTCATATATTAATCCATTTATATTAATTATAAGCCTTATAGATTATATGGATTAATATATCACATATAGATGTGATATATATTTACTTAGAAGATGAAGATATTTGTTTGCAGTTTTCATGTTTAGATTTGGAGATTTAGAAGTGAGGAGTTATGGCATTATCTCCATGGTCAGTTGATTTTTATGCTTTATTTGATTTCTTGGGTATCCCAAGATTTCCAAATGAAGGTATGATCTAGCTTTGCTTGATTCCATTGGGTTATTTTGTGGGTATAATGGTACAAAGTTGTTACATGTTGCATTGTTCATTGAAGTTAGGACAAATTTTCATATTTTTCATAAGAATGTTAGGATGATGAGTTTTGCATGTACCTTTAGGATGAGGCATTAAAGTGCTAGAAATTTGCAAACATCTACCTCAAATTTGTGTGAATTTACGTGTTTTTCAGCTAGAAAGTGTTTTTGGTGCTCGAAATTGTTTGGGTAGTGTTGTCGACCGGATTGTATAGGCACCGCGACAACACTCAGGACGAGGGCTGTCATTCTGATCCCCGCCCACTCCGTTCTAGCTGTCTTTCAACAACAGGCTATGGGGGGTAGTCTCTATGGAATGAGATGAAGGAAAACAAGTTGGAAACAAACTTGTTTGGGAGACACGAATGAGTGGCCTAGCCAACTGGTTAAATTCGAACGATTATTGATTAGATTAGATTTTAAAATATGAGACCAGTGCCTTAATGGGGTCACAAATTCCTTCCTATAATAATATGGAACCAAATGATCGGATGGACACTTGTTGCTTAAGATGATTGACCAACCTGAATGATATGAAAACCTATGACTTATGTGTGATGCAAAGATCTTGGTTATTTTTAGTTAAATGCCTAATCTAGATGTAACCTTCCCTTAACTATTTTGAAGCTGGGCTCCAAGGTAGGTTGTGGGAAGGAGGCCAACAGGGAGCAGGCTAGGGCCTGACTAATGATACCTTCTGTTGTGCTCCTATCACTCGATGCCTCTGGCGCTGCAGAGACTATGGCTTTGACGACTGCAAGGTCACTGTGTTAACAACCGAAGAGTTGCCAAGACCCCTCAAGCCAAGTGAGAAGGGTTGCCCTATATTTCTATCAACTAGCTTATGCTAGGAGGTAAATTATTAATGCAATCTAATGCTCGTGCAAGAGATTATGCGTGAGATTATCTTGAGTTAAGATTGCTTAAGTTACTTAAGTGCTTGTGTGAAATTTGTCTTAATGGAAGAGTACTTAATAATATTGTGATACAATCTTAAACAAGATGAGTGCTAAGAAATACAAGTGTAAATTTCAAGTAGCCAACTTATCCACCAATGATAATTAACACAGATATTATGCCAATCAACAAGATCAATTTCAGATTCTAAGTGCAAATATGATCCGATTTCAAATGAATGACAATTTATATCAGCAGTGAAAAATTCATAAAATTCAGACTTTATCAACGTTATAACAACAATGAGGAAACCACTTCAAATCATGAAACTTTCCTTAGACATAAAACATAAAATTTCTCAATGACCAACAAATGTAAATTAACTTATTTAGCCCACTATGTGATGATGTATTCAATGATATTTCAGATTTTATTGTTAGTTTACATCGGTAGACAACCACAGGTCAAGAAGCTAAATATGCCAAAAATAGATGCTCAATATGCTCAAAAATAGTAAAAATGCACTAGAACTCAAAATTTCAATTTTTACAGCAGTGAAACAGTGACAGATCAACAAGCTAGAAATATTAGAGATAATGCCCAAAATGCCTAAAAATAGTAAAAATTTGTCAGATATGAAAATTCAAATTCTTGATTCTTATTAAGTATATATGCTTAAGAAGTATTTCAGACCTGAATTTTACAGTTATGCAGTAAATTCCAGCAAGCTAAAAAGTTAGATCGGTCAAATTAGCGCTGCCCAAGTGGCCAAAACTTGTGAAAATTTAGATTTTAAATTTCTAATTGATTTTGACCATTTAAAATGTGATTTTAGGGCTTTAAAGATTATTGATTTGACTGCTGTAGTGAAACTGAAGCAAAACAAGGGTTTATAGGTCAAACCCTAGGCGCAAGGCCTTGAAGGTCCCACTGTTGAAATTCGTTGAAATTTTGGGATCACGTTGCTGCTTGAAAAATATGAATTTTGAGACCTTAAGCCTACAAAACAATGAAGTATTTAGCCTTAAAACTTCATATTATGGTTTCAGGTCAATTTACGACAAAAGAAGCCAAGAAAATGGAGAACAAGGCCAAGGGAGACAAATTTGCGGGGATAAAAAGGCTAGGATGATAGATCGGGGCCCAAGGATGAAGAATAAGGCCTCAAAGAGGCAACACTATGCCCAATGAGGCTAGCGTTGGGGATATGGAGGGTTTAGACGCTTAGGAAAAGGCCTAAGGCCTATGGTCTAGGGCTTAAGGGCCACAAAAGGAAGGGTTGTAAGCCCTTAAAGGGCTGTGACTTAGGGAAAGAGGAGAGGAGGCTGAGGGGAGAAAAGAGGGAGAGGAAGCCGAGAGGAGAGGGAGCGGAGGAGGAGAAGGCTGGACGGAGGGCCGAGAAGGGGACGAAGGGCTTATGATAGCCCTATGAGGGTCGGAAAAGAGGTTGCAAGGCCTTTTAGGCCTGCGACTAGGGTAAGGAAGGGAAGCCGCAAGCGCTAGGGGTAACGACCAGTGTTCCACGGGGACTCGCTCCCCCCCCCCCCCCCCAGGGGTCTAGTTTCCTCGCTCCCCCGCGCTCCGGGGAATTTGGGACGAGCAGGGGACGTTTCCCCACGCTCCCAAAAATGAGGAAACTCAAGGGGATGTGCCAGGGGGTCGTTTCCCTTTCCTGAGGGGGCGTTTCCGAAAAGGCGGACGAGGTGGGTCATTTCCCATCTACATCTTCCACTGCTAACGTTTTGGAGGTTGATAATATGACAAGGTGTAAGATTCCAACATCAAGTCGTATCCTGATCTCACATATGTAGAGCACGTTTTGTTGCAGGATGAAGAAACGGCTCAACCTCGTCACTAATAAGTAATATAACTGTTAATATTTCTAGATACTAGAGTCTCCAAGGTATAAGTACACGCACCACCCTCATATTCTTTAAATAACGTCACTCACATTCCTATATCGTTGGAAACACCGTATGTTGATCACTCCAAATATATATACATAAACTCCAGGATGTGCGTATTCGTTTGACGAAATGGTGTACAGAATTTTCATATAGAATGTATATACACATTGGAAGAAAGTGGTTGACTGAAGACACTCCCTTCTCAGCATTATATTTGTATTTTTGATGACTTTATAGATACAGCGATTTCTGTCGCTGACTTAATATATGTGTCTGGTTTAGTAGAATTGTTGAGATCTCTGGAGATTTGAAATGAATATAATTATGCTCTTAAGCAACAATTGTTCTTGAAAGTTTGAAGCAACGCTCGCTCAGACTGCATGGCCTTTAATCCTGTAAGAAGCTAAGGATTTCGAGGGAAGATTGCCGTGGTTTGTGAGAAAAAATGTATTGCTAAGCGGCTCATCCTTAATTTCACACTGTGCTTTATAAAGTTGTTCTTGTAGGTCTAAAAGAAAACATTAGATTTGATTGTTATGGGTAAAATTGGGATTGAATTTTGTAATAGATTGTTTAGTTTAAGTGGTTTGGTTTGGTTTGGTAAATTTTGTAATAGATTGTTTAGTTTATGATGTATGATTATAAATTAGAATTTTAAATTTATATGATATTAGAAATTTAGATAATGATATTCATATCAATGATCATGCTTTGCAACTTTTCAATTCAAACTCAATTGTGATAGTGGACTCAATTAATAAATTATATTTTATATTTATAAGTTTTTAAGACCTTGACGCTCCCCCACGTTTCCTAAAAAATGGCGGGGAGCTTTTGCATAGGCCGCTCCCGCGCCTCCTTGCTCCCTCGCCCCCTCGTCCGGGAACCTTGGTGGAACATCGGTAACGACTAGCCCTGGGAGGGATAGAAACCAGACGTTGGAGGCTAGAGAGAGGACATTGGGGGCTTGGAAGAGAAAACCGAGGCTTGTCACCTTGAAAACCTTGAAACCCTTCTTCAAATTTTTTTATGCTTCATCTCCTTGATTTTTTTGAAAATTCTTCCATGGAAACCCTGCAAAAAATTCCAAGAGGCTAGATCTTACCCTCAAGGGCCTAGATCCAACTCTTCTTCCACTTGATTCCTTGATCTAACTTGCAAAAATAAATTTTGTAACACCCAAACCCAAATATATACAAAATGAATCGAAAAACCCCAACCCAAGTTAGAAACATAATTTACAATTTAATTTACACAATTAATTTACAAAATATACATGGGTTTTTAAAATAGATTTTGAGAAAATAATTTTTATGATATTTTTTCCTAGAAAGAATGGCTAAAACGCTTCTGAAAAATTAATGCTCACTATAGCCCAAGCGAAGATTCAATCCATCATATACAAACTAGAGATGCAAGCAAGGTAACCCTTCCCTTGGTGGGATTTTCCTATGTGATATGACTTAACATTGTAACATTTGCTAGGCATCACCTAGGTGGATTGTGTTTGATTATGTGAGTACCCTTTGATGATGTACTTTTTCCTAATTTGGAGTTAGATTGGGAAGTTTGCTACATGTATCTTTGGTCATCAAGCCTTTTTGTAAGGTTGTGATGAGGTATAATTGTGTAATAGTCCTTTGGTGGTGTGCCCTAGCTTAAAGTGTAGGTTGAGCTTCTATTTTATCATTATGTTGTTATCATGGTGGGATTATTGCTAGAGAGATTTGAATGGTACGACATTTCTTAGGTGCACCCACTTTATTGGCATACATATTTGTGTTGATTTAATTAGTTGGTGAGTACTGGGAGGTTGGGCTATGGTTTTATTAGAGCATTAACATCTGTGCGTACATGTTGTGGCTTTTTTAATGATCCAGTGGTTAATTTAATAATGGTAATTGCTTGAGTGCTCCATTTTACTTGGCAATTATTCACACTAGGAGGGGTTTATGTGGAGGATGCTCATGTTTTTGATGAAATGCTTGCTTATTTTGCATAGTTTTCAAGGAATACATGGCTAGTTTATTGTTGGAGAGGTTGGCACAGTTCTCTAGGGTGCACTTTTTGGGAAATTAGTTGATTGTATTAAAATTAACACATGGTTTAGCGCTTATTCCTAGGGGCACACTTCATATCTAGATTATTTTATTGATTGTGGGTGGTTGAGGTAGTTTTATTGCTTAGTTTTTGAGGGTGTACCTCTCCTTGGTGCTCTCTCAACATTATTGCATGGATATTTTATCTACACTTATCTTTTGACCTCTATTGGAGAGTGTCCTTACTTCTCTGACTTAGGCACATATACTATTTTATTTCTGGGTTTTTATGTGGGATTTTTAATGAGAGGTGTGTTGGATGTTGGGAGGACAAGTGTCCCCTTGCATGCACCTAAAGCTTAAGGGGTGCCACACATGGTGCATTGCATGCACTTAGTATTCTTTCTATTTTTGGAGCTTTATCTTGGAGGGCGCACAAGTGGAGATATTTCACTTGTTATTTTGAGGGTTGAACACCTTTTTTGTGGAGTGCTCTATTTATTTAGTTCATCCATGGAGTTGGTTGTTGTGGGATTCACACTTGTGGATTGGTTGCATGCATCATGTGAACCACTTACTATTTTGGGATGGTTGTTATGGAGCATTCTTGTAAGAGGATAATTATATTATATTCCATCATCCATCTTGGAGTGTACACTTAGTGATTTTTTCTAGATGGACCATGGAGTACATCCTCCCATGTTGAAGATATTTACTATATTTTGCATGCATGAATCTTGGAGGGCACATTCTATGTGGGCCTATGGCATCTCTACTTTGTTATTAATTCTTTTTTTTTTTTGGTACACCCTCTCTTGGAGATGTATGACGTAATTTCATTCCTATTTTTGGATGAGAGTGAGCTATCTGAGAGATGTGCCCACATAGCTTGACATTGTCAACCATTGATTGAGGAGAGATCTAACTAAATGTTTATATTATTTTTTTAATGTTATGGGATTAGTTGGAGGATGATATTAATTTATTGTAAGAGAGAAGAAACTCCTATCAAGAGAAGCTTTCTTTCCATTTGATGGTGGTTGAGAGTTTGGGATTCTGGAGCTCTCCTCTTGGGCTACTTGAATATTAATAAAATATTGGAGGTATGGCATCTTCTTTAGGTGATGCTTTCATTTGTGTTGCCCATTTTTTAATTATGTTGTAGGAAGCACTTGTAGCTTTTTTGGAGGCCTAGTAATGAGGGATTTTGTCATCGATATGGTGTAATGTGAGGATATAATCCCTCTTATGCTCATTAATGTTATGTTTACCTTGCACCTATCAAAACTAGTTGTTGTTAGAATTTTTGTCACATCACCTCCATAACTGAGTTAGTGTGTGGCAATCTTAGCTCTGCAAGGTTATCTTCTTATGATAATTTTTAGCAAGCTAAGCTTTTGTTTTTTGTTTTGTTATTCATTTATTTAATTAATTAATCTGTGTAGCAAATCTACTCTATTTACCTTACATATTCATGCAGTCACCCTCTTAGATTCATGTTTCCTTGACATAATTTTGCCCAAGGTTTGGTTAGGCACCTTGTCTTGTTTTGCTCCTTAATATTTTTGTAACACTTTTTATTTATCCATTCATACTACAACCACTTGTTTTTTTAAGCTTACTCTTTAATAATCACCTTGTGCATGCAATTCGAGAAAGTGGATGTAACATCCACATTGAGTCCATTATGTTCATAGATTGTGTGAATAACTATACAAAAGTCACCTTGATTGGACTCAAAGAAGGGATAGATCATATCGACTTCTACGAAAAAATATGCAGTGTACTGAATCTGCACTAGGATAGTGCAACCCTTCTTTGAAGAGCTCAGTCTTGGAGTGAGGAGTTTTTGTTGCAAAATGCTAGGTTTTAAAGAAGGTTTTAGACCCAAAAGTAGAGATTATTTGGAAACCCTAGTTCTACAAACCTTATTGCTAGGCCACTAACCAAAAATATCTAGATTCATTGCTAAATAGATTAGATCTAGAAACTCTAGTTTTGCAACACCTATGACAATGCTACTAGCCAAAAATCTCGGGATTAATTTTGGAAAAAAAAGTTTTGGAAATTTATCTTTGCAATATTGAGGGCAATGCAACTAACCAAAAACCTTTGGATAAGCTACTAAAGAAAATTTAATTTGGAGACCCTAGTTCCACATCCCTAAAAATGGTCACGCCACTAGCCAATAACCTCCTGTCTTTTGTTGAAAAATAAAAATCAGAAAGATGGTATGAAACCATGGTTTTGTAGTCAGAAGAGATAGTGATGCCACCAACCCAAACAATAGATTAACTCTAGAAAAAATTGTTGAAAGCCCATACCCATAGATTAACTCTAGAAAAGATTGTTGAAATTAATCAACGACTAAACCCTAATGTTGGGCACTCAAATCTTCTACAAGAGATCTTAAAAATAGCACAAAGAGCCAGGCTTAAACAACCCTAATTAGGTGCCCAACTTTAGCATGCACAATCACCATGAAACAACCCCAATTTTTTTTTTCTTTGTTGTTTGTTTTTAATGTATTTTCTAGAAAACCTATTCATGAATAGAGTCATTGGTTTACTTTGATTTGAGTCTAATTTGACCTTTAGTTGATTTTGACTTTTAAAGTATTGGGTTCACACCTATGCTTGGACCATGTAGAGATCCATAAGGGAGAGAGGGGGATTGGGCAAAATCACTATGGAAACCTAAAATCAACAATAAGTAGAGAGAATAACAATGTTACCCTAGATAAAATAAGATAAAATGGTTATATTAATGTTATATTTTGGTCGCATCGAACAGGTGTTCTAGTCTCGATTTGTGTCTAATAGACTAAGGAACACGAGATCTCCAAAACCTAGAAAATGTTTTTCGAGATAAGCTTGTGAAAGGCCTTATGCATACATCTAACTTGGGAAAATTGATTAGTTAAAGTGAATTAATTAAGGAAATCGACTTATGCTCTAGAGACTTCTAGAAAATGACTCGGATCAAGTCTGAGACGATCTTAGCCATTGATGAGGATTTAATCATGGCCATTGAAGCTCCAACGAGAGAGTATAAGAGCAAGTCGATGGGATGGAGAATGACACAAGAGGGAGAGCGAGTTAGCCAAGGGAGAGCGAGCTACCTAGTTGTAGTGATTCAACAAGGGCGCAATTCGAGCCAAAGAGAGAGCATCAATGAGAGGGAGCAACAGAAAATTCAGGAGGAGGATTCCACGAAATTTTCCAGTGTTTCTTCAGTGCGAGATTGGCAAGAGAAAGGAGGCTGGATTATTTGTAGAGAGAGTTGCAGAAGCTAGTGCGAGAAGCCAAAAAGCCCAGCGCAAGATGCTAGAAAGAGTCGTTTCAGTTGCCTAAGGTCGGGAGATCATCTGTAAGGCAATGTGAATATTTTCTAGGGGCAAAGGGGGGTTGGATGACTCACTTGGAGCTAGTTTACAGGAAGATCGAATTATTCCAGGGAAACAATGCACATTTCTAACATAGGCCGAGTTGCTAGTGAGGAGTGCGAGAAAGCCATTGGAGGCCAAGTTGATTTGCAGAGGGAGAAAATTATCTCCCAAATATTTTGCCGGTATATTTTTCTGGAGGATTGTCTGTTGGGCTGTGTAAATTCAGTGACCTGAATCCTATTGCAGCAATTGGAATTAATTCTCCTAATTGGTAAATTAATTCTTAACAATTTATTTACTGTGCGCTACAACAAATACTGAATCAATCACACTGTAACCTACATAAATAAACTGCGAAAGAAATAAACACTGGAAGAAATACTAGGACACACACGTAAAATGACAATTATTTTTGGACTAATGTCCCCAGAAAAACCCAACTCGGGAAAATCGGTGCAACAACTGAGGGTTTTATTATTATGCTATAGTGAAATAAACTGATTACAACTAGATGCCAAAATTGACAATCCTACAGAGAAATACTAGGAAGAAAATCTAGTGAGAAGAAATTCCTCACTCCACAGGCAAATCCCAACACTAACCTCAACTCAAATTGAGCTGTCCAAACTGGCTTTGCACATCTATTGCATCACCCTAGCGCAATTACTTCTGCACTTAGCTTGAACCGACTTCTCCTCAAGCCGTTTCGTCTGCTGCTGTCTGGGAAAGTGTCTATCTTGGCCTTCGGAACCTCTGCCCAACTTCTGGCATTGAAACTCGTCTTTCCCCAACAATTTCGAAATTGCCTCTAGAGGCTATTGCACTACTTTATGTCAGCCTCAGTGTGGCTCACTTGCCTCTCTGCAAATGCACTCACCAGAACTGGAATCCTTCCTTCAGCTTCACTGTCCCTGCCCCTCACACTGCTTCAATCTCACTGGCTCTCTCTCCGACAACTGATTGCTGCTACTTTGGAAATCGATCTGCTCATGAAATCGAACTTTTGAAGTGATTTCTCCAAGCTCCATCAACTTCTTCTTATAATCCTCTGTTGAGATTAGAACGAGCAAGATTAGATCTTAATTGATGGCTAGGATTAACTTGAAGTCGATCTGTGTGAATTCTTTAAAACTAACTAATAATCTAATTAAGTCATTTCTAGGCGGAATTTTCGGAAACAATTTCTGGATTTTGGAGATCTCATGCATATTCTAGTCTCTCCACAAAATTTCAAGGCTAGAACACATCCGATGCTACAAAAACTAACATGGGCATCCAGATTATTGTAGTCCCAAAATTTGCTGCATAATAATAAATAAACCCTCATCTGTTGCACTGATTTTCCTTCGTGGTTTTTCAGGGGACTATTAGTCCAAAAATGTTGTGTTGATTTTTATTGTGTGCATCTATTTCTCAATTCTTGGTTTATTTTGTGTGCATTTATTTTTATGGTGAAGATTGCAATTGTGAATTATTCGTTAATTGTTGTAAACAATTAAATTGCTAACAATTAGGAGAACAATATCCAATAATTGCAATCAAGGAATTTTCACAATTAGTGTCCAATAAATGACCAAAAAAGTAGGTCAATGGGACTGTTGAGTACAATGATGTGAATATATAGCAAGAGTACTAAGAAGTCTCCCATATAAAGAGCAAGGAAATAAAGTGAAAACATGAAGTCTATATGTGAAAACATGACAAAACAAATGAAAATCCTTGTATCCTTGTGCATGTCACTACAATGGGAGGGAGATGTGTAGAGGAAAAAGGTCTAGGGCTTGGGTCTTGAACCACTAAATCTACTAACATCTGGGGCTAAATGAAGAAAACTCATAATAGGATGATGTCTTCAAGAAGAGCTAGGAGGAGGTCTAAATCGTCTCTTGTGTTGTTGCCTTACTGTTGTAACTCGTTGCTAATGTCTAGGTGATCTAATCTGCCTACTGGGAAGGGATTTGGTAAGGTGATGTTTCCGAGGTCTCTAAGGATGAAGAACGGTCCCTTTGGTCCAACTGCTCTAGACCTAGAAGTAATGTTGTCATCAACATGTCTCTTAGTGGTCCTCAATGATGGAAGCATCATAAAGGAGGTGATCCACTGAGCTGGATCTAGCTTGCGAGGAAGCTAGAGAATGTGGGTACAAAGCTTTGGGGGCCTCTTGTATGTGAAGGGCTAGACATCTTTAGTTTGAGTGTTGGAAGAAATTGGGAAGAGTTTGGATCCCCTCGAGGAGGCATTGAAATCTCCCACATATATCATAATAAATGGGGCAATGGAAGATGAAGTGCTCCTATTCAATCTTTTGAAAATGACAAAATTGGTAGTTTTTGTTTGAATGGTCTATTGGGTGGTCCTTCTCAATCCACAGTGAAAGAGATCCATCTCTAAACTATCCTAACGGGAATCTAGAGGGCATGCATCCAATGGTAAAGCCATATTTTAAAAAATTGGAATTTGGTTTTGAATCAACCATGTATCTAACTTGGATTTGTACTAGAATTGGATCAAACCAGATAAAATTGGATTCAATGAACTAGATATGAAAAAAATACATAAAATAAATTATAATGATTTTTTTCAAGATTTCAAACCATGATTCCAAACCATTAGAGACAAAATATGCAAATTTGGCTCATGTATATACCATGTAAGGGTGAATATATCAAAATGGCATAGAGTGGAATACATATCAATAACAAAAGACATAATCAATGTGGCTCTAAGTGGCCTCTAGAGTGCAAAAACAATGCTACAAGTTGTTGGGCCACTAGCCTACTACAAATCACTGATCAATATAATTAGTCATCAAACTCATCACTGATTCACCACTACTAGAAATGGGGTCATGAACAAGAGCTACATAAACATCATCTAGCTCAAAGTCTTTGCACTTGGATTGCTCAACCTTATAATATTGGTAGAAATTGAAAAAGTTTAACATGCCTAACCAATGATTTTGGTTTGAGTGAAGGGTTCATCTCCTTAACCTTATAATATGGTAGAAAAAGCTTAGCACGCGTAACCAATTATGTTGTTTTGAGTGGAGGGTACATTTTTGTTAAGGCCATGGTAGAGGAGTTCAACAATCAATACCACTAACAACAACGAAGTTCAACAACCAAAAATACCAACATCAAGGTACATAAATGGCTTCATGCTCTTGACAAACGCCAATTCCATACCCTCACACAACATAATCAAATGGAATCATTGCAATCCCCCAAAGCCTGAAATCCTAAAAACTATGAACACTGCTGGATTTTGAGTGAGATCTAAAATTTTAGTTTCTCCATATGAAATCCAATCAGGTCGGAATCGTTTTTAAACAACTTGAGTCAATTCATGGCAACATTAAAAATTTATGTAAAAGGATGAAAATGAAAGATAAAGGAAATGTCACTTTTACTTTAAGAATTTAAAATTACCATTGATTGCTAACATTGCTAGGGTTGAGTTAGGTTTGTTGTTTATGTTTAGGAGGGAAAGGGTTAGTTTTATGGCCAAGGGTGGCTTTTTTGGAAGGAAAGCAACCTTGGGTTTCCATCAAAACCACTTGAAAAACTGCCATTGGTGGTCTCGGAACCTCCCATAAATGAGAGATCTATCAAGGCGGGTTAGGGTTGGTTTGTACCAAGTATGTACCAATCCGACCGGTTTTGCAACTAACTGGTACAAACCGATTGTCCAATTGGGTTTTTCTATTGGTTTGGTACTTGGTCCTGTCTTACTGGTTGGTTTGATCGGTTTCCAATTTAGACCAACTGGGTTTTAAAACTATGGGTAAAGCATGTAATGGAGACGAACAATGAATCCATCCCTCAACATCATGAAGTGTTTAGCATAAAAGGCCATCTTCAGATGTAAACCACCCTAAGCGTTTATCCAAGTGATATATACATATTGCTTGTAGATATCTACGCGAATGAATGTATTCATCTCTTTTCTGGTTGGTAAGAAGTGGCCAGGGGCACATAAGGAATATCTAAATGGAGGAAGTCGATCCTACATGATACCTACCAATGCAAAGGAGATTTGAGACCTCAATGTGAGATCTAAGAACTCAATGTATAGGCATTGAGACTAAGTCGAAGGACTAGTTGCTGCAGTGGACTTTGATGAATGATAGGCAAAGTTTGGATATCAATTTTGCTTTTGCGCTGTATCAACAAAACTTCGAACACGGTGTAGAAGTGAGATGAGATTGAACACTACCTCAAGTTGGAAGAATTGAGCACCAAACTCTACTAGGATCATGGGCTGAGCGAATCCCTATTTGTATCAAATGAAGTGGCAAGGGAAGATGGATTGTACTTTCTGTATTGAGGAGCAATCAAACTCTAGTAAACTAGATTCCCAAACCTCATGGCCATATAGAAATGTGGGGTGGATAAAAGTGTCCAAGAGCGACATCTTGGACTATATGATCTGAAAGTGATGTTGAAAACATTGACTCTCTAGAAGAGCCAAGGACCCATAGCCCTTGTTGATTTGTGGCTGTAGTGCATGTCGCAAGTTGAAGTGAGGGCTTGTGAATATTGCCCATAGATAAGTATGTGTGGAGGTGATCATGATCTCCTAACCCTTGAAAAAGAAGTGGTGATTAGAGAGAATCTTCTTCGATTTGTTAAAGAACACGACCTTGATTTTACCTAGGTAAATTGTTGACTGATGAAGATCATAGAAAAGGGTTGGGGCATCAAATAGTTAATGCAATCCATCCTTGGATGAGGCGAGAAGGACCACATCATTTGCAAATAAAAGGATAGAAATTAGGACGTGTAAAAGGAAACCATCACCATCTTGGATGTGTTTAGTCAAGGACTCTGTCTTGTCAATGTAGAGCCAAAATGATGTGGGGGCTAAGTTGCAGGAAACGTAGGGCAAGGAGGCGTTTCCGTACGGAAACGAGTACGAAACGTTGAAACGCGTGTGGTACGGCCCTGAAACACGTTTTAGGCCGTAGGCCACGTTTCATGAAACTGAAATGTGGCCAGTATGGCCTGAAATGCGTTTTAGGGCCGTACGACTCACGTTTTAGCTTTTTACTTGTGTTTTTTTTGTTGGTTAATTTGTTTTCTAATTTATTTTTAGGTTATCCTAGTGACTTCTAGTCGCTTCTAGATGCCTGTCTAAAGTTATAAAAGTGAACTTTTGCCCTAGTGTTGATATGCAGTTCATCAAGAAGTTTGAGGCATATGCAGTTCATGGTAATGTTAAATTCTTAAAGTAAACGTGATATTCTCCTTTATTTTTTATTTTCATCTTTTTACTTAAATTTTTAACATTACCATGAAATGACTCAGGGTGTTTGAGAGTGGTTTGAACCTCCTGAAACGCGTTTCAGGCCGTACGCCACGTTTCATGAAACTGAAACGTGGCCAGTATGGCCTGAAATGCGTTTTAGGACCGTACGACTCACGTTTTAGCTTTTTACTTGTGTGTGTGTGTGTGTTTTTTTTTGTTGGTTAATTTGTTTTCTAATTTATTTTTAGGTTATCCTAGTGACTTCTAGTTGCTTCTAGATGTCTGTCTAAAGTTATAAAAGTGAACTTTTGCCCTAGTGTTGATATGCAGTTCATCAAGAAGTTTGAGGCATATGCAGTTCATGGTAATGTTAAATTCTTAAAGTAAAAGTGATATTCTCCTTTATTTTTCATTTTCATCTTTTTACTTAAATTTTTAACATTACCATGAAATGACTCAGAGTGTTTGAGAGTGGTTTCACTCTCATTGGATTTCATATGGAGAAAGTAGAATTTTAGATCTCACTCAAAATCCAGCGGACTTATTTGTTTTTCAGGATTTCAGGATTGGGGGGATTGCAATGTTTCCGTTGGATTTTATCATGTACTAGGGTATGGAACTTGTATTTAATCAAGAGAACCAAGCCCTCTATGCAGGGGAGATTCCCAATAATCAAGAGCATGTAGGGTACTAGGGTATGAAACTTGTATTTAATCAAGAGCACTAAGGTCATTCAACTATGTAGGAGGAGACTCCCAAACAAGCACGAGACAAGAAATTTCTCATGGCTGATTTTGGATATTTCTATTTTTATTATGTGATCATTCATGAGTAAATGTGATGTAAATTTAGAGACTTATAGTTTATGCATTGACAATTGACAATTTTATCAGAATGTAATAAATTAGAATGTATCATATATGCTTTATGATTGCATAGATTTCTTAAATGTCTTAATATATATATATATATATATATATATCTATATATATATATATATATTCGCATTTCCCCGTTTCCAAAATTTGGGGAGGTCGCGTTTCGTATCGGTTCCCGTTTCGGAAACTCGTACCCGTTTCCCCGTTTCGTGCAACCTAGTGTGGGGGACAATGGGAAACCCTTTTTAGCCCCAATGGCACTCTGAATAAAATCTTGTAGGGCCATGTGCAATGCGTAGGAAATCAAGAATTGACTTGTATAGACGCATGATGGGTGATAATAAGGTCTTGGAGATGCCAAATGAAGTGGCAAGGGAAGATGGCTTGTACTCTCTCTACTGAGGAGCAATCAAACTCTAGTGAATTGGATTCCCAAACCTCATGACCATATAGAACTGTGGGGTGAATAAAAGTGTCCAAGAGTGACTTCTTGGACTATATGTTCTAAAAGTGATGTTGAAAACACTGACTCTCTAGAAGAGCCAAGGATCCATAGCCCTTGTTGATTTGTGGCTGTAGTGCATGCCACAAGTTGAAGTGAGGGCCTGTGAATATTGCACATAGATAAGTATGTGTGGAGTTGATCATGATCTCCTAACCCTTAAAAAGAAGTGGTGATTAGAGAGAACCTTCTTTGATGTGTTAAAGAACATGACCTTGATTTTACCTAGGTTAATTGTCAGTTGATGAAGATCATAGAAAAGGTTTGGGGCATCAAATAGTCGCTGCAATCCATCCTTGGATGAGGCGAGAAGGATCACGCCATTTGCAAATAAAAGGATAGAAATTAGGACGTGTAAAAGGAAACCATCACCATCTTGGATGTGTTTAGTCAAGGACTTTGTCTTGTCAATATAGAGCCAAAATAATGTGGGGGACAATGGGAAACCCTTTTTAGCCCCAATGGTACCCTGAATAAAATCTGGTAGGGCCATGCGTTGTGCGCAGGCGATCAAGAATTGACTTGTATAGACGCACGGTGGGTGATAATAAGGTCTTGGAGATGCCAAATGAAGTGGCAAGTGAAGATGGCTTGTAGTCTCTCTATTGAGGAGCAATCAAACTCTAGTGAACTGGATTCCCAAACCTCATAACCATATAGAACTATGGGGTGAATAAAAGTATGTTCTGAAAGTGATGAAAACACTGACTCACTAGAAGAGCCAAGGACCCATAGCCCTTGTTGATTTGTGGCTGCTGTGCATGCCACAAGCTGAAGTGAGGGCTTGTGAATATTGCCCATAGATAAGTATGTGTGGAGGTGATCATGATCTCCTAACCCTTGAAAAAGAAGTGGTGATTAGAGAGAACCTTCTTCGATGTGTTAAAGAACATGACCTTGATTTTACCTAAGTTAACTATCAGCTGATGAAGATCATAGAAAAGGGCTGGGGCATCAAATAGTTGCTGCAATCCATCCTTGGATGAGGTGAGAAGGACCACATCATTTGCAAATAAAAGGATAGAAATTAGGACGTGTGAAAGGAAACCATCACCATCTTGGATGTGTTTAGTCAAGGACTTTGTCTTGTCAATGTAGAGCCAAAATAATGTGGGGGACAATGGAAAACCCTTTTTAGGCCCAATGGTACTCTGAATAAAATTTGGTAGGGCCATGTGCTGTGCGCAGGCGATCAAGAATTGACTTGTATAGATGCATGATGGGTTATAATAAGGTGTTGGAGATGCCAAATGAAGTGGCAAGGGAATATGGCTTGTACTCTCTCTACTTAGGAGCAATCAAACTCTAGTAAACTAGACTCCCAAAACTCATAACCATATAGAATTGTGGGGTGGATAAAAGTGTCCAAGGGCGACATCTTGGACTATATGTATTGAAAGTTATGTTGGAAACACCGACTCTCTAGAAGAGCCAAGGACCTATAGCCCTTGTTGATTTGTGGTTGTAGTGCATGTCGCAAGCTAAAGTGAGGGCTTGTGAATATTGCCCATAGATAAGTATGTGTGGAGGAGATCATGATCTCCTAACCCTTGAAAAAGAAGTGGTGATTAAAGAGAACCTTCTTCGATATGTTAAAGAACATGACCTTGATTTTATCTAGGTTAATTGTTCGCTGATGAAGATCATAGAAAAGGGTTAGGGCATCAAATAGTTGCTGCAATCCATCCTTGGATGAGGCGAGAAGGACCACATCATTTGCAAATAAAAGGATAGAAATTAGGATGTGTAAAAGGAAACCATCACCATCTTGGATGTGTTTAGTCAAGGACTTTGTCTTGTCAATGTAGAGCCAAAATAATGTGGGGAACAATGGGAAACCCTTTTTAGCCCCAATGGTACTATGAATAAAATCTGGTAGGGCCATGTGCCATGCACATGCGATCAAGAATTGACTTGTTGTTTTGGGAAAATTTAGTGTTTCTACAAACGCCTAACCCTCTAGACCTAGTAGCTAGTCTAGAAACAATAGACAAAGTAATTCGCTGCTTTTCCTATAATCAACAGATAAGAGGAGGAAAAGAAACCAACCTGTAACTTTCGCTTGCTCCCTCTCTCCTTTGACCGATTTCGCCATTCCTTTCTGTACTTAACTCGCTTGGAAAGTACAAGCCGAGACAGAAACCCATCAAAGCATACAATAAAGATCTGATAATTAAACATATCATAGAATCCAGAATATGATATACATCAAATAAGAACATGAATGGAAAAAACTTTGAATTCTTTATTGATAAAAGAAAAGATTACAACCCATGAATGTCCATGCTTGATTCAGTGTCTTCCTTCCAGTTTCAATCCCTTCTCTCCTCATGAAGCAACAATTCGACATCATCACAATGCTCTTACTAATTTCATTCAAACAACATCTCCTTAGCTCAAGAAATTCCAACGTCAACCAGCCTTTGAATACTTGGTCAATTTATAGCTGAATATAGGAGGTTAAGCCATTAATGGCCCTCAAGAATGCTTTGCCAAAATTGGGTGGTCCTTCCATGGAGGAAGGGATAATGGATTGAGGTTCATTCATCCTCTTCCTCATCCAAATGCGAGCTCAACCAACCTGGAAACTTCCAGAAGTATCCATTGGATGAGGAATCCAATGGATTCATTTAAAAAATTTGATGAATCTCGCTCAGCGCAGTTGAAAGAAAGGCTAAGTGCGTTGCAGCGAACCCAGTCAATGCAGTTTTTGCGTTGTAATGCAGCCTGATAGAAGGCTACTTGCGCTGATCTCCTTAGGGGCATTTTTTGGATGAATGGTGTCATGGAAACACTTGGGAGGCAAGCATGATCTAGGTTGACCTCATTAGGGAATGAAAACAATTGAATTAGGGATTGATGGACCCTAATAATACGGATCTGGAAGCCGGGATTGATGTGCCCAAATTGACCTGTAACAGTTGCCCCCTAAGGCATGAAGTCGAAAATAAACATGTCGAGTGAGATGCTTTACAAGTTGGAGAGAAGGTTTCGAAGTGGAAGGTGACCTGCATCAATTACAATACAAATATCATGATGATTTGATTTTTTATCGCGAACTAGCTAAGGGAAGGCATACCCATGCTCAGCTTATAAACTTTCCTTACATGTACAAATATAGCCGTCTACAGATATAGACCCATGAATGGATGAACATGAATGTAAGGCCATTTGTACAGTTGATATAGTACTCCTGAAAATATATCGCAGCTCGGATGGATGAAACTAGATCCAGGGTCTTCAATCTCGTTCAATCTTCACTCGATGTACAAGTCTAGCCATGTGAATAAATGATTTGAAGTCGAACATGGAGAGACATCGTCTGATTACTAGCCAATGATGTAAGCCGTTAACAGACGTGAGAGGAATCATCGCTAATGATAATGACCCTCAAGGTATTGCAATACATTTCACACGGTGTGAATAAATGATTTGATGTCAAACACCATACGAAGTCTTTCGGTCGGAGGCCAGTGTTGTCAACCTATCGCCGGAAGCGAGAAACCTGCCATTGATGTGTGCAAGCCTCAAGGTACTGAAGGGGTGTTTCTAAGTCAACTTCTTGGATGATGTGCTGATGTCGACAAGAAGCGACTCCCCGCAGGAGGGCCTTGATGTATCCCACATCAATGACACGAAACGAGGTAAATGATTTTGAAGATGAAACATCCACTGAGACACAAGGTTCAGGAATGGCAGACATGAAAATGAAGGTTTACAGTATTGTAAAGGATGAAGTTTTGAACTGAATGACTTCTCTTGAACATATTGGCGACACTGAAGTGAATTGGTAGCATTGACTCAAAACAAAGTGATGGATGGTATGATGGACCAACGGTGTGATAACCATCAAGCTGAATGATCCAACCCACATAGTCAAGGTGATGAGGTGAAAGTGTCGTGTTCAAGAGCGACCTGCTACCATAAAGTTTTCTCGGCTTTTTTCGATTTTCCTTAGTCATTTCTGACCAGTACCTCTTTATTTTTTATCAAGCTTGAGGAGGATAACATATGCTTGTTGTAAAATTTCACCCTTCGGGTGAATCCATCGCTATTTGATGTTTTAACAAGTCTAGCGAAGGTGAAACTCGGTCTTGTCTAGATGGACAGTTTGTCGCTATTTGATGCTTTTAACGAGTTTAACAACAAAGACAACTCGGTCTTTTTCATGTTTAGAGAGTTTGAAAGGGACGAAAATGAAACTCCATAAGTTCTTGTAAAATAATCTCTGAAGTCCGAAAAAGCATAAAATAATACAAGAGAGATATTGTTTCCAATCCTTTAACGAGTTGGAATAGACAAACGCTCGACAATCTTTTCATGTTTAGAGAGTCTGAAAAGAGCTTAAAGAGGACTCCAATTTGAGGAACGAGTGGTGTCTAGGATAGCAACTGGTTCCAGTGATGTTGGAACTTCTCAAAACATGTTGATTTATGTGAAGAGGCTAGCTAATAAGACCACTCATTGCAACTGTTCCTAAAAAAGGGTAAAACAACCAAGTGAAAGCGTATGACCGGCCAAAGGGATGGTGGCGATGGGATGAAAACGACCAAGGCTCATATGATGAAAGAAGCTGATAGAAAGGCAATCACCAGGGTTAAAAATGGAAATGGGTTCATTTTTACACAAGCTTAAAACGAAAAACTATGCTTTGGATTGTTTTACATGCCCCAGCATGGTGAAAGGGAGAGTCTTCTGTAACCAGATGGAAGTCGCTACGGTGAAGCAGGACGGTTATCCAACACCTATTTGGTTTCGTCTAGATAGAGACAAAGGTGAATGGGGTGATTCCCTTCACATAACCTACTGGGAAACTTAACTTTACCATTAGGTGCATGCTCCTTAAGCTTCATTACATTCACCTAAGTAAACTACTCACAATTATCAGATGGATGGAATGAAGGTTCTTTACGAGATCAAGTGAAAGAATTGACTGGGATTTTACGAGATCTAATCAAAGACTCGACTTAGAACTTTGCTCCAGGGGACTTTGTTTCATTTTTCTATGAGCTTGACACAAGACAAGGAACTCTGCTCATATCCTTGGTTTCATTTTTTAACGAGGTTGACACAAGATCAGGAACTATCCTCATAGGAGTTGTTTCATTTTTTTAATGAGGTTGACACAGTGAAAGAACTATCCTCATATTCCTTATTTCATTTTTTAACGAGGTTGACACAAGACAAGGAACTATCCTCGAACCTTCTATCACAACTCATAAGAGGTCATGAAAGAGAGATCTGGTTCCAATGCCCCCAGTACATGATGTACAACATCACTATATTGATTGTTAGTTGAGTTAGGTATGGAATAGGTTGCCACATAATTAACCCGTGGCGTGGATGATACCATTGGTACAAAAGGACCATTTAAGGAAGATGGTTGACTAGGAGCCATGTTTGGATCGAAAAATGAACGCTGGTCAACAGTGACAGTTCTGCTTTCATGCGGGAAACAAATCACTTGAAAGAGTGTTGAAACAATAGCTCCCATGTCATAAACATAGTCAACGCAGGTCAAAGAGGAGCTAACTGCGCTGCAAAGCACTGGCTCTCACTAAAGATTGCGTTGATTTCAAAACTGATTAGTGCAGGTCAAAGAGGGCCAATCTGCATTGATCAGCGCAGACCAAAGAGGGAAAAACTGCACTGATTAAAATATTCCTTTGTTAATCAGCGCAGGTCAAAGAAGGCCTTAGTGCGCTGCAACGCACTGTCTCTAAGGCTAGCCTACGTTGATTCCTGTGAGGCCACTCAAGAGTCGTCTAACCTCAAATTTTGACCAAAATTCAATGCAAAAGGCTGAATTACAACAAGTATGTCAAGGTGTCTAAGGAGGTGGATAAGCTACTACAAGGGATAGGATCGTTCCCCAGCGGAGTCGCCAATTTGTTTCAGGCAAATTTAGTGTTTCTACAAATGCCTAACCCTCTAGACCTAGTAGCTAGTCTAGAAACAACAGACAAAGTAATTTGCTGCTTTTCCTATAATCAACAGATAAGAGAAGGAGGAAAAGAAACCAACCTGTAACTTTCGCTTGCTCCCTCTTTCCTTTGATCGATTTCGCCGCTCCTTTCCGTACTTAACTCGCTTGGAAAGTACCTACACACAAGCCGAGATAGAAACCCATCAAAGCATACAATAAAGATCTGTTAATTAAACATATCATAGAATCCAGAATATGATATACATCAAATAAGAACATGAATGGAAAAAGCTTTGAATTCTTTATTGATAAAAGGAAAGATTACAACCCATGAATGTTCATGCTTGATTAAGTGTCTTCCTTCCAGTTTCAATCCCTGCTCTCCTCATGAAGCAACAATTCAACATCATCACAATACTCTTACTAATCTCGTTCAAACAACATCTCCTTAGCTCAAGAAATTCCAACCTTGACCAGCCTTTGAATACTTGGTCAATTTATAGCTGAATGGAGGAGGTTAAGCCATTAATGACCCTCATGAATGCTTTGCCAAAATTGGGAGGTGGTTCCATGGAGGAAGGGATAATGGATTGAGGTTCATTCATCCTCTTCCTCATCCAAATGCGAGCTCAACCAACCTGGAAACTTCCAGAAGTATCCATTGGATGAGGAATCCAATGGATTCATTTAAAAAATTCGATGAATCTCGCTCAGCGTAGGTGAAACAAAGGCTAAGTGCGTTGTAGTGCACCCCGTCAGTGTAGTTTCTGCATTGCAATGCAACCTGATAGAAGGCTACCTGCGCTGATCTCCTTAGGGTCATTGTTTGGATGAATGGTGTCATGGAAACACTTGGGAGGCAAGCATGATGTAGGTTGACCTCATTAGGGAATGAAAACCACTGAATTAGGGATTGATGGACCCTAATAATATGGATCTGGATTTCGGGATTGATGTGCCCAAATTGACGTGTAACACTTGAATATACGCATGATGGGTGATAATAAGGTCTTGGAGATGCCAATTTCTCTTAAGTGTTTGGAATAAAGCCTCTCGAAAAACAAAACAAAAGCTTTTCGAAAGTCTAAAAACAATAGTAAACTTTTGAGGAGTGATGATGTCCTTGAGTGTAAGGATGTGATCGATAGTTTGGTGCTCAGGTTGAAAACTGACCTGTCCTCTAGCTCTGAGATGCCATTGCTCAAACTCCCTAGAGAACGTCAAGTGGAGAATTGTAGCATAGATCTTTGACAACATGTAACTTACCATGATCTTCCTATAATTATTGGGATTGGAGTTGGGTCTTGATTTGTGTATCCGGTGGCTGATGTGATGTGACCATGCTAATAGAAAACTAATATAGACCACATGGTTAAAGAGATCAAACAAGTAAAGAACTAGAGGGTAAAGACTGTGTTCAAAGAACTCTTTCTGGAAACCATCCTCATCTGTTGCTTTTTAATCATTGCGCAGATAACCCCTCTGATGTCCTTTTTTATGAATACGAAGCATGAAGAAGATGGAGATGTAACTTGAATCCAGGGTTGTCTAGGGATTTCATAGAGGGTGGAGATGTGTGAGAACAAGGAGCAAGGGTTAAGGTCTGATGGGAGGAGGGGGAGGGCAGAAGATTGTGTGCCAGAATTGTTTAGAAGGGTGAATAAAGGAGGTACAAAAGTTTCATCTCCTTTGAGAGACAAAGGTGCATTTTATGTAGTGGAGAAGATGATGATATGCGGCTTTGATGTTGGGGTAAGATGGGTGAGCATGGGTGAGTGCATATCGAAGCTGGGGGTGGAGGGCCTTGCATTCATTATCATACCAATGGTTCATTGGACAGGATTTTGTTTTTGGGGTGGTGTAAATGAGCTGCGTTTAGTGAGAGTAGGACTTGAGTGTTGCGTTCCAAATGATGGATGAGAGGCAAGTGTACTTGGTAGAAGTAGTGTCAAGTGAGGAGAATAACATCTCATAGGGGAGTATGTCGTGAAGGTGGGTAGAAAAGGGGTTTGGATCCCCCTCCTTGAAATAGAAAGTACTGTGGGGTGGGACTTGTGGGAGAGAGGGGTGTGGTAGGAGAAAGGGAAGGTGTGTTAGCCTGGAGAGAGAATGAAAGAAGAGTGTTGTATGCAAGGGGGGGATGGGGAGATAGTGAAGTGGCGAATAAAGGGGAGTAAGTTCTGGCAAGGGAGGATACAATGAACAACACTCGCCTCTCTGCCATGTGGGTGACATGTGAAGGGGTGAGAAGCAAGAAAATATGGGAGCCCATTCAAGATCCACAACTCATGAGACTCTTCGAGGCTTGTCAAATAAAGCCAATCAACAATGCTAGAGCTGATCGATAATAGAACTAGAGAAAAAGTACACAAACATGGTAAGGAACCACGCACAAAGATCACAGCAACAACAAGAGAGCAAAAAGTGTGTGGTGCTTGTAGACTAAACAATGATCAAGAAGATCATGATATGATGATTTACAAATAATTGGGGTGTGTACATATATACAACTCAAGAGTAGGGCATCCTCCCCAAGAAGGGTTATGAGCCCCCTTATAAGTTGATGAGGTTGGCATTAACCATAAACTAGTATCATAATAAATAAAGATAAGTTGGCCTTCACCACATACATTAATGTTATAATATAGTACACTGTAGCCATGGGTAGATTATACCTTCCTTGATCTTGCCATTCTAGGATTAATATATTTTGGGAAACATCTTTGAGCAAAAGTAGGAGGAACTCCCTCCATGGCTGGCATTTCAAGAGTTGGGTATTGAAATGTTGCCAACCTCTCCCATTGCCTTGACCATTCTTTTGTTGTATATAGTATATACTATAGATGAGGTGAGAGTCCTGATTGGCAAACCCACAACCAGAACAATTATTTTAAGTTTCAATTTGAACTATATCTTTTAAGCCCTATTCAGAGCTAGACAGGAAGAATCATAAAACCAAGAGTATCCTTTCATTGCAACTTCCTTTTCTACAACATTTCCAAAAATGGAGAGAAAACCCATTTGTAGTGGAGAAATCTTAACCTTACTAGTGGTAGCCTTGGCTGATGATTGATCCAAACCACGGCACCATTTTGGTGAGACAAGTCTCCGCGCTTCTGAAATATACAATTAGTGCCCTTCAATGTAACTCCTTGGAGTTGTCATTGATCCATTCCATTGGAATATAGAACCTTGATGATCTAGAGCAGGGGATGCATTTCTTCCTTCCTTTTCTGCCTCTTGCTTGTAAGCCTAAGAGCCTTTTGCCTTTATCTTCTTCCCCCATTTAAATCTCCATCTTCTTGCTCCATTTACATCTCTTGTATCCAATATCTAAATTATCACATGACAACAATAGTCAACACGTTGTGTCTAATGGAGTTTTCCAGGTAAATCTTAACTTTGCCTACTAGATAACTGCCAAATGCAAACAAAATTTGAGATATATCATTTAAGCCTGTGGCTTTCCAAGAAATAAAAAATAAAAGTTTGTGTTTGGGCATGTACTCATTCCTTTTCCTCGAGGCATTCTGAATTTTTATTTTAGGTTAGTTTCCATATTTTTCAAAGTAAAAAAAGGCACAGGGAACACCCACAAAGATATAATAAAATGTTATATATATTAGTGGAGTGAAGATATTGTTATAGTGTTCTCTTGTGCATAATTTGAGGATATTAGGAAGGATAAGGAAAAGTTGGCCCTTAAACATATTTTTTAATTTAGAAAAATCAATGTTGGAAACCAATGGGGTTTTCTTCATGTCAGACTGCATTTGGTCACTACCATTTTTTCACATGTTCCTTTAGATGCGGAATTTCCATGATTCTTACAACATAACAGCCTATCAAAATTCTTGTCATCTGCTTTCGATTGCGCAGATATAGGGAGTTGCTTTAGTACTTGCACTTTTGTATTTGCACTGGATCTACTCTTTTAGTCCCCATTGACTTACTTATGTGGTCAGTAATTGTACGTCAATAAAATTTTCTTCTCTGAAATGTATGAAGTAATTTCACTTTTTATTTTGTTTTTCTCTTTCA
Organism: Pinus tabuliformis; assembly: GCA_031772625.1. NCBI lineage: Eukaryota > Viridiplantae > Streptophyta > Pinopsida > Pinales > Pinaceae > Pinus > Pinus tabuliformis. The sequence continues at coordinate 831,139,933 of CM062807.1, read as the reverse complement.
CTCTATTGGCATTGACTGGCTGTTCTTATACACGAGGAACTTTCATTATAAGTGTTCAACATCAAAGTTCTTAAATCCCCATGTATTCATCTTCCATATGCTTGCATTTTTAATGATATGTAGTTAAATGTGCTTTACTCTACATACTGTGTATCTAGTAAACTCCACTGTCTGAAACTGTGTCTTAAGTAGTTGTGCTATGATATTTTAACTCAAAACATCTGAGCAGTTGTGTTTTTCATGGAAGATCTCTGTATGCCAAGCCTAAATTTGAAAAAATGGTGGGAATTGATAGCTTTCTTCATTTTTTCAGATAGTTGTATCTATTCATTTGTTTTTGGAAATTTCCTTCCACATCTATTTGAAGAATGTATTTATGTCATAGTCTGCATTCCTGAGATAAGGTATGCTGTTAGTCTTGCTGTCTTGGGATTCCAGGTTTATGCTGTTGACTTATAATTGCATTGTGGCTTTTTTTGATGCCAGGATTATTGGTTCTGCAACATATGTGGAATGCAGCCTGGGCGAGGATTTGGTATGTACAAATTACCATGATACTGGTTCCAAGTAGGATTTTCTTCTGTAATTTTTTATGGTTCACTTTTTAAGAACATTGTTTTAATAAAATATATATATTTTTTGATATTTTGTGAATCATTTTCAAGTAACATATATTCATCTTATATGGTTCTTAGGAGAGTTAGTCTCTAAAGGGACACAGTTTGAGATATCAGAATGATACAGAAAAGTATATATGAAAGATATGGATGAATGCTTACAGTTGGCATTGGCCAATGTTATCTGTTTGTATAGAGTTGAAGGCATGTATTACGGTGAAAGGTTGACTCATATTGTGACTAAATAATATAATAATTAATAATAATTATCTAAATAACTTCCTCCTATGTCATCCCTCTTTGAAATGCTTCATCCTCAAAGCAGTGGAAGAAATCTAAAGAGAAGATCATTGCAGCTGTAAACAACATTCTTGCATTGTGATTCCTACCTTGACATGTTATTGGACGGAACATCTTGAATTGTGATTCCAAGTGTGACTTTGATATTGAGAGCAAGTTGCATTGGAACTGCGATTGTTCAAAAGTGGCAGGATATAGTCCTTGTTCAAAACAATCTGAAAAGTTGATTAGTTGCTGTTGTTACCATATAGGATGTCTGTACATGTGATTCTTGATATCTTTTTTTTTGTAAGTAAGAAGATTATATTATATAACAAGTATAATACAAAAAACTGCAAAGGCAGTGTGAGCAGGGATGTACAATATTCCTGGGCTAATCGCCTGCTCAGAAGACGTGTTACAATTACACCAAAACGAGGCACACCACGCAGGGTGGCGATAGACAGAGCAAAACATTTCTAGACCACAGGAGCTACCGTGAGTCGATGGTAGAAGTATTAGCCGAGCAACAAACACAGACTAAAGCCGAGATAACAGAGTAAAAAGATAACAGAGAAGCCAGAGCGCGAGTCAGGAAAGGGGCTGACATGAAGACTTTAGAGGTAGTAATTACCCATCTGGGCGGTGGTATCCAAGCCACTGTTCTTGACTTGGCTGTCGATCCTCGCTTGCAGCTCTTCCAGGGATGCAGGCTGAAACGCTACAGAGGTCGATGGCTGAGCAGCGTAGTTCACGTTGGAAGTGGCAGGCTGCGCCACAGGAGCAGTGTTAATGGAGTTCTTGAGAAGCTGGATGAGCAGCATCATCAGACGGTTCTGGGTTTTGATCGATTCATTCACCGCTGTTAATTTGCTGTCCAGGGAGCTGTTGTAATCTGTGATCCTGGCCATCTGTTCTGTGGTGAGATTGACCTGAGTGGTGAGATTAACCTCTGTGACTGATTCCAGCGCTTTAGCAATTAAGGTTTTCATGCGCCAGCATTCCGCCTTGGTACGCACAAACTGTGTGGCCCTCTTCGCAGGCGTGCCGGGGTCTGTTACCCAGTTGACCTCAGCTGCGATCTCCAACTCCGAGCGACCGTCCTCCTCACGCTTTGCCTCAGCCTCCAATTCTGCCATTTTGCGCTTGATCCTGGTTGCAGTCCTGGTTTCGGAGCCACTTCTTGCTGCCTGAAGTTCCCTGTTAGCCGCCTTGCAGCGACTGCTCCCCTCTTTCATGGTGAACCTCTCGTGGCTTGCCCGAGTTGAACCAGAATTGTAGGCGGAACCACTCTCAACACAGACGTTAAGAACAATAAGGAGAACAGGGCAATTGCCCCTGTTTTTATAATGATAGTAGTGATGCTTCCTCAGGGGATCAGAGTAAATGCTTCTGATAGTGGTGGTACCTTGCTGGTAGGTGATCTGAGGAGTCGCACAAGCGGGCCTGTCCCTGGAGGAATTGGAGCTCATGATGTAACTGCAAGGTGGGCGAGCCAGGTGCCAAGTGTGTGGTAAAAACCTTCGCAAAGGGTGGTGGCGCGTGAGGGTGGGTATGCTCCCTGTGCTATCATGCCTGAAGCTGATCCTTCGGGCCTTGTACCACCGTCTTCCACTCAGAATTGCCATTAATGGTAGTGATTCCTTTCCATGCAAATCCTTTCCGTGCGTGCTAAAAGGACAGTGTTTGATGTGCCGGATCCCGTCGCTTAAATCGTTATGATCTCCAATCTGCAGGAGCTGTTGCCGCCGGGAGTACCACCGCCCCCTATGTTTAATCAGCCCGTTGGTGGTTTCAGGTTGACACTCCTTATCTGTCTTCTCGTGGTTTCGAGATTGTTGCCAAGTGCCATCCTCGGTTAAGGTTGGGTAGCCTGAGTAAGATCTTTCGCTGCCAGTTGTATGCATGCTTCCTTTATGGTTGGGTCGTCAAACTCCCGCGAGCATCTGTCAATGGCTATGTTGGGGTTGTCTGCTCCACAGTTTGCCAGATGGTCAGCAAGACCATTCGCTTTTCTTCTGGTTGTTTGAAAGATAAGACCCTTCATCCCCATAACTAGCTCAGCTATGTTTTCCGTTGCTTTGGCCAGCCTCCAATGTTTGGTCGCTTTGCTTATGGCCGTGCCTGTCTGTAGGCGTTTAGCCGCCAACATGTGATTCTTGATATCACTCCAGCTATATTAGTCAAATTTTTGGAAGTTGGTATCATGATCCTAGCCTTCAAAAGGCTGGGACATTGGTGGAGATTGTTGCAGCATCGGATGAAATGTGGCTTGTGTTGGTGTGCACCTGGTTCTCTCTTCATGGTGGTTCGTATTTGGTTGATGGAGCCTTGGGATTCTTGGCTTCATTTTGATACATTGGTTGGTGGTTTTGGGGCAGTCTTTGATTTTAGGTTGGCTTATGTTCTTCTGTGGATTGGAGTAGAGAAGAAGCGTGCTGTGAAGTGAACAAAGTTCCTTCTTCAGATTAATTACTGCAAAAGACTTGGAATATAAAAATATCCATGAGGATACAAATATTATATATTAAATGAGTGAATAAGAATGATGATACAATGAGAGTGAGAGGCTTGCTTATATACAAAGCAGGGGTCTCTTCATGGAGAGTCACGTCCCATTTAGACATGACTTTTGAACCTAATTACTAATTAACTAATAATTATTTATGGTTATTATCATTTACATTATTTCCTATATATTTATTCATAACATTGCCTTCTTCCTCAAAAAGCTTTTTCCTCAAAGCTTGTTGATGAAAAAGGCTTGATCTCTTTTTCAGTTTCAAATGTCTTCTCGTCTCGGAACAATCATCTTCGTCGCAAGTTGATATGATCTTCTAAGTGACAAACAAAACTGTCGCACTGAGAAGGGATCAGACCATCTTAGATTAATAAACTGTGGAATATTTTGATCACTGGAATTTTGTAACGACTTGTCATCATGGGACTGGATTGAGGTTACATCACTATTCTCTGGAACATTAGTTTGTTGTTTTTGGTCTGAATGGTCCCGATACGTAGCATGGTTGAGTTGTCTACTCTCATGATTCAGAGGTCGATAGGGAACTTTTTTGGTTTGACTTTCCCTGATTAAGTGTGGAAATTTTTTTATTTACTTCAGGGGACGACGTTGTTGAGTTGGTTACAAAACCTTCATTTGGGGTGTTTATCATCTGAACTGCAACATCTAAGTGCGTCTTTTTTTCAACTAGTTTGCATTCTTCTTGAGTTATGATATTCACTAGATCGATATTCGTTCCCTTATCTTCAACTTGGACTGTTACAACGGGAGATTTCGATGCTTCTTCTTGAGTAAATTGTTCTAACTTGTCTTGTAATGCTTCCTTATCATCCTTAAGTTTCTTAATTTGAGTGAGTAGATTTTCATTATGGTTTCCTAGATGTAACAGTTCTTTGGTTTCTGATTCATCAACTTTATTTTCAATGTTTTGACTTTTGAGTTTTTCATCTTTTAGTAGATCTATGATTTGTCCTAATAATTTTTTATTAAGGTTCTTTAAACACAATGTTTCCTCTTCTTGTTTTGATAAGTGCTTATTGAGTTCTTTCTTTGTGACCTTAGTCTTCTTCACTTGTGCAAGTAATTTTTCGACGTGGTCTTTGAGGCGAGATATTTCTTCATCCTTTTCCATTATTTCCTTGTAATGCATATCCACAAGATTTTTATGTTCGTGTTGTAGCACTTTTTTGTTTTGCTGAAGGTTGGGTATTTTGCCATTCTCTTGATCTTTTAGTTGCAATTTCTTGGTACATTGGGTTACATCGTTTTGTAGGAGTGATGATGGGCTTTCAACTTGTAATGTGGATTCTGTTTTCTTCATTTCCTTCTTAAAATCAGCTTGTCGTTGCTTATATATTGCCATTAATTGTTTCATATCTCTTGCTAATGATTATTTTTCTGTATCACTTAGACATTCGACTAAGGTAAAAGTTTTGTAATATTTTATGCAAACAACGTTTTGATTACTGAATGACTCTTGACAATTAAGGTTATCCTTCTGAACAAAAAGGACATTTTGAAAAGAAACCCATTTTTTTCTTCAAAACCTTCAAAACTTTATTATTCCTTCGGACTTTAGTATTAATCCTTAACGAATTCTCCTTTTATGTTTTTTGACTTGGAATTCCCCTTTGCTCTTCTTACTTCAACTTTCTTTTTGCTTTAGAACTTCTTCGTTCAGTAATCCTCTTTACAATATATTTTTCCTTTTTATAATGTATCTTACGATTTTTGTTTTTGTTTTTATTAATTATTACTTTTCAATTTCAGGAAATTCCCTTTATGAATCTTCTCCTTTACTTTTTAATAGCTTATACCTTTTAAAAAAAATTCGTTTTTTTTGTGGCTTCACTTAATTTAAAACACCCAAAAAAACAACTCTCAATCCGATTTTTGACTTGTCTTGAAACTTAGTCTTAGTAAATGATTATACACTTAGAATAGTCTTTTAAAGGTATTAAACCTCCAATAGTGCAAATCACTTAATTATTTGTTAACCGTTATGTGCATAAGCCAACCAATGTGTACCGTACAGACGTGATTGTAACTATTATGTGCTTAAACCAAACAACGCGTATTGTACCGTACCACTCTTACGTCCTCTCAGTGGTCAAATGACTACTCGGTTGTGCAGAGATTGATGGAAATAGTTCTTTATAGCAATGGCAATCTTGAGTGGAGTAGGCGATAAGGTGGCGATGGCTTGATCTGAGCGGATGGAATGGCAGCTAGCCAGCAATGGACGATAGTGATCGTTGTCGGGTGTATTGTGCATGGATGCTGGCAAATAGATAATGTGGTGGTGGCGAATGTGGCTATGGCTTCCACTGCGAAGATGGTGGCTTCCTACTACAGAATCGACCTAACACAGGATTTAGCCCCTGAAATTGGGTGTTCGAAGATGACACGACCTTGGCAAACCTCGACCTCCACTTGTACTTAATTCAGCCTCCCTGTATGGCTGCGCTGGCAGCTAGGTGGTTTCGGAACTGGCGGCAACACGTTTTTGTGAAGTTTTGTGGAAGCCCATCTGCTGTGTTGTCAACTATGTATAATAGCGGTTGGAAGAGCTAGTCGCAACACGGTTTTTTGTGAAGTTTTGTTTTGATATGTATATATATTTTTTAATACACACACACACACACACACACATATATATATATATATTTTAATTATAAATTGTGATTTATTTTATTTTACTTTTTTTTCATTACAGTTTTTTTTATATAAACTTTTGTTTTTTATAACTTTATTTTATTTTATTTGTATTATATTTTTTCTACTATATATATATATATATTTTTTGAATGGCCAAGGGCCTAGTAGCGAAACTGGCTAAATGGAGAACCTCCTACTTCTACTTCGTAGTGAAATGCTTGAGTCTTGACGGAACAATGTTGATAGAGTTTGATGGCTTAACGCTCGGATTAGACGTGGCTCTGATACCAAATGAAGCGAACAAAGTTCCTTCTTCAGATTAATTACTCCAGAAGACTTGCAATATAAAGATATCCATGAGGATACAAATATTATATATTAAATGTGTGAATAAGAATGATGATACAATGAGAGTGAGAGGCTTGCTTATATACCAAGTAGGTGTCTCTTCAAAGACATGACTCTCCAGCCTAATTACTAATTAACTAATCATTATTTATGGTTATTATCATTTACATTATTTCCTATATATTTATTGTTGTTGTTACCATATAGGATGTCTGTACATGTGATTCTTGCTATCACTCCAACTATTTAGTCAAATTTTTGGAAATTGGTATCATGATGCTAGCCTTCAAAAGGCTGGGACATTGGTGGAGATTGTTGCAGCATGGGATGAAATGTGGCTTGTGTTGGTGTGTACCTGGTTCTCTCTTCATGGTGGTTCGTATTTGATTGATGGAGCCTTGGGATTCTTGGCTTCATTTTGATACTTTGGTTGATGGTTTTAGGGTGGTCTTTGATTTTAGGGTGGCTTATGTTCTTCTGTTGATTGGAGTAGATAAGAAATGTTCTACTTATCTAAGTGCTAAGACTAGCAGAAGAACACAAAACACTGCGAATTTAGCATAACAACTAATCAACTTGTTGACATGTTTTTGGATGGAACATCTTGAATTGTGATTCCAAGTGTGACTTTGATATTAAGAGCAAGTTGTATTGGAATTGAGATTGTTCAAAAGTAGGCAGGATATAGTCCTTGTTCAAAACAGTGTTGAAAAGTTGATTAGTTGCCGTTGTTACCATATAAGATGGCTGTACATGTGATTCTTGGCATCACTCCAGCTATATTAGTCAGATTTTTGGAAGTTGGTATCATGATCCTAGCCTTCAAAAGGCCGGGACATTGGTGGAGATTGTTGCAGCGTGGGATGAGATGTGGCTTTTGTTGGTGTGTACCTGGTTCTCTCTTCGTGGTGGTTCACATTTGGTTGATGGAGCCTTGGGATTCTTGGCTTCATTTTGATACTTTGGTTGATGGTTTTCGGGTGGTTTTTGATTTTAGGATGGATTATGTTCTTCTGTTGATTGGAATAGAGAAGAAGTGTTCTTCTTGTCTAAGTGCTAAGACTAGTAGAAGAACACAAAAGACTTCCACTTTAGTATAATATTAATTTATTTAATATTTCCTAAAGTTGGACTTAAGAATAAGTAAAAGTGCCTAAGTTAACTTACAATTTAATCTTAGCCATTGATCACAATTTAACCTCAGGGGTTGATAAGGAGATTAGGTTTGAGATTGAAATTATAAGAGGATATAGTGTGAGCTAGTGGCAAGTCAGTGGAGCACAAATATTGTGTGTTAGGTCAGTGAAAGGAAGGTTGAGGGTTTCAACTGTTTGTTGTGTTTCAACATCTAGGAAAGAGAAATCGAGTAAGGATCAAATTTCCTCATCTTAGACAACCTTAGTGTAGCCTCTAGTTTGCACATGTGCGTAGGAAGAGAAGCCAATGTGTCCGTACTATTTACACTAGGCGCAAAAAGCCAGATTTGCGCAAGCTGTATGATAGATCTTAGTGTGTGAGAGGGAGATCGATTCATCTCAGAGCTAGTCATTTGTTTTCTTGTGATAGAAGGGAATTTTCTCCCTTGTTGTAATTCTCAAAAGAAAATCCTTTATTGATAAAAATAATAAAAGACACAATGCGTTGTAGGTTTTCCCAGGAGTTGGGGTTTCCTGGGTATTTCTTGTTTTCTATGGTTTGATGTGTTTGTCTTCTGATTTATTTTCTGCTGTGCATATTGAGTTAGAAAACTTAGTGTGTTTGTGATTTAAGTTTCCAGAATATCAACTGTTTATGTTTTTGGATTTTTGCACTTAGAAATCGCAAATCAATTTACTGTTTTGCTACATGAAACACACAAATTTTAGTTTTTCTAGGTCAAGCTTGCTTGGCTATTTGCTTGTTGGACCGTCTCCTGTAGCAAAACAATGACTCCTATAGCTGTTTGTAACCAACCTTACAAACTCACTCAGATTTGCAATAATTTCATGATCTGTCTTCTTTGATATATTACAACACTCCTGAAATCTTGATAATGGAACTTGGAGGTATAGAGACCTTGTAGATGCTTTTAATTGGTTTCCTCTAGAAACTTGTTTTATCACTGAACCAATAGAGGAGTTTGTGACTGCAAAGTATTATCATATATTAAAGTCTACATATATGATAATACTATAATAGTGATCAAGTGATAATGTTGATCACTATTATAGTATTATCATATATGTAGACTTGAGTCTTGTAGTGGGCCACTGGCCCCATAGTTTGTAGGCTTTGTTTTTGCACTCTAGAGGCCATTTAGAGCCTCATTGCATGTGTATTTTGTCGATGATATGTATTGCACTCGGTGCCATTTTGATATATTCACCTTTACATGGTATATAAATGAGCAATCTTTGCATATTTTGTCTCTATTGGCTCGGAATCATGGTTTTAAATCTTAAAAATAGTTTTTTCATTAAAAATTAATTATTTAATGTATTTTTCTAAAACCGGTTCGTTTAGACCAAACTAGTCTCGGTTAGACCGGTTCCGGTCGGTAAACCGATTCATTAGTTGGACCGGTTCGGTCACCGGTTCTGGTTTTAAAAACACTGGTTTTCATTTCATTGCAGGTAGTGTAGAAGTGTGCAAATGTGCCTTTCTTTGTTGCAAATAGCCTACAATTGTGTGCTAGTTTTCTTTCAACATGTTATTTCTTGCAGTTATAATTTGCCTGTAGCACAGACCAGTCAACTTGGTCTCTGTTCATCTAGCTTTCATTTTAGTATTTCCACTTACATAAAAATTAACAGAAGGAAGAGATAGTGCCTGCTGCACATATAGTGTCTGTTGAAGAATCTATGACAATTGTAGTTAGTGAGATTTTTCTTGACTTGATAGCTCTTTGTGAGGCTTTTTAATTTTCTCATTAGCACAATCTTCTCTTTGATATTATTAGAGTGTGTGTTTCTTATTTCGTCAAATAGCTATAAAAAACAAAGGGACAAGAACACAAGGTGTTGGCATTCTGCCAGGGCCAAAACCTCTCCCTCTTGGAGAGGAAAAGCCGCACATAATTCTTCTTATAGAAATTTCAATTGATGAACACCAAGACCATGCCCCTTGACTATCTATGCCACTCCAAGACCATGACCCTCAACTATCTATGCCACTCCAAGACCAAGACACCAATCCTCTTCTTTGTCACTGTTGAAATCATCTTCATCACTGCTGCTAAATTGAGGTCATCATTACAGTAGTACCATTGCTGCAACTTCATCTAGATGATTGCGACACTTTTACTGAGATCATCACCATGTAACTAGATCTTTATACTGGCCTTGTCTTCATCGAGATCACGACAATGTTTCCATGAGAGTATAGTTGTTACTTAGAATGTATACCAAGACAAAGAACATTACTGTAGGATCACCGAAGTTCTTATCATAATAGTTATGTCAAGAACGTGACTGTGTCTCTCTTACTGATGTCTTCACCAAGATTGTAACTATATTCTTCTTGCACCGAGATCACAATTATGCCGAGACTGTGAGAGAGTGTATCCCCTGTCATACCTATCTGAAAGTCATGGTATCTTACTCCAACCGAGACACTCTAATACTCCTTTATTCAAGATTCTTGTAATACTGAACTTGACCGAGATTTTTGAGAGGTATGCGAGATCTTTGAGACTATGATTACTTATTGTAATCACCACTGGAACTTTAGAGGCATCCACAATTCTTTCTTCTTGTAATGTGGATACTTTCCACGCCTATATATAGTAGTTAGGTTCCATAAATAAGCCAACATGACCACTTAAAGTGTCGTATCTCCTTTGTGAGCCGACTTGTCATTTATATTTATCTTGAGGCCGACATGACTGCCTTTCCTCATCGTTTTGATGGCAGACTTCTTTGTGCTTGTCTTTGGAGGATTATGCTTGTCTTGGAGGGCCTTTTAGACTAGTATATATATTTACACATATGCTCAAGAAGAGCTCTTTACATTTCTTTGACTCTTTGACTTTCCTAGACCTATGGAATGAGCAAGAAACTCATTCTTATAATTTACAAAAATAATATTTCTTTTTCTTGACAAGTACAAAGATCAAAGTTACATTTGTAAATACCAAACTTAGTTACACTTTCTTCAACAGTGTCGACCCCTCTTAAGATTACACAAACCCTAGGTTGACAATTAAAATTGAGACCCTTGGGAGTTGTAGTATTGTTGTTGCATTACTAAGGGCCATCTATTTTTGGTGCCATTGACGGGAAAATACATTCTTTTCTTTTATGGCTCGAAGAATTAGGGACATAACAGGAAATTCTTAGCAAAAACTCCCACTTCCAATAGCAACCAACCCTTTTCAACTAACTATGGGCCTACTGCCTTGTTCACAGTGACCTTTGAGGCCCTTTTTGGTGAGCAAACAAGGATCTTTGATGCACTTGCAAAAGGAGAAATACCTTCACACTCCCCACCAACACTATGGTTGAAGATATACAAGCATAAGTGTTCACATTCCCCATTAGAGAAACAAATGGAAAGGCCAGAATGAAAAACATTAACCCATCTGTCCTCCCACACTTCTATTGTTTGACTATTGAGGATCCTGACACTTTCATGACTGAGTTTTCTGTAGTATGCAAGACTTATGATTATACAACTAATGAGTAGAAGCTTAAATTGTTCTTGTCCACCCTTAAGGATGCAACCCTTCAATGGTTCATGAGCCTAGAAGGACATATCATTACTACATGGGAATAAATGCAATAATCCTTCAACAACAAATAGTGGGATTTTTGTAGAGCAAGGGATACTAGAAATGAGATATTCAGGATGATCCAAGGAAAAAATGTCCTTGGAAGATTTTGAGGTAAGATTCTAGCTTGAGCTATATAAGGTCACATAATTGCACATTGGATTCAGATTTCTTGAAGCTAGTTCTAGTACGAAGAGTCAGGGAAGATCTAATTGAAACACTTAACTTATTGTTGAATGGAGACTTATCAACTCACATATGATGATTTCAAAAGGGTATGCAAAAACCAAACAAGGGCTACTAGAAAAATAGGTAGAGCGAGAAAAAGCTCGATAAGTCCTTTTTCCTCCTCCCTAATTACTAAAAATTAGATAGGAGGTATGCTAGAGGATATGGAGATTGGCATATTACATACCTTTGCCATGCAGATGGACACCTTATAGGTCAGAAGAAAATAAAAGCAGAAAGTGCATTAACTATATTTTGCCCTCAATGCAGTAAAAAACATCCTAGGAATGAATGTCCTTTAAATATCATAGAAATATGCTCTATATGTGAGGAGAACCGTTCCGCTGATAAATGTACATCTTTGCTAGGTTTGAAGGCTGTGTACTAGGGAGTGGAAGGGAGCATGGAGCAGTTCCGCTTTGTCAACCAAAAGAGGCCACAAGCTCAAGGCAATTCCAACAAGGTATGAACTTCCCCTCTCCTTTTCAATGCTAATTGTAATGCTCATTATCAATCTTGGTGGCCCAACCACCTACCTTGATGCCATCTCCTCAACAATCACAAGCACCCCAAAACATTCCTCCAAAGCAACCACAAATCCCTGCTCAACCAAATCCAAATCCCAACAATAAGCAGGCTCAACTTGTCTACACTGGAGAAACTGTCTACCTAACTTAAGTTGTAGAAATCCAAGAAATCAACCTTAGGTTTGGGAAGGTCCTTTCAGATGTTCATCCACCTTCTCCAATAAAAAATCTTGAGAAAGAGGAGGATTCTATATCATAGGTCACCCAACCAAAGCCTTCCTATTCTAAAAGGTTGACAACCCACAAAGCACACACCCAGAAGAAGTTGAAATTTTGGGAGAACTGAAGAATCTATGTCATAATCCCTCTCCTTCTGGCCATCAAAGATGTTCCTATCTACAAGAACTTCATTAAAGAAGAATGTCTCAGAAGGCTTGGGAGAAAGAAAATGGATGCCCCTACTATTAATGTCATCGGGAAGCTAACTGATCTAATGCTTGGGAGAGTAATAATCCTCATGTACCTAGATCCTGGATGCCCAGTGGTAGATGTGCACATGAATGACATTGCAGTTCCAAACACTCTCATTGAATTGGGAGCTGCAATCAATGTCATGACCAAGGAAACCATGCTCAAACATGCACTCCAAGGATCTCTAAGAAAGACCTTTGTTGTGCTACAACTTGTGGATAGATCCACAGTAGCATTTGAAGGTATCATAGAAGATGTAATGGTCGCTATTGGTTCTTGGGAGTATCCCATCGAATTCCTTGTCCTACAGCCCAAGACCAAGTTTAATGGCTATTCATTCATCTTAGGAAGGGCATGGTTAGCCACTACTAATGCCTACATCAATTGTAGGATTGGAAACATGACCATTACCAATGGGCACCCAAGAAATAGCTTGTATTATACCCACCATATCAACCTCTTGTTGAGAATGACTTTCCTCCATGGGTTGAGGAAGAAGAAGACGATGACTCTTGCCTCTCACCATCATACCTTGTGTGTACATTAGAAACCACCCTTGGTAGCAGACAAATTGATGAAAATGATTTAATTGATAAATTTCTACAAACCAATATCATGCTGCCATGAATATTGATGGCTTAAATGAAGAATCGTCCATGGGGAAACTTAGTTATTCCCAAGATAGTTTATGGGCAGATTTGTTGGCTGCTGGTTCTAGACAAAACAATATATAAACAATATGTAATTGTTTTATTGAGCTCCTTTTGGATGACACCTTGTCAACAAATCTTTATCTTTGGTAGTGAATATCGACCCTGCCAAATTGATTTTTTTCAAATGATGAATGACTAGGTAGATTTTTATTTATCCTTTATAAGATGTTCAATATGATCCATTTAGTTTATTCATGGGAAAATTATTGGGAGTAAGTATTAACTTCCATTAAGAAATCATGCAATGCTATTGTAACTAAGGCAAAAATTATTGCATACAATGCAAGATAAAACATCAATATACATTCATCATTTATATGAAGAGAATTACAATATTTATCTTTTACCATTGGAGTTTTATGATTTGATTGAAATGGTTTGATTCACCTCATAGCACTAGGCAATCACAAGGAATGACACCCTTGAGTTGAGGGCATTGAAGCGACAAGCTATACTCAAGTTGTATCCCTTGCTTCACTGGGCAAAATAAATAGAAATGCTTAAAATATACTTATCTTCTACAATTGGAGTTTTATGAATTAATTAAAATTGGTTGTTGATTCACCTCGTAACACTGGTAGCTGATAATGAATGTTTTGGCGGGGCACAAAATTGACAAGCTATAGTGAAGTTCTATGGTTTGGTTCACTGGGTGATCACACTATCCGACAATGCATAGAATGCTTTAATGGTCAATCTTTTCACTAGAAACATTGAGATTTTAACAATGTAAAATATCTAGAGGGAAGTCACTATTGTTGTCACATTCTTTATCTAGCCCATCACGTAGTTTTGGGCTTAAAACTTAATTTTCTGTTCTAAGTCTAGTCCAGCTTGACCCTTCACATAGGCCCAACCTATGACCCACAATTGTGGGTTCCTTTATGTGTAAAACCTTGTCACACATAGTTAAAGGCTGGATCCTTCACATAATCCTAGTTCTTCCATGTAGCTTATAGCAATTAATTCTCACTCTAATAGTTCAATACATAGTGATTTGCCATCCTTGTCTAATACAGTTACAAAAGGACAAAATTGAGATAGGTGTTTGATTGTTTCTTTCTTATTGTGAAAAAGGCTGTTTAGGTTGTGGGCATCTCTTGGTATTTATGTGTTGCTCGAATGGAGGGTTGCCCAAATCATAGATAAAGGAAAAATGACTTTCTTTGGCTTAATATAATTTTGCAACGAAGAATGGAGTCAAAACAATCACAAGGATTTCTTAGATTGTATTTGTTGGACATTGTCTATTCACACATTCAAGATTTTTATGGAGCTCAATTAGTGATACCCATCAATAAGTTGTATTTGTTATATCCAATTCCATTTCTAGTCCTTCCACCTTGTAGATGATGAAGGCTTCGCCCTTTTGAGAAAGAAGTGTTTTGTGATTAACTCCTCCGCCCACACACTGATATGCCCATTAGTAGTGCCCAATCAAAACTTAGTTTTCAAGCACGATGAAAGGTTATACCAAAGAGATCTCCAACTTTGATAATACCTTTCGTGAAAGGCTAGTTGGCCAAGAATCAAACAATATTTACCCAAGATTTGCTATGAAATTGAAGTAGAGCGGCCTATTGTATTTAGTGGTCATCAAAATGTTGACAACGACATTTGGTCTAGAGATCCATTATCCACCCTTTTTAGCAATTCATTGTAGCACAACCTCCCAAAGAATCTTTGTTGAAGCTTGAAAGGCAAAGGGTCTTCCCTGAAACTTGAAAATTTGGCCAAGCTATAGCTAAGTTTAGCCCAAATTGTCAAGTCAAGAAGGTCATCTCGAGACAACTTATAGCACAACATTGTAGCCATTGGTCATCGTGAGACAACCTATAACACTACATTATAGCCATTTACAACTTGGAACCTACAGATTCATTGACAATTAATTCATTATGTCATCCATTGATTTGTGTTCCTTTATAATGGTTAATAAGTAGTCATCTTCAAAGTGGCAATTGATCATTTGTCCATCCAACCATAGGTTCAAGGAGGGGGATACCCTTGATGAGCACTTGAGTAATCTAAGGTCTATGTTGCCATGATGATTAAGATCAGGTCTAATGGGGCATCCTTGTCTAATTTGACCTAAACACATCAATCTCCTCCAACTTAACATAAGATTAGGTCTAATGGGGCATCCTTGTCTAATTGACCTAAACACATCAATCTCCTCCAACTTAGCATGATGAATAGAGGGATAGGTTGAGGCATATAATAAAATAATGTCTCTACAACCCAAATATAAAATTGGCGAAACCTTAGAGCTCAAAGCATTGTCAGGTCCATTCCACATGGCCATATTCATTTTTCAGATTCCATCTTAATAAAGAAATGCTTTCAAACCTAAGCAGTTGGGCACTTCCATTCCTTCTAGATAGGTACTTCATTATCTAAAACAAAATTGTGCTTAATCATGCTAGTTTTCTTTGGTCTAATTATTTGGGGTAAGATGTGGTGAATCTGGATGGCCAAAGATTCGACCAAATTATTCTAAAAGACACTAAGGAGGATTATTAGCCATCGACTAGTAATTAGCTTTGGATTACATTAGGAATGAAATTGATTAA
Source organism: Pinus tabuliformis (assembly GCA_031772625.1). Lineage (NCBI taxonomy): Eukaryota > Viridiplantae > Streptophyta > Pinopsida > Pinales > Pinaceae > Pinus > Pinus tabuliformis. The sequence continues at coordinate 831,124,251 of CM062807.1, read as the reverse complement.
GCCTCTATTTATGATTGCATCATTAAACTTTTTTAGTATATATAGATTGCTTACATGTACACATTGAGGAGGTTGAGCCCAACAAATTTCCATGTGGCCTAGAATTTATCAAATCTTGGTGACTTGTTATTAACCATCACTATTCAAGCTTTTGTCAAATCTAGCAAAGTCAACCTTGGGTCACATAATCAATCTTGCTTTGGAGACAACTTTTGAGGGACAAGTTCAATATAGGTTTGCTTGGCCACCCTATGTGCTTCGATCAGCTGTTGAGCTTGAAAGATGTTACAATAGTGGTTAACCAACTACCACTCAACTTTCTTTGGTTGGTTAACCACCTCGTAGAGGCCTTTAGGGATGTTATCCTTTAAGAAGTGTCCTTCATAGCATGGGCATTGAAGAAAGTTTCTTTGGTTGGTACTCGTTTTAAGCCAATGAAGCGAAGAGCAAGTTTTGGAACGACATGCTTGTTGAATCTCTTCCATCTTCAAGAAGTTTCGAATTTTAGCAACCTTGCCTACATAGCATCGTCCGTATGATGTGAAATGATTTTCAACTAATTTGAGTAGATATCATAAAAATTGCATAAAATAGCAATGCATTACTACATGTACACATCTCAATCCTTATAAGATTAAGCAAGTGGTGCATTCTCCCAAGAATGGCAATAATTTGGACCAAGGCTCCAACGACCTCCTCAACTGAAGCAACTGAACGATGTCAATGAGTCAAATGTATAATATGATACTCCATCTCATGGTGCCTTCCTCTAGAGTCATCCAAAACAAATGATAAAATGGCCCTAAAGGATTGCATCCTCCTAGTTCGTGTCAACATGTGAGAGCAATCAAGAGGTTAAAGAGGGTGCTCCTCAATCCAAGTGTCTATAACCTCCTCTAGTATGGCATGTGGGATCTCCAGTGTGATCACAAAGCAATCTATCAATCAAATAATATAAGTCCTACCACCAAGCCAAATGAGGCTTAACAGAATTGTAGTGTACAAAGGCACCAAACTTGGAACAGGAAATGTTACAACTACAGGTGATTTGTAATAAGCCGACAACCGCTTTAAAGGGGCTTTTCTGATATCCTATATATGGTAAAGGAGGTTCAACAATGAACTCCGTTTGTCTTGTCACTAGCTATATAAATGTATTATGCATGGCCACTTGCCAATGGTCATGTGTTAAAGTATAATGATGGCTTTCAGTGTTCCAACTCCTTTGTGATTTTATGAATGTTTGTGATGCATTGATCATGAACACGTGCATTTAGTTGAAGAAGCTGGTATGTCTGCCAAATTCATGCATTTTGTTTGGTGAATGAATGATACGAGTAAAAGATGCTTTTGGCAAAAGGATATGAAGTTTGGAAGTACTTTGGTGTGATATTCTCACGTATCTAGGAGAAGACAGTGATGAAACAAATGCAATACAAGAGTCATAGCATCTAATGCACTGAATTTCATATCTCCATTTGATGGAGTAGTTCATTTGGTTTGATTTTAATTAACTTTCAGTGCTTGCTTCTGTTGAATTTTGTAGCTATGGTTGGTCTTTATAATGTACAATTTGTACTTGTAATGATAAAATATAAATCATATTTGTGATGGAAGAAAATTATTTGAAGCATGTTCTTCATGCTTGCAAGAAATGAAAAACATTTATTGATTTTATTCGAAAGAAAATATTGCAAGGCATGTTCTTCATGACCTTATCAAAAGCTGGAAAATAAAATTTTAGATTTAAGTTTGGACACCACAAGATGCCCAAGTCGGCCTCCCAGTGATGAAGTCAGCCCTACCCCTAGAGGCACCTATTCAACCCCTCCAGTGTGTATATATAGAGAGAGCACTCGATCTCCCTCCAAGGGAGATTCACATCTCATCTCATCAAGTATATTTCTGATCTGAGCAAACGAAAGAGACATGATAAGAAGGAAGGCCAAGATCAAGGAGAAGAAGATCCCACTCGCATGTGTGAAGAGACACCTGTTGCAGGTCCGAAGATACCTGAGGTCAAGGTCCGAGACTTCTGTGGAATAGTTGGAGTTTTCTGTGGAGAGAATCAGGCCAAATTTTGGCCTCTATCACATACCTAGTCTGAGCTGTTGAAGAGCATGTTCAAGACATCTTTGTGACATTTTGACTTGGCATCTTGTGGTTGTCTTGAGGTGACATCTTGCTGGTTAGTTTGACCATGAGCTTGACTTTGATGTATCTCTTGTTGAACTGAATATTTCTCTAAGAAAAAGGTTGCTGGGTTTTCCCCTATGTGGGTTTTCCCAGGGTAAATTCTTGTGTTCTCTATTTGGCTCTCTTCATGATCCTGCAGTAATAAATGTAATACTGTTGATGTCTTCTGTGTAATTGTTCAATGCTGAATCTATGAATAAGAAAGTAAAAAAGGGCTAAATCATTGGAAGTAATTATCTGTATAGAATTTAAATCAACAGCTTACGCCCTCCATATTATCAAATATCAACCAATGGAATTTAAAATTTGATTGTGGAAAAAATGTCTGAGAAATCGGCAATTTTCTGATTTCAACCGCTGCTGGTTTATTCTGATTTATTTCCCCTGCTTGCAATTTTGTTATCGAGTCATTCCAATTTTTTCCCAAGTCTTTCCAATTTTCTGATTTGTGGGTCCCTGGCAAATTATTCGCGAGCTGGACTATATTTCAAAACTCAACATTGCTTATTATTCACATGGATTTTGCAAATTTCCGGATCTTTTGCACCATCATTAGAGATTGCCAGTGTTCATTTTCAGTCATACTTGACCTGCTTTTTAAAAATTGCAATGTAAGATCAATTCGTTGTGTTGTTTGGACAAATTTTGGAGTAATATTTCAGCTTGCAAATCTCTCCGTTCAGTGAGGTACTTGTAAATATCTAATAGTTGTTATTTTATTTTCTATGGTTGTACGAGGGGATCAATTTTGTGACTATATTTGAAGCTTTCTGTTAGAACGAACAGTCCATTTTATGATTGAATATTATTTTATGATTGAAATTGGCTGTACCAGAATATAGTACAGACGTACTGCCAAGACTTTTCAAGATCAAGTACGACAGTGGGCTGTTGGAGGAACTTTTATGTCTTGATATAGCTGAAGAGTATGTCGTCTTTAAGCATGAACATTATTTTCTTTCTGCATATCATGTGGTTGTCGTTGATTCCTTGTCTTCTTTAGATTTATTTCAAAGTTTACTAATATGCCTTTCTATAATTTGGACTGAATTATGTATTAACTCAGAAGGCATTAATATTCTTTGTTATTTCTGATGATAGCAGGAGCTACATGGTTCCACCAGGAAAATGGGTGTTAGAGTTTCCACGTGCAGTTCATGAGTCTATATTTCCAGAGCTAAGGGTAGGAATCTATTGAGTTAATTAGGTGTTTCTGTTAGTTTCAAGTGTTGTTGCTTATTATGAATTGTGACTACCATATGTTTGTTTATATCTTGTTTGTTGACTCTGGTTTCTAAAGTCAGAAAGATACACAATAATGAGTTCAAGCACAGTTCAAAAGTTTTAAAATTTTCATTCTGAATCTTCAGTTGCTTTTGATACAATCTTGTTGTGATCCCCTCTTGAAGAAGCTTAGGACTACCGTGGTAATATAAGCTCCTATATTTGAGATCAGATGTAAAACCTTAAACTACTAGCCAAGAGATTACTGAATCTTAATGGAAACCTTGATAGATTGCCTGAGCTAGAAAATAATGAGCTAGTGTAAAGAAAGAGCTAACTGCCATAATTTCAATATTTTCCACCACAGGTATTTTCATGGCTCAGACTTGAGATATGCTACTGTTTTGTTCGATTTTCTGTGGAGCAGTCAAACATATATAGAGACTAATGAATTCATTTTCTTTGGTATGAAAATTTTAAATCCCCTGAGTGTGCTCTCGCAATCGAGAGTTGGCTCACTGGTTCAAGGGACATTGCGGTGCTTTTGATAGTCATAAAGGATTATTTTTTTGTAACAATATCTAATCAGTATTTCATGGATGGATTCTGTTTTAAAGTAAAACGGTCTTATGCTTAGTTAACACCCATATTATTCCCAACATGTCTTTTCGAATTTTCTGTTGAATATGGTCGTTTGTCTTCATTTGTATAACATGTTTAGGCTTCATCTCAATGTTTTAAAACTCCGACTCTGACTTAGACTCGGCCGAAGGTCAACTCCGACTCCGACTCTGACTCAGTATCGACTCGGCCGGCTCGATTTCAATGACTCGGTCGTTGTAAAAAATACATTAAATATTTTATTATTATTATAAAAAAACATAATTTTAAAGATTTTCATTCATGTTTCCAAACACACAGCATTAGAATACAGATAGAAGACAACATATGATCAAAGTAAGCTCATGAATATATCCATTATATCAAAATGGCACCCAGTGCACTGTCCAATACATACATGATGATGATATAGAGATCAAAACAAAAACACATAACCAAGGAGGCTAGAAATGGACTCTACAACAAAAGTAAACTGTGACTAGTACCACTGGCTACTGCTAGAGGAGCCAAGATCATCTGGCTCAATCTCTGGATCAGAGTCAGACAGGCCAGCCCATGGCTCCTCCTCATCATCATCTCCCACTGCAACTGCAGAAGTGGTAGCACTAGCAGGTTGTGCAGCAGCTGCAAGCTGGGATAGACAAGATATGTGCTTCTGTCGTGGCTGAGCAGAGGAAGCGCCTGCAACGGAGGACTTGGGGCTGGCCCTGAGGCTGGTCTAAGTGGATCAGGATCTGCATTCAATTGAACATTATGTTCGAGTGATGCCTCCACTTGTAAATCCAAATCAAGGTCCTCATCAGAATCAAACTCTGCTGGATGACTCTCCACTACCCAATCTGATGTTGGATCAATGTCTTCCAACATAATGGAATATAAATCAATGTATTTTTTTGACCAATATGATGCCTATCTTTCTGGAAACAATGAGGTAATAACAGGGGATTGCGACAAGTTACAACAAGCCCTCTACAAAAAACTACTTTTAAATTCGACATAAGGATAGGTATCCTGCGTTTTGAGGGTTCTCCAAATATTAAATAAGTAGGTGTGTTGTCTTGTTGTTTAGAAGTTTATTCATAATGTTTGAAGAATGAGAAAAAGATCACTGTAGTAGTGTTATGAAGGTTGTTAGGGTCAAATTGTAATTGATGTTTTGACGTGGCCCATATTTAGAATTATGTTGGCTTGTGTTGATTTGTGGTGGCATCGGATGTGCTCTTGCCTTGAAACTTGGAGGAGAGGCTAAAGCACATGAGACCTCCAAGACTTAGATTCCATTCGGATGAGGAGTTATTAAAATTTAAAATAATTAATATTTTTAATGGTTTCTTAAGTTTAAACTTAGGAAAATATATTATATTAATGGGTATTAATAAAGATAAGGATGGGAAGCTTCTAAGAGACGAGGATCAAGTCTATTTTAATCTTAGCCGTTGATTAGGGACTTAATCTCGACTGTTGATTCATCAACAGGAAAAATATAAGAGAAGACTTGAGGGTCATTTGGAGATGCACCATCAGATACTCAGTATCCCAAGGAAAATAGATTCTCAGAGAGAAGGAGATCGATTTCAGAGGGAGAGTTGCAGGGTGGAGGAAGAGAGGGGATTACTAGCAGTCAGGGAGCTCACAAGAAGTGATGTAGGGACTCTGAGAGACAACGCAGAGAGAGACGCAGGGATGATGCAAAGAAGGACAAGAGCTGCTCAGAGCCACGCAGAATGATGCAGGGCTGACAGAGTAGAGAAAGGAAGCTCTCCAGGGTTCAGAAAGTCTTGGAGAAAAGTCTCGGGTGTTTTCTCCCAGTGTCTATGTAATTTTTTTTGTAAAAGCAATTGTTGCTGAAGATTAATAAAACCCTTCTCTGCTGCACTGGTTTTCCTGCATTGGGTTTTTCAGGGGACAATTGTCCAAAAATAATTGTGTTGATGTGATTGATTCTTGTGCATGTATTTGTTTCTATATAATGATGTGATATCTGCAGTAGAATTTATTTTAATATTTACTGAAGGGATTTCATAAATAACTTATTGGGAATAATAAGTAGGTGAAATAAATCAGTTGCTGTAGTGATAGAATTTCTGTTTAAAAATTTTCACATGGTATCAGAGCGAAGATTCAACGACAGGAAGGGAAAATCAATTATGGGTCAAGAGCATGATGCAGAGGCATCCACTCAAGGAGACTCGTGCAAATTTTCAGAAGAATGCACAAGAGATAGAAATTATGATTATTCTATGTTTGCTTCCATATTGGAAGAAGAAGTTGCTTGCGTGGAAAGCTCTGCCTCCTCAGAGGTTTGGTATATAGATAGTGCAGCTTCCTGGCATATGACAGGAATCTGAGAATGTTTTTTAGATTATCAGGAAGAAAGAATGAATTTTCATATCACCATGGGGAATAAGGCAAGGTGTACTCCAATAGGGAAAGGTACTATAGTTCTTCAAACAGAAACATGAGAGCGGTTCCGAGCTACTAATGTGCTACATGTGCTGGGACTGGGGATGAACCTACTTTCCGTATCTCAACTTCAAAACAAGGGCTATGACGTTTTCTTCATTAAAGAGAAAGTATATGTCAAACACCCGAGTTTGAAAAAGAAGGTCTAGATTGGAATCAGAAGTAACAGGTTGTACAGATTGCAGCTAGAATCACCAATGGCACTGATAGACAGTAACGGAGACAAGGATTTGAATGAACTATGGCACAGAAGGATGGGACATTTGCACCATGGGGCTCTGAGAATTCTCAGAAAAACTGTAACAGGAGTTCCAGATCTTAGTACTGAACAAGATGATGTATGTAGAGGGTGTGCTCTAGGCAAGTATGCCAAAGTAGCGTTTCCAAGAAGTAACAATAGGGCCAAGAGTGTACTAGGATTGATACAATCAGACATCTGCGGACTGATGTCTACAAAAGCTCTTAGTGGTGCCGGATACTTCGTCACCTTCATCGATGACCATTCCAGGAAGACTTGGATCTACTTTCTGAAAACCAAAGATGAGGTTTTTGGTCGATTCAAAGAGTTCAAGGCTCTAGTGGAGAATCTGGCAGAAAAGAAGAGAAAAGTGCTGTGCTTAGACAATGGTGGAGAGTATGTTGACAAGGAATTCACCGATTTTTGCGCCAGGGACGACATTAGAAGAGAGTGGACAACTCCCTACAATTCGAAGCAGAATGGAGTAGTAGAAAGGAAGAATAGGACTATTGTCGAAGCAGCTAGGGCTATGTTGTATGATCAGGATATGCCAAAATCCCTATGGGCAGAAGCATGTAGCACGACAGTCTATGTCTAGAATAGAACTCCTCATAGGGCATTGGGCAAAGTTACCCCTGAGAAGGTTTTCACTGGGAAGACACCTGAAGTTAGTCATTTCAGGATATTTGGGAGTTTAGCATATTGCCGTATACCCGAGGAGAAGAGGAAGAAGTTAGATCAAACTGCAAAGAAACGATATCCTGTGGGATATAGCGAGAATGCTAAGGCATATTGAGTCTATCTTCCAGGGAGCAAGAAGGTAGTAGTTCGGCGAGATGTAAAGTTCATGGAGGATAGAGCTTTCATAAGATCTCGAGAAATGCCTTTCAAGGAGTAGTGAAAAGATGAGCCGTTGGTCAAACCAATTCAACCAGCAGATGCTAGTACCAGAAATTCTACTTCAGAACAGGAGGAATCATAGGAAGAGGAAGAGCTGACAGATGCGCTTACTACAAGAGGAAGAACAAGCCAAGAACTCCGACAGATTCTACGAGATGCAGAAGAATTCATTGGTGCACCCAGGAACAGTAAAAGGGAGCGAAGACAACGAGACAGATAGTAGGCCTTAGTAGCTCAGGTTGGGGGACCCTCTAGTTTTCAAGAGGCCATTCAACATCAAGTATGGGTGGATGCGATGTTGGAGGAATACAACTCTATAATAGTGAATATTGTCTGGGAAGTGGTGCCTAGGCCTCATGATAGATCGGTGGTAGGTTCGATATGGATCTACAAGATCAAATATGCTGTAGACGACAATGTGGAGAAATACAAAGCCAGGTTTGTGGCTAAGGGGTATGCTCAGAAGGAAGGAATAGACTATGAAGAGACCTTCACCCGAGTAGCCAGGTGTACATCTATTAGAACTGTGATATCCCTTGCAACATAGATGGGGTGGGAGATTCATCAGATGGATGTCAAGACGACATTCTTGAATGGGGCTATAGAAGAGGAAGTATACATTGAACAACTAGAAGGCTTTGAGACAGATGGAAGAAATCTCATGTGTGCAGATTGAAGAGAGCCTTATTGGGCTTAAACAGGCACCGAGAGCATGGTATGGTCGAATTGATGGCTACTTACAAAAGATGGTGTTCGTCAAGAGTGATGCAGATCCCAATCTCTACTATCTGGTTGTAGAGAAGGAGCCTCTAGTCCTAGTATTATATGTGGATGATCTCTTCTTGACAAGATCATCTAGGCTCATCAAGGACTGGAAGAAGAATCTAGCCACAAAATTCGACATGAAGGATTGGGGACAAATGTATTATTTCCTAGGGTTGGAAGTTTGGCAGCAGAAGGGTGAGGTCTTCCTTGGACAAGGGAGATATGCTACATAAATGTTGAAGAGATTCAGGATGCAGGACTGTAGGCTTATGGCTACTCCAATGTTCACCAACTAGAAGAAAATTGGTGCATCAGAAGACAAAGATGTTGATCCCACCTTGTACAAGCAACTCATAGGATACCTGATGTATCTGGTTAATACCAGGCCATACATTTGTTATGCTGTCAACACCCTCAGTCAGTTCATGGTGGAACCTAAGAGGGCATATTGGGCAACAACCAAACATGTTCTCAGGTATATACAAGGAACAGTCGAGCATGGACTGTTGTACACCAGAGGCAATGACATCAGGCTGAGTGGGTTCACTGACGCAGATTGGGCTGGAAGTTCAGGAGATCGGAAAAGTAACATTGGGTACTGTTTCAACATTGGATCGGGGATGACTTCCTGGTGCAGTAGGAAACAAAAATTTGTAGCTCTGAGCTCAACAGAAGAAGAATATATGGCCGCCAGCACAACTTCGTGCGAAGCCATATGGCTTGGAAAATTGCTTGTGAACCTATTCGGTAGATGGATGGAAGCGACCAGAATCATGTGTGATAATCAGAGTTGCATCAAGCTCTTTGAGAATCCAATATTTCATGATCGGTCGAAGCACATTGAAATCAGGTGTCATTTTGTCGGAAACTATCTCCAATGAGGAGTAGTACAATTGAGCTACACTCCTACAGGAGAACAGGTGGCAGACATCCTCACCAAGGCTCTAGGAAGAACAAAGTTTGTTCATTTCAAGGAGAAGAAAGGGATGGTAAAGAGTCCATTTCAATAATGGATTATTATTAGAAGTTGCAATGCAACAGTAAGCAGTGGCAGTGCTATGGGCAACATGATGTAGCAGATTGAGAGGGAGATGCGGTACAGATGTAGCAGTGATGGTGGCAGTGTCATGCGCAGTAGTACAAGAAGCATCAGTGCAGATGATGCAAGGCAATAGGCCAAGCATCATCATAGATACCGGTGCAGAGGATCAATGTGATGTTTCAGTGATGGAGCATTACTAGAGCACATTCCTTATTAAGAGGGAGTGTTGGTTTGTGGTAGCATCAGATGTGTTCTAGCCTTGAAATTTGGAGGAGAGGCTAAAGCACATGAGATCACCAAGACCCAGAAATCGTTTTGAGAAATTCCATTCGGATGAGGAGTCATTAAAATAAATAATATTTTTAATGGGTTCCTAAGTCTAAACTTAGGAAAATAAAAATATTAATGGGTATTAATAAAGATAAGGTTGGGAAGCTTCTAAGAGACGAGGATCAAGTTTGTTTTAATCTTTAGTTGTTGATTAGGGACTTAATCTTGACCGTTGATTCATCAACAGGAAAAGGGAGAGTTGCAGGGTGGAGGAAGAGGGGGGATTAATAGCAGTCAGGGAGCTCAGAAGAAGTGACGCTGGGACTCTGAGAGACAACAAAGAGAGAGATGCAGGTATGACGTAGAGAGGGACCAGAGCTGCACAGAGCCACACAGAATGACGCAGGGCTGATGTAGTAGAGAAAGGAAACTCTCTAGGGTGTCAGAAAGTCTCAGAGAAAAGTCTCGGGTGTTTTCTCCCAGTGTCTATGTAAATTTTTCTGTAAAAGCGATTGTTACTGAAGACTAATAAAACCCTCCTTTGTTGCGCCGATTTTCCCGCATTGGGTTTTTTCGGAGACAATTGTTCAAAAATAACTGTGTTGACGTGATTGATTCTTGTGCATGTATTGGTTTCTGTATAATGATGTGATATCTACAATAGCATTTTTTTAATATTTACTGAAGGGATTTCATAAATAACTTATTGGGAATAATAAGTAGGTGAAATAAATCAGTTGCTGCTGTAATAGAATTTTGTTTAGAAATTTTCATAGTTTGGATCTGAACTAGACTAGCATTAGCTTGGCTTTGGTCATACCTCGCGCAAGGCCATTAACAGCGTCGACAATCTGCCACTCAACATATTGCTGCTCACCGAGTTATCCACCAATCCACAAGAACTCCCACCCTATTTCGTCACCAAACCAGTTAAGACCACATGTCCATGTTCTCTGCTGAACCTTTTGCTCCATGTCTAGCCAATTGTGAGTTGGCAACACAATTGCTTCTTACAACAGTTTCACAACTTCCTCTTAGAGCTGACACCTATGCACACTCTGATCTAGTTGCCTTTCAAAGTATAGCTCTAATACCATGTTGGAAATCCCATGCACCCTAGGTCTGGTCTATGACTTAGCTAAGAACATAAACACAATAGAGATGGCCAATCGAAAACAGCTTTGCACAGCGGAATATAACAACAAACAGATCAACAACAATACACAAGTTTTTGGCCCAAATCACATTCCTTATTAGTCCTTCAATAAGAAATCCTTAGCTCTCCCGTACCAAGGATCATGGTCCTTTACAAACCATGATACAATGCTATAATACAAGTCTTTCCTCTGATTTGTACAACTAGGGCTGAGCCCTAATCCATCAGGCCTTCATCTGCCCATAAAAAACCAAAAAATATACAAATGCACTCATTGGTTCTCTCCTTGGCAACCAACCCTTTTAGTCTCCCTTTGTTCATAGAGATCAACTCCTTTAGACCTTTGTCCAATTGCTGTTCACCAATAGACTCCTCCTTTACTCTGCTATCTTGCTGTTCCAGCCTTATACAAATCAACCAACCTCCTTACAAATCTCTGCCCTACCTTTCTAGGCCTTGGCTTACCCTCAAGAACCTTCTGCCTCCTCTATTCAACCACTGTCCGACTTGTGGCCACCTTCTTGGGGCTTAGGTAGCCCTCCAAACACTCGACTGCCCTCCAAACACCGAATAGGTTTGCGTGTGGCCTTAACTAGGCCTTGAATTAGTGTCAATCCTCTCTTCCAACCTCAGATAGCCCTGCAGTTAGCACTTTTCAACCTAAACAGACCCTTGTTAAGCCTTCGGTCACTTATTCCTTGTTGCGGCCAACTTCAGATCTCAAACCACAGAAAAGACTACTTACTTGGCTGTGGGTAGGCCCTGTTTAGCCTCAATACTATGCTCCTTTCCTTGTGGTCCATGCACTGAAGAAACTCGACCTCCTTAGAATAGATTGCGGCTCCTCTTGCTTGCCTCTCTTTCGGAAATGAAGTCACATCTCACTTGTGCGTAAACTTCTCAAACATCCTAAAACAATCAATGGTAATGTTAAAAATTTTAGGTGAAGGCATTTAAGGGTAGTTTGGTATAGAACTCGTTGGTTCCATCATAAAATCATTTGGTTCAGTATAGAGCCAGCCATTTTCAGTTTAGACCCTTGATTTGAACCAACAATCCCCTATAAATTGGACGAACCAATTGGCTTTGGCAAAGCTTCGTTCTGATAACATTGGCTAGCACTCCCTCCCCTAACATTCAAGGCCAAAGGGAGCTCAGATCTTAGAGCATAATGTTGCGTTTGGCTTTTATAAGAGTGGCATTTGCTCTCCCACTATGTATCAAATTATGTACTAGATAGTCTATGTTTGATTTCTTTTTGGACATTAATAAACCTATCTTAACTTTTCTACTACCATTTTTAGCGTACATACTGCTTATTTTCGACAACTAGAGCATGTTATGTGCTTTTTTTTAATGATTTGAGTAGAGCTTGGCACGAATTTTCACCAATTTTCAGCTTGCTAATTTTCAAAGAATTAGATGTCATATTGTCACTACTAAGGCAGCTAGGGCATACTTTCAGAACTTCTTTACTAGCAAGTGAATCTAGGGCACACAATCGAAGCTCATTTTTAGATCAATTTTTTTCATCGTTGGCTCAGCTAGGACACATATTTAGAGCAATGTTTTCAAACATTATTTTAGGGATATATATGCAAGGCACTGATGATTAGTCTCATGGGCCCACTCCATAATGTCCCAAGCCCTTGAAAGGAGTGTCAACAATCAATGCCATTGATATATATTAGCGGCCTTTGGGAATCTGTTGATAACCCCAAAGATCTTTTGATGAAGCTAACCTTGATGAATTTTGTAGCTATGGTTGGTCTTCGTAATTAATATTTTAGCTCTAGAAATATATAAAGAAAAATGTAAGACATGTTCTTCATGTCATTTTATTGTTAGTCTTCGAAATGATTAATATAAGACATGTTCTTCATGTTGGTTTCAAAAGAGAAAATTTTGAAATTTAATTTTTTGGCTCCAAACTTGTCAAGTCAGCTTTCCTTCAAGTCAAGTCAGCTCTAGTGGAGAGACACCCATTCAAGCTAGGCAAACACTATATATAAGGTCCTCGACCTCCCCCACAAGGCACAATTTGATCTCACACACAACAAAGTATCTTTTGGGCATCCAAGCAGAGGAGAAGAAGAAGGACGAAGAAATGTCAAGCATATTCTCTATCTCTCTTTGACTTCACACATGCGAGTTTCTGGGCATATTCTGGGTAGCAGGGCCAAAATTATGGGAAGGATATTCTGGAAGAAGGGCCGAATTTCTGGGCAATTTCTGGGAGGCCAAATTTTTCCCTAGGCAAATTGGATTGAGCCGAGTTTGTTGGGCTTGACAAGAGGGAAATTTGACTAGGTTTGACCATTGTAGTGTTGGTTAGTTTGGCCATCATATTGACTAGCAAAATTAGGTGCATCTCTTGTTGAATTGAAGAATTACTCTAAGGAGAAGGTTGCTGGGTTTTCCCCCAAGTGGGTTTGCCCAAGGTAAATCTTGTGTTATCTTTGTGCATTATGATCTCTATTGTCCTTGTACATTTATGGTTGAATTTCTGAAGTGTAATCGCTTAATGATAAACTAGAAGTGCTAAAACAATATCTATATCATTAGAAGTAGTTATCTGTTTTTCAGAAATTAGTGCGTGTATTTATTGCACTTGAATAATCAACAGACCTTTGTTAAGATTTGGCAGTTCAGGGATGAATTTCTCCTAGAAGAAATCATATCTTTCAGTTCTGTTTCAACCACCTATAATAAAATTTCATTTTTGACAATTCTAATATGACTTTCCAAAAATAGCAAGTCATCTTGGTTTGGAAGTGACTTTCCAAAAATAGAAAGTCATTTCTAAATGATCAAGGTTGATCTCAACATATGGAGTTCACTTTAAAATCAAATCAATCATGATTATACAAGTCAAAAAATAATATTTTTTATCCTTACTAATATTATTATTTATAAAATAGTATAAAATCATTCACCTTTATTGGATTAATAAAAACTAATTCTCTCATTGAATAAGTAAATTAAATTGAGAATGTTTTACTTGGAAAATTGAACCTCTCTCTTGGAATAAAATAATAACTCTACACCTAAGAGAATGTAACTCTTCCTCACCCTTACTAATTCAGTGTAGTGTAACTACTCATCAAATGCACTTGAAACTACTTCATTCATTTCGATTTGTAACTCTCATCAAATATTCTCTCATGTCTAAGTGTAACTCTCTCCCTCCCTAATTCGAATTGTAACTCCTCAAGACAAGTGTACCTCTCTCTCTATTCTTGGGATGAGTTACACTTTTCAAGTAATTCCTTCCTCATGGAATTTGATTCTCCTATTATTGGCTCAAGGAATGAATTCATTTTGTAACTCCTCTCCTTTCTCATCTATTTAAGCGAGAGCAAGTGAGACTTGAGAGCAACATGTTCATTGTGAAGAAGGAGAGCTAGTGTTGAGTGTGTGGAAGGGAAGTGTGAGAGCAAGTGAAGAGTAAGAGCAAGGGAAGAGCTGGAGCAAGTGTGAGGGACAAGATTTGATCAAGAGGAGGAAATCTTCAAACAAAAATTAAAAGCATTTCAACTGCATGTTGATCAGACATTGGTAACTTTATTCATTCTCATTCTCCCTCTCTCTGTACTCTGCTGAACAATTGAAGAAATCTAATAGAAGAAGAATGATTTGGGTTTTCCCTTTGTAGGTTTTCCCTTGGTCATTGGACCTAACTATCAGTGTCTCATATTTGTGCTTGGCTGTCTTCATATGATACTTAAGTTTATGTTCTATCTACAAATGCTGATCTAAAATGTTGTGAAGAAGAAATCTGCATTCTAAGTAATTGTAATAGCATAGAACATTCAATTTTCTGCAAAGTACATTCAACTTTATACAAAGTACATTCAGTTCCATTCAAATTTTTGCAAAGTACATTCAATTTTCTACAAGCACATTCAGTTTTCTGCATAGGACTTTCAAGTTTTTGCAATTTTTTTTTTTTTTTTTTAATTTCTGCATAGGGACGAAGTAGCCTATCAATCCCTGTAGGCTATAGTCATCCATAAAGGCGAAAACCGCAAAATACCCAATGAGTGGGTGAGCTTTGGGGCTGTTGGGCAAAGAAATCCGAAGTTGGGGTTTTGTGTGAATTTTACTCAATCAATTAAGAAGAGGATCCCCTCTAGGAAGTCTATAAATACAAGAGCATTGAATTCATTTGGGGCATCATGGAATTGGATCATTTATTTCTGTTTTCTTGAGCCTGAGGCTTTGAAGGTTTTAAGACCCCTTTTCTTCTATCAATTTTGGTGGTGAAAGATTCCACCCTAGTTGATAAAATTTCTTTCCTCTTTATTTTTGTTTTTTGTTCTGGCACAAGTTATTGAGGTGGACTACGTTTGATGGAAATTAACAAATTAAATTTCTGTCATATAGCACTCTCTGTCTGAAGCAGCCTAATTTGCATTCCAAGGAAGTCAGCGAAGTTGGGGAGAAACAGACCAAAGCAAGTTTATGAATAAGTCAAATAGGTCATACGGATTCGCTTTGGGCCCATCCTTGAAGCCCCCAAAGTGTCCTTAAAGCACACAAAATGCCATAAGGCCAGCGGAGCCTGAAACTAGGTTTTTCTGTGACGAGGTCAAAGCCTTTGTAGCCAACAGACCCGAGACTGAAGCTCCCGTAGCTACCTGAGACAGAAATGTGAGTTCTGGAGGCAGTTTGTAACCAACAGGTTGACCACTGACACACATACCTAAGGCGGGAACCCCGAACCCTCTGAGGCAATTGTAATTTTCTGGACGGATCATTCCAATCCACGAATTCTGGAATAAAATCGGAGTGTCTCGAAGCAGTCAAACCACTTGAGATCTAAAGCATCAAATAATTTACTATCTGATGCAGGGTCCGAATCATTAACACTGGATCAGAGTGGGATCCTTGGAACTGCGACCTGACTGAATTTTCCCAATGTGTACTTGCCACTCCTGCGTTAATCCACAGATTTGAAGCCAGGAAATTAAGTTTGAGTCTGTAATGAGGAAGGAGGATGCCCTAAGGAAGTGCGAGAATTTTGATCTGTGCAGTATCGAACCATTGCAGTGTCTTGAACAGAACGTGAAAACACAATCCTGAGGCACACTAAGGTGCTGGAATTTTGTAGTACCAATGTATTGATTGCGGTGGCGTCTCTTTTGGTTTTCAGATAATCAGTGAATAAGTTGTCTAGCTATTGAATCCTGGAACTAATATTTTGTGCTGGAACTGGCTGATCTTGCCAGACAATTGAATTTGGATTATCTTATTATTGTGCATTATTGATTTAAATATTGTTCTGTATGTTTGACATACTGGCTACTGGAAGCAGGATTGATTAGTAATTTGAACAGAAAGGAAAACTTTTATGGTAAACCCCTAGTTACCTACAGAAGACCTACGGCAAAATTCTTTGTCCACTACAAGGACATACAATTTACAATCTCTAGGGTTGCTTAGAGACAAAGCTCTTGCTTTTTTTTACTGTTATATGGCTGAGTGAGATGTGAACGTTATCTGAATATAGTTTGTTATCGGCACAAAAAGCTGCAAAAGATTGAGAAAACATCAACCTAAAACTGTTTTGGGTCTTTACTAAAACTTACCCCAATTTTTGGGTATTTTTTCTGAGGCAAGCAATCAAGAGTTTTATCTCCTCACAAGCTGAAATAGTTTTGAAAAGAATCTGAAGTAAAAGTGGCACAATTGGCTTTTTCTTAGCAATTTATGTACGACTTAGGCTTTGCATAAGAAGCTATGCTTGTGTCTCGTTGTGGTGTTTTTCTGAAACAATATAAGATTCCTGATTCTCAGCTTCTGGCAATTGTGTAGGTGGTGCGGTATGGAAAGTTGAGAGTCACATTCAATAGTTCTCTGAAGGTATTTATTCATATAGAATTTTTGTTTGATTGTTTAATATATAAGATTAATTGCCATGTGATTAATTTAGCTTTCTCATCAGTCTTTATGTTCTATCTTTATGGCTGTGTGGCTGTGTCTTGCTGATAATATTGGTTGATCTTGTAGATATTATCCTGGGAATTCTGTGCTAGACTGCATGATGAAGTTGTCCCTCGGAAGAATCTTATTCAGCAGGTATTTTTTTTTCTCATTGCTTTATTCTGCATTTGCAAAACTTTTATCTTCCTAGTTTAAACTCTATACTGTTTATTTCTTTCTGCTGTACAATTAGCTCTAGTTCCCGGCTAGATGCTTAGCTCCGCTTTTACTTTCAGTATTGATAAAGTTGTTTTTGCACTCCCACATTGTATTTGTACTGAAATGTACCTATTAGCCCATTTGACCTACTGTTGTGGTCACTAGTTGGACATTAATAAAATTATCTTATCTGCTTGGTTACTCATTTGTTCTTTTTGAATTCAATATGAAAAGCAGGAAGGGCAGTACTGTAATTTGAAATGGTTTATTATGATTTCAATATAAATGTGATGCTCTCCTAGAGTGATTGGTTCTGTGATATTTATTCTGAAAACATTGAGAGGATGGGAGCTTGGCAAAATCCCAAATACAGAAAATAAAGAGTTTGCTTTTAAAGAAAATGTGGAATTTTGAAACATGTTTTGTTGGAAGAGGGGAGCATTAAACCAACGCTGATTAAATATGCTGAGAATTCAGATCTATGTCCTCAGCTAGCAAGCATAGTGCATACATTACGAGATTAGAATACTGTCTAAATAATATCATTTCTTGAGAGTAAATTTGAACTAGCTTTAGGTTATGTTTAGGCACATAATATGTATTATCCTTAAATTCAAATGTTTTTGTACCTGCTTATGGATATTGGAGCCGTTGAATGTTTTCTTCAGGCGCAGCAGTTATCGAACTTAGTAAATGAGGCTGAAAAGGAAGGTTCTGACAAGGATGCATCAAATTTGAAGGCATGTAACGCGTAAGTGACAGTGGAAATCTGTATATGTGTATTTATATCAAAGCACAACTACTAGTTTTTATTGTATTAGTACAGCTTGCATCAAATCTTTAGCATAGTTTTTAATGCACTTTTGTCAACTATGGCTAGGCCCTGTGTATCTCCATTGTTCTGGACCTGTGGCAAATATAGCATGAGATCCATCATAGATCTGTATCCATGACAGAACCATCCTGGATCTGACAAGGATTTTGGATGCATCTAGGATCCCATTTCAGTTGGATTACCTTTAAAATAGCTGAAAAACAAAAAGTAGGAAAGGGGGATTCCATGATAAACAATTGATTTTGTTGCAAGGATATTTATTTTAGTAGCGGAATTTGAAAGATAAAATTTGAGAACTTTTTATCCTAAAATCAATTCTGTTGATTTCAATTTATAGTAGTTTATTTGTAAGAAATAATGACTTTGTACTGTTTCTGTTACAACTTTTATTTTGATAGGTATTGTATAACAGTTAAATTTAGCTGATACTATATCTTTTTTATTTATATTTTCTCTTTGTTTCTTTTTTTTTTTTATAGATTTTGTAAGAATTCAATTTGCATTTTGTGATATAAATATTATTAGTAATAGACATTTGATTTTGGATCTGCATAATCCAAGGAACCTAACACTTCGATATGGGGATTTGAGTATCCAATATGAGACATGTATACTTCCAAACTGCACAAGGAGGGTTGTGTGTGTGTGTCCATAGGACTGTGGTCTAGCAGCAAATTGGAGTGGTTGTTACCACAACGACCTAGGTTTAGTTGAAACCCTGGTGAGGATGGTTTGATTGTTGTGGCTGATTAGACTCTCGAGGTTACGGCTCTCACAATTATAAAGGTCTAATTATGTTGGTTGATGTTCTTGTCTATATTTGTATGGGTGGTGTTGACTGCAATTAAATAATTTGTTGGGCCTGTAATGACACCAACATCTTGCCTTGGGACTTTCTATCTGGGTTTTCAGATCTGTCTGTTTCCCTTTCAAGTACACACACACACACATAAACTACAGAAATAAAATATAATCATAGAGGTAAAGATTTACATTTTTTCCATAGTTATAAACTATATGTTCGTCAATGATCAAAATACGTTACACATGTCAAGAATACACCATAGGTTCATTGTGGCGTTTTCCCTAATTTTGCAGTATGTAAAATATGGTAGTAGAAGAATCTTATGGACATTGATTAACAATTGAGCCATAACTTCGGTAAGATGACTGTAAAAGATCACTGCAGGTTGTGAATATACTGAGGAAAATAAGCATTATCAGTCTTCATTCTCCTCCTCTAATAAGGTTTCTTTGAAAAACTTGTAAAGTAGTGCAATGCACCCCTTTGTTTCTATGATTTAATTTTTCTGTCCCATGTGTCTGACGTGGTGGGACTTGTCACTCCTGGGAAATGGACTTGGGCAGGACACCTGTCCTGTGTGTTGCCTCCTCAAGGGCAGCTAATTCCGGTCCACCCTCTCAAGGGTACATTGATGCTACTTGATGAGCTCTCTTTCTCATCTTTTCTGGTTCAGAATTGATCTTCTAGTTCTTCCAGCCCTACATAGTCCATGAGATCTATAGATTACTCTACCATGGTATGCAAGCTCCCTTGATTTCTCACCTCTGATGATATATGTTTGCAGAAATTGTACTTCATGCCTATTTCAGTTGATGTGCTATGGTTTCGTGTGATGGTTTCTTATCTAGAAGGGGTGTGATAGTTTCTAAACTTGTCATGAAAGTGATACATGTTGATAAAATGGCGTGACTGTTGAATTGGGGCTCATTTCTGCACAGCAAACATTTATAGTAAGCAAATGATTGGAAAACTTATGGGAAATATTTCCCGAAAGCACTTGCATTGAAGTATCAAAAAAATATTCGCGAGATGTTTGCTGGCAGATTTGAGCATGTAATTATGCTTTTATATAAAAAATAAAATCTTTATTTTCCTTGTAAAATTAGATATGGGTTGGATCCAACAACTTAAAAGCCTAAAGAAAAACTAATAATCAGTAAAACAGTAAAGAAGTAACAATTAGGAAGATGAAAGTTACCTGCCATACGTCCATATGCACAATATGCATATGGATTATGGATATGCCATTTCCTTGTTTTCCGAAATTTTCAAGTGTCATTTCTGTAATTTGTACGATTTCTGAAAATGATGTCCTTGAGCTTTTGAAAATAACTGCTTCCCACTTTTAGCCTTGTTTTGCTTTTGCAAGTTTGCGTGAAGCTAGCATTGAGTTGAGGAGATTAGAGATTTAAAATTGTACCTTCACATTTCATTTGCTACATTTGTTGAATTGACAAATCTATAAAACGTGTCTTGAAATAATATAAGAAGACTTCATAACTTTCTTCAATATCCCTTTATTATTGTTATTTTACCTTCTGACAGGCGATTACCACTTGTTTGACAGGTTCACTGTTTGTGCAAAGCAGTTGAAGTCAAAGTTGGAAGCCCCCAATGTAAATGATCTTGGTTTTTCAAAACGCTATGTCAGATGCTTACAGGTTTGTGATATATACTTCATTGAGTCATAGGGATTTGATATGTAAAGCAAATATACCATATGAAACTTCCTCGATATGTAAAAGTACTTGATTTATTTTTAGGTTTGGCATGTTCATTCTGTTCACAAGTTGACAAGAGAACTATATATCAATGTTGCAAAAGTCAAGTACAACAATAACTTGGTTCAGAAAATAAAAATTGGGAAAATGAGAAATAATAATTATTATATACATGCGGAATTGATCAGCAATTCTGGTATACTTAATGGAATGACTCCGTAGTATATATATGTGTGTGTGCTTGTGTGTGTGTGTGTGTATGTGTGTGTTTATGTGTATGTAATAGTATATGTATGTATGTAGATATCTGAGAGACAAATTCATAAATTTCATTTAAAAAAAGAAAAAGGAAATATGAAAAAATTGGATTCATTCATTCAACCATAACATGTGTTTATTCATAAATTTCGAACTAAATTCACTTCAATGTCCTTATACTTGTAGTAGATATATTTGAATGTTGTAGAAAACTTACCATCAACCTGACGTATCCTATAGGGACAGATAGAAAAGATCGAGAAGGTGATTTATCCCTATTGAAAAGAATCG
This sequence comes from Pinus tabuliformis, assembly GCA_031772625.1. Classification (NCBI taxonomy): domain Eukaryota; kingdom Viridiplantae; phylum Streptophyta; class Pinopsida; order Pinales; family Pinaceae; genus Pinus; species Pinus tabuliformis. Next base: position 831,103,322 of record CM062807.1, on the reverse strand, counting down.
CTATTAGCAATTTATAGTGTGTTAAATGTGTTAGAAAAATACTACAATTTTCGAAACATCTTGGATTTGTTGCAGGAAATGAAGATGGCCATTTTGGAAATAATGGGTTGAATCTTTCCCCTATTATTTAACTCCTTAGTTTCCTTTTGATCTCTACAATCTGCAACATTGAATTTTGTAGAATCCAACCTTGTGTAGAACTGTAATTCGTCATAAGTCAATGGCAATGTTGCATTTATTGTGATCAGGAATTTATCGCTGGGGGTCCCAAATATAAATTATCGGCAAGATTGGGAAAAATATCAGAAAATATCAGGAAATCTTAAAAAATACAAAAATAACCCATTTTTTCAAATTTTTAACTTCTAAAGCAACATCAACATCGAATAAAGACATTACTACGTAAATATGAAAAGATGTATAACATGTCCTCATTGAAGTCTTCTTATATTATTTCAAGACATGTTTTATAGATTTGGCAATAATCCTTGTCTTCATTTCAGTGGTACATGAGATATTGATACTGAAATATGGTTGTTGAAATGTAACTAGTGTTGGTGTTCATAATTTTATATGTCATGACTTGATGTATTTGTCAAAAAGAAAAAGAAAAAGACAATTATTTGAAAAATCATTTATTGTGAAATGGTTTTCTTGCCCATAGTTATTTCCTAGGTCAGAACACCCATTGAGTGCTCTAGGGGTCTTGGTAAAACGTCAAAGAGTCAAAGTCATGATTGACTGGCGCTTGGAAGGCTCATGTATTAAGAAAGAAAATAGTTAGTGTAATATGTGGAGTCTAGAAGCCTCCAAGAGATGAGTTGGCCAGCCTTCTCAAGTCTGCCTAGAGAGGCCTAATTCACCCCGTAAGATGTGTATATAAAGAAGTGCTCGCCCCCATTTGAAGACAAATACAACGAATCATATTTTTGATCCTAGCGAGAAAGAAGAGGTCTGATCCAGCAAGAAGAGCGAAATTCTGAGGAGACCAGAGAAGCGAAATTCTGAGGAGGCCAACAGAAGTGATTTTCTGTGTCTGCCTGCCCACGCATGCGAGTTTGTTAGAGGATCTAGGCTTTCCTCAGTCCAGATTTTGCAGAGATATTGTTTAGGATTTGGCTAGCTCATCTCTTGGAAGGTTTGGTCTTGGGTCAAGGTCTTGGAAGTCTTCATTGAATTGATTCTATAAGAAGAGATTTCTGGGTTTTCCCCTTGTGGGGTTTTGCCGTGGCTTGGAACCTATTTCTGGTGTTTGTGTTTGCATTGTGATCTTCTTATTGACATTTGTTTTGATGATGAGCAGAACTAAGTAATGATGTAAATATCCTAATATAAATCACAAGAAAATGTTAAGGATTAAAGAGAAATCAAGTTAATAAATTCTCTAACTCTCTGCCCTAGATTTCTCAACATGGTATCAGAACTAAGGCTTTAAGGTGAGGGCAGAAAAGAAGATCATCTAGGCACCATCTCATCTCGAAAGGAGCAAAAACCCTAGTCCGAATTTGAGAAGGCCAGAAGAACAAAATTCTGGGCACAATTTCTAGCCCTAATTGCAGAAATAAGGTCACTGGCATACACAGAAAGGAGCGAGAAGTTTTAGAGGGATATAAGCACTATTTTTGATGACCGAATAGTTAGAAGATCTGATCTCCTTGGATTGAATTCATCAATCATGAAATCAAAGTTCTGGACTCATTTTATTAGTCCTCTTCTCTGTGGTTATCAAGCCCTAATCTCTGAAACAAGGCCGCAAGCCTATTCTTGTAGAGCAAGGGCATAAAATCTTGAGTTTGGAGGGATCAAGAGGCTAGTCAAGCAGCCAATGAAAGGCCACACATTTTGGTGAAGGAGTGAAGGTCAAAAGAAACCTTACGAGGTCTCTGAGCATCTTCGAATCACTGGTATGTATACATCAACGAATTTATTTGAGTTTTATTGAAAGTCTGTTCTGAGTTTTTAAGGTGTCAAAGAAGCCACTGTTTTGTAAGAAATTCCTGTAGTGTTACTGTGTGCATAAGTATTTCAAAGAGAACCATCAAAAGAAAGATGAAGCTCTGAGCATCAAGATCATCTTTCTCAACTATGCATATACTAGATCCAAGACTGAATTTGTTGAAGGGCTATTTTGAGCATAAGTCCTATTTGGGGGCCACTGTCAAGGTTACCGAAGTTCTGAAGCAAATGAAACGAGATTCATATCCAACATCTGTGCATACGAAGTGCAAGCTACATAAAGGAAGTTCTGAGCATGTTTTGTGAAGTGTATAGTCTCAAAACAGATCCTAATTGAAGGCTAGCTACTGAAGAAGCCAAAATTTTGAAGTCTTATTCTTTGTTCGTGTGCATGAATGAAACCCAAGTCTATCATTTTCTCAAATAAGTCGAAGTTGTGAGCATATTTGTGAAGGAGCCATCCTACGCGAAGCTGTCCTCACAATAGATAATAGCCTATTTGAAAGGCTAGAAGAAGTGACATCAATCACCTTGGAGAAAGACCTTTTTCTCAGCATAAAATGTATCAAAAGAGAATCCAAGATTGAAGGGCTTATCATCAAGCTATAGTCATCTTGTTTGCTGACCTGTGTAGAGGCATACAAGTCAACGATCCATGGTATAAGTTCCATGAATGTATGGAGAATCTGTGCACACAGTGAGCATATATGTAGAGTTCGAACCTAAACATCAAACACGAGCCGACCTTCATTGGAAAGGTACATATATTTGATTTTGAATTTACAGTGGTGTTTTTTTCTTCGAATTTTTCAGTATTGACCTATAAAGTTGCCAACAAGTTAAGAACAATAAACAGATAAATACAGTGAAGAATATCTTGAGCTGATGCACTGCTTGAGGAAAAACGATGAAGAGACAATGGCATCCAGAATAGCAAGGCACTACAACAAAGGTATGTAACCTTGAGGTATGTATGAAGGATCCAACATGAAATGTTGTAGGGTTAGTTGAGTGTATGGTTTTAGGGTTTTGTTGACGGTGCTAGATCTGCCAACAAAGGGGATCTCCCCCGTATGAAGTCCAAATTAGACCTCACACCATTTGGTGTAGGAGTCCCATTCGGTACGATGGCCCGGTTGCCATTATCTTAGAGATTTGCCTTAGCTCTCGTTGTTCAGCACATGAGAATGTTATGCTTGTAACTTCAAGAAAGTGAGGTGAGTGTGCCTGGCAAGTGCTTAATGTAATTCTGTGTTGTGGTTCCCTTACTGTCAAAAGGGGGAATTAAAGTGAGCCTCTTGATGAGAGGGAATAGTCCCAACCCAAGAAGAAACACACACGAACAACAACAAGGGTCTGTCTAGCATCCAGTGGAATAGTCCACAGCGGATGCGGCAATTGTGAAAACCAAAGTTCAAGGGAAAACACGTACACCGTCCAGCAGAGTAGTCCACATGGGGGTGACGTTCGTTCAAACCAAGAAAACACAAAGATGGGCTGTCTAATGATTGACAGTGTAGTCCACACGGACGGGACAACAATGATAAACAATACAACACATCTTCAACAATATGAGTTAAGCTGTCATGCATTACAAACATACAAGTACAATAGAAGTAGTTTGACTATCTTAGTACAAGTTAAGAAAACATACATTACAAACGTTTAAAGAATAGTCTTACAAACGGATACAAAACATGCGTGAAAACGTGTTGGCCTGAGACATGCTTCTCAATTAAGCAAAAGATCCAAGACACTTATGTACACCATACATCACTAGTCCCAGTAGTGGGATGTTGGAGCCATTGCTCGCTCCTCAAAGAATAGACTACAAACTCTCAAGGCTATGCGGGAGGAGCCAAGGTGAGAAGTTTTTTGCTCATACAATGAGGGGGTATATATAGCCAAAGGGGGTATAATTGACCCTTGTGACTCTTCGACTTCCCTCATGACTGTTTGGTTTCCTATGACTTTTCGACTTTACATGAATCTTCAACTTCATATGTGTGGGTCTCTTGGACTTACACTTTACATTACATTTATTACAAGTATGGTCCATAGTAGTGATGTGGCCGAGGCAACACATGACACAAATCGACATGACACTGTTGACATGTATTGGCTGACTGTGGTGTCCGTGTCGAGCTGTTGTGTTGCTGAGCGATGATATGCTCTTGGTGTAACATGTCTTCACCTCTGCATGGCAAAGTGCGCGGGGCCTTCGATGGTCTTGGTCTTCGCTTGATGGTGCATGTGTATGTGTCCCTTTCGCTCATTTGCTCAATGTGCTTGATGCGTTCATTCGATTGCGAGTAAGTCTTCTAGCATGCACCTTTTTTCCATCCCGTTCGTCGTCGCGCCATGTTTCATCGATGTACCTGTTCCTGTAATCACTCATGACGAGACGACATCAAATCCAAAAAATCTCCTAGTCTATCATGATGCATTGTTTTCCATTTCGGTGTAGGTGACCGGGAAAGGGATAAGGCACTGAGACTGCGGGAGCGCAACACAGGCCGGGATGCGAGGCTTCGGAGCAGTGTCAAGAAAAACTGTGCAAATGTCACTGGGAGACAGATTTTCGCAATCCGAGACAACAGTGACAGCTGCGAGGCAAAACCCAGCTGGGAGGCAAAACTGTGCAATTTTCGGGAGGAAGGTGAGGTAGGGTGTTGGAGCGCTGTTGGGCCAATCTGTGCAATTTTCCAAGAGAGCACTAGGTAGGTCATCCAGCTGGGATTTGCGCAATTTCTCTGGGGAAGACATTGCGAGCAACAATAGGCACTGGCAGAAAAATTTGTGCAGTTTTCCAAAGGAGCACAAGGTCGGGTTGCGGGAGTTGCTGGTCAAAACTGCATAATCCTGAGAGAGAGTTGGGGCCTAAATAGTTTTGCGCAGTTTCTGAGCTGGTTGCAGAGCGGGGGAGAAGGGTTGGACAAGAAAACTCTGCACAATTCCTGAGTTGGTTGCAGAGCGGGGAAGAAGGGTTGGGTAGGACAACTCTGCACAATTCCTGATCTTGTTACAAAGCGGGGAAGAAGGGCTGGTAGGCTAGGACATCTATGCGCAATTCTTGGGCTGGTTGCAGAGCGAGAAATAAGGGTAGGAAAGGATAGCTCCGCACAGTGCTTGGGCTGGTTGTAGAGTGGGAAAGAATGGTCGGACAGGACAACTCTTCATAATTCCTGAGCTGGTTGCAGAGCGGGGAAGAAGGGATGGTAGGACAACTCTGCGCAATTTTAGAGCGCAGTATAGCCCAGGATCATAACTCAAGTTCATCCTTTGGGTGACCAACAAGAGGCTTGATGGGAGGTCTTGCGTGAAGCGCAGACTAGATCAGCTTCTAGGACAACTTCTACGCAGTTTTGCGAGTCAGTCAGCTGGCTCATTTCCAGAGTTGTGCAGAGCAGGCTGCCCGGAGGACAACCCCAATCTCTGTGTAGTTTTGGGCAGCAGTTAAAGGTCACTGAGATCGGGTTCGGTTGACGGAGGGTTGTCTAGTCGACAGATTTTCAGGAAAATTGACTAAGTGTGAAAGCGAGGTGTACATACTCGACAATGTGATCACACGCTTAGCACGACTCAATGACAAGACACTTCAAACCAACATGACAACATATGCTCAGTGAGATTGACTCGAAGGTTGAGAGCGACAAGTGCGACAATTGTAATATGTCTTCAAATGACCGTGACGACACTTGCGTGACAATGTTTACAACTTTGTGTGTGACTGCGACCAATGTCAACAGAGTGAAAACAACTCATACACACAAAGACAAACCTTCAAAATTGCCAGAACAGACTCGCAAGCATGACGTAGCGATCAACATGCCAAAAGACGACTGGTGATGGACTAAGCGGAGAGGGTGTGAAAACTCAACAAGAGTTCATTGGATGAGCCCGAGTGTTTGCGACCATCAAGGTAAAAACCAAGGCAGGCTCTGAAATTTGGATGCAGGCCAAAATTTTGGAGGGTGTTGCAGCCACTACAACACTTGGTGACGCACTGGTTGAATACCAACTTCTTTGTTTCGGTTCATTTGCAGCAAAGGATCTTGGCGTTGCAGGAAGTATTGATTCGTTGTGCAGGATTAGTTTGGCTTCCCCACTTACCCCATGGACAAACATCATTCACCTTATACCAACTCAGTCAAACACAACAAAATTTTCAGCTAGATCACAATGCTTCAAAATCGGGAAGGGTAGTTTGGTTCACAAGTTTAAGAATTGCAGAGTATAAGTTTTCATCTCTGGTGTCGCTCCGTTGCCAGTAGGCCTAGACAGTACCCTAGTGGAGTCACGTAGGAACACAAGCATTCCTCCACTGCTAGCGAGCCTAGTCAGTACCCCGGTGGAGTTGCCTGCTTCACCTCTCTGTGCAGGCAACCTTTCTCTTCTTTCGCCTTTGTATTTTTTTGAAAACAGGATTGTGCAAAGTCACTTATTTATTTTGGGGCGGAAGAGGGATCCTGACTTATTGAGAGCAAAAGAGGTTGTTCCTTCAGAGAAGCATGTAAGACCTCTGATTTAGGTTTGCTCATTTATATTTTTCCCCTTCTCTGTTTCTACTAGTTGGATTAAGCTTGAACACACAGAGCAGAAGACTGAGTACAAACATGGGTTTCCCGGTTTGGACACAAGTTCATGGTTTGATTAGAGCTTCCCTTACAAACGGATCATATTTTCTGTCCAGGCTTCATTGGCCAAAAGTTACAACCAAGCACAGAGAAGACGGACATAGGACTGGCCAAGTGCTGCAGTGTCACAAGACTCTTTAAATTCAGCCACATACTTATTCAAAAGCCAGAACACAGTATTGGACAACACTTATTCGTGTAGTGAAAACAAAAGGAAAACTCAACACGAAAGGGAAAAACAAGACAAGGAAATGAGTACACAACAAGTAAACAAAACCAGAAGACAAGAAAGCAAAATGGCTAAAGAAAACATAATTAAAATAAGAAAACCATGAGGGATTACGAGTGCAAGGAAGGAAAACTAAGTTGTAGCTAATCCTACTCCTAACCTAACATCTAGACAGTAGGGATTACATGATATGAAATTTCCAGTGAAGCCACCATAGTTGTTCCTAACCTGCAACCACAAAGATACAAGCGATTAAAACAGATAACAAATAGTGTGCAACCGAAAGTACAAAAGCTTGAAAATCTTGCACACGAAAAGGAAGGTCTTGCTTGTGGGCAGAAAAATGTGTCACGACCGCCCAATACACATGTTTCAATGGATACTATTATTCGACAAACTTCGGAAGCCTCTTGCGAGTGTGTGTTCATCTGCAACGAGCTTCTTAGCGAGGGCGAGGAAGGATTGATACTTGTTGCGTGCAACATGGCTCACCAAGTAAGATTGTTCCAACCATTGTGTGAAATTCATAATGGTTGTTTGGAAGGCCTCGAGACTTGTGAAAGTATGGCTTTTTGATTGGAGAGATGAGATCACGATGGGAATCTTGTGTAGAAAAATAAATTTGATCATTCTCATCAGTCATGCCAAGACAGTTAGGACCTGGCATAACCATCAACATAGGTTGAAGTGCCTCACCTGCTTGACAGAAGTCTGAGGAGAAAGATGCTAAACAGTGAAGATCAGAGAGCACGAAGTAACTGTCATTGAATGCACTGTTGGGAAAATGATGAGCTGCATGACAGTCACCCGAGATGGGGGAATGATCAGATGAGTTTGTTGAGACAATAGATTCCCAGTTTGTAATGAACAAAGAAAAATTCATCTGAACAATCTTGCGAATGCGCTGAACAATGGAACCAAGTTCGTTGTGAGCTAGACATGACGGACCACCCCCCTGCAACTGGTGAAAATTTGTGCAGGCATCATGGTCATCATAGGAATGTAAAAGGGATGCCAACACTATGAATGCATGAAACTTGTTGGGGCGTGGTGAAATGAAAGGAACTGGATTCATGTGATAGCTTGTGCGCTCATTAGTAAAAGAACATACACCAATAATAAGAAGAAGATCAAGCTAACAAGAAAAGTAAAAGTGCTTCACAAATTGTTATCAAGTCTAGAAGAATCCTATCATAACTACTTTGCCCTAGATTCTTCAAGATGGTATTAGAGCTAAGGTGACACATCAAGGAAAGGGCATCTCATGAACACTCATAAGGTGACACATCAAGTGAGGACATCTCAAGAACATCTACAAGGTTGAAGCATCAAGCCCAGAAGTCTCAAATACATCAAGGAAAAGAAGGTCTACCATATACTATCCATCAAGGAAGACTACAAAGCAAGAAGAGAAGCCTTTCATATAAAGCCACCTACAAGAAGATCCAATCAAAGAAGGACCTACATCAAGCTACACCATCTTCAAGGGAAAAAGGGAAAAAGCACTACAAGTCAAGTCCTTCTCTCCAAGCAAAACTCATCATCAAGGAAGTCTATTTGAATGAAGCAATTTGAAGATCATCAAGATCCAAGAAAACAAGCCATCTAGTCTTCAAGAAGAAAGCAAGACTACTACATCACAAACTCTATCAAGTAAGTATATATATGTCCCCTTCTAAACATACCTCAATGTCTTTTTGCAAGGAAAGCAACAATTTGGTTGGGACCACTAACTTCCTTGCATGGAAGAAGAGGACTGATTTACTTCTCAAAGAGAATGAACTTCTAGACCTCATCAAAGGGAACATCACTATCCCTGCTAAGGAACAAACTCAAGCCTTAGTAAAGTACAATAAGGATGAGACAAGAGCTGAAAGGATTCTAATAGAATCTATCAAGGACTCTCTCATTCCTTATGTCTCCAAATTTGAAACATCAAAAGAAATCTATGATAAAGTAATAGAACTATTCTCGGTAAGCACAACTAGAGAAGTGATATCTCTATGTAATGATTTGTACAATATGAAGATATCAAAGGAAGGAATAGCTCCCTACTTCATGAAGAGCTATGAGATAAGAGATCAATTTCAAGAACTAGGGGAAGTGATGTCTGACAAAGAAATGACAATTGTAGTACTCAATGCTCTACTTGAGGATTGGGGCAACTTCACATCAAGCATATATGCCAAGAAGGAAGCTACCCCACTAAGTGAACTTTGGTCTCTATGCAAAATTGAGGAGACTAGACTCAAAGCCAAGGATGATGTGGGATCAAAAGAGCAAGCATTTGCTACCATGGCCAAGAGAAAGGGAAAATTTGGCAAATTTGGTCCACGAAGAACAAGCAACAGAGATATGTCCAAAGTCCAATGCTTTGGCTGTCAAGAATATGGACACTACAAAAGGGACTGTCCCAAGCTTAAGAAGGACAACAACAAGAGAAAAAGAGAAGAATCTGACATAACTCAAGAAGTTAAAGAAGAAGACAAGAAGCAGAAGAAGGAAGTTCCTCCATATCTCTACTGTTACTAAGTCAACTTCTTTACATAAGTCTTCTTCCAATGTTTTGAGTAGCATAGGAGCATATAGAAATATGATAGAATGCATGGTTTAAAGATATCCTTTAGAATATAGGAGTTTGATGTAGATATAGCTCAAGATATTCATGTAGAAAGAATATACCTATTAAAGGACCTCATCCATGATGAAAGAAAATTGATCATGATTAAATCTTAGAAAGCCTCCATCATAAAAAAGGAAGAAGCATTTGCAAGATGAAGGTCTTCAAGGTCCTCTGACAAAATCTTCAAAAGAAGGTTCATAAATAAGAGCAGATGTCTCAATAGGAGTTCCATTCATGGGATTCAAAGAAAGGATGATATGCAGGCAAGAAAATATGAAGCAAGATAATTGAGGCAATCTCAATCAAGAAGGACCAACAAAAGAAGCTGAGATGATCAAAAGAAGAATCAAGATGAGGTATGTATGCATCAATATTTAGACATGTCATCATATGTATTATTGAATCATGGGAATAGTTCTAAACATGATCAAGTATAAAAGGATCTCTTTCACCAATGACATGCTCGAAAGCATGGATTACAAACCAATGAAGGTCAACATGAAGAAGTACCCTCATAAGGAGTATGAGATGGTTGACTAAACAATCTATGAAGAAGTAGATGAAGAAAGAGATCAAAGATGTAAGAACACCATGGTCACAAAGAATCATTATCTGACAAGATCCATCAAAGACATCTCCTGAAAGAAGGCATGACAACTCTGACAAAGAAAAAGATCAAAGGACCCTTGACACCCATGAAGGCCTTGGAGATATTAAGATGCAAATAACTGATTCAAGTCTACAAAGATGTCATGATGGAAGGCCATCCAACAAAGCACTATTTGATGAAGTAATATCAGGATGAAGTCAAGAAGGGCTACTAAATCAAAGTATTGGAAAAGACAAGAATAACTAAGCATCCATATGATACACATTCCGAAATATAGTAAAATGACTAAGGAGTAGCCAGATGACGAAAGATTCTGACATATATCAAGAAGGCCACTTTCCACAAAGGAAGAAATGACATGACAAACTAGGAAGGAAAGTGATCGATGGCCGATGCCCTACAAAGAAGAAGCTCAACAAAACTTCATGACATCAAAGGAAGGAGGAGATCCAACAACTGAAGAACCCATGGAGAAGAAGTTGCTGATGAATGGACAAGTCCCTAACGAAGAGGGAGTTCCAAGAAGTTCCTAATTACAAAGGAGCTTGAACAAGTTCCTTGTTAGAGGAAACTTGGGCATACCTCCCCCAACTAAGAGGAAGAGGTAGACACAACATTCTTGTCTTCTAGTTGGAAGAAAGAATGGAGGATTGGGTAATCATCTGGCATGTGGTGCTCTTTGAGGATGTGTAGGGCATCCAAGATAAGAGTAGGCAAGAGGACTGATATTCTTTGAGGGTTGGGAACCCAAGATAAGAATAGTCTTAGAAGGTCATACTTAGTGAACACCCAGGTGGGTATGTACCTTGAGAGACAATGATAAATGTGTCTATAAATCATTGGTCTCACCAACATTGTGCTCTGATCCTATGAGAGGTAGAGTTGTTAGTCAAGGCCTTGCTATAAAATAATGTTGGTTACTATGATGCTCTAACAGATGGATTGCCAATCCGATTTCTCTTATGTGAATTATTCAAGATTGAAAATGGCCAAACAACTTGTGAATATTTATGAATACCTCCCTAGTTAAGAGGGAGTGTTGAAGAAAGTGTAACTAGTTTTGGTCTTCATAAATATAATTTTGATATTTGTATTTATAAAAGAAAAGAAATATTATTTTTGTTATTTATGTCAATGAGTTTCTTGCTGATTGAATAGGTCTAGCACATGTTAAAGTGTTGTAGGGAAGTCAAAGAGTTAAAATAAATGATGAAGACCTTAAGGGCATGTTACACCATGTATATATATGTATTAGAGTCACAAGTCTCCTCCAAGCAAATTCACAAGTCTCCTCCAAGCAAAGACATCACTAAAAGAAGCAATCCGAAGTATAAATGATAAGTCGACCTCAAGTCGGCCTAAAGGAGGAACAAACCTCTATATATAGAGGCTGTCCATGTTGGAAATACTGAGAGGGCGATGAATCAATATTTATTTTCAATTGTTACTTTTACCAGTTAGATCACTTATATTTAGAACACAAAATAAACAATAGCAATAAATGCTTTTATTAATATAATCTTTACAATGAATCAAGTACAATATATATAGGGCTCCAACCCTAGATGAAGACATCGATCTTCAATCTCCCAGGCTCCAACCTGTTGCCAAGCACCAATTTGGACTTTAGTGAGTTTCCGACTTCTAGGGCTTCGACCCTATCTTATCCAAGGCACCAGCCTTGAGTTTAGGAGCACCAACTCCAAGGACACCAATCCTCTAGCTTTGCTTTGTCAAGATATGTTTGGTTGTACTTCATGACTCCCAAAGTCTTCTTCACCAAGCCCTGTCAATCTTCAACTTTCCTTCACTTAGTCGCCATGTCACATCATCAGTGACAACTTTGTCAATTAGAAGGTATCGCCACTGCACTTCATCGTACCCAAGCAATTTCTTCAAGTCACCTCATGATGTCTCATGCATCATGGTCTTCAATGAGGTCTTCAATCAAATCTTCGAAGGGTTGCTTCATAGAAAATGCTTATACTAGCTCAACAAGAACTTCAATAATGTTCTTATCAAACTGTCTTCAAACCAGTGCTGCTTCAAGAAATGGCTCCAATATGTTACTCAAAAATGAGCTCCAAATCCTTCAATCAATCCCAACTCCAAATATGATGCCCAAAACACTGTTATAGTTCCTTCCTCCAGATAGAATCAAAGGATGTGATACTTCTAAATGCTACTACTATAATCTGAGTTTCTTCAAAGCCACAGGTCTGAGCAGCACCACAGTTCCTAGTCCGAGACACTACAATTAAGTCTCTTTACTAAACCTTCCACCGAGGTGACTACCACTACAGGACTGACTGAGTACTAAAGCTAGCCTCCAAAACTTGTTCGTGTCCTGTCACAAATCCGAGTTGAACAAGTGTCACTTTCTTAAGGTAATCCAAGCTTCAATAAGTGACAGTTTACCATAGGTCCAGAGGTGTAAGTCTGATTGCTGGACCAATAGACGAGTTGCACAGGACTGAGGACCAAAGCATATAATAGGACTCTTCATCTTCTCCCTTGGGCTCCTTTTATAATTTCAAATTGAGCAAAATCCCTAACTGTCAATCTCCAGAGATGGCTACGATTAAATCCTAACCCACTTAGATCAGTGGTTGAGATTAGATCTAAGTCACTTAAATAATTAAATTACTTATCCTTAGAAATTTGCTCAATTAGCCAACATTAATCAATTAAATTAATGAATGTGATTTTCCAAAGTTAAAACTTAGTAAAATAATCTTATTATTTGCTCCTCTTGAGCAAGCACCTAAAGAGGACTTCTCTCCTGCATGCTAGACACTTATCCTATGTGGAAGACCACCTGATGCTGCAAACATTAAGAATGATATCATTTATTGAATGCTTTGGATAGAACGGGTACAGCACTATAAGTTGTGACAAAACAGATGTTTCCAGTGCTGTCGGTTTCTTGGGTTGCATTTTGCAGCATCAACTGCACTGGCAGATGATTTTTTTTTTTCTTTATATTGTTGTTTTCTGTTTGCTAGAAATGTTTCAAGGTCCATAAAACTCCAGGCAACTTTTGGGCATGGCCTTCAGCCACTCGTGCTGAGAGTGTCTTCTCCACACTCAGCTAGACCTTTTGCTTCATTGTCCCCTTCCATTCTCCTACCACCTGGCAACTCTGGTATAATGTGATTTTTTTTTCCAGCAACATAATGGTGGCTTCTTGTCCAGACCATCAATCTACCCCACAAGACTTCATCTCTGGTTCTGTAATGTGTTCTGATACTGAATGTGATCCATAAACAAAGTGATTCCTAGTTTTGGGTGTCTGAATGAATCTCTACACAAATTTGACTCTCAACCGACAGAGTTTGACAGAGTTGTATGTGGTAAAACGAAAACACTGCAAAAATATATTATTAAAGTATCAAATGCAGGGTATAGAGCTTGAGCTCGAGTTTCGTTGCCAAATTTGAACCTTCTGAAAGGGACATCTGGAGATATGGGGAAGCAATTCTAATTCTAGATGCACCTTTCTAATTTCATACATTTGTAAAATGCCCTTGCCTCTACTTCTTAATTGGAAGAACCCCATCTTTGGAACCTCTTAGGATGGTTAAGTTGTCATTGAGGTTGAATGCTCAGTGACAAATGGTGATCCTTGGTTGGTCAGTGAACATGTTTTTATTGATCCGACGGATCAAATGCGCTATTCTTATACAATTATTATTATTATTAATATTATGTTTATCAAGACTCCTCTGCATGTGGTTATCAGTAAATAATAAAATAATGAGTGATAGCCCCAAGATTAACAAACAACAACAGGGATATGCATGCTATACTAGGGTTTGCAATCATATTGCCATCGAACAAATGGTAGATTGGAAAAAGTTAGCAGAATGCGAGTGACATGGAAACAAGACAAAGCGACCTGCAACAAAGTAAATGAAGAGAATGAGTTAAAAGCTCTTTTTGCATTGTATTAGGAATCAGGACTTTAAATGTCTGAGTGAAAAAGGAAGAGGGTCATGAAACTGGTTCAGTAACTGACCAATGCTGCCAGGGCTCGTTGTGAAGTTTAGCAAATTTAAATACAAATACGACTTTGAAGCTTATATGTAATTTGCAACTGAATCCCAAGGTGCAAAATTTTGAAGTTATGAGTACTGTTTTTGTACGAAATTTCTTGACCATACAACTTTCTTTTGGTGGAGATATATAATGATATTCATGAGATTTATTATCTTGCTAAATCTTTACCTTTGCATGGTAATGTGTGCCCTATTTCAAATTTCTTCTCGTCTCTCTGCAATTTCACAGTTCAGAACTTTTGGCTGATGAGATGAGCATAATTTCTTTTAGTGAGGGGTGTTGATTGAATGATAATTGATAAAAGTGTATCGTGCTTTTCTGGTGTTGAACCCTTTTGATCTTACTAGGGATCAGATGATGATACTGATTGGTCCATTACATTGAATATCACAGTTCAGACATATATCATAGACAAATTTCAAGTCCCTGGTGATGTTTCCATTGAGGTTCTTTCTGAACTGTTCAATTACAGTTGACATTCCTATTTTTGGATTTGCAGATGCATTGACGACAGTTTCCATTTCTAGTCATTGATGTTTGGTTTGTGGGTGGTGGTCACTATTTTAATGATGAAAAATGGTCCTCTGTGTTTTATCTTTCACTAAATTTTTTGTTGATGTTATTTTAAATAACTGCTGAAATGAAACTCCACTTTGTCATTTCTTCTCATCAGTGTCTATTTGGATATGTCCCTTGTAGTGGGAAGCATCTTTCTCTTTCCTGACTGTAGCTCTGGGCATTTGTTGGGTGCAGATAGCTGAGGTAGTTAACAGCATGAAAGACTTGATCTCTTTTGAGAAGAATCATCATGTTGGGCCTATTGGTGAGTAAAAGGAGAAGCTTAAAATTCATAAAGATTAATGGTGACATTCCTTATAGGTATTTGATATCAAGGATTATGGGCAATAACTTCATTTTTTGTCTCTTAGTGCTCTTGATCGTAGAGAGATTTTTATGCATGTATGCTTTGCCGTACCAAATGTTTTGCATAAGCAAGATTTAATTCTATCGTTTATTGAATATTACAGAAAGCTTGAACAGATTTCCAACAATAAGGAAGCTGCAGTCAGAAGGGTTGCTTCAACAGTCCTCTGTTACTCAGGTAGTGAGTCAGCTTACACAAGGTTCAGGGAATCCAAATTCCCCATATCCAAAAATGACATCAAGGCTGTCTTTGCCAATGAGGCAAGGAATCAGTTTTAATCAAACACCATCCTCTGTTCTTCAAAGCAATGATACATTGTTGACAAAGGCACCTTCAGCCACGAATCAGTTACATGTACAGCTAAGAAATCAGTTTGAGGCACGGAATCAAAGCTTGATGCAAACACAATCAGGCAATCAAATGCAACCTCCATCTGGTTCACATGTAGAGTCAGCTAGTCAGGGGCAGTCACAGAGTAATAACCAATTTCTTACTCAATTCACACAACAGCCACACTCATCTTTCCAAGGACAGCCTTTAGGCCAGGTACAGTCTTCTGCCTCTAGTCAAATTTCGCCTCAGATATTGGGTTGCCATTCTCAGAATATTAATCACTTGGGCCAGCAAATTTATGATCAAGGTATTCCAAAGCAGATTAATTATCAGCCTTCAAATCAAGTAATATCTCAGTCAAGATCCTTGAATCGAACAGGGCAGCAAAGTTTGCCAGGCACTCCACAGAGTGAGATGAGTGATATGAGGTCAAACACGTAAATGACAATAGCTATTATTTCCCCACTTGTTTGTGGCTGTGTATATTATACTTCATTGTCAGGACTTTTGTATGGTTGAAGTTGCAAGGTTTTGGCAATCAGGTAATAGCATTTGCTTGTTTCATGATTTCACCTGATTCTTTTTTATGTAGCTCTTTATATATATCTATAGCACCAAAAAGGGTTTATGGTCCAGGAATATGCCTATTTAGTCCCCATTAAAGACAATCTTATGAAGAAATTGTTCTAGCGATTGCTCTGCAAACCGAATCATGGTTTGCCTGTGTGTGTGTGTGTCGATATATAGACACGTATATATAGTGTTTTTCAAAAATCAAGGAATTGTACCCTACTCAGGGCAATTGTTTAGTATCTGATAAAACTTTTTATTGTATATTAGAGCTTTTTGATATAGCATTGTTAATGATTTTTTATTTTACTAATTGGTATGGATATACTCAGCAAAATGGTTTCTTTTATGTTTGTAGTTGGAAAACGTATTTTCATTTTGCAATGGGGGCTGTCATATTCATAACCGTAAGGATTTAACATTGTATTTTAGGATATTTGCCTAATGCTATTTGATGGTTCATCCTAGCTGGAACTGTCCCAGGGCATATTTCAGCCTGATCTGTAACTTGACCTAATGAATTTTTAATAAATGAAAGATCTTATTTCAGTTTAAAGTTGAATGTAGAGTGTTTCACATGTTATTTCCTATAATTAGCTGAAATGCACCAAATAGCCACTGAAATAATGAGATCTTGTATTTTTTATAGAATAATGGTACGTTGGATTCAGTAAACATAATTTTAGCACTTGGTCAAGTCTTTTTAACAGAATCGTGTCCAAACTTTTATGCATCTTATTCTTGTCGGTTGTGGGCTATTAGAGATGAATGGTTAGTGTCAATAAAAAAATTGTATCAAAGCCTCATTTAAAAATATCGTTGTTGCCTAGAATCAATCTCTACACTTAGATGGTGTTAGTTTCCAAAAATACCAATATTTTATTTTTAGTTGTGTGTGTTGATGGAGTGAATCACCGAGTTTGAGACCCAATTAAGATGCCTTTGTATATTGTCAGTTACATCAGCTATTTTTAGTGATTGATGGTGCTCCATTTCATGGCTCTTCCTCTTCTGTGCATTGCACATATGGCCTACTCTTCAAGCACTTTTTAAACCGAGTTGTAGTTGACAATATTAAGCTGGTTTGATGTGCGTGCTATATTACCCATGGGAGCCATTAGACCATCATCTGCAGAGAGCATGAAGGCCTCTTCAATTAGAGATGAATGGTTAGAATGTGGAAAATGTGAGTAAAGTAGTTGTACCAGAGCTTCGTTTATAATAAATGTGGTTACTTACCCAGAACCAAGATCTACATTTAACGGGTGTCAGCTTCCAAAAATACCAATATTTTATTTTTAGTTGCGTGTGTTGATGGAGTGAATCACATAGTTTGAGACCCAATTAGGATGCCTTTGTATATTGTCAGTTACATCAGCTATTTTAGTGATTGATGGTGCTCCATTTCATGGCTCTTCCTGCTCTGTGCATTGCACATATGGCCTACTCTTCAAGCACTATTTAAACTAAGTTGCAGTTAACAATATTAAGCTGGTTTGATGTGCTATATTACCCATGGGTAGCCATTAGACCATCATCTGCAGAGAGCACGAAGGCCTCTTCAATTAGAGATGAATGGTTAGAACGTGGAAAATGTGAGTAAAGTAGTACCAAAGCTTCATTTATAAATATTGTGGTTACTTACCCAGAACCAAGATCTACATTTAACGGGTGCCGGCTTGCAAAAATATCAATATTTTACCTTCAGTGGCATGTGCTGATGGAGAAATCACTGAGTTTGAGACCCAACGAGGCGGCCCTTTTATATGGCCAGTTAGATCACCTATTCTAGTGGATCATGGTTGTCCATTTCATGGCTCTTCCTGCTATAGCCTACTCTTTAAGCAATTTGGGTTGTAAATGGAGTTGCAGTTAACGATATTAGGCTGTTTTGATGTGCTGCATTACCCATCAGAGGCCATTGGACCATCATATACATTGCGCACGTTTGTTATTGATGGATCAGGACAATATTGTGGTAGCTTTGCTATGCCTACTTTAGGCAGACAATTTTGAAACTTCAAAATGTCTTTAAATGTTGCATTGTATATATTGCAAACTTGAAAATAAAGAGTGTTTCTTCTGTTATATTATCCATTGATTGATGAATATTCTCCCCGATCTTGTCTGTCAAGTTGATTCTTGATCCTCCTTGCCGAAGCTCTCAAGTTGAGTCCAAAACTTTGTTAGGTACAATTCGTAGTTATATATTTGACTTTATCTTGTATTGTTTTGTTGAATACTTTCAGAGCATTTTGTTTCAAACTTTTCATGTCCAGCGACAGAGGATTCTGGTGTGAAAGTTTGCTGATAAGGATCCTTCCAACGGTGCCCCACAACTTCTCGTGCAGAGGGCATGTGTTATGTCATTGATGATAATCTCAAATAATTTGGAACACCGTTTTACTGAATTTGAAATGGTTTATATCAAATATAAAATTCTCCGTATGAACACCTATTCAAAATACATGGCCTTTTATAGGGAACTGTATTAATTCTTATTACAATTGTCACAAGTAAAATTTGAGATTAATTCACCTATCCAAAATACATGGCCTTTTATAGGGAACTGCATTAATACTTGTTACAATTGTCATAAGTAAAATTTGAGATTAATTATCAATATTGTAATTTGAGATTAATTATCAATATTGTAGTTGATACAAAATTCAGTGTGCTAAAGTTAGGTGCTTTGTTCTCTGGGAGGGAAACCGATTATAGGTTGCTTTTATTCAAGAACAGATTGAAATATCTAATAAATATCTTGAACTCATTCTAAATTAGTAAATAGATTTTCACCACAAACATGCTCTGCAGGGGGGTGAGGGCGGGGGTGGGGGTGGCGGGGGCGGGGGTGGGGTTTGAGTGGACTCTGCTTTAGGTAGTTGGTGTCATTGTTGGAGAAAATGTAGTTTTGATCAATGTTTCAAGATCTCGATTTGGACTCTAATTCATTTGAGGGCCAACTTGGACTGCTTTGAATGTTACGACATAGTTTACTCAAATATATTTAAAACATCAAAATTTTATTAAGGAGAATATTTTAAAGATTCCAAATCATTAGAAGCAAAATTTACAAAGTCTGATAATGAATTGTAATATTTGTAATATCCTCGGTGCTCTGTTTAGGATGCATAGTATTTCTTGAAACCACCTAATTCAGACTAACTTTTTGTCTTTCATATAAAAAATGTTTATATGGACTTGCTGTAAAATTCAGGGATGGAGGTAAAGCTACACTAATGTTTAACCATCATTTTCAAACTTAATACATACCTACAACATAGAACATTATAGTGATTTGAACAAGAATATGGAAATTAAAAACTATAAATTAGAAATAATACTATGTAGATTTGAAGGCACAATAACTGCACAGTTTGCAACACAACCAAGTATATTTATCCTTTTGGGAAAATGATTCACCAACTAGTTGTAAAGGAAATATGTCTCATACCATGGTCTCCTTACTGCATCAATGCTATTTGCAACAAAGGCCACTCTTGAGCTAAGGCTATGAAGCCACAAGGGTGAATTTTTTGTAGTTTGGTCCAATTATCTTCTTATAATCCATCCTAGGTTCACAATAGGTTTATTTTCCCATCAGCTTTCACAACTCAAGGAACGAGATCTCTTTTTCTTAGTTGTTTTGGTTATCCCACTTTACTCTAGGGCTTTAGCACAAGGTGGTTAGCACAGTCATTGTTGAGATTTTGGGGATTATCTATTGTAGTGAAATTCTCATAATTTGTGGTTGTCGCTTTCCATGATATAAACATAGTATGTTCATGGCAATGCACTTGGGGATAAGTCACCTGATCTTTGCCAACCAAATGATAATTTACATTGGAATTCAAACTTAATAATAATCTGAACTTTTGTTAATCAATTTACAACCAAAGAGATTTGCTTCAATTGAATGATAGGAATCCCCCAATTTCCATGCATGGCAAAAATGTATTGTATAAGTTTGCATGGCATGAAAGGGTTATGTATCATTGTGGAGAGTCCACCTACATTCTTCAAGCCATTAATCCCCATGGATTAAAGAGCACTACTTACACAAGGTTAAATACTTAGGGTATTCAAAAAAATAATATATTTTTTAAACCCCTCGAGTCATTAAGTAGTCTTTATTTCCTCGTGGAGTCATAGGTTCCCATTCTTTTGTTGTTCTTTTTTGCACATTGTGATGTTTTCCAATTTTCATGTTAATTCTTTATTTTTTAGTTACATTTGTGTCTACAAATTTGCATAATTGTTGAACTTGTACAAAATGCACTTGCACTGGCCTTCATTACCCTTAGGTACATTCTTTGCTTCTCAAGGATATGTTTGGAAATTGTTCTGCTCACAATCCTTTTTAAAGCCCTTTTTGATTTCAATGATTATATCACATGAATATCTCATCATAGATTTATGTGAATTGCTTCTTCCTTACCACACTCAACGTTTTAGACTTGAGGATCCTTTTCTTGCTAAACAATCCCTCAGGTGATCTATTTTGTTCAGAGTAAACATGCAAGAAGAGTGCTGACTTAGGGATCCCCATTGCTAGGCATCAAGTCTTACTCTCTAATTCGATGATCATATGGTTCAATTGTGATCACAATGGCACTTTTCTCACGTTTGCTATGCTCAGATATTTATCATTTTCTCACTTGGTATATCAACCATCCACTTTCTAGTTGTGTAGGCAATAATCCTTGTCTTCATTATAGCATTCACTTAGTTTATCCAAATCTTTCACGTACTCCATTTTTTCATTGCAATTGTAATCATATTAATTGCAATGAAATATGATACAATCATGTATTCACACCATGCATTCAAATATATGTGACAATCATACATGTGTGCATGATCATAAGATCCACACTTACTAAATGCATACTCACATTGCTTCAAAAATATTAAATTCTTATGTCATAAAATCAACCATGATGCATTGGAAGGTCTAGCCAATGTGTTGACACATCATCCAACCACCTTTCCAATACTTGCTTGACCATCTAGACTCCTCTTCACCCCAACACAATACTAGGTATCAGGTGTAATAAAAGGAATTTCTTTTGTCTACTTTGTAGTGCCTCAAGAAACCCTTTCCTTCTAATGGTGTTCTTATTGTTAAATGACGGTTGGGTCTCCTGTGTTAGGTGGGGGAAATTAGAGTTTAGTCTTTTCTTCCAGTGGGATGCTTGACTTCTTTGGTTTGGCATCCAACTTTCTACTTTGATTAGTTTGAGGGAAATTTCAAAGAAGCAACTTCTTGTTGAGAAATCTAGGGCAACTAGATTAGGGTGATTTCTCTAACTTGATAATTGCTTGTGATGTTCTTTACTACAACTTGATGTACTTGTAATTAGCTTCTTCTTTACTTTATTATTACCGTGTTCTTATAAACAAATAACTACCAAACTATGAAGATCAATGGAACAATAGGGTACAATATATAGGCTTCTTGCCAGGGCCAAAACCTCTCTTAGAGAGGAAAACCCACAATAATTTTTCTCTTCTTATATAATCTCCAAATGACGAATTCCAAGACCTTTAGACCCAAGACAAAGACCCCTCCAAGACCAAGGCAACTTCTCCTTTGATGAGCTTATCCTTTACAAAGTCAACACAAGTCAAAGGAACCCAATTTTTCAAATCTCGACCTCCTCTTCACATTTTCAACTTCTCCTTCAGGTCTGCACTTTTCAGCCTCTATTGCATTTCTGTTTTTTCGCACGTGTGAGTGGTTTTTAGGGCAAATAGGCCTTCTATCTCTTTCACATAGGGTGCTTCTTTCTCCTTAGAATTTTGACTTCCAAAATGATCTTCTCGACACCAAACTTCGGCTCTTGCAATTCGGTCTTGCTACAACAAGATGATGCCCTAATTGCTTCAAACGTGTGAGAGAATTTGACCCAAAAATTTCAGAGTTGTTGATTTCTAGTACTTGTCTTGTCCTTTGCTTTTTTTTCTTCTTATCATTGATATCAAACTTCTTTTCTTGCTTCATCGAATGTGTTGGATGTGTTCTTCAAATGAGGTCGAATGCACTTATATGTAGGCTTCCAAGGGGTATGAATTATCCTTCAACATGCCAACTTCTTCTTCGTAGGTTGACATGTCTTCTTGCAGGCTGACTTGGTCTTGGAGGGAGACTTTTGACTCGCAATAGATTATTTGACTTGATACATGATTCCCAATAGGGTCTTTTACATATGATAATGACTCTTTGACTTCTTTCACTCTATGACAAAATCTTAGAAGCACACAATGGGTGCTTGAGCTATAAATAGAATGAACTTGATTATGAAACCCATGTTATATAATAACAAATTTTCTTTTCTCTTTTACATGAAATATATAAAATAAAGAATAGATAAGGCATTATGAAGACCGAACCTAGTTACAAATTTCAACACATCCCTCTTTCCTTTAAGCAAGCGAGGAGGTTTCTTCTCTGTTGAGCCAGTTGGGGTTTGAATCCTTGTTTTAAACCATCAAATCCTTGGCCAACTAACTTGCTTTCATGTCAACCTAGCCATTCTTCCTCAGCCTCCTTTGTCATGTGAGCCATTCTTCTAGTCTCTTGTCATCATGAGCATCCTTCCTTTTGTTTTCAAGCCCTTGAATTAGGGTCCACCTTCCAGAACTTGGAAGACAATCCCTCTCATGGCTATGGGAATTGGAACAAGGTTGGGGACTTGAGCATAACTTCAGTACCTTTAAGGATGGCTCTACTTCAAGAAAGAACATGTCGCTTCCTTGGAACGATTAGGTCCATATCAATATCTTGGACGTAGCATAATTATGTATTCCTTAGGTTGTGAATCATCTTATGTATAAAGGTGTTCATTAGTAGACAAGAGGGAGATAGGTATCCACCTAATAGACAAGGGTTGGTATTTACCTCGTAGGCTTGCTATTGAGTCATGCTAGGTGCTTTTGGATTTGTGTTTTGGGATGTGTATGTGGTGGGGTTGTTTTGTTGTTGGTTGAGATCAAATCTTAAAAACTTTGCTTAGTTTATCAATGCTTTCCTCTTACTGCGCCCTAGAAGCACACAATGGGTGCTTGAGCTATAAATAGAATGACCTTGATTATGAAACCCATGCTATATAATAATAAATTTTCTTTTCTCTTTTACATGAAATATATAAAATAAAGAATAGACAAGGCATTATGAAGACCGAACCTAGTTACAAATTTCAACACATCCCTCTTTCCCTTAAGCAAGCGAGGAGGTTTCTCCTCTGTTGAGCGAGTTTGGGCTTGACTCCCTGTTTTAAACCATCAGATCCTTGGTCAACTAACTTGCTTCCATGTCAACCTAGACATTATTCCTCAACCTCCTTTGTCATGTGAGCCATTCTTCTAGTCTCTTGTCATCATGAGCATCCTTCCTTTTGTTTTCAAGCCCCTGAATCAGGGTCCACCTTCTAGAACTTGGAAGACAATCCCTCTCGTGGCTATGGGAATTGGAAGAAGGTTGGGGACTTGAGCATAACTTCAGTACCTTTAAGGATGGCTCTTCTCCAAGAAAGAACATGTCGCTTCCTTGGAACGATTAGGTCCATATTAACATCTTGGACGTAACATAACTATGTATTCCTTAGGTTGTGAATCATCTTATGTATAAAGGTATTCATTAGTAGACAAGAGGGAGATAGGTACCCACCCAATAGGCAAGGGTAGTCCTTACCTTCCTAAGCTTGCTATTGAGTCATGCTAGGTGCTTTTGGATTTGTGTTTTGGGATGTGTATATGGTGGGGTCGTTTTGTTGTTGGTTGAGATCAAATCTTAGACACTTTGCTAAGTTTATCAATGCTTTCCTCTTACTGCGCCCTAGAAGCACACAATGGGTGCTTGAGCTGTAAATATAATGACCTTGATTATGAAACCCATGCTATATAATAATAAATTTTCTTCTCTTTTACATGAAATATATAAAATAAAGAATAGATAAGGCATTTTGAAGACCGAACCTAGTTACAAATTTCAACACATCCCTCTTTCCTTTAAGCAAGCAAGGATGTTTCTCCTCTGTTGGGCCAGTTGGGGCTTGACTTCCTGTTTTAAACCATCAAATCCTTAGCCAACTAACTTGCTTTCATGTCAACCTAGCCATTCTTCCTCAGCCTCCTTTGTCGTGTGAGCCATTCTTCTAGTCTCTTGTCATCATGAGCATCCTTCCTTTTGTTTTCAAGCCCCTGAATTAGGGTCCACCTTCCAGAACTTGGAAGACAATCCCTCTCGTGGCTATGGGAATTGGAACAAGGCTGGGGACTTGAGCATAACTTTGGTACCTTTAAGCATGGCTCTTCTCCAAGAAAGAACTTGCCGCTTCCTTGGAACGATTAGTTCCATATCAACATCTTGGACGTAGCATAACTATGTATTCCTTAGGTTGTGAATCATCTTATGTATAAAGGTGTTCATTAGTGGACAAGTGGGAGATAGTACCCACCCAATAGACGAGGGTAGTCCTTACCTTCCTAGGCTTGCTATTGAGTCATGCTAGGTGCTTTTGGATTTGTGTTTTGGTATGTGTATATGGTGGGGTTGTTTTGTTGTTGGTTGAGATCAGATCTTAGACACTTTCCTAAGTTTGTCCATGCTTTCCTCTTAATGCCATGGAAAGGAAAAGGGCATACATAAGCAAGAGTACATAGCGATAATAATAATGCATGTAGAGAGGAGAGAGTCGAGGGGTTATTGGCTCCAAATGAAAATAATTTGTTAAACCATTAAGGGGTACCTTTGACTCCTTGGTGGCCCCTTGCACTTTGATTATTGACGCTAGTGACGATGTAGGACTAGATTGGGTGATTAACATCCATGATGGGATTACCAGGCACGAAACTATTAAGGTCAACAACAACAAACTCACTTCTTTCCCCACTACATGAGTTTGGATAACTTCTTGTAGTTGCCTTAGTGATGACTTAATTTTACCATTTGTTGTGGAAGTCTATTGTTCTTGGGGGACCCTCATAATGCAAGAGACCAATACAAGTAGGTGTTGTTTTTAGGGCATCCTCTAAATTGATAATTACTTATAATTTCTTTTAAATTATATATTTTTCTTGTGATTTTTTAATCATAAGGTAATTACAACAAAAACAAAAATGCTAGAGGATCATAAAGAGACAACTATGCAAGAACACAAGAGTTTACCCTGGGAAAAACCACATGGGGAAACACCCACCAACCTTTTTCTTAGAGAAATTCTTCATTTCAACATAGATACACCTAGACATCCTAGTCACATACAAGGTCAAAGTGATCATCAAAGAAACTTGATCAAACATGGTCCAACTCCATCCTACTCAAGTCATATGCCCACAAAATTTGTGTCTGATCAGGTCTTCTTGAAATTCCGCCTCATGCCTTCCACAAGACTTGGTCAATGCACAAAGATTTGGTCTTGTCACAGAGATTTCGGTCTAGCATGGAGAATTTCCTTAGAATTTTGGTCCCTTAACAAAAGTACTAACACAAAGATTTGATCCTTCAAATGTCCTTCAAACCTCATATTTCCTTTTCTTCGTGTCTTAGATTATGCGAATTGAATTCAATAGAGAGAGATATGAATTGCCATAAGAGGATGTTGAGTTTGACTTATAAATACTCTTCTTGCTGGCCGAAATGATGCCAATGAGGGCTGGACCGACTTGACTAGGAGGAGGCTGACTTGGCTTCCTTTGGACCCAAAAATTCTATTTTTAAAAATTCAACTTTCTTCTTTTGAAATGAGCATGAAAAACATGCTTTTATAATTTTTACTTTCACACAAGCATGAAGAACACGCTTTACAAAATATTGTTGCAAGTACATCAATGACAAAAAATATTAATTATGAAGATCGACCATAGTTACAAAAGTTCAACAGTAGGGTGACCATTGGACGATTGTGTAGTGTTTTAGCCATTCCAGATCGAACATTATTGTGGACTCATACTCAAAACATTGAGTATTTCATATGGCATCCATTCTCACAACATGACCATAGTCCCAACTTGGCTTGGTTATTAGTTCCTAACTAGCATAACAAGACATAATATTATATTCATATGAATGCATAATTGATTTTAGAATAATTTTATATGCTTTAGGTTTTTTCCCTTTACCATACCCCACTTAAAATTCATTCATACAAATGTATTCGACAACATACACTTGTCAAACTTAAGATATTAACTCATGCTTGAAGTAATTATTACCCAATCCTTTCAGTGTATATGTAATATAACGTAACTAAACTTCATCCCCACATGGCGATTATCCTCATCTCTAATGTAACTCATTAGGTTGTGTTTTATGGAAGATCACATAATCGTTTCACCAATCTTTTGATCAACATTTAATTGACTTTATCCTTTACTTAGAAGGTTTGACTATTGTATGTAGTGGTATCATTAACATCTTTAATCATGTTTTGAACATTTTGATTACACAATCATTTCTTATTTCAATTAATCACTCTGACATACCCTTAACATAACATAGATACACCTAGACATCCTAGTAACATACAAGGTCAAAGCGATCGTCAAAGAAACTTGATCAAACATGGTCCAACTCCATCCTAGTCAAGTCATATGCCCACAAAATGTCTCTGATTAGGTCTGATTGAAAATTTGCCTCACGCCTTACACAAAATTTGGTCAATGCACAAAGATTTGGTCTTGTCACAAAGATTTCGGCCTAGCACGAAGAATTCCCTTATTTTGGTCCCTTAACAGAATTACTAACATAAAGATTTGATCCTTCAAATATGTCCTTCAAACCTTAGATTCATCCTTTTCTTCTTGTCTCAAATTATGCAAATTGAATTCAACAGAGAAAGATATGAATTGCCACAAGAGGATGTTGAGTTTGACTTATAAATACTCTTCTTGCTGGCCGAAATGATGCCAATGAGGGCTGGGCCGACTTGACTAGGAGGAGGCCGACTTGGCTTCTTTTGGACCCAAAAATTCTATTTTAAAAAATTCAACTTTCTTGGCACGGTTCCTCTTACTCGACTCTT
Organism: Pinus tabuliformis; assembly: GCA_031772625.1. NCBI lineage: Eukaryota > Viridiplantae > Streptophyta > Pinopsida > Pinales > Pinaceae > Pinus > Pinus tabuliformis. The sequence continues at coordinate 831,076,353 of CM062807.1, read as the reverse complement.
CCATGCCTACCACCTACCTTACATTCCATGTCGCTAATTCACTTCAGATTTTGGCACACAATAATTTTTGTAATCATAGGCTCCAAATTTATTGAATTTTGATGCTTGGTCTTCTACCACCTCAATAAGAATGAAAAAACCTCAAACAACATAATTCTACCACCATGTGTTTTCGAATTTGACCTTCACTCCAAATCATTTTGCACCCCACTGACAATTCCATTGCCAGGAAAATTAATATGGACATACATATATATCCAATTTCCTCAATGCTTCATCAAGAACACTACTTGGGAATTGGAAAGTCACAAAATTCTCAATTAATGTTCTATACACTTATCTTCATTGAAATTTTGTCAAACACAACTTGGAAATTATATTTTACCAAAATTTTCATAGAGCTATCTCTGAAGTTTAAGGACTTCTTTATTTATGCCTCCACAAGCTACTCAAATACTCTAACAACCTTCCAATTTGGTAATTGCTGCATTCAATCCAACATTTTTAAGCTTCAAACACTACTTTTGATCCAGGTGGATATCAGTGGCCACCTATTCCATTGGCTCAAAACACAATTTTCTATTTTGGCAGTTTTTTCTATAGTTTTTAGGTCCTAAACTTCTAGAGCCATTTTTGAGGCCTTAAATGACTTTTTTTGGGAAGAGAGTCATAGAATCTCATCAACAACTGGAAAATATACTTCTTAGATAGACCTTTCCAACGTACTATCGTGCACACCAAAGTGATATCGTATGCCAAAGTTATAATCCCATGAAGTTTACGTTCCAACTTACCCCGTCGAGGACCAAAAGCCTTTGGCGCTTCATCTCTTAGGGTTAGGTTTTTCTATGTTTAGGGTATCTCATTGATTCTTTATGATAAAAAGGCCTTTGAGCGCCATTATAACACAATTTGATAAAGGTGTTCAACTGTTACATCTATTCTCAGAGTTAAACTGCCACCATTCAAGCTAATTTGTTTTCGTTATACATGTATACAATTTCAACATTTTCCATTTAATTAGTAGAATTCAATTTTCTTTGTATCTTTGTGTTTTGGTTATAAATTTGTATGTCATTTCGTTCCCTTCATTCATAACTTAGATTAGTGGTATTTGAGCAATTTTCTCTTTATTTGTTTTTAGGTACATGTCCCCAACGAGGTCGAGGTATAGGGAGTTAGGAATTGAAATGCTTGAGCTCTTGCAAGACTGTCCTCACCAACCCCAAAGGCCTACTGTGGTGGAAGAAAGGAAAGAAGAGGGAGTAGGATATCCTATTAAACTATTGCTCAAAGAAGCCTTTAGTTACAAATGAATGAGATGATGGATACTTTTTCCTAGATGATTTGACGAATGCCAATAGGTGATACATCTTCATCAAGTGACCACATTGGAGGCACCACATCCTTTAAGGTACAATTTATTTTTGAGATTCCTATATTTGAAGGCTAAATAGATGCAAATACTCTAAACAAATGGTTAAATCTACTAGAAGGGTATTTTTTGGTCCATACATTTTTTGATAGAAAAAATGTTACCTTTTCACTCCTTAATGTTGCCCCCCATGTAAAGGATTGGTGGGAAACTTATTGTGGGAAAAGGGCCACAGAGGAATCTAAACTATTTTAAGTCGCACCCACTTGGGACTCTTTTAGGGATGTTATTAAAGAACAATACTACTCCAATCGAAGCTAGGAAGAACAATACATGAGATGGGCCACACTATGTCAGGAAAGGGGTCGAGCAGTTTCATATTTCACATATATCTTTCATACCTTACATACCAAGCTGGGTATCAAAGACTCTATGAGACATTTGGTGCTAAATTACCGTGGCTATTTGCACAAATAAATCTAGACATAAATGGATTTCTTGGACATCTCCTTACTTGGCACAACATACCGATATGCTGTCAAAATCAAACAAAAATTTAAACGTAACTGAGACTTTGGATCTGCGAATATTTCATAGCAGAAGCAGGGAAAGCGCATCCCTAAATAACAAAACGAAGGACAAATCCATTGTGGACCAACCTATAAAAATCCATCTATGTCGCAAACAAAGAATGGTAATGGGAAAATGAAGAAATACATAGGAAAGTGGTGTGAGTTCCACAAGAGCCCTACTAATAACACTAATGAATGTCATGCAAGGAAATCACTGGTGGCTGAGCTAAAAGCCTCAGAGTCAGACATAGGTTCCAACTCTAAAGCATACCTAGACAAAGGGAAACCAATCATTGATGCAAAACCCAGTGCCATCATTGCCACTGCTAAGGTCCAACAAGGTGAACTCAAGGGTTTAGAGGAAGTTGAGCACCTCTTTCACTCATAAATGTGGGTGAAGGGTGCCCCACTGCATTTCATTGTTGATAGCAGAAATCAAAATAACCTCATCTCAACATAGGTTGTTAAGTTGTTTGACTTTCTGAAAACACCACACCTATAACCATACACCATCATGTGGATCCGCTAAGGGTGAGATCATCACGTCAGTTAACAATGCAGTCTGCCATACACCATTAAGCATTTCAAGGATGAGGTATTGTGTGATGTTGCTCCCCTTAAAGTTTGTGATGTTCCGTTAGTCTAAACATATTTATGGAAACATCATGCTATGTATGAGTCTAGACCTCATAATATTATTATTACTTTGGATAGAAAACTGTACATGATACCGGAGGTAGCACTGCCTACTTCCATTTCTCTGATATCTACTAAATAACGCCGTAAGTTCATCACCTATACTGGTAAATTTTTCTTCTTCCTGATTCACTCTCAAAGTAAGGGGAAGATTATGGCCACATCCATGGCCTCCACAAAGGGATCCTCCATGCAGGAGGGGAAAGTGGATAAATATCATGGAAGAATACAAAGATATCTTATCCTCACCAATTGGGGTACCCCTACACTATTAGGTTAAGAATTCCATTGATCTGACCCTCGATGCACCTCTACCCAATGGGCCAAAATACTGCTGCTCTATTTTGGAAAATGAGGAAATCAAGTGGAAAATCCAAGAGCTTCTCCAAATGGGAACATCAGACCAAACTCCTCACCCCATGGAAGCCCAATTGTACTCATGCATAAGAAAGATGGGACCTGGTGACTCTGCATTGGTAATTGACCCTTGAAAAAAATCACAGTTAAAAATCGGTATGCGATTCCCCAAATTGACGACCTTCTTGACCAGTTCAAGGGGGTCAAGTACTTCAGTAAGATTGGTTTAAAGTTCGACTACCACCAAGTCCCAATAGAACCAACTGACGTCTGGAAGATTTCTTTCAAGTCTAAGGAGGGTCTCTTTGAATGGTTGGTCATTCCTTTTGGATTGACAAATGCCATAATGACTTTCATGAGGGTGAAAGCATGAATATGGGTTACACTTTTGGGACAAATGTGATGATGAAATTTCAAGTTTTTCCTCTTTTATCGAATTGAAGCCCTCAAAATTCATATAAGCACTATGCATTTTGATTTAGAGTAAAAAGACAAATTGTGGAGAATTATGTTGTTGTCCTAATGGTAATTTTTGCAAAAATAGTTAGTGTCGTATAATATGTCAATTTTGCATTAAATGAAATGCTTGTCCTTGCAACTTTTCACACATCTTAAGAGGTGTGCATGTGTTCACATAGCATAGCTAAATCTAAAATGTGTGTGTGTGTGTGTATATATATATATATATATAAGCATGATCTACACGGAGAGAGATAAGTTTTTCATATTGTTTTTCTTTTTTTTACAAAAATATATATTTTTATTATTTCGAAGTTGGCAAAGTAATATTTCAATTTTATTTTGCAGACACATGTTCACGTAAGGTTTTTTTTCAACTATATAAATTGAAAAACTAAAAGTACCCTAAAAGTACTCGTAAATGAAGATAGTGGTATTTTTTGAAATTTTTTCGTTGTCTATATTTTGTGATATTGATTTTTTTATACAATCTCTTTAAAACAGTTCAAAACAATTCCAAGCATTATGTTTAAAAGAAATTAGATGAAAAATATCATATGAATTAAAAAATGTCAAACTCATATGCCACTGGATAGATGATTCTTTCATGAATCCAATGTGATCAACTCCACCACCTAAGGACAATTTAGCCCTAAGTCCGCTACGGTACAAAATGGTGTCGCATGAAATTTTGTAGAAGGGGTGCTGAAATTGTGGATTATAGGACTTAAGAGGCTTGATCGAGCACTTAAAACACTTGATAGAGCGCTTTATTTCTAAATTCAAATAGCCCGATCGAGGTGTAAGAAACCCTCGATTGAGCCCTTAATGTGGTTAAGTAAAGGCTCGATCTAGCTTTAAAGCTTGATCTAGCCTATAGCTCAATCTAGCTTTAAGGCTGAATCTAGCTTTAAGGCTAGATCTGGCTTATAGCTAGATCTAGCTTTAATGCTTGATCAAGCCATTTTTTTATTCCATGCCTAGGTTGTATTGGCGGGAAATTTAAAAAACATGGCTCGATCAAGCCATTGGCTCAATTGGGCTCCTAGATAACCTCAGGTTACATTATTTAAGCCTTCAGACAACTCTATCGAGCACTCGAAAAAGGCTCGATCTAGTGCTTAAATGGATCGATCAACATCATTTTTTCCACCCAAACATGCCCTCTCCCGCCAAAAAGTGTGACCCAGCTCCATGCTTTCACCCATGAGGATGACGGATGATATTTTGCAACCTTTCACTGTGATTGTATATCTGGATGATATCCTCATCTCCAACAAGAGTTGGGTAGAACACTTGTAGCATATTCAACAAGTGTTCTACCCAACACCGTTAACAATAAGCAAGATGAATATTATTTACCAGCTGCTTTATCTACCTCTGCTCCTCCAGACTCGCTGGGAAATTGGCTTATTGATAGTGGTGCCTCAAGGCACTTCAATGGTTACAAAGAAGCTCTCTATAATTTGATAGAAAAATAAACCAACTTGGAAATTGTTCTTGGAGATAATTCGAAATATCCCGTGAAAGCTGTAGGAAATGTCTCTCTTAAATTGAATCAGGGTAACACAATCCACCTACAAGATGTATTATATGTACCTGATCTCAAAAGGAACCTGATGTCCATTTCGGCTATGGAAGACAAAAGCTACAAGGTGGCCTTTAGCTATGGCAAGGTACGTGTATGGAAAAAGAATATTAAAGATGCTTTCTATCTTGGGTTTCGAGTTGATTCATTATATCAGGTCGTAGGAAGTCCGCTAGGTGTCATGTCTTGTGACACAACTCTTCAGTCCGAACTATGGCATCGGAGGTTTTCTCACCTTCATTATAAGGCTCTACCTGATGTAAGAAAGATGGTGATAGGGATGCTTGAATTCTGAGTAGAACAAGAAGGTGTATGTCCGGGATGTGCCGAAGGAAAGCTCAAAAGGGGACCATTCCCCTCAAGCCAAAGCAAGACCTCTGATATATTATAGTTGATTCACTCAGACATATTTGGTATGATGCCTGTAAACTCCTTGGGAGGATATTCATATTACCTCACTTTTACAGATGATTATTCTCGCAAGACTTGGATATACTTTTTAAAAAAGAAGGATGAAGTGTTCTCTTGGTTTCGAAACTTCAAAGCCTTGATCGAGAATCAAACCGAAAATAAGATCAAGATTTTAAGGATTGATAATGGGACTGAATATGAATCCAATGAGTTTCATGACTTTTGCAAAGAGGATGGCATTAAGAGGGAGACTACTACACCATATACTCTTGAGCAGAATGGTGTGGCGGAAAGGAAGAACCATACGATAGTGGAAGTCGTCTGTGCTATGCTCCATGATCAAAGACTTTCGAAGTTTCTATGGGCTGAAGCTGCAAACACCGCCGTATATGTACAAAATTGATGCCCTCATCAAGCATTGGGTTCCAAGACTCCTAAAGAAATGTTCACTGGTAAGAAACCTGACGTATCTCATTTTAGAATTTATGGAAGCCCTGTATATTTTCATGTGCCAAAGGAGAAAAGGAATAAATTGGGTGCATTTGGAAAGAAAGGAATCTTCGTGGGCTATAGTGAAAATACTAAGGGCTATAGAATCTATGTCGCTGGTTAAAGAGAAGTCGAGATTAGCCATGATGTCACTTTTGACGAAGATATGACTTTTAGCAAAGTAGACAATCTTCCTACTCTAAGAGGATCTAAAGAAGCAGACACTAGGGAATCAAAGGAAAAGGAAGATGAGACACTGCCTGATGTGGAATAACCTATGGATCCTATTGATCCTCCTCCACAAGAGCCTTCCTCTTCGAGGAAGAGGCCTTCATGGCTTAGGGGACACTTGATGACGCTGAAGGACACATTGCACCTCGAGGAACCTTCCATGAAAGTAAGAAGCTGAACAAGTATCAATGATACCTGACCATCATGAGCACGATCATCCAAAATGAGCCTTCATCATTCACAGATGCCGTCAAGCATCAAGAATGGAAGGATGCTATGACTGAATAATATGAGTATATTATGAAGAACGATGTCTAGGATGTCGTTCTCAGACCCCAGGACAAGATAGTTGTCACTTCTAAATGGATTTACAAGATAAAGCATGCAACTGATGGAAGTACGGAAAAGTATAAGGCTCGTTTTGTCGCTCGTGGCTTCTCCCAGAAGGAAGGTATAGACTATGACGAGATATTTGCACCTGTTGCCCGATATACCACCATTTTCTCGATCATAGCCCTTGCTGCCACACAAGGATGGAACCTACATCAAATGGATGTTAAGACCGCGTTCTTGCATGGTTCGATCGAAGAGGAGGTCTACGTGGCGCAAGCCGAAGGATATGAGATTTATGATCGAAAATATCATGTGTGTAGGTTGAAGAAGGCCCTCTATGGGCTGAAGCACGCACCCTGAGCATGGTGTGAGAGGATCGATAGCTACTTGATGAAGTTGGGATTCATTAGGAGTGAAGCCGACTCTAACCTTTACTTTAAGGTTGTAGATGACAAACCTATCATACTAGTGCTGTATGTTGACGACCTCTTTCTAACAGGTGCAGACCCTCTCATTCAAAAATGTAAGAGGGAGTTGGCTTCTGAGTTCGAGATGAAAGACCTAGGACTTATGAACTATTTCCTAGGACTCGAAGTCTGGCAAAACCCAGGGGAGACTTTCCTATCTCAAGGAAAATATGTGGTGAAAATATTGGAAAGATTCGGTATGGTGGACTGCAAGCCCATAACTACTCCGGTGGAGCTTGACTTCAAGAAGTTAAGTGGTAGTGCTACTGGACCTGTTTTACAAAATTCCACTGAGTATCATCACCTCGTCGGAGCATTGATGTTCTTAGTGAACTCTTGTCCAGATATATGCTTTGTAGTCAACACGTTGAGTCAACATATGGTTGTACCTCACCACATACATTGGATTAGTTCCAAGAATCTACTGAGATATCTTCGTGGCATAATCACTCGTGGGTTGAGATACACTGCCGGAGATGTGAGACTACACAGGTATACTGATGCTGATTGGGCAGGTAATGTGGTTGATCGAAAGAGCACTTCCGGGTGCTGTTTTTCTTTGGGATTTGCCTCGATATCCTAGATGAGCAGGAAGCAGAAGTCGGTGGCTTTGAAAACCGCCAAGGCAGAATACATTGCTGCTGGCATGGCCTCTCGTGAGGCAGTTTGGTTGTGAAAGCTCTTCAGTGAGCTGTTTGGATTTACATTGGATACCACCGTGATTCTATGTGACAACTAGAGCGAGATCCGTTTATTAGAAAATCCCGTATTTCATGATCGCTCCAAGCATATCGATATCAGGTACCACTATATTTGAGATATGGTGCAGTGAGGAGCAATAAAGCTCCAACATATCGGTACAGATGAACAGGTCGCCGACATCCTAAAAAAGCCCCTAGGAAAGGTCAAATTCTTGACTTTCCGAGAACAACTTGGTGTTGTTCAGAGACCTCTGATGAGGGTTGAGTATGATGTATTGAGCTCTGGGAGCTCCAAGGGGGCGTGGGGTACTTCTTGGAGCAACATGTGACCACAAGGCGACTCACCATCCCCTGGTGGTGCACTATGTACAGGGTAAAGGTTCAACCTTCCCCTGTGACACCCCGTGGCGATTGTGGCACATGATGATTAGTTCTCCTGTGGGCTAGGATGATTCATTCTTCGTGGCAATTGTGGAATAGGATGATTAGTTCTCTTGTAGGCCAGGATGATTAGTTCTCCGTGGCATCCACTGGACAAGATGATTCGTTCTCCTGTGGACAGAATGATTAGTTCTCCTATCGAGGCATCCTACCCATGTATTCTGGGACTTATGGGAAGTACCTCTCATCTGATCAATGAGCAGGGAAATGAGGATAGGGACCATAGTAGCTCTATCGATGGACGCTTCGTTGTATCTACCGTACTCCCTATGCTAGGATGACCTCCATTGATTTGGGATCAATGATACTGGTCTGGGACCAGTGAGGGTGGTACACACTTTGAGACTGACTTTGGGTCAGTGGAGGACTGGTCTGGGACCAGTGGGAGTGGTACAAACTCTGAGACTGACTTCAGGTCAGTGGAGGACTGGTCTGGGACCAGTGGGAGTGGTACACACTCTGAGACTGACTTCGGGTTAGTGGAGGATGGTATGATACATCCTCGATCACTTCTTCTTCTTCATAGTTCGAGCAGAGTAGAACAGAGCAAAGCAGGACCGAGAAAAGCAGAACAGAGCAAAGTAGAACATATCCGAGCAGAGCAGGGGTCAAGCTGTACAAGGCAGTGCATTTGATGGATGAATAGTAGCGACGGTCAGATGAATTGCAGATGGAGTTCTCCCTAGTTGAGAGGGAATGTTAAAATTGGCAACTAGGGCCAAAATCCATGTGGGTCACCTTATTTATGGTTGATAATATTTTTCCTAGATTCCTCTCGTCGAGAGATGTAGGGTTGATCTAAAGATCATCCGATTCCGATAAGTATTTATGGAGATATGAATTTATTTTGATTATGGACAAATTGTCAAAGTTGGTCAGCAACTTATGTAGGCTCAAAAGCCCAAATGACACATCTAATCATCTTCAACGTTTGCATATAAATACATGATGTCTTCTCCTCAATTGGTCACTTCACTTCTCATCATCATCTCTCTCTCTCTCTCTCCTGCGTAGAAAAGACTCTCTCTCTCTCTCTCTCTCTCCTGCGTAGAAAAGACTCTTTCTCTCACACGTGTGGAAAAGGGACACAGATTTCTAGGGTTACAAGCTGCGGGAAGGTATTTTGACCAGCGTTGATCAACGTGAACTCCTCCTTGACTGCAGATTTGGTGTGGATGATCCTCCTTGGCAGGCCACAAATTTTGGCATAGAAATCGAGGTAATATGACCTCTGGTTTGACTGATATTGACTGCCCTAATTTAGGGCTGCAAGTTGACTCTAGAAATCTGCACTTTGACTGAACTTTTGGAGCTGTTCTAGGGCTGCTTCTTTCGGCTGTTCAAGGGCAAGTTGACTGGAAATTGAACAAGAATATTGGGGGTCAATTTCGATTCATTTGACTAAGTTTGACTTTGCTAATCTAGGGTTTGCTGCTGCTAATATAAATCAGATTTTTATACTATTTCTCTCTGCTGAATTATTGAAGATAAAAGAAGATTTGATCAAAGGGTTTCCCCATATTGAGGTTTGTCCCTGGCTAGTCGCCACATCTTGTGTCTCTTGTCTTGGCTTGTTTTATGTTGATTGTTTAAATGTTCTATCTGCACTTTAGTTAATGCACATGTGATTGCTAATCTATGGATCATAATAAGAAAAATAAGTAAACTGCTCTAAGCATAGAACATACCATAATTTAACAACATGCCAGACCTGCAACAACCATTTGAGAGTGAGACAGATGCCTCTAACTATGCTATTGGTGAAATCCTCATTCAACAATGACATCTGATGGCCTATCATAGTGAAACACTCTATGATATTGTTATGAGATACACCACTTATTATAAGGAGATGTATTCCATTGTGCAGGTCTGTTGACAATTGAAACATTATATTATGGGGAAGGAGACGATCATCCACATGGATCACATGCCTCTTCAATATATGCAGACACAAAGGAAATTATAATGACCACCATTAGAAAAGGTCCATGTACCTACAATAGTTCCATTTGAACACCAAATACAAGAAAGGTAACACCAATCATGTTGCATACTTGCCTCAATCAGCCCCTAGTTGTGGCATTGACTATAGTTCTTAACTCTTGTGGGCACGATAACTTTGGAATGCCACAACTATACAATAGTGACTTGGAATTTGCTACCACATGCCAGATGTTGATGGCGGGGAAACATGTACTAGAATTCCACCTCCATGATGGACTATGGTGCTACTTGGGAAACCTTTGTGTTCCTTCAAGCAAGTGTGCCAAGCTGATCTAAGAGGCACACTAGAGTTGAGTAGTAGGCCAATTTTGTGTGGAGAAGATAATGGCAATCGTGTAAAAGTATTTTTATTGGTGGAAACTTCGACAAGATGTTGACAAGTATATTAGGTCGTGCACTGCCTACACCATTGCGAAACGAGAATCCATTTTGATGGACTATATGTCTGACCTTATTTCTACCAAGCATGGTAATGATTGTGTGTTTGTGGTCATTGATAGATTTTCTAAGATGGCCATTTTGGTTGCCTACAAGAAGAGTATCATAAAATAAGCCACTGCCAAGCGCTTCTTCAAATGAGTGTGGGTACATTTCGAGATCCCATAGACTATCTTATCATATTGGGATAATAGGTTCCTAAGTGCATTTTGGTTGATCCTATAGTCATAGTTGGACACCAATCTCACCAAATCAACAACTTTCCAGCCCAACAAAGGTTGTCAATAGGATAAGTGTGCATGTACAACTCTAAGAATCCACGAACATGGGATGAGAGTCTCCCCTATGTTCAACACAACACGACAAAGTTGTTTATATCTCAATTGGCCATAACCCCTTTTAGGTGGGCTTGGGATTTCAACCAGTGTGTCCCTTTGATGTTGCACTGCCCCTTGCAACTACATGGAAAAAGTTTTCACATGTTCAATGTGAAGTCGACAAAACTACCAAGTTTATTAAACTTATTTGATCACACCAATAGGTCCATGATATCTTGCAAAAATCCAATACAAATTACAAACAACGTCGTGAACAACACTGGGTGCTACACAAGTTTCAAGTGGGAGACAAGGTTTGGTTGCATTTGCAAAAAGAACGCCTTCCAAGGGCCCATCGAAAGATTTGACCATTTCGATATGGACCTTACACCACCTCCAAGGTTGTGGGTGATAATGCTTTTGAGCTAAGTATCCCCCAATACCTTGTCCAACATCTAGTGTTAAATGTGGATAGCTTTCGACCATACTTTTCACCATTGTTGGACGCATTAGAAATCACAAAGCAATTAAAAATGATAGAGCTCAACCCTGATTGCATTGAACATGCCAAATTTAATAAGATATTGGACACACAAATTAATAGCACTCACCAACAGAGGGTCCAACTATATGAGGTTGTCATAGTAGGTTAGCTCCTGCACTAAGGCAAGTGGCTCACTAAGGGCTATGTTCAACAAAAGTTTCCCCATATAATCGAGGCACTCAACACAATGGAAACCGTTTCTTCCTAAAGGGGTAGGAATGATATAGGTGTATTTTGGTGGCCACCCATCTATTCCATTGACTCACCAACACAAATTCTATTTTGGCAGATTTCTCTACAATTTTTAGATCCTAAACTTTTGAAGCCATTTTGAGGCCCTAAAAGTTTTTTTTTGGACAAACAAGTCAACATTAGTGATATACTACTGTCGGTAATTGGAAAATGTACTTTTTGGATAGACCTTTCCAATGAGCTATTGTGCATGCCAAACAAAGATCATATGCCAAAGTTATGACCCCAAGAAGTTTAAGTTCTAACTTACCGCATCAAGGCTCAAAATCCTCTATGCTTCATCTCCTAGGGTTAGGTTTTTGGATGTTTAGGGTTTCTCATTGCTTATTTATGATAAAAATCCCTTCAAGCCCCATTGCAACATAGTTCAGCGAATGCGTGTAACCATGACATATCTTCTAAAGATAAGCTACCACCATTCAAGCTAGTTTGTTTTCATTCTGCGTGTACATAATTTCAACATTTTCCATTTATTAATAGAAGTCAAGTTTCATTGTATGTCTGTGTTTTAGCTATAAATCTGTATGTCATTTCATTCCATTCATAACTAGGATCAACTTTTCTGCCATTATTGTCATGGAGAAATTTTCTCAAGCACTTGTCACAGAAACTGCGATTTCTTCGTAGACATGCTGGCCTTTGGCCCATACATCCTTGTTTTAACCAACAATCTTGATACCATATTGTAGCGTACCCAATACTTGATCCAGATTGGATCATTATATTATTTATATGTCTTAATGCTTTCAAAGTGAAAAAAATGGAGGAATCAACTTGTAGGGTCATTTTTATTAGCAAGTCATTGTTTGGAGAATTAGGGATGTGAAACCATTTAGGGTCATTTTGAGGCATTAATTGACAATTTTTAGGGTCAAAATTTTCTCATTTATTGTAAGGCTCCATAGCAGTGCAAGAAAAAATTCAATCATATTTTGTATACAAAAGTTATGCCTCCCGAAAGTTGATCTTCCAATTTGACCACCATAGTTCAACCCTATTAGTCATGAAAAAAGGGATAGTCACCGTGGACTAAGAAGATGACTCTAGAAGGGTCAAAGTTGTAACTCTAGTTTGGAGTTGAAGAAGTTAAACCTAATCCCTAGTTGGTTATCATGCTATGTTAAAATTGGGCAATTAGGTGGAGTAAGGGTTCCATTCTATACTAGTATCTTGTTCCATATTAGAGCAAAGCAACTGGGAGTGGGATATAGAAAGCATAATAGAAGGGGTTAGTGTTATGTGGGAGCCTAATAGGCCACGGGTCTCGAGTAACCCCATAGAGAGGGCCTTCTGCTTTGTAGTTGTATCATTTCCATACTAGAGAAAAGAGAACAAAGTAGGCTCATCTTTTAGCTGGGTTTTCTCTAGTAAGGGTCTCCTAGATAAAATATTTGTGGTCATTGTAAATGGTGTGTGATTGTATTATTTTTTCTCTATTTTTCCTCTTTTATGCATATATGTAAAATCATTGATTACAAATCTAGAATATAAAGGAACTTAAACTTCATAGTATAGATTTCAGTTCCATTTATCATATCTATTATGATGAACTATTTAGTGTAACATGCACAATAGGTTTACAGTCAATACCTTTTTATTTTTATTTTTTATTTTTTATGTTGAGAGTACGGGGTATTGCTTGAAACTAGCAAATTCACATCAAATTTTTTGTCTTTGATACTAAAATTAATTATATGGACAAGTTGTAGAATTCAACAATTGAAATAAATTGGCATAACCTTTAACCATCAAGTTCAAGCTTAGCACTAGCACACAAATTTATAATAATTTCAACATGAATATGAAAATTAAAACTCGTGAACAAAAAAATCCACAAACTTACAATAATATGATGTAGAATATAAAACACATTATCCATATATTTTCAAATACATCGAAGTATACTATCTTTCTAGGAAAATATCCCATTGACTAGTTGTAGAAGAAAGATGTTTCACCCAATCATAGACTTTCTATTACATCGATTATTTTGGCAACAAAGGTCACCCTTGAGTTGAAGCTATGAATCCGGAAGGAAAAACTTTTCTATGGTTGGGTCTAATTCTTTTCTCATACCTAAACTCTCAGGTTCAAAGTCAATATTCGCTTCGACATTAGTCCCAATCCACAATCTTCTTTCTCCATTAATGTCAAGTGTAACACCCCCATGTCTACCTTGCTATTATAAATATATTAGTGACAACCACACCAATGTGGAAATAACCATGATTAGTCTACACTCAAATTAATTGTTAATATTAATTAGTTAATGTGACTAAAAGTTGGACCGCGTTATGAATCTAAAGTTTGGGAAAAAAATCGTCAAGCTTTGCCCATTGCTCTAAAAAAACCTGAATCAAATTCCAAATCCTTTGGGAAAAATCAAACCCTAATTTAATTAATTATTAATTAAAAATAATAATTAAATAAATACAATGTATTTAATTTTACATATCCCGATTAATAAATAACTATAATTTTTATTATAAATAATTAATTATAAATTATGTTTAAGACATAATTAATTATTAATATCTATTAATAAATTTAAAAAATATGGCACGTAATATAAGGATGAAATGTTGTGCTCCTTGAAGTTTGAGTGGACAACGTCCCTCACAAGAAACCAAAGCATAAGGCAACACACCATCACTTGCTGCAAAAACATGCTTAGTGGCAAGTTTGATTGACCACTTATATATCATTTTCTCATCACCTTTATTATGTTTTGCTGGTTAATAGGATGTGTTTCCTCATAAAGGTTACACATTCAAAACCAAAAGGGGTAGAGTATGTATGTTTCTGTACACTTTGCATTCAAATCACTCCATGGAGGTAGGTTCCTTGTCCCACAAACAAGGGGGTCTCATACACCAATTTGGTGTCAGGATTGACCATGACCTTAAAATTAGATAATAATAATAAAAATTATTGAATCTTTGTGTTTTAAAACTTGGATTCTATTGAAAAGTAACCCATGGTAAAAATATTATAAGATTAAGAAAAGAATGGAAATCCTTACCTCAGTTGTACTATAAACTAATATACAAGTAATATTATCTTTACATTGTATACAATATTGAGTCCTCATGTAATTAGTTTTAGCATATATACAATTATATATGAGATTTGTATGTTTTTGCGTTTGATTTAATATATCATACTTTTGAGTGCCATGGTAGACTGTAGAACTTGAAAAAATCAAGTCCTTGATCAAAGAGTTCAACTTCATTTATATTTCCCACATTTATGGGAGGTAAAATGAAGAAGCAGACTGATTGTCCAAGGATGGATGTACTTTAGAGCCGGATCGGATCTTCTTCCAGTATTTTGATCATAACACTCTATAGGGGATGGTACATTTTTAATCTAAAATCTTCTCTCTGGTTATTTATCGGCCTTTTTCCCCCTATGTTTTTTTCATTTACAATCCTCTGTTTTTTAACGTTTCTATTAGTTTTAAGTCCTGGTTTTTACAAATATGTATTTCTCCCAAGAGTAAGGACACATGAAAATTGCCACTCTGTTTGTGGAATGTCTTGGCTTTCTTTTCTGTCATCTAGAAAAGAAATGGATGGTCGGTAGGAGCCACTTGATGATGTATGAGAATTGTTTCCTCTCTCTAAACTATGTACTTTCTCTGCTACTATAATAGAAAGCTATTTTTTCTCGTTGGAAAAAAAACTGAAAACAGAGCGCTCTGACTCTATTTTCTTGAATTTCAGAGATTGTTTCTCTTCTCTTTTTCTCTTGACAACAATCTGGCCTTCTTTAAACTATTAATTCGAGTTGTGTTTCAAGCTATCCCCATTCCACAGTTGCATAGATAGAGGGATGAAATGATAGCATAATAACGATTCTATAATGCGGAATAAACACTTAAAAAGAATCGAAAACTTTAATGGCCAAGAAATCATACCTCCAGCCATTGATACTTCCTCACACTCTCTCGTTGTTTCTCTCTCTCGTTTGGAACTTCCAAAACTCTACTCACTCTGTTTTGATGGTTTAAGACTGAAGGGAATTGAGTGGTGAGTTTGGGGACCAAACCAAAGTATTTATAGCCAAGCTTCCATCAAGCGACTGGTGGCTACGTGTCAACTGTTCCACAACTTCAGTTGATCATGGGGAATGTTCCATCTGCCCTATGAATGTGGTAGAGAACTTAAGGGAAGTTATGGACCACTTCAAGAGCTCCCAACAAGAAAAGGAATCTCGCGAGACGGTTTTCGTGAGAAACGGTCGTGGCCTGTTCATGACCATGACCAAATATAGGGAGCTAACATTTTCCCACTTGTCCATACTTCTAATCTAACGTCTCATCTTAAAACCCATCGATAATCTGTATTAAGTAATAAATACATGAATCAAGGCGATAAGTCCTCTAATGACGAGTATTATCTTCCATGTATTACTATGTATTTATTTATATTATGATTTATGTGGCAACAATTTCTTAATGAATAAACCCTATGTTTGTTCTTGGTCCTACACATATGAATTTTCTCAAATCAAATAAAGGTGCACATAAATATGAGAAAAACATCACAATAATTAAGAATTTCATTCAAATAACATTGTCCATACAATGAGAAACTACATAATGGAACCAATTCCCATATTCACTACATGATCCTTGAATTTCAACGGTGGCATGCCCTTAGTCAAAGGATTAGTGATCATCAACTCAGTGTTGACGTGCTCAATGACCACTTTCTTTTCTTTAGCACATTCCCTTATAGCTAAATACTTAATGTCAATGTGTTTACTTCGACTCCCACTTTTGTTGTTTTTAGCCATAAAAACAACAACTGAATTGTCGCAATACATTCTCAATGGCTTAGAGATAGAATCTGTAATTCTAAGCCCAGAAATGAAACTCTTAAGCCATACACCATGTAAAGTAGCCTCAAAACAGGAGATGAACTCGACTTCCATAGTGGAAGTGGCAGTCAAGGTTTGCTTGGCACTCCTCCATGATACAGCTCCATCGACCATCATAAAGATGTATCCTGATGTTGATTTGCGTGAATCAACACATCCAGCAAAGTCAGAATCTGAGTAGCCAATTAATTCCAAGTTGTCCATCCGTCTATACATAAGCATGTAGCCTTTGGTTCCTTGAAGGTACCTCATTACTTTCTTTGCAGCTCTCCAGTGGTCTAAACCTGGATCACTCTGATATCGTCCAAACATTCCCACAACAAATGCAATGTCAGGTCTTGTGCAGACCTGAGCATACATTAGGCTTCCGACAACAGAAGCATATGGAATGTTCTTCATTTTTTCCCTTTCAAAGTCGTTCTTCGGGCATTGGTTCAAATTGAAACTATCATTCTTCACAATGGGAGTTACACTTGGTGAACAATCCTTCATCCGAAATCTCTCTAAAACTTTATTAATATAGGTTTTCTGAGACAAAACCAAGATGCCTCGAAATCTGTCTCTATGGATCTTAATGCCAATGACATAAGATGCCTCACCCATATCCTTCATATCGAAATTTTTAGGGAGGAATTGTTTCACCTCATGTAGCAAACCCTTATCATTGGTTGCTAGCAAAATGTCATCCACATATAAAACAAGAAAATAGATTTTACTCCCACTAACTTTCTGGTATATACATTGATCCATAATGTTTTCTACAAAACCGAATGAAGAAATTACATTATGGAATTTCAAATACCATTGGCGGGATGCTTGTTTTAAACCGTATAAGGATTTCTTGAGCTTGCAAACCAATTGCTCACCATCACTAGAGGGGAATCCTTTAGATTGTTTCATGTAAACCTCCTCCTCTAGATCTCTATTGAGAAATGTCGTTTTCACATCCATTTGTTGCAACTCCAAGTCAAAATGGGCTACTAATGCCAAAATAACGCGCAAGGAATCTTTCTTAGATACAGGAGAGAAAGTCTCTGTGTAATCAATTCCTTCTTTCTGAGTGAATCCCTTAGCAACGAGTCTTGCCTTGTATCTCTCAATGTTGCCCAATGAGTCTTTCTCTGTCTTAAAGACCCATTTAAATCCAATGGCTTTTGCACCATTAGGAAACTCAACAAGACCCCAGACTCCATTACTCTTTATAGAATTCATCTCTTCCTTCATGGCATCGTACCATAATTCTGATTCTTTGCATCTCATGGCTTGTGAAAATGACTCGGGATCATTTTCGGCTCTAATGTTGTAGTTAGACTCTTGCAGATACACAACATAATTATCAGGAATTGTTGATCTCTTTGGTCTAATAGATCTTCTTAATGTTGTACCATCATCTTCCTAAGAAGTATGTGGTTAACTCATTGTTCAAAAGTTCTTGGCAACTCTTGAACTACTTAATCTACTGGAATCTCGTCAACAACTTGTGGAACTTCAACGATTGGTTGTTCAACACCAGTTTGTACTTGAGGGGTGCTGTGAACAATAACCAATCTATCACTTGAGGTGGAAGGTTGAGATTCTAAATGATCCTTCTCAGAAACTATGTTCCTGGTTTGATCGCTCCCACTGATCAAGTCATTTTCAAGAAACTTTGAATTTCTTGATTTCACAATCCTAGTGCTGTGAGATGGACAATAAAATTTGTAACCTTTAGAACTTTCAGAATATCCAATGAAATACCCACTAATGGTCCTTGGGTCCAGCTTATTCTCTTTTGGATTATAAATTCTCACTTCAGACGGGCATCCCCAAACGCGCATATGTCTCAAACTCGGTTTCCAACCTTTCCATAATTCAAATGGCGTTTTAGGAATAGCCTTGGTTGGAACTCGGTTTAATATATACACTGCTGTCTTAAGTGCTTTAGCCCACAAGGATTTAGGAAGATTGGAGTTGCTAAGCATACTCCGCACCATGTCCAATAATGTTTGGTTTCTTCTTTCTGCTACACCATTCTGGTTGGGTGAACTAGGAATGGTGTATTGGGCAACAATCCCATGCTCTTGAAGAAATTTTGCGAATGACACAGGTGCTTGTCCATCCTCTATGTATCTACCATAATATTCTCCACCTCTATCTGATCTCACAATCTTAATTTTCTTGTCGCATTGTTTCTCTACTTTAGCCTTAAAGATCTTAAAGGCATCTAATGCTTCGTTCTTGTTATGAAGCATGTAGAGATACATATATTGTGAGTGATCATCTATAAAAGAGATGAAGTATCTTTGACCATGTGAATCCATGTCTGGACTACATATATCAGTATGTAAGATCTCTAATATGTCCGAACTCTAATTGGCACCTTTCTTTGACTTGTTGGTATGCTTTCCCTTTATGTAGTCCACACAAATCTCAAAATCAGTAAAATCCAGAGTATTAAGTACCCCTTCATTTACTAATCTTTTAATTCTTTCTATGGAGATATGACCTAATCTTCCGTGCCATAATTTAGAGGAATCCTCATTAATAACACATCTTTTAGTGCCAGTGTGAACATGCATTGAATCATAAGTGACATTGTATTGTAAATTAATGCAGTAAAGACCATAAGACAAAGTACCATTCCCAACACAATCAGATTTATAAAATAAACTGAAAGATGTTTCTGAAAAGTTAAAGGAATATCCAAAAGGTACAAGCCTTGAAACTGAAATCAAGTTTCTAGAAAAACTTGGAACATAAAAGGTATTTTCTAATTCTAAAACAAAGCCACTACTTAAAGTTAAATAGCATGTTCCTATAGCTTCCACATGTGAGCCCATCTTGTTTCCTGATAAGATGCTTTGCTCACTTCCCACTGGCTTCCTTAGGTTTTGCAAACCCTGCAAGGAATTTGAAATGTGGATTGTTGATCTAGAATCAATCCACCAGGTGCTAATATTGACATTAACCATATTAGATTCATAACAAACAAACGATGTTGGATTACCTTTGTCCGCAAGCCATTTTTGAAATTTGGCGCATTCCTTCTTCATGTGTCCCTTCTTTTTACAAAATAAACACTTGGAATACTTCTTGATATCAGCTTCGGGAGGTACTTTACCTTTCCCTTTCTGATTGGGTTGAGATTTTCCCTTTCCACGCATTGCTAGCATTGCACTTTCTCCTAGTTCCATCACCAGTCTCCCTTCCTCTTGAACACACATGGTCATTAGTTCATTAATTGACCATTTATCCTTATGTGTGTTGTATGAGAATTTGAAGGGTCCGTATTGGTGCGGAAGGGTGTTCAGGATGTAGTGCACCAGGAAGGACTCCGATATTTCAACCTCGAGTTTCTTCAATTGAGCCACAATGTCCCTCATTTGCATGATGTGCTCGCGCACACTTTTCACACTGGTGAGCCTTAGAGATGAGAACTTCATGATTAGGGTGCTTGCCATTGCCTTGTCTGAAGTGACGAATTGATCATCAATGGATTTCAACAAGTCTTAGACCTTTTCATGCTGATCAACGGAACCACGAATACCAGCAGAAATTTTAGTCTTAATGAACATCATGCTTAGGCAATTAGATCGCTCCCATCGTTCATAAAGCGTGATGTCCGCTGCAGTGTTGGTATCAGTGAGTGCCGATGGTTCATCTTTCCTAATAGCATAGTCTATGTCCATCCACCCTAAATGAAGGAGAACTCTCTCCTTCCAGACCTTATAGTTATCTCCCTTAAGTTCAGGGATATCACAACGAATATCAGAGAAATTTGCAGGTTGTACAACTACATAAAATTAAAGATTACATGCTTATGTTAAAATTGAGGCCTAAATAAAATTTCATGCCTTACCAATGTAAATCATGCTTAAAATTGAATCTAATGACATAAAAATTGTCTGTGGGCTAAATTTTTAATTCAAGCAGATTTAATTATTCTTTATGATAGAATTTATCAAATTATTCACTTAATTCATAATTCTAAAGGGTATATTATGATTATAATTTGATATAAATTCTATCTTAGATTAAACTTTATGATAAAACTATTAATTCATAATTCCTGTGGGTAAGTTATGAATAATTTGATATTTTATCCTAATTAATTACATAAATATAATAAAAATTCTCGTGGGATAAAATTTGTTATATTAAGTATAATTAATTACAATTAATGTCTAAATATTCTTTATGTGATCCTAATCAATCATAATATATAATATTATTTAATTAGAGATGCTATGGCTATTCTCTAATCAATTAAAAATTATATGGATCACTAGACATTATTTCTTTTATGCATAAAAATTAACTTGAAATGAGAATAATTATAAATTGCATAAAAAAACTATAATATTCATGCATAACATTCAACGATGGGTCTTGTATACTCATCCAAAATAGCATGTGTTAATTAGAGCAGAAATAATCAATTCATGCAAATTAAATATGAGCATAGTTAACAAATTTATACAAAAATTATCCAAATTGCATATAATTAAACCAAATAAATATTATAAGCATAAAAAATGAGGAAAAATTAGATATATTTCCAAATAAATGCCTTAATTTATAAAATTCTCAAAAAGATGGCATTGAGCCAAATCAATGGCTCAATGGCTCAATGCGTGCCTTCATAACCTCAACTAGGGGGCTGGTTCGAGTCCCTACGAAATACCTCTTCAATTTTTATGTAAGGAAAGAAAGAGGGTTGGGCCATTATGTAAGGAAAGGAAGAGGGTTGGGCCATATGGGTCGCACGCATAAAACCTCCGAAAACAGTTTCTACATGATTTCTAATTCAAAACTTAATGAAACAGAGCATAATAACACGGAGACAAACAGAGACAAAACGTTGTTCATAAACACCAAGGCAGACCAAACAGAGCATGTCTATAAACACCAAGGCAGCGATAAAACAGGCTCTGATACCAAATGATAACATAATAACGATTCTATAATGCAGAATAAACACTTGAAAAGAATCGAAAACTTTAATGGCCAAGAAATTGTACCTCTGGCCATTGATACTTGCTCACACTCTCTTGTTGTTTCTCTCTCTCGTTTTGGCACTTCCAAAACTCTACTCACTCTGTTTTGATGGTATAAGACTGAAGGGAATTGAGTGGTGAGTTTGGGGACCAAACCAAAGTATTTATAGCCAAGCTTCCATCAAGCAATTGGTGACTACGTGTCAAGTGTTCCACAACTTCAGTTGATCATGGGGAAAGTTCCAACTTTCCTATGAACGTGGTAGAGAACTTAAGGGAAGTTATGGACCACTTCAAGAGCTCCCAACAAGAAAAGGAATCCCGCGAGACGGTTTCCGTGAGAACCAGTCATGGCCTTGAACAGGCCACGACCAGATACAGGGAGCTAACATGAAACACTTGAGTCTGTCACATCTGTTGGTTTTCACTCATAACCAATTTGAAATGCTCATAATCAATTTAGTCTTATCTACAATCAGAATATATTTCATACATTATATAACATAGACGCAATTTGATCTGGACCTCGGCCTTTTCCCATCTCAATGCGCGATGATAAATACCTATACATTCACGAAATACCAACTTGGTTTATGTATATCCTAGTTTGTAGCGAATTGTGGCTACTGAGAGTATAAGACAAGTTATGGTTCCACTATAGAAACAATTGTTTTTTTAAGTTTGGTAACATTTTTTTATCTTCGTGTTTACATGTTCATTATTCACCCTTGTTTTTTTGTAAGCTTGGTAGGACTACTGAGAATAGAAGACGAAATACCAACTTGGTTTGTGTATATCCTAGTTTGTAGTGAATTGTGGCTACTGAGAGTAGAAGACAAGTTATGATTCCACTATAGCAACAATTGTTTTTTTGTAAGCTTAGTAGGACTCTCCTATTTTTGTGTTTACATGTCCATTATTCACTCATTTTTTTTGTAAGCTTGGTAGGACTACTGAGAGTAGAAGACAAGTTATGACAATTGTTGTTTTTTTTGTAAGCTTGGTAGGACTCTTTTATTTTCGTGTTTACATGTCTATTATTCACCCCTTGTTTTTTTATAAGCTTGGTAGGACTCTCCTATTTTCGTGTTTACATGTATATTATTCACCCCTTGTTTTTTTGTAAGCTTGGTAGGACTACTGAGAGTAGAAGACAAGTTATGATTCCCCTATAGCAACAATTGTTTTTTTTGTAAGTTTGGTAGGACTCTCCTATTTTCGTGTTTACATGTCCATTATTCACCCCACTACCGGGGAGGGTAGCACAAGATTGGAACCCAAGATTTCCGATTTAGTGAGACTTCATTCCATGGCTATCCCCACTTGAGCTACCGCAGGCAGACGACAACAAATATTATTTAAATTTTGATATATTAAGAACTTTCCACTGAATTCTTTAAATTGAAAACGAGCATTATCTTGTAATAACTGGGTTACTTTTTTTTTTTTCCTGTAAAAAGAAGAGCATTCTTGATTAATTTTGAGGAGCAGCTTACTCATTTCTTCCCTCCGAGTTAAGATACATGAGAGTTGAGGCAGCCAATATCGGCCATGCCTCACCTGTTTTAATTTTTTCTTTCGCTATCACTTGAGCAAGTTGCCTCTCTGCCATGCATATTGAATACTACAAAAGGTATATATAATCTTTGGAATGAAATCTAGTATTTCCTTGAATATATTGGCCCTAGAAGTTCAGAGCAGTGTTGAAAATATCGGATCGACAAAATATCGGCAAGGGTCTAGAAAATATCTTATCGGCAATATCGGCAAGCATAAAAAATGCATAATATATTCATTTTTTTATTTTTTATTTTTATTTTTTCAGATTTCTAAACATATAAAGCAATAACAACATGAACTAAACACATTGGCACATAAATATGAAGAAGACACTTATATATATGATGTCAAATAGAAATGATATATCAAATTTCAAAGGCAATACCAAAGCCTGCTGATCCCTGATAATTGTCCAATCCAGGACTCAAACAAAATAACATCACATATCCTGCTGATCCCTGATAATTGTCCAATCAAGGGCTCAACAAAATAACATCACATATATAATAATAAAACTTTAAAATTATTTCATCATCATGAGTTATAAACTTATATGTAGCAAATGTTACAAAACAAATAAAACTAGCAACGATCTATCTGAGACCATTGGCCTCTCCCTAGCAGCTTTCTTTTTGTCTTGTTCAGCGATTGCTTCATGAGATTTTTGTATAACCTCTGCACTAGAAACTATACAAGGCATTACATCTGCATCATGTGCAGAGAGTCTAGCCAGATGGTATTTCAATCGTGTAACCCCTCCTGACATCTTGGTCCCACACAAGTTGCATGATATATATGCCTGATTTGCCCCACCAGCAACCTCCCCATACTCCCAAACTGGGTCCAAGGCTTTTGGCATATTTGACATTTGTAGTGAACTAATTCAAACCTAGGGTACAAAAAAAACAAAAAATTGGCATTAAACCCCCCAACACACAAAAAAAAAGGTAATAACCACCTCATTCAAAAAAAATTACTACATTATTTGCATTTTGCAATGTGAATGAAAAATGGCAATAAGAGGGTGCATAAGAAAGTTGAAATAAGAATGAAGCTTGCTGTCCAAATATGGAGAAAACCCTTGCATTGGTTCATGGGCATGAAAATCATAGCAAATGGAAAAAAACAAAGAAACAAAATGTTGGTAGGCAAAGAGGCAAGCAAGCATAACCCTAAATCTATGAAAAAATCATTAACATAGGGGTTTTTAAGAACATACTTGTTAATGGAAGAAATGAAGTTTGTCACACTATTATTCAACCTTTGATTCACAAAAAAATCTTAGTTGGTGGTGATAATCGTTGTTTGATTCTCAAACCCTCCTTGACAACCACCACAAAACTCTTCCCCTTCCTTCTCCAACACTCAGAAACAAAAATGAAGAAAAAAAAAACGTTTTTTCCTTTTTCTAGTCGCGGCAAAACACACCCGGTGATATTTTATATCATCTTGCGATATTTTGCTGAGATATGGCCGATATCTCGGAAATATCGCGATATTTCCGATTTTCGGCGATATATCGCCGATATTATCTTCACTGGTTCAGAGTATAAAGGCACCAGTGCTAATTGAGGGTGGTGCTCAAGATTAACATTTCTCCACCACCATTTTAGTTTAAATCACATTTCCATCACCGTGCCAACTCAGAAAATCTGTGTACCATGATGCCGTATTTGTGCACATGGCTCTCTATTATGGTGTGAGTCCTTAAATTATATAAAGATCAAAAAAATTATTGATAGCTAGAAATATTTATACAAATATTATGTTATATTTAAGTGTAAAATTTATGAGTGTGCTTTGACTTTAAAAAAGATATTTTGACTTAGATATAGAATACTAATATCTATTTCAACAAAGTTTCAAATAAGTAGTATTTTGAAAATTTAGTAAGTTCATAATCATTGAAATAACTGGCTTAAATTATTAACATCTTCTACCATAAATCATCCAATTACAAATTATATGTTAGGTATATTATCCACAACCCAAGAAAAAATGAATCCCTTTCTATGCTTGTCCATCTGACTTCCCTAGAAGGCTCCAACACATAGCCAGCTAGAAAATCTTACTCTTGGGATTATAAGATTATCAACAATAGTGAAATTTCTCAATGGCAATAATTATCATTCCATACATCCACGATTCTCTTATAATCTTTGGTTGTAACTTTTCATATTATGGTTATTGTAAGCTCGTGGTAGTTTGCTTAGAGATAAGTTACCCAATTTCTCCTAGTGGAATGATAGTTGACACTATAATTCAAACTCCATATAATTGAAATTGTTAATTCAAATCACAACAAAACAAAAATATATGAAATCCTCTCCAGAATTTTCAGGTGAATGATATTTTGAGATGCTCCAATTCACTTGCATTACAAAAAGGTATAACATAAGTTTGCATGGCATGAAGGGACATGTATCCCTATGGAAATCCCATGTAAGCTTCATGCAATTAATCCATAAATTGGGTTCATTTTATTTTTAGTTATTTATCATATACATACAAAACATTGATTTGGAAATCAAAATTGATGTATCTATATGTAGACAACTAATTTTTAGGATTAGGAAAAATTATGTAAATATTTTAAATAAAAATAAAAGAAGTTGAAAAATGAAAAGACATTGCGAAATGAATCCCAACCATCTCTCTTTCTATATACCATGTTTTCTCTTAATGCAAAAACAAAATTTATTCTTAAAATTACTCACCTAACTTGAGATAGTATTAGAGCCAACCTTTTTAGCTTTACTTGTAACTCCTTTCTGCGTCCTTCATGCCTCTGTTATGCATTTTTGTACACTACCATCTTTGTCAAATCTCTGTAAAATCCCGTGGCTGGCTAGCTGAATGCGTTGGTTCATTTCTACGACTCTACGTTGAAACATTCAAATTCCGCGCGTTGGTATTGAAGTAGTTATTGGTAATGGAGCATGGAAACCTCTGCATTGCCACGTTGGTAAAAAACTAGTTGAATGGGCTGCGTTACTCGTGGTCGTGGTATGTATATTCAAGTCCATGATGCGTTGAGCTCTTTTAAAAGAGGCCGTATGGCATGAAGAATTGACTTAGTATGCTGCGTATGCGTTGAATGTTTTTAATTGGTGGCCGTGTATGTTTTGAAGGTCATTTTTTCTGTGTATTGAAGTTGTGATGGCCGTGATTCAATGTGTACATGAAAACCTTCTGTTACAAGTTTTTAGTGGACTATAACATTTGCTGAATAGGTTTTTAAAAAAAGGCCGTATATGTGGGGTTTTTTTAAGCCATGACTGTGTAAAGACCTTGCATGAGTGTTGCCATCACTTCTATGATTTAATTCATATGGTAGTTCATGTATATATGCATTAGTGCATATGAAGATATATGCTGCGTTGACCTCTCTTTTCTTCGATACCGTACATGGAGTATTTCTTTAAGAGCATAATTTATATTGTAAAGCCCTACATTGAGTTCTCTATTTAGGGTATAAATATATTATGAAATATGGTTCGAATGATGTGGACTAAAAGCATCTGATCTTTAATATATGGTTTTAGTAGTAGTAAGAGTTTGGACCATATTTTATTTTTGAGTTGAGTTATTTTTGTGTACATACTATATTTTTATTGATAAAGAGAAATATCATGAGTTGTTCAGGAAGATAAAACATATGTTAATTTTTTAATGAGTTGTGCGAAGGAATTTGTAAAGGAGGAGGCAATCTTCCTCAGAAGCCCACTTCTGACAAAGAGTTTGCCATTCGAGAGAACAAAAACAACAAAGAATATGCCATGGTTGCAACATCAGTTAAAGAAGAGGTGAGTCATCATATTACTCCATTTACAAATGCTTTTGGTGCTTTAAAGAAGTTGAAAGAATTATATGACTCTCACTCTGAGGTTGAAGTTGTTCAATTGATGATCAAACTATATAATTTAGAATTGAAGGATGATGATCCCCTTGCTTTATCCTCTGAAATAAGATCCATTATGCATGAGATAAAAGCCACTGGTGTTGAAATAGATGTTCTTCCCACTGCTTTTTTCAAAGCATTGTATCCCATTTATTCCCATTATCTTGCGTCATTACAAGCAAGTGGCAAACTTTCAAAGATTTTGTTTGACTCTCTTCTGGACAAGTTTGTTGAAAGAGAGAAATATTTTGGGAAGAAAAAGATAACTTCTGAGTCCCCTGAAGAAGCTATATGCCTTGCACAAAAAGAGAATAATCGAGGGCAAGATTCTTCTAGACGAAGAGGTGGTCGAAGAGGACGAGGAAGGATGAATTTTGAGGCAGAGGGGAAAATATTTCCAAGGAGAAAGGTTTGATATTCATTGCATATGGTGTAACAGAAATGGCCATGATGCTTCCACATGTAAGCTATCATGGGAAAGGATTAGACAGGAAAGGGACGAAGAAAAATCAAAATCATCAGATAAAGGGAAAGGTAAAGCACCTGAGTCCGCTCATTATATTATGGCACATTGCAACATTAGAGTAACTGAAAACTTATTTAATGCTTCATGTAAAGATGCTTGGTTGCTTGATTCAGGAGCAACTTTCCACATGACTTTTAGAAAATATTTCTTTGAAGAATTCACTGACAATGTTGATGGAGCAGTCTACGTTGCAAATTAGTCAAATCTCAAGCCATCAGGGCTTGGCACCATTAGGCTCAAACTACCTGTTCTTCCAAACTTTCTTCTACGTGATGTTCTCCACCTCCTAGAGTTGAGGATAAACTTTCTTTCCTTGGTTCACATCCACCAGAAAGGACACTCCATTCACATATTTTATGGAAAGGTTGAGGTCAGAAAAGCATCAGATCACTCAATTGTTATGACTAGGATAAAAGAAGAAATACTTTTGAAGTTGCAAGGAACCTCTGCTCGTGCACAAATTTTTTCATATAGTTCTCATTATGGTGAAGGTACACTTCCATCAAGTCTTTTACGACAAGCTAGATTTGGACACTTGAACTATGACAACCTTCGTTTGTTGAAGAAAAATGGTGTTACTGGTTTTCCAATTATTCCTAGGAAACTTAAGTAATGTGATGCTTGTATCTTAGGAAAGAACAACAAACAATCATTTCATGATTCTCATTCCAGAGCACATAGAAAGCTTGAAGTCATTCATTCTGATTTATGTGGCCCAATGCATGTTCCTTTTGAAAATGGTAATAAATATACGATTACATTTATTGATGATTACACCAAAATGTGTTGGATTTATTTATTGAAGAAAAAATATGAAGCTTTTGAAACATTCAAGAACTTTCATGCATGGATTAAAAATGATTCACAATCCCATATTGGCTCTATTCATACTGACAATGGAAAAGAATATAATTCAAATGAATTTGAGAACAATCTTCTCTAGCATGGGATCAAATATCAAACAACCGTGCCTTATAATCCCCAACAAAATGGAGTAGCTGAAAGAATGAACAAGACAATCTTAAATATGTGTTCAATGATGTTTTTCATGAATGTTAAGCTGATGTTTTGGGCTGATGTGGTTCTATGTGCTATGTATATAAAGAATAAGTGTCCATCTCATGCAATAAAAAACAAGACTCCCTATGAAATGTGGTATGTCCACATTGATTCAGTTAAACATCTCAAGGTTTTTGGTTCCACTAGTTCTGCCTTGATATCTACGGAATAAAGAAACAAACTCAGTGCAAGGAGTTGCAAATGTATCTTCTTGGGGTACTAAGATAACTTACCTCCAAAGCATATCGTCTTTATGATGAAGTAAATAAGAAGTTTATAATATCTAGATATGTGATCTTTTTTGAATCTTCCAAGACTGACAATGTTGTTGAGAGACAACTTGATCGCTTGGATAGATTCAAACATGCAAAGTATTTTCAAGAGTTTGATAATGAGATTCCAAATATTCAAGGGGAGATCCCTATAATAGATAAATTTATGTAATCCACTTTTGAATCACTCTCTTCCCCACATGAAGCTCCAACCCTTGATCAAGAAGACACTTGATGTGATTGAAAGAATTGGGAGGCTAAATCTTGATTCAGCCCCATCTCAGAAAAGGTTCTCCAAAATGGATCACAAAGACACTTGAAAGTGTTCGTCTTGATGAGGTTGAAAAGACAGGGACAAGAAGCTATATTAGACAAAATGTAGGTGATATAAATGATTTTGATTCACCTGTTGATATGGATGTTTATTATTATTGTGAACTAAATTTGTCTACAAATTTTGAACCAACTTATTTCAAAGAAGCCGCTTATCATGATGAATGGAAAGAAGCGATGCAAAAGAATATGATGCTTTGATGAAGAATGGCACCTAGAAGCTGGTTGATCCTCCATTGGGAACCAAACCAATTGGCTACAAGTGGATCTTCAAGAATAAGTATAAAGAATATGGCTCACTTGACAAGCATAAATACAGGCTTGTGGACAAAGGTTTTAGAAAGAAGGAAGGGGTTGATTATGAGGATACTTCCCCCCCAAAACATAATGGGATACCATCCATACACTCTTTGCCTTGAAACTCAAAAAGATTGGAAATTCCATCAAATGGATGCAAAAAATGCTTTATTGAATGAAGATATGTAACAGAATGTTTTTATGTCCCAACCAAAAGTATTTGTTGTGAAGGGTTAGGAACACAAACTATGTAATCTTGTCAAATCCTTGTATGGCCTCAAACAAGAACCATGAGACTGGTACGAGAAATTGACTGAGCATTTTCTAAAACTCAATTTCAAACATTATGATCTTGACGATGCAACTTTGTTTGTCAAGAAAGTTGGAAAAACAAGTGTATAACTTGTGGTGCATGTAGATGATCTTCTGATGATAGGGAACAATGAGAATTACATTGCATCCATAAAAAAATAACTAAGGAAAGGTTTTGAAATGATAGATTTGGGATATGTTCACTACTATCTTGGTATTGAAGTAATCCAACATCCGAAGTTTATATTCCTCTGTCAATAAGAGTACATTGGAGATATGTTGAACAAGTTTAACATCGTTGAGTGCAATCCTTTGAATACTCCAATTGAACATAATTTAAAGCTCATATCCACTGAAGGAAAATAATTTGAGGATGCAACGAAGTATAGACAACTCGTAGGAAGTCTCAACTACTTGACTACTAACAGACAAGACATTTCATGTGATGTTGGAATCCTCTCTAGGCTTATGCAAAAGCCTTTTGAGGGTCATTGGTTTGCTGCAAAAAAAGTTCTAAAGTACTTGAAGGGAACTCAAGGCTTTGGACTCAAGTATACACAAGTGGATGACTTCATCTTGATTGGATACTTTGATTCATATTTTGATGGAGATAAAGAAAATGGTGTATCTACTTTAGGTTATGTTATGAGTCTTTAGTGATTTGGAGGAGAAGGATCTCTAGATGCACATCGAGATGGGAGATGATGGGAGGTATAGCGCGACCAAGATCAGAACCGTTAGCTTTCAGAGGGAGTCAGGCTCCCCTCTTAGGATCAAGGATGTGATGTTTGTACTGGTTCTAAAGAAGAATCTAGTTTCTGTTGCGGTGTTGGAAGACCATGGCTACAATGTGATATTTAGCAAAGGAAAGACATTCCTGAGACACATCACCATGGGACAAGTGAAGCAGATCAGGGTTCGAGTGAAGAACCTCTATGGGTTGGATGTGAAACATTGTGCTTCTTTGAGCACAAAGGCAGAGGAGGTGCATAGCCGAGATGTTAGTGAATTATGGCATAAAAGACTTGGCCATTTGCATCATGGAGCTTTGAAGATCATGCAATAGATCACCACAGGTCTCCCCAGAGGAACACTAGAGCAACATAACACATGTAAAGGGTGTACTTTGGGGAAGTACACAAAAGCCACCTTCAATGATCGAGATAGGAGGGCACATGAAATCATTGAAAGGATCCACTATGATGTCTGTGGACCTTTCTCGAAAGCCTCCATTGCCAAGCACATGTATTATGTTATATTTGTAGATGATTTCTCATGTAAGTGCTAGATTTTCTTCATTCTAAAGAAAGACCAGATATTCTCCAAGTTTTTTGAATTTAAAGCACTTGTTGAGAAAGAAACTGGCATGAAAGTGAAGGTTCTCAGGAGTGATAATGGCAGTGAGTACGCGTTGAATGCGTTTAAAAATTTATGTGCAAAGGAAGGCATTCAACGAGAGTTGAAAACACCCCACAACCCATAATAGAATGGGGTGTATGAGAGGAAGAACAAAAGTATTGTGGGAGTTGCATAAGAGATGTTTCATGACTAGGGCCTACCTATGTATTTGTGGGCCGAAGCATGCAACATAACAGTCTATTTGCAGAATAGGAGTCCTCAAAAGATTATTGGGATGAGTACACCAGAAGAAGTGTTTTCAGGGAAGAAACCATATATGTCACACTTCAGGATCTTTGGATCATTAGTTTATAGTCATGTTTGCAAGGAAGCAAGGAAAAAGCTAGAGTAGACGACAAAGTTGGGCATATTTGTGGGGTACACTGATACACCTCACAACTATCAGGTGTACCTACAATTTCTCAAGATGACAATTGTTTGTAAAGATGTGAAGTTAGATGAGGAAAAGGTAATGAAGTGTTCTCTTTAGAGGGAGCTTGAGTTGCAGACATATTGAGATCTTTTGACTCCAAAGGAAGAACCTCAAGAAGATGTGGAACAACCACAAGTAGAGTAACAAAGAGTGGAGACAACCACTCAAGTAGAGACATCCAGGGAAGGAAGGAAATGAACCAGGGAAGCCGATAGATTATTGCAGGATGCTAGAGATAATGTGGGGGCACCCACATCACAATGCAGACAGAGGAGGTCACCAGGTCAGTACATTGGATACATGGCTCTAATGACTGAGCCAGTAGAGATAAAACCAACCTCATTCGATGAAGCAGTAGATAAACCAATATGGGTTGATGCTATGGTAGAGGAATATGATTCCATCATCATAAACAATATTTTGGAAGTGGTCCGAAGACCAGTAGACAAATCAATGGTAGGTTTGAGATGGCTTTACTAGCTAAAGCATGAAACATATGGAAGCATCGAGAAGCATAAGGCCATATTCATGGCCAAGGGGTACTCTCAGGTGGAAGGGATTGACTATGAGGAGACCTTTGCTACTATAGTGAGGTAGTCTTCCATCAAATCAATTCTTGCTCTGACTACACAGATGGAGTGGAAGATCCACCAAGTGGATGTGAAGACAACATTCCTCAATGGATTTATTGAGGAGGAGGTCTACATTGAACAACCTGAAGATTTTGATATATTCGACAAAGAGTCGCATGTGTGCAGACTCAAGCGAGCGCTATATGGGTTGAAGCAAGCACCCCATGCTTGGTACACCAAGATTGATAACTACCTCACCGGATTGGGCTTCACCAAAAGTGAAGCAGATGCAAACCTTTACCACATTTTGGTAGAAGGTAAATTGCTGATTATTGTTCTTTATGTTGATGACTTGATTTTGACTGGTGATGAACAACTTATCAGGTATTGCAAGGAGGAACTTGCAAGAGAGTTCAAAATGAAGGACATGGCTTTGATGCACTATTTCCTCAGTTTGGAAGTATGTCAAGGATAAGGGGAACTGTTTGTCTCTTAGGGAAAGTATGCCAATGAGATATTTCAGGAGTTTCACATGAACATGTGGAAACCCATGAAGTCTCCTCTAGCAACCAACTGGAACAAAGAGGATGCCACTTCAGGTGAGGAAGTGGATTCTACTGTGTATATGCAGTTGGTGGGTTCAATCATGTATCTGGTGAACACACAACCGGACATGTGTTATGCGGTCAACCAGTTGAGCCAAGTCAGGTTCGTCCGACCAAATTATTTTGGAGTGTTGTTAAACATGTACTACAGTACCTTAGAGGCACCACTCAGTTTGGAATTTAGTCCATTAGACCAGAAGAGCACATCATGAGGAATTTTTAGTGTTGGGTCAACAACAGTTTCTTGGTACAAAAGGAAGCAGAGATCTATAGCACTCAGCTCAGCAAAAGCAGAGTACATGAATTCCATTCAAGCAACTTGTGAGGCTATATGGATGAGAAGATTCTTGTTGAGTTATTTGGTCAGATGATGGATCCTACTGTGATTTACTGTGATAATTAGAGTTGTATCAAACCCTTCGAGAATCTAGTTTTTCACGATCGATCCAAGCACATAGATATCTGGTACCACCATCTATGAGATTGTGTGTAGAGGAGGATCATGTTGTTGCAGTACATTTTGACAGAGGAATATGATGCAAACATTTTGAGAAAAGCCTTGTCAAGAGGTAAATTCGAGTTCCATAGAAGTAGGATCAATACCTATACACGGTTAAATTAATTGCAGACTTCTCAATACTTTACTACCCCTATTTAATTTAAATTTAATTATAATTAGTATTTATTTAAATTTAAATTTAATTTAAATTGGTTTAATTATTATTTAAATTTATTTTAATGTGAGATGTATCTTATAATTTTTTTTTCTAAATTTTTTGTAATTTTTTTAATATAAATAATATTACAATATAACAAATTAAATTAAATCAATTTATTATTATTTTTATTACTTTTTAATTGATTAAAAATTATGCTTTTTTATTATTATTCATCTAATGCTTCATTTTATTGACACTAAAACATCTTCTACATTTCAATGTTTCCACTCATTTACGACAACTAGAACATCTCTCCCACATTGAACAAACAATTTAATGCTTCCACTCATTTTAATACACTACAACATAGCCCCCATATTGGATTGTAGTGTGTCTCTTTGTGCCACAAACATATTAAAAGTTAATTGAGGAAAAAATTAATAAATTTTAATATCTTAGAAGAGCGTAAGGATCTTTGCCATAATCTATAAAGTATTTTTTCACTAGAATTATGGAAAAAGTGAGTCAAATAAATTTTTATGGAAAATATATAAGAGATCAAAAAATTGCTCAAATTGTTTGCATCTGAGCTTAAGGGATCTCTTCAATCTTGTGAGCAAAGGATGAATATATTTATTGGAAAATACTTGAAAATGCCAATATTTAGAGAGCTAAATGCCTTTAAGCTGAGAATAATTTATTCTATGAAGAAATTCTAAAATTTCGGGAACTCATGGATAAGGAATAGGGAAATTAAATAGAGGAAGAAAGGTTTTATACAAATAACAAAGTAAGGGATAATGAACTAGAAAAACTCAAGCTCAATGTTTTTATTGTAGAATATTTGGCCATTATGAATATAGTTGTGGAAGAAAAAATGAGGGACAAACTAATCATTTTGGAGAAAAAATGAGAAGTGTGCACTTTATTTTTGGCTTGAGATTAATTTATTAGGGTTTCAAAGAAGGTATGGATTTTGGATAGTGTCTGCAACAACCGCATTACTGTAAATAGATATATCCTTATGAATATAGAAGAATCTATAAATTATGAAGTAATCTTGGGAGATGATATATGATGAAAATCATAGTGGCATAGCTAACAAAAACACATATCAAACTAATTACAAACTTAAGCAAAGCATGAGACACCAAGTGACATTTTACACAATTCTATAGAGGAGGAAAATTATATTAATTCATCAATCCTTGAGTGTTGCAACTATTATATGAATGGTCCCTTATATAACCATAGGTGACCATAATCTCCTCTATTATATCCTCAATATATCCATATCCATCTCCTATAAGCTCTCCAAATACTTCAATGAATCTCTCAATAAATCTTCATTCCTATTTTCACTCTTTCCTTCTTATCTCCTAAACTTCTAGAATTAGTCTATAACCATAGGCGACCATAATCTCCTCAACTACATCCTCAATATATCCATATCCATCTCCTATAAGCTCTCCAAATACTTCAATGAATCTCTCAATAAATCTTCATTCCTATTTTCACTCATTCCTTCTAATATCCTAAACTTCTAGAATTAGTCTATCTCTCATCATATTTTTTTGACACCTAATCCATCAGGGATGGTGTGGAGGAATTCTAATAGCCATAGAAGTCCAAGTCATCTCTTGGAAGATGAAAACCAAGGGTTGGACAACTATTTATTAATATGTACATTTTAAAACCAAGGGTTGGAAAACTATTTATTAATATGTACATTTTAAAACCAAGGGTTGGAAAACTATTTATTAATATGTGCATTTTGTGAATAGAATGCAATTACACAAGTTTATCTAAATTCTGGCTATTAATTCTATGTGTGTTTAACATGGTATAGGAGCATGTTCTGTGGTCCTTGACTTAGCGTTGTCACCAATATGTTACATGTCTTATCTTCCATTTTACTATCTTAAATGCGTTTCACTGTGACCAATGTGCTTATGTTGTAAACTTGCTACAACTCATGGAGAGTCTGTTGGCATTATGTTTCAGGTGTTGTACTTGATGGAAAACGCCTTCAGGTGGTAAATCAAGAAGGACGCAGGAAATTTTGTTCAGCAAGCGCGTCCCCGCAGGTATTCCATACAGAACCCGCGTCTAGGGACGCCGGCCAGCCGTTCAGAAGGTGCGTCCGCCCAGTGCACACATTTCAAGGTAGAGAAAAGCTCGTGGGGGCTTCTTGTGTGGTATCTAGCCGACGGTTGCGTGTTTCTCTGGTGTCGGCTCGTGGTATTGTTCCACGCTTTGGGGAGAAGCTTGCCTATATAAAGCAAAGGAGTTCATTTGGATTAAGCATCATCTTGGTTGATCATCTCTTGGTGTGATCTAGTCCATATCTTTAAGGGTAAATCTTCTAATGGACTACGATCTATATGGCGCATGATCAGATCTGTGGATCTGAGTGTTTGGGTTGGTTCTGAAGTCCTCTTATCTTCTATATCTAAAGGGACGCAGATTCAGTGAAGGGAAAGTGCGCCGGGACGCAGTACAGTAAAGGATCAGGTGCGTCTCTGAAGCGAAGGACGCGGCGCGACTGTGGTATTAGGTGCGTCTCTGAAGCGAAAGACGCGGCGCGATAGGGTTGATGTGTGCGTCGGTCGCAGACAAGCAAAAGGAACAGTGCGTCTGCACGCAAAACAACATAAGGTATACTGCGTCCAGTCGCAGGCCACAGAAAGAAAATATGCGTCCCTGTCTCAAGATGATCTGTTAACTGTATATTTCTGTTCATAAGGTGTTCTGGGTTGTTTCTGTAATTACTGATCTGATATCTGTAGTAGACTGTATCTGTTGTATACTTGTTGATCATTTTGAAAAGAAGTAGGGGGTTGTAGCTCCGTTTCAGGAGAAGTCTGGAAAACGAGAAAGAGTTGTAGCTCTTTGCAGGTTGCAGCCTGCGTGCTGGTAAAGGACTGCACCAGTACAAAATCATTGTAAAAAGAATTTCTTGAAAGAAGATAGAGACATTATTGCAGCAGGTGGTTTTTCTCCCGCATTGGGTTTCCACCTTACATCTTGTGTTCTTTGGTGTGACTGTCTATTTTCTTTATTCATGCTCATTGTTTTATGGTACTGATATGCAAGAATATTTCAAAAGATCAAATAAGGAAGATTTGGTAAATTGCTAGATAATACTGATTCCCCCCCCCCCCTCAGTATTATTTCCAACAATTGGTATCAGAGCAGGTCCTTCAGAACAGCTTGATCGCTTGAAGGTAGATCGTTCATCATGAGTAACTACGAGAGAGAATCATCAATCAGGCCACCCGTCTTCGATGGAACAAACTTCAATTATTGGAAGGTAAGAGTTACTGCATATCTTCAATCTCTTGGTACAGAAGTTTGGAACATTGTAGAATCAGGCTATGCCTTTCCTTCAGTTACTCCTACAGATCCAGCTGAGAAAAAGCAGTATGAAACAAATGCAAAAGCAGTCAGCACTCTATTAGGAAGTATATCTCAAACAGAGTTCATGAAGGTCATGCACTTCAAATCAGCAAAAGAGATATGGGACAAAATGATCACTAGCTATGAAGGAGATGAACAGGTAAAAGAAGCTAAACTTCAAACTCTCAGGATTCAATATGAGACTCTCAAGATGTATAATGATGAAAGTGTGGCTAATTATTTTCTTCGAGTAGATGAGATTGTTAATTGTATGAAAAATTTGGGTGAAGAAATAAAAGAGACTATAGTAGTTCAAAAGATTCTAAGATCTTTATCTCCCAAGTTTGAATCTAAAGTATCTGCAGTAGAAGAAAAGGAAAATCTCCGTGTTCTCACTATGTCTCAGCTGCATGGAATTCTAACTGCTTATGAAATGAGAAAGGGAGGTCCATCAGATAGAAGGGAAGTTGCTTTTAAAGCATCAGGCAAAGAAGATCACTATGAAGCATGTCATGTTCCAGAAGAAGAGGAAGAAGAATCAAACTTTGTCAGAAATCTTCAAAGGGGTTCTGGAAGGTTCAGAGGTAAGCTACCTTTCAAATGTTTTGCTTGTGGAAGAGTAGGTCATTATGCTGCAAAATGCTCTTATAAGGATAAAGGAAAGGAACCAGTTAGATGGAACAAGAAACAGGGTACAAATAAGAAAAGCTACTACACCCATGAAGATAGCGATGGCTTATCAAACAGTGATGAAGATGAACAAGGTAACAAATATAGATTGTTAATGGCATTTGAAGATGATAATTATGAGGATGCTATAGATGTGGATAACCTTTATGATGAAATTACTAGACTCAAGAGATGTGTAGAAGAAAAGAACATGATTATTGATACTCTACAATTTCAGATTGATGAAAAGGAAAAACATCTTGAAAAATTAGAAGGTGAAATTGTTGGTCTTAGAAAAGAAATTGAGAAAACAAAAACTATTAATCTCAAGTTTGTCAAAGGATCTAAAACGTTGAATGAGATTATCAGTGTGCAGCGATCTCCTCTAAATAAGACAGGTCTGGGCTACAATGGAGAAACTTCTCAAGCTTCCACTTCAAAAAGTTATCTTGATGCCGCAAGAAGAAATGAGCAAGAACACAAGGAAGATCATCAGGTAAAGCAGGGACAAACTTCAAACTATCAGGGGCAATCCAGCTTAAGGGTGAACAAAAGTCACAACCAGCCACAGGTAAAACCTTCTCAATTTGGTTCAAGAATAGATGAAAATAGAAATTACAATCAGTCGGCTGGTAGATTCAATAATCGCAGAAACTTCTTCAATGGACAATGCTTTTCTTGCCATAACTTTGGTCACAAAGCAGCCCAATGTGTTGCGTATAAAACAATCATGACTAGGGAAGCTCAAAAACAAAGAAGCATGACAGGGAATACAAAAAGGACCTATAACAATTTTTCAGCTCTTGAAAATGAAGTTGAATGCTCTATTTGCAATAATTTTGGACATGAAGATGTTGAATGCAGAAGCAGGTTTCCGGAAAGAAAGGTACAAGAACAAAAAAGGGAACAAACCTCAGGCACCAAAACATGGAAAATAAAGGAACCTCAAACAGAAAGATGTGGGATAGCATTCTATGCAGAAGGACAAGAAAATCTATGGTACATTGACAGTGGATGTTCAAAGCACATGACAGGTGATAAAGAAAAACTTGAATCTTATTCTAATTTAGAAAAGGGAAAGAAAGTCTCTTTTGGAAATGATACTCCTGCAACTATAAAAGGAAAAGGTATTGCTCCTTTAAAAGAAGATGTTAAGGCTGGAAATGTTTTGTTTGTTGATGGACTAAAGCATAATCTTCTAAGTGTAAGCCAGATGTGTGATCAAAGAACCGAGGTTATATTCAGATCAAATGGATGTCTTGTTCGTGATCTTGATACAGGTAAAACAGTTCTCAAAGGAAAAAGAACTTCAAATAATTTATACATTTTTGATGAAGAACAACAACAATGCTATTTAAGCAAGGATGAAGAGCACTGGTTATGGCATCGAAGATTGGGACATCTAAGTTTCTCACAAATAAGGAAAGCTTGCAAATATCAGGCAGTTCGCGATCTTCCAGATATCAAAATTCCTGACAACACCATGTGCAGATCATGTCAGTTTGGAAAACAGACTAGAACTAACTTTCCAGAGAAAGAAGGATCAGCCAGTATGCCTCTGGAGCTAGTACATACAGATGTATGTGGACCATTCAGAAAAAGAACACCTAGAGGAGAGGAATACTTGATATTATTTATTGACGATTTCTCCAGGTTTGTTTGGTTGGGACTTATGAAGCACAAAGATGAAGCTTTCGAAAAATTCAAATCCTTCAAAGCCTTGGCTGAAAATGAATCAGGTCACAAGATTAAGTGCCTCAGATCCGACAGAGGTGGAGAATTTACTTCAAATGAATTTTTCGATTTCTGTGATGAACATGGAATAAGGAGAGAATTTTCTACAGCTAGAACTCCTCAGCAAAATGGAGTAGTGGAAAGAATGAACAGAACAGTCCAGCAAATGGCTCGTGCTATGCTTGATGAATCAGGAACTCCTGCAACCTTCTGGGGTGAAGCTGCACATGCGGCAGTTATTATTCTCAACAAGACAAATGTTCGAGTGAACAACACTCAAACTCCCCATGAGCTCTGGAGTGGTAAAACTCCTTCAGTAAAGCACTTCAAAATCTTTGGGAGCAAATGCTATATCAAAAATACTGAGGAGCAGCTTGGCAAACTTGATCCTAGAGCAGATGAAGGAATTCTTCTTGGCTACTCTCCACATAGCAAAGCATACAAATGCTACAAAAAAAGACTTGGCAGAATTGTTGAAAGCATTGAT
Organism: Pinus tabuliformis; assembly: GCA_031772625.1. Lineage (NCBI taxonomy): Eukaryota > Viridiplantae > Streptophyta > Pinopsida > Pinales > Pinaceae > Pinus > Pinus tabuliformis. Next base: position 831,036,599 of record CM062807.1, on the reverse strand, counting down.
GTAGTGGTTGATGAGAAAGGATACATTCCTAGGCAAATACATCGTGAAGACATTGAAGAAGATGAAAGCTACCCTCAAAGACAGAATGATGAAGAAGAAGAACCGCAAGAACAATTTCAAGACGGACCTCACGAAGAAGCAGAAGAAAGAACAAGAATAGAAGAAAAGACTCCATCCAGATATGTTCAAAAGAACCATCCAGAATCTCAGATCATGGGACAAAAGGAAGCAGGTATACAAACTAGAAGAACAGTTGCAGAAGCTTCAAGTTATTTGGCATTACTCTCCTCTACTGAACCACAAAATGTGAAAGAAGCATGCAAAGATGAATGTTGGGTGAAAGCAATGGATGAAGAACTTGAGCAAATCGAAAAGAACAATACTTGGGAGCTGGTTCCTAGACCAAAGGATAAGAATGTTATCGGAACAAAATGGGTGTTCAAAAATAAATTGAATGAAAATGGAGAAGTAATTAGAAACAAAGCCAGACTTGTTTGTAAAGGGTATGCACAGCAAGAAGGAATAGACTTTGAAGAAACTTTTGCTCCTGTTGCAAGACTTGAGGCCATCCGAATGTTTCTTGCTCTCTCAAGTTGTCAGAACTTCAAAGTATTTCAAATGGATGTGAAATCAGCTTTTCTGAATGGAGACTTGGATGAAGAAGTGTACATTGAACAGCCAGATGGTTTCATTCTTGGAAACGATCCAAATCTTGTATGCCGATTAAAAAAGGCTCTCTATGGTCTCAAACAAGCTCCAAGGGCTTGGTACTACCGGTTGGACAAATATCTTCATCAACAAGGTTTCTCAAAAGGTTCAGCAGATAGCAATCTTTATATAAAAGTTGAAAATGACAAATTACTAATACTTGTTGTGTATGTAGATGACATTATTTTTGGCAGTAATGAAGAAGCTATGAGTCAAAGCTTTGCCTCAGTCATGCAGAAAGAATTTGAGATGTCCTTGCTAGGAGAACTGACATACTTTCTTGGTTTGCAAATCCAACAAAAGAAAGGAGGAATCCTTTTATCTCAAACCAAGTATCTCAAGCAGATTTTGAAGAAATATGGCATGGAAGATGCAAAACCAGTATGTACACCCATGGTCACAGGATGTAGTCTCAGTGCAAATGACGAATCTGCAGCAGTTCATCAACCAACCTACAGATCTATGATTGGAAGTCTACTATATTTGACAGGTACCCGACCAGACATCATGCATGCAGTTGGAATAGTTGGAAGGTTTCAGGCAAATCCAAAGGAGACTCATCTTCAAGCAGTAAAGAGAATCTTCAAATATCTTCAAGGGACTCAAAATTATGGCCTATGGTATCCTAGAGATACAGATCTCACTCTTCATGCTTATACAGATGCAGATTGGGCCGGAAGCGTGGATGACAGGAAAAGCACAAGTGGTGGTGCATTCTTTATGGGTTCTAGACTGGTATCTTGGTTCAGCAAGAAACAGAGTTCAATTGCCTTGTCTACAGTTGAAGCGGAATATGTTGCGGCTGCATCTTGTTGCACCCAACTTCTTTGGATGATGCAGACTTTGCAGGATTATCAAATCACTTGTACACCTCCTATTCCTATCTTATGTGACAACACAAGTGCAATCAGCATCTCAAAGAATCCGGTTATGCATTCAAAAACCAAGCACATACCAATCAAGTACCATTTTCTCCGGGAACAAGTACTTGAACAGAAGGTCAAGTTGGAGTATGTTCCTTCTAAGGAACAAGTTGCTGATATTTTCACCAAACCGTTGCCCAGGGACACTTTTGAATACCTCAGGCAAAAGCTGGGGGTTGTTGATGCATCATCTCACTGTTGACCATCTTCCTATTGATGGTATAGGCTCAGGGGGAGCACATAATGCATTGTTGGCATTATGGAGAAGGAGATCTTGGAAATAGCTGCAATATGTCTCTGTCTTCTTCATGATGGATTTCTGGTTACAATTCTGGAGAAGCATGAGCATAGGGGGAGCATACCCTTTGCTCTTGATGTCAAAGGGGGAGAATGATGAAGCTGAAAGTTTATGTGGTTGCCATCAAGTCCAAAGGGGGAGTTTGTTGGCATTATGTTTCAGGTGTTGTACTTGATGGCAAACGCCTTCAGGTGGTAAATCAAGAAGGACGCAGGAAATTTTGTTCAGCAAGCGCGTCCCCGCAGGTATTCCATACAGAACCCGCGTCTAGGGACGCCGGCCAACCGTTCAGAAGGTGCGTCCGCCCAGTGCACACATTTCAAGGTAGAGAAAAGCTCGTGGGGGCTTCTTGTGTGGTATCTAGCCGACGGTTGCGTGTTTCTCTGGTGTCGGCTCGTGGTATTGTTCCACGCTTTGGGGAGAAGCTTGCCTATATAAAGCAAAGGAGTTCATTTGGATTAAGCATCATCTTGGTTGATCATCTCTTGGTGTGATCTAGTCCATATCTTTAAGGGTAAATCTTCTAATGGACTACGATCTATATGGCGCATGATCAGATCTGTGGATCTGAGTGTTTGGGTTGGTTCTGAAGTCCTCTTATCTTCTATATCTAAAGGGACGCAGATTCAGTGAAGGGAAAGTGCGCCGGGACGCAGTACAGTAAAGGATCAGGTGCGTCTCTGAAGCGAAGGACGCGGCGCGACTGTGGTATTAGGTGCGTCTCTGAAGCGAAAGACGCGGCGCGATAGGGTTGATGTGTGCGTCGGTCGCAGACAAGCAAAAGGAACAGTGCGTCTGCACGCAGAACAGCATAAGGTATACTGCGTCCAGTCGCAGGCCACAGAAAGAAAATATGCGTCCCTGTCTCAAGATGATCTGTTAACTGTATATTTCTGTTCATAAGGTGTTCTGGGTTGTTTCTGTAATTACTGATCTGATATCTGTAGTAGACTGTATCTGTTGTATACTTGTTGATCATTTTGAAAAGAAGTAGGGGGTTGTAGCTCCCTTTCAGGAGAAGTCTGGAAAACGAGAAAGAGTTGTAGCTCTTTGCAGGTTGCAGCCTGCGTGCTGGTAAAGGACTGCACCAGTACAAAATCATTGTAAAAAGAATTTCTTGAAAGAAGATAGAGACATTATTGCAGCAGGTGGTTTTTCTCCCGCATTGGGTTTCCACCTTACATCTTGTGTTCTTTGGTGTGACTGTCTATTTTCTTTATTCATGCTCATTGTTTTATGGTACTGATATGCAAGAATATTTCAAAAGATCAAATAAGGAAGATTTGGTAAATTGCTAGATAATACTGATTCCCCCCCCCCTCAGTATTATTTCCAACAGAGTCCTTTGTAGGCTGAGTAATTGAAGCATCTAACAGCTCCAACCAAGATTCAAAGCTATCAAAGTGGTGTAGTGCAAGTGTTGCTTCTATGCTATTGGAAGGATTTTCTAATATTTTTATTATCATTGAGTGAAGAGACTCATTCTACAATAAGTGTGAAGGCGATGTGTAGGTATATATGTCCCTCTTAAAATAAAAATAAAATATTCTCTAAATAGAAAAACAATGTTGACTATAATAAGAAAAAAAAAATGATATGTAATTTTCCATACGACTTAATATAATTTCATGTAAAATAATTAGAAGCAAAAAGAAAAAAGTTAAAAGAAAATATTTTAATATTGTATACAATAAAATATCTAAAGTTGGTTATGAATAAAATATTTTAATATGAATTAATATAGATGTATATTTAAAAATATATTAATAACGAAAAAAACTAGTTTATTGCACTGATAAAATGATTCAATATACATATTATGTAGTCTCTATAACATTTCAAAATATAATTTAAATAATAAAAAATTACACATTGTTTTTTATAACATTTCAAAATATAATTTAAATAATAAAAAATTACACATTGTTTTTTACACTCTAAAATAAATTTGTATCTAAGAAATTTGATCTCTCTGCTCATGTTAGATCAGTGATTAAAATAAATCTATGCTAATTATATGTCCAATTAAGAGCGATGCATTAATTGTTAACAACCAAAGATAGTTGTCCTCACTGCTGGTTTGACAACTGAATTATGATAGGTTTTTCCACCTTGTTAAAAGAAAACACAATATTTCATAATTTTATTCGATGAAAGTTGATCGTAAATCATGAGCAAAGTAATGAAGTTCCAAGGTTGGTCGTAAATCATGGCAAAGTAATGAAGTTCCAGGGGAATCGAAGATCGTTCACTGCATTAAAATGCGAGAGTTACATGGTCCAGCTAGCCAGCCAGCGTTACCAAAGGATAATGGAATATTTCATCAAATTGATCAAGAAAAAGCACGGACAGGATATTAGTAAGGATAATAGAAATGAAATAAGACATTCAATGTGTTCCTTGTAATATAGATATAAACAAAACATCTAAAGAAAAGTAATTGCACAATGATCCACTCCAAGAAAACAAGGTTTTCCACAAACCAATTAACTCTTCTAGAAAAATTCAACAATTCCAGTTTAATAATCCTATCGGCCTCTCTTTGTACCTTTTGGGACAATTGCTAGTAACTAATACGTTAATAAATCGGTTTTGTTAATAAATCGGTTTTAGTTAATAAATCGGTTTCTGTTACGTACCAAACTTTACCCTAACGACCTCACTAAACCCGTCCTGCCCGCAGATATTCGCGTTTGATGCAGAGGAGGGGGGGGGAGGGGTGTTGAGGATGGCGCAGCGGAGTTGCTGCAGAGGAGGGCGGCAGACCTGCAGAGAAGGGAGAAGGGTTTCGACGAGGGCCACAGAGGACGAGGCGACTTTCTTTGCTGCATGAGGGTCGCGTAGGCCGTTTTTCCTGTAGATCATTTTGCCCTCGCCCTCTGCCTTTTATGGTGGTAGTTACGAGGTTTTATATATATTTGGGTCACTGTTATCTTAAATTTTACTTTATCTTTGATGTTCGTGAAAACCTGCAGGTGTATGGAGGATTGATTCTACTCTGCGTGAGGAGAAAGCCCTACAAGATTTTTCGGGTATGCATTATTATTATCTCATGTGAGAGGTTCCTCTGGATATTTTGCTCATGTGCATAATCGATTTTTTAAACTACTGTTATCTGAAATACCTGTTACTTCACTGTCTCATGTGAGAGATACCTTTGGATATCTTGCTCATAGACAGAATGGGTGTGTGACACTGTTGCTATATGTGCAATACCTGTTAAGTTTTGTCTCATGAACTTTGGTTCATTACTGTGCATAGATCAGTGGTTGCATATTACATTTACTATTTGCTTAATGACTATGTATGTTTCATTTTTTGCGTCAAAAGCAACAAATCACCTCCCAAGTCCACCATCTGAGACAATGCCCCTTTTAGAGCTGCAAACCAACCTCAAGAAGCATTCCTGTTCTCAAATGTGGTCTTCTCCTGTGCTGAGACTCGAGAGTCTGTAGGAGTTTTCTTCCTTGTTCATGGGCCTTCTCTGTATCTGTTGTTTCTATAATTTTGGTTCGTTTCCTTTTGGTTGTCTTCTAATCTAACCGGGTCTTATTTTCGTCCTCTCAACTTTTTGGATCCCACAGCAAGCCATCTATGGAAGATCTATTATGGCTCTGAATGTCCTTCCACTTGCTGTACCTTTCTTGTGCAGCCTGTCATTAGACGACCTGCATCTTGGCAGAGTCTGCATTTGAAGATTGTACTTCCATTGTCATCTGGCTGGGTTCATTGAGATCCTTTCAAATCAAGGTCAACCCTATGAGGCATACCTTTGTTGATAGTTCTACGCATGTTCAGGTGCAATTGAAGATTTTACTCTCCTCATTGGTCTATAATACCTGAGATAAACATTGGTAAAAAATTATTTGAATCTTGCAAGGGGTACCAACCAATAGTAAAGGGTACATGCGTGAGGCATTGAACCATTAAGCATAATTTCATTGTAAGTATCTCTCATACGTTCATAGTTGAATTAGGTGCTAACCAACCGAATCCAAAAAATTGAAATCCTCTTGAGCCACTTGTAACATCTATTTCCTGTAAGTTTTATCCATTTTATACTTCCACTAAGTGTCCTTTCGTTACAGAAACCCTTTTTGTCATTTCCACTGAGTGTGAATTGTTTGAAAACTCAGAATTGTTTAGATACTTTTTGGGCCATGAAATCGGTTTCAGCAATAATTTGAGCCAGACCAAACAGTTCCTTCTTTTATATGCATTATGTATATTAGATCCCCTGCCTTAACACTCTAATCTGTAGGTGTTGTCTCACTACTTGTTGACACAGACCATCCTGTGGTCAAATCATGTTAAAACATGGACAGTGAAGAAAGTCAAGATATGTATTTCCAGTTCAACAAAATGGGGGAGATTTCAAGCTCACACAAGCTTTTTGTCTCTGACCCTCAGGAGCATAGCCCAACTTTAATGACGACTGATATGACATTTTCTAAAAGGGCAACAACATAATTGTATTCTGCATTTATTATTATATAGCTCAGGAATCTTGCTTTTCATTTATCCAGGCTATTAAAAGTCTTGATTGGCCCTAGATTGTATGCCTATGGGCCAGAAAGATGCATGAATTTGTACTATGTTTTCATTCTGAATAGTTTCCAGGTTTCCAAGAGTGCCTTTTTTGGAAAAGTTTTCCCAGCATCAAATGGATATTACACATGAATGCTCAGTAGAGTCCCCACCTTGTTAGAGAATGTCCACTCTGCCATGAATTGTACATTAGCCACAGAGCAGATACAGAGTCTTATAATTTTGATTCAAAATTAATTCCAAATTGAATTGATTTAGTTATATATATGCTTTCTTGATTATTTAAACTCTATTCCTGTTTGATTGGCAATTTATCTTTACTGCTGTTAGAGGATGTTGTCTATTCTGCTAAAACAAAACCACCAACCTGACATTGCTTTTTGCTCCTTGTTTGAATCGATTTTTGTATCCACTTTCCACTGTCGAGGATTTGGCAAAGGGATCTTATGCTTTCTTGATTATTTAAACTTTATTCCTGTTTGATTGGCAATTTAACTTTACTGCTGTTAGAGGATGCTGTCTATTCTGCTAAAACAAAACCACCAACCAGACATTGCTTTTTGCTCCTTGTTTGAATCGATTTTTGTATCCACTTTTCACTGTCGAGGATTTGGCAAAGGGATCTTGATGTTCTGTGGTCTTCTTCATTTCATTTTTTCCCAAATTCGGCTGTGGTTGGTTTTCTTCTCCTGGTTCCTGATCTCAGTTGTGGTCTTCTCCTGTGCTGAGACTTGTTTTCAGTGATTTTTTCAGATGGTTTCTCTAAATTCAGACTTCTATCAGTGATTCGTTCCGTTGCCACGATAGTCAGAAATAATGATGAATAATGCAATAATTGGTTTGTACCTTATTGTCAAGTTCAAAGATTAGAAAAGGAAAACTAAAACAAGGGAGCCTATGCTGAACAACAAATAAATTGCATATTGTTTATGCTTCTAAGGGTCCTATCTGAAGCAAATGGCATTGGAAAATATTGTCTACTATACATCTCCATGAGTTTCTACAACAACTTAGATTTGTACATTGATTTATCATGATTCGGTGGCTTGCTTCTATCCCAAAAGTTACATTGGAATGTCATGATGTCATCCTTGATTGGCTGGAGAATTGGCATTGCCAAAGCACATTCAGTGGACACCACATCGAGCTAGGATATGTCCGAGGGTAATGTCGGTTGATGGTTGATTGAAATGCATAAATTATAATTATATTCGCTTAGCCCGATAAGGATTTTTAGAAGAATAAAGTAGAAGTGTGTTCTCATTAATATTTTTCATAGCTACTTAAGATTTTTTAAAAGCATAATCCTTCATTTAGTATCATGATAAGATCCTCTTCTACGGTTAGCTGTGAACTGGTGAGAGTTTACCACAACTAGCCTAGGGTTGATTTTCGTGCATTCTTGTCTGGTTTCTACTTGAGAATCCTTCATGCAACACATTCCCACTCCCATGCAAGGGCAAAAATTGGGTAGTTTCTGTCCCCAACAAAAAGAAAATTGGGTAGCTTCTTTCCCCAACAAAAAGAATTGATGCTTTACGTTCTCTAAAAAGGTTGGGAGTTATCAGTACCAGTTGGGAAAATTTGGGGACGTGGCCTTTCACACTTAATGGGGTTAACATTGTATCTTAACACTCTAATCTGTAGGTTTTTAAATTGTATTTTAAATCTCTGGTCTATACTTTGTACTGAAGGGGAATCATTCTAACTTAACCAATGTAGTATTTCATCCATGGACCATGATAGAAAATCCTCTGCCATCAATTGTACATTAGCCACAGAGCAGATACAGAGTCTTATAATTTTGATTCAAAATTAATTCCCAATTGAATTGATTCAGTTATATATATGCTTTCTTGATTATTTAAACTTTATTCCTGTTTGATTGACAATTTATCTTTACTGCTGTTAGAGGATGTTGTCTATTCTGCTAAAACAAAACCACCAACCTGACATTTAAACTTTATTCCTGTTTGATTGGCAATTTAACTTTACTGTTGTTAGAGGATGTTGTCTATTCTGCTAAAACAAAACCACCAACCAGACATTGCTTTTTGCTCCTTGTTTGAATCGATTTTTGTATCCACTTTTCACTGTCGAGGATTTGGCAAAGGGATCTTGATGTTCTGTGGTCTTCTTCATTTCATTTTTTCACAAATTCGGTTGTGGTTGGTTTTCTTCTCCTAGTTCCCGATCTCAGTTGTGGTCTTCTCCTGTGCTGAGACTCGAGAGTCTGTAGGAGTTTTCTTCCTTCCTCATGGGCCTTCTCTGTAGCTGTTGTTTCTATAATTTTGGTTCCTTTCCTTTGGTTGTCTTCTAAACTAACCGGGTCTTATTTTCGTCCTCCCAACTTTTTGGATCCCACAGCAGGCCATCTATGGAAGATCTATTATGGCTCTGAATGTCCTTCCACTTGCTGTACCTTTCTTGTGCAGGAAGTGATTAGACGGCCTGCATCTTGGCAGAGTCTGCATTTGAAGATTGTACTTCCATAGTCATCTGGCTGGGTTCATTGAGATCCTTTCAAATTTAGGTCAACCCTATGAGGCATTCCTTTGTTGACAATTCTACGCATGTTCAGGTGCAATTGAGGATTTTATTCTCCTTGTTGGTCTTATGAAATTTTATAAATTGACCTAAGAAATATCTGAACTCTTCCATAAGAACTACTCTTTTACATTACCCCATAAAAAAAGGAGAAACAAAACGTCAAGGTCTCACATTCACAACAATTTCAAGAGTACCTTCTCTACAAGATCTCCGGATTAGCCCCGCATTCAATTTCGATTGTTACAGTAAAATGAAGGACAACAAAAATGTTGCTCGCAGAAAACACGCAGAAGAAATTCTCTGTTCAATGTCGCCTCCAGATAATCTGCTCCAACCCATATTTTAACATCACCAAAAGGTTTCCTCCATTTATTTACCTCATTCTATTTCATAACATACTTTTCATATATTTCAACAACAACCAAATTTAATCAACATTAATAATTAAGCAAATATTAGAATGTCTTTATATTATCTATACATCTCATTCTAACATTTTCTTTGTTTTGCAACAGGACATATGGACTCAGAAATAGCATACATAAGCAACTACAAGTAGAATGGCAAGCAAAAATATGCGTCTCCAACTATGCATAAATCTCCTATGGTGTTCAGTATGCCATTATTCACCATGCATCTTCCACTAAGCAAATATTAGAATGTCTTTATATTATCTATACATCTCATTCTAACATTTTCATTATTTTGCAACAGGACATATAGACTCAGAAATAACATACCTAAGCAACTACAAATAGAATGGCAAGCAAAAAATATGCGTCTCCAACTATGCATAAATCTCCAATGGTATTCAGTATGCCATTATTCACCATGCATCTTCCACTAACAATATATAAATCCCCATGGAAAAGGTAACTTCATTTCCATTCATTCCAAATTCATTTTAACACAACTCACCTGCAAAGTATTACTAATAAATTTCCACAACTAATTTACATATTACTAATTCTAACAAAATAAATATTTTGCAGGTCCATTACTGCTTCTTCAGGTCTTCGATGCCTCCGACATGTTTTGATACAACTTCAAATATGGAATGACAAGCACAATGCTCTTTAGAATATTATATTGTTTCTTGAACCTCTTTTGTTACAATTCACTATTTGTATTTTCCATTTGAAACTTAAAAAAGGAAGTTTCAAGATCAAATACCATTTTGATAGTTTATGTTTTCACGACCAATTCATTGTCAATGGGTTTTAACATATTTTGTTAACAAAATCAATTGATTTTAATGAATATAATACATGTTTTCAATATATCTTCATATTAATTTAATTTCCCGTTTGAATAATGATTTCTTAAATAACCCTATCCAAATCAATATAGATACTCGGTTGTTGTTCACGTGAATTCATTCGTTTACCTTCACATTCAACTACACAATTTTTACCAAATACAAACAAACGTCTCTAAACAAGTTCAATGGATATTTATGCCTACTTGCATTCCATTTCGTAGCCACTTTAACCCCCAAAAACAGTTTTTGGCATGGCTTCCTCAAATTAAAACTCAGAATCATCGACCCTTGCTTTCAAAAAAGCCCACAAAAGCTCATTCACATTTCAATATTCTTCCACACACTATGCCTTACGGCGTTTCCTTTGCAACATTAGGTGCAAATGCTAGTTATATGTCCAATTAGATTCTCTCCCTCAACTTGTTTATGGCCTAAAATGAGGGGCATCAATCAAAGAGGCAGCTGTAAAGATTTCTGAATATGCAGAAGAAAGTAAAACGGACGCTGGAATGACTGGACATGGGCTAGCCCATTGTACAAATTAATCATGCAAGAGTATAGATTACACATTACGTGGTGATTTTATGGAACTGTTGGATGAATTAGAGAGCGCATTAGCAGATATCATTGGGGCCTGCATCGATCAAGTTGGGCCAACATTACTGAACAGCTCCAAAATGTCGGCACAAGATATGCAGAAAAGGAATTTGCTGGAAGCTGTTTACGTAGCTAGAAAATCCCAAGGACTAATGGAAGAGTTGGGATGGAGTGCCAACTTATAAATTTAATGATGGCATTCATTGTTTAATATGATATTTGGTTCAATCGTTGCATCGTTGTTAGCTGTTATTATTATTATTTTCATTATAAAAGAAAATATTTTTATTATAATCATTTTCTTATAGTTTAAGAATTGATATTATTAAAGTTTAATGTGTAAGATAAAATTTGTTTGTAAAGTTTAATTGAATTCAAAGTTATTGATAATAATATGGGAACAATGGATATCATTCTGGTTGTAACGTGAGATATTTTTTTTTTTGGTAAAATTTGTATAAATTCAAAGTTATTGATAATAATATTGGAAAGTTATTGAATAATATTGGAAAGTTTTTAAATAAATGTTTGTTTTAATTTTTTGGTATAAAAATGAAAAGTTGAGTAAAATTTAAAGTCTTTGGAGTATACAAATGAGAATTTTGTTTTTTCTTAAAATTATGAGAAATAGTTATATATAATTTGTTGATGTTTAAGTTTTTGTTAATTAAATTTAATTTTAAAGAAATTAATGATTTTTTTTCAAAAATCTTTATTTCTATCTCATAAGTAGTGCATGATTTTATTTTTTAGGATGTGTTATAACAACGAAATTAAAGGAGACATGAAAAGTATTACAATTAGGATAGATCTATCTCAACTCTAGATCTACTAAGTGTTAATAAGGACTAAATTTCTCAAGATACAAGCTTCATTTTGAGTACAAAACTTGAGCAAAGATTTGCACCTAGAGAGATTTGATTCCTCTATGGGCTTGGTAAATCTAAAGTTAAGATCTCTCTACATATATTCTTATTTTTAATTTTATTAAAACCCTTATATACATATAGGTATTTTTTTTTTTTTATAATTATAAAATAACAAATTGAATTTAATATATTTATTATTTTTATTACTTGTTAAATTAATGTAACATCATGCTTTGTTATTATTATTTTTGGTCTAATGCTTCATTATAGTGACACTACAACATCTTTCCCTTATTAATCTCACATTTCAATGTTTACGCTCATTTAAAACCACTACAACATCTCTTGCATATTGAACCAATATTTAAATTCACTCATTTAAAGGCACTACATCATCTCCCCCAAATTAGGTTGTATAAAGTTTCTAGGTGCATGAACCATATAATTGAATAACTAAGGTAAAAGTTAATAAATTATAATATCTCAGAACAAAGTTTGATACTTTTTGCATGCAAAATTCATAATCTATAAAGTATATTTTCACTAGAATTATGGGAATAGTGAATGAAATTAGATTTTTTGGAAAATATTTAAGAGATCAAAAAGTTGTTGAATTTTTTTTTCTATATTGGCTTATGGGTTTTCTTCAATATTATGAGCAAAGGTTGAATAGATTTGTTGAAGATACTAGAAAATGTGAACATATGGAGAGATAAAAGTCATGAAGCTAGGAATGTTTTCTATGAAAAAATTTGAGGCACGCATAAACAAGAAGATTGCAAGAAAATAGAGGAAAGACTTTTATACAAATAACAAAGTAAGAGATATTGACAATAATGATAGGTCTAAAGAAATATGGAAAACCCCAAGTTCAATGTTTTGATTGTAAAATATTTGGCCATTATGAATATAGTTATTGGGAAAAATATAAGATAAGCAAGCTAATTTTTCTAGAGAAAAATGAGATGTGAGCACTTTATTTTTGTTTCCAAATTCATATAATAGGGTTTCAAAGGAGGTATGGCTTTTAAATTTTGTCCACAACAACCACATGATGTGAAATAGAGAGAGATTTACGAAGACATAAGAATTTATAAATTCTAAAGTGCTTGGGAGATGATGACTGATGACAATAAGTGGCACAAATAACAAAAACACCTATCAAGCTAATTAGAAATTCAATAAAAGCAAGGGGCACAAGGAAATTTCACATACTTACCCAATGGGGAAAATTCTATTAATCCATCAATCCTTGAGTAATACAACTATTATACAAATGGCCCCTTATATGCCATAGGTGATGATAGCAATGTCCTCAAGTATCTTCATGATATCTCCATAAATTTTTCCTATAATCTCTCCATTATCTCCTCAAATCCTTCCATAACTATCTCAATAAATATTCATTCCTATTTTCGCTCATTATCTATAATAGACTTCTAGAATTAATATACCTCTCATCATATTATTTATTTTATTAATCATTACAAACTTAAGAAGTGATCATTCATGGCCCCTTCTTTTAGCTCTATCTTTAATAATTTTTATCCTTTTGTCGTGGATATTATTCCTCCACCTACAAATCATAAGCATTGTTGAAGTTCATATTAAACAGAAACCATCTATCCATACATAGGTCTTTAATTATTGTATCCACAAATTCTCCACCTACAAATCATAAACATTGTTAAAGTCCATATAAAAAGATTACCATCTACCAGCGTAATGCAATGATCGGTCCCTTACTCTTCAAAAACCCACAATACAAAAATTTAAACTATCTCCACACGTACTTGTTTCACACTTCCACAGAGAATTCCCTTTTAAACTCTCTCTCATCCTTTATCGAATTGGACTCAAAAACTTAAATTGCATGTGGCCGACGCTTAGTTCCCGAGGTAGGCCGGGAGTTGAGACCATAGCTAGGTTGGTTTAGAACACCAATGGATTGCATAGGTTGGGGTGTCAGTTCTCATGCTTGCCACTCCGAACTCCAACTACTCGGTGGGACCCACAGTGCTAGGTTAGACTCATTCAAAATGACACTAGAGAGGCTCTTCAAGAAGGAGAAAATTACAATTCACAGCCTTCATAGTCATGAATTAACACATTTAATTCAATGAGCACTTGCAAAGTGCAAAAGAGAAAAAAATTAAGAATTTTGAAACAAATTGCTTTCCGGTTAATGCTTGGTTTGACGAGGAATGAAAAAAGGCAAGGAGAATGTTGAAAGATTCAAACACGGATAACATAAATCTCAAAGCTTACAAGCAATTATTAAGTAAGAAAAAGGCCAGTTTCATGGTTTCAAGGAGGGAAGAATTAATCTTCCTTGGGAAAAATAATCCCAAATTATTTTGAAAGGAGCTCCAACCAAAAAAGATACAAATTGGAAATAATATTACAAATTCTAAATGGTTTGACTATGCAATACAACTCTATGAGCAGGTTCCTGAGGTTGACCCTACCCCTTGGTCAACACTGATACTAAACTCTTCACGGTACAAGAGGTAGAGATGGGTATCAAGAAGTTGGGTGTTGGAAAAGAAAAAGACTTAGCTGAACTCCAAGCAAAATATCTAAAGTGGGGCTCAAAGATTCTTGCACCTCACATTACAAAAATCTTCAACAACATCATACAACAAGGGCTCCCCACAGATTGGACAACTAGTCTAGAAATACCTCTTTTCAAGAGCGGTGACATCAATAATCCCTCCAATTATAGGACCATCATGATAAACCCTTTGTTTGCAAAGCTATTTGGAAGCATGCTAGAAAAAAAAATTAGCAAGTGGGAAGAAGAAAAAGATAAGCGTGCTAAAGGGCAAGCAGGTTTTAGACCTAAAAATTCCACAGTTGATCATTGTATAACTTTAAGGCACATCATTGAAAAAGTTTGGGAGAAAAAGGAAGAAGTCTTTTGTTGCTTTGTTGATTTCAGAAAAACATTTGACTCGGTTCTTAGGGATAAGGTTTGGCACAAAATGGAGGTACTTGGGGTTCCTAAACATTTGAGAGTAGTTGTGCATAGGCTGTATGAAGAGGGAAAAGTCAAAATTAGAACTTCAATAGGAATTTCTGAAAGTTTTAGAAACGATATCGGGGTCAAGCAAGGTTACCCACTGTCTCCTACCCTTTTTGGTTTTAAGCTTGAGGAGTGGTTAAATTCACAAGGGGTGATGGTATTTATTTGGGAAAGTTTGTTATAAGGCTTCTTTTGTATGCAAATGAGCTTATTCTGATTGCTAAATCAGCTCTTGGTTTGCAAGAGCACTTATTATCCCTTGAGCATTTTTGTAGAAGTGTGGGGATGCAAGTCAATATTAGCAAAACGAAAGTAGTGGTCTTCTTTAAGAAAGGAAAACATAACCAGCATAAGTTCTAATTTGAAAGCAACATTTTGGAAGAAGTTGTGGATTACAAATACCTCGAAATTGACTTCAACAAAAATCTAAGCTGGAATGGTTGTAGAAAGAAAAGAACTTTGGGGGGTTGGAAAGCATGTTATGCTTTTCAAAATAGGTGTAGAGAGGTAGAGTTATGGGACTGGAAAACCACTCAAACTCTGTTTGGCTTCTAGTGATTCCGGTGATTCTCTATGGTTGTGAACTGTGGGTTAGCAGTACATCCGACATGCATTGGAAACAAACTGAGAAAATTAAAAAGCGTTCGATTACAAACAAATTTAAGATTAAAAGTGCAGTTCCTTATGATATCTTGTTAAGTGAAACAGGGACTGCTCCTATTGAAGCAATTGCTATGGTGCGAGTCATAAGGTATCTAAAAAAATTGAGCAAATAGAAGAGGGTAGATGGGGTATTTGCTTGAACGCGTGTCCCATACACAACAAAGAGATAAAAGCTTTTGTTATGGAAAAGTTCCACAAACGTACTTGGGATAAGGAGTTAGGAAGAAAGAAAAATTACTATATTGAAGTGTTTAATCCCACTCATAGTCATCAACCAAAAGCATACATAGAGGCCAATATCTCTTGGAGAGCCAACGTTTTTATTGCTCAGTTAAGGACTAATTCTCATCAACTCTGTTGTGAAACAGGGCGATGGAAAAGGCCAAAGGAAGTGTGGGAGGAAAGAGTATGCATATTTTGTTCTTCCTGAAAAGTGGAAACAAAAAAGCAATTTATTTTAGAATGTGATGCCTTCAAAGACAATAGGGAAAGTTATGCAGATATGCTGGCAGCTAGCTCTTGGGATAATCTATTTAGTGAGGGGTTTGTCGAGAAGCTGGGAGCATTTGTTTTGAAGCTTCATAGAAAGAGGGCCGAATACATCAAGCAGATGAAGAAGCTATCTGTCCCATAGGCTATCTTTAGCCTCGTGGACGTTAAAATAATTTCTTCTTCTTTCACAAATTTTGAGTGTTAAGGAGTGAAAAGAGGTCCAAGGGTCAACCTCCAACTACTAGCCCACCACCTCGGTTCTTGGCCTATGAGCTGAGAACGTAGGGTTAATCATATTTGTTCTTACCGTCAAGTTTTTCTTTGTGTTAGCAAGATGCTTCAACTCCTTCCTAATAAAGACATTGTACCAGAAAATTTCAACATGTAGATTCTCACTTAGTCCTTCGAATATGAACCCAAATCACTCTCGTACAAAAAACATGATTTGAAAACTATCCAAGAATTTGTCCTCTTCTATAGACTTGTTTTTATTTGACTATTTGTTAATATTATTGTAGAACACACAATTCAAGGAAATTAAAACACAAATTCTAATCTTCAAACAATAATTGAGACAATAATGAAATGTATGATAAAAATTTCAAAAGAACAACAAAAAATTTCGTTCTTTCCTTTGGATTCTTCCGTGCCTACAAGTTTCGCGAAGCCACATTATATACAAAATATGGGGCATTTTTCCCATAAAAAATAGGGATGTGCTCGCTAACAACAGTCTTCCCAAAGGTGACACCTAGGCCTTTTTCTAGAAGCCCTTAGGACACGAACATGTCTGTACTAAATAGAAAAGACATATATGGTAATAGAAAAAAACAATTTGTACATGTTTCCCGAGGGACACGCAGACACAACAAATTGTAAGATAGTTACCATATTTTGTTTTTGGAACAAAATTTGGAATGATGCTCTTACATCAAACTCCCTTAGAACAAATGGTTTCATGGACTCATGTCCATGAGATTTACAACAATGTTACCATGATTTAGAATCTCCCCTTCACTCATCCAAACTAATTCTTCAGCTGAAAGACCCTTAAACTTGACCAAATACTCGTAATAATCTTTGTTCTTGAACCTTTTGATGAGCTTGTCATAAAAAATATTTTCCACTCAAAATTTCTGGGATGTAGGTAGTCGAGTCTCTCTCTCAACCCACTCTTGTTCATTTTGTGTCTCTTCTCCAGGTTCTTGATAAGGATACATGTCTACAACATTAAATATAAGAGAAATTCCGATATCAGGAGGTAATTTGACTCATAAGAATTTGTTGAGAACATCCTCAAGACCTTGTAGGGACCCATTTTTTTTAACTTCAGCTTATTACATTCATGCTTTGGGAACATTTACTTCCTCAAATGAGTTAAAACCACGTTCCCGACTTCAAAATTTACTTATCTTCACTTGGAATCAACTCTCTACTTATATTTAAGACTGCTTTCCTGTAATTCCCCTTTGACATGCTCATGGATCATTTGCATTGTTGTGGAAAACTCTTTCACATCTGCACTTTGATTTTCTTCTTTCCCCAAGTTCCCGAGTTTAGAAATACTTCTAGGGTGCACGCCATGCACAATTTGAAAAGGGATTTGTTTATGGTCATATTAGGAGAATCGTTATAGGAAAAAAAAACTTGTGGGAGTACTTGATCCCATTGTTTATTATGTTCATGGATTAAACATCTCAACAAATTTCCCAAACTTCTATTTACAAATGCAGTTTTCCCATCTATTTAGGGATGGTAAGTTGAGATGGAGGTGCCTACAATATTTTTAACATAAATTCTCATACCTGACTAAAAATAAAAATAACATAATACGACATATGTCTTGTTATGGCCAAAATGACTAGAAAGTCCTCCACTGTATTTCATTTTTAATAGATTATCCCTCACTGACCCTCTTGGAATGCATATATTGTTGCCTTTAAACACCAGTCCTTCCCGAATATTGTACTCAAGCCACAAACTTCTATCCATGGCCATAGGATATTCACAAGATCCATAAAGTTCCTTGAAATATGGATCTTCCTTATACAATTCTTGGAGGTGTTCATACCCCAAATTATTGACTTGTATCTTGTGAAAAACCAGAAATTGCCTGCACAAACCATCAACAACTTTGTTATCACTTCCATTAATATGTTTCAGAACAAAATATTTTTTTTGCATGCATTCAATTAATTTGTCATGTCTCTATTTCAACTTGTCTTGTTTGGATATGAACTACAATGCATGATTATCTGCGTATAAAATGAACTCCTTGGGCATAAGGTAATGCCTCCACTTGTTGAGGGACTTAATTAATACATAAAATTTCTTATCGTAAGTGGAATACCTCTGTTGGTTTCATTTATTTTTTCACTTAAGTAAGCAACTAGCTTATTTCCTTGGCTAAGAACACTCCAATAGTCATTCCACTGGTATCACACTTCACCTAAAAAGGATCTTGGAAATTAGGTAGAACCAAAATTGGTTGCTTTGTTATTTTTTTATTTAGTAATTGAAAAGCCTCTTCCCTCATTGTTGTTGTCCACTTAAAATGTTGTTGCTCCTTCTTAATAGTTTTTCACTATCGGTACACATATGCAAGTCAAATTTCGGATGAACATTTATTAAAATCTATCCTACCCATGGAAGCTTTTTACTTTGGATACTTGTTGGTGAAGGCCAATATTTAATGGCCTTTACCTTCTCAGGGACCATTTTAAGCTCTTCAGAAGAAATAAAAAATCCTAAATAAACCAATTATTTCTTAAGGAAAGAACATTTCTTCAGATTTATTAGAAGTTTTTCTTGCTATAATTTCTTTAGTACCATTTTTAAAAATCATAGATGTTCCTCCTTGGCCTTGTTGTACATAAGGATATTATCTAAATAAATAATCACGAGCTTCCTAATCAATTCCTTGAGTACTTCATTCATGAGCCTCATAAAAGTGTTGGGTGTGTTAATAAAGACAAAAGGCATAATCTTTCATTCATACAAACCATCATTGGTTTTGAATGCAATATTCCACTCATCTCCTTCTCTCATTCTAATCTGATGATATATTCTCTTTAAGTCTATTTTGGAAAAATATTTAGCACCACTAAGACAATCTACTATATCATCCATGTGAGGTAAAGGAAATCTATACTTGGTGTTTACCTTATTAATAGATCTGGAATGAGTACACATATTTTAGCCTCTGTCTTTCTTTGGACTTAAGACAACTGACACAACACAAGGACTCAAAATTTCTCTAATCAATCCTTTGTCCAACAATTCTTGGACTTGATTTCTAATTTCTTCATTCTCTTTAGGTTTCATCTGATAAATTGCCTTATTGGGTAAATTGGCTCTTGGAATTAGATATGTATGATGAATGATGCTCCTTACGAGTGGTAAGACATTTGGAAACTCATCAATGATAATATCAGTAAATTCATCCAACAATGATTTAATTTCAATACGAAACTCATTCAAATTTGTATACATAAGGAAAATATTAGGCTTTATACCAATTAAAGTCAATTGCACCTCTTCTTATCACTTTACTTCTTATACCAACTCCTTCTCAATCATTATTAATACACTTGGTTCCATTTCCTCTTTGGTTCCTTTCTCTTCCGGGGGTAACAACACATTCCTGAAGTTATCCTTTATGAAGGAGTAGATATTCCTCCTCCCATCATGGATATCTCCTCTATCATACTGCCATGACCTTCCTAATAAGGCATGGAAAACATCCATAGGCATGATGTCACATAACACCTCATCCTTGTAGATGTCGATCTGAAACTCTAGCTTTCTTTGTTAATTAACCAAGGTCTAATGCCCTTTTTGCAACCACGCTACATGATAAGGAGTAGGGTTTTTCATCCTTTGTAGCCCTAATTCATCCACCATCTCTACAAAGATCAAGCTATTAGTGTTGCCACTATGAATAATTACTTTGCAAGATTTTTTCTTGGACTTCTAGACTGTTCTAAACAAGTTCCTTTGTTGTGTTGGCTCCCACCTCTCCTTTTCTTCTTTAGTTAAAATCCTCTTCAACACTAGGGATTCACCCAAATTAGGGGTTTATTCTTTTACTTATATTGTTTCTGCCTCATCCCTAACTTCTACAACATGCACTCCTCTCTGACTTACTAATTTATTTTCAGGACAATTCCATGATATATGGTCTATCTTTCCACATATGTGGCATTTGACCTCTCTATCTCTGCCTCTTCCTCTTTGGAAAAAAATTCTACCCTTTGACTCTCCTCCCCTTAGATATTAACTACTTGAACTCCCTGCTTCTTCTCTCAGGGTTTGAGCTCTTTCCCTATTTGGAAATACTTTCCCTCTAGCTAGACTCCTTCCTTTGCTTTGTTGGATCTATTTCCTCACCAACTTTTCTTTTACCGTCAGTGTTGCATGATATGCATCCTCCACATTTTTCAAGGGTAAGAGGCCAATTTCATCTTGGATCTTGTACCTCAGGCCATTTATGTATCTGACCACCTTCTCCACATCTTCTTCGATGCAACATGTTCTTATCTTCAGACTATTAAACTCATCTTTGTATTATTTCACCATCATGGACTTCTACCCAAATTATGTAGTTGCCTGAATAAATTCAGTTGGTAATCCTTGGGCATGAACTTTCTCTTGAAATTAGCCACCATCCTATCCCAACTTTTAAACTTTTATTTTCCTTTTTTTTCTCCAATTTTCATGTAACGCATCCCACCATATTGTTTCATGTCCCCTTAATCTAGTCACAATGTACTTGACCTTCTTCTCCTCCTCAACATCCTCACAATCAAAATAATTGTCTAGAGTGTTGGTCCAATCTAGTAGCTCTTCCATATTTAGGTTTCCATCATATAGAGGTACCTCCATATTTGGTGTGGACACAACCTTGGTAGCTAGCTTAATAAACTACTCATCTAACTGCTCTCTTCTTAGATTTCTTTCCACTTCTTCCTCAGAACTCGTGTCCTCACTCTTGTTGATGTATCTCATGACAGGTTATTTTCTCTGGGTAGTTTCCACAACCTCTAATATTTATTGGATATGCCTCGATTCCATTCTCATGAGGCCCTCATCCATTTCACTCCCTTCTCAACTTCTTCTTCTAGGTGGAATACTTGCAACACAACTCGTAAAAACTTCTCAAATTATTTTACCTGTTAAAGATATTGTTGAGCTCAAAAGCTCTGATACCTAAAATGATGTAATAGTCACATGGTCAATCCCTTACTCTTCAAAATACTGTAGATAATCTTGTAGATTCACAGGCTAATGTAATCTACTAAAACAAGAGATAAGAATCTAATTCTACTCTTTATAATGGAAACCCATAAATATCAAGCAAAACAATAATCGATAAGAGGAAGAACATCAATGGCACATAGCACAATAAATATATGGGAAAAGCCACAGCTCAAAACCCACTATCTGTATTTCATAAATCAGAAATCCAAGATGATAATACAATGCTTGTTCTCACAAGAACAATGCTAGAATTTAGTAAAATCAATCTCCCAGCTCACAAGCAAGCTCAAGCCAAATCCATGCCTCTTCTCTGCTCTCCAAGCTCCCTATTTCCTTGCGCCCTTGGTCAAAGAATTCAGATGAATACAATATTCTCTGCTCAACCTTGACCTTAACCTGCACAAGCATTTCCTATCCTTCGCTTGATGACTTCATTTGGCAAATATTTAGCCAAATTTCCAAGCCTCCAAGATTCTAATTCTTTTCACAATTGCTTAGAGAATTGGCCCATATTTAAAGGGAAATTCCTCAATTCCTGAATGCATGCACTATCAGTGCAACTCAGAAAAATCTAAAACAAATAGCACATTGTCCCTGCACTCTAATCTCAACTGGGTCTTTCTCGGAATCAACATGCATGAGTTTCTGATGAGGAAATATTCAATTAATTGGAGTAGCACTAGTTGAGTGCACTAATGCATCAACTGACTGTTAACTCACTATTAGTTCCTCAAACAGTTTGGAATTAATTTAATTGGACTTAACTCAATAAACTGAGTTAACTAATTACAACTCATACTTAACTCATCTTGGACCCTTGTAATATAGGGAGAACATATACATGACTCCAAAAAGACTTCCAACTCAAAATTCCTATGTTAATTAAGTTAGTTAAACTTAATTAACTATTTACAAGTTGTTATGAGAAAAGAATTACAATTTAATTCACAATTTAATTTAAGGACAAATTAAATTGGAATTTCTGGATTCTATTTTTAACATTTCTTGTTGTTATTTTCAACACTCCCTCTCAACAAGAAAGTAATTCAACTCAATCTCGATCCTGAACCTTTGGAATGTTTTGCATGCAACACTTCTCTCGAGTGTTGTAGCTCCAACAACTCCAGAAACAAAAAACATCCAACCTGAATCAAAATGATGCTTCTATCATCAAAGTCTCTGACTACTATTGCCTCTATCGACTGAAAGATTTGCGCTTATGTTGACTCTGCCTTTCTACACTTGTTGTCAACCCTCTCTATGCTTTTCAGTATCTGACTGCTCTAGCCTTTATCACTTGATCTCTGATTGCATCAATCCCACTAATTCCTCTCGCTACTATGTACTTTGGGCTCTCTTAGCAAGGTACGATCCATGAGATAAAACCACTCAATGGACCCGGCCCAATTTCAGCCCTCTCGAGACTATCACTTCAAATCTCCTTACCTCACACCTGGAGGTATGGCTACATGTGATCCCTCTACATGCCTGGCTCGAAATTTCACCCTACTGGAGGTCTCTGCATGAGTGGAGGCCTCCACTTAGTCTCCTCTAACATTCTCCAATAGTAGCTGCTCCACAATTGTCTGAGAATGCTTCTTCTTTTCTTGAGTGGATTCTCCACTTGTTCTCCTCTCAGCTTAGTCGTGGCTGCTCCATAACTTCCTGAAGCTGCTTTCGAGGCTTCTTCTAAGGTGGCATGTTGAGGGGTAATTTACTCTCCCTCTCAACCACTAAGTCTCTAACCTTTTCCTTGCTCCTCAAGGCTTTGCATGCATCTTGAACCTCAAGAGCATATAGGTTCTTGACCCGTGCACTGATATGTTTCACCCATCCCATGGTGATGTGTCTAAGAAAAACCTCTCCCTTACTAAAAACCACATCATAGCCACGGTCTTCCAATACCGCTACTGAAACAAGATTCTTCTTTAGTCCTGGAACATACATAACATCTGTGATCTTGAGAGGGGAGCCAGACTCCCTCTGAAAGGTAATCGTATCGATCCCAGTAGCTCTATACCTCTTGTCATCTCCAAACTCTATGCTCTTCTTGAGGTCTTTCTCCTCAAAATCATTAAAGAGATCTCTATTTCCCGTCATATGGAATGAGGCACCGCTGTCAAGATACTACATGCCTCCCATAGCAGTGGTGGCCATGCATGCAATGAGAGAGAAATAAAGTTTGAATTGGGAAGCTAGAGCTTCACCGGTTGCCGCTATTGTCAGATCCTTCTTGCTTTCTTTCCTCTGTGGGTAGTCCTTGGCATAGTGCTCGTGACAGTGAAAATACTTGACTTTCATCAAGTCTAGTCCATCTTCTTTCTTCCCTCCTCCCCTTGGGACTTCTTTCCCTTGGCCCACTTTGCCTTACTTGCTACAGGAAAATCATCTTCCACTTCTTTAGAAGAGGTCCCATCTTTGGTGTTCCTCTTGATCTCATCCTGCATCAAATCTGACCATAGTCGTTCCCAATCTGGTAGCTTCTCCCAACCATTGATAGAGTCCTGATAACTATGCCAACTCTTTGGGAGTCCAAGAAGAGAAAGGCTCACCGTATCTTCCTCGAAAACCGTGATTCCAACACTTCCAAGTTCATCATGACATTGAGTGAACTGAGTCAAGTAATTTGGATTTGACTCCCCTGCCTCCATCTTGATTTTTCGAAGTTTATCTTTTAGTGCCAACTTCCTTTGGTCACTTCTATTCTGGAAAAGGTCCTTCAATGCTTTCCACATAGCATGTAGAGTTTCCTTCCCATGGAGACTCAAGACAATGTGGTCTCAAACTCCCTTAAGTATTATCCGCCTCGCCCTTGCCACACACTGCTTCCATTCAGCCAGATTCTAAGCATGCGATGTTGGTGGGAATGTCCTAATCAATGAATTCCTTCAAGCCATTATCCTCCAACACGGCCTCCATCCTGTCCTTCCAGGCTATATAATTTGAGCTTCCATCCAAGGCATACTCATGCCGCAAACCGTATAACGCCATCTGTCGATCCTCAAGTATGTATTGAAAATTCGAGTTTCACCTGTAACCCAAAAACTCAAAACTTCAAAATCTCCTCTAGAGAGCTGATTTTAAATCAACGATATCTTCCTCATACGAACTCCGATTTGGCCGATTTTCTTTTGAATTTGGGTATCCATTCCCAAGGAATCCAGATCTGCAATTTGTTTCTGAAAATTTTGCATAGAAATTCTCAGATCTTCTCTGCAAACTCTCGGCCCAAAAAAATTCTTGCTCCGATACCATGTAGAAAATTTCCTACAAATCTAGCTCTGATACCATGTAATAAATCCTGTAGATTCACAAGCTCATGTAATCAACTAAAACAAGAGACAAGAATTTACTTCTACTCTTTACAGCGGAAGCCCATAAAGATCAAGCAAAACAATAATCGACAAGAGGAAGAACATAAATGTCACATAACACAATAAATATTCGTGGAAAGTCACAGCTCAAAACGCCACTATTTGTATTGCATTAATCAGAAATCCAAGATGATAATATAATGATTTTTCTCACAATAACAATCCCAGCACTTAGTAAAATCAATCTCCCACCGCACAAGCAAGCTCAAGCCAAATCTAGGCCTCTTCTCTACTCTCCAAGCTCCCTATTTCCTTGTTCCCTTGGTCAAAGAATTTAGATGAATACAATATGCTTTGCTCAACCTTGAGGTTAACCTGCAAAAGTATTTCCTATCCTTCACTTGATGACTTCATTTGGCAAATATTTAGCCAAATTTCCAAGCCTCCAAGATTCTAATTCTTTTCACAATTGCTTAGAGAATTGGCCCATATTTAAAGGGAAATTCCTCAATTCCTGAATGCATGCACTATTAGTGCAACTCAGAAAAATCTAAAACAAATAACACATTGTCCCTGCACTCTAATCTCAACTGGGTCTTTCTCGGAATCAACATGCATGAGTTTCTGATGAGGGAATATTCAGTCAACTGGAGTAGCACTAGTTGAGTGCACTAATGCATCAACTGATTGTTAATTCACTATTAGTTCTTCAAATAGTTTGGAACTAATTTAACTAGAATTAACTCAATAAACTGAGTTAACTAATTACAACTCATACTTAACTCATCCCGGACCCCTATAATATGGGGAGAACATATACATGACTTCAGAAAGACTTCAAACTCGAAATCCCTAAGTTAATTAAACTTAATTCACTATTTACAAGTTGATATGAGAAAAGAATTACAATTTAACTCACAATTTAATTCAAGGACAAGTTAAATTGAAATTTCTGGATTATATTTTTAATATTTCTTGTTGATACTTTAAAAAAATACCACAACATAAAAACTTAGACTATCTGAACATGTACTCATTTCACACTTCCATGCAGAATCCCCTTTCAAACCCTCTCTCCCCTTTTATCGAATTAGACCTCAAAACTTAAATTTTGTGTGGTCCACACTTAGTTCTCAAAGAAGTTCAGGGGTGAGGACCACAATTAGGTCGATTCAGAATGCCAATGGACCATGCAAGTTAGGGTGTCAAACCCAAATTATAGTCAGGGTCATAAACTCTCCTATTTCCCAAGTTCTCATGCTTGCCACTTCCACTTTTGACTACTCTGTGAGACCCACGGTGCAAGGTTAGACTTGTTTATGAAATTCAAGTTCTAAAGAGTGAAAAGCGGTCGGAGGGCTGACCTTCGACTATTGGCCCACCACCCAATTCTTGGCCTATGAGTTGAGAAGTTAGCGTTAATCATATTCATTCCTGTTGCTAGGTTTTGGTGTTACCAAGATGCTTCAACTCCTTCCTAACAAAGACTTCGTGCCAGGGGATTTCAACATGCAGATTCTCGCTCAGTCCTTCAGACACAAACCCAAATCACTCTCGTATGAAAAGAATGATTCAACGACTAGATAAGAATTTATCCTTTGCTCTGGACATTTTCCATTTGACTAATTACTAATTTTGTTGCAGAAGATACAATTCAAGTAAATTAAAACACAAGTGCTAATCCTCAAACAAGAATTGTGATGATAATGAATTGTATGATGAAACTTGCCAGAGAACAAAAAAAACATTTCCTTCTTTTCTTCGGCTTTCTCTGCACTTGCGAGATTTGCGAAACCAACTTATATGCAAGATACTGGGGATTTTTTCCATAACAAAATAGGGATGCGTTGACTAACATCAACCTTTCCAAAGGCGACACCTGGGCCTTTTTCTAGAAGCCCTTAAGACACAAACACAACTCTCCTAAATGGAAAAGACACATATGCTAATAGAAAAACAACAATTTGTATAGGTGTCCCTAAAAGGGCACATAGACATAATAGACAGTAAGATATTTACAATATTTTGTTTTTGGAACAAAATGTTGAGTGATGCTCCTGCATCACAGTGCATTGGTCGCCAACTGTTTTATCCATAGGTTTTCTAAGAAATTCTTTCTAATACATGATTCATCAACCTCCACCTGTTTTCTAAGAAATTCTTTCTCATATATGATTCATCAACCTCCATCTGTTTTCTAAGAGCTTCTTTCTCGTATATGATTCATCAACCTTTCTTCAACTATTTAACTTGCTCAATGATAATGATAATGGAAAAGGTTAAAAAATAACTAATGGGATTTCTGAGAACTAAAATGTATGTGTGGATATTGAGTTCTTAATATCCTGGAAATGCAAATATCGCATTGGTTTGAAATTCCTGTGTAGAAGAGATTGTCTTGGCACATTAACCATGGAAACAAATTTTTATATGCCACCAAAGAGTGTTGGAAGCTAATGATGCTCTCATTGATCAATATAATCATCCAACTTCTAAGCATTTGAACTTATGGATTCGTTGGATGAGTCCAATCCATAAATTGATATCTTGTTGAGTAGATCAACATATAGATTATACCAAACATTGTGTGATCAAAATAGAGATTTTCCAATAGCTACTACAACTATAGAAGAAGTAGTTGCAAAGATTGTAGAAGAATGTAAAAAGTATGAGGTGAGATTTTATGGATTGGAAGAAGGTAGTGGCAGGCAACGCGTTATACAAATTATGCAAGAGTATATACTACACATCACGTGGTAATTTTATGGAACTATTCAATGAATTATAGAGCCCATTAGTAGATATTACTGGGGCTTGCATCAAGCAAGTTGGGGCCACATTAGTGAACATCTTCAAAAATGGGACACTAAAATACGCATAAAAGGAAATTGATAAAAGGTGTTTACATAACTAGGCCATAGTAAACATGTTTGAATATTCTATAAAAATTCGGATAAAATTTTTTATTTAGAAAAAATTCAATAGTATACATCTTAAAAACTTACATTCGTATACTTTTTTCCCTCACAATGATGCATTTTGTTAATTTTTATTCTAATTCATTTTAAATTTTGGATAATTTCTAATAACTCTACATAATATAGCAATTTTAGAATTATAATTATAAAAAAATCGTACTTCCTCTTCCTCTTCCCTCCAAGATTTTTCTTTGAAACTTAAATCTAATATGATTGTTCAGTTTCAAAACTTACTTGTCCAAAATTCTTACCAATAGATAAATACATATTCTAAATATATAAACATATTTAAAAAATAACTCCTAATTTGTTTTCTTTTTCTATTATTTTGGCTTTTCAGCTTTAAAAGTCAAATTAAAATATATAATTTTTCCAATTTCACAATTATTTTTATTTCTTTTCTTTTAAATACATATATTTGTTTTTAGCCCACACTAACTTTAACATTCCATGCAAGTAAATTCTAAACAGAGCTATCCCTGCACGAGTTCGGGCTGGATTGGGAATAAGACTAATTACAATGGTATGTCAACTCTTAAATCCATAGAAAACACTAGTACGTTAAGAAATATTGCCTTGTTTAGAGGAGGTTCCCAAATAAACAAATCCTAAGTATTGCCTTCTTTTAAGAAGAAGTTCCCAAATAAACAAATCCAGGCAAGGGAAAATTTAATTTCATCAAATCATTCATTTTTTTAAGGAAGAAAAAACATGATATATTCATAAATGAAGATTACATATTGCAAATGCAGGAACATGGACCGAGCCATTAACAAAAATACTCCAAAAGAAGTATCCAGAAAAGCCCTTAGATAGGGTAGCAGATAAAGGAATAAACCCCAGAAAATCTGCGTAACAAATCCCAAATAGAGCCCCAAAAGGCCAATATTTGCCCCAGATAACAAGGCAACCCATCTATAAGGTGCAGAAGTGGCACCAATGCACCAAGCAGACAAGCCTCTGTGGAAAGAGAGCAACCGACGCTAGATTTGTCCGCCCAATACGAAAGGAGAGGCACGAAATGAGGAAGAGAGCAGCAGAAGTAGCCACTCCTTCCCCGCCCCCTCAAACTCTCCGCCCGAATCAGACGAGAAACAGAGGAAGAAACACTGCCTCAAACATCCACATCTGCTTGCAGAAAAAGACCATCGGAATCATCCATAGAAGCGGTATGAAATAGAGCAGAGCACTGCTGTTCCCTCAACGCTCCTAAGGATATGCCGCGGCCAGAACAATCCAAACTGCCGCCGAGAAGGAGAAGACCCATCGGAGCAGAGACGTCACCGGGGGCAGAGGCAGCAAGGGTAGCCACCTCGCCCCCGCTCAGAGAAAAACTAAAAGACCAGGGGAAACGAGCTTGCGAGACGAAAACCTCTCTGCTGGCCTCTTGCCTCTCGACTTAGAAGAGCCCGCACCTCACGCCGTTCGCCGCTTGCCTCCTTAGAAACCCCGTAGAGTCGTTGCTTGCCTCTGGAGAAGCCCTCACTGCCTGTGGAGAAGCCCTGCTCGCCTCTGGTGAAGCCTCACGCCGTGAAGCCCACTGCCTGTGGAGAAGCCCTCGTTCGCCTTAGGTGAAGCCTCGCCGCAGCTCCCCTCGCAGCAAACCCTCAACGCTCACATTTAAACTCTCTGCGCTCACCTTTGGAAAAACCCAACTTTCGCTCCAGCCTTCCGCAGCTTCCCTCAGTAAAACTTCAGCGTCTGCTCCCCTCGCCGCAGCTCCCCTTGCAGCGAACCCTCAGCACTCCAGCCTTTCGCAGCTCCCCTCGCCATCAAATCATTCATTATCAAATTCGAGAATTTTCAAACTTTTTGCCGCAATTCAAGTGAATTTCGTAATTATAGTCCCAACTTATAAATTTAATAATTTTTATGGTATGGAGTCAAACATTGAAATCTATGGTATTTTGCGTAAATCATTGTCCTTTTTTATTAATAATTTTTTTTTTTTTTTCAAAAAAATTCATATTATTAAAATCGTAGTAATAAGTAAGATTAAATTTATTTGTGAAATTTATATTGATTCAATTATTGAGAAGATTGCTGGAAAGTTTTGTTTTGAAGAAGTGTAAAAAGTTAGAATTCACTTTTGGAGGACAGAGATAGTTTTATAATCTTTTTTATAGATTTTAGAAAAGCAATTTTATTATTGTTTTTTAATTTCTATAAAAATAAGTTTATATTCAGCGTAGCGGTGAATATATTGATCTATGACGCATGGCTTTAAAATCTATAAAATAATGTCAACAATGAAAGCGGCAGGCTCGAAAAAATCAAACTAGGAATCTCATACTTCTCCGTAATTTTTTCCCCAATCATACTTTTCCTTATATGCAGATAAAAGAATGCCGACCAATAACAGAGAATTTTAAATATAATTGGATTTATTTTAAAGATAACAGACAATAACATTGATGTGACGGATTCATTTTGGCTTGGAATCTTTAAATGAAATGTATACTATCATTACCAACCACTTTCGGAAATATAATAATTATAATTCGATGCACTTCGCATGGACCAAATAAATCCAATTATCTTTAAAATTCTTTGTTATTGGTCGGCATTTTTTTATCTGCATATAAGAAAAAGTATGATTGGAAAAAAAAATTACGGAAAAATATGAGATTCCAAGTTTGATTATTGACTAAAATTAAAAAAATAATAATAAACTGGCCTTTATAAAATCTATAAAAAGATTATAAAACTATCTCTGTCCCCCAAAAGTGAATTCTTAAATCCCCAAAAGTGAATTCAGATTAAGTAAGGGATCATTTAGTACGATAAAATCAATTTTAAAATAGAATTAATTATTAGTCCAAGAAAAACAATTGAAAATAGAAATAATTATTCGTGCTGAACGATGTCGTCCAAGAAACCTATATTCTTCAGTACCCAAACGGTGGCCTCGACGGACTTTAATAAAAGCTAGGTAACCATAAGGGCGAAACCAGCCTGGTTAGCATTTTAAAAATGAAGACCTTCTTATTATACAAGTTGCATGGAAAAAAGTCACTCAAGTTTCCTGTATTATTTTACTTCAACATTTTATCAGAATATAAAGAAATTTGTTGCAAGACAAACTGTAAACTCGGTATCCCAGATCAACGCATACGACTACACGCGGCGCTATGAATTTTATTATGGGCATTGCTCTTTGCCCAATTCGTGTTATTATTGGCAGACGTGTTCAAGATGTTGAATGAAATGTTTTCCATATGTACTACTATAGGGTTTTAACATTTTACGACTCAGTGTACAACATGCCTTCGATTACATAAAACCTAAACCTGTGAAATAGCTAAGCAAGTGCCAAATTGTGTACAATGGAGGAAAGCTTATATTGTACAGTGTGCCTTACTTTGATATAAAACTGTGCTCATCAATCTAATCTAATCTAGGCTTGACACGTAGATTTAGGGCTACCGTCTTTTGCAAAAACCAGTGAAATATAATTCTACAGTTAGCCTAGCAACGTACAGGGAATATATTGGAATTGTTGGAGCAGTGCTAAGTCGCATAGGAACCAGGTCGTGTCAAAAGCAACCTTCATGTGCTGCTGTTGGAAGTTCCAGATAATGTTAACATTGTTCATTTGTGATTCCGGTGCGAATGCCAGGCACACCTGGTGTCATGCCCCCAGGCCTACGGTAGTCTTCCAACCATACTTGGCGAGGTGCGGCACCACCGAACACTTTCTTTTCACCAATACCTATGTTCATGGACTACGCCTAACCATATGTCCTACTTAGTTTGTGTTTCTCAACCAAGTAATTATTAATGTTCCTTTATACCAATGAACACCCATACACATTCATTATCATTAGCAATTATACAAGAGAACACAATTGCACAGTATAAAGGGAGGGGCAACTCTCTGAACAATGAGTCTACCCGAATACAATATATTATATAATCTTTCAATGTTACAAAGCTTTACAAGTATACTTGGGAAACACCAAGTTTCATACTTAGCCAAAATTACAACTTTCCACACCTCCGTGTGATAACCAAAGTTCTTTGCCTGAGCTGGGTGGGCGCGCCCTTACACGAGCTGCCAACCGACTCCTCAACTGAACCTTATTCCAACAGGTGGGCGACCTCACCCAAGTCACCCTTTGTTTACTTCTACACGGCGGGCGGGCAACGTCACCCGAGTCCTCGTTTACCACCTCCGCATTTAGCTTTGCACGACAGGCAACGACTCACCCGAGTCACCCGAGACACTTGTGTCAACCGAATGCCGACGCCTTCCCCCTGCGCCCTTACCCAATAACTGAAACCTGTGCGATGTTACCATGTATGCCTGCCCAAGAGCGGGTGCATTACGATCTGCGCCTCCTTGCGACCTGCTCCACCCTTCGCACTTTTCCTTGTAATCGTATGCTCCTCACTCGCATTGCTTATTGAATGATCGAGTTCGAATGTCCTCCAAACGCTCCACGCCTTTGTTTACTTATATGGATGGTGGGGCGAGTTGAGTTGCCCAAGCCGACTCGTCCACCATATGTCCCACATCCCTACACTTCGCACTTTGCCATCCGAACGTATGTTGGCCTTCGTTCAAGTTGCACTAATGTGTAGGTCGGCCGTGGGTTATGCCAAACGCTCCCCACGCCATATATAAACCTTCACTCCTCCTCTATGCGCATTTTTAACTTGTCACCTCGTGCATTTGGTCGTAGAGCTGCTTTTGCCTATGTTCTCCAACTCGCTCACTTGCCAAACAAGTCGCACTTCGTGCCGGTGGGTGTGCCAAGGACCACAGGTCCTTACGTCCTCCTCCACCTGAAGTCGTTGTCGTCTTCGACAACATCCCATCCTGGTAGCCATCCACCAAGATTACCATCAACAACTGTCTCATCCTTGGTCCATGATATCAACTCCTCCACATACTGCAAACATCCCTGCAACATATGTAGAACTACCGTCTCCATCATGTGTCGTCCCATTTTGTGAACTATCATTCTTCTTGCCTGCCTGATGCCAACATCTCTCCGTGCACTTCCAGACCCCATGTTTGAACTAGTTGGGTAGCTAATCCAACTGTCACGCTCAAGCCATGAGAGTGAACATCCTTATGCCTTCACCAGTCTACCTCGGATTCTGCCACATCCTGGACTCACCAAGAATCTCACCCATGCTCAGGTCCATGGAAACTCCATCCCATCTGCAACATGTCATGATTCTTGATGCCAAACCATCTCTGCACCATCTTGTCATACTTGCTCAACCTGTTTCAAGGACTCACTGCCATGAGCAGCTAACAATGAGCCCCATCTTCTATGTCATCTAAGAAGATGTGGAGGGAGTAGAGCCTGAAGGCTCACCCTCACTAATAATATCAATCCATCTGTCAGGATTCTCTATCTCCATCCTCTGTAGATAAGTGACCCAATCCTCCTCTCAGACATTTGGCCTCACATAAGCCTCCTCCTCATCATCATCATCCTCAACCACTTCTAGCCTTCTTGACAAATCCAAGATACTATCAGATAGTGTCCTGATGACCAATGATTGCTTGGTCAGCTTTGTCTCAACTGTAGACAACCGCTTACAATCAGGCTTTGTCACACTAATGGTTGGAACACCAATGGGTACATCTTCCCTTCCATCGTAAATGTACAGCCTCTTCAAATGTGGAACAATCATAGCATCAAATTGTTTCAAGAATTCCATCCCCAGCACAGCTTCATAATCATCAATCCGCACTATAGTGAAGTCAACTCTCCCGGTCCACTCACCTAGTGTTGTGTCCACTTTTTCAACTACACCAAGAACACAATCAGGAGGAGAATTCACTGCCTTCATTTGTGCCTTCACTGGTACAAATTTCAGTGCAATCCTTCTCACAGTATCTTCACTCATGAAGTTACGAGTAGCCCCACTATCCACCATAGTGAGTATATCAGCGCCCCTAATCTTCATCCGAACATACTCCAAACTGTTCCTCTCAGGATCCCTCCGAGAGACCACCTCAGTAGCAGCCGTAGCTCCAAGTATCTGCATCATCCCCATAGAAGCTTCTCCATTCTTCGTATTAGATTGTGCAATAGCAGCCACTTTCGGTCTAGAAGGACAATTCTTCACCGTATGTGGTTCAACACATATCCAACACTTCAAGGCTTTCTTCGTCTTCGACTTATTATCCGATTTCGAAGCATCATCCTTCTTCTTCTCTTTTGGTTTATCGGATTTCTTCTTCCTATCATCAGAAGTCACATCATAATGCTCCACCAACCTATCCACAGCAGCAAAAGCTTCCTCAAGTGTTTTAATCTTCTACCTCTTCACTTCATTGCGCGCCCAAGGCTTCAATCCAATAATGAAGTTGAACATCTTATCCCTCTCCGCCATGTCAGGAAGTTCCAGAACCGCACTTGCAAATTCCTGCTGATATGTTTATAGGTTCCCTGTCTGCTTTATGAACTTAATCTTCATCCTTGCTTCCCACGTTTCATCATGAGGACTGAAATGGGTCTGCAAAGCCTTCTTCATTTCATCCCACAAAGTTATGTCACCAGCACTGCCGTTGGAAATCTGATCCATCCTCCTTCGCCACCACATCTTAGCATCCTTTGTCAAGAATTGAGTAGCTACTTTCACCTTTGTCTCATCATCAGATAGACCCAAGCATTCCAAGTATTGCTCCATATCCCAGAGAAAGTTGCCAAGAGTCTTCGCACTCCTTGTACCATCATAAGATTCCGGTTCCTTGACTTTCACATGAGGCACTCCTCCACCCGAGTTATGTCTCACAACCTTCTTCAACACCACGATCTCATCTCTGGCTTCATCAAGAGATTTCTGCAAGTTCACGATCTCTGCCAGACCCTGATCTCTTGCCTCTTCAATCTCCTTGACCTTTACTTCAAGTTGTGTACACATAAGATCAGTGTACTCGTGTTGAGTTTGGAGTTCATCGAGTTCTTCCCTCATCTTCGAATTGGCCTCTTGATCCTTCATGACCAAGTCCATATTCTTAGTCCAGTAAGCCTCTAAGCCCTCCATCCTTTCCAACACCTTTTCGATGAAAGCTAGCGAAACATCCTTCGCACCGTGGCTAGATCCAACCTGAGATTCACTTGCCATTACTAACAACTTTCTTCTTTGCGATCTAGTTTCAACCATCCAACAGCTTCACCAAGTTGCCTGCAACCATGAACCAGCCCTTATTCCACTTGTATGTGAAACAACTTCCTTCACCTACAAGTACCTGCTTCACTGTCACCAACTTCCAAGCTTCAACCGTGAGCTTCAATATCACCTGTCAATGTGTATTAGCTTCAATGCTTCAACACCTGAACCTGTTCATCAGCTCCTCGGCCACTTCGTCACGAGCAACCTTACTCTGATACCAACTGTCATGCCCCTAGGCCTACGGTAGTCTTCCAACTGTACTTGGCGAGGTGCAGCACCATCGAACACTTTCTTTTCACCAATACTTATGTTTATGGACTACGCCTAACCATATGTCCTACTTAGTTTGTGTTTCTCGACCAAGTAATTATTAATGTTCCTTTATACCAATGAACACCCATACACATTCATTATCATCAACAATTATACAAGAGAACACAATTGCACAGTATAAAAGGAGGGGCAACTCCCTGAACAATGAGTCTGCCCAAATACAATATATTATACAATCTTTCAATGTTACAAAGCTTTACAAGTATACTTGGGAAACACCAAGTTTCATACTTAGCCAAAATTATAACTTTCCACACCTCTGTGTGATAACCAAAGTTCCTTGCCCGAGCTGGGCGGGCACGCCCTTACACGAGCTACCAATCGACTCCTCAACCGAACCTTGTTCTGACGGGTGGGCGGCCTCACCCAAGTCACCCTTCGTTTACTTCTACATGGCGGGCGGGCGACCTCACTTGAGTCCCCGTTTACCACCTCCGCGTTTAGCCTTGCACGATGGGTGGGCGACTCACCTGAGTCACCCGAGACACCTGTGTCAACTGAACGCCAGCGCCTTCCCCTGCGCCCTTACCCGATAACCGAAACTAGTGCGATGTTACCTGTATGCCTACCCAAGAGCGGGCGCATTACGATCTGTGCCTCCTTGCGACCCGCTCCACCCTTCACACTTTTCCTTGTCACCGTATGCTCCTCACTCGCATTGCTTATTGAATGATCGAGTTCGAATGTCCTCCAAACTCCCCACGCATTTGTTTACTTATACGGATGGTGGGGCGAGTCGAGCTGCCCAAGCCGACTCATCCACCATATGTCCCACACCCCTACACTTTGCACTTTGCCATCTGAACGTATGTTGGCCTTCGTTCAAGTTGCACTAATGTGTAGGTCAGTCGTCGGTTATGCCAAACGCTCCCCACACCATATATAAACCTTCGCTCCTCCTTTATGCGCATTTTTAACTTGTCACCTCGCGCATTTGGTCGTAGAGCTGCCTTTGCCTATGTTCTCCAACTCGCTCGCTTGCCAAACGAGTCGCACTTCGTGCCAGTGGGTGTGCCAAGGACCGCAGGTCCTTACACCTGGGATCTGTCACTCGCAAGGGTTACCAAAATCCCAAGGGCGCTCACACTCACTTCCGTGTTGTTCTGGAAATGAAAAGTTATAGTCGGAATCTAGACTTGGCTGTTGCCAGACAGGTCATAGCAGGTGTCGAGGAAATCATAGGGCTGCGCGCTCAAAACAATGGTAGGTTTTGAAACATCAGAGCCATCGGGGTGATTCTGAGAATCGCCTCGATGGCTCTGATGTTCATAAAATTATATTTGTTTATCGCAGAAAATTAGTGTGCTTCTAAACCGAAATATATGGAGCAAGTTCATATATTGCATTATTGATATAGTTATGTTACCTACGAATAATCATGTCGTCTCCACCAAAATATATTGAGAAGTCATGATGTAATCACATATTTTTGGTTTGATTTATTATATTTTTAATATAATTATGCTACCATTGAATATTTGTGTTGTGTCGACTTTACGGTGTATGTCTCTTGGTTTATGATGTTAATGTTTGAGAGTATTTTGATGACATTATGCACATCCCATCTTCAATTGTTACTACACCACTAGTACACAAAACAACGTATTTTGCAACGTTAATGGTAAATATTTTAGCCGTGTAGTTCATGCACTACGCGGTATTCTGTTATGGTTTAGAAACAACCTAGCTTCCAAGGCAGATGATAAATATTTTATCAGTGCAATTCATGCACTAACTGGTATTCTCATTTGGTTTTAAAGTTTTTTTTTCAACCGAGGAAACTTTTCTTCGTTATTCCTGTTTATATTTATACACCAGCAAATATCTTTATATCAAATATACTAATTTGGGATTTCAATATTTGGTACATATAGACAAAAGGTGGAACTAGAACCATGGAGGATTGACCTTGTCATTGAAACGCTTTTATAAATTTAAAACAATCCAATAGAGCGTTACTCGGCCATGGTATTGCTGTGCTCTTTCGTGTGACACTCCCACTGCCACTGCGTGCACAAAACCTCTCGCCATCAGGATCTACAGAACCAAGAATATTCAAGAAGGGCTCAAAACAATGGTAGGTTTTGAAACATCAAAGCCATCGGGGTGATTCTCAGAATTGCCCCGATGGCTCTGATGTTCATAAAATTATATTTAGACACCAGCGAATCTCTTTAAACAAAATTAAAAACTCATGATATTTTATACAACGCTCTTAGCTTTGCTGCCCCATATCATTTACATATCAAAAATATGTGTATTTACATAGACGTTATAACTTCATACATTCATCTGGCACTCCCAAATCATTTAAATACATCACAGATAGACTTTCGCACTGTTCACCATGTGTCCACTAGTCCATTGGATTTGTTGCCGACAGATCCAACAATATGATGCATCATATATCACATCCTCGTCATTCAACTTATTGTAGTTAAAAATTTCTGCCAAGACAATGTATTTTGCAAAATAAACCTATCCCAACTGATATCAAAGAAAGTTTTAATTAAAACAATAGGATATGCTATAACCTTTCGTGAAAATGTCATGGTTATGCTATAACCAAAAGTTAGCTATCACAATAGGCATACTATAGCTAACACAACAAGATTTATCTTTTTCCCTTCATAAGCCTCTTTGTTCCTTTGTCATATCTTAATGCATCCAAATATGCCAAAATAAGATTATCCATTATTTAAATTTGAATATTTGAAAGAGATCAATTGAGAAATAGGCTTTAGAGTCCTTTAATCTCTTTTATGTTAAACAAAAATAAAAAGATCATACAATAGAAAAACATATTGATATTCATGTTACATTTTTGGATTTAAAGACTTTGGGAGCATGTCTCATAAGGTGTGGAGCTTATAAAATTACTAGATGATATCAAGGGAAAAACAATTTCCACCATAGTGTAAGGTTTAGAAGTTGAAGCCAACATATTACATAAAAAAAAGGTATTTGTTTCCACGAATGGTACTTCTTTTATGGTTGTTAATCAAACAAGATTTATCATTTTATTAAAAAAAACTTGTGCCAAATTTAGTAAGTGTTCATTGCATTGCTCATCAAGAAGACTTAGTAGCACTAAATGCTTTGAAAGGCATTAATGCTTAGTTATTATTCATTACAAATTAGCAAGTAATGTAGATTAGGGTTCAATACTAAAATAAAATAAATAAACAACTTGTTGCACTACCAGAAATCATGGAGCTTTGACACTTTAATATCTTCAAATTCTTGGACTTAGATGGTTATTTTGGGGAATTGTGGAAAAATTTGTAGCATTATGTAATTTTTTTGGAAATTGAAACAAATTAATAACTTGGAAATCAAAGTTAAATTTTGTGCTAAATTATGTAACCTTTAAACCTAACAAAATGAATGTTCAAATCATTTTTTTTGAAATAGCATAAAATACAATTTTATACATTTAAGATTACACATATAGGCTTTATTAATGCATCAATTTTTAAAACACAACCTCCAAACCTAGGCTAGATTCTAGTTCATAATTACATTCCCATTGGAGATGCATAAAAGGAAATAGTTATGCTTGTATTCTCAAACATATTATCATAATTTGTAATCTTACAAGTGTGTTACATGTGTGTTATATATTGTGATCGTGAGTTATAATTGTGAGTTTTTATATTACTATCTTTAGCTAATCAAATCCACTTTCTTAGAGCATGAATAGGCCTAATGGTTAAGAGCATGTGTTTCCTCCTAAGAGGTCATAGGTTCAAAACCAGAAGGGGTTAGAGTAGGTATGCTTTCGTAGACATAATAATCAAAACGTTGCGTGGAGGTGGGTCTCTTGTCCCACAAACAAGGGGGTCTCATACACCAATTTGGTGTCTGGCTTGGCTATGACGATAAAGATTTTGAAAAGGTTGTTACCAAAAGGAATAGTGTTGAGATGGAAGTCTGCTGAAACTAGTAATAGATCTAGAAGAATTTTGAAACTTGAAATGGTGGGCTTGCATGTGGACTCGATGGGGCACTAGTTGATGAAAGAGAAGAATATGGAACATCTTCGTCTGCATCCAGGCATTCATATGAAGATGTGAATTTTGATGGTGTGCAAGAAATTCTGAGTGATTTTGAATAGTTGTCTAAGACAGTTTATATAAGTGATGTTTGCATCATATATTGAAATAAAATTTTTGATTTCCATATGGTGTTAAATCAGAAGTTATGAGTCATTTTTATGTTGTTTGATTATATGTCTTAATTATGATAATTTTTATTGTTTGGAATATTTACAATGCAACATTAAATTAGAGATATAATGTATGTTTCATTCAATATACACATAATGACATTTTGATTCATTTAGTCATGTAATTTGTTCATAATGTCATGGTTTTTTAATTTTATTGTTGAAAAAATTCCAATTTCTTTTATATCTAGCATGTTATGGTTGAAAACATGTTGAATTTATACTTAAGAAAGAAAAATGTTATTCTACCAAAAACATTACTGTGTTTTTTTCCTCATAAACAATTGTTTTTTTGCACAAAAAAATTCGGTTTTACTAGCATTTTTTAAAATGTTGAAAATTGACCCTAAAAAAAATATCGTCGTTCTAGTATCAACACTTTTTTGTTTTCAAGGTTTTTTTTGCACGAAAATTTCGTTTTCACTACCATTTTTAAAACATGTTCAAAATTGACCCTAAAAAAAAAACCATCGTTCTAGTATACACACTTTTTGTTTTTGGCACTGTTTTTGGTGTTTTTTTGGGGTATTTTGGCAAGAGTTCCCGTTTTGAGTTTATAGTTTCCGTTTCAAAGTTTACATTGTTTATGTGGAATCCAAGAATTAAAGCATGTAGTCTAACGAGGCAGAGGAGTTGCCCGGAAAGTTATGGAAATTCTGGTTATATTTAGAGAAAATCTGGCAAGGATTTTTGTAAATCCAAGTTATAGTTGTTAACTTTCAAAATTTTAGGTGCCCTAGAAATTTTTGATGGTGCTGAATCCATTTCCACCATCAAAAACATGATTCAAACATTCACTCTACAAGATTTTTTGAAATTTTTTTGCCTGGATTCTGACCACTTTTGGATGTCCGAGAAATTCCTACACCTCGTTGGATGACTCTGAATTAAAGTGTGAAATTAGATTTACGAAATTTTGCTTGTGTGAAGAGGTTTTTGTATAGAGCTTTTTAGAGTCGGTCTGGTCATCCCTCTGTCAGAGATCATTTCTCTTATTGCATTTCATTTTTAGGTGTCTCGCTCGATTCACTCAGTTGCATTCCGCTAGGGGCATTCCATAATCTAACGGGAGGGTCTTGTTATTCATTACCCCTCATGCCTTATACCTGCTGGCTCAGGTCTTTTAATCAAGCTTTTAAAGTCACTTATAGTACTGTTTTAGTCTTTTGATCAGCAGAGTCATTTCAGTTACTAGGTCTAGGGTTTCACAAATTGTGTCTTCAAAGTGTCCAATAATGCCAACATACCCATGAGGGAGGTTCTTAATAAGTTTTCATTTCCAAATATTTTCATCATCATATGCTCGACTGTGACTTTTATTCAAAACTCAGTTTTGAAGAAAATTCGTCATTTCTTTTTGTAATAAATTGCCATGTAATTTTCAAAAGTTTTTCTGTTGCTGAATTCTTCAGATGCAGCCCTACTCATCCTTTGCCCAAACTCGATGCCATCATCCCTGCAAAAAATTGACAAGAATTTCATCATTCTAAGCCAAAAATCAAAGAGGAAACAAAAGGAACAGAGTTGTATTAAAATGAAAAAGTGCCAAAGTTAAAACATAAGAAAGTGGGTTTTTGGAGAAGCAAAAATCAAACCCACCACTGTGTAATACATTTTCATTGTTTAAAACACCATTGGTGTGCCAAGAGATCATTTTAAGTGGACTTGAGTTTGGAAGGAGTGAATTTATTGTTTGAAAGCCAAAACTGTGTGTTGGAGGAGGTCGCGGCGCATTGGAGGAGGTCGCAGCGCATATAGGCCGCACGACACATTGGGCCGAATTTTCCTGTGTAATTTTGCACTGTTACGGTGCATCCAGGAGGCGCGGCGCACTGGGTTTGTGCGCGGCGCACAAAGCCGACAGGCTAGTTTTTATCCCTGTAGTCATCAAAACTCAAATAGCGCCAGGTCTTTTGCTCCAAGTAAGTCTGAGGCTCAGATCCAGCATCATCAGGAGTTAGTTCGGTTGTTTGTTTTACATTTGCATGATAGTCATGTTACTCTTGCTGGAGTAAACTTCACCTTGACACCACAAACCATCTCTCAAGCCAACGGGATACCGAATATAGGGGAAGAGTGGAACAAGAGGCAACAGCTGGATAGATCATATTATGAACCTTACATCAGGCCTAGCTATTTGAAGCAGCTCAAGAGAGTATTCCCATTTCAGTTTTTGAAGGAATCTTATGCGCCGTTGATGAGACTCATTATCATCGCTTCTCACGCCTCTATGCATACCATATCAGGTTACTGATGCATTTCATGAGAGTGAAGTTGATGAACATTCCATATTTCATGTGCCAAAACATCAAGAGGATGACCACTCTTTTGCAGAAGAAGACTCTGGAACAGCAGTACAACAACATTTACCACTATGCGCTCATCAAGATCATTGTTGTGCATCAGCTTGGTTTGCAGGGTATCACATGGGAAGATTTCATTTCCCGTGAGTTTTTCACAGCTTCAATAGTTCATCAGGAGGTTGTCCATCATACCGGTGAACCTTCATATCAGCATGGAGGTCAGGAGGCAGAGACTACTAGTGTGCCGGCATATGTCACCTATCAGAGAGGCACGAGAGGATTGTTTGCAGCAGCAAAGCGAGTGTTATCTCCACCCGGTGTGGAAGGGGCCTCGCTTCCGACATCAGCACCACAGGTACAGGACAAAGGCAAGAGGCCTATGCAGGATGAGGGTCCTTCAGGAGGCCAAAACACTGATTTTATCCTCATCGATGATGATGTGAGCTCTTCTAGCTCAAAGCTGAGGGAGATTATTCAGGAGCAGAAAGCCGAGATAGATGCATTGACCGACAAGTTGCAGAGAGCTCAATGGGTCATCAATTATTTGGAGCAGTGAAACAAATAGTTGGAGGATCAACATACAGTCATGGAGTTACAAAACATTCGGCGAAACCGTCAAGCTGCCCGAAGGAGGAGGATAGAGTTCACTTCATTGGAGCAGGAGATAGAGGCTGATCGAGAGTCTTGGCTTGAGAGGGCCAATACTCATCTTGAGAAGCTGTTGGCGAAGGCAAACAAGGACAAGGACATGCTCAGGCACATGAAAAACCATTATTGGGCACGAAATCACGTTTGCAACGCAAAGATCAAAATCCTGAAGGCAAGACTAAGGAAGGCACTAAAACGACGCAAAAGGCATGATAGGATCCAAATCTTGGCTGAGGCTTCCTTGGCTGAACATGATACTCAATGATAGACCTCCAACCCAAATTTCAAGGAATTTGGAGAAAATTTTGTCAATTTTGAATTTTTTGGCTTTAAAACAGGTTTTTCTGCCCAACGCGTAGCGCCACTTGGCGCGCACTTATAATTGGGAGATCCTCTGGAGGAAAACTTTGCATTTCTGGATTTTTTATCAAAAGTTATGCATGCTCATGGATTACCTAAGGATTTCATCAAGTTCTGGGTTGCCTAAAAGGTCAAAAACACCCTAAAAATGACCTCTCTGCCACCTTTTGCACATACAGGAAGCAGTCTTGGGAGATTGAATTTTTGGAGGGGCAAATGACATCCAAATTTAGAAATTCCACTTGGGTTGGAAAGTAGACAGGCAGGGCTTTCCAACAAGCACACTTGGGCTCAATATGGACTTTAGGAAGTGCCTCAAAATCAGCTCCAAAGTGGCGCGACGCATAGAGAATCAGGTGCGGCGCATAGAGGATTTTTGCCTATTTTTCACTATTCAGCTCAGAAATTCGCCCAATTTTGACCAGTTTTGCTTCTTGATGTTACTCTTGACCTTTCATGATGTAATTTTATAACCATGATGTGATATTGACACATTTTTACTTGTTCTAGAGGATTCATTCACTAAAAGGTGAAAATTAAATGAATGAATCAGTTTCCTAGCATATAGGGGTAAGTTGTTTGACTACCTAGATTTCAGTTCCTTGTTTAGAATTAGTTCAAACAACTCCTAGTATGATGAGCTCGACCCCTGGAGGCAAGGGAATAGGTTTGGCTTGTCTATATTATGTAATTTCTAAGTCATTTTCAGGATTGGACACTTGGGATTGCTTGGCACTTCATTGTAGATTTGATCTCTGCATTTTTGGCAAAGGAAAGAC
Organism: Pinus tabuliformis; assembly: GCA_031772625.1. Lineage (NCBI taxonomy): Eukaryota > Viridiplantae > Streptophyta > Pinopsida > Pinales > Pinaceae > Pinus > Pinus tabuliformis. The sequence goes on along the minus strand of CM062807.1, from coordinate 830,993,323 downwards.
CAGGGTTTTGCAGCACTTGTTGGGATCCATGTGGCTCTGTGTTTTGATGGTGTTTTTCTCTATGTACTTGTAAGTTCATTGATGTTTATGTGTATCATTTTCCCTTCTCTTTTCTTCCGCAATTAAACAAATGAGTGATTGAGGTAGAATTCATTGGACTGCTCTGCTCTGCCTTAAAATTTTGTTTAATTTTACATGTTTTCACCTGTTTGAGGAGGACTCTTGAGACCTTCTTGCCCTCCTTAGCCCCTCACCGGTCTGATCCATCCATTCATTCAATCCAAAGCATCAAAACGATTTCCTTCCTTGCCCCAATCAGATCTCTGCAAAAACTAGGCTTCATCCCCGGACCCAAATTTGCCTTTCCCTTTTTTCCAACACAAAACCCTCAAAAACTCAAATTAAATCCTTGCACTTCATACCTAGCCTAAAATCTGAAAATATTTCAGTCATCTCAAACCTCATCGATTATCTTTCGCTGAGATTGACTCGGAGAGAGCCCTCTCCTGTCCTCGTAGGGCTAGCTACGAGGCTGAGCGTGGTTTGATGTGGACCTAGAACCTTGTCTTTTCAGCCTGAGGCAAATCTAGGCTCTAACAGAGCTTCCACTATGCGAAAAACTCTACACAAGAAAAGTTTCGCACGTTGCGAAGAGCAACAATTTGCATCGTTAAACTGTGGAGGAGAGGTGATAAACAATGTCAATGGTAACAAAAATGAACTACTTCGTTGTTCGGTTCATTATTTTATTATTTATTAGGTTTGGGTTCACGGTGGCTGTATTGATATGCAAAGCTTTTACAAGTGGAGTTAGTCTGTGACATCTTTCATTTCGATTTTCATATATTGTTTTAACATGTATTTGCATATCTAGTAGGCAGATCGAACATCAACATTGACATTATTGTGCATTGGTATGTCAGTCATAAATTTGATAGTGTTGGTTCTTTGAAATTTATTGACAGGTTATCGAAAGAAAAAACCAATTTCGATCACAAATAAAAGACTTTTGGGGAATCTTAATTGATAAATTTATAAATTATTCATTTTCCCTTTGATTTGCACATTAAAATCTAATTACCACAAACAACAAACTTCATTTTTGGAACATACAATTTCATCTTCAACCTTGATTTATTTATTCAAAATATCACAAATTGATGTTCTTAAGGATATTAAAATTTTCAAAGATTTTGACATCTAGGGTTCTCATTTTTGTTTGAAATAAAACAAGTTATGACTATGTCCAAGCCTTAAATATATGAGTGATTTTTTTCACAGCGGTTTATGTTCACATGTGTAAGTGGTTAAGAATGTTTTTTTTCCTAAAGTGTTTTTCCATTTTCATGATTGGTTAATTGATGCTATTAATTTTAAGCATTGTCTAGCACAACGATATTTGTGAATTTTTTTTAAGAAATTTGATGATGGGAATGTTTGGATTATTTTTTAATTGATAATGAAAATGGAGAAATATGATCTCGGGAGTGTTTGAATTATTTTTTAATTGATGGTGGAAATGGATTCACTAGCATCAAAAAGTCTTAAAGCCCCCCAAAATCCCAAAACTTTACAATGTTAACCCTGATTTCAAAAAAAAATCTCCAAATTTTAGCAAAATCATCTTGAAATTTCCATTGCTTTCAAGACAAATACATCCCCTCCTAGATCATGATCTAACTTTACATAGCAATTTACATTAAACAACATTAATACATTGGTTTCTTAAAAACATATCACTTACTTGGAAATGGAGTAAAGTTTATTTACACACATAATACATTCAAATAAAAATTAAATTAAATTAAAAATTAAAATTATAAAATAAATATTTATATTTATAATTATAAATAAATTAACTATAATTAATAATTAAAGTAGTCTAGATCCATTTTAATTCTACATTAACTAAATTCTAAGAGGGATCAAATTTATTGAAATGCAAAACTGTTTTATAATGAAAAAAGGTTTAATCACAAGTGGATCTTAGGCTATTTGTAATACATTTCATATCTCCTTTAATTTTGTTGTTACAATAAATCTCAAAAATATAAAGTCATACTCTACTTTTAAAATGGAAAAAGAAAAAGTATAGGTGTTTTTTTTAATGGTTAAACAATTCATATGAACAAATTCTATATAACCATTTTACAATAAATCCCACGGTATGTTTCCAATTTTTTTATGTTTAAAAAAAAAAATTTGAAAATAAAAAATATTAAAACGACATTTATGTAAAAGCTTTCCAATGATATTATCAATAATTTGAATTTATACAACCTTCACAAACAAATTTAATCAAATTTAATCTGAATTACAACTTCAACCATAATAACAAAAAAATATATAAAAAACAGGACAAAATATCAGACATCATTGATTGTATACGTTGGCACTCCATCCCAACTCTTCCATTAGTCCATTGGCTTTTCCAGCTACGTAAACCGCTTCCAGCAATTTCCTTTCCTGCATTTCTTGTGCCCATTTTTTGGAGCTGCTCACTAATGTGGCCCCAACTTGTTTGATACAAGCCCCAATAATATCTGCTAATGCGCTCTGTAGTTCATCCAACAGTTCCATAAAATCACCACCTGATGTGCAATCTATACTCTTGCATAATTTGTACAACGCGTTGCCTGCCGCTGCCTTCTTCCAATCCACAGAATCTCCCCCATGTCCAATCATTTCAGTGTCCTTTTTACTTTCTTCTGCAACCTCAGAAATCTTTTCAGCTGCGTCTTCTATTGTTGTAATAGCTGGGGAATCTCTACTCTGATCACACAATGTTTGGTATACTCTATCTGCTGCTCTACTCAGCAAGTTATCGGTTTCCGGATTGGACTCATCCACCAAATCCATGAGTTCAGATGCCTGCAAGTATACTTTTAAAGAATGTGTACCACATGGCGGGGACAGCCGGATGATTAGATGGATCAATGAGACTGCTGTTAGCTTCCAAGACTGTTTGCTGGCATACGAAAAATTCGTTTCCAGGGCCAACGTGCCACAGGGGTCTCTTCTACACAAGAACTTCAAACCAGTTTCACGTTGTGAAGTTCCAGGATTTGAACACTGCATGCCCACTCCTCCCGGCGACATCTTAGCTGTGAGAAATTCGATCAGTTCTTTGCAACCTTGTCCATTATGGTTGCCTTTTAACAGAATTTCTTTGGCTTGCTTGATGGACTTTCGATTCGCTAGAAACACGCTCCGAGGAGTCTCCCCTACAACATTTACGTTCTGCAAAATTGCATCGTAGTCTACCAACTCCTTTTGAATTTTATCCTCGTGCTTTGATAATAACATTGACAATAATCTGACCATAAGCCTATTATAGAGTATCAGCTCTGTGAGGAAACCACATGCCTTACTGAATGAAACCACAACATATTGCACCCAAAATACCAGTCGGAGCAATATGTTTGGTAAACTTATTGATTTTTCTTCCGTGACCATTATTTTACTTACCCATTCATCAATTTTTCGTTTCCTCAGCTTCGATTCCTCGGCTTCCTGCAGCTCAAGAATGCGCCTCGTCCAAAAATCCTCTACCCGGAAATACTCACGCCATGACTCCTCCTTTCGCCATTTTCTGTAGTATGTGACCGAGGTAATACATCTCCAGCCTATGATTACCCATCCTACGAGACCGAATATGACTTCTAGGATGGATATTATGAATTTCAACCAGAACTGGGGGCCGTAAAATATTTGAATCATTGGACCCTGCACAATCCATCCAAGAACTGAACTTAAAATGCAAACAGTGACTGCCAGTGCGGCTGATGAGGCTAACACTGATCTGGCCATGAGGTATTCTGGGTAACATCCACGGGCAACGATCCAAGACTTCAGTACTTGATTTTCTACTGCTTCCCACGTGTTTCGTTCAGCACCATTTGATTGCTGTGCAAGAATTAAAGGAATTCTTTGACTCATAATATTCCGGATGCTAATATTAGCTATAGTTGCAGAACTGAGAAGTAGAATGAGCCATACCAGTGATAGAGATATTATGAGACTAGATACAATGAACGAATTCTCAGTAAGCTCGTTCACATGTGGCCAGAAATAGAAGGAGCGATGAACCAGGGATAAGCCCTTAGAGTGCCCTAAACGTTGATGAACAGTAAACAACTCAGAGGAAATGTGCAGGAACATAGTCAATCCTACAGCTGTTAATTTACCCCATGAATCTTCATAGCCCGGGCGGGCCATACCTGGCAGCAAATAACCTACCAACACACACACCATTACTCTGCTGCAATGTGTCATAAATAAATTATTCTTAATGAGCTCACCGTTTAATGCCCCGGGGTTGTCCAAGATCTGTTTGAGCAAAGTACTGTCACCATTGAGCAAGTTCATAAGCTGAATTGTGAGCGCACTGAGTATGAGAGCATCTCCAGGTATCCAGTGCAGTCCCTTCTTTAATCCATTGTAGGTGTCTAGGCCAACAAGGGTAAAGAATACCAGAACTCCTGCTAAAAGACTCAATAATTCGGTCAACTCATCGAGTGTTAGCTTCGGGTTGCCGTGAGCTACCTCCATGTCTCACAACTGAAAAGCAATCATTTCTTCAGTGGTGGGCAATCTTGTATTCCCAATTTCCTGCTTTTCTGAATAATGTTCCACTTAATATGTAATTTATTTTTTCACAGAAAGAAAAAATGAACATTTTTTTATTAAAGTGAAAATGCTTTGTATGAAGCCCAATGCCTGCCAGCAAACCCAGTAAATATCTAATAAGAAAAAGAAACAAACAAAGCCTAAAGCCACCCAAATAGATAGCATATCTGAAGTAATATACCATTCTAATCTGTGTAGGACTTTATCAAAATCAATCTTGAGGAGCAGATCTTCTTGATGAATTTCTCCGGCCCACTAGATAGTTTTCAAGCTTAATTTTTTTTGTGGTTAATGCCTCTGCAGAAGTCTTCGATGCCCTTTGTTGAATCCAAACTTTCTTGGGTGGGTTGAGAATGCTTTGGGCATACGAGAATGGTTGGAATATAATGGTCACCAGTAGAACTGAGTTCCCTCTGCGAACCTGAATTTTGTTTTTGCATTCCCGGAAGCATTAGCCTGCTCGCATACCCCACCCTGCCAATACCAAAATCCAAACAGGATTTAGTTTTTCATTTATGTTTTTCAGGCCAAGTTTTATCCGAGTATCTTTTCTCAACTTCCTCTGTTCAGGTAAGAGGTTACATCACATCCTATGATTTTATGCTCCGTAATTTCCTTTCTTTTAATGGTTTGTTTGCAGCGTTCAAACACTTGATTTAGACTTTCTATTTTTTAACCTCTTTTGAATGGTTTGTAAATATCTTTTAATGATCTTCACTTATATTTTAGTGATCTAATTCCTTTTTCGATGCAGTGGCTATTGACGGTTTTGACTTTGGCTTTGGTTTTTCATATCAGATACTATATCAGGTATTCCAGTGATCTCATCATATCTGAAGTAATATACCATTCTAATCTGTGTAGGAATTTATCAAAATCAATCTTGAGGAGCAGATCTTCTTGATGAATTTCTCCAGCCCACTAGATAGTTTTCAAGCTTAATTTTTTTGTTGTTAATGCCTCTGCAGGAGTCTTCAATGCCCTTTGCTGAATCCAAACTTTCTTGGGTGTGTTGAGAATGCTTTGGGCATACGAGAATGGCTGGAATCTAATGGTCGCCAGTAGAACTGAGTTCCCTCTGCGAACCTGAATTTTGTTTTTGCATTCCTGGAAGCATTAGCCTGCTCGCATACCCCACCCTACCAATACCAAAATCCAAACAGGATTTAGTTTTTCATTTATATTTTTCAGGCCAAGTTTTATCCGAGTATCTTTTCTCAGCTTCCTCTGTTCAGGTAAGAGGCTACATCACATCCTGTGATTTTATGCTCCGTAATTTCCTTTCTTTTAATGGTTTGTTTGCAGCGTTCAAACACTTGATTTAGACTTTCTATTTTTTAACCTCTTTTGAATGGTTTGTAAATATATTTTAATGATCTTCACTTATCTTTTAATGATCTGATTCCTTTTGCAATGCAGTGGCTATTGACGGTTTTGACTTTCGCTTTGGTTTTTCATATCAGATACTATATAAGGTATTCCAGTGATCTCAGACCTTTAAGATTCAGGGTTTCCAGTTTGACACGCGCATTTTTGTTGAGAAAATTAAGATGTTCAAGATATGAAAGATCTGTCAATGTGTTTAATTCTAAGCAAAATTCCATGCATAGTTTTTCCAGTGATCTCAGGCCTTCAGGATTCATGGTTTCCTGCTTGATGCACCCATTTATGTTGAGATATTTTAGATGTTCAAGATTTGAAATGTCTGTCAATGTCTTTAATTCTAAGCAAGATTCTGGATTTGTGTTGATTTATATGTGCAGTGGCAATGTCTATCCGCTTGTGATTGATGTATATCCATCAGAACCTAATCAGTTTGCCATTGGGTTGACTGGGTGTTGTCTCAACACCAACTTGTAGAAGTTCTTCCATGTTCACATTGTCACCCTACAACAGGGAAAACCAGAGAGAGCTGTTGAAAAAGAACATGAGAGTTTGCAAAGGCAATCAGGATGGAGGAAAAAAGAAGGGACACATGGATCAGTTTTATAAACATCGGGCATCTTCCAGAAAAATAAGTAAGATACTTTATCAAAATCAATCTTGAGGAGCAGATCTTCTTGATGAATTTCTCCAGCCCACTAGATAGTTTTCAAGCTTAATTTTTTTGTGGTTAATGCCTCTGCAGGAGTTTTCAATGCCCTTTGCTGAATCCAAACTTTCTTGGGTGTGTTGAGAATGCTTTGGGCATACGAGAATGGCTGGAATCTAATGGTCACCAGTAGAACTGAGTTCCCTCTGCGAACCTGAATTTTTTGTTTGCATTCCCGGAAGCATTAGCCTGCTCGCATACCCCACCCTGCCAATACCAAAATCCAAACAAGATTTAGTTTTTCATTTATGTTTTTCAGGCCAAGTTTTATCCGAGTATCTTTTCTTAGCTTCCTCTGTTCAGGTAAGAGGCTACATCACATCCTGTGATTTTATGCTCCGTAATTTCCTTTCTTTTAATGGTTTGTTTGCAGCGTTCAAACACTTGATTTAGGCTTTCTATTTTTTAACCTCTTTTGAATGGTTTGTAAATATATTTTAATGATCTTCACTTATCTTTTAATGATGTGATTCCTTTTTCAATGCAGTGGCTATTGACGGTTTTGACTTTGGCTTTGGTTTTTCATATCAGATACTATATCAGGTATTCCAGTGATCTCAGACCTTCAAGATTCAGGGTTTCCAGTTTGACACGTGCATTTTTGTTGAGAAAATTAAGATGTTCAAGATATGAAAGATCTATCAATGTGTTTAATTCTAAGCAAAATTGCATGCATAGTTTTTCCAGTGATCTCAGGCCTTCAGGATTCACGGCTTCCTGCTTGATGCACCCATTTATGTTGAGATATTTTAGATGTTCAAGATTTGAAATGTCTGTCAATGTCTTTAATTCTAAGCAATATTCTGGATTTGTGTTGATTTATATGTGCAGTGGCAATGTCTATCCGCTTGCGATTGTTGCACATCCATCAGAACCTAATCATTTTGCCATTGGGTTGACTGGGCGTTGTCTCAACACCAGCTTGTAGAAGTTCTTCCATGTTCACATTGTCACCCTACAGCAGGGAAAACCAGAGAGAGCTGTTGAAAAGGAACATGAGAGTTTGCAAAGGCAAACAGGATGGAGGAAAAAAGAAGGGACACATGGATCAGTTTTATAAACATCGGGCATCTTCCAGAAAAATAAGTAAGATACTTCTGTCCTAGGAAGTTCACAGATTTATATTATGTAAGAACAAGAAACCAAAGACAAAGTTGCAAACTTATGATTTTCTTGGGTTAAAAGTTCATGTGTATAATCATTGGTGTGTATGCATTAGCAGCTTGTAGTTGAGCTTTCTGATACGGATTTATTATATAGACAACAAGGCTCCATTTTTATATCACCCAGAAGACACAAAAGATATAAATCAGTAACAAAGGAGGCCAATTAAAAATCTCTGTAACCCAATTAATTGTGTAAAATGAAGAATTGAAAATCGTATCATAACTCCAATATATGGAAGATGTGAGGAAGCAGTTCGATCATAAAAAACAGAAAAAAATAAAGACTGAATACAATATCTTGCTACTAACTATTAACATCTGTGGATAACATAGCATCCAGAGTAAATAACATTCATACTGATCATAAAGACATGATACACAACTCCTTTACAATGAAGAAATAACAATGATTTGATTAAAAGAAAACAACATTAGAAAAGTCCAGATTTTCATAAGCATATAGCAGTAGGTTACGGTTAGATTACTGTGAGATCATCCCCAAGGCATTTGAATGTCTCCCTACTTAATAGTCTTTTTTTTCTTCTTGTTTTCACTTTTCGCTGTTTGACTCCTATGCTCAGTCACTGCAGCTAGATATGTTCAACAGAGGCATCCCAGGGCAATATATCAAATTTGACTTATCCTCCATAACAGGTATTAGGCTCAAAACATTCTGCAAAATAAAATCAGATTATATCTATTACAGCTTCAGGCAGAACCTTTTTTGCGCTATTTTTGACACGTGGAACTACCTAAATCACGATTTCTTAATGCATTTGATTCATCTGATCTCAGATTCAAATGGAAAAGGTAAACCACTCATAAGATAAATTATATCAATCAAGTGAGAATGAATAGAAATTATATAAATAAACTGTATGTCGCATTCAAACTACAATCTTATATTGCATGCTGAAACTCATTCTCTTCCTCTTAGTCTTAAGAGAAACTACTCTGAGGAACAAGCATAAAGTAATTAGACAACGAAATCTCCCCACATACAACTGTAAACAGTGCATGCCCAAACCAATACTAATGACTGTCAATTATCACAACAACACTGGTTTAGAGGTTTCCTTGGAGTGTATAGCATAAAACCCATTTTCCAGCGCCTACTTCAGAAGAATCAATCACAGCTCAAATAATAGAGCAAATCAATTGACACAACTGACTATAGAGGAAAAGTTTTTTAAGGTGTTGAACCACATCTCGTAAGATTAGTACTTGGCAAACATGGCTTTTACCGGTATCAGAATTGACCAAATCTCTGGTTAGAAACTCATTGGCAGTAGAACCCACTTCCTTAACTCTCCACAACATATTCTCTGATTGCCCTTCTTTGTACCAGAAAGCCAGAGGACCATCCACGAACTAGCCGGGTAGTATAAGGTTGACTAATACTTTTGTGAACCTTGGTACTATTGAGGTGGCAATGCTGTATTCAAAAACGTATCTGATCCGTAGTCCCTTCTTTGAGCCATGTGATTATCCAAGGCATTTGAAGTCATGAATCTAATGCCTCTGCTTTCATTATTTTCGGACATGGAAGATTTAATCAACAACTTTGCCCAGTAACCATTTACTAAATTCCAGAAAGTGACTTCCTTACACAAAACTTCTAAACCTAATCTTTTAGATTTGAATGAATTTCAGCACATTTTACACACATTGGAAAAGATATTCATCCATATGCATTCTTAAAATCTCAAATCTGTTTTACAATTTTTACAGAGAAGATATGCACCAATTTCTTAGTTTACCCAAACTAGGTCCTGAAGAATACCATATTACCATCTCCCAAAAGATTTTATACCCAAAGTTCCTGCTACTGCGCTGCCTCATAGAATGCACAATGTCTCCAAAGCATAAGAGTCTTGGTTCTCTTTGACAATGAAATCTATCCAAATATTTAATGAAAGACTTCCATACCCAAACTAATAACAATAGCTTCCATTTTCACAGCCTCAGAAAGACAGTAGAGAGGTTGTTTTAATGCCTAGTGAATGTGGTATTGCCCTCAACCGTGATAAAGGCTCCCACAATATCAAACATTGCTCAATTAGTAAACAAAAAGAATGGAAAAATCACTGAAACAGTAAACAACTTTTCTGGCACTTCACTCATCATCATCCCTCATCAGGGATGAAAAGAAAGCATAAATGATTTATTGAGATTGAGAAACACTGATTGATACCATCGACAAATTTTATTTAAGGTGTAAAATCGTTGCAGTCATGTTCGTCTATGAATGATCATTTTGGAGATGATAATTTTGATGTTTTGTATTCAGAAATTCATAACGCATTGAACTCCAAAAACAAAAAAAACCATCAAAGAAAATCCATCACTTTTCCTAAACTTTCTTGACAATTCTCCGGGGGTGCAGACGTTAGGGATAGTCTCTCCAATTTGATTGCAATCTCCTCAATATCCGCCCCTATTTCCCTTGTATTGTCTTCAGGCGTATCAGTCATTAAACTGATAGCTTCATTCCTTTTCCAACCAGCCACAACTTTTCTGATTTATAATCAAAGGCAGCAAATTTAAAAATTTCACGCAGGCTTTACAAGGGGACTATACATCTATTATTAGTGACAACCTTTTTAAAGGATTTACGCTACAAATGATTCAACAGCAGTTTAATACACTTTCATTCTAATACAATTGTGCCTTAATACCAACGGACAACCCCCTATGGATGTATGCAATAGCGGGTCAGCGTTTAGAGTTCACACTCGGCCATCATAATTAAATAATAGAACTGTCTGCCGCAGACAGACTAGGCACACATTAATCTACTGCAGCAACGCTCTTTTGAGCCCGCACTTGTAAGTTCAACCGGCCACCACACGTAGTTGAGAGCCCTCTCTGCGCAAACAGCTAGGAACCACTAATGAAAACCACCCAGAATAATGAAACAAACTCCGTATTCGACCAAACAGAATAATGAAACAATCACGTATATACAACATATAAGGTTTTACCATCGCCAAGATGCCTTAATACACAGGTAATTATATATCACATGCAATCAATCACGCATGTTAGGAGCTGCGGAGATTCTTCAACTTTCTGGTGTATTTACTTCTTTTGTTACTGCTGCCACTGGTGCCTTTCCCTCAGCTGGAGCAACAATTGCATTCCTCTGTTTTGTTTCTGCATTCTCTGGGCACTCAAAAGCTCTATGTCCCAGCTTATTGCATCTGTAACATTTTATTTCTCTGCCTCCTCCTCTGAATCTCAGAAAAATTATTTGTGATGAGTCATATTATGATTTACATCTTCAAGAAATACTTCGTATCCTTTTTCAAGAAATACTTTGTATCCTTTTTCCAATTATTTTGGCTGTGGCATCGCATGGGCTGTGTTGTGGTTACTCTCCGATGCCCTGTCATTGCGTTTTAGTGGTTGTTCTCTCTAATCTCGATGTTATTAATTGGTTGAAAAGGCAAAGACCAGTTGTGGGCAGCTTCTTGGCTATTCACAAGTTAATCTGATCTTAGTACTTTTATATCAATACAAATATGAGGTCTCCGTTTGCTTTTAAAAATAAGAAATTGTTATGGTGCAACCAATGAATATATGGTATCGTTTGTTGCTTGCAGTCCTGTCTACTGTGCTAGACATCACGAACACTCCAGATGATTCTCAAGTTATTTTAAAGGTACGCTATCTCATAAAAAAATATTATCCAGTGCTTATGACGGTAGGTGGTAACATAAGTCTTGTCATAGATGTTCAATCCAGCTTTAAGAATTATGATGAATATAATCCAATTATTTTGGCTGTGGCATCGCATGGGCCGTGTGGTGGTTACTCTCCGATGCCCTGTCATTGCGTTTTAGTGGTTGTTCTCTCTAATCTGGATGTCATTAATTGGTTGAAAAGGCAAAGACCAGTTGTGGGCAGCTTCTTGGCTATTCACAAGTTCATCTGATCTTAGTACTTTTATATCAATACAAATATGAGGTCTCCGTTTGCTTTTAAAAATAAGAAATTGTTATGATGCAACCAATGACTATATGGTATCGTTTGTTGCTTGTAGTCCTACCTACTGTGCTAGACATCACGAACACTCCAGATGATTCTCAAGTTATTTTAAAGGTACGCTATCTCATAAAAAATATTATCCAGTGCTTATGACGGTATGTGGTAACATAAGTATTGTCATAGATGTTCGATCCAGCTTTAAGAATTATGATGAATATAATCCAATCTTGCAGCATCCAGACCTATGGATAGTTATGTTTGGTTCGACAGTAAATTTTAATATATGTTTTTTTTATGGAAACAGGGAATTTCCACAGACCGTATTCTTAATTTATGTCGATTATTAGCTGTGAATGTGGGGACATGCCATCTGACCAACTATTCTTTATCCCATGAGGTAAGAAAATCAGTAGTTCAGAAGCTCATTAAATAATGGGGTTGTTTGACACGCTGGTGGATTGCAATTGACTGGTTCTGTTCAAGATATCATGTGGTATGACCCTACTTGCATTACAACACAGGTGTTCGTGTCAAGATAGAAATAGCTATGTACAGTGAAACTGGTTCTATTATTAGTTTGTAAAGCTTAAGTGTGACCATGGCAACATTGGCCATCTTAGTTTTCTTGAAGTATCCATGACTTGGTAAAAACTTGAATTATACCAGGTTCGTGGCAACAAGTTGAGGGATTCATCAGATGTTGCAACCTTGAAGCCCTGTGCCCTTACTCTTGTAGAAGGTAACCAATAACTCTGCTCCCCCATCTGAACAAGTCAAGGGAGATAGCTAGAAATTTTGTCTTGCCTTTCTTTAAAATATAAATGTTTTTATCTTGAGTATGCATATTCCTATGGTTTTAGCCGTGTATTGAGAACATATATTATTGAGAGCATCGCTGACTAGTCCCTAATAAATAGATCCCCAATCTCTGATAAAATTCTTCCGTTCGCATAATTTTTAAGTTTGTTTATAGGTATCCAGGGTTCAAATGCTTTTCAAACAATGGAGAAAATGGTTACATCGTTTTAAGAAAGAGTTCGTGGTGAGGTCTTAGTTATGACTGAGTGCCCCTAGATTATCTGTGGGAAGAAGAAATTACAAAAATCTTTTCTATATGCAGGGGAAGTAGGGATATTTCACAAATTCCCTCCCCCAAAAATATATAGAGTTAAAAATTAATAGATCGGATCTCTGAAATTGCAGGTAAAGGTAGCAATCCCGAGTGGAATGAGCAATTTGTTTTCATTGTAGCCGACGGGGTTGCTGAACTCACCTTAAAAATAATGGACAACGATAGTGGAAACGCGGATGACTTCGTTGGGGAAGCAAGGTGCAGATGAGTCTCCAGCATTATGATCTCAGTCATTTTTTCAGATCCTACAGTCTTTCATCGTTTTTCAATATTTCTGTTTTCTGATCATATATCTTTATATTTCTGATTGTGGTGCACAACATTCCCTTGGAGGGAGTATTCATGGAAGGAAGCCTACCCCCGACTTCCTACAATGTTGTCCTTCCAGACCAGAACTACTGTGGGGAGATAAAAGTTGGCCTCACATTCACTATTAAGGTAGATTCTATATATGCAGAGGCTCTTTATATCAGAAACATTTTTTTGCATGGTAATAGGATGGATTCATATTAGCTCTGGATATTGACCAATCACTATAAATTTCATTTTCAAATTTTGTTTTACAGATGTAAGAAGATAATCTCAATAAAAAGTTTAAACTTATTCCTTCTAGATCTTTTAAAGTTAAATATCTTTTTAGAATTTAATGGATTTAAGGATATAAAGGATCTATGGATATAAAGGATGTATTGTAGATTTTGAGAATATTCAAGATATATGAATAATAGAATTTGAAAATCTTAGGGAGCAATACAAAGTTTAAACTTTAAAGTTAAATACTTTTCTAGAATTTCATGGATCCATGAATATGGTAGGTTTTGAGTATATTCAAGATCCATGAATATTGTAGAATATGAGAATCTTAGAGAGATTACAAATAAGATTAAGGTGAAACAGGTGCAGATTCTATCATATTCTCAAATTCTAAAATATTCCCAGAATTTATTATCAAATTAATTTAGATTCCATAACCCTAACATGTAATTGTGTTTTTTCATATAAATTCCCATCAAATTACTTCAATCCTATGAACTTAAATATGTTTTTTCATATTATGGTGATTGGAAATTGCAGGAAGAAGAAGATTGCTGTGAGGAAGCAGCAACGGAGGAGGTCGGAGGGTGGAAAGAAAGCTCCTACTGACCATTCCTTTCAATTGTTATGTTCAGTAGGTCAGATAACATAGAAAACCTTCAAAGAAATCGAATGTACTGTCGCATCAAACGCAAGAAATTCTGAAATAGTGTTTATTGGGAGTATATCATTCTGAAATAATGTTTATTGGGAATATATCTGCATCTTTCCTCGCCTATGACTCTCTTTTAGTGTCGCATCTAACACATAAATTCTGAAATAGTGTATCCACATCGTTCCTGGACTATGACACTTTTTGTGTGGTTTGATGTTTATCTTTTCTACCAATCATTGAAACTCTTAATGGAAACGTTATGATTTCTCTAGAGACTATACAAAATGGATTTCCACACTTTATGCCTTACGGTGTTTTCTTTGCAACATCTGGTGCAAATGCTAGTTATGAGTTTTGGTCGAGTGATTCCTTCCCGATTGAACTTCCGTGACCAAGGTAGAAATTTCAATCCTTAGCATTAGAGAATTTTGATGACTTTTGGAGTTCTAGTGACTTTTGATCATTTTAAAAACGTGGGAAAAGTTTGAGCTGTATTAGAGGTAAAATCACCAAATTCCATGCTTTCTGGCTACCCATTTGTTGACAAGTGACTTGTACACGATTATTATGAATGTTTGATGCCCATGAAATTTATATGTGAAACTGAAACTTTAGCTACATTAAAAATGATACTTTGCACTAGATTGAGCCTAGAGGTTCATTCTCTAACCCAGTGTGAAGACTATGTGTAAATATCTTTGTCTCTCTTAAAATCAAAACCAAAATAAAAATAAAATATTCTCTAAATAGAAAAGCAATGTCAACTATAATAAAAAAGGAAAAAAATGCTATGCATCTTTAATTAGTTGTTCATATGACCTAATTGAGTCCATAGGCTCATTCTAGTGTCGAGTATGAGGGATGTGTATGTCTTTTGTCAAGTCTGTTCCCTTTAAAATAAAAATAAAAATAAAAAATAAAAATTATGTTGTAAATAGAAAAATAATGTTGGCTATAATAAAAAAAATGAATATGTTGTAAGGTAATTAGAAGTGAAAAAAAAATGTCAGTAACATGTTTAAATCTTATATTTTTCAAAATTATTTGAACAAGAGATTTAAATAAACTATTTTAGGATCTATGTTAACTAATTTATGTTGAGATCAACTTCATATATATCTATATATAGAAAAAATTGTAAATTTTTTTTTTTTTTTTTAATGCTGTATATAAAAAATATTCAATGTGGGTTATCAATAAAATATTTTAATACGAATTGATATTGACATATACTTAAAAATACATTAATAATAAAAAACCCTTTTAATTTGGATGTACATGTTATGTAAAATATTTTAATGACAATTATGTATATATCATGAATAAATTAAGCTTTTATGATTAAAACGTTTATTTGGTCTTATATGTAGGCTATTTAGCATTTAAAAATACAATTTAAATAATGAAAATAACATTGTACTTTGCACGCTAAAAAAGTTTGCATGTGAAGAAATTTGATTCCTCTCGTTCATGTTAGATTTGTACTTCCATCTAGCTCATGTTAGATCTGTACTTAAGATGGATCTATGCTAGTATAATTTGATCTTAAGCAATTAAAAGTAAAAAAAATATGTGAGTAAAATATTTAAACCTTATACTTTTTAAAAATAGTTTAACACATGATATCAACTTATATATATAGATATATATATATATATATATAATATTAAAATAATTTATTTTAATGTTGCGTAGAATAAAATATGGAATGTGAGTTATGAATAAAAAAACAAGTTTAATGTGCACTAATAAAATGGTTCAAGGAACATGTTATGTAATTTGTATAACATTAAAAAAATAATAAATTTGATTCAAAATTTGATCCTTCTGTGCTCATGTTAGATCTCTGCTTAAGATGAATCTATGTTAGTAAGTAATATGTCCAACGACCATGCATAATTGATCCCCATTACATTTCAATGTCATGCACAATACACTTGGTCTATGGCCTGAGTTGGCCTAAAGAGTGTATTGAGTTGGTCGAGGGCATATTCATGAGACATTGGAATTCAAAATTGAAATTTAAAATGGCAATTTAAAATCTCAATTTTGAATTCCCACATCTCATGAATTTCTTTGTATTCTCAATTTCCTGCTTTTGTGAATAATGCATATTTTTTTCATAAAGGAAAAATGAACATTTTCTATTAAAATGAAAATTGTTTACATAAGTCATGAGGCGATGTTTAAGTATGTCTGTCTGTCTTAAAATAAAAATAACTACCAATTGCACTACATGTTGCAAAGGAAACTCCATAAGGTGGGAGCATAGGAGAGATTAGCATAGAAGGTAGAAGTAATAGTTAGGTCTTAGTCTCTTTCACATGGTAGCCCATAGGGTACATCTCGAAATACATCTAAAAAAGAATCAATCAATTTTTTCATCTCCTTTTGTCTCTTGGTTCAACATACGAGGCTTCCCATGCAAGCCTTTGATAAAATATAACTAAATTGTGGATTAGTCAAGCATTTAATCATTTTATGAGAAAACATAATTTGTTGGAACCTAGATGCGTTTCTCATCTGGTGATCCAGTGATGCCCCACTCCAAATTTCATTAGCATCTTAGACATGTTTGTGACATAAACTCCTGAATTTTTCAACCATTGAGCACACACACCCACATAAGCACCTACCAATGCAACCACATAAATTTAGAAGTTACCTCATGGCTGTACAAAGTACCTTTAGACCCTTAAGCCTTCCTTTTAATGCCATGGTAGACTTATAGGCAACCAAAATTGGAACTTGCCCAAGGGAATATTTTTTTATATGTTCTCAATACCATCTTCCAATCAATGAAGCTATGAGTACTTCCAATATCAATAAAGGAAACATCGATTCTCCTTTTTATTCTGCATTCAACTCTAACTAGTTCATGTTGGGTGACACCCAACATGGCTTTCAAAAAAATTATAGGTTAGTTTTCTCTTCTACATTTTCAATAGATTTTACTTCTAGACAGTCCATTTGTTCCCCATATCATCTTCTTTTGTATCATATGGTTCATCAAAGATTTTTATCATGTGGATTTTGGTAGGAGTGGTGCATTTTTGTAGCTCCTTTTTTCTTGCACTTGAAATTTGAAACAAAGACAAATTTATACAACAAAGCCTATTTAAAATCGAGGCATGTAATGAGGAAATTTGAGTAAAAAATTGATCGAAAGTGTAAACATAGTCTAGAATTTGTGAGGGCTAGACTATTGTTTCTAAAACTATAAGGAAATTTAAGTTTCAATTTATGCATAAGAAGTTATGCTCTTGACAATATGAACTTATTTTAGCTGATTTATGATGGTAAAATTAATAAATATTCCTTTCATAGAAAAGGAGAAAGATGGGATGGGAAGGAGCTAAAGACATGTTATATTTATAGGTGTTCTTATTTTGGATATGGATGGAGGGTGCATGATTAAACGGTGGGGATACATCTTATCATTGTATTCCTTTTGAATCCCCATCATAAAACAATGAATTCTTCTGTTTGTTAACTATTACCCTGCAATGCCTTCCACAAATGTGTTCTTAAGACAAAAAGATAACTATTCCAATGAGAGGTAGAAGGAAATGCTAACTATTTCAGCCATTGTATGGTTGTTTTGAAGCGCAAGGATGTGATCAATATTTTCTAAGAAGTTGAGAAAATCCATACCCATAAGTAGAATGGAGTTGGTCCATGCCCAAAGGCTTCACCATCCATTC
Organism: Pinus tabuliformis; assembly: GCA_031772625.1. NCBI lineage: Eukaryota > Viridiplantae > Streptophyta > Pinopsida > Pinales > Pinaceae > Pinus > Pinus tabuliformis. The sequence continues at coordinate 830,975,421 of CM062807.1, read as the reverse complement.
CCTAGATGGAAATGATTCAACTTCTGTTGTTGATACCTATCAAAAATCACCATGTGTACATTAGGTGGATGTGGTAGTTGTAATTGCAATCATACTACAATAAACATAACACATCCTAAACATTCCTTCACACTAATTCCTGTGCTGATGTACATTTGGTGTTTCTGAAGGGATTCTAAAATGCTTTAGTGAAATCTTGATAGATAGATCAAAGTTGGTAAGCATACATATGGAAGAATACATGTGCCTTTTCTATTTTTACTTCTTCAAGAATCCATTCCATCACAATATTGAGAGATCTCTGAAATGCAGTCAGCACATCCAATGTCATGTTCATTATTTCTACTTCCTAGAAATAACAATATTGTACATGTAATGATTTTTTTATTTTCTATTTGTATGTTTTAGTTTTAGAGTCACATTCACTCTTTTGAAATAGTGTATGAAAATAATTATTTTTAGGGGTTCTATCATTATCTGAAACTTGCTTAAAAAATAATCTATATCTAAAGACCTTATTAGGAATTCTCGGTGTAACAACTTTTATTGACGTAGATAATGTCACAACACTTTTTAGAGAAAATACATCATTTTACCGATGGTTGTATTCTTAATATCATTCACTTTGGGCATTTTATTGCTTTCTAGGTAAATTGGAGTTACATAGAAGTAAGATCAATACCTATACATGGTTAAATTAATTACAGACTTCTCAATACTTTACTACCCTTGTTTAATTTAAATTTAATTATAATTAGTATTTATTTAAATAAAATTTAAATTAATTTGGTTTAATTATTATTTAAATTTATTTTAATGTGAGATGTATTTTATAATTTTTTTTTTCTAAATTGTTTGACATTTTTTTAATATAAACAATATTACAATATAACAAATTAAATTAAATCAATATATTATTATTTTTATTACTTTTTAATTTATTTTTATTTTTTTTTTCCCTTGGAAAAAGTCGTAATTTCTATTAACTTAAGAAATTACATTTTGTAGATGCCGAGGCATATGCATATGGAGGCTTTACTTGCCTTATTAGGAGACATATAAGTCTATTTACAAAAATTTGATTGCTGAGTGGTAGATCTCCTCGCAGGGAGTCTGTAATCAGTGTTAATAAAAAACTGCCCTCTATAGCTAGAGGGAAAAGAGAAGCAAAAAATATATATTTCTCCTCTGTACATTGAGAGTACTATGACTGTCTATACATGAACTGTTTTTACAGCCGACTGATATAAAAAAACTAATACATGTTTATATAATAAGCACTTCAAAAAACATGAGCTTAGAGCTCAATTTGTCCCTGTTTTATAAACGGTCTGTGGTAATATTGATGGTGGGTACCATCAATCTCCCCCTGTATCAACCAGACATTGTCCTGAAGATGCGTTGCCTCTTTTGAAAGTTGGTTAGCCTCCGTATTTTGTTCCCTGTAGATATGTTGACAGACAAAAGAGTCAAATATGTTTATCAACCTGTGCGCTTCCTCCAGAATATGTCTGAGAGTATATGCATTGCATTGAGATGTATTGTTGAGCCAATTACATACGATTTTTGAATCACCAAATAACTGCAGGTGTGTGCAATGATGAGATAATGCAAAATGTATGAGGTGTTTTGCAGAGCAGAGTTCGGCAAAATTGTTCGTGCCCATCCCCAAGTTAATTTGGATTTTGTAGCAGTGTTTATCATTCAGGTGTAATATCAGTCCCCCTCCACATCCATCTTCCTGGGCAGAGCCATCAAAGTAAGCCCATGGTTTAGATTTGTCTATGATTTCTGGGGAGATGATGCATTGAGGGGCAATGGGGTCCTCTTCTGGAAGGAGATCATAATCTGAGATTATGTGCTGAGTGATGGATGGCCAGTGCGGTTCTCTGAGATTGAAAATGGATTGATTCCTAGCTATCCAGATGGCCCAGTTGACAAGGAGAGGCATGTTCAGGGCTTTTCCTTTATGAGCAAGGCACCATAAATTCCAAGAATCTTGGATGTTGTTACCTTGCAAGGGGAGTAAGGAAGGGTAGTGAACAGATATTCCATTCCATAACTCTTTAGATGAAGGGCAATACAGGAAGAGATGATCGGTGTTCTCATGAGCCATTCGACATAGATGGCATCGGAAGGGGCTATGGAAGGATCTCTTCATTAGATTGGCACCCATTGGGACTTTTTCAAAGAGAATATTCCACATTAACAAACGGGTGCGTGGGGCGACCTTGAGTTTCTAGAAGGACTTCCATGTAGGATCAATAGATTGAGGTTTATGGGGTTCCATAAGGCTGATGTACCCTTCTTTCGAGGAGTAAAGACCAGAATTGGCAAGGGCCCAGATGATTTCGTCAGGTTCCTCTGTTAAACAAATGTGGGCCTGTGTGAGGGCTTCTATATATAGCTGCCAGTCTTGTCTCCAGTGTATAGGTATGTCCAAATCATTAGCTGTTTTCTAAGCTTGTTGAAAGACAGTGGTGTTGTGGTGGTCGCCAATGTGCTTGATGTAAATGATGCCTCTATCATTTAGATAGCTAATTAAATCGGCATGTAACCTGTGAGCGTTTCCGCATCCTACCCAAGGGTCCAATCCAATGCGGACAACGTTTCCTTCCTTAATTCTCCAGGTAATGCCAAGTCGCAGAATGGGGAGAGCATTCAACATTGCCTTCCATATGTTGGAGATATTGCTAGCAGGGGGACGAGACTGTCTGAGCCAATCCATCAAAGTTGTAGGCCATATATATTTTGCTAGTGCTACCCAGGTCCAGAGACTATTAGAGCTGATGAGCTGCCAACCCAATTTAGTAGCCAAGGCTTTCAAGAATAACTCAAGCCTTTTTATGCCCCATTCTCCCCAACGTTTAGGAATAGAGATGCATTTACTTTTTAATTTATTAAACATTATGCTTTATTATTATTATTATTGATTTAATGCTTCATTTTATTGACACTACAACATCTTCTACATTTCAATGTTTCCACTCATTTAGGACAACTAGAACATCTCTCCCATATTGAACAAACATTTTAATGCTTCCACTCATTTAAGTACACTACAACATAGCCCCCATATTGGGTTGTAGAGTGTCTCTTAGTGCCACAAACATATTAAAAGTTAAATGAGGAAAAAATTAATAAATTTTAATATCTTAGAAGAGCATGAGGATCTTTGCCATAATCTATAAAGTATTTTTTCACTAGAAAAAGTGAGTCAAATAAAATTTATGGAAAATATATAAGAGATCAAAAAATTGCTCAAATTGTTTGTTATGAACTTAAGGTATCTCTTCAATCTTGCGAGCAAAGGATGAATATATGTGTTGGTAAATACTTGAAAAGGCCAATATTTAGAGTGATAAATGCCTTGATGTTGAGAATAATTTATTCTACGAAGAAATTCTATAGAACTTAAATAGGGGAAGAAAGGTTTTATACAAATAACAAAGTAAGGGATAATGAACTAGAAAAACCCAAGCTCAATGTTTTTATTGTAGCATATTTGGCCATTATGAATATAGTTGTGGAGGAAAAAATGAGGGACAAACTAATCATTTTGGAGAAAAATGAGAAGTGTGCACTTTATTTTTGGCTTGAGATTAATTTATTAGGGCTTCAAAGAAGCTATGGATTTTGGATAGTGTCTGCAACAACCACATTGCTGTAAATAGAGATAGCCTTATGCATATAGAAGAATCTATAAATTCAAGTGACATTTTACACAATTCTATAGAGGAGGAAAATTATATTTAATTCATCAATCCTTGAGTGTTGCAACTATTATCTTATATAACCATAGGCGGTCATAATCTCCTTACTATATCCTCAATATATCCATATGCATCTCCTATAAGCTCTCCAAATACTTCAATGAATCTCTCAATATATCTTCATTCCTATTTTCACCCATTCCTTCTTATCTCATAAACTTCTAGAATTAGTCTATCTCTCATCATATTTGTTCCACACATGGTGTGGAGGAATTCTAATAGTCATAGAAATCCAAGTCATCTCTGGGAAGATGAAAACCAAGGGTTGGAAAACTATTGATTAATATGTACATTTTAAAACCAAGGGTTAGAATACTATTTATTAATATGTACATTTTGTGAATAGAATGCAATTACACAAGTTGATCTAAATTCAGTGTATTAATTTTATGTGTGTTTAACATGGTATTAGAGCATGTTCCGTGGTTCTTGACTTACCGTTGTCACCAATATGTTACATGCCCTACCTTCCATTTTACTATCCTAGATATGTTTCACTTTGACCAATGTCTTTGACCAATGTGCTTATGTTGTAAACTTGCTACAACTCATGGAGAGTGTGCTTATGTTGTAAACTTGCTACAACTCGTGGAGAGTTCGTTGTAGGTTGAGTAATTGAAGCATCTAACAGCTCCAACCAAGATTCAAAGCCATCAAAGTGGTGTAGTGCAAGTGTTGCTCTCAAACCCTGCCAATCTGTCCCTTCTCTTTGCTTCTATGCTATCTGCAAAATTTTCTAATAATTTTATTATCATTGAGTGGAGACGCTCATTTTACAGTTAAGGTATATTTGTTCTTCTTAAAATAAAAATAAAATATTATCTAAATAGAAAATCATTCTACAATTAAGTGTGATGGCGATGTGTAGGTATATCCCTCCCTCTTAAAATAAAAATAAAATATTCTCTAAATAGAAAAACAATGTCGACTATAATAAAAAAGAAAAAAAATGATATGTAGTTTTCCATATAACTTAATATAGTTTCATGTAAAATAATTAGAAGCAAAAAGAAAAAATTTAAAAGAAAATATCAACTTCATATATCTATGTAGGGAAAAAAGTTAAAAGAAAATATTTTAATATTGTATATAATAAAAGAAAATATTTTAATATTGTATACGATAAAATATCTAAAGTTGCTTATGAATAAAATATTTTAATATGAATTAATATAGATGTATATTTAAAAATATATTAATAATAAAAAAACTAGTTTAATGTAATGATAAAATGACTCAATATACATATTATGTAGTTTTTATAGCATTTCAAAATATAATTTAAATAATAAAAAATTACACATTATTTTTTACATTCTAAAATAAATTTGTACTGAAGAAATTTGATCTCTCTACTCATGTTAGATCAATGATTAAAATAAATCATATAAATATATTTAGCTTTTTCTTTCTGAAAAAATGATTAAAATAAATCTATTCTAATTATATCTAGCATTAGATTCTCTCTCACTCAACTTGTTTGTGGCCTAAAAGAGGGGCATCAATAAAAGAGGCAGCTGTAAACGGACTGGACATAGGCTAGCCCGTTGTACAAATTAATCATGCAAGAGTATAGATTACACATTACGTGGTGATTTTATGGAACTGTGGGATGAATTACAGAGCGCATTAGCAGATATCAATGGGGCCTGCATCGATCAAGTTGGGCCGACATTAGTGAACAGCTCCAAAATGTCGGCACAAGATATGCAGAAAAGGAAATTGCTGGAAGCTGTTTACGTAGCTAGAAAATCCAAAGGACTAATGGAAGAGTTGGGATGGAGTGCCAACTTATAAATTTAATATTTAATGATGACATTCATTGTTTAATATGATATTTTGGTTCAATCATTGCATCGTTGTTAGCTGTTGTTATTATTATTTTCATTATAAAAAAATATTTATTATAATTATTTTCTTATAGTTTAAGAATTGATATCATTAAAGTTGTAATGTGTAAGATTAAATTTGTTTGTAAAGTTTAATTGAATTCAAAGTTATTGATAATAATATGGGAACAATGGATGGTTATATCTATATATATAGATGTATATATTTTTGGGTTAAAATTTGTATAAATTCAAAATTATAGATAATAATATTGGAAAGTTTTAAAATAAATGTTTGTTTTAATGTTTGGGTATAAAAATGAAAAGTTGAGCAAAATTTGAAGTCTTTGGAGTATACAAATGAGAATTTTGTTTTTTCTTAAAATATGAGAAATAGTTATATATAATTTGTTGATGTTTAGGTTTTTTGTTAATTAAATTTATTTTTAAAGAAATTAATGATTTTTTTTTCAAAAATCTTTATTTTTATCTCATAAGTAGTGCATGATTTTATTTTTTAGGATGTGTTATAATAAAGAAATTAAAGGAGACATGAAAAGTATTACAATTAGGATAGATCTATCTCAACTCTAGATCTACTAAGTGTTAATAAGGACTAAATTTCTCAAGATACAAACTTCATTTTGAGTACAAAACTTGAGTAAAGATTTGCACTTAGAGAGATTTGATTCCTCTATGGGCTTGGTAAATCTAGAGTTAAGATCTCTCTACATATATTCTTATTTTTAATTTTATTAAAACCCTTATATGCATATAGGTATTTTTTTTATAATTACAAAATAACAAATTGAATTTAATAGATTTATTATTTTTATTACTTGTTAAATTAATGTAACATCATGCTTTGTTATTATTATTTTTGATCTAATGCTTCATTATAGTGACACTACAACATCTTTCCCATATTAATCTCACATTTCAATGTTTACACTCATTTAAAACCACTACAACATCTCTTGCATATTGAACCAATATTTAAATTCACTCATTTAAAGAAACTACATCATCTCCCCCAAACTAGTTTGTATAAAGTTTCTAGGTGCATGAACCATATAATTGAATAACTAAGGTAAAATCTAATAAATTATAATATCTTAGAACAAAGTTTGATACTTTTTGCAAGCAAAATTCATAATCTATAAAGTATATTTTCACTAGAATTATGGGAATAGTGAATGAAATTAGATTTTTTGGAAAATATTTAAGAGATCAAAAAGTTGTTGAACTTTTTTTCTATATTAGCTTATGGGTTTTCTTCAATCTTATGAGAAAAGGTTGAATAGATTTGTTGAAGATACTAGAAAATGCGAACATATGGAGAGATAAAAGTCATGAAGCTAGGAATGCTTTCTATGAAAAAATTTGAGGCACGCATAAATAAGAAGATTGCAAGAAAATTGAGGAAAGACTTTTATACAAATAACAAAGTAAAAGATATTGACAATAATGATGGGTCTAAAGAAATATGGAAAACCCCAAGTTCAATGTTTTGATTGTAAAATATTTGGCCATTATGAATATAGTTATTGGGAAAAATATAAGATAAGCAAGCTAACTTTTCTAGAGAAAAATGATATGTGAGCACTTTATTTTTGTTTCCAAATTCATATAATAGGGTTTCAAAGGAGGTATGGCTTTTAAATTTTGTCCACAACAACCACATGATGTGAAATAGAGAGAGATTTATGAAGACATAAGAATTTATAAATTCTAAAGTGCTTTGGGAGATGATCACTGATGACAATAAGTGGCACAAATAATAAAAACACCTATCAAGCTAATTAGAAACTCAATAAAAGCAAGGGGCACAAGGAAATTTCACATACTTCCCCAATGGGGAAAATTCTATTAATTCATCAATCCTTGAGTAATAAAACTATTATAAAATGGCCCCTTATATAACTATAGGTGATGATAGCAATGTCCTCAAGTATCTCCACTGTATCTCCATAACTGTTTCCTATAATCTCTCCATTATCTCCTCAAATCCTTCCATAACTATCTCAATAAATATTCATTCCTATTTTCACCCATTATCTATAATAGACTTCTAGAATTAATATGCCTCTTATCATATTATTTATTTTATTAATCATTACAAACTTAAGAAGTGATCATTCATGGCCCCTTCTTTTACCTCTATCTTTAATATTTTTCATCCTTTTGTCGTGGCTCTTATTCCTCAACCTACAAATCATAAAGATTGTTGAAGTTCATATTAAACAGAAACCATCTATCCATATATAGGTCTCTAATTTTCGTATCCACAAATTTTCCACCTACAAATCATAAACATTGTTAAAGTCCATATAAAAAGGTTACCATCTACCAGTGTAATGCAATGATCGGTCCCTTACTCTTCAAAAACCCACAATACAAAAATTTAGACTACCTCCACACGTACTTGTTTCACGCTTCCACACGGAATCCCCTTTCAAAATCTCTCTCCTCCTTTATCAAATTGGACTCAAAAACTTAAATTGCATGTGGTCGGTGCTTAGTTCCCGAGGTAGGCCGGGTGTTGAGACCGTAGCTAGGTTGGTTCAAAACGCCAATGGACTGCGTAGGTTGGGGTGTCAGTTCTCACGCTCGCCACTCCGAACTCCAACTACTCGGTGGGACCCACAGTGCTAGGTTAGACTCATTCAAACTGACACTAGAGAGGCTCTTCGAGAAGGAGAAAATTACAATTCACAACTTTCATAGTCATGAATTAACACATTTAATTCAATGAGCACTTGCAAAGTGCAAAAGAGAAAAAATGAAGAAGTCTAAAACAAATTGCTTTCCGGTTAATGCTTGGTTTGACGAGGAATGAAAAAAGGCAAGGAGAATGTGGAAAGAGTCAAACAAGGATAACATAAAGCTCAAAGCTTACAAGAAGTTATTAAGTAAGAAAAAGGCCAATTTCATGGTTTCAAGGAGGGAAGAACTAATCTTCCTTGGGAAAAATAATCCCAAATTATTTTGGAAGGAGCTCCAACTGAAAAAGATACAAATTGGAAATAATATTACAGATTCTAAATGGTTTGACTATACAAGACAACTCTATGAGAAGGTTCCCAAGGTTGACCCTACCCCTTGGTCAACACTGATACTGAACTCTTCACGATACAAGGGGTAGAGATGGGTATCAAGAAGTTGGGTGTTGGAAAAGAAAAAGACCTAGCTGAACTCCAAGCAGAATATCTAAAGTGGGGCTCAAAGATTCTTGCACCTCACATTACAAAAATCTTCAACAACATCATACAACAAGGGCTCCCCATAGATTGGACAACTAGTTTGGAAATACCTCTTTGCAAGAGCGGTGACGTCAATAATCCATCCAATTATAGGACCATCATGACAAACCCTTTGTTTGCAAAGCTATTTGGAAGCATGCTAGAAAAAAAAATAGCAAGTGGGTAGAAGAAAAAGATAAACGTGCTAAAGGGCAAGCGGGTTTTAGACCTAAACATTCCACAGTTGATCATTGTATAACTTTAAGAAAAAACATTGAAAATGTTTGGGAGAAAAAGGAAGAAGTCTTTTTTTACTTTGTTGATTTCAGAAAAGCGTTTGACTTGGTTCCTAGGGATAAGGTTTGGCACAAGATGAAGGTACTTGGGGTTCCTAAACATTTGAGAGCAGCTGTGCATAGGTTGTATGAAGAGGTGAAAGTCAAAATTAGAACTTTAACAGGGATTTATGAAAGTTTTAGAAATGATATCGGGGTCAAGCAAGGTTACCCAATGTCTCCTACCCTTTTTGGTTTATATATCAATAAGCTTGAGGAGTGGTTAAATTCGCAAGGGGGTGATCGTATTTATTTGGGTAAATTTGTTATAAGGCTTATTTTGTATGAAAATGACCTTATTCTGATTGCTAAATTGGCTCTTGGTTTGCAAGAGCACTTACTATCCCTTGAGAATTTTTGTAGAAGTGTGGGGATGCAAGTCAATGTCAACAAAACGAAAGTAGTGGTCTTCTCTAAGAAAAGAAAACATAACCAACATAAGTTCTAATTTGAAGGCAACATTATGGAAGAAGTTGCGGATTACAAATACCTTGAAACTGACTTCAACAAAAATCTAAGCTAGAATGGTTGTAGAAAGAAAAGAAATTTGGGGGGTTGGAAAGTATTTTATGCTTTTCAAAATAGGTGTAGAGAGGTAGAGTTATGGGGCTGGAAAACCATTCAAAATCTGTTTGGCTTCTAGTGATTTCGGTGATTCTCTATGGTTGTGAACTATGGGCTAGCAGTACATCTGACATGCATTGGAAACAAATTTAAGATTAAAAGTGCAGTTCCTTATGATATCTTGTTAAGTGAAACAAGGACTGCTCCTATTGAAGCAATTGCTATGGTGCGAGTCATAAGGTATTTAAAAAGAATTGAGTAAATGGAAGAGGGTAGATGGCCTACAGTTGTCTTTAATGATAGATCGTGCAAGAGCAAAAGAACTTGGATGTAGCAAAATAACAAATGGTTTAGTAAATGAGGTATTTGCTTGAATGTGTGTCCCATATACAACAAAGAGATAAAAGATTTTGTTATGGAAAAGTTCCACAAACGTACTTGGGATAAGGAGTTAGGAAGAAAGAAAAATTACTATATTGAAGTGTTTAATCCCACTCATAGTCATCAACCAAAAGCATACATAGAGGCCAATATCTCTTGGACAGCCAACATTTTTATTGCTCAGTTAAGGACTAATTCTCATAAACTTTGTTGTGAAACAGGGCGATGGAAAAGGCCAAAGGAAGTGTTGGAGGAAAGAGTATGCATTTTTTGTTCTTCTGGAAAAGTGGAAATAGAAAAACATTTCATTTTAGAATGTGATGCCTTCAAAGACAACAGGGAAAGTTATGTAGATATGTTGGCAGCTAGCTCTTGGGATAATCTATTTAGTGAGGGGTTTGTCAAGAAGCTGGGAGCATTTATTTTGAAGTTTCACAGAAAAAGGGCCGAATACATCAAGTAGATGAAGAAGCAATCTGTCCCATAGGCTATCTTTAGCCTCGTGGACATTAAAATAATTTCTTCTTCTTTCACGAATTTGGAGTGTTAAGGAGTGAAAATAGGTCCAAGGGTCAACCTCCAACTACTAGCACACCACCTCGGTTCTTGGCCTATGAGCTGAGAACATAGGGTTAATCATATTCATTCTTACCATTAGGTTTTTATTTGTGTTAACATGATGCTTCAACTCCCTAACAAAGACATTGTACCAGAAAATTTCAACATGTAGATTCTCACTTAGTCCTTCGAATCTGAACCCAAATCACTCTCGTACAAAAACCACAATTTGAAAACTATCCAATAATTTGTCCTCTTCTATAGACTTGTTTCCATTTGACTATTTGTTAATATTATTGTAGAACACACAATTCAAGGAAATTAAAACACAAATTCTAATCTTCAAACAGTAATTGAGACAATAATGAAATGTATGATAAAAATTTCAAAAGAACAACAAAAAATTTCCTTCTTTCCTTGGGATTCTTCCGTGCCTGCAAGATTCCTGAAGCCACATTATATACAAAATATGGGGCATTTTTCCCATAAAAAATAGAAATGTTCTCGCTAACAACAATCTTCCCAAAGGTGACACCTAGACCTTTTTCTAGAAGCCCTTAGGACACGAACACGACTGTCCTAAATAGAAAAGACACATATGGTAATAGAAAAAAACAATTTGTACATGTTTCCCGAGGGACACGCAGACACAACAAATTGTAAGATAGTTACCATATTTTGTTTTTGGAACAAAATTTGGAATGATGCTCCTACATCAAACTCCCTTAAAACAAATAGTTTCATGGACTCATGTCCATGAGATTTACAACAATGTTACCATGATTTAGAATCTCCCCTTCACTTATCCAAACTAATTCTTCAGCTAAAAGACCCTTAAACTTGACCAAATACTCGCAATAATCTTTGTTCTTGATCCTTTTGATGAGCTTGTCATAAAAAATACTCTCCACTCAAAATTTCTGGGATGTAGGTAGTTGAGTCTCTCTCTCAACCCACTCTTGTTCATTTTGTGTCTCTTCTGTAGGTTCCTGATAAGGATATATGTCTACAACATTAAATATAAGAGAAATTCCCATATAAGGAGGTAATTTGATCTCATAAGAATTTGTTGAGAACATCCTAAAGACCTTGTAGGGACCCATTTTTTTAACTTCAGCTTATCACATTCATGCTTTGGAACATTTCCTTCCTCAAATGAGTTAAAACCATCTCCCCGACTTCAAAATTTACCTATCTTCACTTGGGATCAACTCTCTGCTAATTTTTACGACTGCTTTCCTGTAATTCCCCTTTGACATGCTCATGGATCATTGGCATTGTTGTGGAAAACTCTTTCACATCTGCACTTTGATTTTCTTCTTTCCCCAAGTTCCTGAGTTTAGAAATACCTTTAGGGTGCACACCATGCACAATTTGCAAAGGGATTTGTTTATGGTCATATTAGGAGAATCGTTATAGGAAAACACAACTTGTGGGAGTACTTGATCCCATTGTTTATTATGTTCATGGATTAAACATCTCAACAAATTTCCCAAACTTCTATTTACAAACGCAATATTCCCATCTATTTAGGGATGGTAAGTTGAGATGGAGGTTACATTTGTTCCCAATTTCCTCTACAAAGTTCTCCAGAAATGTCCAACAAATTTTGTGTCTTGATTTGAGACTATACTTCTGGGAAGTCCATGTAGTGTCACCACTTCCCTGAACAACATATTTGCAACGTGGATTGCATAATTTGTTTTTGAACAGGGTCTAAAGTGAACCATTTTAGAAAACCTATCTACTATTACAAAAACTGAGTCATTTTTCCTATGTGTTTTGGTAAACCCAAAACAAAGTCCATACTAATGGCTTCCCAAGGTTTGTTGGGTATGGGAAGTGGGTTATATAACCGTGCATTCTGTTATCTTACCTTTGCATTCTAACCAATCCTGCATTTGCCTACAATCTTTTTAACATCAATTCTCATACCTGACCAAAAATAAAAATAACATAATACGACATATGTCTTGCTATGGCCAAAATGACTAGAAAGTCCTCCACTATATTTCATTTTCAATAGATTATCCCTTAACGACCCTCTTGGAATGCATATATTGTTGCCTTTAAACACCAGTCCTTCCCGAATATTATACTCAAGCCACAAACTTCTATCCATGGCCATAGGATTTTCACAAGATCCATAAAGTTCCTTGAAATATGGATCTTCCTTATACAATTCTTAGATGTGTTCATACCCCAAATTATTGACTTGTATCTCGTGCAAAACCAGAAATTGCCTACGCAAACCATCAACAACTTTGTTATCACTTCCATTAATATGTTTTAGAACAAAATATTTTTTTTGCATGTCTCTAGGTCAACTTGTCTTGTTTGGATATGAACTGCAATGTAAGATTATCTGTGTATAAAATGAACTCCTTGGGAATAAGGTAATGCCTCCACTTGTTGAGGGACTTAATTACTACATAAAATTTCTTATTGTAAGTGGAATACTTCTGTTGGTTTCATTTATTTTTTCACTTAAGCAAGCAACTAGCTTATTGCCTTGGCTAAGAACACTCCAATAGTTGTTCCACTGGTATCACACTTCACCTAAAAATGATTTTGGAAATTAGGTAGAACCAAAATTGGTTGCTCTGTTATTTTTTTATTTAGTAATTGAAAATCCTCTTCCCTCGTTGTTGTTGTCCACTTAAAATGTTGTTGCTCCTTCTTAATAGTTTTTCACTCTCAGTGCACATATGCAAGTCAAATTTCGAATGAACATTTATTAAAACCTATCCTACCCATGGAATATTTTTACTTTGGATACTTGTTGGTGAAGGCCAATATTTAATGGCTTTTACCTTCTTAGGGACCATTTTAAGCCCTTCAGAAGAAATCACAAATCCTAAATAAACCAATTATTTCTTAAGGAAAGAACATTTCTTCAGATTTATTAGAAGTTTTTCTTGCTATAATTTCTTTAGTACCATTTTTAAAAATCATAGATGTTCCTCCTTGGCCCTGTTGTACATAAGCATATTATCTAAATAAATAATCACGAGCTTCCTAATCAATTCCTTGAGGACTTCGTTCATGAGCCTCATAAAAGTGTTGGGTGTGTTAATCAAGACAAAAGGCATAATATTTCATTCATACAAACCATCATTGGTTTTGAATGCAATATTCCACTCATCTCCTTCTCTCATTCTAATATGATGATGTATTCTCTTTAAATCTGTTTTGGAAAAATATTTAGCAACACTAAGACAATCTACTATATCATCCATGCGAGGTAAAGGAAATCTATACTTGGCATTTATCTTATTAATAGATCTAGAATGAGTACACATATTTTAGCCTCTGTCTTTCTTTGGACTCAAGACAACTGACACAACATAAGGACTCAAAATTTCTCTAATCAATCCTTTGTCTAACAATTGCTAGACTTGATTTCTAATTTCTTCATTCTCTTTAGGTTTCATTTGATAAATTGCCTTATTGGGTAAATTGGCTCTTGGAATTAGATATGCATGATGAATGATGCTCCTTACAAGTGGTAATACATTTGGAAACTCATCAATGATAATATCAATAAATTCATCCAACAATGATTTAATTTCAATACGAAACTCATTCAAATTTGTATACATAAGGAAAATCTTAGGCTTACCAATTAAAGTCAATTGCATCTCTTCTTCTCACTTTACTTCTTACACCAACTCCTTCCCGATCATCATTAATACACTTGGTTCCATTTCCTCTTTGGTTCCTTTCGCTTCTGGGGGTAACAACATATTCCTGAAGTTATCCTTTATGAAGGAGTAGATATTCCTCCTCCCATCATGGATATCTCCTCTATCATACTTCCACGACCTTCCTAATAAGGCATGGAAAACATCCATAGGCATGATGTCACATAACACCTCATCCTTATTGATGTTGATTTGAAACTCTAGCTTGCTTTGTTAATTAACCAAGGTCTAATGCCCTTTTTGCAACCACACCACATGATAAAGAGTAGGGTTTTTCATCCTTTGTAGCCCTAATTCCTCCACCATCTCTACAAAGATCAAGCTATTAGTGTTGCCACTATGAATAATTACTTTGCAAGATTTTTTCATGGACTTCTAGACTATTCTAAACAAGTTCCTTTGTTGTGTTGGCTCCTGCCTCTCCTTTTCTCCTTTAATTAAAATTCTCTTCAACATTAGGTATTCACCCAACTTAGGGGTTTATTCTTTTACTTATATTGTTTCTGCCTAATCCCTAACTTCTACAAATGCACTCCTCTCTGACTTACTAATTTATTTTCAGGGTAGATCCATGATATATGGTCTATATTTCAACATATGTGGCATTTGACCTCTCTATCTCTGCCTCTTCCTCTTTGGAAAAAAATTCTACCCTTTGACTCTCCTCCCCTTAGATATTAATTATTTGAACTCCTTGCTTCTTCTCTCAAGGTTTTAGCTCTTTCCCTATTGGGAAATCATTTCCCTCTAGCTAGATTCCTTCCTCTGCTTTGTTGGATCTATTTCCTCACCAACTTTTCTTCTACCGTCAGTGTTGCTTGATAGGCATCCTCCACATTTTTCAAGGGTAAGAGGCCAATTTCATCTTGGATCTTGTACCTCATGCCATTTATTTATCTTACCACCTTCTCCACATATTCTTCGATGCAACATGTTCTTATATCCATCTTGTTAAATTCCTCTTTGTATTATTTCACCATCATGGACTTCTACCCAAATTATGTAGTTTCCTGAACAAATTCAGTTGGTAATCCTTGGGTATCAACTTTCTCTTGAACTTAGCCACCATCCTATCCCAAATTTTAAGCTTTTATTTTCCTTTTTTTCCTCCAATTTTCATGTAATGCATCCCACCATATTGTTTCATGTCCCCTTAGTCTAGTCACAATGTACTTGACCTTCTGCTCCTCCTCAACATCCTCACAATCAAAATAGTTGTCTAGAGTGCCGGTCTGATCTAGTAGCTCTTCCATATGGGTTTCTATCATATAGAGGTACTTCCAACTTTGGTGTGGACCCAACCTTGGTAGCTAGCTTAATCAACTACTCATCTAACTGCTCTCTTCTTAGATTTCTTTCCACTTCTTCCTCAGAACTCGTGTCCTCACTCTTGCTGATGTATCTCACGACAGGTTATTTTCTTTGGGTAGTTTCCAAAACCTCTAATATTTATTGGATATGCCTCAATTCCATTCTCATGAGGCCCTCATCCATTTCACTCCCTTCTCAACTTCTTCTTCCAGGTGGAATACTTGGAACACAAATCTTAAAAACTTCTCAAATTATTTTACTTGTTAAAGATATTGTTGAGCTCAAAAGCTCTGATACCACAAATGATGTAATAGTCACATGGTCAATCCCTTATTCTTCAAAATACTGTAGATAATCCTATAGATTCATAGGCTAATGTAATCTACTAAAACAAGAGATAAGAATCTAATTCTACTCTTTATAATGGAAGCCCATAAAGATCAAGAAAAACAATAATTGATAAGAGGAAGAACATCAATGGCACATAGCACAATAAATATCCGGGAAAAGCCACAAATCAAAACCCCACTATCTGTATTGCATAAATCAGAAATCCAAGATGATAATACAATGCTTGTTCTCACAAGAACAATGCTAGCACTTAGTAAAATCAATCTCCCAGCTCACAAGCAAGCTCAAGCCAAATCCATGCCTCTTCTCTGCTCTCCAAGCTCCCTATTTATTTATGCCCTTGGTCAAAGAATTCAGATGAATACAATATTCTCTGCTCAACCTTGAGCTTAACCTGCACAATTATTTCCTATTCTCCACTTGATGACTTCCTTTGGCCAATACTTAGCCAAATTTCCAAGCCTCCAAGATTCTAATTCTTTTCACAGTTCTTGAGAGAGTTGGCCCGTATTTAAAGGGAAATTCATCAATCCTTGAATGCAAGAACTATCAGTGCAACTCAAAAAAATATAAAACAAATAGTACATTATCCCTGCACTCTAGCCTCAACTGGGTCTTTCTCAGAATTGACATGCATGAGCTTCTGATGAGGGAATATTCAGTTAACTAGAGTAGCACTAGTTGAGTGCACTAATGCATCAATTGATTGTTAACTCACTATTAGTTCCTCAACCAGTTTGGAACTAATTTATTTGGACTTAACTCAATAAACTGGGTTAACTAATTACGATTCATACTTAAATCATCTTGGACCCTTGTAATATAGGGAGAACATATACATGACTCTAGAAAGACTTCCAACTCAAAATTCCTAAGTTAATTAAGTTAATTAAACTTAATTAACTATTTACAAGTTATTATGAGAAAAGAATTACAATTTAATTCAAGGACAAATTAAATTGGAATTTATGGATTCTATTTTTAACATTTCTTGTTGCTATTTTCAACACTCCCTCTCAACAAGAAAGTAATTCAACTCAATCTCGATCCTGAACCTTTGGAACGTTTTGCATGCAACACTTCTCTCGAGTGTTGTAGCTCCAACAACTCCAGAAACAAAAAACATCCAACCTGAATAAGAATGATGCCTCTATCTTCAAAGTCTCTTACTACTATTGCCTCTATCGACTGAAAAATTTGCACTTATGTTGACTCTGCCTTTCTGCACTTGTTGTCAACCCTCTCTACGCTTTTCAGTATCTGACAGCTCTAGCCTTTGTCACTTGATCTCTCACTGCATCAATCCCACTGATTCCTCCCATTACTATGTACTTTGGGCTCTCTTAGCAAGGTACGATCCATGAGATAAAACCACTCAATGGACCCTGCCCAATTTCAGCCCTCTCGAGACTATCACTTCAAATCTCCTTACCTCACACCTGGAGGTATGGCTACATGTGATCCCTCTACACACCTGGCTCGAAATTTCCCCCTACTAGAGGTCTCTGCATGAGTGGAGGCCTCCACTCAGTCTCCTCTCAGCTTCTCCAATAGTGGCTGCTCGACAATTGTCTGAGAATGCTTCTTCTCAGCTTGAGTGGATGTCTCCACTCGTTCTCCTCTCAGCTTAGTTGTGGCTGTTCCATAAATTCCTAAAGCTACTTCCGAGGCTTCTTCTGGGGTGGCATGTTGAGAGGCAATTTACTCTCCCTCTCAACCACCAAGTCTCTAACCTTTTCCTTGCTCCTCAAGGCTTTGCATGCATCTTGAACCTTAAGAGCATACAGGTTCTTGACCCATGCACTGATATTTTTCACCTGTCCCGTGGTGATGTGTCGAAGGAAAACCTCTCCCTTACTAAAAACCACATCATAGCCATGGTCTTCCAATATCGCGACTTAAACAAGATTCTTCTTTAGTCCCGGAACATACATAACATCTGTGATCTTGAGAGGGGAGCTCGACTCCCTCTGAAAAGTAACCATACCGATCCCAGTAGCTCTATACCTCTCTTCATCTCCAAACTCTATGCTCTTCTTGAGGTATTTCTCCTCAAAATCATTAAAGAGATCTCTTTTTCCCATCATATGGAATGAGGCACCGATATCAAGATAGTACATGCTTTCCATGGTAGTGGTGGCCATGCATGCAATGAGAGAGAAATAAAGTTCAAATTGGGAAGCTAGAGTTTCACCTGCTACCGCTATTGTCAGATCCTTCTTGCTTTCTTTCCTCTATGGGCAGTCCTTGGCATAGTGCTCATGCTCGTGATAGTGAAAATACTTGACTTTCATCAAGTCCATCTTCTTTTTGCCCTCCTCCCCTTGGGACTTCTTTCCCTTGGCCCACTTTGACTTACTCGCTAAGGAAAAATCCTCTTCCACTTCTTTGGAAGAGGTCCCATCTTTGGTGTTCCTCCTGATCTCATCCTACATCAAATCTAGCCATAGTCATTCCTAATTTGGTAGCTTCTCTCGACCATTGATAGAGTCCTGATAGCTATTTGAATTCTTTGGGAGTCCAAGAAGAGAAAGGGTCACCGTATCTTCCTCGGAAACTGTGATTCCAACACGACATTGAGTGAACTGGGTCAAGTAATTTGGAATTGACTCGCTCGCCTCCATCTTGATTTTTCGAAGTTTATCTTTTAGTGCCAACTTCCTTGGTCACTTCTATTCTAAGAAAGGTCCTTCAATGCTTTCCACATAGCATGCAGAGTTTCCTTCCCATTGAGACTCAAGACAATGTGGTCTCAAACTCCCTTAAGGATTATCTGCCTCGCCCTTGCCACACACTTCTTCCATTTAGCCAGATTCTGAGCATGCGATGTTGGTGGCTTAGGAATGTCCTGATCAATGAATTCCTTCAAGCCACTATCCTCCAACACGGCCTCCATCCTGTCCTTCCAGGATATATAATTCTAGCTTCCATCCAAGGTACACGCGAGCCACAAACTGTATAACACCATTTGTCAACCCTCAAGTATGTATTGAAAATTCGAATTTCACCTATAACCCAGAAACTCAAAACTTTGAAATCTCCTCTAGAGAGCTGATTTTAAATCAACGATGTCTCCCTCATACAAACTCCGATTTGGCCGATTTTCCTTTGAATTTGGGTATCTCTTCCTAAGGAATCCAGATCTGAAATCTGTTTATGAAAATTTTGCATAGAAATTCTCAGATCTGCTATGCAAACTCTCAGCCCAAAAAATTCTTGCTCCGATACCATGTAGAAAATTTCCTACAAATCTAGCTCTGATACCATGTAGTAAATCATGTAGATTCACAAGCTCATGTAATCTACTAAAACAAGAGACAAGAATCTACTTCTACTCTTTACAGCAGAAGCCCATAAAGATCGAGCAAAATAATAATCGACAAGAGAAAGAACATAAATGTCACATAACACAATAAATATTCATGGAAAGTCACAGCTCAAAACGCCACTATATGTATTGCATTAATCATAAATCCAAGATGATAATATAATGCTTTTTCTCACAAGAACAATCCTAGCACTCAATAAAATTAATCTCCCAACGCACAAGCAAGCTCAAGCCAAATGTAGGCCTCTTCTATACTCTCCGAGCTCCCTATTTCCTTGCACCCTTGGTCAAAGAATTCAGATGAATACAATATGCTATGCTCAACCTTGAGCTTAACCTGCACAAGTATTTCCTATCCTTTGCTTGATGAATTCCTTTGGCCAATATGTAGCCAAATTTCCAAGCCTCCAAGATTCTAATTATTTTCACAATTCCTTAGAGAATTGGCCCATATTTAAAGGGGAATTCATCAATTCCTGAATGCATGCACTATTAGTGCAACTCAGAAAAATCTAAAACAAATAGCACATTGTTCCTACACTTTAATCTCAACTGGGTCTTTCTCAGAATCGACATCCATGAGTTTCTGATGAGGGAATATTCAGTCAACTGGAGTAGCACTAGTTGAGTGCACTAATGCATCAACTGATTGTTAACTCACTATTAGTTCCTCAAACAATTTGGAACCAATTTAACTGGAATTAACTCAATAAACTGAGTTAACTAATTACAACTCATACTTAACTCATCCCGGACCCCTATGATATGGGGAGAACATATACATGACTTCAGAAAGACTTCAAACTCGAAATTCCTAAGTCAATTAAGTTAACTAACTATTTACAAGTTGATATGAGAAAAGAATTACAATTTAGCTCACAATTTAATTCAAGGACAAATTAAATTGAAATTTTTGGATTATATTTTTAGCATTTCTTGTTGATACTTTCAAAAAATACCACAACATAAAAACTTAGACTATCTCAACATGTACTCATTTCACACTTCCATGCAGAATCCCCTTTCAAACCCTCTCTCCTCGTTTATCGAATTAGACCTCAAAACTTAAATTTTGCGTGGCCCACGCTCAGTTCTCAAAGAAGTTCGGGGGTGAGGACCATAGGTAGATCGGTTCAGAATGAAAATGGACCATGCAAGTTATGGTGTCAAACCCAACTTATAGTTAGGGTCAGAAACTCTCCTATTTCCCAAGTTCTCATGTTTTCCACTTTGACTTTTGACTACTCTGTGAGACCCACAGTGCAAGGTTAGACTTGTTTATGAAATTCAAGTTCTAAAGAGTGAAAAGCGGTCGGAGGGCTGACCTTTGACTACTGGCCCACCACCCAATTCTTGGTCTATGAGTTGAGAAGTTGGTGTTAATCATATTCATTCCTGTTGCTAGGTTTTGGTGTTACCAAGATGCTTCAACTCCTTCCTAACAAAGACTATGTGCCAGGGAATTTCAACATGCAGATTCTCGCTCAATCCTTCAGACACAAACCCAAATCACTCTCCTATGAAAACCATGATTCAACGACTAGATAAGAATTTATCCTTTGCTGTGGACATTTTTCCATTTGACTAATTACTAATTTTGTTGCAGAAGATACAATTCAAGTAAATTAAAACACAGGTACTAATTCTCAAACAAGAATTGTGATGATAATGAATTGTACGATAAAACTTGCCAGAGAACAACAAAACATCTCCTTCTTTTCTTGGGCTTTCTCTGCACTTGCGAGATTCGCGAAACCACTTTATATGCAAGATACTAGGGATTTTTCCCATAACAAAATAGGGATGCGTTGACTAACATCAACCTTTCCAAAGGTGACACTTGGGGCCTTTTTTAGAAGCCCTTAAGACAAAAACATGACTCTCCTAAATGGAAAAGACACATATGTTAATAGAAAAACAACAATTTGTATAGGTGTCCCCTCAAGGGCACATAGACATAATAGACAGTAAGATATTTACAATATTTTTTTTTTGGAACAAAATGTGGAGTGATGCTCCTGCATCACAGTGCATTGGTTGCCAATTGTTTTATCCATAGGTTTTCTAAGAAATTCTTTCTAATACATGATTCATTAACCTCCACCTGTTTTCTAAGAAATTCTTTCTCTTGTATGATTCATCAACCTCCATCTGTTTTCTAAGAGCTTCTTTCTCGTATATGATTCATCAACCTTTCTTCAACTATTTAACTTGCTCAATGATAATGATAATGGAAAAGGTTAAAAAATAACTAATGGGATTTCTGAGAACTAAAATGTATGTGTGGATATTGAGTTCTTAATATGCTGGTAATGCACAATATCGCATTGGTTTGAAATTCCTGTGTCGAAGAGATCATCTTGGCACATTAACCATGGAAACAAATTTTTATATGCCACCAAAAAGTGTTGGAAGCTAACGATACTCTCATTGATCAATATAATCATCCAACTTCCAAGCATTTGAACTTATGGATTCGTTGGATGAGTCCAATCCATAAACCAATATCTTGTTGTGTAGATCAACCTATAGATTATACAAAACATTGTGTGATCAAAATATAGATTTTCTAATAGCTACTACAACAATAGAAGTAGTTGCAAAGATTTCTAAGATTGTAGAAGAATGTAAAAAGTACAATGAGGTGAGATTTTATGGATTGGAAGAAGGTAGTAGCAGACAACACGTTATACAAATTATGCAAGAGTATATACTACACATCAGGTGGTAATTTTATGGAACTATTCAACTAATAGCATATCCCCTAAATGGCTGCGCCAGAGCTGTACCATCAACTGGCATCAGATCAGGGTGCTCTCCCCCAGCGTCTCCCCGCGATGAATGCTATAGGACTGCTCCATCACCATAGCAATAATTCAGGTTATCTCCCTTGGCGGTTCCCCTTGATAGTTGCTTTAGAGTTGCACCAACTAATAGCAGTGAATCTGGGTCTTCAAACACGGGTTGAAAAGACTTCCCATAGTGGGATTGAAAAGACTGTCCATAGTTGCGTTCATAGAAGTAAACACCTCACCCGCAAGGTCTGGATTCGGTATTTTCTATTGAGTGTGGGACGAGGAAACCGATCGAACCCCAGGAGGTCTTTATTCGGTGTGTTCGCTTAGTGAGTGTGTTCATGGCTAACCCGGGTGTGGTCTTACAGTAAGTCTGGTTCCGGGGTGTGAAGCCCACTACACGAGAGAGAGGAAGGATAGAGTGGGTTACTAGGTGAATCTCGCAGTAAAGGCACCTACACTTGGTTACTGGGTTGGTTACTGGGTTACTGGGTTGTTCCCTCGATAGCTGCTCTATGACTGTCCCATCCTAATAGCAGGGATCCGGGTCTTCCCAACTCATCTATCCTCCATAACTGCTATCGAGCTGTCTCATCACCATAGCATTAATCTGGGTTCTTTTAATACGTTACATGCCATAAATCCTAAGGGGGAAAATGGCATATTTTGTAACCAGAGTGGCGCATCGTATTATAATATGTAACATCGGCATACCACCCCACAACCCACCCCCCCATACCGACAACTCAGGTCAACTGACAGATTAAGCCGAGGAGGAACTACTCGCTTGACCATCGAGAGAGCGAAGAGGGCCCATCGAGTCTTAATCCTTCTTCCTACCTTCCTTAAGGGGAGGGAAGGAGGGAAACTCTAACTAGCCTAACGGGACCAGTAGAGTCTCTTTCCTTCCCAACCCAATCACGAAATCGAGGCAAGGAGAAAGCTTAGGATTCATAGTAAGAGTACCGGGCACATAGTTGAAAACAGTACATAGTCCCCTTGCCCCGCCCACGAGCTATGCAACTCACTCTAGCAGCACCTCTAGCCATTCTCTCTTATGTCGATGGGGTATCCTCTTATTGGAAGAACAATAGGGGTAATTTATCCCCGGTATGGCTGCTATGGCTATGGACTGACCGTGGCTGGCTCTGACCGTGCTAATATGTACTATGAATGGCGTATGATGCTCAACAGGTGAATCATATATAACAAAAGCTTGAGTAACTCGCTCTTGGCATGAAGGTATCACTGCAAATAGCTCTGCCCCATGTGCATCGTTGTTAACAGCACATAGTCCCCTTGGCGCACCCACGAGCTATTCAACTCACTATATCAACCAACACGTCTATCCATTCTCTCGTCTGGCATACAAATCTTCTCTCGTCTGGTGGGTAACGTGGGGGAAATGATAAAGCAAGCAAACCCATGGGAAGTTCATATTCATCTCAAGGGATGGCAAGATCGATAAAACAAGAGGCCTACCTACCTTGGGCGAGCAGCAAGTTTGATCAGCAGATTATTCACTGTGTCCTTTCGGTGTTGTCACTGTTTCACGATGGATACTTGTCTGTATGAAACTTGGCTCTCTCTTATCCGTCGGGTATGCATTGAAAGGGGCCTTATCCTCTTCTCTCGGGCATGGGAACCTGGGGTAACCTCACTTGTATGGTGTTAAGGACTTCTCTCTGCTGGGTATGGTTAATAGTAATCTCATCATCAAACAAGAGTATTGCCTATCAATAGTATAGGTTCCGCATATCAGGACATCAATCATATGTACATACATAAAAAGTGATTCATCCCATGAGTAATAAAAAATGGAATACAGGGTCGCCCCAATACTTGGAGTCGCCCTCACAAAGGTATGCACCTTGACCATTTCCGTCTCGCCTTAAAAGATTTCATTTACATAATGACCGGCTTAGTCAACTGCGTAATCTATCGCTGCATCTACTGAATCAACCGCTGCTACGACATCTGTATCACCCGCTGAATCACCCGCTGGATCAACTGTTGCTGTACCTGGAACTGCTGCAGGAGGTTATTTAACTAAAAAGGGTACAGGTCCTGGTTCAATTGCAATTATAGAGCCCATTAATAGATATCACTGTGGCTTGCATCAAGCAAGTTGGGGGCACTTTAGTGAACATCTTTAAAAATGGGACACTAAAATATGCATAAGAGGAAATTGATCAAAGGTGTTTACATAATTAGGCTATAGTAAACATGTTCCAATATTCAATAAAAATTCGGATAAAATTTATTTATTCCAAAAAAATTCAATAGTATACATCTTAAAGACTTAGATTCGTATACTTTTTTCCCTCACAATGATGCATTTTGTTAATTTTTATTCTAATTCATTTTAAATTTTGGATAATTTCTAATAACTCTACATAATATAGCAATTCTAAAATTATAATTCAAAAATCGTACTTCCTCTTCCTAAAATCGTACTTCCTCTTCCTTTTCCCTCCAAGATTTTTCTTTGAAACTTAAATCTAATATGATTATTCAGTTTCAAAACTTACTTGTCCAAAACTCTTACCAATAGATAAATATATATTCTAAACATATAAACCTATTTAAAAAATAACTCCTAATCTATTCTCTTTTTCTATTTTTTTTTTGGCTTTTCAGCATTAAAAGTCAAATTAAAATATATAATTATTCCAATTTCACACTTATTTTTATTTCTTTTCTTTTAAATATTAGCCCAACACTAACTTTAACATTCCATGCAAATAAATTCTAAACAGAGCTATCTGTGCACGAGTCCGGGCTAGATTGGGAATAAGACTAATTACAATGGTATGTAAACTCTTAAATCCATACACAAAATACTAGTAGGTTAAGAAGTATTGCGTTGTTTAGAGGAGGTTCCCAAATAAACAAATCCTAAGTATTACCTTTTTTTTAGAAGAAGTTCCCAAATAAACAAATCTATGCGAGGTCAAATTTAATTTCATCAAATCATTAGTTATCAAATTCGACATCAAATCATTCGTTATCAAATTCGAGAATTTTCAAACTTATAAATTTAATGATTTTTATGATATGAAGTCAAACATTGAAATCTATGGTATTTTGCTTAAATCAGTGTATTTTTTATTAATAATTTTTTTTTTCATTGTATTTTTTATTAATAATTTTTTTTCAAAAATTTGATATTATTAAAATTGCAGTAGTAAATAAGATTAAATTTATTTGTGAAATTTATATTGATTCAATTATTTAGAAGAGTGCTGGAAAGTTTTGTTTTAAAGAAGTGTAAAAAGTTAATATTGTAAATATTGAAATGTGAGATTAATAGGGAAAAATGTTATAGTGTCTATATAATGAAAAATAATTTTAAAATTATTAAAAGATTAATATTGTGATTAGCTATTTTGTAAGTGAGAATTCTAAGAGTGACACTGGCATTAACACTGTGATGTTACTGTTTTTCTTAATAATGTCATAATTAAACTTATTGCAGGTTTTTTACCTAAACTAAAGCGGAAACTAAACTCGAACAAATTTCAAATTAATATTATTAATGGAATTTTTTTGTGTAAAACTTTCCTCACCAGCATCTCCAGTATATGGAATCCAAGAATTAAAGTGTAAAGTTAAATTTACAGAAATTTACTTGTGAGAACTTCCACTGTGCGAAAAGTTCTAGACAAGCAAAGCATAGATCCACACGCTGCGAAGAGCAGCACACTGCACTGTTGAACTGCGGAGAAGACTGACATCTTAAAGTGTGAAGTCAGATTTACGGAAGTTTGCCTGTGTGAAGAGGTTTGCTTGTATAGAGCTTTCACTATGCGAAAAGTTTTATAGAAGAAAAACTCCGCAGGTTGCGAAGAGCAAATTGCAGAGGAGAGTTGATAAGCAGTATTAATGGTATTCAAATATAGGTTTCTGTGATCTATATTATGGTGATAAAAATGAATTATTTAGTGGTTAGGTTTATTATTTTATTATTTATTAAGTTTGTATTTATTTTGGCTGTATTTATGTGCAGAGTTTTTACAAGTGGAATTGGTCTGTGACATCTTTTATATATTGTTTTAACAAAATATTCTCTAGATTTTAGCAAAATCATGCTGAAATTTCCATTGCTTTCGAGGCAAATACATCCCCTCCTAGAACATGATTTAATTTTTCATAGCAATTTACATTAAACAACATTAATAAATTGGTTTCTTAGAAATACATAATACTGATTTGGAAATGGAGTAAAGTTTATTGACACATATAATTAATTCAAATTAAAATAAAACTAAATTAAAAATTAAAATTAAAAAAGAAATATTTATATTTATAATTATAAATATAATTAATAATTAAACAAGTATAGATTTATCTTAGTTTTATATTAATCAAGTTTTAAAAAAAATCAAATCTTTATAGATGCAAAATTCTTTTATAATGAAAAAACATTTGATCCCAAATAAATCTTAGACTATTTGTAATACATTTCATATCTCTTTTAATTTGTTGTTACTATAAGTTTCAAAAAAAAAAAAAATCATCCTTTACTTTTTTAATGAAAAGGAAAATTTTCAGTTTTTTTTTTTTTCCTTTATTAATTTCTTTAAATTTAATAGTTAAAAAATACAACATCAACAAATTCTATATAACCATTTTCCAATAAATCTCACAATCCCAACCAATTTTTTATTTTTTATTTTAATTTTATATTCCCTATATATATATATATATATATAAACAATAAAATTTAAAATAAAAAATATTAAAATGACATTTATGTAAAAGCTTTCCAACCATTTTCCAATATATCTCACAATCCCGACCAATTTTTTATTTTAATTTCATATTCCCGAAATATATATATATATATATATATATATATTAAACAATAAAATTTAAAATAAAAAATATTAAAACGACATTTATGTAAAAGCTTTCCAATGATATTATCAATGATTTGGATTTATACAACCTTCACAAACAAATTTAATCTCACGTTACAACTTCAACAATAATAACAAAAAAAAAAAATGTATTAAAAACAGGGCAAAATAAATTTATACATTGGGACTCCATCCCAACTCTTCCATTAGTCCAGTGGATTTTCCAGCTACGTAAACCGCTTCCAGCAATTTCCTTTCCTGCATTTCTTGTGCCCATTTTTTGGAGCTGCTCACTAATGTGGCCCCAACTTGTTTGATACAAGCCCCAATAATATCTGCTAATGCGCTCTGTAGTTCATCCAACAGTTCCCTAAAATCACCACCTGATGTGCAATCTATACTCTTGCATAATTTGTACAACGCGTTGCCTGCCGCTGCCTTCTTCCAATCCACAGAATCTCTCCCCTGTCCAATCATTTCAGCGTCCTTTTTACTTTCTTCTGCAACCTCAGAAATCTTTCCAGCTGCGTCTTCTATTGTTGTAATAGCTGGGGAATCTCTACCCTGATCACACAATGTTTGGTATACTCTATCTGCTGCTCTACTCAGCAAGTTATCGGTTTCCGGATTGGACTCATCCACCAAATCCATGAGTTCAGATGCCTGCAAGTATACTTTTAAAGAATGTGTACCACATGGCGGGGACAGCCGGATGATTAGATGGATCAATGAGACTGCTGTTAGCTTCCAAGACTGTTTGCTGGCATACGAAAAATTCGTTTCCAGGGCCAACGTGCCACAGGGGTCTCTTCTACACAAGAACTTCAAACCAGTTTCACATTGTGAAGTTCCAGGATTTGAACACTGCATACCCACTCCTCCCGGCGACATCTTAGCTGTGAGAAATTCGATCAGTTCTTTGCAACCTTGTCCATTTGGTTGCCTTTTAACAGAATTTCTTTGGCTTGCTTGATGGACTTTCGATTCGCTAGAAACACGCTCCGATGAGTCTCCCCTGCAACATTTACGTTCTGCAAAATTGCATCGTATTCTAACAACTCCTTTTGAACTTCTTCCTCGTGCTTTGATAATAACATTGACAATAATCTGACCATAAGCCTATTATAGAGTATCAGCTCTGTGAGGAAACCACATGCCTTACTGAATGAAACCACAACATATTGCACCCAAAATACCAGTCGGAGCAATATGTTTGGTAAACTTATTGATTTTTCTTCCGTGACCATTATTTTACTTACCCATTCATCAACTTCTCGTTTCCTCATCTTCAATTCTTTGGCTTCCTGCAACTCAAGAATGTGCCTAGTCCAAAAGTCCTCTACCCGAAAATATTCACGCCATGTCTCCATCTTGTCGGTTCGCAATTTTCTGTAATATGTGACGGAGGTAATACATCTCCAGCCTATGATTGCCCATCCTACGAGACTGAATACGACTTCTAGGATGGATATTATGAATTTCAACCAGAACTGGGGGCCGTAAAATATTTGAATCATTGGACCCTGCACAATCCATCCAAGAACTGAACTTAAAATGCAAACAGTGACTGCCAGTGCGGCTGATGAGGCTAACACTGATCTGGCCATGAGGTATTCTGGGTAACATCCACGGGCAACGATCCAAGACTTCAGTACTTGATTTTCTACTGCTTCCCACGTGTTTCGTTCAGCACCATTTGATTGCTGTGCAAGAATTAAAGGAATTCTTTGACTCATAATATTCCGGATGCTAATATTAGCTATAGTTGCAGAACTGAGAAGTAGAATGAGCCATACCAGTGATAGAGATATTATGAGACTAGATACAATGAACGAATTCTCAGTAAGCTCGTTCACATGTGGCCAGAAATAGAAGGAGCGATGAACCAGGGATAAGCCCTTAGAGTGCCCTAAACGTTGATGAACAGTAAACAACTCAGAGGAAATATGCAGGAACATAGTCAATCCTACAGCTGTTAATTTACCCCATGAATCTTCATAGCCGGGGCGGGCCATACCTGGCAGCAAATAACCTACCAACACACACACCATTACTCTGCTGCAATGTGTCATAAATAAATTATTCTTTATGAGCTCACCGTTTAATGCCCCGGGGTTGTCCAAGATCTGTTTGAGCAAAGTACTGTCACCATTGAGCAAGTTCATAAGCTGAATTGTGAGCGCACTGAGTATGAGAGCATCTCCAGGTATCCAGTGCAGTCCCTTCTTTAATCCATTGTAGGTGTCTAGGCCAACAAGGGTAAAGAATACCAGAACTCCTGCTAAAAGACTCAATAATTCGGTCAACTCATCCAGTGTTAGCTTCGGGTTGCCGTGAGCTACCTCCATGTCTCACAACTGAAAAGCAATCATTTCTTCAGGGGTGGGCAATCTTGTATTCGCAATTTCCTGCTTTTCTGAATAATGTTCCACGTTTTAAAAGATAATTTTTTGTTTTTTGGAATAGCAAAAAGGGAAAAATTATAAGCGTTTTTACCTCTGCTTCAAAGTGCAAAATAGTCTGTTAACATTTTTTCTTTTAATAATTTAATTTAATGACTTATATTTTCACATTTATTTTAAATATTAGGGAAAAATTATAAGCGTTTTTACCTCTGCTTCAAAGTGCAAAATAGTCTGTTAACATTTTTTCTTTTAATAATTTAATTTAATGACTTATATTTTCACATTTATTTTAAATATTTAGTCAATATGTTTTGGAATATTACCAGAAAAGTTGAAACTTTTTATATTGGTTTGAAATTTAACCTCCATAAAATATATTAGAATATTTTTAATATTAATTATAAATCATTTTTAAATTAGTTATTTCTTTTTGATTATTTTATTTTAAATTAATTTATTAAAAAATGTCATATCTATCTGTCATATTAAGTATGTAATATAATATTATAACAAAATGTTATTTACAAATTAACAGTTTTCATGATAAAGTAGAGTTAAGCCTCTATTATTATATGTTTTTTAAAAAGTAAATACATTATTCCTATATAATTTTTTTTTATAACTATTTAATAATAATTTAAAATAAAGTTATAATTTAGTTATTTTTTATGATTTTTTTTTAAATAAATTTTATTGTGAGGTTTATAGGGTCTTGGATAGACGGTGATGTGGTGCTCTATTAAGGCACTCTTTGATGTGAAGTCAATAGTTCAATTACCGGTGCTTTGTTAACACACTCCTTGATGTGAAGTCACTGGTTCAATTACATGCCACTCCTTGATGTGAAGTCAACAGTTCAATTACCGGTGCTTTGTTAACACACTCCTTGATGTGAAGTCACTGGTTCAATTATGTGCCCCACAATTAGGGTGATATATTGGACAAGATGAAAATGTAGTCCTGTCAAGCTTACAAAAAAAATTATTTTGAGATTGTGAAATGTATTATGGGCCAAATGTTTTGATGCCTATTTATTTTTAGGAACTAAATTATGTTAATATTTATGTAAATATATTTTAAATAAATATTATATATTTAATTATTTATCTTATTTATTTATTATAATTTTAAATTTAATTAACTAATTAATTACGCCGTAAGGCGTTTCCCTTTGAAATCAACTTTCCTCTTGGGTTACGTGTACATTTCTGAGCCTTTGATTTAAGTGTTAGACGATGAAAATAATCTCATCCATCCAATTGATTAGATGGGTATACGATGAGACCCCGCAGATAGACGGTTGCCCTCGCTCGATGCTATGCTACTTCCAGGTGCACTTGCCCTCGCTCGGCGATACTATATTCCAGGACCCTGGATCTGTGGAAATCGGCTTCAGGAGGTAGAAGGAAAAGAATCAAGATGCCGAGGGGAACTCTGGAGGTGCTGCTCGTCAACGCCGAGGGGCTGCAAAACACTGCCGAGGGGCTGCAAAACACTGATTTCCTCTGTAATATATTATCATCCGAGCCGATCTCTTGCGTTTTAGGCGATCTGATAAATCTTTGGATTCGAATATTGCTAATGAGACAGCTGAATTATGTGTTCTGGTGTATGTTCAGTTGGATCTTTGATTTAATTTTTCTCTAATGTGGCTGTGGTTGCAGGTAACATGGATCCCTATGTCATTATCCAGTGCCGAACTCAGCAACAGAAGAGCAGCGTTGCGTCCGGTGAGTATGCATATTCGTATGGTTTTAGCCGTGTATTGAGAACAGATATTATTGAGAACATGGCTGACTATACTCCGCCTGCAACCCTTCATAATGATCTTTAGTGGAAATCTCTATTTCAGGGGAGCCAATTTTGGGGTCGGCTGGGCAGAAGGTAAATCGAATTTTTCCGTGTCAAATCCCGCCTGGAAAACCTTTAGTACTCATTTTGATTATCAATCACCTTCCACGAAGGAGAGCCTTAGGGAATCCTACATAGTAAGCCATAAACCAACATTTTTACATAGAACTTGGGGAGTCTGCAATTCTCAATGTGGATTTAGTTTTTCATTTATGTTTTTCAGGCCAAGTTTTATCCGAGTATCTTTTCTCAACTTCCTCTGTTCACGTAAGAGGCTACATCACATCCTGTGATTTTATGCTCCGTAATTTCCTTTCTTTTAATGGTTTGTTTGCAGCGTTCAAACACTTGATTTAGACTTTCTGTTTTTTAACCTCTTTTGAATGGTTTGTAAATATCTTTTATGATCTTCACTTATATTTTAATGATCTGATTCCTTTTTCAATGCAGTGGCTATTGACGGGTTTTGGCTTTGGTTTTTCATATCAGATACTATATCAGGTATTCCAGTGATCTCAGTGATCTCAGACCTTCAAGATTCAGGGTTTCCAGTTTGACACGCGCATTTTTGTTGAGAAAATTAAGATGTTCAAGATTTTAAAACATCTTGTAGGCACCTGATAATGATCATTCCTTCGATTTGCACTTGACTCTAGCTAACCTAGAGCATTAGCTGCGATGAAATATTTTATTGGACAAAGAAAACCCTTTCTGATGGACCATTGCAGAATAACTTGATTGGTTAGGTTCTCAACGTTATACCTCATTGCTTTTTTGACCTTAGGATACCAATCCATGTCATCATATCTGAAGTAATATACCATTCTAATCTGTGTAGGACTTTATCAAAATCAATCTTGAGGAGTAGATATTCTTGATGAATTTCTCCAGCCCACTAGATAGTTTTCAAGCTTAATTTTTTTGTGGTTAATGCCTCTGCAGAAGTCTTCAATGCCCTTTGTTGAATCCAAACTTTCTTGGGTGTGTTGAGAATGCTTTGGGCATACGAGAATGGTTGGAATATAATGGTCACCAGTAGAACTGAGTTCCCTCTGCGAACTTGAATTTTGTTTTTGCATTCCTGGAAGCATTAGCCTGCTCGCATACCCCACCCTGCTAATACCAAAATCCAAACAGGATTTAGTTTTTCATTTATGTTTTTCAGGCCAAGTTTTATCCGAGTATCTTTTCTCAACTTCCTCTGTTCAGGTAAGAGGTTACATCACATCCTGTGATTTTATGCTCCGTAATTTCCTTTCTTTTAATGGTTTGTTTGCAGCGTTCAAACACTTGATTTAAACTTTCTATTTTTTAACCTCTTTTGAATGGTTTGTAAATATCTTTTAATGATCTTCACTTATATTTTAGTGATCTGATTCCTTTTTCAATGCAGTGGCTATTGACGGTTTTGACTTTGGCTTTGGTTTTTCATATCAGATACTATATCAGGTATTCCAGTGATCTCATCATATCTGAAGTAATATACCATTCTAATCTGTGTAGGACTTTATCAAAATCAATCTTGAGGAGCAGATCTTCTTGATGAATTTCTCCAGCCCACTAGATAGTTTTCAAGCTTAATTTTTTTGTGGTTAATGCCTCTGCAGGAGTCTTCAATGCCCTTTGCTGAATCCAAACTTTCTTGGGTGTGTTGAGAATGCTTTGGGCATACGAGAATGGCTGGAATCTAATGGTCACCAGTAGAACTGAGTTCCCTCTGCGAACCTGAATTTTGTTTTTGCATTCCCGGAAGCATTAGCCTGCTCGCATACCCCACCCTGCCAATACCAAAATCCAAACAGGATTTAGTTTTTCATTTATGTTTTTCAGGCCAAGTTTTATCCGAGTATCTTTTCTCAGCTTCCTCTGTTCAGGTAAGAGGCTACATCACATCCTGTGATTTTATGCTCCGTAATTTCCTTTCTTTTAATGGTTTGTTTGCAGCGTTCAAACACTTGATTTAGACTTTCTATTTTTTAACCTCTTTTGAATGGTTTGTAAATATATTTTAATGATCTTCACTTATCTTTTAATGATCTGATTCCTTTTGCAATGCAGTGGCTATTGATGGTTTTGACTTTCGCTTTGGTTTTTCATATCAGATACTATATCAGGTATTCCAGTGATCTCAGACCTTCAAGATTCAGGGTTTCCAGTTTGACACGCGCATTTTTGTTGAGAAAATTAAGATGTTCAAGATATGAAAGATCTGTCAATGTGTTTAATTCTAAGCAAAATTCCATGCATAGTTTTTCCAGTGATCTCAGGCCTTCAGGATTCACGGTTTCCTGCTTGATGCACCCATTTATGTTGAGATATTTTAGATGTTCAAGATTTGAAATGTCTGTCAATGTCTTTAATTCTAAGCAAGATTCTGGATTTGTGTTGATTTATATGTGCAGTGGCAATGTCTATCCGCTTGTGATTGCTGCACATCCATCAGAACCTAATCATTTTGCCATTGGGTTGACTGGGCTTTGTCTCAACACTAGCTTGTAGAAGTTCTTCCATGTTCACATTGTCACCCTACAACAGGGAAAACCAGAGAGAGCTGTTGAAAAGGAACATGAGAGTTTGCAAAGGCAAACAGGATGGAGGAAAAAAGAAGGGACACATGGATCAGTTTTATAAACATCGGGCATCTTCCAAAAAAATAAGTAAGATACTTATGTCCTAGGAAGTTCACAGATTTATATTATGTAAGAACAAGAAACCAAAGACAAAATTGCAAACTTATGATTTTCTTGGGTTAAAAGTTCATGTGTATAATCATTGGTGTGTATGCATTAGCAGCTTGTAGTTGAGCTTTCTGATACGGATTTATTATATAGACAACAAGGCTCCATTTTTATATCACCCAGAAGACACAAAAGATATAAATCAGTAACAAAGGAGGCCAATTAAAAATCTCTGTAACCCAATTAATTGTGTAAACTGAAGAATTGAAAATCGTATCATAACTCCAATATATGGAAGATGTGAGGAAGCAGTTCGATCATAAAAAACAGAAAAAAATAAAGACTGAATACAATATCTTGCTACTAACTATTAACATCTGTGGATAACATAGCATCCAGAGTAAATAACATTCATACTGATCATAAAGACATGATACACAACTCCTTTACAATGAAGAAATAACAATGATTTGATTAAAAGAAAACAACATTAGAAAAGTCCATATTTTCATAAGCATATAGCAGTAGGTTACGGTTAGATTACTGTGAGATCATCTCCAAGGCATCTGAATGTCTCCCTACTTAATAGTCTTTTTCTTCTTCTTGTTTTCACTTTTCGCTGTTTGACTCCTATGCTCAGTCACTGCAGCTAGATATGTTCAACAGAGGCATCCCAGGGCGATATATCAAATTTGACTTATCCTCCATAAAAGGTATTAGGCTCAAAATATTCTGCAAAATAAAATCAGATTATATCTATTACAGCTTCAGGCAGAACCTTTTTGCGCTATTTTTGACACGTGGAACTACCTAAATCACAATTTCTTAATGCATTTGATTCATCTGATCTCAGATTCAAATGGAAAAGGTAAACCACTCATAAGATAAATTATATCAATCAAGTGAGAATGAATAGAAATTATATAAATAAACTGTATGTCGCATTCAAACTACAATCTTATATTGCATGCTGAAACTCATTCTCTTCCTCTTAGTCTTAAGAGAAACTACTCTGAGGAACAAGCATAAAGTAATTAGACAACGAAATCTCCCCACATACAACTGTAAACAGTGCATGCCCAAACCAATACTAATGACTATCAATTATCACAACAACACTGGTTTAGAGGTTGCCTTGGAGTGTATAGCATAAAACCCATTTTCCAGCGCCTCCTTCAGAAGAATCAATCACAGCTCAAATAATAGAGCAAATCAATTGACACAACTGACTATAGAGGAAAAGTTTTTTAAGGTGTTGAACCACACCTCGTAAGATTAGTACTTGGCAAACATGGCTTTTACCGGTATCAGAATTGACCAAAGCTCTGGTTAGAAACTCATTGGCAGTAGAACCCACTTCCTTAACTCTCCACAACATATTCTCTGATTGTCCTTCTTTGTACCAGAAAGCCAGAGGACCATCCACGAAACAGCCGGGTAGTATAAGGTTGACTAATACTTCTGTGAACCTTGGTACTATTGAGGTGGCAATGCTGTATTCAAAAATGTATCTGATCCGTAGTCCCTTCTTTGAGCCATGTGATTATCCAAGGCATTTGAAGTCATGAATCTAATGCCTCTGCTTTCATTATTTTCGGACATGGAAGATTTAATCAACAACTTTGCCCAGTAACCATTTACTAAATTCTAGAAAGTGACTTCCTTACACAAAACTTCTAAACCTAATCTTTTAGATTTGAATGAATTTCAACACATTTTACACACATTGGAAAAGATATTCATCCATATGCATTCTTAAAATCTCAAATCTGTTTTACAATTTTTACAGAGAAGATATGCACCAATTTCTTAGTTTACCCAAACCAGGTCCTGAAGAATACCATATTACCATCTCCCAAAAGATTTTATACCCAAAGTTCCTGCTACTGCGCTGCCTCATAGAATGCACACTGTCTCCAAAGCATAAGAGTCTTGGTTCTCTTTGACAATGAAATCTATCCAAATATTTAATGAAAGACTTCCATACCCAAACTAATAACAATAGCTTCCATTTTCACAGCCTCAGAAAGACAGCAGAGAGGTTGTTTTAATGCCTAGTGAATGTGGTATTGCCCTCAACCGTGATAAAGGCTCCCACAATATCAAACATTGCTCAATTAGTAAACAAAAAGAATGGAAAAATCACTGAAACAGTAAACAACTTTTCTGGCACTTCACTCATCATCATCCCTCATCAGGGATGAAAAGAAAGCATAAATGATTTATTGAGATTGAGAAACACTGATTGATACCATTGACAAATTTTATTTAAGGTGTAAAATCGTTGTAGTCATGTTCGTCTATGAATGATCATTTTGGAGATGATAATTTTGATGTTTTGTATTCAGAAATTCATAACGCATTGAACTCCAAAAACAAAAAAAACCATCAAAGAAAATCCATCACTTTTCCTAAACTTTCTTGAGAATTCTCCGGGGGTGCAGACGTTAGGGATAGTCTCTCCAATTTGATTGCAATCTCCTCAATATCCGCCTCTATTTCCCTTGTATTGTCTTCAGGCGTATCAGTCATTAAACTGATAGCTTCATTCCTTTTCCAACGAGCCACAACTTTTCTGATTTATAATCAAAGGAAGCAAATTTAAAAATTTCACGCAGGCTTTACAAGGGGACTATACATCTATTATTAGTGACAACCTTTTTAAAGGATTTACGCTACAAATGATTCAACAGCAGTTTAATACACTTTCATTCTAATACAATCGTGCCTTAATACCAACGGACAACCCCCTATGAATGTATGCAATAGCGGATCAGCGTTTAGAGTTCACACCCGGCCATCATAATTAAATAATAGAACTGTCTGCCGCAGACAGACTAGGCACACATTAATCTACCGCAGCAACGCTCTTTTGAGCCCGCACTTGTAAGTTCAACCGGCCACCACACGTAGTTGAGAGCCCTCTCTGCGCAAACAGCTAGGAACCACTAATGAAAACCACGCAGAATAATGAAACTAACTCCGTATTCGACCAAACAGAATAATGAAACAGTCACGTATATACAGCATATAAGGTTTTACCATCGCCAAGCTGCCTTAATACACAGGTAATTATATATCACATGCAATCAATCACGCATGTTAGGAGCTGCGGAGATTCTTCAACTTTCTGGTGTATTTACTTCTTTTGTTACTGCTGCCACTGGTGCCTTTCCCTCAGCTGGAGCAACAATTGCATTCCTCTGCTTTGTTTCTGCATTCTCTGGGCACTCAAAAGCTCTATGTCCCAGCTTATTGCATCTGTAACATTTTATTTCTCTGCCTCCTCCTCTGAATCTCAGAAAAATTATTTGTGATGAGTCATATTATGATTTACATCTTCAAGAAATACTTCGCATCCTTTTTCAAGAAATACTTTGTATCCTTTTTCCAATTATTTTGGTTGTGGTATCGCATGGGCCGTGTTGTGGTTACTCTCCGATGCCCTGTCATTGCGTTTTAGTGCTTGTTCTCTCTAATCTCGATGTATTAATTGGTTGAAAAGGCAAAGACCAGCTGTGGGCAGCTTCTTGGCTATTCACAAGTTAATCTGATCTTAGTACTTTTATATCAATACAAATATGAGGTCTCCGTTTGCTTTTAAAAATAAGAAATTGTTATGGTGCAACCAATGACTATATGGTATCGTTTGTTGCTTGCAGTCCTGCCTACTGTGCTAGACATCACGAACACTCTAGATGATTCTCAAGTTATTTTAAAGGTACGCTATCTCATAAAAAAATATTATCCAGTGCTTATGACGGTAGGTGGTAACATAAGTCTTGTCATAGATGTTCGATCCAGCTTTAAGAATTATGATGAATATAATCCAATTATTTTGGCTGTGGCATCGCATGGGCCGTGTCGTGGTTACTCTCCGATGCCCTGTCATTGCGTTTTAGTGGTTGTTCTCTCTAATCTGGATGTCATTAATTGGTTGAAAAGGCAAAGACCAGCTGTGGGCAGCTTCTTGGCTATTCACAAGTTCATCTGATCTTAGTACTTTTATATCAATACAAATATGAGGTCTCCGTTTGCTTTTAAAAATAAGAAATTGTTATGGTGCAACCAATGACTATATGGTATCGTTTGTTGCTTGCAGTCCTGCCTACTGTGCTAGACATCACGAACACTCCAGATGATTCTCAAGTTATTTTAAAGGTACGCTATCTCATAAAAAATATTATCCAGTGCTTATGACGGTAGGTGGTAACATAAGTATCGTCATAGATGTTCGATCCAGCTTTAAGAATTATGATGAATATAATCCAATCTTGCAGCATCCAGACCTATGGATAGTTATGTTTGGTTCGACAGTAAATTTTAATATATGTTTTTTTTATGGAAACAGGGAATTTCCACAGACCGTATTCTTAATTTATGTCGATTATTAGCTGTGAATGTGGGGACATGCCATCTGACCAACTGAGGTAAGAAAATCCTTAATTTATGTCGATTATTAGCTGTGAATGTGGGGACATGCCATCTGACCAACTATTCTTTATCCCATGAGGTAAGAAAATCAGTAGTTCAGAAGCTCATTAAATAATGGGGTTGTTTGACACGCTGGTGGATTGCAATTGACTGGTTCTGTTCAAGATATCATGTGGTATGACCCTACTTGCATTAACAACACAGGTGTTCGTGTCAAGATAGAAATAGCTATGTACAGTGAAACTGGTTCTATTATTAGTTTGTAAAGCTTAAGTGTGACCATGGCAACATTGGCCATCTTAGTTTTCTTGAAGTATCCATGACTTGGTAAAAACTTGAATTATACCAGGTTCGTGGCAACAAGTTGAGGGATTCATCAGATGTTGCAACCTTGAAGCCCTATGCCCTTACTCTTGTAGAAGGTAACCAATAACTCTGCTCCCCCATCTGAACAAGTCAGGGGAGATAGCTAGAAATTTTGTCTTGCCTTTCTTTAAAATATAAATGTTTTTATCTTGAGTATGCATATTCCTATGGTTTTAGCCGTGTATTGAGAACATATATTATTGAGAGCATCGCTGACTAGTCCCTAATAAATAGATCCCCAATCTCTGATAAAATTCTTTCGTTCGCATAATTTTTAAGTTTGTTTATAGGTATCCAGGGTTCAAATGCTTTTCAAACAATGGAGAAAATGGTTACATCGTTTTAAGAAAGAGTTCGTGGTGAGGTCTTAGTTATGACTGAGTGCCCCTGGATTATCTGTGGGAAGAAGAAATTACAAAAATCTTTTCTATACGCAGGGGAAGTAGGGAGATTTCACAAATTCCCCCCCCAAAAATATATAGAGTTAAAAATTAATAGATCGGATCTCTGAAATTGCAGGTAAAGGTAGCAATCCCGAGTGGAATGAGCAATTTGTTTTCATTGTAGCCGACGGGGTTGCTGAACTCACCTTAAAAATAATGGACAACGATAGTGGAAACGCGGATGACTTCGTTGGGGAAGCAAGGTGCAGATGAGTCTCCAGCATTATGATCTCAGTCATTTTTTTCAGATCCTACAGTCTTTCATCGTTTTTCAATATTTCTGTTTTCTGATCATATATCTTTATATTTCTGATTGTGGTGCACAACATTCCCTTGGAGGGAGTATTCATGGAAGGAAGCCTACCCCCAACTTCCTACAATGTTGTCCTTCCAGACCAGAACTACTGTGGGGAGATAAAAGTTGGCCTCACATTCACTATTAAGGTAGATTCTATATATGCAGAGGCTCTTTATATCAGAAACATTTTTTTGCATGGTAATAGGATGGATTCATATTAGCTCTGGATATTGACCAATCACTATAAATTTCATTTTCAAATTTTGTTTTACAGATGTAAGAAGATAATCTCAATAAAAAGTTTAAACGTATTCCTTCTAGATCTTTTAAAGTTAAATATCTTTTTAGAATTTAATGGATTTAAGGATATAAAGGATCCATGGATATAAAGGATGTATTGTAAATTTTGAGAATATTCAAGATATATGAATAATAGAATTTGAAAATATTAGGGAGCAATACAAAGTTTAAACTTTAAAGTTAAATACTTTTCTAGAATTTCATGGATCCATGAATATGGTAGGTTTTGAGTATATTCAAGATCCATGAATATTGTAGAATATGAGAATCTTAGAGAGATTACAAATAAGATTAAGGTGAAACAGGTGCAGATTCTATCATATTCTCAAATTCTAAAATATTCCCAGAATTTATTATCAAATTAATTTAGATTCCATAACCCTAACATGTAATTGTGTTTTTTCATATAAATTCCCATAAAATTACTTCAATCCTATGAACTTAAATATGTTTTTTCATATTATGGTGATTGGAAATTGCAGGAAGAAGAAGATTGCTGTGAGGAAGCAGCAATGGAGGAGGTCGGAGGGTGGAAAGAAGGCTCCTACTGACCATTCCTTTCAATTGTTATGTTCAGTAGGTCAGATAACATAGAAAACCTTCAAAGAAATCGAATGTATTGTCGCATCAAACACAAGAAATTATGAAATAGTGTTTATTGGGAGTATATCATTCTGAAATAATGTTTATTGGGAATATATCTGCATCTTTCCT
This sequence comes from Pinus tabuliformis, assembly GCA_031772625.1. Lineage (NCBI taxonomy): Eukaryota > Viridiplantae > Streptophyta > Pinopsida > Pinales > Pinaceae > Pinus > Pinus tabuliformis. Next base: position 830,934,899 of record CM062807.1, on the reverse strand, counting down.
CGCCTATGACTCTCTTTTAGTGTCGCATCTAACACATAAATTCTGAAATAGTGTATCCACATCGTTCCTGGACTATGACACTTTTTGTGTGGTTTGATGTTTATCTTTTCTACCAATCATTGAAACTCTTCATGGAAACGTTATGATTTCTCTTGTGATTTCTCTAGAGACTATACAGAATGGATTTCCACACTTTATGCCTTACGGTGTTTTCTTTGCAACATCTGGTGCAAATGCTAGTTATGAGTTTTGGTCGAGTGATTCCTTCCCGATTGAACTTCCGTGACCAAGGTAGAAATTTCAATCCTTAGCATTAGAGAATTTTGATGACTTTTGGAGTTCTAGTGACTTTTGATCATTTTAAAAACGTGGGAAAAGTTTGAGCTGTATTAGAGGTAAAATCACCAAATTCCATGCTTTTTGGCTACCCATTTGTTGACAAGTGACTTGTACACGATTATTATGAATGTTTGATGCCCATGAAATTTACATGTGAAACTGAAACTTTAGCTACATTAAAAATGATACTTTTACACTAGATTGAGCCTAGAGGTTCATTCTCTAACCTAGTGTGAAGACTATGTGAAAATATCTTTGTCTCGCTTAAAATCAAAACCAAAATAAAAATAAAATATTCTCTAAATAGAAAAGCAATGTCAACTATAATAAAAAAAGGAAAAAATGCTATGCATCTTTAATTAGTTGTTCATATGACCTAATTGAGTCCATAGGCTCATTCTAGTGCCGAGTATGAGGGATGTGTATGTCTTTCGTCAGTCTGTTCCCTTTAAAATAAAAATAAAAATAAAAAATAAAAATTATGTTGTAAATAGAAAAATAATGTTGGCTATAATAAAAAAAATGAATATGTTGTAAGGTAATTAGAAGTGAAAAAAAAAATGTCAGTAACATGTTTAAATCTTATATTTTTCAAAATTATTTGAACAAGAGATTTAAATAAACTATTTTAGGATCTATGTTAACTAATTTATGTTGAGATCAACTTCATATATATCTATATATAGAAAAAATTGTTAATTTTTTTTTTTTAATGTTGTATATAAAAAATATTCAATGTGGGTTATCAATAAAATATTTTAATACGATTTAATATTGACATATACTTAAAAATACATTAATAATAAAAAACCCTTTTAATTTGGATGTACATGTTATGTAAAATATTTTAATGACAATTATGTATATATCATGAATAAATTAAGCTTTTATGATTAAAACGTTTATTTGGTCTTATATGTAGGCTATTTAGCATTTAAAAATACAATTTAAATAATGAAAATAACATTGTACTTTGCACGCTAAAAAAGTTTGCATGTGAAGAAATTTGATTCCTCTCGTTCATGTTAGATTTGTACTTCCATCTAGCTCATGTTAGATCTGTACTTAAGATGGATCTATGCTAGTATAATTTGATCTTAAGCAATTAAAAGTAAAAAAAATATGTGAGTAAAATATTTAAACCTTATACTTTTAAAAAAAAGTTTAACACATGATATCAACTTTTATATATATATATATATATATATATATATATATATATATATGTTAAAATAATTTATTTTAATGTTGTGTAGAATAAAATATGGAATGTGAGTTATGAATAAAAAACAAGTTTAATGTGCACTAATAAAATGGTTCAAGGAACATGTTATGTAATCTGTATAACATTAAAAAAATAATAAATTTGATTCAAAATTTGATCCTTTTGTGCTCATGTTAGATCTGTGCTTAAGATGAATCTATGTTAGTAAGTAATATGTCGACGACCATGCATAATTGATCCCCATTACATTTCAATGTCATGCACAATACACTTGGTCTATGGCCTGAGTTGGCCTAAAGAGTGTATTGAGTTGGTCGAGGGCATATTCATGAGACATTGGAATTCAAAATTAAAATTTAAAATGGCAATTTAAAATTTCAATTTTGAATTCCCAGATCTCATGAATTTCTTTGTATTCTCAATTTCCTGCTTTTGTGAATAATGCATATTTTTTTCATAAAGAAAAAATGAACATTTTCTATTAAAATGAAAATTGTTTACATAAGTCATGAGGCGATGTTTAAGTATGTCTGTCCGTCTTAAAATAAAAATAACTACCAATTGCACTACATGTTGCAAAGGAAACTCCATAAGGTGGGAGCATAGGAAAGATTAGCATAGAAGGTAGAAGTAATAGTTAGGTCTTAGTCTCTTTCACATGGTAGCCCATAGGGTACATCTCGAAAAACATCTAAAAAAGAATCAATCAATTTTTTCATCTCCTTTGTCTCTTGGTTCAACATACGAGGCTTCCCATGCAAGCCTTTGATAAAATATAACTAAATTGTGGATTAGTCAAGCATTTAATCATTTTATGAGAAAACATAATTTGTTGGAACCTAGATGCGTTTCTCATCTGGTGATCCAGTGATGCCCCACTCCAAATTTCATTAGCATCTTAGACATGTTTGTGACATAAACTCCTAAAGTTTTCAACCATTGAGCACACACACCCACATAAGCACCTACCAATGCAACCACATAAATTTAGAAGTTACCTCATGGTTGTACAAAGTACCTTTAGACCCTTAAGCCTTCCTTTTAATGCCATGGCAGACTTATAGGCAACCAAAATTGGAACTTGCCCAAGGGAATATTTTTTTATATGTTCTCAATACCATCTTCCAATCAATGAAGCTATGAGTACTTCCAATATCAATAAAGGAAACATCGATTCTCCTTTTTATTCTGCATTCAACTCTAACTAGTTCATGTTGGGTGACACCCAACATGGATTTCAAAAAAATTATAGGTTAGTTTTCTCTTCTACATTTTCAATAGATTTTACTTCTAGACAGTCCATTTGTTCCCCATATCATCTTCTTTTGTATCATATGGTTCATCAAAGATTTTTATCATGTGGATTTTGGTAGGAGTGGTGCATTTTTGTAGCTCCTTTTTTCTTGCACTTGAAATTTGAAACAAAGACAAATTTATACAACAAAGCCTATTTAAAATCGAGGCATGTAATGAGGAAATTTGAGTAAAAAATTGATCGAAAGTGTAAACATAGTCTAGAATTTGTGAGGGCTAGACTATTGTTTCTAAAACTATAAGGAAATTTAAGTTTCAATTTATGCATAAGAAGTTATGCTCTTGACAATATGAACTTATTTTAGCTGATTTATGATGGTAAAATTAATAAATATTCCTTTCATAGAAAAGGAGAAAGATGGGATGGGAAGGAGCTAAAGACATGTTATATTGATAGGTGTTCTTATTTTGGATATGGATGGAGGGTGCATGATTAAACGGTGGGGATACATCTTATCATTGTATTCCTTTTGAATCCCCCTCATAAAACAATGAATTCTTCTGTTTGTTAACTATTACCCTGCAATGCCTTCCACAAATGTGTTCTTAAGACAAAAAGATAACTATTCCAATGAGAGGTAGAAGGAAATGCTAACTATTTCAGCCATTGTATGGTTGTTTTGAAGCGCAAGGATGTGATCAATATTTTCTAAGAAGTTGAGAAAATCCATACCCATAAGTAGAATGGAGTTGGTCCATGCCCAAAGGCTTCACCATCCATTCCCTAGATGGAACTGATTCAACTTCTGTTGTTGATACCTATCAAAAATAACCATGTGTACATTAGGTGGATGTGGTAGTTGTAATTGCAATCATACTACAATAAACATAACACATCCTAAACATTCCTTCACACTAATTCCTGTGCTGATGTACATTTGGTGTTTTTGAAGGGATTCTAAAATGCTTTAGTGAAATCTTGATAGATAGATCAAAGTTGGTAAGCATACATATGGAAGAATACATGTGCCTTTTCTATTTTTACTTCTTCAGGAATCCATTCCATCACAGTATTGAGAGATCTTTGAAATGCAGTCAGCACATCCAATGTCATGTTCATTATTTCTACTTCCTAGAAATAACAATATTGTACATGTAATGATTTTTTTATTTTCTATTTGTATGTTTTAGTTTTAGAGTCACATTCACTCTTTTGAAATAGTGTATGAAAATAATTATTTTTAGGGGTTCTATCATTATCTGAAACTTGCTTAAAAAATAATCTATATCTAAAGACCTTATTAGGAATTCTCGGTGTAACAACTTTTATTGACGTAGATAATGTCACAACACTTTTTAGAGAAAATACATCATTTTACCGATGGTTGTATTCTTAATATCATTCACTTTGGGCATTTTATTGCTTTCTAGGTAAATTGGAGTTACATAGAAGTAAGATCAATACCTATACATGGTTAAATTAATTACAGACTTCTCAATACTTTACTACCCTTGTTTAATTTAAATTTAATTATAATTAGTTTTTATTTAAATAAAATTTAAATTAATTTGGTTTAATTATTATTTAAATTTATTTTAATGTGAGACGTATTTTATAATTTTTTTTTTTTCTAAATTGTTTGACATTTTTTTAATATAAACAATATTACAATATAACAAATTAAATTAAATCAATTTATTATTATTTTTATTACTTTTAATTTTTTTTTTTTTTTTTTTTTTTTTTTTTTTTTTTTTTCCCTTGGAAAAAGTCGTAATTTCTATTAACTTAAGAAATTACATTTTGTAGATGCCGAGGCATATGCATATGGAGGCTTTACTTGCCTTATCAGGAGACATATAAGTCTGTTTACAAAAATTTGATTGCTGAGTGGTAGATCTCCTCGCAGGGAGTCTGTAATCAGTGTTAATCAAAAACTGCCCTCTATAGCTAGAGGGAAAAGAGAAGCAAAAAATATATATTTCTCCTCTGTACATTGAGAGTACTATGACTGTCTATACATGAATTGTTTTTACAGCCGACTGATATAAAAAAACTAATACATGTTTATATAATAAGCACTTCAAAAAACATGAGCTTAGAGCTCAATTTGTCCCTGTTTTATAAACGGTCTGTGGTAATATTGATGGTGGGTACCATCAATCTCCCCCTGTATCAACCAGACATTGTCTTGAAGATGCGTTGCCTCTTTTGAAAGTTGGTCAGCCTCCGTATTTTGTTCCCTGTAGATATGTCGACAGACAAAAGAGTCAAATATGTTTATCAACCTGTGCGCTTCCTCCAGAATATGTCTGAGAGTATATGCATTGCATTGAGATGTATTGTTGAGCCAATTACATACGATTTTTGAATCACCAAATAACTGCAGGTGTGTGCAATGATGAGATAATGCAAAATGTATGAGGTGTTTTGCAGAGCAGAGTTCAGCAAAATTGTTCATGCCCATCCCCAAGTTAATTTGGATTTTGTAGCAGTGTTTATCATTCAGGTGTAATATCAGTCCCCCTCCACATCCATCTTCCTGGGCAGAGCCATCAAAGTAAGCCCATGGTTTAGATTTGTCTATGATTTCCGGGGAGATGATGCGTTGAGGGGCAACGGGGTCCTCTTCTGGAAGGAGATCATAATCTGAGATTATGTGCTGAGTGATGGATGGCCAGTGCGGTTCTCTGAGATTGAAAATGGATTGATTCCTAGATATCCAAATGGCCCAGTTGACAAGGAGAGGCATGTTCAGGGCTTTTCCTTTATGAGCAAGGCACCATAAATTCCAAGAATCTTGGATGTTGTTACCTTGCCAGGGGAGTAAGGAAGGGTAGTGAACAGATATTCCGTTCCATAACTCTTTAGATGAAGGGCAATACAGGAAGAGATGATCGGTGTTCTCATCAGCCATTCGACATAGATGGCATCGGAAGGGGCTGTGGAAGGATCTCTTCATCAGATTGGCACCCGTTGGGACTTTTTCAAAGAGAATATTCCACATTAACAGACGGGTGCGTGGGGCGACCTTGAGTTTCTAGAAGGACTTCCATGTAGGATCAATAGATTGAGGTTTATGGGGTTCCATAAGGCTGATGTACCCTTCTTTCGAGGAGTAAAGACCAGACTTGGCAAGGGCCCAGATGATTTCGTCAGGTTCCTCTATTAAACAAATGTGGGCCTGTGTGAGGGCTTCTATATATAGCTGCCAGTCTTGTCTCCAGTGTATAGGTATGTCCAAATCATTAGCTGTTTTCCAAGCTTGTTGAAAGATAGTGGTGTTGTGGTGGTCGCCAATGTGCTTGATGTAAATGATGCCTCTATCATTTAGATAGCTAATTAAATCGGCAGGTAACCTGTGAGCGTTTCCGCATCCTACCAAAGGGTCCAATCCAATGCGGACAACGTTTCCTTCCTTAATTCTCCAGGTAATGCCAAGTCGCAGAATGGGGAGAGCATTCAACATTTCCTTCCATATGTTGGAGATATTGCTAGCAGGGGGACGAGACTGTCTGAGCCAATCCATCAAAGTTGTAGGCCATATATATTTTGCTAGTGCTACCCAGGTCCAGAGACTATTAGAGCTGACGAGCTGCCAACCCAGTTTAGCAGCCAAGGCTTTCAAGAATAACTCAAGCCTTTTTATGCCCCATCCTCCCCAACGTTTAGGAATAGAGATGCATTTACTTTTTAATTTATTAAACATTATGCTTTATTATTATTATTATTGATTTAGTGCTTCATTTTATTGACACTACAACATCTTCTACATTTCAATGTTTCCACTCATTTAGGACAACTAGAACATCTCTCCCATATTGAACAAACATTTTAATGCTTCCACTCATTTAAGTACACTACAACATAGCCCCCATATTGGGTTGTAGAGTGTCTCTTAGTGCCACAAACATATTAAAAGTTAAATGAGGAAAAAATTAATAAATTTTAATATCTTAGAAGAGCATGAGGATCTTTGCCATAATCTATAAAGTATTTTTTCACTAGAAAAACTGAGTCAAATAAAATTTATGGAAAATATATAAGAGATCAAAAAATTGCTCAAATTGTTTGCATATGAACTTAAGGTATCTCTTCAATCTTGCGAGCAAAGGATGAATATATGTGTTGGTAAATACTTGAAAAGGCCAATATTTAGAGTGATAAATGCCTTATGTTGAGAATAATTTATTCTACGAAGAAATTCTATAGAACTTAAATAGGGGAAGAAAGGTTTTATACAAATAACAAAGTAAGGGATAATGAACTAGAAAAACCCAAGCTCAATGTTTTTATTGTAGCATATTTGGCCATTATGAATATAGTTGTGGAGGAAAAAATGAGGGACAAACTAATCATTTTGGAGAAAAATGAGAAGTGTGCACTTTATTTTTGGCTTGAGATTAATTTATTAGGGCTTCAAAGAAGCTATGGATTTTGGATAGTGTCTGCAACAACCACATTGCTGTAAATAGAGATAGCCTTATGAATATAGAAGAATCTATAAATTCAAGTGACATTTTACACAATTCTATAGAGGAGGAAAATTATATTTAATTCATCAATCCTTGAGTGTTGCAACTATTATCTTATATAACCATAGGCGGTCATAATCTCCTTGACTATATCCTCAATATATCCATATCCATCTCCTATAAGCTCTCCAAATACTTCAATGAATCTCTCAATATATCTTCATTCCTATTTTCACCCATTCCTTCTTATCTCATAAACTTCTAGAATTAGTCTATCTCTCATCATATTTGTTCCACACATGGTGTGGAGGAATTCTAATAGTCATAGAAGTCCAAGTCATCTCTGGGAAGATGAAAACCAAGGGTTGGAAAACTATTTATTAATATGTACATTTTCAAACCAAGGGTTAGAATACTATTTATTAATATGTACATTTTGTGAATAGAATGCAATTACACAAGTTGATCTAAATTCTGTGTATTAATTTTATGTGTGTTTAACATGGTATTAGAGCATGTTCTGTGGTTCTTGACTTACCGTTGTCACCAATATGTTACATGCCCTACCTTCCATTTTACTATCCTAGATATGTTTCACTTTGACCAATGTGCTTATGTTGTAAACTTGCTACAACTCATGGAGAGTGTGCTTATGTTGTAAACTTGCTACAACTCGTGGAGAGTTCGTTGTAGGTTGAGTAATTGAAGCATCTAACAGCTCCAACCAAGATTCAAAGCCATCAAAGTGGTGTAGTGCAAGTGTTGCTCTCAAACCCTGCCAATCTGTCCCTTCTCTTTGCTTCTATGCTATCTGCAGAATTTTCTAATAATTTTATTATCATTGAGTGGAGACGCTCATTTTACAGTTAAGGTATATTTGTTCTTCTTAAAATAAAAATAAAATATTATCTAAATAGAAAATCATTCTACAATTAAGTGTGATGGCGATGTGTAGATATATCCGTCCCTCTTAAAATAAAAATAAAATATTCTCTAAATAGAAAAACAATGTCGACTATAATAAAAAAGAAAAAAATGATATGTAGTTTTCCATATGACTTAATATAGTTTCATGTAAAATAATTAGAAGCAAAAAGAAAAAAGTTAAAAGAAACTATCAACTTCATATATCTATGTAGGCAAAAAAGTTAAAAGAAATATTTTAATATTGTATATAATAAAAGAAAATATTTTAATATTGTATACAATAAAATATCTAAGGTTGCTTATGAATAAAATATTTTAATATGAATTAATATAGATGTATATTTAAAAATATATTAATAATAAAAAAACTAATTTAATGTATTGATAAAATGATTCAATATACATATTATATAGAGCATTTCAAAATATAATTTAAATAATAAAAAACTACACATTATTTTTTACATTTTAAAATAAATTTGTACCCAAAACTTTGATCTCTCTACTCATATTAGATTAATGGTTAAAATAAATCTATGTTAATTATATCTCCCATTAGATTCTCTCTCCCTCAACTTGTTTGTGGCCTAAAAGAGGGGCATCAATAAAAGAGGCAGCTGTAAAGATTTCTGAACATGGAGAAGAAAGTAAAACGGACTGGACATAGGCTAGCCCGTTGTACAAATTAATCATGCAAGAGTATAGATTACACATTACGTGGTGATTTTATGGAACTGTTGGATGAATTACAGAGCGCATTAGCAGATATCAATGGAGATATTAGTGAACAGCTCCAAAATGTCGGCACAAGATATGCAGAAAAGGAATTTGCTGGAAGCTGTTTACGTAGCTAGAAAATCCAAAGGACTAATGGAAGAGTTGGGATGGAGTGCCAACTTATAAATTTAATGATGGAATTCATTGTTTAATATGATATTTTGGTTCAATCATGCATCGTGTTAGCTGTTGTTATTATTATTTTCATTATAAAAAAATATTTATTATAATTATTTTCTTATACTTTAAGAATTGATATCATTAAAGTTGTACTGTGTACGATTAAATTTGTTTGTAAAGTTTAATTGAATTGAAAGTTATTGATAACAATATGGGAACAATGGATGGTTGTATATATATATATTTTTTGGGTTAAAATTTGTATAAATTCAAAGTTATTGATAATAATATTGGAAAGTTTTTAAATAAATGTTTGTTTTAATTTTTGGGTATAAAAATGAAAAGTTGAGCAAAATTTGAAGTCTTTGGAGTATACAAATGAGAATTTTGTTTTTTCTTAAAATTATGAGAAATAGTTATATATAATTTGTTGATGTTTAGGTTTTTGTTAATTAAATTTATTTTTAAAGAAATTAATGATTTTTTTTTGCAAAAATCTTTATTTTTATCTTGTAAGTAGTGCATGATTTTATTTTTTAGGATATGTTATAATAACGAAATTAAAGGAGATATGAAAAGTATTACAATTAGGATAGATCTATCTCAGCTCTAGATCTACTAAGTGTTAATAAGGACTAAATTTCTCAAGATACAAACTTCATTTTGAGTACAAAACTTGAGCAAAGATTTGCACTTAGAGAGATTTGATTCCTCTATGGGCTTGGTAAATCTAGAGTTAAGATCTCTCTACATATATTCTTATTTTTAATTTTATTAAAACCCTTATATGCATATAGGTATTTTTTTTTTATAATTACAAAATAACAAATTGAATTTAATAGATTTATTATTTTTATTACTTGTTAAACTAATGTAACATCATGCTTTGTTATTATTATTTTTGATCTAATGCTTCATTATAGTGACACTACAACATCTTTCCCATATTAATCTCACATTTCAATGTTTACACTCATTTAAAACCACTACAACATCTCTTGCATATTGAACCAATATTTAAATTCACTCATTTAAAGAAACTACATCATCTCCCCCAAACTAGGTTGTATAAAGTTTCTAGGTGCATGAACCATATAATTGAATAACTAAGGCAAAAGCTAATAAATTATAATATCTTAGAACAAAGTTTGATACTTTTTGCAAGCAAAATTCATAATTTATAAAGTATATTTTCACTAGAATTATGGGAATAGTGAATGAAATTAGATTTTTTGGAAAATATTTAAGAGATCAAAAAGTTGTTGAACTTTTTTTCTATATTAGCTTATGGGTTTTCTTCAATCTTATGAGCAAAGGTTGAATAGATTTGTTGAAGATACTAGAAAATGCGAACATATGGAGAGATAAAAGTCATGAAGCTAGGAATGTTTTCTATGAAAAAATTTGAGGCACGCATAAATAAGAAGATTGCAAGAAAATTGAGGAAAGAGTTTTATACAAATAACAAAGTAAAAGATATTGACAATAATGATGGGTCTAAAGAAATATGGAAAACCCCAAGTTCAATGTTTTGATTGTAAAATATTTGGCCATTATGAATATAGTTATTGGGAAAAATATAAGATAAGCAAGCTAATTTTTCTAGAGAAAAATGATATGTGAGCACTTTATTTTTGTTTCCAAATTCATATAATAGGGTTTCAAAGGAGGCATGGCTTTTAAATTTTGTCCACAACAACCACATGATGTGAAATAGAGAGAGATTTATGAAGACATAAGAATTTATAAATTCTAAAGTGCTTTGGGAGATGATCACTGATGACAATAAGTGGCACAAATAATAAAAACACCTATCAAGCTAATTAGAAACTCAATAAAAGCAAGGGGCACAAAGAAATTTCACATACTTCCCCAATGGGGAAAATTCTATTAATTCATCAATCCTTGAGTAATAAAACTATTATAAAAATGGCCCCTTATATAACTATAGGTGATGATAGCAATGTCCTCAAGTATCTCCATTGTATCTCCATAACTGTTTCCTATAATCTCTCCATTATCTCCTCAAATCCTTCCATAACTATCTCAATAAATATTCATTCCTATTTTCGCCCATTATCTATAATAGACTTCTAGAATTAATATGCCTCTCATCATATTGTTTATTTTATTAATCATTACAAACTTAAGAAGTGATCATTCATGGCCCCTTCTTTTACCTCTATCTTTAATATTTTTCATCCTTTTGTCGTGGCTCTTATTCCTCAACCTACAAATCATAAAGATTGTTGAAGTTCATATTAAACAGAAACCATCTATCCATATATAGGTCTCTAATTTTCGTATCCACAAATTTTCCACCTACAAGTCATAAACATTGTTAAAGTCCATATAAAAAGATTACCATCTACCAGTGTAATGCAATGATCAGTCCCTTACTCTTCAAAAACCCACAATACAAAAATTTAGACGACCTCCACACGTACTTGTTTCACGCTTCCACACAGAATCCCCTTTCAAACTCTCTCTCCTCCTTTATCAAATTGGACTCAAAAACTTAAATTGCATGTGGTCGGTGCTTAGTTCCCGAGGTGGGCCGGGTGTTGAGACCATAGCTAGAAAACGCCAATGGACTGCGTAGGTTGGGGTGTCAGTTCTCACGCTCGCCACTCCGAACTCCAACTACTCTGTGGGACCCACAGTGCTAGGTTAGACTCATTCAAACTGACACTAGAGAGGCTCTTCGAGAAGGAGAAAATTACAATTCACAACTTTCATAGTCATGAATTAACACATTTAATTCAATGAGCACTTGCAAAGTGAAAAAGAGAAAAAATTAAGAAGTCTAAAACAAATTGCTTTTCGGTTAATGCTTGGTTTGACGAGGAATGAAAAAAGGCAAGGAGAATGTGGAAAGAGTCAAACAAGGATAACATAAAGCTCAAAGCTTACAAGCAGTTATTAAGTAAGAAAAAGGCCAATTTCATGGTTTCAAGGAGGGAAGAACTAATCTTCCTTGGGAAAAATAATCCCAAATTATTTTGGAAGGAGCTCCAACTGAAAAAGATACAAATTGGAAATAATATTACAGATTCTAAATGGTTTGACTATACAAGACAACTCTATGAGCAGGTTCCCAAGGTTGACCCTACCCCTTGGTCAACACTGATACTGAACTCTTCACGGTACAAGGGGTAGAGATGGGTATCAAGAAGTTGGGTGTTGGAAAAGAAAAAGACCTAGCTGAACTCCAAGCAGAATATCTAAAGTGGGGCTCAAAGATTCTTGCACCTCACATTACAAAAATCTTCAACAACATCATACAACAAGGGCTCCCCACAGATTGGAAAACTAGTTTGGAAATACCTCTTTGCAAGAGCGGTGACGTCAATAATCCATCCAATTATAGGACCATCATGACAAACCCTTTGTTTGCAAAGCTATTTGGAAGCATGCTAGAAAAAAAAATTAACAAGTGGGTAGAAGAAAAAGATAAACGTGCTAAAGGGCAAGCAGGTTTCAGACCTAAACATTCCATAGTTGATCATTGTATAACTTTAAGGCACAACATTGAAAATGTTTGGGAGAAAAAGGAAGAAGTCTTTTGTTGCTTTGTTGATTTCAGAAAAGTGTTTGACTTGGTTCCTAGGGATAAGTTTTGGCACAAGATGGAGGTACTTGGGGTTCCTAAACATTTGAGAGCAGCTGTGCATAGGTTGTATGAAGAGGTGAAAGTTAAAATTAGAACTTTAACAGGCATTTATGAAAGTTTTAGAAACGATATCGGGGCCAAGCAAGGTTACCCAATGTCTCCTACCCTTTTTGGTTTATATATCAATAAGCTTGAGGAGTGGTTAAATTCGCAAGGGGGTGATCGTATTTATTTGGGCAAATTTGTTATAAGGCTTATTTTGTATGAAAATGACCTTATTCTGATTGCTAAATCGGCTCTTGGTTTGCAAGAGCACTTACTATCCCTTGAGAATTTTTGTAGAAGTGTGGGGATGCAAGTCAATGTCAACAAAACGAAAGTAGTGGTCTTCTCTAAGAAAAGAAAACATAACCAACATAAGTTCTAATTTGAAGGCAACATTATGGAAGAAGTTGCGGATTACAAATACCTTGAAATTGACTTCAACAAAAATCTAAGCTGGAATGGTTGTAGAAAGAAAAGAAATTTGGGGGGTTGGAAAGTATTTTATGCTTTTCAAAATAGGTGTAGAGAGGTAGAGTTATGGGACAGGAAAACCATTCAAAATCTGTTTGGTTTCTAGTGATTTCGGTGATTCTCTATGGTTGTGAACTATGGGCGAGCAGTACATCTGACATGCATTGGAAACAAATTTAAAATTAAAAGTGCAGTTCCTTATGATATCTTGTTAAGTGAAACAAGGACTGCTCCTATTGAAGCAATTGCTATGGTGCGAGTCATAAGGTATTTAAAAAGAATTGAGTAAATGGAAGACGGTAGATGGCCTACAGTTGTCTTTAATGATAGATCGTGCAAGAGCAAAAGAACTTGGATGTAGCAAAATAACAAATGGTTTAGTAAATGAGGTATTTGCTTGAACGTGTGTCCCATATACAACAAAGAGATAAAAGATTTTGTTATGGAAAAGTTCCACAAACGTACTTGGGATAAGGAGTTAGGAAGAAAGAAAAATACTATATTGAAGTGTTTAATCCCACTCATAGTCATCAACCAAAAGCATACATAGAGGCCAATATCTCTTGGAGAGCCAACATTTTTATTGCTCAGTTAAGGACTAATTCTCATAAACTCTGTTGTGAAACAGGGTGATGGAAAAGGCCAAAGGAAGTGTCGGAGGAAAGAGTATGCATTTTTTGTTCTTCTGGAAAAGTAGAAATAGAAAAACATTTCATTTTAGAATGTGATGCCTTCAAAGACAACAGGGAAAGTTATGCAGATATGTTGACAGCTAGCTCTTGGGATAATCTATTTAGTGAGGGGTTTGTCAAGAAGCTGGGAGCATTTATTTTGAAGTTTCACAGAAAAAGGGTCGAATACATCAAGTAGATGAAGAAGCAATCTGTCCCATAGGATATCTTTAGCCTCGTGGACATTAAAATAATTTCTTCTTCTTTCACAAATTTGGAGTGTTAAGGAGTGAAAAGAGGTCCAAGGGTCAACCTCCAACTAGTAGCACACCACCTCGGTTCTTGGCCTATGAGCTGAGAACATAGGGTTAATCATATTCATTCTTACCATTAGGTTTTTATTTGTGTTAACATGATGCTTCAACTCCTTCCTAACAAAGACACTGTACCAAAAAATTTCAACATGTAGATTCTCACTTAGTCCTTCGAATCTGAACCCAAATCACTCTCGTACAAAAACCACGATTTGAAAACTATCCAATAATTTGTCCTCTTCTATAGACTTGTTTCCATTTGACTATTTGTTAATATTATTGTAGAACACACAATTCAAGGAAATTAAAACACAAATTCTAATCTTCAAACAATAATTGAGACAATAATGAAATGTATGATAAAAATTTCAAAAGAGCAACAAAAAATTTCCTTCTTTCCTTGGGATTCTTCTGTGCCTGCAAGATTCGTGAAGCCACATTATATACAAAATATGGGGCATTTTTCCCATAAAAAATAGAAATGTGCTCGCTAACAACAATCTTCCCAAAGGTGACACCTAGGCCTTTTTCTAGAAGCCCTTAGGACACGAACATGACTGTCCTAAATAGAAAAGACACATATGGTAATAGAAAAAAACAATTTGTACATGTTTCCCGAGGGACATGCAGACACAACAAATTGTAAGATAGTTACCATATTTTGTTTTTGGAACAAAATTTGGAATGATGCTCCTACATCAAACTCCCTTAAAACAAATAGTTTCATGGACTCATGTCCATGAGATTTACAACAATGTTACCATGATTTAGAATCTCCCCTTCACTTATCCAAACTAATTCTTCAGCTAAAAGACCCTTAAACTTGACCAAATACTCGCAATAGTCTTTGTTCTTGATCCTTTTGATGAGCTTGTCATAAAAAATATTCTCCACTCAAAATTTCTGGGATGTAGGTAGTTGAGTCTCTCTCTCAACCCACGCTTGTTCATTTTGTGTCTCTTCTCTAGGTTCCTGATAAGGATATATGTCTACAACATTAAATATAAGAGAAATTCCCATATAAGGAGGTAATTTGATCTCATAAGAATTTGTTGAGAACATGCTAAAGACCTTGTAGGGACGCATTTTTTAACTTCAGCTTATCACGTTCATGCTTTGGAACATTTCCTTCCTCAAATGAGTTAAAACCATCTCCCTGACTTCAAAATTTACCTATCTTCACTTGGGATCAAGTCTCTGCTAATTTTTAAGACTGCTTTCCTGTAATTCCCCTTTGACATGCTCATGGATCATTGGCATTGTTGTGGAAAACTCTTTCACATCTGCACTTTGATTTTCTTCTTTCCCCAAGTTCCTGAGTTTAGAAATACCTTTAGGGTGCACACCATGCACAATTTGAAAAGGGATTTGTTTATGGTCATATTAGGAGAATCGTTATAGGAAAACACAACTTGTGGGAGTACTTGATCCCATTGTTTATTATGTTCATGGATTAAACATCTCAACAAATTTCCCAAACTTCTATTTACAAACGCAATTTTCCCATCTGTTTAGGGATGGTAAGTTGAGATGGAGGTTACATTTGTTCCCAATTTCCTCTACAAAGTTCTCCAGAAATGTCCAACAAATTTTGTGTCTTGATTTGAGACTATACTTCTAGGAAGTCCATGTAGTGTCACCACTTCCCTGAACAACATATTTGCAACGTGGGTTGCATAATTTGTTTTTGAACAGGGTCTAAAGTGAACCATTTTAGAAAACCTATCTACTATTACAAAAACTGAGTCATTTTTCCTATGTGTTTTGGCAAACCCAAAACAAAGTCCATACTAATGGCTTCCCAAGGTTTGTTGGGTATGGGAAGTGGGTTATATAACCGTGCATTCTGTTATCTTACCTTTGCATTCTAACCAATCCTACGTTTGCCTACAATCTTTTTAACATCAATTCTCATACCTGACCAAAAATAAAAATAACATAATACGACATATGTCTTGCTATGGCCAAAATGACTAGAAAGTCCTCCACTATATTTCATTTTCAACAGATTATCCCTTACCGACCCTCTTGGAATGCATATATTGTTGCCTTTAAACACCAGTCCTTCCCGAATATTATACTCAAGCCACAAACTTCTATCCATGGCCATAGGATTTTCACAAGATCCATAAAGTTCCTTGAAATATGGATCTTCCTTATACAATTCTTGGATGTGTTCATACCCAAAATTATTGACTTGTATCTCGTGAAAAACCAGAAATTTCCTACGCAAACCATCAACAACTTTGTTATCACTTCCATTAATATGTTTTAGAACAAAATATTTTTTTTGCATGTATTTAATTAATTTGTCATGTCTCTAGTTCAACTTGTCTTGTTTGGATATGAATTGCAATGTAAGATTATCTGCGTATAAAATGAACTCCTTGGGCATAAGGTAATGCCTCCACTTGTTGAGGGACTTAATTACTACATAAAATTTCTTATTGTAAGTGGAATACTTCTGTTGGTTTCATTTATTTTTTCACTTAAGTAAGCAACTAGCTTATTGCCTTGGCTAAGAACACTCCAATAGTTGTTCCACTGGTATCACACTTCACCTAAAAATGATTTTGGAAATTAGGTAGAACCAAAATTGGTTGCTCTGTTATTTTTTTATTTAGTAATTGAAAATCCTCTTCCCTCGTTGTTGTTGTCCACTTAAAATGTTGTTGCTCCTTCTTAATAGTTTTTCACTCTCAGTGCACATATGCAAGTCAAATTTCGAATGAACATTTATTAAAACCTATCCTACCCATGGAATATTTTTACTTTGGATACTTGTTGGTGAAGGCCAATATTTAATGGCTTTTACCTTCTTAGGGACCATTTTAAGCCCTTCAGAAGAAATCAAAAATCCTAAATAAACCAAATATTTCTTAAGGAAAGAACATTTCTTCAGATTTATTAGAAGTTTTTCTTGCTATAATTTCTTTAGTACCATTTTTAAAAATCATAGATGTTCCTCCTTGGCCCTGTTGTACATAAGCATATTATCTAAATAAATAATCACGAGCTTCCTAATCAATTCCTTGAGGACTTCGTTCATGAGCCTCATAAAAGTGTTGATTGTGTTAAACAAGACAAAAGGCATAATATTTCATTCATACAAACCATCTTTGGTTTTGAATGCAATATTCCACTCATCTCCTTCTCTCATTCTAATATGATGATGTATTCTGTTTAAATCTATTTTGGAAAAATATTTAGCACCACTAAGACAATCTACTATATCATCCATGCGAGGTAAAGGAAATCTATACTTGGCATTTATTTTATTAATAGATCTAGAACGAGTACACATATTTTAGCCTCTGTCTTTCTTTGGACTCAAGACAACTGACACAACACAAGGACTCAAAATTTCTCTAATCAATCCTTTGTCTAACAATTGCTGGACTTGATTTCTAATTTCTTCATTCTCTTTAGGTTTCATTTGATAAATTGCCTTATTGGGTAAATTGGCTCTTGGAATTAGATATGCATGATGAATGATGCTCCTTACAAGTGGTAATACATTTGGAAACTCATCAATGATAATATCAATAAATTCATCCAACAATGATTTAATTTCAATACGAAACTCATTCAAATTTGTATACATAAGGAAAATCTTAGGCTTACCAATTAAAGTCAATTGCATCTCTTCTTCTCACTTTACTTCTTACACCAACTCCTTCCCGATCATCATTAATACACTTGGTTCCATTTCCTCTTTGGTTCCTTTCGCTTCTGGGGGTAACAACATATTCCTGAAGTTATCCTTTATGAAGGAGTAGATATTCCTCCTCCCATCATGGATATCTCCTCTATCATACTTCCACGACCTTCCTAATAAGGCATGGAAAACATCCATAGGCATGATGTCACATAACAACTCATCCTTATTGATGTTGATTTGAAACTCTAGCTTGCTTTGTTAATTAACCAAGGTCTAATGCCCTTTTTGCAACCACACCACATGATAAAGAGTAGGGTTTTTCATCCTTTGTAGCCCTAATTCCTCCACCATCTCTACAAAGATCAAGCTATTAATGTTGCCACTATGAATAATTACTTTGCAAGATTTTTTCATGGACTTCTAGACTATTCTAAACAAGTTCCTTTGTTGTGTTGGCTCTCGCCTCTCCTTTTCTCCTTTAATTAAAATTCTCTTCAACATTAGGGATTCACCCAACTTAGGGGTTTATTCTTTTACTTATATTGTTTCTGCCTAATCCCTAACTTCTACAAATGCACTCCTCTCTGACTTACTAATTTATTTTCAGGGTAGATCCATGATATATGGTCTATATTTCAACATATGTGGTATTTGACCTCTCTATCTCTGCCTCTTCCTCTTTGGAAAAAAATTCTACCCTTTGACTCTCCTCCCCTTAGATATTAATTACTTGAACTCCTTGCTTCTTCTCTCAGGGTTTTATCTCTTTCCCTATTGGGAAATCATTTCCCTCTAGCTAGATTCCTTCCTCTACTTTGTTGGATCTATTTCCTCGCCAACTTTTCTTCTACCGTCAGTGTTGCCTGATAGGCATCCTCCACATTTTTCAAGGGTAAGAGGCCAATTTCATCTTGGATCTTGTACCTCATGCCATTTATTTATCTGACCACGTTCTCCACATATTCTTCGATGCAACATGTTCTTATATCCATCTTGTTAAATTCCTCTTGTATTATTTCACCATCATGGACTTCTACCCAAATTATGTAGTTTCCTGAACAAATTCAGTTGGTAATCCTTGGGTATGAACTTTCTCTTGAACTTAGCCACCATCCTATCCCAAATTTTAAGCTTTTATTTTCCTTTTTTTTCTCCAATTTTCATGTAATGCATCCCACCATATTGTTTCATGTCCCCTTAGTCTAGTCACAATGTACTTGACCTTCTCCTCCTCCTCAACATCCACACAATCAAAATAATTGTCTAGAGTGCTGGTCTGATCTAGTAGCTCTTCCATATAGGTTTCTATCATATAGAGGTACTTCCAAATTTGGTGTGGACCCAACCTTGGTAGCTAGCTTAATCAACTACTCATCTAACTGCTCTCTTCTTAGATTTCTTTCCACTTCTTCCTCAGAACTCGTGTCCTCACTCTTGCTGATGTATCTCGCGACATGTTATTTTCTTTGAGTAGTTTCCAAAACCTATAATATTTATTAGATATGCCTCAATTCCATTCTCATGAGGCCCTCATCCATTTCACTCCCTTCTCAACTTCTTCTTCCAGGTGGAATACTTGCAACACAAATCTTAAAAACTTCTCAAATTATTTTACTTGTTAAAGATATTGTTGAGATCAAAAGCTCTGATACCACAAATGATGTAATAGTCACATGGTCAATCCCTTATTCTTCAAAATACTGTAGATAATCCTATAGATTCATAGGCTAATGTAATCTACTAAAACAAGAGATAAGAATCTAATTCTACTCTTTATAATGGAAGCCCATAAAGATCAAGAAAAACAATATTTGATAAGAGGAAGAACATCAATGGCACATAGCACAATAAATATTCGGGAAAAGCCACAAATCAAAACCCCACTATCTGTATTGCATAAATCAGAAATCCAAGATGATAATACAATGCTTGTTCTCACAAGAACAATGCTAGCACTTAGTAAAATCAATCTCCCAGCTCACAAGCAAGCTCAAGCCAAATCCATGCCTCTTCTATGCTCTCCAAGCTCCCTATTTATTTATGCCCTTGGTCAAAGAATTCAGATGAATACAATATTCTCTGCTCAACCTTGAGCTTAACCTGCACAATTATTTCCTATTCTCCACTTGATGACTTCCTTTGGCCAATACTTAGCCAAATTTCCAAGCCTCCAAGATTCTAATTCTTTTCACAATTCTTGAGAGAATTGGCCCGTATTTAAAGGGAAATTCATCAATCCCTGAATGCAAGCACTATCAGTGCAACTCAAAAAAATATAAAACAAATAGTACATTATCCCTGCACTCTAGCCTCAACTGGGTCTTTCTCAGAATTGACATGCATGAGCTTCTGATGAGGGAATATTCAGTTAACTAGAGTAGCACTAGTTGAGTGCACTAATGCATCAATTGATTGTTAACTCACTATTAGTTCCTCAACCAGTTTGGAACTAATTTATTTGGACTTAACTCAATAAACTGGGTTAACTAATTACGACTCATACTTAAATCATCTTGGACCCTTGTAATATAGGGAGAACATATACATGACTCTAGAAAGACTTCCAACTCAAAATTCCTAAGTTAATTAAACTTAATTAACTATTTACAAGTTATTATGAGAAAAGAATTACAATTTAATTCACAATTTAATTCAAGGACAAGTTAAATTGGAATTTCTGGATTCTATTTTTAACATTTCTTGTTGCTATTTTCAACACTCCCTCTCAACAAGAAAGTAATTCAACTCAATCTCGATCCTGAACCTTTGGAATGTTTTGCATGCAACACTTCTCTCGAGTGTTGTAGCTCCAACAACTCCAGAAACAAAAAACATCCAACCTGAATCAGAATGATGCCTCTATCTTCAAAGTCTCTTACTACTATTGCCTCTATCGACTGAAAAATTTGCGCTTATGTTGACTCTGCCTTTCTGCACTTGTTGTCAACCCTCTCTATGCTTTTCAGTATCTGATTGCTCTAGCCTTTGTCACTTGATCTCTGACTGTATCATTCCCACTGATTCCTCCCATTACTATGTACTTTGGGCTCTCTTAGCAAGGTACGATCCATGAGATAAAACCACTCAATGGACCCTGCCCAATTTCAGCCCTCTCGAGACTATCACTTCTCACACCTGGAGGTATGGCTACATGTGATCCCTCTACACACCTGGCTCGAAATTTCCCCCTACTAGAGGTCTCTGCATGAGTGGAGGCCTCCACTCAGTCTCCTCTCAGCTTCTCCAATAGTGGCTGCTCGACAATTGTCTGAGAATGCTTCTTCTCGGCTTGAGTGGATGTCTCCACTCGTTCTCCTCTCAGCTTAGTTGTGGCTGTTCCATAAATTCCTAAAGCTACTTCCGAGGCTTCTTCTGGGGTGGAATGTTGAGAGGTAATTTACTCTCCCTCTCAACCACCAAGTCTCTAACCTTTTCCTTGCTCCTCAAGGCTTTGCATGCATCTTGAACCTCAAGAGCATACAGGTTCTTGACCCATGCACTGATATGTTTCAACTGTCCCGTGGTGATGTGTCTAAGGAAAACCTCTCCCTTACTAAAAACCACATCATAGCCATGGTCTTCCAATATCGTGACTGAAACAAGATTGTTCTTTAGTCCCGGAACATACGTAACATCTGTGATCTTGAGAGGGGAGCCCGACTCCCTCTGAAAAGTAACCATACCGATCCCAGTAGCTCTATACCTGTCTTCATCTCCAAACTCTATGCTCTTCTTGAGGTCTTTCTCCTCAAAATCATTAAAGAGATCTCTTTTTCCCATCATATGGAATGAGGCACCGCTATCAAGGTAGTACCTGCTTTCCATGGTAGTGGTGGCCATGCATGCAATGAGAGAGAAATAAAGTTCAAATTGGGAAGCTAGAGCTTCACCTGCTACCGCTATTGTCAGATCCTTCTTGCTTTCTTTCCTCTATGGGCAGTCCTTGGCATAATTCTCATGCTCGTGATAGTGAAAATACTTGACTTTCATCAAGTCCATCTTTTTTTTGCCCTCCTCCCCTTGGGACTTCTTTCCCTTGGCCCACTTTGACTTACTCACTAAGGAAAAATCCTCTTCCACTTCTTTGGAAGAGGTCCCATCTTTGGTGTTCCTCCTGATCTCATCCTACATCAAATCTAGCCATAGTCATTCCTAATTTGGTAGCTTCTCTCGACCATTGATAGAGTCCTGATAACTATTTGAATTCTTTGGGAGTCCAAGAAGAGAAAGGCTCACCGTATCTTCCTCGGAAACTGTGATTCCAACACGACATTGAGTGAACTGGGTCAAGTAATTTGGAATTGACTCGCTCGCTTCCATCTTGATTTTTCGAAGTTTATCTTTTAGTGCCAACTTCCTTGGTCACTTCTATTCTAAGAAAGGTCCTTCAATGCTTTCCACATAGCATACAGAGTTTCCTTCCCATTGAGACTCAAGACAATGTGGTCTCAAACTCCCTTAAGGATTATCTGCCTCACCATTGCCACACACTTCTTCCATTTAGCCAGATTCTGAGCATGCGATGTTGGTGGCTTAGGAATGTCCTGATCAATGAATTCCTTCAAGCCACTATCCTCCAACACGGCCTCCATCCTGTCCTTCCAGGCTATATAATTCGAGCTTCCATCCAAGGTACACTCGAGCCGCAAACTGTATAACACCATTTGTCGATCCTCAAGTATGTATTGAAAATTCGAATTTCACCTGTAACCCAAAAACTCAAAAAATTGAAATCTCCTCTAGAGAGCTGATTTTAAATCAACGATGTCTCCCTCATACAAACTCCGATTTGGCCGATTTTCCTTTGAATTTGGGTATCTCTTCCTAAGGAATCCAGATCTGAAATCTGTTTCTGAAAATTTTGCATAGAAATTCTCAAATCTGCTATGCAAGCTCTCTGCCCAAAAAATTCTTGCTCCGATACCATGTAGAAAATTTCCTACAAATCTAGCTCTGATACCATGTAGTAAATCATGTAGATTCACAAGCTCATGTAATCTACTAAAACAAGAGACAAGAATTTACTTCTACTCTTTACAGCAGAAACCCATAAAGATCGAGCAAAATAATAATCGACAAGAGAAAGAACATAAATGTCACATAACACAATAAATATTCATGGAAAGTCACAACTCAAAACGCCACTATCTGTATTGCATTAATCAGAAATCCAAGATGATAATATAATGCTTTTTCACAAGAACAATCCTAGCACTCAGTAAAATTAATCTCCCAACGCACAAGCAAGCTCAAGCCAAATCTAGGCCTCTTCTATACTCTCCAAGCTCCCTATTTCCTTGCACCCTTGGTCAAAGAATTCAGATGAATACAATATGCTCTACTCAACCTTGAGCTTAACCTGCACAAGTATTTCCTATCCTTCGCTTGATGAATTCCTTTGGCCAATATGTAGCCAAATTTCCAAGCCCCCAAGATTCTAATTATTTTCACAATTCCTTAAAGAATTGGCCCATATTTAAAGGGGAATTCATCAATTCCTGAATGCATGCACTATTAGTGCAACTCAGAAAAATCTAAAACAAATAACACATTGTTCCTACACTTTAATCTCAACCGGGTCTTTCTCAGAATCGACATCCATGAGTTTCTGATGAGGGAATATTCAGTCAACTGGAGTAGCACTAGTTGAGTGCACTAATGCATCAACTGATTGTTAACTCACTATTAGTTCCTCAAACAATTTGGAACTAATTTAACTGGAATTAACTCAATAAACTGAGTTAACTAATTACAACTCATACTTAACTCATCTCGGACCCCTATGATATGGGGAGAACATATACATGACTTCAGAAAGACTTCAAACTTGAAATTCCTAAGTTAATTAAGTTAATTAACTATTTACAAGTTGATATGAGAAAAGAATTACAATTTAACTCACAATTTAATTCAAGGACAAATTAAATTGAAATTTCTGGATTATATTTTTAGGATTTCTTGTTGATACTTTCAAAAAATACCACAACATAAAAACTTAGACTATCTCAACATGTACTCATTTCACTTCCATGCAGAATCCCCTTTCAAACCCTCTCTCCTCGTTTATCGAATTAGACCTCAAAACTTAAATTTTGTGTGGCCCACGCTCAGTTCTCAAAGAAGTTCGGGGGTGAGGACCATAGGTAGATCGGTTCAGAATGCCAATGGACCATGCAAGTTAGGGTGTCAATCCAAACTTATAGTTAGGGTCAGAAACTCTCTTATTTCCCAAGTTCTCATGCTTGCCACTTCGACTTTTGACTACTCTGTGAGACCCACGGTGCAAGGTTAGACTTGTTTATGAAATTCAAGTTCTAAAGAGTGAAAAGCGGTCGGAGGGCCGACCTTCAACTACTGGCCCACCACCCAATTCTTGGTCTATGAGTTGAGAAGTTAGTGTTAATCATATTCATTCCTGTTGCTAGGTTTTGGTGTTACCAAGATGCTTCAAATCCTTCCTAACAAAGACTTTGTGCCAGGGAATTTCAACATGCAGATTCTCGCTCAGTCCTTCAGACACAAACCCAAATCACTCTCGTATGAAAACCATGATTCAACGACTAGATAAGAATTTATCCTTTGTTGTGGACATTTTTCCATTTGACTAATTACTAATTTTGTTGCAGAAGATACAATTCAAGTAAATTAAAACACAGGTACTAATTCTCAAACAAGAATTGTGATGATAATGAATTGTACGATGAAACTTGCCAGAGAACAACAAAACATCTCCTTCTTTTCTTGGGCTTTCTCTGCACTTGCGAGATTCGCGAAACCACCTTATATGCAAGATACTAGGGATTTTTCCCATAACAAAATAGGGATGCATTGACTAACATCAACCTTTCCAAAGGCGACACTTGGGCCTTTTTTTAGAAGCCCTTAAGACACAAACACGACTCTCCTAAATGGAAAAGACACATATGTTAATAGAAAAACAACAATTTGTATAGGTGTCCCCCCAAGGGCACATAGACATAATAGACAGTAAGATATTTACAATATTTTTTTTTGGAACAAAATGTGGAGTGATGCTCCTGCATCATAGTGCATTGGTTGCCAATTGTTTTATCCATAGGTTTTCTAAGAAATTCTTTCTAATACATGATTCATCAACCTCCACCTGTTTTCTAAGAAATTCTTTCTCTTATATGATTCATCAACCTCCATCTGTTTTCTAAGAGCTTCTTTCTCGTATATGATTCATCAACCTTTCTTCAACTATTTAACTTGCTCAATGATAATGATAATGGAAAAGGTTAAAAAATAACCAATGGGATTTCTGAGAACTAAAATGTATGTGTGGATATTGAGTTCTTAATATGCTGGTAATGCACAATATCACATTGGTTTGAAATTCCTGTGTCGAAGAGATCATCTTGGCACATTAACCATGGAAACAAATTTTTATATGCCACCAAAGAGTGTTGGAAGCTAACGATACTCTCATTGATCAATATAATCATCCAACTTCCAAGCATTTGAACTTATGGATTCGTTGGATGAGTCCAATCCATAAACCAATATCTTGTTGTGTAGATCAACCTATAGATTATACGAAACATTGTGTGATCAAAATATAGATTTTCTAATAGCTACTACAACAATAGAAGTAGTTGCAAAGATTTCTAAGATTGTAGAAGAATGTAAAAAGTACAATGAGGTGAGATTTTATGGATTGGAAGAAGGTAGTAGCAGGCAACGCGTTATACAAATTATGCAAGAGTATATACTACACATCAGGTGGTAATTTGATGGAACTATTCAATGAATTATAGAGCCCGTTAGTAGATATCACTGGGGCTTGCATCAAGCAAGTTGGGGCCACTTTAGTGAACATCTTCAAAAATGGGACACTAAAATATGCATAAGAGGAAATTGATCAAAGGTGTTTACATAACTAGGCCATAGTAAACATGTTCGAATATTCAATAAAAATTCGGATAAAATTTATTTATTC
The DNA here is from genome assembly GCA_031772625.1 of Pinus tabuliformis. NCBI lineage: Eukaryota > Viridiplantae > Streptophyta > Pinopsida > Pinales > Pinaceae > Pinus > Pinus tabuliformis. The sequence continues at coordinate 830,909,046 of CM062807.1, read as the reverse complement.
CAAAAAAATTCAATTGTATACATCTTAAAGACTTAGATTCGTATACTTTTTTCCCTCACAATGATGCATTTTGTTAATTTTTATTCTAATTCATTTTAAATTTTGGATAATTTCTAATAACTCTACATAATATAGCAATTCTAGAATTATAATTCAAAAATCGTACTTCCTCTTCCTAAAATCATACTTCCTCTTCCTTTTCCCTCCAAGATTTTTCTTTGAAACTTAAATCTAATATGATTATTCAGTTTCAAAACTTACTTGTCCAAAATTCTTTCCAATAGATAAATACATATTCTAAACATATAAACCTATTTAAAAAATAACTCCTAATAACTCCTAATCAGTTCTCTTTTTCTATTTTTTTTGGCTTTTCAGCTTTAAAAGTCAAATTAAAATATAAAATTATTCCAATTTCACAATTATTTTTATTTCTTTTCTATTAAATACATAGTATATTGTTTTTAGCCCAACACTAACTTTAACATTCCATGCAAATAAATTCTAAACAGAGCTATCTGTGCACGAGTCCGGGCTAGATTGGGAATAAGACTAATTACAATGGTATGCAAAACTCTTAAATCCATACACAAAATACTAGTAGGTTAAGAAGTTTGCGTTGTTTAGAGGAGGTTCCCAAATAAACAAATCCTAAGTATTACCTTTTTTTTTTGAAGAAGTTCCCAAATAAACAAATCTATACGAGGCCAAATTTAATTTCATCAAACCATTAGTTATCAAATTCGACATCAAATCATTCGTTATCAAATTCGAGAATTTTCAAACTTATAAATTTAATGATTTTTATGGTATGGAGTCAAACATTGAAATTTATGGTATTTTCCTTAAATCATTGTATTTTTTATTAATAATTTTTTTTTTCATTGTATTTTTTATTAAATAATTAAAAAAAAAAAAAATTGATATTATTAAAATTGCAGTAGTAAATAAGATTAAATTTATTTGTGAAATTTATATTGATTCAATTATTTAGAAGAGTGCTGGAAAGTTTGGTTTTAAAGAAGTGTAAAAAGTTAATATTGTAAATATTGAAATGTGAGATTAATAGGGAAAGATGTTATAGTGTCTATATAATGAAAAATAATTTTAAAATTATTAAAAGATTAATATTGTGATTAGCTATTTTGTAAGTGAGAATTCTAAGAGTGACACTGGCATTAGCACTGTGTGATGTTACTGGTTTTCTTAATAATGTCATAATTGAACTTATTGCAGGTTTTTTACCTAAACTAAAGCGGAAACTAAACCCGAACAAATTTCAAATTAATATTATTAATGGAATTTTTTTTGTGTAAAACTTTCCTCACCAGCATCTCCATTATATGGAATCCAAGAATTAAAGTGTAAAGTTAAATTTACAGAAATTTACTTGTGAGAACTTCCACTGTGTGAAAAGTTCTAGACAAGCAAAGCATAGATCCGCACGCTGCGAAGAGCAGCACACTGCACTGTTGAACTGCGGAGAAGACCGACATCTTAAAGTGTGAAATCAGATTTACGGAAGTTTGCCTGTGTGAAGAGGTTTGCTTGTATGGAGCTTCCACTATGCGAAAAGTTTTACAGAAGAAAAACTCCGCAGGTTGCGAAGAGCAAATTGCAGAGGAGAGTTGATAAGCAGTGTCAATGGTATTTAAATTTAGGTTTCTGTGATCTATATTATGGTGATAAAAGTGAATTATTTAGTTGTTAGGTTTATTATTTTATTATTTATTAAGTTCGTATTTACTTTGGCTGTATTGATGTGCAGAGTTTTTACAAGTCGAATTGCTCTGTGACATTTTTTATATATTGTTTTAACAAAATATTATCTAGATTTTAGCAAAATCATGCTGAAATTTCCATTGCTTTCGAGGCAAATACATCTTCTCCTAGAACATGATTTAATTTTTCATAGCAATTTACATTAAACGACATTAATAAATTGGTTTCTTAGAAATACATAACACTGATTTGGAAATGGAGTAAAGTTTATTGACACATATAATTAATTCAAATAAAAATTAAATTAAATTAAAAAATAAAATTAAAAAAGAAATATTTATATTTATAATTATAAATATAATTAATAATTAAACAAGTACAGATTTATCTTAGTTTTATATTAATCAAGTTTTAAAAAAGATCAAATTTTTTTAGATGCAAAATTCTTTTATAATGAAAAAACATTTGATCCTAAATAAATCTTAGACTATTTGTAATACATTTCATATCTCTTTTAATTTGTTGTTACTATAAGTTTCAAAAAAAAATAAAATCAGGCTTTACTTTTTAAATGAAAAGGAAAATTTTCAGAGTTTTTTTTTTTTTTTTCCCTTTATTAATTTCTTTAAATTTAATAGTTAAAAAATACAACATCAACAAATTCTATATAACCATTTTCCAATAAATCTCACAATCTCAACCAATTTTTTATTTTTTATTTTAATTTTATATTCCCAATAAATAAATAAATAAATATATCTATATATATATATATATAAACAATAAAATTTAAAATAAAAAATATTAAAACGACATTTATGTAAAAGCTTTCCAACCCTTTTCCAATATATCTCACAATCCCGACCAATTTTTTTATTTTAATTTCATATTCCCAAAATATATATATATATATATATATATATATTAAACAATAAAATTTAAAATAAAAAATATTAAAACGACATTTATGTAAAAGCTTTCCAATGATATTATCAATGATTTGGATTTATACAACCTTCACAAACAAATTTAATCTCACATTACAACTTCAACCATAATAACAAAATTTTTTTATTAAAAACAGGGCAAAATAAATTTATACAGTGGGACTCCATCCCAACTCTTCCATTAGTCCAGTGGATTTTCCAGCTACGTAAACCGCTTCCAGCAATTTCCTTTCCTGCATTTCTTGTGCCCATTTTTTGGAGCTGCTCACTAATGTGGCCCCAACTTGTTTGATACAAGCCCCAATAATATCTGCTAATGCGCTCTGTAGTTCATCCAACAGTTCCATAAAATCACCACCTGATGTGCAATCTATACTCTTGCATAATTTGTACAACGCGTTGCCTGCCGCTGCCTTCTTCCAATCCACAGAATCTCTCCCCTGTCCAATCATTTCAGCGTCCTTTTTACTTTCTTCTGCAACCTCAGAAATCTTTTCAGCTGCGTCTTCTATTGTTGTAATAGCTGGGGAATCTCTACTCTGATCACACAATGTTTGGTATACTCTATCTGCTGCTCTACTCAGCAAGTTATCGGTTTCCGGATTGGACTCATCCACCAAATCCATGAGTTCAGATGCCTGCAAGTATACTTTTAAAGAATGTGTACCACATGGCGGGGACAGCCGGATGATTAGATGGATCAATGAGACTGCTGTTAGCTTCCAAGACTGTTTGCTGGCATACGAAAAATTCGTTTCCAGGGCCAACGTGCCACAGGGGTCTCTTCTACACAAGAACTTCAAACCAGTTTCACATTGTGAAGTTCCAGGATTTGAACACTGCATACCCACTCCTCCCGGCGACATCTTAGCTGTGAGAAATTCGATCAGTTCTTTGCAACCTTGTCCATTATGGTTGCCTTTTAACAGAATTTCTTTGGCTTGCTTGATGGACTTTCGATTCGCTAGAAACACGCTCCGAGGAGTCTCCCCTGCAACATTTACGTTCTGCAAAATTGCATCGTATTCTAACAACTCCTTTTGAACTTCTTCCTCGTGCTTTGATAATAACATTGACAATAATCTGACCATAAGCCTATTATAGAGTATCAGCTCTGTGAGGAAACCACATGCCTTACTGAATGAAACCACAACATATTGCACCCAAAATACCAGTCGGAGCAATATGTTTGGTAAACTTATTGATTTTTCTTCCGTGACCATTATTTTACTTACCCATTCATCAACTTCTCGTTTCCTCATCTTCAATTCTTTGGCTTCCTGCAACTCAAGAATGTGCCTAGTCCAAAAGTCCTCTACCCGAAAATATTCACGCCATGTCTCCATCTTGTCGGTTCGCAATTTTCTGTAATATGTGACGGAGGTAATACATCTCCAGCCTATGATTGCCCATCCTACGAGACTGAATACGACTTCTAGGATGGATATTATGAATTTCAACCAGAACTCGGGGCCGTAAAATATTTGAATCATTGGACCCTGCACAATCCATCCAAGAACTGAACTTAAAATGCAAACAGTGACTGCCAGTGCGGCTGATGAGGCTAACACTGATCTGGCCATGATGTATTCTGGGTAACATCCACGGGCAACGATCCAAGACTTCAGTACTTGATTTTCTACTGCTTTCCACGAGTTTGGTTCAGCACCATTTGGTTGCTGTGCAAGAATTAAAGGAATTCTTTGACTCATAATATTCCGGATGCTAATATTAGCTATAGTTGCAGAACTGAGAAGTAGAATGAGCCATACCAGTGATAGAGATATTATGAGACTAGATACAATGAACGAATTCTCAGTAAGCTCGTTCACGTGTGGCCAGAAATAGAAGGAGCGATGAACCAGGGGTAAGCCCTTAGAGTGCCCTAAACGTTGATGTACAGTAAACAACTCAGAGGAAATGTGCAGGAACATAATCAATCCTACAGCTGTTAATTTACCCCATGAATCTTCATAGCCGGGGCGGGCCATACCTGGCAGCAAATAACCTACCAACACACACACCATTACTCTGCTGCAGTGTGTCATAAATAAATTATTCTTAATGAGCTCACCGTTTAATGCCTTGGGGCTGTCCAAGATCTGTTTGAGCAAAGTACTCTCACCATTGAGCAAGTTCATAAGCTGAATTGTGAGCGCACTGAGTATGAGAGCATCTCCCGGTATCCAGTGCAGTCCCTTCTTTAATCCATTGTAAGTGTCTAGGCCAACAAGGGTAAAGAATACCAGAACTCCTACTAAAAGACTCAATAATTCGGTCAACTCATCCAGTGTTAGCTTCGGGTTGCCGTGAGCTACCTTCATGTCTCACAACTGAAAAACTGTGTAGAGGAGATGGAGATGGAGATGGATTGATAACTATAAACGGTCAAATTAATTGCAGACTTCTCAATACGTAACTGATTCAGTTAATTAGTTTATTGTGTGCTTTATTTATGAGATGTAGGATCATTTCTTCAGGGGTGGGCAATCTTATATTCCCAATTTCCTGCTTTTCTGAATAATGTTCCACTTAATATGTAATATTTTTTTTTTCACTGAAAGAAAAAATGAACATTTTTTTAATTAAAGTGAAAATGCTTTGTATGAGGCCCAATGCCTGCCAGCAAACCCAGTAAATATCTAATAGGAAAAAGAAACAAACAAACCCTAAGGCCATCCAAATAGATAGCAGACATGTTGGACCCAAAACACACTGACAATTTTAAAAGATATTCTGATCAGGAATAAGAAAGTTTTGAAAGATACTTATGTACAACTCTCAATTATATATATTAGAATTGGGACCACAAATAGAGAGCAGACATGTTGGACCCAAAAGACACCGACAATTGTGAAAGATGTTCTGATTAGGAATAAGAAAGATTTAGAAGATACTTATACACAACTCTCAAGTATATATATTATTATAATTTGTGGCTGCCAAACCTCTCCATTTAACCATTGGACCATATTTTTAAAGCTTTTGAAGATATTTATACACAACTCTAAAAAATATACAATTTTACTTAAAGTTAAGTACCTAACTTATAAGGATCAACCTTCCCACTTAATCATTCGACCACATTCAACCATATTCTTGAGACTACAGATAACTTATTAGACCCTAATAAAAATGTTATTCCATTTTATTTGATACACTGATACATAAGATATTTAGATGTAGAAGAGAACCGGTGTGTACATTTTCATATATATGTTTATTTAAATTTAAATTTTATTAATTATTTAAAAATTTATACTTTAGAGCTTTTTATAAAATTATATTCCTCCCCTATTTTTTCTTAATATTTATTCCATATGTTTTGGAATAGCAAAAAAAAAAGAAAAAGTATAGGCGTTTTTACCTCTGCTTCAAAGTGAAAAATATGTAGGTTAACATTTTTTTTTTATAATTTAATTTAATTATTTATATTTTTCACATTTATTTTAAATATTCAGTAGAGACGTTTTTATATTTGCTTGAAATTTAACTTCCATAAAATATATCAGAATATTTTTAATATTAATTATAAATCAATTCTACATTACTTATTTTTTTTATTATTTTATTTAAAATTAATTCATTAAAAGAAATGTCATATCAATGTGTCATATTGAGTATGTAAGATAATATTGTAAACAAATGCTATTTACAAATTAACAATTTTCATGGTAAAGTAGGGTTAAGCCTCTATTATTATATGTTTTTTAAAAAGTAAATACATTATTTCTATATAATTTTTTTTATAACTACTTATAATAATAATTTAAAATAAAGTTATAATTTAGTTATTTTTTATGGTTTTTTTTTTTTTAAATAAATTTTATTGCGAGGTCCATAGGGTCTTGGATAGACGGTGATTTGGTGCTCTGTTAATGCACTCCTTGATGTGAAGTCACTCGTTCAATTCTATTAAGACACTCCTTGATGTGAAGTCACCAGTTCAATTACCCGTGCTCTGTTAACACACTCCTTGATGTGAAGTCACCGGTTCAATTACCTGCCCCACGATTAGGGTGATATATTGGACAAGATGAAAATGTAGTCCTGTCAAGCTTACAAAAAAAAATATTTTGACATTGTGAGATGTATTAGGGGCCAAATGTTTTAATGCCTATTTATTTTTAACAACTAAAATTATGCTAGTATTTATATAGATATATTTTAAATAAATATTTTATATTTAATTATTTATCTTATTATTTATTATAATTTTAAATTTAATTAAATAATTAATTATGAGTTTTGTTCGAGTGATTCCTTCTCGATTGAACTTCCGTGACCAAGGTAGAAATTTCAATCCTTAAGTATTAGAGAAATTTGATGACTTTTGGAGTTCTAGTGACTTTTGATCATTTTAAAAACGTGGGAAAAGTTTGCGCTGTATTGGAGGTAAAATCACCAAATTCCATGCTTTCTGGCCACCCAAGTGACTTGTACACGATCATTATGAATGTTTGATGCCCATGAAATCTAGATGTGAAACTAAAACTTCAGCTACATTAAAAATGACGCTTTTACATTAGATTGAGCTTAGAGGCTCATTCTCTAATCCAATGTTTTACACTAGATTGAGCCTAAAGGCTCATTCTCTAACCCAGTGTGAAGGCTATGTGTAAGTATGTCCTCTCTTAAAATCAAAATCAAAATCAAAATAAAATATTCTCTAAATAGAAAACCAATGTCAACTATAATAAAAAAGGAAAAAAATGCTATGCATATTTAATTAGTTGTTCATATGACCTAATTGAGTCCATAGGCTCATTCTAGTGCCGAGTATGAGGGATGTGTATGTCTTTCGTCACTCTGTTCCCTTTAAAATAAAAATAAAAAATAAAAATAAAAATTATGTTGTAAATAGAAAAATAATGTTGGCTATAATAAAAAAAATGAATATGTTGTAAGGTAATTAGAAGTGAAAAAAATATGTTAGTAACATGTTTAAATCTTATATTTTTCGAAATTATTTGAACAAGAGATTTAAATAAACTATTTGAGGATCTATGTTAACTAATTTATGTCGATATCAACTTCATATATATCCATATATAGAAAAAATTGTTATTTTTTTTAATGTTGTATATAAAAAAAATATTCAATGTGGGTTATCAATAAAATATTTTAATACGAATTAATATTGACATATACTTAAAAATACATTAATAATAAAAAAAACCCTTTTAATTTGGATGTACATGTTATGTAAAATATTTTAATGACAATTATGTATATATCATGAATAAATTAAGCTTTTATGATTAAAACATTTATTTGGTCTTATATGTAGGCTATTTAGCATTTAAAAATACAATTTAAATAGTGAAAATAACATTGTACTTTGCACTCTAAGGAAGTTTGCATGTGAAGAAATTTGATTCCTCTCGTTCATGTTAGATTTGTACTTCCATCTAGCTCATGTTAAATCTGTACTTAAGATGGATCTATGCTAGTATAATTTCATCTTAAGCAATTAAAAGTAAAAAAGATATGTGAGTAAAATATTTAAACCTTATACTTTTTAAAAATAGTTTAACATGTGATATCAACTTTTATATATATATAATGTTAAAATAATTTATTTTAATGTTGTGTAGAATAAAATATGGAATGTGAGTTATGAATAAAAAAACAAGTTTAATGTGCACTAATAAAATGGTTCAAGGAACATGTTATGTAATCTATATAACATTAAAAAAAAACAATAAATTTGATTCCAAATTTGATCCTTCTGTGCTCATGTTAGATCTGTGCTTAAGATGGATCTATGTTAGTAAGTAATATGTCCATGACCATGCATAATTGATCCCCAATAAATTTCAATGTCATGCACAATACACTTGATCTATGGCCTGAGTTGGTCTAAAGAGTGTATTGAGTTGGTCGAGGGCATATTCATGAGACATTGGAATTCAAAATTGAAATTTAAAATGGCAATTTCAAATTTCAATTTTGAATTCCTACGTCTCATGAATTTCTTTGTATTCTCAATTTCTTGCTTTTGTGAATAATGCATTTTTTTCATAAAGAAAAAATGAACATTTTCTATTAGAATGAAAATTGTTTACATAAGTCATGAGGCGATGTTTAAGTATGTCTGTCCGTCTTAAAATAAAAATAACTACCAATTGCACTACATGTTCCAAAGGAAACTTCATAAGGCGGGAGCATAGGAAAGAGTAGCATAGAAGATAGAAGTAATAGTTAGGTCTTAGTCTCTTTCACATGGTAGCCCATGGGGTACATCTCGAAATACATCTAAAAAAGAATCAATCAATTTTTTCATCTCCTTTTGTCTCTTGGTTCAACATACGAGGCTTTCCATGCAAGTCTTTGATAAATTATAACTAAATTGTAGATTAGTCAAGCATTTAATCATTTTATGAGAAAACATAATTTGTTGGAACCTAGATGCGTTTCTCATCTGGTGATCCACTAATGCCCCACTCCAAAGTTCATTAGCATCTTAGACATGTTTGTGACATAAACTCTTGAAGTTTTCAACCATTGAGCACACACACCCACATAAGCACCCGCCAATGGAACCACATAAATTTAGAAGTTACCTCATGGTTGTCCAAAGTGCCTTTAGACCCTTAAACCTTCCTTTTAATGCCATGGTAGACTTATAGGCAACCAAAATTGGAACTTTCCCAAGGGAATATTTTTTTATATGTTCTCAATACCATCTTCCAATCAATGAAGCTATGAGTACTTCCAATATCAATAAAGGAAACATTGATTCTCCTTTTTATTCTGCATTCAACTCTAACTAGTTCATGTTGGGTGACACCCAACATGGCTTGCAAAGAAATTATAGGTTAGTTTTCTCTTCTACATTTTCAATAGATTTTAATTCTAGACAGTCCATTTGTTCCCCATATCATCTTCTTTTGTATCATATGGTTCATCAAAGATATTGATCATGTGGATTTTGGTAGGAGTGGTGCATTTGTGGCTCCTTTTCTTCTTGCACTTGAAATTTGAAACAAAGACAAATTTATACAACAAAGCCTATTTAAAATTGAGGCATGTAATGAGGAAATTTGAGTAAAAAATTGATCGAAAGTGTAAACATAGTCTAGAATTTGTGAGGGCTAGACTATTGTTTCTAAAACTATAAGGAAATTGAAGTTTCAAGTTATGCATAAGAAGTTATGCTCTTGACAATATGACCTTATTTTAGCTTATTTATGATGGTAAAAATTAACAAATATTCCTTGCATAGAAAAGGATAAAGATGGGATGAAAAGGAGCTAAAGACATGTTATATTGATAGGTGTTGTTATTTTGGATATGGATGGAGGGCGCATGATTAAACGGTGGGGATACATCTTATCATTGTATTCCTTTTGAATCCCCACCATTAAACAATGATTTCTTTTGATTGTTAACTATTACCCTGCAACGCCTTCCACGAATGTGTTCTCAAGACAAAGAGCTAACTATTCCAATGAGAGGTAGAAGGAAATGCTATCTATTTCAGCCATTGTATGGCTGTTCCGAAGCGCAAGGATGTGATCAATATTTTCTAAGAAGTTGAGAAAATCCATACCCATAAGTAGAATGGAGTTGGTCCATGCCCAAAGGCTTCACCATCCATTCCCTAGATGGAACTGATTCAACTTCTGTTGTTGATACCTATCAAAAATCACCATGTGTGCATTAGGTGGATGTGCTAGTTGTAATTGCAATCATAGTATAAAAAACATAACACATCCTAAACATTCCTTCACACTAATTCCTGTGCTGATGTACATTTGGTGTTTCTGAAGGGATTGTGAAATGCTTTAGTGAAAGCTTGATAGATAGATCAAAGTTCATAAGCATAGGTATGGAAGAATACCTGTGCCTTTTCTATATTTACTTCTTCATGAATCCATTCCATCACAGTATTGAGAGATCTCTGAAATGCAATCAGCACATCCAGTGTCATGTTCATTGTTTCTACTTCCTAGAAATAACAATATTGTACATGTAATGATTTTTTTATTTTCTATTTGTATGTTTTAGTTTTAGAGTCACATTAACTCTTTTGAAATAGTGTATGAAAATAATTATTTTTGGGGGTTCTACCATTATCTGAAACTTGCTTCAAAAATAATCTATATCTAAAGACCTTATTAGGAATTCTCGGTGTAACAACTTTTATTGACGTAGATAATGTCACAACACTTTTTAGAGAAAACACATCATTTTACCGATGGTTGTATTCTTAATATCATTCACTTTGGGCATTTTATTGCTTTCTAGAGTATGTTAAAACCACTGGAGCAAATTTTCTGTCTCATTGGTTAAAACATATCAAATATGCCCACTAATGTTTGCAAGGAGGAATCTTTATTATATAAGGAGAAAGTACTTATAAACAAGTATATAGGATGATGTACAAGAGTGATCAAGTTATTGGAAATTATCTTTTGGGGGTGATACCAAGGTTGCAAGGATAGATGGTAATAAAATTATTTGGGAACCTAAACCATAAAGACAATATAGTCATTTATGGTTGTATCTATATCGATAACATTGATGTTTTGAGCACCCAAACGTAGTTGAGGAGAATCATCCAAACTCAGTGAGACAATCTACTCATGAGAGGGAAGAGTTAGAAGATCAAATAAGGATTTTTTAAAGGAAATATAAAGTGCTATGTTACTATAATATATGGGCTCTACCACTATAGCTCCTAGGTGTATTCATACTGCCCCTTAGGATGGTATATGGCCCCTAGGTATATCCACCCACCCCTAGGTGTATCCACCTTGCCATTATCCACTCCACCCCTAGGTATACTCTCTCTGCCATTTAAGATGGCACACATGGCCCTAGGTGTATCTACCCTACCCCTTAGGACAACACATGTCTTGTCAGTGAGAGAGAATTGAACATGAACCTTCATTATTCACATAGCTTTATATATCACGAACTTGCCATATGAGATACCCCTAGGGAGCTAATTATTGGGTTTTTAAAAATTTTATTTCCTATGCAAGTTATTAGAGACAAATATTGAAGTGAAATTTTATACTCATAGAATTCCTAAATAAAATTAATATGAAGATGAATTATGTTTTTTTTTTAATATTTTTGGATGAGAAACAAGATATGAATGCTTGTGAAACAAGTTTCTACTGTATTTGAAATATATACGTAATACTAACTAATATATACTTTATAGGAACATATTCAGTGATAGTGCCCTGATATGAATTTCCGCAAATTTTGGTGTCAAAATCTCTATGTCAGCATCCTAGTCATCGCAAAAGTCCCATATAAATTGACTTAACAAAAAGCCAAAATAACATAACATGCGCAAGAAAATACACTTGTTGCAGATAAGTGATTTATACATGACTTCACTTTACAATGTACCTAAATGGAAATATACAACAAGTAATTATAATTTTACAAATCAAGCTAATTGTACAAAATAGTCTACACATTCTTTACCTAACTAGGCTTATGGGTTCTCTTTCTACACTCGCTCCACTTTAAAGGTTGCTTTGAGAAACACATCAGTTTCCGCCTTTCCACCTGTCACTTCCCTTACATGGGATCACATGACCTCTTTTTTCTTCTTGGGACGAAGTTCCGGATGGAGTTTCCAACACTTTTCAATCTGGTGCCCATTCATACTACAATGGGTACAAAAATGCTTACGCTTTCCCATTGACAAGGAAGTATTCATACCTGGGAGAGGTTCCTCATATCTTGACCCAAGGATTTGATCCATGGTCAAATTCATCACAAAATGTATAGGGAAACATTTCCCATAAATGATCATAAGCACAAACATTTGTAGAATCTCCATGATGCTTATACTTGTCTTTTGGGTTGTGACTTTGGCGAGGAGAACTAGACTTTCCATATCCTTTGGAATGTTCATCTCTCTATGGAGACAATTTGTCACTATCACTACCATCATGGTGTGTTGTACCATCACTTCATAGGAGCCCCTTTAGCATGAACTCTATACCTGACGATTTCTTTGCCTCAAAAATTTTGGAGCACCCTCATATTTCTTCATGGCCATAACTCGATCCTTCATACCGTGGTCATTCCTTCACTTCAATAGGATTAATGATCCCTTGGCCATTGACTATGAGGCCCCATCCATCATAACCCATCTGAATTAAAAGCTTCATACCAATCCCCTTTGTATGCTTTTCAAAAGCTGCAAAATATGTGTTATCAACATTAACTGAAGGAGTAGAACTAGAAATACTAATTACCTCCTCTAGCTAACCACCCATATTTTTTGTTTCAGATGTTAATGAAGAAGTGGGTTATGTCTCTAGCCAACCACTTTTACCAACTAGCACATGGGGAGAATATTTTAGGTGTTGGAAAAAATTGCAAACATCATTCTCATTATAGGATCCATATCATGTATACTGACCATGCCCACAAAATAGTTTCATCTTTGAGGGACTCTTTGCTACTTCCTAGACGGAACACTCACCAATTTGTTCCTCCACTATATGCTATAACTATAGGTGTATTTTCCTTTTTGTTGAAAATGCAACAAGATGATGGAGCTTAGTGAAAAGAAGTCGCCTTCACTAAGTGGGCCCACATGCTATTTTGGCGCAAAGTCTATTTTTAGACATATGGATCATGGTCTATGAGTTGCAGGATGCTATTTATGGATGATTGGTCATGTTGGTAAAAATAGATGGACCTCTATTTTTAGACATATGGGCGGAGTCTATTTTTAGACTGCCAGTCAAAAAATAGAACAGTCGAATATTATTAGCTCTTAATAATATTTGGACTATAAACATTATCTTATCCTCTTGCAGCGCTTCTATTCGAGCTACGGATGCGGCACATGCAACTGCCAGAAGGAAATACGCTTTTCCTATGGGTTAGTTGAGCTATTGCATGATGGACTTCAGTTAGAACTCAAGTGATTGAGTTTGGTGGAGTTGATTGAGGAGTTGATGGAGTTGTGTTCAGTTTGACTTAGTTGAACTAGTTGTATTTAGTCTAACTGACAAATACACTAGTGATGAGTGGTGTGAATTAATTATTAATTAATTCACTAATTATTAACTCATAAATCAACTAAAGAATACATCAGTTAACTCAGTGCATGGACAATTCAGTGGAGACAAGTGTTAGAGGTGGGTGAAAGGGTGAGACTACTATCAGTTGTGACTATAGCTGTGCATGAGATTTGCATAATCATTGATTGAGATTGCCAATGAGGATTGCGTAGTACAAGCCAAGGGAATTCGAACTTGGATCTGATCTATTCTCAACTTGGATTGCATAGTAGAGGCAGGCAAAACAGTGGAGGAGATTTGAACCCGTGACTTGTTCAGATCTGAGCTAGTTTTGTGTGTAGCATGTGGAGATAGTACTGAGTACTTGTGAGGAGTATTGTACTATGTATTGTTACATGTTCTCTATCATTATAATATACAGATAGTTGGGGTTTTCAGCTATATGATTTCCCCATTACATACTGTGTTGATATGTGTGATTGATGTTTCAATGTGCGCATGCGATTGTTTTTTAATTCCGCAAATTGATGATCAATGGTAGAGGAGGTTATGTATTATGCATGCATTCCGCAAATAGTGTATAATCAGGATAATCTTTGTGAATAAGTGTTATATTATTCAAAATTTCTACATGGTATCAGAGCGAAGTTGATCATCAGATCTATTATTCATAAAGTGATTACATTTTATTTCTTCAGGCAGAGTATGTAATCGGGCCAGGTAGCCTCTGGATTCATCCTTCTTTTGGAAGGTGAGATATCCGGTAAATGCCCATACAGTAAATCTCTGTATGAGAAATACTTTGTTCTCACGAATTTTAGATCAGAAGCGGTTGAGTTTTGAGCTGGTGGAATTCGAATTTGCAGCAGTGTTTTCTTGGTGTCGAAGTTGAAATGTCTTTCAACGGATTGCGATTGGAGTATGCCCTTAAAGGCAGCTCGAATTATATTGCATGGAAAGACAGGATGGAGGCGGTGTTAGATGACAATGGGTTGAAGGAGTTCATAGATGCTGAAGTCCCAAAGCCTACTGATGCTGCTCAAGTTGAGGCTTGGCAAAAGAAGACAACAAAGTGTCGAAGGATTCTGTTGGAGGGCGTGAAGGATCACATTGTATCAAGCCTGCATGGAAAGGTTTCTCCATACTTGATGTGGAAAGCGTTGACAGATTTATTCCAAAGCAAGAGCGACCAGAGGAAGTTGGCGCTCAAGAATAAACTCAGAAACATTAAGTGTGAGAAAGGAGACAGTATGCCCAAGTATCTCACGAAGTTCACCCAATGCCGGGATGAGCTGGAAAGTGTGGGGGTGACTGTCGATGATGAGGACTTGGTGAGTTTGGCTCTCCTTGGTCTTTTGAAGAGTTGGCATTCCTATTAGGACTCTGCCAATGGTCGGGAGAAATTGCCAGGATGGGAGAGACTTTGGTCTGATCTTGTGCAAGAGGAGATCAGGTGGAATACCAGGGACAGATCTTCATCAAAGGCATCTGATGAAGAAAATTGCGCTTTGGCTACCAAAGCAAAGAAGGGGAAGAACAAGAAAGCTTCTCATTCCGGTGCGAAAGGAAAGAAGCAGGACATGTCCAAGGTGAAGTGCTTTCACTGTCACCAGCACGGACATTATGCCACAAATTGTCCGCAAAAGAAGAAAAATAAGCAAGCTGCTGGATTTGCAGCGGGAGAGGCCTTAGCCTCGCAGTTTGAGCTGGATTTTTTGCTGATCGCATTCTTGGTATCAAGAGTGATGGGATTGGTATGGTTCTTGGAAAGTGGTGCGTCTTTTCACATGACAGGAGATCGAGATTTGTTTTCTGATCTGGATGAGAAAGATCTTGGAGTGCACATCGAGATGGGCAATGATGGTAGATACAATGCGACCAGTATTGGTACCATTTCCTTTGAGAGGGAGTCTGGTAAACCCTTCGTATTGAAGGAAGTGATGCATGTTCCAGGATTGAAGAATAATCTTATCTCTGTGGCGATGTTAGAAGACAAGGGATATGATGTTGTCTTCAGCGAGGGAAAGGATTTCCTGTGCAGTAAGACAACTGGAGAAACCCGGAAGATAGGGGTTCGAGTTAAGAACCTTTATCAATTGCATGTAGATGGCTGCGCAACAATGGCATGCAAGGTAGAAGGAGTGGTGAGCCGGGATGATGGCGAGCTGTGGCACCGGAGATTGGGCCACCTTCACCATGGAGCTTTGAAGATACTGCAACAGATTTCTACTGGGCTTCCTAAAGGCACTCTTGTGCAGTCAGATCAGTGCAAGGGGTGTACTTTGGGAAAATTTGTGAAAGCCACCTTTCACGAGAAGGATAGTCGCGCCACGACGATCCTTGAGAGAATTCACACAGACGTGTGTGGACCTTTCTTAGTAGCTTCGACAACAAAGCACAAGTACTATGTGATCTTTGTTGATGATTTCTCTCGAAAGTGCTGGATCTTCTTCATGCAGAAGAAGAGCGAGACATACTCAAAGTTCTGTGAGTTCAAAGCATTGGTCGAGAAGGAATCGGGGAAGAAGGTGAAGGCTCTTAGGAGCGAAAATGGTGGTGAATTCATCTCTGGCGAGTTCAAGGACTTCTGCAGCGCAGAAGGGATTCGAAGAGAGCTCATAGCTCCCCATAGCTCACAACAGAACGAGGTTGCTGAGCGGAAGAACAGAACGATCGTGGGTGCTGCACGGGCGATGTTGCATGATCAGGGCCTACCCCTTCACTTGTGGGCGGAGGCATGCAATACTGCAGTATATGTGCAGAACCATTGTCCTCACAAGATACTTAGCATGAGTACACCCGAGGAGGCTTATTCTGGTAAGAGGCCTGATATTTCCCATTTGAGGATTTTTGGTTCTCCTGTTTACATGCATGTGACGAAGGATGCCAGGAAGAAGCTAGAGCCGACCGCAGAGGTTGGGATATTTGTGGGGTACACTGATACGCCCCATAGCTATCGTGTGTATTTGCCAGACAATCGCAAGACTGTTGTGCGACGGGATATCAAATTTCAGGAGGAGAAAGCCATGAAGTGTTCGCTTGAGAGGGAGCCACACTTGCATGCAGATGAGGAGCTACTAGTTCCTAAGGATGAGATTTAGGATGTGGATTAGCCACAAGATGAAGTTCATGGAGTGTAAGAGACCACTCATGCAGTGCCAACCATCAGAGGGCGAAAGCGCACTACAGAAGTTGAGCGACTGGCTCAAGATGCAGAGAAGGTTGTAGGACCACCTACAGCACAGCGCAGACAGAGACAGTCACCTGATCGGTACACTGGATACATGGCTCTTGTGAGCAAATGTGTCGTGACTGAGCCATCCTCTTTCAAGGAAGCTGTGGAGGATCCCGCATGGGTAGATGCCATGGTGGAAGAGTATGATTCGATTGTCAGAAACAGTGCATGGGAGATTGTCCCAAGACCGGAAGGGAAATCAGTGGTGGGTTCGAGATGGATCTACAAAGTGAAGCAGGAAGCTGACGGGAGTGTGGAGAAGTACAAGGCAAGATTTGTTGCTCGAGGCTTCTCACAGATAGAGGGGATCGATTATGAGGAGACCTTTGCACCTGTCGCAAGGTATTCTTCCATATGGACGATTCTTGCTCTCTCAGTGCAGATGGGGTGGCACATCCATCAGATGGATGTGAAGACTGCATTCCTCAACAGAGTCATTGAGGAGGAGGTGTACATAGAGCAGCCCGAAGGTTTCGAGATCTTCAGCAGTGAGTCGCATGTGTGCAGGCTCAAGAGAGCGTTGTATGGGTTGAAACAAGCACCTCGTGCTTGGTACACACGGATAGACATTATTTCACCGGACTTGGATTCTCCAAGAGTGAGGCGAATCCTAACCTATACCAGATAGTGGTGGAGGGTAAGTTGTTGATCATTGTACTTTATGTAGATGATTTGATTTTGATGGGAGATGAGTTGTTGATACTTTCATGCAAGGAGGATCTTGCTAGAGAGTTTGAGATGAAGGACTTGGGCCTCCTTCATTATTTCCTGGGATTGGAAATTTGGCAGCGCAGTGATGGAATATTTATTTCTCAGGGTAAGCATGCCGAGAGATACTAGAGAAGTTCAACATGCATGGCTGCAAGCCTGTTGATACTCCTCTTCCTGGAGGTTGGAGGAAGGAGGATGCTACTTCAGCGGAGGTAGTGGATGCCACTGTTTATCGACAGTTGGTGGGGTCGCTTATGTATCTGGTCAATACACGACCCGATATATGCTATGCTGTTAACCAGCTTTCACAAGCTATGGTTAAGCCAACCAAGCTTTTCTGGAAGGCAGGCAAGCATGTATTGCGTTATCTCAGAGGCACATCGGGATATGGATTGTGGTACAGACATGAGGATGAGGTGAAGCTATGTGGCTTCACGGATGCAGATTGGGTAGGGAGCTCAACGGACAAAAAGAGCACATCTGGAGGGATCTTCAGTATTGGATCGACAACAATTTCTTGGTACAACAGGAAGCAGAGATCCGTGGCACTCAGTTCAGCAGAGGCCGAGTATATGGCAACAAGTTTGGCTGCATGCGAGGCTATATGGATGAGGAAGATCCTGGTCGGGTTGTTCGAGTCACACTTGGAGCCTACTGTGATTTATTGTGATAACTAGAGTTGCATTAAACTCTCGGCTAATCCAGTATTTCATGATAGATCCAAGCACATTGACATCAGGTACCATCATATCAGAGATTGTGTGCAGCGGAGAATCATGTTACTTTCATACATTCCCACGGAGGATCAGGATGCTGATATCTTGACGAAGGCGCTCACCAGGAGCAAATTCGAATACCACAGAGGTAGGATAGGGGTTGCAGATAATCCATATCTTGTTGAGAGGGAGTGTTGAAAATGCAACAAGATGATGGAGCTTAGTGAAAAGAAGTCGCCTTCACTAAGTGGGCCTGCAGGCTATTTTTGGCGCAAAGTCTATTTTTAGATATATGGATCATGGTCTATGAGTTGCAGGATGCT
Source organism: Pinus tabuliformis (assembly GCA_031772625.1). NCBI lineage: Eukaryota > Viridiplantae > Streptophyta > Pinopsida > Pinales > Pinaceae > Pinus > Pinus tabuliformis. The sequence continues at coordinate 830,890,383 of CM062807.1, read as the reverse complement.
ATTTATGGATGATTGGTCATGTTGGTAAAAATAGATGGACCTCTATTTTTAGACATATGGGCGGAGTCTATTTTTAGACTGCCAGTCAAAAAATAGAACAATCGAATATTATTAGCTCTTAATAATATTTGGACTATAAACATTATCTTATCATCTTGCAGCACTTCAGTTCGAGCTACAGATGTGGCACATGCAACTGCCAGAAGGAAATACGCTTTTCCTATGGGTTAGTTGAGCTATTGCATGATAGACTTCAGTTAGAACTCAAGTGATTGAGTTTGGTGGAGTTGATTGAGGAGTTGATGGAGTTGTGTTCAGTTTGACTTAGTTGAACTAGTTGTATTTAGTCTAACTGACAAATACACTAGTGATGAGTGGTGTGAATTAATTATTAATTAATTCACTAATTATTAACTCATAAATCAACTAAAGAATACATCAGTTAACTCAGTGCATGGAGAGTTCAGTGGAGACAAGTGTTAGAGGTGGGTGAAAGGGTGAGACTACTATCAGTTGTGACTATAGCTGTGCATGAGATTTGCACAATCATTGATTGAGATTGCCAATGAGGATTGCACAGTACAAGCCAAGGGAATTCGAACTTGGATCTGATCTATTCTCAACTTGGATTGCGCAGTAGAGGCAGGCAAAACAGTGGAGGAGATTTGAACCCGTGACTTGTTCAGATCTGAGCTAGTTTTGTGTGTAGCATGTGGAGATAGTACTGAGTACTTGTGAGGAGTATTTTACTATGTATTGTTACATGTTCTCTATCATTATAATATACAGATAGTTGGGGGTTTTCAGCTATATGATTTCCCCATTACATACTGTGTTGATATGTGTGATTGATGTTTCAATGTGCGCATGCGATTGTTTTTTAATTCCGCAAATTGATGATCAATGGTAGAGGAGGTTATGTATTATGCATGCATTCCACAAATAGTGTATAATCAAGATAATCTCTGTGAATAAGTGTTATATTATTCAAAATTTCTACACTTTTCTCCTTCTCTGCAACTTCAAGCAATCTTCTTAGCTCGAGATTCTCCATTTGAAGAGATAGGTTAATATCCCCCAACTCTTGGAGTCTTTCACACTTCAATTTATTTCCCATAATTGCAATCTGGTTAGCACCTGCTCTGATACCATGTGATCTAAAAATGAAAGAAAACTCGATTGTCCTCTAACACTTTCCAAGCCTAGTAACATGGGTCTTTAAATGTAAAATTAGTTTTGCAACCTCTTCAAAGATAAGTGGTTTAATTTTCACATGAACTTAAAAGTGAAACAAATTCATATGTAACTCAAGATGATAATCATGCAAAGAAGAAACCAACAAGTGATAATGGAATTTACCCCTTCTAGGCTACATCTCTGGGCATTGCTCCAATGGCTAGGCCATTTTATTGATCTCAGCAAAAAATGAGCACATTACAATTTGTTGACTTTTGAGTGGCATCGTTTCTCCTACAAAGAAAAATTATTCTACAAATAATTATCACTCAATAATATGACTCCCTATAACAAGTCATGATTATGTCAATAGAAAAAGGACTCTCTCACAATAGGTCCTTGTACTCCACCTAAAATAAAAAAGAATAAACATACAACAACTTCACAATGAAGTGTTGAAAATGGCTTTTCACATAAGCACATTGAGAAAATACTGAAAATAACTGCTCTATTGAAGAAACAACTACTATAGATGTACCTAGAAGGTTGGAAAACCTCTAACTAGGCTCTTTCCATGCTCAAATATGCCTCCATTTTGTCTCAAAACTCTCTTTGTATTTAGCACTAAAGGACTTGACTCTACAAAAATTCCATCTTACAGTGCTCAAATTAGAAATTTGAGGCTTCCATTTTGTTCAAGATACTAAAAAAACCCTATATAGGATCTTCTTGAACTCAAAAAGGTTAAAAAATGAGCAAGATATGCTTCTTTGAACCAAGCTTTATTATCTGCCCTCCAAATTGGAAAAACCAACTGTTCTACGAATTCTTCCTTTACATAGTTCGTCGATCAACAATTTTTCCTAGGACTGGTGGGATTCTTGCCACAAAAGGTGCAATTTATCACCTCTTTAAAATGCGGCATAACCCCTAAGCATAAGGTCAAGGTCACGTGGAGTGTCATGTGGCCGAGGGCTGGGGCTAACAGCCTGCCCCCACCAGTTCAACCCTCCACGCCGGTCAACATGGTCATGTCGTAACTAGTAGGATCGAGGGTCAGGCCAACTGTCTGTCCCCTCCGCAGGAGCCCTAGGTAATGGTCACATTTACTGCCGAGAACCCGGGGGCAGGACCTATTTGCCCGCCCCCACTGATGGCTCCTCCGCATGGCCTTGTGGGTTGTGATATGCCCTAGGGACTAGGCTAACTACCCCCCCACTATTATTACTTCTCTGCCATGGTTCGATGGTGTGTAATGTGACCAGGGTTGGGGCCATGTGTCCCTTCCCCTCCCTCAAACGTCGAAACCACGTTAATTCAAATATAAACGACGACCATAACATGTTAAGAACTAAAGGCATAGTGTGGCGACAAGGCATTAGAATTTTTTTGAAGAGGTTCAGGGGTTGAACCCCGCCGAGGCAAAGCATCTGACCTATAAAATTTTTAACTAACCACCAAGGGCCACATGATGCCCTCTGATTGGGCCACGTGGCACCTCACCATTGGTCCACTGCGAAACAAACCGACCAATAAAATGCTGCCACCTAAACCTGTACGACACTACCATCTGTCAATTCGAGATTGGTCCTCCTGTCTTCCCTATGCCGAGTCAGCATGCTGATGTCAGCAATACGGTCTGCCTAGTCAACAGGCGAAGCAACCTTGTTGTTTGACATCATAGTTGTTTGGAAAAAAATTCATAACACAATAAATTCTTCATATGACGTCATATTGAAGTGATTTAAGTGGAGTTGGAATTAGGATGATGAACACTACAATTTGGTGCCAGTCTCGAGAGATTCTGAGCACTTTCATTTTTGATCTCTGGATCACTTCCCAAGTGGGTATTCTTGTCTCTATGATGCAACATAATATTATTTCATGGATCAATCCATAAATATAAAAAGTCCAACAACATTGAAATTTCCCGTGCCTAGATAGGAGGCCTCTCTACAACTTTTGTTTTCCATTTTCCATCATTTCTCTTCTCTAATTGCAGGGGTGTCACCAAACTGAACAAGATACTCAATTTACATTTTGTTAAGAGTAAGCATTCTTTATTTGTCTAGAGGATCAAACGTATGACCTTCCCACGATAAATTCCTCTGAACAATCACCATCCATGAACGAAACAAGATAAGGGTTTTCAGTTCAATGGGCCACCTGCTAGTAATAAGCTCCAGAATAACCACACCAAAACTCTAAGTTACATCACTCTTTCTGGTAACCTTCAAGGAGTATGCATATTATAAAAAATATATAAACATGGCACCATTCAAGGTTGGAAAAAATATTAGCAGAATGCATGCTAATGAATTTGAATATCAAGGACTGTAAAACCTATTAAAAACAGACCATTTGAGTGCAAAAAGAATTATGTGTAAACATCAAGAAATAAAATGGAATACATGTGCGAGAAAACATAGTAAGAAAGTTACCAGGAGTAATGTAACCATGAGTGCCTGCAAAAGCTGTGGCTGAATCCCCTTCTCGGTTGCAAGCTTGAAGAACTTTTACAACACGAAAATCAACAATCTTGGGTTCATAAAATTGATCGAACAAGAGATTGGAAAACTTAACATCTTTGTGAATAATTGTAGGGGTGTCACCGAACTGAATGTGATACTCAATTTACACCATTTTAAGAGGAACCATTATTTACTTGTCCATGGGATTGAATGTATGACCTTGCAACGGTAAATGCCTCTGACCAATCAATGTTTGTGAATGAAACAAGATAACGACTAATGCTAGAATTTTGGGTTATTTTGCTTAATGGATGAATTTATTGATAGTTACCTATATTAGTTCTAACTCTCTTTTGAAGGAACAATCATAGATAACTTGGATCCACTTCATATACATAGAGATCAAGAGATATGGGAGTTCCAATGGAGAAATGCCTTCTAGATGATGCGATTCTTCAAAAGGAAGAAAGCTCGATACCCTTGCTTCTGAAAAGGGAGAGAATTGGAGTGTCAAAAAAAAGAAACATATTTGTTTTGGTCGAGTTCTTTTAAGATGATGAAAATTTTCATTCTTGATGACCCAACTACTTCAGTTGGTACCCACACAAATCTAATGTTGCAGAATGCAATTAACACTGAGTTTGTAGATTATACATTTATGAGTATTGCACATAAAATGCCAAGCATAATGGAATCTGACAAGGTTCTTGTCTTGGATGTAGGGAAAGTCATGGAATTTGGAACATCTACATATTAGTCTGTCTTTTTTATTTAAATCACCAATTACTGAATATTGGAGTCATTGAAAAGAACCATAAACCAGTACCAAAAGGAGAAAGGAGTCCAATTTCAGCATGCATTATAGTTAATGAACAAGAGAATTTGTTGTTTGTGGACTCTACATTTATAAGTATTGCACCTAAAATACCAAGAAAAATGGGCTGCGACATGGTTCTTGTCTTGGATGCAGGGAAAGTAATAGAATTTTGATCACCTAAATATTTGTATTAATAAACTTCTTTATTATTTAAATCACCAGTTACTGAATACTGGAGTCATTCAAAGAATCGTAGATGGTATATAAAATGAAAATTGTGAGCATCATCTTCTTCCAAATGTTTCAAGTTGATTTGGTATTGTCACAACTATGTGAAACTCTTTCACTTTCAATGGAATGCTTCTTCTTGTGGCCCTTCAACTACCTTTAGTAATCTAACTACTGTTTTACATGGATTTGAAACAAAACTTTCTCTGCCTTGCAATATTTTACTTGAAGGATCATAAGTTGTTCATTATCTTGAGAATTTACCTGGCTTCCTCAAGCTTGGGGTTTATTTCTATAATTACATGCTTTCTATACAAAATTTTCACCTTTGGTTCAAGTTGAGAAGACAAAACTTGTGGCCTAGCCTGATTCAGAATCCGACGATTTTTTTTTTCTTTCAAAAAATCTAATCATGGGAGTGTTTGAATCATATTTTTATTGTGGAAATAGATTAAACACCATCAAAAACCCTTGAAACACCGAAAATTATGAAGCCTGACAAATCTAACCTAGATTTCCAAAAAAAATCGACAAATTTCGTCAAAATTGCACTAGGTTTTCCATTTTTTTCTGGGTGAAAATATCACCTCCTTAGACTATGTGTAGAAGAAGTTAGTGATTCTATTGGCTGAGACCCAAAAATAAGTATCACACCATGCAACACCCAAAGTACTAAGACTTTAAGAAGAGACTTCAAGATAAGCATAAATTTTCCATAGTGGATCTTTGGACTTAGTAAAAAATCGTCTTTGTCTTCAATCACACCATGCGATACTACATTGTACACACTTAAGAATAGAGCATGAACATTTGAAGCATAAATCTTCAAGTTTGAAACTCACACAACATGTCTAGGTGGATGGGCCATTGTTATTCTATACAAAACACTAATTGAATTTTTTTGTTTATGTAAGTGAAAGAGTTGTTTTTCATTTGATTCCAAGAGTTTTATGTAGTTTATTTAATGTTTCTACATTGGTGATAGATCTCTGTTTTTATAAAATGGGTTTATTAATTAGTTTGATTAGAAAACAAATCTATTTTATGGTTGGATATGGAAATACCAATTATGTGGTTACTAAAATGGGTTTATTTATTAGTTTAATTAGCAAAAAAATATATTTTGTGGTTGGATATGAAATATGAATTGCGTGGTTACTAAATCTATAATGTTTTTGATACATTCACACTTGAATCTAACACAAAATAGTTTGTGCCTTTTTGGTGCTAGCTAAATCCAATAGATCAAACTAAAAGCTAAAATCAATTGTTCTTCTTCCACTTACATTGCAGTTAATGGGTTTGACCAAGTTCCTTGGAAAATTTTCAAGAATAGTTTAACATAATTTGTAAAAAAAATGAAATTATCTAAATAAGTGATTATACATAGTTGCACCCAATTATTAGCTAGTTTGACATTAGAAATGAACATGGTTGAATGTGTTGGATATTTTTAAGGTAATGTAAAACATATACATCTGTAATATACTAAGTTTTCTGCCAGTTTATTTTCGTTGTAACTGGATTGCTGGAAGGGCATCCAGAGTTATATTCAAAAACTACAGCTAAATATGATAAAACCCTCAGAGCTGCTGCACCGGTTTTTCCACATTGGGTTTTTTCGGGGACATTCATCCAAAAGATACTGTCACTTGTGTGGATTTTTATCTATTGTTTTGTTCTTGTTTCAGGCAAATTAATTAATTAAGTGAAGGCTTCCATTGTATTAGCTTCGATATTTGCTGTAGGAAGCAATAAATAATTTGTTTTGGTAATTAACAGATAGGAGAAGTTTAATAAGTTGCTGTAGTAGTAGATTTGGGTGGGATTCTCAAATTTTCACACAATTTCCTTTGTTGCTTTAGCTGCTTCCAAATATTCAGCCTCAGTTGTGGAATTTCTTGGAACTAATTGTTTGTGTGTACTCCAGGAGACAACTCCTGATCCAAGACTCATATCATAACTTGAAGTAGATACCCTTGTTTATTTATCTCCATAAAAGTCTAAATCAGAGTATCCAGTCAAGCTGAAGTCGCCCACTTGTGTATACTTAAGTCCAAATTCTTGAGTTCCCTTCAAGTAATTTAGAACTCTTTCCGTAACATACCAATGTCCCACACAAGGCTTTTACATAAACCTAGAGAGGATTCCAACAACAAATGAAATGTTTTGTCTGGTAGTTGAGACTTCCTACAAGCTATCTATACTTTGTTGCATCCTCAAATTCTTTTCCTTCGGTGGATGTGAGCTTTAAGTTCTGTTCCATTGGAGTAGTCAAAGGATTGCACTCAAGCATGCCAAACTTGTTCAACAGATCTCCAATGTACTTCTTCTGAGAGAGGAATATAAACTTCAAATGTTGAGTTACTTCAATACCAAGATAGTAGTGAACATACCCCAAGTCTGTTATTTCAAAACCTTTCCTCAATTCCTTCTTTATGGATGTAATATAGCTCTCATTGTTCCCTGTCATCAAAAGATCATCTACATACACCACAAGATATATAACTATTTTGCCAACATTCTTGACAAACAAAGTTACATAATCAAGATCATAATGTGTGAAGTTGAGTTTCAGAAGATGCCCAGTTAACTTCTTGCACTAGGCTCGCGGTGCTTTCTTGAGGCCATACAAGGATTTTACAAGCTTGCATACTTTATGTTCTTGACCCTTCACAACAAATCCTTTTGGCTAGGACATAAAAACATTCTAATTCAGATCTCCATTATAGAAAGCAGTTTTTACATCCATTTGATGGACTTTCCAACTATTTTGAGCTGCCAAGGTAAAGAGTGCCTAGATGGTAGCCCATTTTGTTGTGGGGGCGAAATTCTCCTCATAGTCAACCCCTTCCTTCTGTGCAAAACCCTTTGCCCCAAGTCTGGATTTTTGCTTGTCAAGTGGGCCATCAACTTTATACTTGTTCTTGTAGACCCAGTTGCAGCCAATTGGTTTGGTTCCCAATGGAGGATCAACCAGCTTCCAAGTGCCATTATTTGTTAAGCATCATGCTCTTTTTGCATCGCTTCTTTCCATTCATCATCAGAAGTGACTTCTTCGAAGGAAGTAGGTTCAAAATTTGAAGAAAAATATAGTTCACAATCATAAGAAACATCCATATTAACAGGGGAATCAAGATCATCTACGTCACCTCCATTTTGTCTAGTTGAACTTCTTGTTCTTGTCTTTCCAAACTCATCAAGATGAACACTTTCAAGTGTCTTTGTCAGCCATTTTGGAGATCATTTCAAAGATGGCCCAGGTTCTCAGTTGACTGAGTTGGGGCTAAATCAAGATTTAGTCTCCCAATTATGTCAATTACATCACTTAAAGTGTTGTTTGGATCAGTGGTTGGAGCTTCATGTGGGGGAGAAAGTGCTTCAGAAGAAGATTCCACAGATTGATCTAGTATAGGAACCCCCCCTTCAAGATGTGGAATCTCATTATCAAATTCTTGAAAAGACTTTGCATGTTTGAATCTATCTAAGCGATCAAGTTGCCACTCAACAACATTGTCAGCCTTGGAAGATTCAAGAAATATCACATCTCTAGATACTACAAACTTCTTATTAACTTCATCATAGAGACGATATGCTTTGGAGGTATTTGAATACCCCAAGAAGATACACTTACAACTCCTTGCACCAAGTTTGTTTCTTTGTTCCTTAGGTATCAAGGCATAATAGGTGGAACCAAAGACCCTGAGATGCTTTACTGAAGGAATGTGGCCATACCACATTTCATAAGGAGTCTTGTTTCTAATAACATTATATGGACACCTATTCTTTATATACACAATACATAGAACTACATCAACTCAAAACATCAATTTTACATTCTTGAACATCATGGAACATACCATAATCAAGTTTGTCCTGCTCATTCTTTCAGCTACTTCGTTGTGTTGGGGATTCTAAGGCATAGTTGTTTGATGTTTGATCCAATGCTGGCGAAGATAGTTTTCAAATTCATTTGAAGTGTATTGTTTTCCATTATCAGTGTGAATAGAGCCAATATGAGATTGTGCATCATTTTCAATCCATGCATGAAAGTTCTTGAATGTTTGGAAAAATTTAGTTTTGTTTTTCAATAATTAAACTCAACACATTCTGGTGTAGTCATCGTATATTTATTTCCATTTGCGGAAGGAACAACCATTAGGCCACATAAGTCTGAATGAATAAGTTCAAGTTTTCTATGTGCTTTGGAATGTGAATCATGGAAAGACTGTTTGTCGTTCTTTTCTAAGCTACACACATCACATTGCTCAAGTTTCCTAGGAATTGTAGGCAAACCAGTAACATCACTTTTCTTCAACATACGAAGGTTGTCATAATTCAAGTTTCCAAATCTAGCATGCCAGAAAAGACTTGATGGAAATGTACCTTCATTGTAATGAGAAGTTCTGTGCAAGAGCAAAGATTCCTTGCAGCTTCAGAAATCTTTCTTCTTCTATCCCTATCATGACAAGTGAGCGATCTAATGCTTTTCTGAGCTCAACCTTTCCATAAAACATATGAATGGAGTGTCCTTGTTGGTGGATGTGGACCAAGCACAACAAGTTTCTCCTTGGCTCCGGGAGATATAGAACATCATGTAGAAGAAAGTCTGGGAGACTAGGTAGTTGAGCCTGATTGTGTCAAGCCCTGATGGCTTGAGTTTTGACTTGTCTGCAAAGTATACTGCTCCATCAACATTGTCAATAAATTATTCAAAAAAATCTCTTCTAAAAGTCATGTGGGAATTTTCCCTTGAATCAAGCAACCAATCATTTTTCCAAGAAGCAAGTGAAGCATTAAATAAGTCTTCAGTTACTCCAATATTGCAATGTGCCACAACAAAGTGAGCAAATTTGGGTGCTTTACCTTTCCCTTTGTCATTGGTTTTACTTTTGGCTTCATTTCTTTCCTACTCAATTTTGTCCCAAGGCAACTTACTCAAGTAGTGAGTCAGCTTACACAAGGTTCAGGGAATTCAAATTCCCCATATCCAAAAATGAAATCAAGGCTGTCTTTGCCAATGAGGCAAGGAATCAATTTTAATAAAAAACCATCCTCTGTTCTTCAAGGCAATGATCCATTGTTGACAAAGGCACCTTCAACCACAAATCAGTTACATGTACACTAAGAAATCAGTTTGAGGCACGAAATCAAAGCTTGATGCAAACACAATCAGGAAATCAAATGCAACCTCCATCTGGTTCACATGTAGAGTCAGCTAGTCAGGGGAGTCACAGAGTAATAACCAATTTCTTACTCAATTCACACAATAGGAACACTCATCTTTCTAAGGACAGCCTTTAGGCCAGGTGCAATCTTCTGCCTCTAGTCAAATTTCACCTCAGATATTGGGTTGCCATTCTCATAATATTAATCACTTGGGCCAACAAATTTATGATCAAGGTGTTCCAAAGCAGATTAATTATCAGCCTTCAAATCAAGTAATATCTTAGTCAAGATCCTTGAATCGAACGGGGAAGAAAAGTTTTCCAAGCACTCAACAAAGTGAGATGAGTGATATGAGGTCAAACACGTAAATGACAATAGCTATTATTTCCCTACTTGTTTGTGGCTGTGTATATTATACTTCATTGTCAGGACTTTTGTATGGTTGAAGTTGCAAGGTTTTGGCAATCAGGTAATAGCATTTCCTTGTTTCATGATTTCACCTGATTCTTTCTTACGTAGCTCTTTATATATATCTATAGCACCAAAAAGGGTTTATGGTCCAGGAATATGCCTATTTAGTCCCCACTAAAGACAATCTTATGAAGAAATTGTTATAGCGATTGCTCTGCAAACCGAATCATGGTTTGCCTGTGTGTGTGTGTGTCAATATATAGACACGTATACATAGTGTTTTGAAAAAATCAAGGAATTGTACCCTACTCAGGGCAATTGTTTAGTATCTGATAAAACTTTTTATTGTATATTAGAGCTTTTTGATATAGCATTGTCAATGATTTTTTATTTTATTAATTGGTATGGATATACTCAACAATATAGTTTCTTTTATGTTTGTAGTTGGAAAACGTATTTTCATTTTGCAATGTGGGCTGTCATATTCATAATCGTAAGGATTTAACATTGTATTTTAGGATATTTGTCTAATGCTATTTGATGGTTCATCCTAGCTGGAGCTGCCCCAGGGCATATTTCAGCCTAATCTGTAACTTGACCTAATGAATTTTTAATAAATTAAAGATCTTATTTCAGTTTAAAGTTGAATGTAGAGTGTTTCACATGTTATTTCCTATACTTAGCTGAAATGCACCAAATAGCCATTGAAATAATGAGATCTTTTATTTTTTTATAGAATAAGGATACGTTGGATTCAGTAAACATAATTTTAGCACTTGGTCAAATCTTTTTAACAGAATCATGTCCAAACTTTTATGCATCTTATTCTTGTCGGTTGTGGGCTATTAGAGATGAATGGTTAGTGAGTAAAAAAATTGTATCAAAGCCTCATTTAAAAATATTGTTGTTGCCCAGAATCAATGTCCAGATTTAGATGGTGTTAGTTTCCAAAAATAACAATATTTTATTTTTAGTTGTGTGTGTTGATGGAGTGAATAACCGAGTTTGAGACCCAATTAAGATGCCTTTGTATATTGTCAGTTACATAAGATATTTTAGTGATTGATGGTGCTCCATTTCATGGCTCTTCCTCTTCTGTGGATTGCACATATGGCCTACTCTTCAAGTAATTTTTAAACTGAGTTGCAGTTAACAATATTAAGCTGGTTTGATGTGCGTGCTATATTACCCATGGGTAGCCATTAGACCATCATCTGCAGAGAGCATGAAGGCCTCTTCAATTAGAGATGAATGGTTAGAACATGGAAAATGTGAGTAAAATAGTTGTACCAAAGCTTCGTTTATAATAATTGTGGTTACTTACCTAGAACCAAGATCTACATTTAATGGGTGTCAGCTTCCAAAAATACCAATATTTTATTTTTAGTTGTCATTGTGTGTTGATGGAGTGAATCACCGAGTTTGAGACCCAATTAGGATGCCTTTGTATATTTTCAGTTACATCAACTATTTTAGTGATTGATGGTGCTCCATTTCATGGCTCTTCCTGCTCTGTGCATTGCACATATGGCCTACTCTTCAAGCACTTTTTAAACCAAGTTGCGGTTAACAATATTAAGCTGGTTTGATGTGCTATATTACCCATGGGTAGCCATTAGACCATCATCTGTAGAGAGCATGAAGGCCTCTTCAATTAGATATGAATGGTTAGAACGTGGAAAATGTGAGTAAAGTAGTACCAAAGCTTCGTTTATAAATATTGTGGTTACTTACCCAGAACCAAGATCTACATTTAACGGGTGTCAGCTTGCAAAAATATCAATATTTTACCTTCAGTGGCATGTGTTGATGGAGAAATCACTGAGTTTGAGACCCAACGAGGTGGCCCTTTTATACGGCCAGTTAGATCACCTATTCTAGTAGATCATGATGGTCCATTTCATGGCTCTTCTTGCTATGTGCATTGCACACAACCTACTCTTTAAGAAATTTAGGTTGTAAATGGAGTTGCAGTTAACAATATTAGGCTGGTTTGATGTGTTGCATTACCCATCATAGGCCATTAGACCATAATCTACAGTGCACACGATTGTTATTGATGGTGCCATTTTTTTCATTCATACAGCCCTTGGCATAGTGCTCACTGGCCTTATATTAGGTTTTCTTATGGTATCAGGACAATATTATGGTAGCTTTGCTATGTCTACTTTAGGTAGACTATTTTGGAACTTCAAAATGTCTTTAAATGTTGCATTGTATATATTGCAAACTTGAAAATAAAGAGTGTTTCTTCTCTTATATTATCCATTGATTGATGAATATTCTCCCTGATCTTGCTTGTCGAGTTGATTCTTGATCCTCCTGTCGAAGCTCTCAAGTTGAGTCCAAAACTTTGTTAGGTACAATTCGTAGTTATATATTTGACTTGATCTTGTATTGTTTTGTTGAATACTTCAGAGCATTCTATTTCAAACTTTTCATGTCCAGCGACAAAGGATTCTGGTGTGAAAGGTTGCCGATAAGGAGCCTTCCAACAGTGCCCCACAACTTCTCGTGCAGAGGGCATGTGTTATGTCATTGATGATAATCTCAAATAATTTGGAACAACACCATTTTACTGAATTTAAAATGGTTTATATCAAATATAAAATTCTCTGAATAAACACCTATTCAAAATACATGGCCTTTTATAGGGAACTGTATTAATTCTTATTACAATTGTCACAAGTAAAATTGAGATTAATTCACCTATCCAAAATACATGGCCTTTTATATGGAACTGTATTAATTCTTGTTACAATTGTCACAAATAAAATTTGAGATTAATTATCAATATTGTAATTTGAGATTAATTTTCAATATTGTAGTTGGTACAAAATTCAGTGTGCTAATGTTAGGTGCTTTATTCTCTAGGAGGGAAACCTATTATAGGTTGCATTTATTCAAGAACAGATTGAAATATCTGATAAATATCTTGAACTCATTCTAAATTAATAAATAGATTTTCACCACAAACATGCTTTGTTGGGGGGTTTGAATGGACTCTGCTTTAGGTAGTTGGTGTCATTGTTGGAGAAAATGTAGTTTTGACCAATGCTTTAAGACCTCGATTTGGACTCTAAATCATTTGAGGGCCAACTTGGACTGCTTTGAATGCAGGGAAAATTTTAAGAACCCCACCAAATTTACATGTATAATAAATGGGCGAATCTCCATGGTATATAGGAAAAATGGAAGGCGATTTTATCAATAATATGATATGTATATATAATTTTTTGGCGAATCTCTCACTAGGCATGGCGAATCTCTCACTAGGCATGGCGAATATTTTACTCAATTATAAAATCTTGTGTTTATTGAATACACAAATGAAATCATTGCATTTCTTTAAAATATCTTTTGAAATCAAAATTACCGAAATTACATATCGATAACCTAGTAGGTGTAGGATAAAATTCACCCGTTCCATTCACAGAAAGCATGAGAAGAAACCTAATACTATATATAAAACCAAGAAAAATTCAAATTCATCACTTCTAGGGAACTCGTAACCACCCTGCCAATACACAAGTATGTTCCTGTTTGCAATTAGAAAAATTACCCAAATTACAATTTGTTTACTCCAGCATATGTTGGAAAGTTATAGAAGGATGACTAGTGTAATCAATCCATTCCTTTTAGCTCTGGATTTGTTTGAGTTTAAAACAGAAGTATGCAAATATACTTGTCCAATGTCTATGCTTTAACCATTCACCTTAAGATGTTTTTACAATATAATTTCCTAAGTCTATTTAATATCTTCATTATCATAAAAACCAACCTATATCCATCTTAACTCCACATCTACCACTCTTAGGGGGATGAAATCTATTTATCCCTCTGAGCACTTGGTAGACCCAGAATTAAGATGGATCTAAGATGATAGAATTTCCCCTTTAAATAGTCTATGCTCACATGAATACCATGGTATTACCATGGGTCAATACCATGGGTTATCATAAACCTGGAGCTTAAAAATTACTATTAGTAATTTATAAAAATTAATAAAATTAATAGTTGATTTTTATTTTATTTTTTATTTTAACCAAGCTAAAATGTTTAACATACATTAAATTACAACATCCATTTTTACTCTTGATCGGATCAAATATTTTTTCACTCTATGCTAGTTTGCATATCACGATATTTGATACCTCTCAGGCGTTAGTAGATCCAGAGTAAATATGGATCTATGCTGGTTTAATTCCCCATTTAAATAGGCTACATTCCAGGTGAATACCATGGGTCAATACCATGTGCCATTTTGGTGAATACCATGGGTCAATACCATGTGCCATTTTTATTTTTATTAATACTAATATTAGGGTTAATAATGTTTTTTTGCATGGTATTAATAACAATCTAGTCCATGGTATTTGTCCCATAGTATTTTGCCCATAGGTTTCACCTAAATATAACGCATTTTTTGAGTGTTCGTAAATATAAGGTGACTTATGGAGTAAATATAAAAAAATGTTTTATTTGTTTACCATACCTCTCGTTTATTTATATTTTTATTAATTTACCATACCTCTTTTACAAATATGGTATTTGGCCCATAGGATTCACTTAAATAAAACCTCTTTCTTGAGCCTTCATAAATAGAACGAGGGTTATGGACTAAATATAAAAAGAGGTTTTATTTATTTACCATGCGTCTAGTTTATTTATATTTTTATTTATTTACCATACCTTTTGAGTAAGTATAAAAAAACGTTTTATTTATTTACCATACCTCCACTTTACTTATATTTTTATTTGTTTACACCCTTGCATGTATATAAGGTGACTTATGGAGTAAATATAAAAAATGTTTTATTTATTTACCATACTTCTCATTTATTTATATTTTTATTAATTTACCATACCTCTTTTATAAATATGGTATTTGGGCCTTTGGCCCATAGGATTCACTTAAATAAAACCTATTCTTGAAAATGGGCGAATGGAAGGTTGTAACTCCTAATTTCAAGGGCTAAATTTACCTTTTTTACCCTCGCCCTTAAAACAAGGTGGGCTATTTGAGGTGATTTGTAAAAATGTACTATGATACAAAATAATCGCCCACTAAAAATTTAAAACCCCTTAATTTCGCCAAAGGGCAAACATTGGCCCCTAAAATCACCCCTATTTGAATGTTATGACTTAGTTTACTAAAATATATTTAAAACATCAAAATTTTATTAAGGAAAATATTTTAAAGATTCAAAATCATTAGAAGCAAAATGTACAAAGTCTGATAATGAATTGTAATATTTGTAATATCCTCGGTGCTCTGTTTAGGATGCATGGTATTTCTTGAAACCACCTAATTCAAACTAACTTTTTGTCTTTCATATAAAAAATGATTATATGGACTTGTTGTAAAATTCAGGGATGGCGGTAAAGCTACACTAATGTTTAACCATCATTTTCAAACTTAATACATACTTACAACCTAGAACTTTATAGTGATTTGAACAAGAATATGGAAATTAAAAACTATAAATTAGAAATAATGCTATGTAGATTTGAAGGCACAAGAATGGCATAGTTTGCAACACAACCAAGTATATTTATCCTTTTGGGAAAATGATTCACTAATTGGTTGTAAAGGAAAAATGTCTGATACCATCGTCTCCTTACTGCATCAATGCTATTTGAAACAAAGACCACCCTTGAGCTAAGGCTATGAAGCCACAAGGGTGAATTTTTCCTATAGTTTGGTCCAATTATCTTCTTACAATCCATCCTAGGTTCACAGTAAGTTTATTTTCCCATCAGCTTTCACAACTCAAGGAACGAGATCTCTTTTTCTTAGTTGTTTTGGTTATCCCACTTTACTCTAGGGCTTTAGCACAAGGTGATTAGGACAGTCATCGTTGATATTCTAGGGATTATCTATTATAGTGAAATTCTCATAATTTGTGGTTGTCGCTTTCCATGATATAAATATAGTATGCTCATGGCAATGCACTTGGGGATAAGTCAACCGATTTCTGCCAACCAAATGATAATTTACATTGGAATTCAAACTTACTAATAATTTGAACTTTTGTTAATCAATTTACATCCAAAAAGATTTGTTTCAATTGAATGATATTTAGGAATCCCCCAATTTCCATGCATGGAAAAAATGTATCTTATAAGTTTGCATGGCATGAAAGGGTTATCTATCATTGTGGAGAGTCCACCTACCTTCTTCAAGCCATTAATCCCCATGGATTAAAGAGAACTAATTAAACAAGGTTAAATACTTAGGGTATTCAAAAAATTAATAATATTTTAAACCCCTTGAGTCATTAAGTAGTCTTTATTTCCCTATGGAGTCATAGGCCCCCATTCTTTTGTTGTTCTTTTTTGCACATTGTGATGTTTTCCAATTTTCATGTTAATTATTTATTTTTTAGTTACATTTGTGTCTACAAATTTTCATGATTGTTGAACTTGTACAAAATGCACTTGCACTGGCCTTCATTACCCTTAGGTACATTCTTTGCTTCTTAAGTATATGATTGGAAATTGTTCTTCTCACAATCCTTTTTAAAGCCCTTTTTGATTTCTATGATTATATCACATGAATCTCTCATCAGAGATTTATGTGAGTTGCTTCTTCCTTTCCACACTCAACATTTTAGACTTGAGGATCCTTTTCTTGCTAAACAATCCCTTAGGTGATCTATTTTTTTCAGAGTTCAAATGCAAGAAGAGTGCCGACTTAGGGATCCCCATTGCTAGGCATCAAGTCTTACTCTCTAATTCGATGATCATATGGTTCAATTGTGATCACAATGGCACTTTTCTCATGTTTTCTATGTTAAGATATTTATCATTTTCTCTCACTTCGTATATCAACCATCCACTTTCTCGTTGTGTAGGCAATAATCCTTGTCTTCATTATAGCATTCACTTAGTTTATCCAAATCTGTCAGGTACTCCATTTTTTCATTGCAATTATAATCATATTAATTGCAATGAAATATGATGCAATCATGTATTCACACCATGCATTCAAATATATGTGACAATCATACATGTATGCATGATCATAAGATCCACACTTACTAAATGCATACTCACATTGCTTCAAAAATATTAAATTCTTATGTCATAAAATCTACCGTGATACATTGGAAGGTCTAGCCACTGTGTTGACACATCATCCAACCACCTTCCCAATACTTGCTTGACCATCTAGACTCCTCTTCATCCCAACACAATACTAGGTATCAGGTGTAATAAAAGGAATTTCTTTTGTCTACTTTGTAGTGCCTCAAGAAACCCTTTCCTTCTAGTGGTGTTCTTATTGTTAAATGATGGTTGGGTCTCCTGCATTAGGTGGGGGCAATTGGAGTTTAGTCTTTTCTTCCAGCGGGATGCTTGACTTCTTTGCTTTGGCATCCAACTTTCTACTTTGATTAGTTTGAGGGAAATTTCAAAGAAGCAACTTCTTGTTGAGAAATCTAGGGCAACTAGATTAGGGTGATTTCTCTAACTTGATAATTGCTTGTGATGTTCTTTACTACAACTTGATGTACTTGTAATTAGCTTCTTCTTTACTTTATTATTATAGTGTTATTATCAACAAATAACTACCAAACTATGAAGATCAATAGAACAACAGGGCACAACATATAGGCTTCTTACTAGGGCCAAAACCTCTCTTAGAGAGGAAAACCCACAATAATTTTTCTCTTGTTATAGAATCTTCAAATGACGAATTGCAAGACCTTTAGACCTAAGACAAAGACCCCTCCAAGACCAAGGCAACTTCTCCTTTGATGAGCTTATCCTTTACAAAGTCAACACAAGTTAAACGGACCCAATTTTTCAAATCTCGACCTCCTCTTCACATTTTCGGCTTCTCCTTCAGGTCTGCACTTTTCAGCTTCTACTACAATTCTGTTTTTCGCACGTGTGAGTGGTTTTTAGGGAAACTAGGCCTTCTATCTCTTTCACATAGGGTGCTTATTTCTCATTATAATTTCGACTTCCAAAATGATCTTCTCGACAACAAACTTCGGCTCCTGCAATTCGATCTTGCTACAACAAGATGATGCCCTAATTGCTTCACATGTGTGAGAGAATTTGACCCAAAAATTTCAGATTTGTTGACTTCTAGTACTTGTCTTGTCCTTTGCTTTTTTTCTTCTTCTTGTTGAGATCGAACTTCTTTTCTTGCTTCATCGAATGTGTTGGATGCATTCTTCAAATAAGGTCTAATGCACTTATATGTAGGCTTCCAAGGGGTATGAATTATCCTTCAACATGCCAACTTCTTCTTTGTACGCTGACATGTCTTCTTGCAGGCTGACTTGGTCTTGGAGGGAGACTTTTGACTCACAATAAATTATTTGACATGATACATGATTCCCAATAGGGTCTTTTACATATGATAATGACTCTTTGACTTCTTTGACTCTATGACAAAGCCCTAGAAGCACACAATGGGTGCTTGAACTATAAATAGAATCACCTTGATTATGAAACCCATGCTATATAGTAATAAATTTTCTTTTCTCTTTTACATGAAATATATAAAATAAAGAATAGATAAGGCATTATGAAGACCGATCCTAGTTACAAATTTCAACACATCCCTCTTTCCTTTAAGCAAGTGAGGAGGTTTCTCCTCTGTTGAGCCAGTTGGGGCTTGACTCCTTGTTTTAAACCATCAAATCCTTGGCCAACTAACTTGCTTTCATGTCAACCTAGCCATTCTTCCTCAACCTCCTTTGTCATTGAGCCATTCTTCTAGTCTCTTGTCATCATGAGCATCCTTCCTTTTGTTTTCAAGCCCATGAATCAAGGTCCACCTTGCAGAACTTGGAAGACAATCCCTCTCGTGGCTGTGGGAATTGGAACAAGGTTGGGGACTTGAGCATAACTTCAGTACCTTTAAGGATGGCTCTTCTCCAAGAAAGAACATGTCGCTTGCTTCGAATGATTAGGTCCATATCAACATCTTGGACATAGCATAACTATGTATCCTTAGGTTGTGAATCATCTTATGTATAAAGGTGTTCATTAGTAGACAAGTGGGAGATAGGTACCCACCCAATAGACAAGGGTAGTCCTTACCTTCCTAGGCTTGTTGTTGAGTCATGCTAGGTGCTTTTGGATTTGTGTTTTGGGATGTGTATATGGTGGGGTTGTTTTGTTGTTGGTTGAGATCAAATTTTAAACACTTTTCTAAGTTTATCAATGCTTTCCTCTTACTGTGCCCTAGAAGCACACAATGGGTGCTTGAGCTATAAATAGAATGACCTTGATTATGAAACACATGCTATATAATAATAATTTTTTTTTTCTCTTTTACATGAAATATATAAAATAAAGAATAGATAAGGCATTATGAAGACCGAACCTAATTACAAATTTCAACACATCCCTCTTTCCTTTAAGCAAGCGAGGAGGTTTCTCCTCTGTTGAGCCAGTTGGGGCTTGAATCCCTATTTTAAACCATCAAATCCTTGGCCAACTAACTTGCTTTCATGTCAGCCTAGCCATTCTTCCTCAGCCTCCTCTTTCATGTGAGCCATTCTTCTAGTCTCTTGTCATCATGAGCATCCTTCCTTTTGTTTTCAAGTCCTTGAATCAGGGTCCACCTTCCAGAACTTGGAAGACAATCCCTCTCGTGGCTATGGGAATTGGAACAAGGTTGGGGACTTGAGCATAAATTCAGTACCTTTAAAGATGGCTCTTCTCCAAGAAAGAACATGTCACTTCCTTCGAATGATTAGGTCCATATCAACATCTTGGACGTGGCATAACTATGTATTCCTTAGGTTGTGAATCATGTTATGTATAAAGGTGTTCATTAGTAGATAAGAGGGAGATAGGTACCCACCCAATAGGCAAGGGTAGTCCTTACCTTCTTAGGCTTGCTATTGAGTCATGCTAGGTGATTTTGGATTTGTGTTTTGGGATGTGTATATGGTGGGGTTGTTTTATTGTTGGTTGAGATCAAATCTTAGATGTTTTGCTAAGTTTATCAATGCTTTCCTCTTATTGTGCCCTAGAAGCACACAATGGGTGCTTGATCTATAAATAGAATGACCTTGATTATGAAACCCATGCTATATAATAATACATTTTCTTTTCTCTTTTACATGAAATATATAAAATAAAGAATAGATAAGGCATTATGAAGACCGAACCTAGTTACAAATTTCAGCACATCCCTCTTTCCTTTAAGCAAGCGAGGAGATTTCTCCTCTGTTGAGCCATTGGGGGCTTGACTCCCTGTTTTAAACCATCAAATCCTTGGCCAACTAACTTTCTTTTATGTCAACCTAGCCATTCTCCCTCAGCCTCCTCTGTCATGTGAGCCATTCTTCTAGTCTCTTGTCATCATGAGCATCCTTCCTTTTGTTTTCAAGCCCCTGAATCAGGGTCCACCTTCTAGAACTTGGAAGACAATCCCTCTCGTGGTTATGGGAATTGAAACAAGGCTGGGGACTTGAGCATAACTTCAGTACCTTTAAGGATGGCTCTTCTCCAATAAAGAACATGTCGCTTCCTTGGAACGATTAGGTCCATATCAACATCTTGGACGTAGCATAACTATGTATCCTTAGGTTGTGAATCATCTTATGTATAAAGGTGTTCATTAGTAGACAAGTGGGAGATAGGTACCCACCCAATAGAAAAGGGTAGTCCTTACCTTCCTAGGCTTGCTGTTGAGTCATGCTAGGTGCTTTTGGATTTGTGTTTTGGGATGTGTATATGGTGGGGTTGTTTTGTTGTTGGTTGAGATCAAATTTTAAACACTTTGCTAAGTTTATCAATGCTTTCCTCTTACTGTGCCCTAGAAGCACACAATGGGTGCTTGAGCTATAAATAGAATGACCTTGATTATGAAACACATGCTATATAATAATAAATTTTCTTTTCTCTTTTACATGAAATATATAAAATAAAGAATAGATAAGGCATTATGAAGACCGAACCTAATTACAAATTTCAAAACATCCCTCTTTCCTTTAAGTAAGCGAGGAGGTTTCTCCTCTGTTGAGCCAATTGGGGCTTGACTCCCTATTTTAAACCATCAAATCCTTGGCCAACTAACTTGCTTTCATGTCAGCCTAGCCATTCTTCCTCAGCCTCCTCTATCATGTGAGCCATTCTTCTAGTCTCTTGTCATCATGAGCATCCTTCCTTTTGTTTTCAAGCCCTTGAATCAGGGTCCACCTTCCAGAACTTGGAAGACAATCCCTCTCGTGGCTATGGGAATTGGAACAAGGTTGGGGACTTGAGCATAACTTCAGTACCTTTAAGGATGGCCCTTCTCCAAGAAAGAACATGTCGCTTCCTTGGAACGATTAGGTCCATATCAACATCTTGGACGTAGCGTAACTATGTATTCCTTAGGTTGTGAATCATGTTATGTATAAAGGCGTTCATTAGTAGACAAGTGGGAGATAGGTACCCACCCAATAGACAAGGGTAGTCCTTACCTTCATAGGCTTGCTATTGAGTCATGCTAGGTGATTGTGGATTTGTGTTTTGGTATGTGTATATGGTGGGGTTGTTTTTTTGTTGGTTGAGATCAAATCTTAGACACTTTGCTAAGTTTATCAATGCTTTCCTTTTACTGCAATGGAAAGTAAAAGAGCATACATAAGCAAGAGTACATAGGGATAATAATAATGCATGTAGAGAGGAGAGAGTCGCGGGGTTATTGGCTCCAAATGAAAATAATTTGCTAAACCATTAAGGGGTACCTTTGACTCCTTGGTGGCCCATTGCACTTTGATTATTGATGCTAGTGACGATGTAGGACCAGATGGGGTGATTAGCATCCATTATGGGATTACCAAGCACGGAACTGTTAAGGTCATCAACAACAAACTAACTTCTTTCCCCACTACATGAGTTTGGAGAACTTGTTGTAGTTTCCTTAGTGATGACTTAATTTTACCATTTGTTGTGGAAGTCTATTTTTCTTGGGGGACCCTCACAATGCAAGAGACCAATACAAGTAGGTGTTTTTTTTAGGGCATCCTCTAAATTGATAATTACTTATACTTTCATTTAAATTATATCTTTTTCTTGTGATTTTTTAATCATAAGGTAATTACAACAGAAACAAAAATGCTAGAGGATCATAAAGAGACAACTACACAAGAACACAATAGTTTACCCTGGGAAAACCCACATGGGGAAACACCCACCAACCTTTTTCTTAGAGAAATTCTTCATTTCAACATAGATACACCTAGACATCATACAAGGTCAAAGTGATCATCAAAGAAACTTGATCAAACATGGTCCAACTCCATCCTAGTCCAGTCATATGCCCACACAATTTGTCTATGATTAGGTCTGCTTGAAATTCCACCTCATGCCTTCCACAAAACTTGGTCTGTGCACGAAGATTTGATCTTGTCACAGATATTTCAGTCTAGCATGGAGAATTTCCTCAGAATTTTGGTCCCTTAACAAAAGTACTAACACAAAGATTTGATCCTTCAAATATGTCCTTCAAACCTCAGAATCATTCTTTTCTTCTTGTCTTAGATTATGTGAATTTACTTCAACAGAGAGAGATATGAATAGCCATAAGAGGATGTTGAGTTTGACTTATAAATACTCTTCTTGCTGGCCGAAATGATGCCAATGAGGGCTGGACCGACTTGACTAGGAGGAGGCTCACTTGGCTTCTTTTGGACCCAAAAATTGTATCTTTAAATATTCAACTTTCTTCTTTTGAAATGAGCATGAAAAATATGCTTTTATAATTTTTATTTTCACTCAAGCATGAAGAACGCGCTTTACAAAATATTGTTGCAAGTACATCAATGACCAAAAATATTAATTATGAAGATCGACCATAGTTACAAAAATTCAACAGTAGGGTGACCATTGGACGATTTTGTAGTGTTTTAGCCATTCCATATCGAACATTATTGTGGACTCATACTCAAAACATTGAGTGTTTCATATGGCATCCATTCTCACAACATGACCATAGTCCCAACTTGGCTTGGTTATTAGTTCCTAACTAGCATAACAATACATAATATTCCATTCATATGAATGCATAATTTATTTTAGAATAATTTTATATGCTTTAGGCTTTTTCCCTTTACCATACCCCACCTAAAATTCATTCATACAAATGTATTCGACGACATACACTTGTCAAACTTAAGATATTAACTCATGATTGAAGTAATTATTACCCAATCCTTTCAGTGTATATGTAATATAATGTAACTAAACTTCATCCCCACATGGCAATTATCCTCATCTCCAATGTAACTCATTAGGTTGTGTTTTATGGAAGAGCACATAATCGTTTCACCAATCTTTTGATCAACATTTAATTGACTTTATCCTTTACTTAGAAGGTTTGACTATTGTATGCAGTGGTATCATTAACATCTTTAGTCATGTTTCGAACATTTTGATTACATAATCATTTCTTATTTCAATTAATCATTCTAATATACCCTTAACATAAGATAGATACACCTAGACATCCTAGTCACATACAAGGTCAAAGCGATCATCAAAGAAACTTGATCAAACATGGTCCAACTCCATCCTAGTCAAGTCATATGCCCAAAAAATGTGTCTCATTAGGTCTGCTTAAAATTCTGCCTCATGCCTTACACAAAATTTGGTCAATGCACAAATATTTGGTCTTGTCACAGAGATTTTGGTCTAGCATGGAGAATTTCATTAGAATTTTGGTCCCTTAACAGAAGTACTAACACAAATATTTGATCCTTCAAATATGTCCTTCAAACCTCAGATTCATCGTTTTCTTCTTGTCTCAGACTATGCGAATTGACTTCAATAGAGAGAGATATGAATTTCCATAAGAGGATGTTGAGTTTTACTTATAATTACTCTTCTTGCTGGCCGAAATGATGCCAATGAGGGTTGGGCTGACTTGACTAGGAGGAGGGTGACTTGGCTTCTTTTGGACCAAAAAATTCTATTTTTAAAAATTCAATTTTCTTGGCATGGTTCCTCTTACTCAACTCTTCCATGCCTACCACCTACCTTACAATCCATGTTGCTAATTCACATCGAATTTTGGCACACAATAATTTTTGTAATCATAGGCTCCGAATTTATTGAATTTTGATGCTTGGTCTTCTGCCACCTCAATAAGAATGAAAAATCCACAAACAGCATAATTCTCCCACCATGTGTTTTCAAATTTGACCTTCACTCCAAATCATTTTGCATCAAAATGAAAATTCCATCGCTAGGAAGATTAATATGGACATACATATATATCCAATTTCCTCAATGCTTCATCAAGAACACTACTTGGGAATTGGAAAGCCACAAAATTCTCAATTAATGTTCTATACACTTATCTTCATTGAGATTTTGTCAAACACAACTTGCAAATTATATTTTACCAAAATTTTTATAGAGCTAACTCTGAAGTTTAAGGACTTCTTTATTTATGCCTCCGTAAGCTACTCAAATACACCAACAACCTTCCAATTTGGTAATTGCTACATTCAATCCAACTTTTTTAAGCTTCAAACACTACTTTTGATCCAGGTGCACATTAGTGGCCACCTATTCCATTGGCTCAAAACACAATTTTCTATTTTGGCAGTTTTTTCTATAGTTTTTAGGTCCTAAACTTCTAGAGCCATTTTGAGGCCTTAAATGACTTTTTTTGGGAAGAGAATCATAGAATCTCATCAATAGTTGGAGATGTACTTCTCAGATAGACCTTTCCAACGTACTATCGTGCACGCCAAACTGATATTGTATGCCAAAGTTACAATCCCATGAAGTTTACGTTCCAACTTACCCCATTGAGGACCAAAAGCCTTTGGCGCTTCATCTCCTAGGGTTAGAATTTTCTATGTTTAGGGTATCTTATTGATTTTTTATGATAAAAAGGCCTTTGAGCACCATTGTAACACAATTTGATAAAGGTTTTCAACCGTTACATCTATTCTCAGAGTTAAACTACCACCATTCAAGCTAATTTGTTTTCGTTCTACATGCATACAATTTTAACATTTTCCATTTAATTACTAGAATTCATTTTTCATTGTATCTTTGTGTTTTGGTTATAAATTTGTATGTCATTTCGTTCCCTTAATTCATAACTTAGATTAGTGGTATTCAAGCAATTTTCTCTTTATCTATTTTTAGGTACATGTCCCCAACGAGGTTGAGGTATGGGGAGTTAGGAATCGAAATGCTTGAGATCTTGCAAGACTGTCCTCACCGACCCCAATGGCCTACTATGGTGGAAGAAAGGAAAGAAGAGGGAGTAGGATATCTTATTAAACTATTGCTCAAAGAATCCCTTTAGTTACAAATGAATGAGATGATGGATACTTTTTCCTAGATGATTTGACAAATGCCAATAGGTGATACATCTTCATCAAGTGACCACATTGGAGGCACCACACCCTTTAAGGTACAATTTATTTTTCATATTCCTATATTTGAAGGCTAAACAGATGCAAATTCTATAAACAAACGGTTAAATCTGCTAGAAGGGTATTTTTCGGTCCACACATTTTTTGATAGAGAAAAGGTTACCTTTTCACTCCTTAATGTTGCCCCCCATGTAAAGGATTGGTGGGAAACTTATTGTGGGAAAAGGGCCACAGAGAAATCCACACTATTTTAAGTCGCACCCATTTGGGGCTCTTTTAAGGATGTTATTAAAGAACAATATTACTCCAGTCGAAGCTAGGAAGAACAATACATGAGATGGGCCACACTATGGCAGGAAAGGGGCTGAGCAGTTTCATATTTCAAATATATCTTTCATACCTTACATACCAAGCTAGGTATCAAAGACTCTATGAGACATTTGGTGCTAAAGTACCGTGGCTATTTGCACAAATACATCTAGACATAAATGGATTTGTTAGACATCTCCTCGCTTGGCACAACATACCGATATGCTATCAAAATCGAACAAAAATTTAAACATAACTGAGACTTTGGATCTACAAATATTTCATAGCAGAAGCAGGGAAAGTGCATCCCTAAATAAAAAAACAAAGGACAAATCCATTGTGGACCAACCATAAAAATCCATCTACGCCGCAAACAAAGAATGGTAATGGGAAGATGAAGAAATACACAAGAAAGTGGTGTGAGTTCCACAAGAGCCCTACTAATAACACCAATGAATGTAATGCAAGGAAATCACTGGTGGCTGAGCTAAAAGCCTCAGAGTCAGACACAGGTTCCAACTCTAAAGCATACCTAGACAAGGGGAAACCAATCATTGATGCAAAACCCAGTGCCGTCATTGCCACCGCTAAAGTCCAACAACGTGATCCCAAGGTTCTAGAGGAAGTTGAGCACCTCTTTCACTCATAAATGTGGGTGAAGGGTGCCCCACTACGTTTCATTGTTGATAGCAGAAGTCAAAATAACCTCATCTCAACAGAGGTTGTTAAGTTGTTTGGATTTCTGAAAACACCACACCTACAACCATACACCATCATGTGGATCCGCTAAGGGTGAGATCATCACGTCAGTTAACAATGCAATCTGCCATACACCATCAAGCATTTCAAGGATGAGGTATTGTGTGATGTTGCTCCCCTTAAAGTTTGTGATGTTCTGTTAGTCTAAACATACTTATGGAAGCATCATGCTATGTATGAGTCTAGACCTCATAATATTATTATTACTTTGGATAGAAAACTTTACATGATACCAGAGGTAGCACTGCCTACTTCCATTTCTCTGATATCTACTAGATAATTCCGTAAGTTCATCACCTATACTGGTAAATCTATCTTCTTCCTAATTCACTCTCAAAGTAAGGGGAAGATTGTGGTCACATCCATGGCATCCACAAAGGGATCCTCCATGCAGGAGGGGAAAGTGGATAAATATCATGGAAGAATAAAAAGATATCTTATCCTCACCAATTGGGGTACCTGTACACTGTTAGGTTAATAATTCAATTGATCTGACCCTTGATGCACCTCTACCCAATGGGCCAAAATACTACCGCTCTCTTATGGAAAATGAGGAAATCAAGTGGAAAACCCAAGAGCTTCTCCAAATGGGAACATCAAACCAAACTCCTCACCCCATGGAAGCCCAATTGTACTCATGCATAAGAAAGATGGGACTTGGTGACTCTACATTTGTAATTGATCCTTGAAAAAAACCACAGTTAAAAATTGGTATGCGATTCCCCAAATTGATGACCTTCTTGACCTGTTCAAGGGGGTCATGTACTTCAGTAAGATTGGTTTGAAGTTTGATTACCACCAAGTACCAATAGAACCAATTGATGTGTAGAAGATTTCTTTCAAGTCTAAGGAGGGTCTCTTTGAATGGTTGGTCATTCCTTTTGGATTGACTAATGCCATAACGACTTTCATGAGGGTGAAAGCATGAATATGGGTTACACTTTTGGGACAAATGTGATGATGAAATTTCAAGTTTTTCCTCTTTTATCGAATTGAAGCCCTCAAAATTCATAAAAGCACTATGCATTTTGATTCAGAGTAAAAGGACAAATTGTGGAGAGTTATGTTGTTGTCCCAATGATAATTTTTGCAAAAATATTTAGTGTCGTATAATATGTCTATTTTGCATTAAATGAAATGCTTGTCCTTGCAACTTTTCACACATCTTAAGAGGTATGCATGTGTTCACATAGCATAACTTAGTCTAAAATGTGTGTGTATATATATATATATATATATATATATATATATATATATATATATATATATATATATATATATATATATATATAAGCATGATCTACACGGAAAGACCTAAGTTTTTCATAATGTTTTTTTTTTTTTGCAAAAATATATATTTTTATTATTTTTCGAAGTTGGCGAAGTAATATTTCAATTTCATTTTGCAGGCACGTGTTCACGTAAGGTTTTTTTCAACTATTTAAATAAATTGAAAAACTAAAATTACCCTAAAAGTACTCGTAAATGAAGATAATGGTATTTTTTGAAATATTTTAGTTGTCTATATTTTATGATATTGATTTTTTTATACAATCTCTTTAAAACAATTCAAAACAATTCCAAACATTATGTTTAAAAGAAATTAGATGAAAAATATCATATGAATTCAAAAATGTCAAACTCATATGCCACTACATAGAGGATTCTTTCATGAATCCAACGTGATCAACTCCACCACCTAAGGACAGATTTAGCCCTAAGTCCGCTAGGGTACAAAATGGTGTTGCAGGAGATTTTGTAGAAGGGGTGCTGAAATTGTGGATTTTAGGACTTATGAAGCTTGATCGAGCACTTAAAACACTTGATCGAGCGCTTTAAATCTAAATTCAAATAGCTTGATCAAGGGTGTAAGAAACCCTCAATTGAGCCCTTAATGTGGTTAAATAAAGGCTCGGTCTAGCTTTAAAGCTCGATCTAGCCTATAGCTCAATCTAGCTTTAAGGCTGAATCTATCTTTAAGGCTAGATCTAGCCTATAGCTATATCTAGCTTTAATGCTAGATCTCTCTTTAATGCTTGATCAAGCCATTTTTTTTTTATTCCATGCCTAGGTTGTATAAGCGGGAAATTTAAAAAACATGGCTCGATCAAGCCACTAGCTCAATTGAGCTCCTAGATAACCTTAGGTTACATTATTTAAGCCCTCAAACAACTCTATCGAGCACTCAAAAAAGGCTCGATTGAGCGCTTAAATGGATCGATCAAGCCATCATTTTTTCCACACAAACATGCCCTCTCCCACCAAAAAGTGTGACCCAGCTCCATGCTTTCACCAATGAGGATGATGGATGATAATTTGCAACCTTTCACTGTGATTGTATATCTGGATGATATCCTCATCTCCAACAAGAGTTGGGTAGAACACTTGTAGCATATTCAACAAGTCTTTCACACTTTGTGGCAACATAAGCAATGTACTAACTTGGAAAAATGCTCCATCGACATGGACAAGGTCTTAGGTACATTATTTATGAGCAAGGTGTGCATGTGGATCTAGCCAAAATTCATGTCATTTAGGTTGGTTGGCCCTAATGACTCTAATAGAGCTTCACAACTTCTTGGGCCTTGCTAGATTATATTGAAGATTCATGTTGGTGTTCTCTTATATCACTTGGCCCGCAAGTCAAGTGACCAAGGGAGGAGCAAAAGATTTTTTTTTTTTGTTTGAGTCACAACAAAAATAATTTGATGAACTGAGACATCACCTTCATTCTGCACTAGTCATAAACCTACCATACCTGCAACAACCATTTGAGATTGAGATAGATTCCTCTGACTATGCTATTGGTGCAATCCTCATTCAACAATGACATCTGATGGTCTATCACAGTGAAACACTCTATGATATTGTTATGAGATACACCACTTATGATAAGGAAATGTATTCCATTGTGCAGGTCTGTTGACAATTGAAACATTATATTATGGGAAAGGAGACGATCATCCACATGGATCACATGCCTCTTCAATATATGTAGACACAAAGGAAATTATAATGACCACTATTAGAAATGGTCCATGTGCTTATAGTAGTTCCATTTCAACACCAAATACAAGAAGGGTAACACCAGTCATGTTGCATACCTGCCTCAATCAACCCCCGATTATGGCACTAACTATAGTTCTTAACTCTTGTGGGCACGATAATTTTGGAATGCCACAACTATACAATAGTGACTTGGAATTTGCTACCACATACCAGATGTTGACGACGGGGAAACATGTACTAGAATTCCACCTCAATAATGGACTATGGTGCTACCTGGGAAACCTTTGTGTTCCTTCAAGCAAGTGTGCCAAGCTGATCTAAGAGGCACACTAAAGTTGAGTAGTAGGCCAATTTTGTGTGGAGAAGACAATGGCAATCGTGTAAAAGTATTTTTATTGGCTGAAACTTTGACAAGATGTTGACAAGTATATTAGGTCGTGCACTGCCTGCACCATTGCCAAACGGGAATCCATTTTGATGAACTATATGTCTGACCTTATTTCTACCAAGCATGGTAATGATTGTGTGTTTGTGGTCATTGATAGATTTCTAAGATGGCCATTCCAGTTGCCTACAAGAAGAGTATCATAAAATAAGCCATTGCCAAGCGCTTCTTTGAATGAGTGTGGGTACATTTCGAGATCCCATAGACCATCTTATCATAGTGGGATAATAGGTTCCTAAGTGCATTTTGGTTGATCCTGTAGTCATAGTTGGACACCAAGCTCACCAAATCAACAACTTTCCAGCCCTAGATTGATGGCCAAACAAAGGTTGTCAATAGGACGATTGTGCACATTTTGTGCATGTACAACTCTAAGAATCCACGAACATGGGATGAGAGTCTCCCGTATGTTCAACACAACATGAAAAAGTTGTTTATATCTCAATTGGTCCTAACCCCTTTTAGGTGGGCTTGGGATTTCAACCATTGTGTCCCTTTGATGTTGCACTACCCCTTGCAACTACACAGGAAAATTTTTCACATGTTCAATATGAAGTCGAAAAAACTACGAAGTTTATTAAACTTATTTCATCACACCAATAGGTCCATGATATCTTTCAAAAATCCAATACAAATTACAAACAACGTCATGAACAACACCAATTGCTACACAAGTTTCAAGTGGGAGACAAGGTTTGGTTGCATTTGCAAAAGAACACCTTCCAAGGGCCCATTGAAAGATTTGACCACTTCAATATGAACCTTACACCATCTCCAAGGTTGTGGGTGATAATTCTCTTGAGCTAAGTATCCCCCAATACCTTGTCCAACATCTAGTGTTCAATGTCGATAGCCTTCGACCATACTTTTCACCATTGTTGGACGCATTAGAAATCACAAAGCAATTAAAAATGATAGAGCTCAACCCAGATTGCATTGAACATGCCAAATTTAATCAGATATTGGACACACAAATTAATAGCACTCACCAACAGAGGGTCCAACTATATGCGGTTGTCATAGTCGGCTAGCTCCTGCACTAAGGCAAGTGGCTCACTAAGGGCTAAGTTCAACAAAAGTTTCCCCATATAATTGAGGCACTCAACACAATGGAAACCATTTCTTCCTAAAGGGGTAGGAATGATATAGGTGTATATTGGTGGCCACCCACCTATTCCACTGACTCACCAACACAAATTCTATTTTGGTAGATTTACCTACAATTTTTAGAGCCTAAAGTTTTGAAGCCATTTTGAGGCCCTAAAAGTTCTTTTTTGGACAAACAAGTCAACATTAGTGATAGAATACCGTCGGTAATCGGAAAATGTACTTTTTGGATAGACCTTTCCAATGAGCTATTGTGCATGCCAAACAAAGATCATATGCCAAAGTTATGACCCCAAGAAGTTTAAGTTCTAACTTACCGCATCAAGGCTCAAAATCCTTTATGCTTCATCTCCTAGGGTTAGGTTTTTGGATGTTTAGGGTTTTTCATTTCTTATTTATGATAAAAATCCCTCTGAGCCCCATTGCAACATAGTTCGATGAAGGCGTGTAACCATCACATATCTTCTAAAGATAAGCTACCACCATTCAAGCTAGTTTGTTTTCATTCTGCATGTACATAATTTCAACATTTTCCATTTATTAATAGAAGTCAAGTTTCATTATATGTCTGTGTTTTGGCTATAAATTTGTATGTCATTTCCTTCCATTCATAACTAGTATCAACTTTTCTGTCATTATTATCATGGAGAAATTTTGTCAAGCAATCGTCACACAAACTGCAATTTCTTCGTAGACATGCTAGCCTTTGGCACATACATCCTTGTTTTAACCAACAACCTTGATACCATATCGTAGTGTACCCAATACTTGATCCAGATTGGATCATTATATTATTTATATATCTTAATGCCTTCAAAGTGAAAGAAATGGAGGAATCAACTTATAGGGTCATTTTTATTAGCAAGTCCTTGTTTGAAGAATTAGGGATGTGAAACCCTCTAGGGCCATTTTGAGGCATTAATTGACAATTTTTGGGGTAAAAAATTTCTCATTTATTGTAACGCCCCATAGCAATGCAAGAAAAAAGTCAATCATATTTTGTATATAAAAGTTATGCCTCCCGAAAGTTGACCTTCCAGTTTGACCACCACAGTTCAACCTTGTTAGTCATGAAAAAAGGGATAGCCACCGTGGACTATGAAGATGACTCTAGAAGGGTCAAAGTTGTAACTCTAGTTGGGAGTTGAAGAAGTTAAACCTAAACCCTAGTTGGTTATCATGCTATGTTAAAATTGGGCAAGTAGGTGGAGTAGGGGTTCCATTCTATACTAGTATCTTGTTCCATAGTAGAGCAAAGTAACTGGGAATGGGATGTAGAAAGCATAATAGAAGGGGTTAGTGTTATGTGGTAGCCTAATAGGCCACGAGTCTTGAGTAACCCCATAGAGAGGGCCTTCTGCTTTGTAGTTGTATCATTTCCATACTAGAGAAAAGAGAACAAAGTAGGCTAATCTTTTAGCTGGGTTTTCTCTAGTAAGGGTCTCCTAGAGAAAATATTTCTGGTCATTGTAAATGGTGTGTGATTGTATTACTTTTTTCTTTATTTTACCTCTTTTATGCATATATGTAAAATCATTGATTACAAATCTGGAATATAAAGGAATGTAACCTTCATAATATAGATTTCAGTTCCATCTATCATATCTATTGTGATGAACTATTTAGTGTAACATCCACAGTAGTTTTACAGTCAATACCTTTTTTTTTTTATGTTGAGGGTATGGGGTATTTCTTGAAACTAGCAAATTCACATCAACTTTTTTGTCTTTGATACTAAAATTAATTATATGGACAAGTTGTAGAATTCAACAATTGAAATAAATTGGCATAACCTTTAACCATCAATTTCAAGCTTAGCACTAACACACAAATTTCTAATAATTTCAACATGAATATGAAAATTAAAACTCGTGAACAAAAAAACTCCACAAACTTACAATGATATGATGTAGAATATAAAACACATTATCCATATATTTTCAAATACATCCAAGTATACTATCTTTCTAGGACAATATCCCATTGAGTAGTTGTAGAAGAAAGATGTTTCACCCAATCATAGACTTTCTATTGCATCGATTATTTTGGCAGCAAAGGTCACCCTTGAGTTGTAGCTATGAATCCAGAAGGACAAACTTTTCTATGGTTGGATCTAATTCTTTTCTCATAGCTAAACTCTCAGGTTAAAAGTCAATATTTGCTTCGACATCAGTCCCAATCCACAATATTCTTTCTCCATTAATGTGGAGTGTAACACCCTCATGTCTACCTTGCTATTATAAATATATTAGTGACAACCACACAATGTGGAAATAACCATGATTAATCTACACTCAAATTAATTGTTAATATTAATTAGTTAATGTGACTAAAAGTTGGACCCCGTTACTAATCTAAGGTTTGGAAAAAAAATCGCCCAGCTTTACCCATTGCTCTAAAAAAACTTAAATCAAATACCAAATCCTTTGGGAAAAATCAACCCGTAATTTAATTAAATTATTAATTAGAAATAATAATTAAATAAATGCAATTTATTTAATTTTACATATCCTAATTAATAAATAATTATAATCTTTATCTTTAAAACATAATTAATTATTAATATAAGTTAATAAATTTAACAAAATATGGCACGTAATATAAGGATGAAATGTTGGGATCCTTGAAGTTTGAATGGACAGCGTCGCTCACAAGAAACCAAACCATAAGGCAACACACCATCACTTGCTGCAAAAACATGCTTAGTGGCAAGTTTGATTGATCACTTACATATCATTTTCTCATCACTTTTACTTTGTTTTGTTGGTTAATAGGATGTGTTTTCTCGTAAAAGTTTACACATTTAAAATCAGTGTATATTTTTGTATATTTAGTATTTAAATCATTTCATGGAAGTGGGTTCTTTGTCTCGTAAACGAAGGAGTCTTATACGCTAATTTGGTGTCCGGTTTGATTATGACTTTAAAATAAATTAATAGTAATAATCTGTCTTTTAAAACTTGGATTCTACTCAAAAATGACCCATAGTAAAAATATTATAAAGTTGAAAAGAAAGTGGAAATCCCTATTTCAGTTGTACTCTAAACCAATATATAAGTAACATTATCTCTACATTGTATACAATATTGAGTACTCGTGTAATTAGTTTTAAGTTATATACCATTATTTATCAGATTTGTAAGTTTTTGGGTTTGATTTAATATATCATACTTTTGGGGGCCATGGTAGATTGTATAACTGAAAAAATCAATTCCCACGTTCTATTTCCCACGTTTACGGGAGGCAAAATGGAGAAGCAGACTGATTGTCCAAGGATGGATGTACTTCAGAGCCTGATCAGATCTTCTTCCAGTCTTTTGATCATAACACTCTACAGGGAATGGGACATTTTGAGATCTAAAATCTTCTTTCTGGTTATTTATGGGCCTTTTGCCCCCTATGTTTTTTCCGTTTACAGTCCTCTGTTTTTTAACGTTTCATCAGTTTGAAGTCCTGGTTTTTACAAATCTGTATTTCTCCCCAGAGTAAGGACCATGAAAATTGCCACTCTGTTTGTGGAATGTCTTGGTTTTGTTTTCTGTCATCCAGACAAGAAATGTATGGTCGCTAGGAACCACCTGATGATGTATGAGAATTGCCTCCTTTCTCTCAACGATGGACTTTCTCTGCTACTGTAATAGAAAGCTGTTTTTTCTCGTTGGAAAAAAAAACTGACAACAGAGCGCTCTGACTCTATGTTCTTGTATTTCAGAGATTGTTTCTCTTCTCTTTTCTCTGGACAACAATCTGGCCTTCTGTAAATTATTAATTCGAGTTGTGTTTCAAGCTATCTCCATTCCAGCGTTGCATAGATAGAGGGAGGAAACACTTGAGTCTGTCAGATCTGTTGGCTTTCACTCATGGCCAATTTGAAATGCTCATAATCAATTGTCTTATCTACTATCACAATTTATTTCATACATTACATGACATAGGCGCAATTTGATTTGGACCTCGGCCTCTTCCCATCTCAATGCGCGAAGATAAATACTTGTACATTCACGAAATACCAACTGTGTGTATCCTAGTTTGTAGCGAATTGTGGCTACTGAGAGTAGAAGACAAGTTATGATTGTGCTGAAATTATAACTAGGGATACATTTTTGAAAGGAGCTGAAATAACTAGGTTTTTCCCTTATCAATCTTAGCCGGAACTGGTAGTCTGTTTAACTAGATGAGCGGCCACAGCAACAATTGTTATTTTACTTTTGATGTGTTAATAACTCTCCACTGAATTCTTTAAATTGAAAACGAGCAGTATCCTGTAATGACTGGGTTACTTTGTTTTATGTAAAAAGAAGAGCATTCTTCCCTCTGAGTTAAGATACCGATTTTAATTTTTGCTTTAGCTATTAAGGGGAGCAAGGTGTATGTATTTTTTTATTATGTTACAGATGAAATAAATTTTTCATTATATTTTTTTTGTTTGTTAATTTTAATCAAAATGTGATAGAGATCTTTTAAAATTTAAATTTAAATTGTTTAATCTATCTAATCTAAATATCCAAAATATTTTTATGATGTTAAATTTATTTATACATTTAAAAATATATTTTAAATAACAAAAATCTTATATAACTAAATTTTAATAAATTCCAATAAAAAAAACTATTTCATTTATAAATTAAATTTGGAGTATAAAGTCACCGGTGCTAGGTGAGAGTGGTGCTGAAGATTAACTTTTCTCCACCACCATTTTAGTTTAAATCACATTTCCATCACCTCGCCAACTCATAAAATCTGTGTACCATGATGCCGTATTTGTCCACACGATTGAGCACATGGCTCCCTATAATGGTACGAGTCCTTAAATTATATAAAGACCATTCCATGCAATAAGGCTTTACACAAAATCACTATGATTGATGAATAAAAATGGAGACATAAGAGTTTAAATGTGATGATATGTAACGTGTGTAAGTTACAAAATATATAAAATATAATTGGAATGATGCATATAATGTATGAAATGTGAGTCTTATAGGATATGATATGTATTTGTGATGACATAAAATGTGTGACTTGAATTCTCATGTAGGTATGTTTTTATAATAGTATAGAGATTTATAATATGATTATGTCAAAGGTAAGAAGTATTTATAAATATTTTTTTCATATATATGAGATAGAGTTTATATTTATTGTTATTATGTATATTATTAAGGAAGTGTAATTAGGTTAGGTTTTTATAAATGTAATTTTGATATTTGTACTTATTTAAAAAAATAATAATATTTTCATATTATTTGTCAATAAGCTTTTTGTTCATTGAAAATAGGTTAAGCACATTTTAAAGTGTTTCTAGAGAGTAAAAGTAAAATATAATTATGATAAGACCTTTTGATGGCATGTTACATCATGTATGTTAATGTACAAATTCAAGAGAACAACTCCAAGCATTATCAAATCTTCTCCTAGCACCAACGAAGTCTACAAGCAGCAAACAATGAATAAATTGAATTATAAAGCAAACTGTCAAGTTGCCTTCAAGGACAGTCATGTTGGCTCGAAAAGGAGAGACAAATCTCTATTTATAGAGGCTGTCCACTCTTCAAAATATAATCAATTCATCTCTGAAATCCACAAGGAAAAAGGAAGAAAAAGGTGGACGAAGATAAGATGAGGAAGAGGGCTACAAGGGGAGCAGCCTCTATTTCTGGAATGTCAGTTATGAATAAAAAACAAGTTTAATGTGCACTAATAAAATGGTTCAAGGAACATGTTATACAATCTCTATAACATTCAAAAATACAATTTGAACAATAAAAAATTACACATTGTTTTTTTCACTCTAAGCTAAGTTTGCATCTAAAGAAATTTGATCCCTCTGTGCTCAAGTTAGATCTGTGCTCAAGATGGATCTATGCTAGTAAGTAATCTGTCCATGACCATACATAATTGATCCCCATGACATTTCCATGTCATGCTATAACTTCACAGTATAGTTGGTTTATGGCGTGAGTTGGCCTAAAGAGTGTATTGAGTTGGTTGAGGGCAAATTCATGAGACTAGGAATTCAAAATTGAAATTTAAAATGCCAATTTAAAATTTCAATTTTGAATTCCTAGGTCTCATGAATTTCTTTGTATTCCTAATTTCCTGCTTTTGTGAATAATGTAAATTTTTTTCAGAAAGAAAAATTGAACATTTTCTATTAAAATGAAAATTGTTTACATAAGTCATGAGGCAATGTTTAAGTATGTCCGTCCGTCTTAAAACAAAAATAACTACCAGTTGCATACATGTTGCAAAGGAAATGCCATAGGGCAGGAGTATAGGAAATAGTAGCATAGAAAATAGAAGCAACAATGAGTTCTTACTCTCTTTCACATGGTAGCCCATGGGGTACATCTCGAAATACATCTAAAAAATAATCAACCATTTTTTGCTGCTCCTTTTGTCTCTCGGTTCAACATACTAGTCTTGCCATGCAAGCCTTTGATAAAGTATAACTAAATTATGGATTAGTCAATCATTTACTCATTTTATGAGAAAATATAATTTGCTGGGACCTAGATGCATTTCTCATTTGGTGATCTACTGATGCCCCACTCCAAATTTCATTATCATCTTAGACATGTTTGTGATATAAAATCCTGAAGTCTTCAACCATTGAGCATAAACAACCACATAAGCACCTGCCAATGCAACCACATAAAATTTAGAAGTTACCTTGTGGTTGTCCAAAGCACCTTTAGGCCCTTAAGTCTTCCTTTTCATGCCATGGTAGAATTGTATGCAACCAAAATTGGAACTTGCAAAAGGGAATATTGTTTATTTGTTCTCAATACCATCTTCCAATCAATGAAACTACGAGTACTTCCAATATCAATAAAGGAAACATCAATTCTCCTTTTTATTATGCATTCAACTCTAACTAGTTCGTATTGGGTGACACCCAACATGGCTTGCAAAGAAATTATAGGTTAGTTGTCTCTTCTACATTTTCAATAGATTTTACTTCTAGACATTCCATTTGTTCCCCAGAGCATCTTCTTTTGTATCATATGGTTCATCAAAGGTTTTGATCATGTGGATTCTGGTAAGAGTGGTGCATTTGTGGCTCCTTTTCTTCTTTCACTTGAAAGTTGAAACAAAGACAAATTTATACAACAAAGCCTATTTAAAATTGAGGCACGTAATGAGGAAATTTGAGCAAAAAATTGATCGAAAGTGTAAACATAGTCTGGAGTTTGTGAGGGCTAGGCTATTGTTTCTAAAACTATAAGGAAATTGAAGTTTCAAGTTATGCATAGGAAGTTATGCTCTTGACAATATGACCTTATTCTAGCTTATTTATGATGGTAAAATTAACAAATATTCCTTGCATAGAAAAGGAGAAAGATGGGATGGGAAGGAGCTAAAGACTTGTTACATTGATAGGTGTTCTTATTTTGAATATGGATGGAAGGCACATGATTAAAAATGGGGACACATCCTATCATTGTATTACTTTTGAACCCCCACCATTAAACAATGAATTCATATTATTGTTAACTATTACCCTGTAGCTCCTTCCACGGATGTGTTCTCAAGACAAAGAGCCAACTATTCTAGTGAGGGGTAGAAGGAAATGCTAACTATTTTAGCCATTGTATGGTTGTTCTGAAGCGCAATGATTTGATCAAGCTTGACCAAGCAGTTGAGCAAATCCATACCCATAAGCATAATGGAGTTGGTCCATGCCAAAAGGTTTCACCACCCATTCCCGAGATGGAACTGATTCAGCTTCTGTTATTGATACCTATCAAAATTCACCAGGTGTGCATTAGGTGGTTTTGTTAGTTGTAATTGCAATCACAGTATAATAAAAATAGCATATCCTAAACATTCCTTCACACTAATTCCTGTGTTGATGTACATTTGGTGTTTTTGAAGGGATTGTGAAATGCTTCAGCGAAATCTTGATAGATAGATCAAATTTTATAAGCATAGGTATGGAAGAATACACATGCCTTTTCTTTATTTACTTCTTCATGAATCCATTCCATCATATCATCGAGAGATCTTTGAAATGCAGTCAACACATCCAGTTTCATGTTTATTGTTTCTCCTTCCTCGAAATAACAATATTGTACATGTAATTTTTTTTCTACTTTCTATTTGTATGTTTTAGTTTTAGATTCACATTAACTCTTTTGAAATATTGTATGAAAAAAGATATTTTTGGGGGTTCTACCATTCTCTAAAACTTGCTTCAAAAATAATGTGTATGTAAAGACCTTATTAGGAATTGTGGATGTAACAACTTTTATTGACGCAGATAATGTCACAACATTTTTCAGAGAAAAAACATCATTGTACCTATGGTTGTATTCTTAATATCATTCACTTTGGGCATTTTCTTTCTTTCTAGAATATGTTAAAACCATTGGAGCATTTTTTTTGTCTCACTGGTTAAAATATATCAAATATGCCCACTAATGTTTGAAAGGAGAAATCTTTATTGTGTAAGGGGAAAGTCCTTATAAACAATTATATGGGATGATGTACAAGAGTGATCAAGTTATTGGAAATTGTTATTTGGGGATGATATCAAGGTTGCAGGGATAGGCGGTAATAAAATGATTTGGGAAAGTGAACCATAGAGACAATATAGTCATTTATGGCTGGATCTATATCTATAACATCGATGTTCAAGTCACCCAAACGTAGTTGAGGACAATATACTCATGAGAGGGAAGAGTTAGAATATCAAATAAGGATTTTTTTAAGGAAATATAAAATGCTATGTTACTATAATATCTGGGCTCTACCATTATAGCTCTTAGATGTATTCATATTGCCCCTTAGGATGGTATATGGCCCCTAGGTATATCCACCCACCCCTAGGTGTATCCACCATGCCATTATCCACTCCACCCCTAGGTATATTCTCTCTACCATTTAAGATGGCACACATGGCCCTAGGTGTATCTACCCTACCCCTTAGGGCAACACATGTCTTGTTAGTGAGAGGGAATTGAACATGAACCTTCATTATTCACATAACTTTACATTTCACGGACTTGCCATATGAACTACCACTAGGGAACTAACTATTGGGTTTTTAAAAAATTTTCTTTCCCATGCAAGTTATCAGAGACAAATATTGAATTGAAATTTTATACTCATATAATTCCTAAAAAAAATTAATATGACGACGAATTATGTTTTTTTTTTTTTAATATTATTTGATGAGAAACAAGATATGAATGTTTGCGAAGAACATTTCTACCATATTTAAACTATATAATTAATACTAACTAATGTATATTTTAGAGGAATATATTGAGTGATAGTGCCCTAATATGAATTTCCTCAAATTTTGGTGTTGAAATCTCTGTGTCGTCATCCCAGTCATCCCAAAAGTCCCATATAAAATGACTTAACAAAAATCCAAAATAACATAACATGCGCAAGAAATATAAAGTGCTATGTTACTATAATATCTGGGCTCTACCACTATAACTCCTAGGTGTATTCATACTATTGCTTAATATGGTATATGCCCCCTAGGTATATCCAACCACCCCTAGGTGTATCCACAATGTTAAATCTATTTATACATTTAAAAATATATTTTAAATAACAAAAATCTTATATAACTAAATTTTAATAAATTCCAATAAAAAAAACTATTTCATTTATAAATTAAATCATAATCTTTATAACACTATCTAATATTGGCCCAGAAGTTTGGAGTATAAAGGCACCGGTGCTAAGTGAGAGTGGTGCTGAGGATTAACTTTTCTCCACCACCATTTTAGTTTAAATCACATTTCCATCACCTTGCCAACTCATAAAATCTGTGTACCATGATGCCGTATTTGTCGACACGATTGAGCACATGGCTCCCCATAATGGTATGAGTCCTTAAATTATATAAAGACCATTCCATGCAATAAGGCTTTACACAAAATCACTATGATTGATGAATAAAAATGGAGACATAAGAGTTTAAATGTGATGATATGTAACGTGTGTAAGTTACAAAATATATAAAATATAATTGGAATGATGCATATAATGAATGAAATGTGAGTCTTATAGGATATGATATGTATTTGTGATGACATAAAATGTGTGACTTGAATTCTCATGTAGGTATGTTTTTATAATAGTATAGAGATTTATAATATGATTATGTCAAGGTAGGAAGTATAGTTATAAATATTTGTTTTATATATGAGATAGAGTTTATATTTATTGTTATTATGTATCTTATTAAGGAAATGTAATTAGGTTAGGTTTTTATAAATGTAATTTTGATATTTGTACTTATTTAAAAAAATAATAATATTTTCATATTATTTGTCAATAAGTTTCTTGTTCATTGAAAATAGGTTAAGCACATTTTGAAGTGTTTCTAGAGAGTAAAAGTAAAATATAATTATGATAAGACCCTTTGATGGCATGTTACATCATGTATGTTAATGTACAAATTCAAGAGAACAACTCCAAGCATTATCAAATCTTCTCCTAGCACCAACGAAGTCTACAAGCAGCAAACAATGAATAAATTGAATTATAAAGCAAACTGTCAAGTTGCCTTCAAGGACAGCCATGTCGGCTGGAAAAGGAGAGACAAATCTCTATTTATAGAGGCTATCCACTCTTCAAAATATAATCAATTCATCTCTGAAATCCACAAGGAAAAAGGAAGAAAAAGGTGGACGAAGATAAGATGAGGAAGAGGGCTACAAGGGGAGCAACCTCTATTTCTGGAATGTCAGTTATGAATAAAAAACAAGTTTAATGTGCACTAATAAAATGGTTCAAGGAACATGTTATATAATCTCTATAACATTCAAAAATACAATTTGAACAATAAAAAATTACACATTGTTTTTTCACTCTAAGCTAAGTTTGCATCTAAAGAAATTTGATCCCTTTGTGCTCAAGTTAGATCTGTGCTCAAGATGGATCTATGCTAGTAAGTAATCTGTCCATGACCATACATAATTGATCCCCATGACATTTCCATGTCATGCTATAACTTCACAGTATAGTTGGTTTATGGCGTGAGTTGGCCTAAAGAGTGTATTGAGTTGGTTGAGGGCAAATTCATGAGACTAGGAATTCAAAATTGAAATTTAAAATGCCAATTTAAAATTTCAATTTTGAATTCCTAGGTCTCATGAATTTCTTTGTATTCCCAATTTCCTGCTTTTATGAATAATGTAAATTTTTTTTCAGAAAGAAAAACTGAACATTTTCTATTAAAATGAAAATTGTTTACATAAGTCATGAGGCAATGTTTAAGTATGTCCGTCCGTCTTAAAACAAAAATAACTACCAGTTGCATACATGTTGCAAAGGAAATGCCATAGGGCAGGAGTATAGGAAATAGTAGCATAGAAGATAGAAGCAACAATTAGTTCTTACTCTCTTTCACATGGTAGCCCATGGGGTACATCTCGAAATACATCTAAAAAATAATCAACCATTTTTTGCTGCTCCTTTTGTCTCTCGGTTCAACATACTAGGCTTGCCATGCAAGCCTTTGATAAAGTATAACTAAATTATGGATTAGTCAATCATTTACTCATTTTATGAGAAAATATAATTTGTTGGGACCTAGATGCATTTCTCATTTGGTGATCTACTGATGCCTCACTCCAAATTTCATTATCATCTTACATGTTTGTGATATAAAATCCTGAAGTCTTCAACCATTGAGCATAAACAACCACATAAGCACCTGCCAATGCAACCACATAAAATTTAGAAGTTACCTTGTTGTTGTCCAAAGTACCTTTAGGCCCTTAAGTCTTCCTTTTCATGCCATGGTAGAATTGTATGCAACCAAAATTGGAACTTGCAAAAGGGAATATTGTTTATTTGTTCTCAATACCGTCTTCCAATCAATGAAACTATGAGTACTTCCAATATCAATAAAGGAAACATCAATTCTCCTTTTTATTATGCATTCAACTCTAACTAGTTCATCTTGGGTGACACCCAACATGGCTTGCAAAGAAATTA
Organism: Pinus tabuliformis; assembly: GCA_031772625.1. Lineage (NCBI taxonomy): Eukaryota > Viridiplantae > Streptophyta > Pinopsida > Pinales > Pinaceae > Pinus > Pinus tabuliformis. The sequence goes on along the minus strand of CM062807.1, from coordinate 830,847,162 downwards.
TAGGTTAGTTGTCTCTTCTACATTTTCAATAGATTTTACTTCTAGGCATTCCATTTGTTCCCCAGAGCATCTTCTTTTGTATCATATGGTTCATCAAAGATTTTGATCATGTGGATTCTGATAGTAGTGGTGCATTTGTGGCTCCTTTTCTTCTTTCACTTGAAAGTTGAAACAAAGACAAATTTATACAACAAAACCTATTTAAAATTGAGGCACGTAATGAGGAAATTTGAGTAAACAATTGATCGAAAGTATAAACATAGTCTGGAGTTTGTGAGGGCTAGGCTATTGTTTCTAAAACTATAAGGAAATTGAAGTTTCAAGTTATTCATAGGAAGTTATGCTCTTGACAATATGACCTTATTCTAGCTTATTTATGATGGTAAAAGTAAAAAATATTGCTTGCATAGAAAAGGAGAAAGATGGGATGGGAAGGAGCTAAAGACTTGTTACATTGATAGGTGTTCTTATTTTGAATATGGATGGAAGGCACATGATTAAAAAATGGGGACACATCCTATCATTGTATTACTTTTGAACCTCCACCATTAAACAATGAATTCATATTATTGTTAACTATTACCCTGTAGCTCCTTCCACGGATGTGTTCTCAAGATAAAGAGCCAACTATTCTAGTGAGGGGTAGAAGGAAATGCTAACTATTTCAGCCATTGTATGGTTGTTCTGAAGCGCAATGCTTTGATCAAGCTTGACCAAGCAGTTGAGAAAATCCATACCCATAAGCATAATGGAGTTGGTCCATGCCAAAAGGTTTCACCACCCATTCCCGAGATGGAACTGATTCAGCTTCTGCTATTGATACCTATCAAAATTCACCATGTGTGCATTAGGTGGTTTTGTTAGTTGTAATTGCAATCACAGTATAATAAAAATAGCATATCCTAAACATTCCTTCACACTAATTCCTGTGTTGATGTACATTTGGTGTTTTTGAAGGGATTGTGAAATGCTTCAGCGAAATCTTGATAGATAGATCAAATTTTATAAGCATAGGTATGGAAGAATACACAGGCCTTTTCTTTATTTACTTCTTCATGAATCCATTCCATCATATCATCGAGAGATCTTTGAAATGCAGTCAACACATCCAGTTTCATGTTTATTGTTTCTCCTTCCTCGAAATAACAATATTGTACATGTAATTTTTTTTCTACTTTCTATTTGTATGTTTTAGTTTTAGATTCACATTAACTCTTTTGAAATATTGTATGAAAAAAAATATTTTTGGGGGTTCTACCATTCTCTAAAACTTGCTTCAAAAATAATCTATATGTAAAGACCTTATTAGGAATTGTGAGTGTAACAACTTTTATTGACGCATATAATGTCACAACCTTTTTCAAAGAAAAAACATCATTGTACCTATGGTTGTATTCTTAATATCATTCACTTTGGGCATTTTCTTTCTTTCTAGAATATGTTAAAACCATTGGAGCAATTTTTTTGTCTGACTAGTTAAAATATATCAAATATGCCCACTAATGTTTGAAAGGAGAAATCTTTATTGTGTAAGGGGAAAGTCCTTATAAACAATTATATGGGATGATGTACAAGAGTGATCAAGTTATTGGCAATTGTCATTTGGGGATGATACCAAGGTTGCAGGGATAGGCGGTAATAAAATGATTTGGGAAAGTGAACCATAGAGACAATATAGTCATTTATGGCTGGATCTATATCTATAACATCGATGTTCAGGTCACCCAAACGTAGTTGAGGACAATATACTCATGAGAGGGAAGAGTTAGAATATCAAATAAGGATTTTTTTAAGGAAATATAAAATGCTATGTTACTATAATATCTGGGCTCTACCATTATAGCTCTTAGATGTATTCATATTGCCCCTTAGGATGGTATATGGCCCCTAGGTATATCCACCCACCCCTAGGTGTATCCACCCTGCCATTATCCACTCCACCCCTAGGTATATTCTCTCTACCATTTAAGATGGCACACATGGCCCTAGGTGTATCTACCCTACCCCTTAGGACAACACATGTCTTGTTAGTGAGAGGGAATTGAACATGAACCTTCATTATTCACATAACTTTACATTTCACGGACTTGCCATATGATCTACCCCTAGGGAACTAGCTATTGGGTTTTTTAAAAATTTTTCTTTCCCATGCAAGTTATCATAGACAAATATTGAATTGAAATTTTATACTCATATAATTCCTAAAAAAAATTAATATGACAACGAATTATGTTTTTTTTTTTTTAATATTATTTGATGAGAAACAAGATATGAATGTTTGCGAAGAACATTTCTACCATATTTAAACTATATAATTAATACTAACTAATGTATATTTTAGAGGAATATATTCAGTGATAGTGCCCTAATATGAATTTCCTCAAATTTTGGTGTTGAAATCTCTGTGTCATCATCCCAGTCATCCCAAAAGTCCCATATAAAATGACTTAACAAAAATCCAAAATAACATAACATGCGCAAGAAATATAAAGTGCTATGTTACTATAATATCTGGGCTCTACCACTATAACTCCTAGGTGTATTCATACTATTGCTTAGTATGGTATATGCCCCCTAGGTATATCCAACCACCCCTAGGTGTATCCACCCTGCCATTATCCACTCCACCCCTAGGTATACTCTCTCTGCAATTTAAGATGGCACACATGGCTCTAGGTGTATCTACCCTACCCCTTAGGACAACACATGTCTTGTCAGTGAGAGCGAATTGAACATGAACCTTCATTATTCACATAACTTTACATATCACGAACTTGCCATATGTGCCCCTAGGGAGCTAACTGTCGGGTTTTTATAAATTTTCTTTCCCATGCAAGTTATCAGAAACAAATATTGAAGTGAAATTTCTATACTCATAGAATTCCTAAATAAAAGTAATATGAAGACGAATTATGCTTTTTTTTGAACATTTTTTGATGAGAAACAAGATATGAATGTTTGCGAAAAATATTTATACTGTATTTAAACTATATACTTAATAATAACTAATGTATAGTTTATAGGAACATATTCAGTGATAGTGCCGTGATATGAAATTCCTCAAATTTTAGTGTTGAAATCTCTGTGTCAGCATCCTCGTCATCCTAAAAGTCCCATACAGTCTGACTTAAAAAAAGGCCAAAATAACATAACATGCACAAGAAAATACACTTGTTGTAGATAAGTGATTTATAAATGACTTCAATTTACAATGTACCTAAACAAAAATATACAAAAAGTAATTATAACTTTACAAAGCAAGCTAATTGTACAAAATAGTCTACCCATTCTTTGCCTAACTAGGGTTATGGGTTCTCTTTCTACACTTGCTCTACTTCAAAGGTTGCTTCGAGAACTACATCAGTTTCCACTTTTCCACCTGTCGCTTCCCTTGCAGGGGATCACATGACCTCTTTGTCCTTCTTGGGATGAAGTTCTAGATGGAGTTTCCAACACTTTTCAATCTGGTGCCCATTCATGCTACAATGGGTACAAAAATGCTTATGCTTGCCCATTAACAAGGAAGTCTTCATACCTGGGAGAGGTTCCTCATATCTCATCCCAAGGATTTGATCCATTTTTTTTACCATCGCCTTGTGTTTGTCACACTCAACCACACAATGGTCAAATGCATCACAAAATGTACAGGGAAACATTTCCCATAAATGATCATAAGCACAAACATTTTTGGAATCTCCATAACGCTTATACATGTCTTTTGGGTTGTGACTTTGACGAGGAGAACTAGAATTTCTATATCCTTTGGAATGTTCATCTCCCTACGAAGACAATTTCTCACTATCACTACCATTATGGTGTGTTGTAACATCACTTCGTAGGAGTCCCTTTGGCATGAACTCCATAATTGATGATTTCTTTGCCTCAATAATTTTGGAGTACCCTCCAATTTCTTCATGGCCATAACCCAATCCTTCATATTGTGGTCATTCCTTCACTTCGATAGGATTAATGATGCCTTGGCCATTGACTCTAAGGCCCCTTCCATCATAACCCATCTGAGTTAAAAACTTCATACCAATCCCCTTTGTATGCTTTTCAAAAACTACAAAAGATGTGTTATCAACATTAACTAAAGGAGTAGAAATGAAAATACTAATTATATCCTCTAGCTAACCACCCATGTTTTTTGTTTCAGATGTTAATGAAGAAGTGGATAATGCCTCTAGCCAACCACTTTTGCCAATTGGCACATGGGGAGAATCTTTCAGGTGTTGGAAAAAATCACAAACATTATTCTCATTATAGGATCCATATCATGTATATTGACCATGCCCACAAAATGGTTTCATCTTTCAGGAACTCTTTGCTACTTCCTAGACAGAACACTCATCGATTTGTTCCTCCACTATATTTTATAATTGTAGGTGTATTTGCCTTTTCTCCTCCTCTGCAACTTCAAGCAATATACTTAGCTCAACATTCTCCATTAAAAGAGATATGTTAATATCCTCCAACTCTTGGTATCTTTCACGCTTCAATTTCTTTCCCATACTTGCAATCTAGTCGGAACCTGCTCTGATACCACATGATCTAAAAATGAAAGAAAACTCAATCGTGCTTTAACGCTTTCCAAGCCTGATAACATGGGTCTTTAATTGTAAAATTAGTTTTGCAACCTCTTCAAAGATAAGTGGTTTAGTTTTCACATGAACTTAAAAGTGAAACAAATTCATATGTAACTCAAGATGATAATCATGCAAAGAAGAAACCAACAAGTGATAATGGAGTTTACCCTCCTAGGCTACGTCTCCTGGCCCTGCTCCAATGGCTAGGCTTCTTTATTGATCTCAACAACAAATGAGCACATTAAAAATTGTTGACTTTGGAGTGGCATCATTTCTCCTACAAAGAAACGTTCTCCTACAAATATTTATCACCCAATAAGATGATTCCCTATAGCAAGTCATGATTGTGTCAATAGAAAAAGGACTCTCTCACAAAAGGTCCTTGTACTCCACCTAGAATAAAAAATCATAAACATACAACAACTTAAGAATGAAGTGTTGAAAATGGCATTTCACATAAGCACATTAAGAAAAGGCTGAAAATAATTGCTCTACTAAAGAAATAGTTGCCTTTAGCACTTAAGGAATCTACAAAAATTCCATCTTACAGTGCTCAAATCAGAAATCGGAGGCTTCCATTGAGTTCAAGACACTCAAAAACCCCTATATAGTTTCTTCTTGAGCTCAAAAAGGTTAAAAAATGAGCAAGACATGCTTCTTGGAACTAAGCTTTCTTATCTGTCCTCCAAATTGGAAAAACTTGCTAAATGTTCTATGAATTCTACCTTTACACAACCCGTCAAGCGACAATTTTTCATAGGACTAGTGGGATTCTTGCTTCAAAAGATGCAATTTGTTGCCTCTTTAAAATGCGCCATAACCCCTAAGCATCAGGTCAAGGTCACACGGAGCGCCATGTGGCTGAGGGCTGGGGTTAACCGATTGGGCTCGTTGTTTCAGCCCTCCACGCTAGTCAGCATGGTCCTGTGGCAACTAGTAGTATCGGGGGACTGGGCCAACTGTCTGCCCCCTCTGCTAGAGCCCTGGGTAATTGTGACATTTACTACTGAGAACCTTAGGCCAGACCTATCTACCAACTCCCTTCACTGGCTCCTCCATGTGGTCGTGTGGGTTGTGATATGCTCCAAGGGCTAGGCTAACTGCATGCCCCCACTTTTCTTACACCACTGCCATGGCTCGATGGTGTGTAATGTGACAAGGGCTGGGGCCATCTACCCCTGCCCCTCCCCCAAACGTCGAAACCACGTTGGTTCTATGGTGTGTAATGTGACAAGGGTTGGGGCCATGTGCCCCTGCTCCTCCCCCACACGCCGAAACCACATTAATTCAAATATAAAAGATGACCATAACATGTTAAGAACCAAAGGCATGGTGTGGCAGTAAGGCATTAGACTATTTTTCAGGAGGTCCAGGGGTCGAACCTTGCTGAGGCCATTCACCTTACCTATAAAATTTTTAACCAACCACCAAGGACCACGTGGCGCCCTTTGATTGGGCCACATGACACCTCACCATTGGTCCACCACAAACCAAACCAACCAATTAAATTATGCCACCTAAACTTGTACGACACTACCACGGGTCGAGTCGAGATTAGTCCTCCTGTCTTCCCTATGCCCAGTCAGAATGCTGATGTTAGCAATACGGCCTGCCCAGTCAACAACCGAGTTAACCTTGTTGTTTGACATTCTAGTTGTTTGGCCAAAACTTGATAAAGCAATAAATTCTTCATATGACGCCAGATTGAGGTGACTTAAGCGGCATTGCAATCAGGATGATGAACACTACAATCTGGTGCCAGTCTCAGGAGATTCTGAGCACTTTCATTTTTGGGCCAATTTTTGATCTTCGGATCACTTCCTAAGTGGGTACTCTTGTCTCTATGATGAAATGTAATAGGATTTCATGGATCAATCCAAAAATATAAAAAAGTTCAACAAAACTGAAATTGCTCACACCTAGATAGGAGGCCTCTCTAAAAATTTTGTTTTCCATTTCCTCCATTTCTCTTCTCTAATTATATGGGCGTCGTTGAACTGAACAAGATACTCAATTTACATTGTGTTAGGAAGAACCATCCTTTATTTGTCTACGGGATTGAATGTATGACCTTCCCATGATAAATTCCTCTGAACAATCAACGCCCATGAACAAAACAAGATAAGGGTTTTCAGTTCAATGGGCCACCTGCAAGTAATAAGCTACAATAGAACTACACCAAAACTATAAACAACGCTCTTTTTGGTAACCTTCAAGGAGTGTGCATATTCTAAAAAATATATAAACATGACACCATTTAGGGTTCCAAAAAATATCAACAGAATGAATGCTAATGAATTTGAAGATCAAGGACTGTAAAACCTATTAAAAAAACACCATTTAAGAGCAAAAAGCATTCTGTGTAAACATCAAGAAATAAAATGGAATACATGTGCGAGAAAACATAGTAAGAAATTTACGAAGAGTAATGTAACCATGAGTGCCTACAAAATCTGTGGTTGAATCCCCTCCTCGATTGCAAGCTTGAAGAACTTTTACAACACGAAAATCAACAATTTTGGCATCATAAAATTGATCCAATAAGATATTGGAAAACTTAACATCTTTGTGAATAATTGCAAGGGTGTCGCCGAACTGAATGTGATACTCAATTTACACCATTTTAAGAGGAACCATTCTTTACTTGTCTGTGGGATTGAATGTATAACCCCTCAACAATAAATTCCTCTAACCAATCAATGTCTGTGAATGAAACAAGATAATGATAATGATAGTATTTTGGGTTATTTTGCTTAATGGATGGAGTTATTGATAGTTACCTGTGCTAGTTCTAACTCTTTTTTGAAGGAACAATCATAGATAACTTGGATCCACTTCATATACACAGAGATCAGGAGATATGGGAGTGTCATTGGAGAAATGCCTTCTAGCTAATGTGATTCTTCAAAAGGAAGAAAAGCTCGATACACTTGCTGCTAAAAAGTGAGAGAATTGGAGCATGGGACAAAAGCAACATATTTTTTTTGGTCGAATTCTTTTAAGATGATGTCAAATTGTCATTCTTGATGAGCCAACTATGTTAGTTGGTACCCACACAAATCTAATGTTGCATAATACAATTAAGACTGAGTTTGTAGGTTATACATTTATATGTATTGCATGCAAAATATCAAGCATAATGGACTCTGACAAGGTTCTTGTATTGGACGTAGGGAAAGTCTTGGAATTTGGATCATCTACATATTTGTGTGAATTTTTTATTTAAATCACTAGTTATTGAATATTGGAGTCATTGAAAAGAACCATAGACTAGTACCAAAAGCAGAAAAGAGTCCAATTTTAGCATGCGTTATAGTTAATGAACAAGAGCATTTTTTGTTTGCGAACTATAAATTTATAAGTATTGCACCTAAAATACCAAGAAAAATGGGTTGTGACAAGGTTCTTGTCTTGGGTACAGGGAAAGTAATAGAATTTGGATCATTCAAAAGAACCATAGATGGTATATAAAATTCAAATTGTGAGTGTCATCTTCTTCCAAACATTTCAAGTTGATTTGGTATTGTCACAGCTATGTGAAACTCTTTCACTTTTCATGGAATGCTTCTTCTTATGGCCCTTCAACTACCTTTAGTAATCTAACTACCATTTTACATGGATTTGAAACAAAAATTTCCATGCCTTGCAATATTTTACTTGAAGGTGTAACAACCTTGGTGAAAAATCCATGTAAAAATATATAAGGCCACGATGATCCATAGGTTTTTTAAGAATTTCTTTCTCATACATGATTCATCAACCTCCACCAGGTTTCTAAGAAATTCTTTCTCATGCATGATTCATCAACCTTTCTTCAACTATTTAACTTACTCAATGATAATGCTAATGGAAAAGGTTAAAAAAACGAATGGGATTTATGAGAAATAAAATGTATGTGTGGGTATTGGGTTCTTAATATCCCGGAAATGCATAATATCACATTGGTTTGAAATTCTTGTGTAGAAGAGATCATCATGGCACATTAGCCGTGGAAAAAAAAATTTATATGCCACCAAAGAGCGTTGGATGCTAACAATACTCTCATTGATCAATATAATCATCTGGCTTCCATACATTTGAACATATGGATTCACTGGATGAATCCAATCCAGAAACTGATAACTTGTTGAGCATATCAACAGATAGATTATACCAAACATTGTGTGATCAAAATAGAGATTTTCCAGTAGCTACTACAACAATAGAAGAAGTAGCTGCAAAGATTTCTAAGATTGTAGAAGAAAGTAAAAAGTATGCTGAGGTGAGATTTTATGGATTGGAAGAAGGCAACACGTTATACAAATTATGCAAGAGTATGGACTACATAGCAGGTGGTAATTTTATGGACTATTCAATAAATTATAGAGCCCAGTAGTAGATATTATTGGGGCTTCCATGAAGCAAGTTGGGCCACATTAGTGAACAACTTCAAAAATGGGACACTAAAATATGCATAAAAGGAAATTGATCAAAGGTGTTTACATAATTGGACCATAGTCACCATGTTCGTATATTCGATAAAAATACGAATGAAATCTTTTTTATTTAGAAAAAATTCAATAATATACATCATAAAGACTTAGGATTATATCCTTTTTTTCTCTGATGCATTTTGCTAATTTTTATTCTAATTCATTTTAAATTTTGGATAATCTCTAATAACTCTACATAATATAAAAATTTTAGAGTTATAATTCAAAAAAAAAAAAATCATACTTCCTCTTCCCTCGAAGATTTTTCTGTGAAACTTAAATCAAACATGATTGTTGAGTTTGAAAACTTACTTGTCCAAAATCAAATCCTTACTTAGGAGATAAATAGATATTCTAAACTTATAAACATATTTAGAAAATAACTCTTAGTCCACTCTCTTTTTCTAATTTTTTGGCTTTTCAACTTTAAGAGCCAAATTAAAATATAATTTTTTTCCAAATTCACAATTATTTTTATTTCCTTTCTTTTTAGATACATATAATTGTTTTTAGCCAAACGCTAACCTTAACATTCCATGCAAATAAATTCTAAACAAAGCTATCCCTTCATGGATTCCGGGCTAGATTTAGAATAAGACTAATTACAATAGTATGTCAACTCTTAAATCCATAGAAAACACTAGTACGTTAAGAGGTATTTCCTTGTTTAGAGGAGGTTCCCAAATGAACAAATCCTAAGAAGTATGGCCTTTTTTTAGGGGGTTCCAAAATGAACAAATCCATGCACGAACCAAAATTAATTTTATCAAATCATTCACAACCAAATTCACAAATTTTCAAACTTTTTGCCCCAATTCAAGTGAATTTGGTAACTATAGTCCCCACTTATAAATTTAATGATTTTTATGGTAGGAAGTCAAACATTGAAATGTATGGTATTTTGCTTAAATCATTGTCCCCTTTTGTTTCTTTTTCTTTTTATTATTATAAATATTTTCTCATAATTTAATATTTGATATTATTAAAGTTGTAGTAGTAAGTAATATTAAATTTATTTGTGAAATTTGTATAGATTGAATTATTGAGAAGAGTGTTGGAAGGTTTTATTCTTAATGAGTGTAAAAAAGTTAATATTGTAAACATTGAAATATGAGATTAATAGGGAAAGATGTTGTAGTGTTCGTAAGATGAAAAATAATTTTAAAATGATTAAAAAGTTAATATTGTGAGTAATTATTTTGTGGGTGAGTGCTCTGAGAGTGTGTTATGTCACTGCTCTTTTTAATGATGTCATAACTAACACTACTGCCAGCCCCTTACATAGACTAAGGTGAGGGGATCTCTTGAGGCCCTTACATAGAATAAGGTGAGGGGATCAACGAAAACAAATCTCAAATTTCTATATTTAGGCTTCTGTGATCCATAATGAATTAAGCAAAGTCTTTCGGTAGAAATCACATAAGAGAAATTTTTGGCCGATGCGTTTCGAACCAACAAGTTTAGTTCATCATTAGGACTAGATGAAGAGGCAGACCATGGAAAAGGCTTAAATAGAGAGCAACGTAGAGACATAATTTCAAGTAAAGGATATATTTGAACAATAATATTTAAATTATGATATTAATTACGCCGTAAGGCGTTTCCCTCTGAAACAAACTCCCCTCAGTGCACACCTGTCATTACTCTTTGTCGTTTGATCCATCGTTAGACGATTGGATTGTCTCTAGGTCTGTTGATTTAATTGCATCGACATGATAGTTTCCTGTTTCCTTTGCGCAGACGTCGTCGTCTTATACAATGTCGGGTTACTAACTGATTTTAACAACTCTGGGTGAAACAGTGTGCAGAAGGAAGAGTCTTGATTTTTTCGCGAGAGTTCTGTTTCTTCTTCAGGGCCATGGACAATTGTTGTGATCAGAGTTCACAGTGGTGCATGTGATAAGCACTCTTGTTTTGTTATAGCGAAGCATTTTGTCAGTGCCCTAAATGCAGTTGTCAAAGGAAGAGAGCTAGAGTTTCCTGATGGCCCTGGAAGGCATGAACTTCTGTCTCCAATAGAGGATATGATACCTAAAGGCAAAGTAGACAAGGGTTTTTTTTCAAAAGGCCTTGATGCTTTAGGCTATGCTCTGGACTCCAGAAAGTACTCTCTGCTACCATTCAGTCCAGAGTTCACCAAAATGCCCATCAAGGCTGGGTACATGTCTGACTCTCTTACATACAGACTTGGAAAAGAAGGTAATCAATATGTAACAATTTTCCTGGTTATTGTGTTCATTGCTTCTATTTGGAAAATAAGGTAATCAATCTGTAACAATTTTCCTGGTTATTGTGTTCATTGCTTCTGTTCATGTTCTGATTTTGATTCCATTTTTCTCTTTCTTTCTTCTTTTCCTGATGATGCTCATATTTTGCAACTGCTCTGAATCTATCTCTTTGATCAAATTCACCCATGACATGCACTTAGTCCCATCAATTGGCCTGCTTAAGTAGGTGAAATGGCCTTTGAACCAAGGTGGGGCTATGTAACACCCCCACCTTACCGTTGAACCAAGACCCATTTAAGGTTGCATTTGTTTTTGATAGAGAGCAAGTTAGTTTCAAGTTTGCATTCATTTTTCTTATGACAGAATGGTAAACTACTGGAGCCTATGCTTTGCCATGAAGAGAATAGGGCATGGGAGAAGGGTTGTTTGAGTGATTCCCTTGTAGTGATTCACAAGTTCTATGTATGATTTTTAGGAGAGTTCAAGGTTTTCTTGATAGCCTCCGTCCTCGCCCTCCACAACAATATAACTAGTGTATGACATTGTTGAATTTATTCTAGATCTTGTCATATTAGTAGATTCAGATCATGCGATATTAGTAGATTCATTGAAATCATAAGTAGATAAATCTTGATGACAGAAAATTTGTTAACATCGAATGTAAATTTCCCCAGCCAAAATGAAAACATGGCTTAGCTCAAAATGAAAAAGGAAAATGTATTGAAAACCTATATTTGAGGTAATGGAATGCTTCAATCTTACTTGGCTTCTCAATTTCAGGATTTTTTTAGGTTTAAATATGCTTCTAACAGGTATCTTCTGAGATCCTCTTCCCAAACCTACAATAAATGAGGTTTACAGATTTCCTCAAAGTTTCTACCAATTGATAGTATCAAATGAATGAGCAATCAATGATATCTAGAAGATGTAAATTGCATCACATCTAGAAAGATCTGTTGGAACAAGAAGAAATTGACATGTTCAGGGGTAATTTTTGAGCATGGGATTTACTTCATTCTGAAAGAAAATTTGGATTGTAACAAATCAGCCATGCCTTTCAATCTGATGAGTTCACACCTGCAGAACCATCAACTTGTCCCCACAAAGAATTTCTTCCAGTTTAGGTAACAAAGAAAATAGTGTATTCAGGAGCAACCTATACCAAGAAAGACCCTGGCAACTTTGCCCCTCCATTACCATATTACAATTTTGAGTATTTTTTCTATCACCTGTGAACTTTGAAGTTATATTGTACCTTCTATTCTTGAATTTGCACTCAACCAAGCTGAATTTCCTCTCCATGATAGGAACTCATGCTTTCTTTGCTGCATGCGAGTGAGAGAATACATCACATGTTGCTGCCCTTTTTTCTGCATACTTACAAACAACTGCTAACATCCAGGAAATGAAAGACAAGAAACTGAACTAGTTTTGCTTCATAGGGTAACATCACAACCATACCCTTCTTTTGGGCACTTTGAATACTGTACATCTTATTTCCACAATGTGAATGCCCATTGCATGGACTGAAGCTTTTGTGTACATGGCAGTATGCTGGACTGTAGACCTCACTTTGAGCCTCCACTACCAGAAACTATCCTGGGAAACTACACAACAGGAATACTTCAGGGAACCCGAGTGAAGGATGATATATCCTTCTGGGATATGGCACACTTACTATCATCAAAAGCAGAGAAGGACATCAATAAACATAAGCACTTTTCTGAGTTACCAGTCATAGCTATGCTTGCTGGACAGGTGAAAACTAGGCTTCCCTCAATTCCAAAGTTGGCAATGTTGTTTTTCCAGGAATTTTTTAGTATTTTTGGTGAATTACTCTGAGGTTTGCACTTTTTTATGGCTCTTAATAAATAAGGGGTTAAGAGGGATTTATGCCAGTCAATATTTTGGATTAAATCATACTGGTGAATGAATGTGAATGCAGTTGCTCAAGCATCCTAATCTAGCTCCAAGCTCTTCTAAGAGATCTGGGTTGTTTACAATATACTTCGGAGAGCCAGCAGAATCAATTTGGAAGGATGCAAAATCTCTGAATGTGGCTAGAGGCTTAGGGCCACTGGCAAGTATGCATTCAGTGGGTCCTTGCTTCTGTCCATGCGAGTATATGATTGAAGGACCAGATCGGCCAGAGTTATGCATCTTCCTTACATTTGCTACACGTGTGTACAACAGAGATCAAATGCACTGCTTTGCCACCTCTGTTCTTGAATTGTTGTCCTCAGAATCTTCAAAATCTTGCTGAAATCTCTATCACTCTGTCCAAAACCAGAAAAATAATGACATGGGTCTCTTGCCGAAGGCCCTGATCTGGTCTTTGTCGTCTGGGGGAACATGTCAATAGTTAATATGGTATTGAGTTCCAGTTCGATCAGAATTATCAGCGAGGGATCAATTTTGGATCAAGCTCATGTTAATTCAAGTATATGGCCCCTCCTATGTCCCATTTCTGCTTCTGCAATCATTACTGATCGAGAGCTTACATATAAATAATGTGTTTTTGGTTGAATTTTTTGCCTTTAATTTGTTTTGGCATGAAGAGTTCAAAACTTCCCAACATACCTTATAGGAATACTGAGTTGACAAACACAAATGGTAAACAATCAAGATAAGAAAGAAAGCCTTTTTGGATGCTATAACAAAAAGATTGCAGTGCCAATAACAAAAACGAGGCATGTATGTGCTTGTACTTCTGAGACATATAAGGAAGCTTCAAGTGGAAAACTACTCAATAATATATAAACTTAAATTAATTGATGATGTTTCAATGATTAGAATTTGTTTTAATGTTTTTCTGTCTAATAATTTTTTAGGTATTTAATATGTTAGTATTCATTTATCAACGATTAATTTTTTGTATATGTTTTGTCTAGTAATTTTTAGGTATTTAATAGGTTAGTATTCATTTTAAATTTAGATTTATTTAAAATGGAGTAGATTCATTTTTTTCAACGTTGTAAATTTTTTGTATATAGAAATGCTTTACGATTTAGTATGAATAAATGTTTTAAATTAATTTCATTTTTATTGTAGAATATTAAATGAAATGTTTTAGAAAAATTAATATCAATTCCATTTAGATTATATACGGTGAACATGTCATGATGAATTATTATATTAAAAAATAATATTAAAATATAAGTAATAAAATAATAATAAAAGTAATAATTTTGTTATATATATGTGTGTTTATAGACATTAATTCATAATAAATATTAAAATATATTTGTTAAATGATTTATTTCACATTATTAAAATAAAATAAATCATAAAATTCATTAAATTATAACTTTATTTTAAATTTTTATTGTTATTAAGAATATATATATATATATATATATATATATGAAAACATGGAACATGATTCTTAATTATAGGGATTTACCCTATTTTATTATCGAGATTCTTAATTTGTAAATAAGATTTGTTAGAATATCATGAGCCAATACCATAGCTTATCAATACCATGTGCCAAAAAACTAAAATTCACTTCATATAACATTTGTTGATATGACATTCTTCTAATTAGCCATTTTAATTAAAAAGGAAAAAATGACATAACTACTTTGGAAATAAATCTTAACCTTTGATTTGTGTATATTACTATGAATATTCTAGAATATTTGGTGGAGATCAAATCCCTACCATCCAACTAATCATTATTAATAATTAAATTAAAATTATAAAAGCCCTATTCCAAAAAAGAGATACATATGGCATAATTAGGATCTATTTTACAATTTAAATTAAAACAATCTTTTATTTTCATAATCATTAACTTCATATTTAAATTTAATTAATAAGCATTTAAAAACTTAATACCTATGATAAACTCTTTTTCATATATATATATATATATATATATATATATATATATATATATATATATATAACATTAAAAAAACAAATTACAAAAATTATAAAACATGTCAAAAAAACATCAAGGTTTAAAAAAAATTAAGAAGAAGAATATTTCTATATATAGATGTGAAATTTATAAAAATAAAAATAATATTATTAAGAACCAACATAAATCTATATTAAGTCAAGAGCTACCAAGCACTAAGGGGACTCAAGCTTTCTAGGTGCAAACCTTTCTTCAAATTTTGCATTAAATACTAGGCTTGTATCTTGTGAAATTTAATCCCTCTAGGCTCTTTATATATCCAAAGGTTATTAATAAAATTACAAGCAATTCCTCTCCAAAATTCATAATACCCATATCATATTAAAAAGAATTTAAATAATGATGATTCATATTCATAACTATGATATTTCAAAACTTCACATTTAAATT
The DNA here is from genome assembly GCA_031772625.1 of Pinus tabuliformis. Classification (NCBI taxonomy): domain Eukaryota; kingdom Viridiplantae; phylum Streptophyta; class Pinopsida; order Pinales; family Pinaceae; genus Pinus; species Pinus tabuliformis. Next base: position 830,831,561 of record CM062807.1, on the reverse strand, counting down.
TAGTTAATAACCTGATAGTTTATATATATATATATAATCAATCTCATCAGTAACAGGGATTCGAACTTGAACTTGAACTTATGAAATCAATGAGGATAAAGCTATGGAAGCAACTACACAAGGTAAGATAGGGATGCTACCCATTTTCTCCTACCAAGTATTGAAACAGGCGACCGATGATTTCCACGAGAATCAAGTTGGAGATGGAGGATATGGTTCGGTTTATCTGGGTAAACTCCGGGATGGTCGTGTCGTGGCAGTGAAGATACTGCATAAGGATAATTGTAAAAGATTCAAACAGTTCATCAACGAGGTGCAGATTCTTTCAACCTTCTATCATCCAAACCTGGTTCGTCTCTATGGTTGTAGTTCCCCCCAAGTCTCTGGCTTGGCGATGCGACGGGGGAGAAATCTCGGCCGAGGCCCTCACGAAACCCCCGCCGGGTTATCCATCGAATGTCGTATCATGGGAACCCCACGAGGCGCAGAGCGTGCTGGGCCTCTACTGAGTCCACCAGCCAAATGATATCAGTTATCACGAGCGCGGGCTCAGATGTTTTGACGGCTGCCGCGCCATTGCCGTCAGAACGTGCAATGAAATTGAGGGGAAATTCATAGAGTATTTGCAGAGTGTGACGGGCAAGCCGGTATTCCCCATCGGCCCACTACTTTCTGATCTTAGCTCAGCCATAAATTCTGAGGAACAATGGGGTTGCATGAATGGCTAGAAGCTCACGCAGTAGCTTCAGTCGTTTATGTATCGTTTGGAAGCCAAGTTTTTATGAGTGAAGAGAAGACCCACGAAGTGGCTCTGGGTTTGGAGGCGAGCGGGCAACCCTTTCTATGGGCACTGCGTTGCCTTGACGAAAAAAAACTTGGGGTTTGGCTGCCTCAAGGGTTCCAACAGTGTATAGGAAAAAGGGGGCTTGTGGTGGGGGATTGGGTTCCGCAGAGGCAGATTTTATCACATGCTTCGACGGGAGGGTTTTTGAGTCACTGTGGATGGGGTTCATTGTTGGAAGCCATGAGCTCTGGGGTTCCTCTCGTTACACTGCCTGGGCACTTGGATCAGTGCCTTAATTCCCGATTGGTTGTTCGGGAATTGGAAATCGGATTAGAGGTTAGAAAGCGGAGCGATGGGTCGCTGGACCGCGACGAGATCTGCAAAACTGTGCGGGCGTTAATGGTGGAAGATGGAGGAAGGCCCGTGAAATGGGAAATGTGTTCAACAATCAAATTCTCAGCAGCCGAGGTGAGGGCGGTATTCCATCACAGGAGGTGTACATAAATGACTTCATCGGACACCTCCATTTTCTGAAGGCTTCGCGTGCAGGATAATGAGAATTGAATGTTTGCAATCAAAGCAGAATAGGTAATCCACCTTCCACAAAGCATTGTCATCATTTCTCTTTTGCTCAATTCCGTCGTGTTGGATCCTCAAGTATGAGTCAATAATTATGAAATGTGGTGCTCGGCGGATAACGTCTCTATTTTAGTAATGTTATTTACAATCATAAAATATGGGTAGTGTAACATCTCTATTTCATCATATTAATGGTTCCTTGTTTTCATGAGAATGCACATTACAGTTTCAAATGATTGCCCCAAAATAGATAGTTTTTTTTTAAAGGAAGAAATTGATTTTTTTTCATAATTGAAAAATTTGCAAAATACAAAATGTCTATATGACTATATCTGTCCTGAGTAAGTAATAGAGTATATTTTTATTTCACTCAACTAGATATCTGAGCTAATGATTTCCAAATTTCTCAATTTCTAGCCATCTTCAGATGAGATAATTGAGCTTGGTGATGCAATTGATGCTTCAACATCAGTCTCCTTCCTGGAATCACACATTAATGTATGAAGAAGGGATTTTTCAGGAAATGTAGCATTCAACTCCACTACATCAATTACCTACAAAGACATCAAACATAATGGATTTTTTTGGAAAAGGTATGATGCAAGTACTATTTTCCAAGATATGGTAACAAATCAAATTTCATAGAAAATCATAGAGTTCACCTACATTTAAAAGTATACTTACCTCTAGGGGAGAAGTTATTTCCTTGTAAGAGTTAACTGAAGATTCCATTATGGACTCAATGGTTTGATCATATTCATTTGAGAGCAAGTCATAATTATTAGTTGCAAAAGGATTAGGTAAAATGGCAGAGTCGGGAAGCTCCCCCTTGATCTAGTCTTGAGAGGGCACCTTGTTGTTTTGTTAAATCTTGTAAAACTATCGAATCTATGTATTCATCAAAGGACCTCCTGTAAATTTCATAGAGTTGTTGTTGGTAGCCATGAGGGGGTCTTTCGCAACACAGGTCGGAGATCATTGAATAAACTTTCATGAAGTCCTCAGAGGAGAATTCATCGTTCAAGTCTCCTACAATGTTTCTCAACTAAACATTGTTTAATATTATTCTTTGTTTTAAATGTGCTTTGATAGTTGGGTACGTGAGACTGTAACTTTTACTATCATTACCATAGTAAATCCTATGATTCTATAAACAAAAATTTATCCTTCATTGAATGAACATAGTGCTTACCCATATCCACAAGAAGAAAGCACATTGGAAAGCATTATGCAGAACATAAGTTAACCATTAAGCAATTGGTATTCCCATAAATACTTAATGAATAGGATTTAGAAATACAATTTTTTAATTGAAATTTAGAATGAAAATCATTTCGATACCTGGAAAAGAGTTAAATGAATAAAAAAAAGGATAAGTTGAGGGTGATTAAACCAAAAAAGTTTATTTGTAGGTTGCACAGTTGGGGTTCTTTTAACTACAACATGCCTCCCTTGAACTCTGTTATTATAACTTGTAGCTTTGTTCCAACCAACAAAATTATCTGTATATTTTAGAGATAAAATGACATAAAACCCAAAGAATTCAATAAAAAAAATTGGCATGATTATTAACCCCCATTATCAATAATTTAGTGTCATATTAGTCCAAGATTTTTGTGCACTTACAACTAAGGGAACTAAAGAGAGCCAAAAGAATGAATACCACCCTGCTCACAGAAATAAATCCAACCAAAAAGAGGATGTTAGCTTAAACAACAACAGAAACTCCTTTTAAGAATATGCAGATTGAAGTCATTGGAAGCAGAGATAGAGTGTTGAAGACTTACCATACACATTGAGAAGCAAAAAGATTACGACAAAAGCTCACAATGGAGGACTCTAGATAACCCTTTTTAACCCTTCTTAGTTCCTCTTTTCTTGTTTCCCTTATTCATCTTACTAACGAGGACAACATTCTGCTCCTCCTCAATACCTGCAACAGTATCCAATATTGTCTCCTTCTAGTTGAAGTCATTCCATAGCCTGCTAAAAATGGGAGGCTTTTTTTGGTCAGATGTCATAGCCAAAAAGTTTCCAAAAGCAACAAGACCTATTTAATGCAATGGGCATTGGGTACTAGCTCTTTACCCTTCACCTACTAATTATCATCTTCAATGATTCTTTATATGTCACAATGCTTCTCGAATTTATGCCTTACGGCATTTCCTTTGCAACATCTGGTGCAAATGCTAGTTTATTAATATATTAAAAACACATATGATTAAGTAATGGCTATATTAAACGGCTAGTTTTTGAAAAATAATATTTAAATAATATATTGGTTTATTAATTTATTAAAAAATATTAATAGGTAATGGCTATATTAAATGACTAGTTTTTGAAAATAAATATTTAAATTAATTTATTAAAACTAAATATTACTAGTTTTTGAAAAACAAATTTAAATAATGATATTAGTTTATTAATTTATTAAAAATATTAATAAGTAATGGCTATATTAAATGGTTAGTTTTTAAAAAATAATATTCAAATTATGATATTAGTTTATTAATTTATTAAAAACAAATATTAATAAGTAACCACTATATTAAACAACTAGTTTAAAAAAAATAATATTTAAATTAATTTATTAAAAAAAAATCAAAGTCAAACTCTAAATAAGGAGGGAAGTAAGACCATAATCGAGAGAAGATCATTTAATAAATAAAATAATTAATGGAAATAAAAGAAACTAAATTAAAAGTAATTAACGGAAAAATAAAATAAAACAAAAATATACACAAGTCAAAATAAATATAAATAAATAAATATCAAATAGATATCTCTCTCTCTCTCTCTATATATATATATACACACACACAAAGAAAAATAATCAATAAATAAAACAGGGTCAATAATGAAATATGGCGCTGAGGCCCATTAAACAAATAATAAAATTACTAAAAGGAGTTAAGGACAAATAAGATGATAAAATACATAAAAAACAAAAAGAATCAAGAAAATAAACTGGAATGAAGAATAAATCAACAACAAATACTATAAAAAGGAGGCCAATACCTACATAGATAAACAAACAAACAAAATAAATAAATAAAAAGCCTAAAAAATTAGAAGGATAGGAAAGGGACCCAACTTCTACTAATATTCCAGCCATCATCTCTATTCAAATTATTGGGTCTTTTTTCAATTTCTAGGGCCTCCCTCAATTTACGATGATGGAAATGACTAACCCTAGCAATGACTTGGGCCTCCTCAATGCAGATGTGATGCTTAGATTTATCTGCATGCTCTGCCAAAGCAGAGGAGCGGGTCCTTCCATGCTTGATGTTAGTGGCATGCTCACGAATCCTTTGACTAATCGAGCAACTAGTCTCACCAATGTGGGGAGTCCTACACGAGCATGGGATAACGTAAACACCCTTCATATGCTTGGGGTCCACTGGGTCTTTTACAGATCTAAGGGAGCTCCAGATGGTATTTAAAGGCTTAAAGGCTGAAGCCACCTTATGCTTCCTTAGGATCTTCGCAATCTTGTCAGTGGTCCCTTGGATAAAACGAAGATGAACACCAGAAAATTGATCCTTGGTATCTTTCTTAGCACTAGGACCTTTTTTAGCTTTGAGGAAAGCCTTAGTACATTAGTGTTTACTATACCGATTATTAAAGAAAACACTTAGGATATGTGCTTTCTCTTCATTGAGATGGTTATCATCAGAAACTATTACAACTCTAGTCGCTAAGGTGTTGAGAACATCAAGCTTTTGAGTTGGAAAATGATGAGAATTAGCATGAAGATATTGTTCCATATGAGTTTTCTTACGGAATACCTCATGAGAAAAAGAGCCATCATCATTCCTTGAGAGGAGGACGTCAAGGAAGGGTAGACTACCATTATAATCAAATTCCATGGTGAACTTTATAGAACTAGATTGTTGTTAAGATGGAGGAAAAAAAATTCCAACCCTTCTTTACCATGGGACCAGATGACACAAGTGTCATCCACAAACCTCTTCCACATCTTAGGTAGAAGACAAGAAGAAGCTAAGGCCTTTGATTCAAAATCCTCCATGAATAGATTAACTACCACAGGGGAGAGGGGGGAACCCATGCGACACCGCAAGTTTGCTCATAGAATTCCCCATCGAATGAAAAGAAAGTAGAAGTAAGACAAATACCAACTAAATAAGCTATATCAGGATCTGTGATGCACTTGATGACTTTGATGGCCTCATTGATAGGGATATTAGTTTAGAGGGAGACCACATCGAAGCTCACGAGCTTGTCATATGGATCAAGCTTGAAACTCTTTAACTCATTAACAAACGATGCAGAGTCCTTGACGAAGGATTCTGTATGGCCAACAAGGGGCTTAAGCTTGTGGGCTAAATATTTAGCAAGAATATAAGTTGGCCCTCCTATCGTGTTGATAATGGGTCTTAGAGGAGCCCCTTCCTTATGAATCTTTGGTAGACCATAGATTCTGGGGGTAAGAGGGAAACTTTCAATAAGCTTATGACTGAACGAGCTGACTGAGCTACTAGCCTTTATAGTAAGAGCCACACTTTTGGGAATCTTCTTTAGGGGATCCTTGTTGAGTTTCTTGTATTTCCCGCTATTATGGAGGTGGTCCAACATCTTCCGACGATAATCATATTTATCAAGAATAACCATAGCACCACCTTTGTCGGCTTTGAGAACAACAATATTCTTATTATTGTTTAACGATTTGAGAGCATCAAACTCAGGTTTGCTAATGTTGTTCTTGGGGGGCTTTGCCTTTCTAAGGACAACTACACAGTCTTGACGAATGATATCTTTAGTGACGTCCAGTAAGTGTCTAATACCATATTCAATGTCACAGATGATATCGTCAACCCGAATCTTTCTAGGAGCAAGAGTAAAATTTAAACCTTTCTCCAAAACACTAAAAACAGAGGGATCAAAAGAAAAGCTAAAGAGATTGACAACCCTATGACTAGAAGAGTAAAGAAAATTAGAACAAGCAATATTATCCAAACCCATAGTCTTATTACCAATCCTATTATTATTACAATTATCAGAATTGAAAGAAGAGTCACTAAACTCATTATTATTATTATTATTAATAAGCCGAGTGATATTATTATTATACAAATTATTATTATTATTATTATTATTATCCAAACATAAAGTATTATTGCTATTCCTAATATTATTATTCCTATCTGAAGTGAAAATAAAACCACTATTATTATTATTACTATTAAACCAATTATTATTATTATTATTCAATTGAATATTATTATTAATAGAATCACTTCCACTATTTTCGAAACCAACAGAAACAAAAGAAGAATTAACGGATAACGAACCTGAGGGAATCCGACCTGATGAATTTGAAGAGTTATTACAGCCGAAACACGACACTGTTCAAGCTTCACCCTTGATGGCAGAAGGGTGAGAAACACCGTCAACCCAAGATTAGAGAGCAGTGATTTGATTACAATTAATTTTGCTTTTGGAAGGACCACGAATGCAACTAGATTTGTTAGGTTGTGAGATCAATTTCTCTGAGAGCTTACTGAACTTCTTGGACTGCTTTAGTTTCCATATTTCTTCCAAACGAGTAGATTTCAGTGCGGAGCATGACTCGATCCTTGACCAAAGCGGAGTAGAGATCTCATTTGAAAGTTCCAAATGGAGTGACAAAAAATCACGAGAAATGAAATCCAAAACCTTTCTCACACTGCGAGATCAATTTCTCCGAGAGCTTAGTGAACTTCTTGAACTTCTTTAGTTTCCATATTTCTTCGAGACGAGTATATTTCAGCGTCGAGCATGCCTCGATCCTTGACCAAAGGGGAGCAGAAATCTCATTTGAAATTTCCAAATGGAGTGACAACAAATCACGAGAAATGAAATCCAAAACCTTTCTCACACTGTGAATCTCCAAAAGAACCAATGTCATGCTAGCATTAAGAAAAATATGAGAGTAATTAAGAGGGTGCTTAATCTGAGGGAACGAAGGAACAAGAGAAGAGTCTCTACATCGTTTCAGAAAAGTCAGATCTGCCTTCAACTTGGAAACCCTTACGCGAGACCGTTCAAAGTGATGAACTTTAATAGTAGTGGCCCTTCTGTATAAAGTAGTAATTTCTGTTATTATTAGTGGAGTTTTCTTTGTGTGGAGCTTTATTCATCGACATCTCCACTCTATGGAATCCAAAAATTAAAGTGTAAAGTTAAATTTACAGAAATTTGCTTGTGTGCCGAGGTTTTCTTGTATAAAGCTTCCACTATGCCAAAAGTTCTACACAGGCAAAGCTCCGCACGCTGCCAAGAGCAGCAGACTGCATCGTTGAACTGTGGAGGAGAATACACATCTCCATTATGTGGAATCCAAGAATTAAAGTGTGATGTTAAATTTACGGAAGTTTGTCTGTGTGAAGAGGTTTACTTGTATAGAACTTCCACTATGCGAAAAGCTCTACACAATCAGAACTCCGCACGCTGCAAAGAGCAGTAGACTGCATCATTGGACTGCGAAGCATCATTGGACTGCGAAGGAGAGGTGATAAACAATGTCAATGGTGACAAAAATGAACTACTTCGTTTGTCATTTCATTATTTTATTATTGATTAGGTTTGTGTTCACGCTGACCGTATTGATGTGCGGAGCTTTTACAAGTGGATTTAGTTGTGACATATTTCATATGGATTTACATGTGTTGTTTTAACATGCACTTGCATATCTAGTAGGCACATCGAACATCGACATTGACATTATTGCGCCTTGGTATGTCACTCATAAATTTGATAGTGTTTGTTCTCTAAAAGAAAAGATCATTTTCCATTACAGATAAAAGACTTTTGGTTGATCTTAACTAATAAGTTTATAAATTATTCATTTTCCCCTTGATTTGCACATTCCTTGATATCTTCATTGCATTGTTTGGTTGGTTTAAAATCTAATTACCACAAACAACAAACTTCATTTTTAGAACATACAATTTCATCTTCAACCTTGATTTATTTATTCAAATTACCACAAATATTTCTTAAGGAAATTAAAATTTTCAAAGATTTTGACATCTAGGTTTTTCATTTTCGTTTGAAATAAAACAAGTTATGACTATGTCCAAGCCTTAAACCTTAAATATACGAGTGATTTTTTTCACAAGCTGCATTGAGTTGAGATCTTTATGTTCACATGTGCAAGTGCTTAAGAATGTTTTTCTTTTGAAAGTGTTTTCCCATTTTCATGGCTTGATTGATGCCATTAATTTTAAGCATTGTTTAGTAGTGAATTTTTTTTCAAGAAATTTGATGATGGAAGTGTTTGAATTATTTTTTAATTGATAATGGAAATGGAGAAATCTGATGAGGGGAAGGTTTGAATTATTTTTTAATTGATAGTGGAAATGGATTCACCAACATCAAAAAGTCTTGAAACACCCAAAATCTTAAAGTGTTACAATGGTAACTTTGATTTCAAAAAAAATTCTCTAGATTTTACCCAAATCATGCTGAAAATTCCATTGCTTTCTAGGCAAATACATCCCCTCCTAGACCATGATTTAAATTTACATAGCAATTTACATTAAACTACATTAATAAATTGGTTTCTTAGAAACATATATAGCTTGGAAATGAAGTACACATAATACATTCAAATAAAAATAAAATTAAAAAAGTAAAAAAATTATTTATATTTATAATTATAATTATAAATACAATTAATTATAATTAATAATTAAACTAGTTTAGATCCATCTTAATTCTACATTAACCAAGTTCTAAGAAGGATCAAATTTTTAAGATGCAAAATTCTTTTATAGTGAAAAGAGATTTGATCACATATGAATCTAGAGTATTTATCTCTAATTTTATTGTTACACTAAGTTTCCAAAAAAATAAAGTAATGAAAAAAAAAAATTCAATATTTTTTTTCTATTTTTCCTTTATTGATTTCTTTACATTTAAATTTAATGGTTAAATAATTCAACATCAACAAATTCTATATAACCATTTTCCAATAAATCCCACAATCCCAACCCATTTTTCTTTTAATTTTATGCTCCAAACAAAACCCTACTTCGATTTTCATTTTTATGTTAAAAACCATAATTTTGAAAATTAATAATATTAAAACGAGATTTATGTAAAAGCTTTCAATTGATATTATCAATGATTTGAATTTATACAACCTTCACAAACAAATTTAATCTCACATTACAACTTCAACCATAATAACAAAAAAATATATTAAAAACAGGACAAATATCATACAATCATTAAATTTATACATTGGGACTCCATCCCAACTCTTCCATTAGTCCTGTGGATTTTCCAGCTACGTAAACCGCTTCCAGCAATTTCCTTTCCTGCACATCTTGCGCCCATTTTTTGGAGCTGTTCACTAATTTGGCCCCAACTTGTTTGATACAAGCCCCAATAAAATCTGCTAATGCGCTCTGTAGTTCATCCAACAGTTCCATAAAATCACCACCTGATGTGCAATCTATACTCTTTCATAATTTGTACAACGCGTTGCCTGCCGCTGCCCTCTTCCACTCCACAGAATCCCCCCATGTCCAATCATTTCAGCGTCCTTTTGACTTTCTTCTGCAACCTCCGATATCTTTCCAGCTACCTCCTCTATTGTTGTAATAGCTGGGGAATTTCTACTCTGATCACACAATGTTCGGTATACTCTATCTGCTGCTCTACTCAGCAAGTTATCGGTTTCCGGATTGGACTCATCCACCAAATCCATGAGTTCAGATGCCTGCAACTATACTTTTAAAGAATGTGTACCACATGGTGGGGGCAGCCTTGGGGTTGTCCAAGATCTGTTTGAGCAAAGTACTGTCACCATTGAACAAGTTCATAAGCTGAATTGTGAGCGCACTGAGTGTGAGAGCATCTCCAGGTATCCAGTGCAGTCCCTTCTTTAATCCATTGTAGGTGTCTAGGCCAACAAGGGTAAAGAATACCAGAACTCCTACTAAAACACTCAATAATTCGGTCAACTCATCCCGTGTTAGCTTCGGGTTGCCTTGAGCTACCTTCATGTCTCACGTGAACAACTGTGCAGAGCAGATGGAGATGGAGATGGACATGGAGTAATAACAATAAACTGTCAAATTAATTGCAGGCTTTTCAATACATAACTGATTCAGTTAATTAGTTTAATGTGTGCTCTATTTATTTATGAGATGCAGGATCATTTCTTCAGGGCCATCTTGAAGATTCCTGGAATATTCCAGGATCCGATGGACATGGGTGTGATCAATTTTTCGACCGCGCTCATGTTAGTGGGATCCCGAAATATTCCAGGAATCTACAATCCACTTAAGTTGACGGCTTCAGGGGTGGGCAATCTTGTATTCCCAATTTCTTGGGTTTCTGAATAATGTTCCCCGTGACATGTAATTTTGTTTCCAGAAAGAAAAAATGAACATTTTTTATTAAAGTGAAAATGTTTTGTATAAGCCATAAAGCCCATTGACTGCCAGCAAACCCAGTAAATATCTAATAGGAAAAAAAAAACAAACAAACCCAAAGGCCATCCAAATTTTTCGACCGCGCTCATGTTAGTGGGATCCCGAAATATTCCAGGAATCTACAATCCACTTAAGTTGACGGCTTCAGGAGTGGGCAATCTTGTATTCCCAATTTCTTGGGTTTCTGAATAATGTTCCCCGTGCCATGTAATTTTGTTTTCAGAAAGAAAAAATGAACATTTTTTATTAAAGTGAAAATGATTTGTATAAGCCATAAAGCCCATTGACTGCCAGCAAACCCAGTAAATATCTAATAGGAAAAAAAAAACAAACAAACCCAAAGGCCATCCAAATAGATAGCAGTCATGTTGTTCCCAAAACACAGAGACAATTTTAAAAGATGTTCTGATCTGGAAGATACTTATGCACAACTTTCAAGTATATCTAGGTTTTTTTATGATTTTCTTACGATTGACGACCACATAACTTGGGATTCGTCTATCGAGGTGTAAGAATTGCCCGGACTGCCAAAAGTGGTCGGAAATCAGGCAAAAAAATTTCAGAAAATCTTGTAGAGGCAGTGTTTGAATCGTGTTTTTGATGGTGGAAATGGATTCAGCACCATCAAAAATGTCTAGCACACCTAAAATTTTGAAGTTTAACAACTATAACTTGGATTTACAAAAATCTTTGCGATTTTCTCTAATATGACCGGAATTTCTATAACTTTCCGGGCAATTCCTCCGGCTAATTAGACTACGGCATAACTTGTGGGTACCAAACCTCCCCACTTAACCAGTGGACCACATCCTTGAAAGCTTCGGAAGATACCTATACACAATTCTCAAGAATATATAATCTTGCCTAAGATTAGACCATATAACTTGTGGGGACCAAACCTCCCCACTTAATCATTCAACCACATTCTTGAGATTACCAATAACTCATGCCGTAGTCTAAAGATTATGCTTTTTTGCCCTGAAAGTTATGGAAATTCCGGCCATATTTTGAAAAAATCCACGAGAGCTTTTTGTAAATCAAAGTAAAATCGGTCAAACTTCATAATTTTAGGTGCCCTAGAAGTTTTTGATGGTATAATCTACAAACTCAGTCTTAATTATATTCTACAACATTAGATTTGTGTGGGTACCAACCAAAGTAGTTGGCTCATCAAAAATGAGGATTTTACATCATCTTAAAAGAACTCAACCAAAACAAATATGTTCCTTTTGTCCCACGCTCCAATTCTCTCCTTTTTAGCAGCAAGGGTATCGAGCTTTTCTTCCTTTTGAGGAATCACATCAGCTAGAAAGCCTTTCTCCAATGACACTCCCATATCTCTTGATCTTTGTGTATATGAAGTGTTCATCATATAGGCTCAAAAATGAAAGTGCTTAGAATCTCCTGAGATTGGCATGATTGTAGTGTTCATCATCCTAATTCCAATGCCCCTTAAATCACCTCAATTTGACCTCATATGAAGAATTTATTGCGTTATTAAGTTTTGGCCAAACAACTAAAATGTCAAACAATAGGGTTGACTGGGCTGATGACCGGGCAAACCATATTGGTGAGATTAGCATGCTGACTAGGCATAGGGAAGACAGGAGGATCAATCTCGAATTGACACATGGTAGTGTTGTAAAGGTTTAGTTGATGACATTTGATTGGTTGGTTTAATTTGCTGTAAACCAATAGTGATGTGCCACATGGCCCAATCAGAAAGTGTCATATGACTCTCAATGGTTGGTTAAAATTTTTATAAACAACTTCATAACTTATTAGACCCTAATAAAAATGTTATTCCATTTTATTTTCCACACTGATGCATAAGCCATATTTAAAGGTAGAAAAGAACCCGGTATAAGAATTTCTTTAATAAATATATATATATATATATAAATTTAAATTTAATTTTATTAATTATTTAAAAATTTATACTTGGATCTCTTTATAAAATTATATTCTTCATCTATTTTTCTTAATATTTATTCGATGTGTTTTGGAACAGCAAAAAAAAAGTATAGCCGTTTTTACCTTTGCTTCAAAGTGAAAAATATGTCTGTTAACCTTTTTTTTTTTCATTTAATTTAATTATTTATATACTTCACATTTAAAAACAATATTTATTCGATATGTTTTGGAATAACACAAGAAAAGTATAGGCGTGTTTACTTTTGCTTCGAGGTGGAAACCTAGTTTGTTAGTTTTTTTACTAGTATTTAATTTTATTATTTATTTAATAAATTAGAAAATACATTTTTGCTAATTTTTATTTTAGAATATATTATTTAAGATTATATTTTTTTTATGAAATTTAATCTTCATAAAATATATTAGAATATTTTTAATATTAAAAATAAATCAACTTTAAATTAGTTATTTCTTTTTATTATTTTATCTTAAATTAATTAATTAAAAGAAATCTCATATTAACATGTCATATTGAGTATATAATGTTATCAATGTGTCATAGTGAATATGTAATATTAATAAATCATAATATCGTAACAAAGTGTTATTTACAAATTAACAATTTTTATGGTAAAATAGGGTTAAGTCTCTATTGTTATGTGCTTTTTAAAAAGTAAATACATTTATTCCTATATTAATTTTTTTATAACAACTTATAATAATAATTTAAAATAAAGTTATAATTTAGTTATTTTTTATGACATTTTTTTGAAATAAATTTTGATATTGCTAGGTCCATGGGGTCTTGGATAGTGCTCTGTTAAGACACTCCTTGATGTGAAGTCACTGGTTCAATTACCTGTCTCGCCACGATTAGGGTGATATATTGGACAAGATGAAAATGTAGTCCTGTCAAAGTTACAAAAAAAGATATTTTGATATTGTGAAATGTATTATGGGGCAAATGTTTTGATGCCCATTTACTTTTACCAATTAAGTTATGCTAGTATTTATATAGATATATTTTAAATAAATATTTTGTATTTAATTATTTAACTTATTTATTTATTATAATTTTAAAAATTTGTTAGGATATTCTCACACATAGGAAATAGTTAAGTACAACTTGATCTAGTATAGAGTTAGGTATAGAGTTAGGTAAAGTGTGTTTCTTTACTATGTACATTTTGTAACTTACAATCCGACGGTCACGATATGTAGTGATCCAACGGTTCATTCTCTCCTCGGTATTACCGACACTTGATCTGTGGCTTAACACCCAATTGGTCCATGATCTCTATTTAAAGAGCATGGAGGGTCATTTGCAGGGTAATCCGTCTATGAGAGAAGCATATGTAAATTTTCATTCTTTTATTAATAAATTGCCTGAAGTGGCCGCGTTGGCTCACGCCGTGGACTGTTTCCCTCTTTGAGGGTTTTAACCACTTCAAAATACTGGTGTATTGATCTGTGATCTGTTTGTGAGCTATGTCCTTTGGTGTTCTGTTTGAGGAACTTACCGTGTAAATTCCTACATAATTAACTAATTAATTATGAGTTTGGTCCTCTGATTCCTACGAGTTTGAAATTCCGTGACCAACGTGAAATTTCAATCCTTAAACATTGGACAAATTTGATGACTTTTGGAGTTCCAGTGCCTCTTTAATCATTTAAAAAAAAAATAGAGTGCGGGGAAAAGTTAAAATCACCCAATTTCATGCCTTCTAGCCACCTATTTCTTGACAAGTAACTTGTACAACACTATGAATGCTTGATGCATATGGAACTTCAGTTACAACAAAAATGATACTTTGACACTAGATTGAGTCTAGAGGTTTATTCTACAACTCTTTGTGAAGGTTATGTGTAAGTATGTTTGTCTCTCTTAAAATCAAAATAAAAATTAAAAATAGAATATTCTCTAAATAGAAAAGCAACTACAATAAAAAAGAAAAAAAAATAGTTGTTCATATGACCTAATTGAGTCCATAAGCTCATTCTACAACCGAGTCTGAGGGATGCTTATGTTTGTTCGTAAAAATAAAAAATAAAAATTATGTTGTAAATAGAAAAATAATGTTCACTACAAAAAAAAATGAATACGTTGTAAGGTAATTAGAAGTTAAAAAATGTGTGAGTAACATGTTTAAATCTTATATTTTTCAAAATTATTTGAACAAGAGATTTAAATAAACTATTTGAAAATCTATGTTGACTAATTTATATCAACTCCATATATATATCTATATATAGAAAAATATTGTTAAAAAATATATATTAATGTTGTATATAGAAAATATTCAATGTGGGTTATCAATAAAATATTTTAATACAAATTAATATTGACATATATTTAAAAATATATTAATAATAAAAAAACCATTTTAATTTGTATATATATATATATATATATATATATTTGGTATATATCATGAATAAATTAAGTTTTTATGATTAAAATGTTTATTTGGGCTTATATAAAGGCTATTTAGCATTTAAAAATACAATTTAAATAATGAAAATAATGTTGTACTTTGCACTCCAAAGAAGTTCGCATGTGAAGAAATCTGATCCCTCTGGTTCATGTTAGATTTTTACTTCCCTCTAGCTCATGTTAGATTTGTACTTAAGATGGATCTATGCTAGTGTAATTTCACCTTAACCAATTAAAAGTAAAAAAAATATGTAAGTAAAATGCTTAAACCTTATATTTTAAAAAATATTTTAAAACGTGATATCAACTTCATCTATATATATATATATATATATATATATATATATATATATATATATATATATATATATATATATATATATATATATATATATAATGTTAAAATAATGTATTTTATTGTTGTGTAGAATAAAATATTGAATGTGAGTTATGAATAAAAAACCAAGTTTAATGTGCACTAATAAAATGGTTCAAGACACATGTTATGTAATTTGTATAACATTCAAAAATACAATTTGAACAATAAAAAATTACACATTGTTTTTTCACTCTAAAATAAGTTTGCATCTAGAGAAATTTGATCCCTTTGTGCTCATGTTAGACCTGTGCTTAAGGTGGATCTATGCTAGTAAGTAATCTGTCCATGACCATGCATAATTGATTCCCATTACATTTCCATGTCATGCACAGTGTAGTTGGTCTATGACCTAAGTTGGTATAAAGAGTGTATTGAGTTGGTCGAGGGCATATTCATGAGACTCCCTCTGTGCTCATGTTAGATATATGCTTAAGATGGATCTATGCTAGTAAGTAATCTATCCATGACCATGCATAATTGATCCCCATTACATTTCCATGTCATGCACAGTACAGTTGGTCTATGGCTTGAGTTGGTCTAAAGAGTGTATTGAGTTGGTCGAGGGCATATTCATGAGACGTAGGAATTCAAAATTGAAATTTAAAATGGCAATTTCAAATTTCAATTTTGAATTCCTACGTCTCATGAATTTCTTTGTATTCCCACTTTCCTGCTTTTGTGAATAATGTATTTTTTTTGCCATAAAGAAAATATGAACATTTTCTGTTAAATTGAAAATTGTTTACATAAGTCATGAGACGATGTTTAAGTATGTCTGTCCGTCTTAAAATAAAAATAACTACCAATTGCGTTACATGTTGCAAAGGAAACGCCATAAGGTGGGAGCACAGGAAAGAGTAGCATAGAAGATAGAAGTAACAACAAGTTCTTATTCTCTTTCACATGGTAGCCCATGGGATACGTCTCGAAATACATCTAAAAAAGAATCAATAAATTTTTGCAGCTCCTTTTGTCTCCCGGTTCAACATACCAAGCTTCCCATGCAAGCCTTTGATAAAATATAACTAAATTATGGATTAGTCAAGCATTTACTCATTTTATGAGAAAATGTAATTTGCTAGGACCTAGATGTATTTCTCATCTGGTGATCCACTAATGCCCCACTCCAAATTTCATTAGCATCTGAGACATGTTTGTGACATATACTCCTGAAGTCTTCAACCATTGAGCGCACATGCCCACATAAGTACCTACCAATGCAACCACATAAAATTTAGAAGTTACCTCGTGGTTTTCCAAAGTACACTAAGACCCTTAAGCCTTCCTTTTAACACTATGGTAGACTTATAGGAAACCAAAATTGGAACTTGCCCAATGGGAATATTTTTTATATGTTCTCAATACCATCTTCCAATCAATGAAGCTATGAGTACTTCCAATATCAATAAAGGAAATATCGGTTCTCCTTTTTATTCTGCATTCAACTCTAACTAGTTCATGTTGGGTGCAAAGAAATTATAGGTTAGTTGTCTCTTCTACATTTTCAATAGATTTTACTTCTAGACAGTCCATTTGTTCCCCAAATCATCTTCTTTTCTATCATATGTTTCATCAAATATTTTGATCATGTGGATTTTGGTAGGAGTGGTGCATTTTTGGGTCCTTTTCTTCTTGCACTTGAAATTTGAAATAGAGACAAATTTATACAACAAAACCTATTTTAAATTAAGGCATGTAATGAGGAAATCTGAGTAAAAAAATGATCGAAAGTGTAAACATTGTCTAGAATTGTGAGGGATAGACTATTGTTTCTAAAACTATAAGGAAATTGAAGTTTCATGTTATGCATAGGAAGTTATTCTCTCGACAATATGACCTTATTTTAGCTTATTTATTATGGTAAGATTAACAAAGATTCCTTGCATAGAAAAGGAGAAAGATGGGATGGGAAGGAGCTAAATACTTGTTTCATTTATAGGTGTTCTTATTTTGGATATGGATGGAGGTTGAATGATTAAACAATGGTGATACATCCTATCATTGTATTCCTTTTGAATCCCCATCATTAAACAATGAATTCATCTTATTGTTAACTATAACCTTGCATCTCCTTCCACAGATGTGTTCTCAAGACAAAGAGATAACTATTCCAATGAGAGGTAGAAGGAAATGCTAACTATTTCAGCCATTGTATGGTTGTTCCGAAGCACAAGGATGTGATCAATATTTTCTAGGCAGTTGAGAAAATCCATACCCATAAGCAAAATGGAGTTGGTCCATGCCCAAAGGCTTCACCATCCATTCCCCATATGGAATTGACTCAAATTCTTCTATTGATACCTATCAAAATTCACCAGCTGTGCATTAGGTGGATGTTCTAGTTGTAATTGCAATCATAGTATAAAAACATAGCACATCATAAACATTCCTTCACACTAATTCATGTGTTGATGTACATTTGGTGTTTTTGAAGGGATTGTGAAATGCTTCAGTGAAATCTTGATAGATAGATCAAATTTTGTAAGCATAGGTATGCAAGTATACACGTGCCTTTTCTATATTTATTTCTTTATGAATCCATTCCATCAAAGTATTGAGGGATCTCTGAAATGCAATCAATACATCCAGTGTCATGTTTATTGTTTCCCCTTCCTGGAAATAGCAATATTGTATTTTTTAGTTTTAGAGTCACATTAACTCTTTTGAAATAGTGTATGAAAATAATTATTTTTGGGGTTCTACCATTATCTAAAACTTGCTTCAAAAATAATCTATATGTAAAGACCTTATTAGGAATTGTGGGTGTAACAAATTTTATTGATGCAGATAATATCACAACATTTTTAAGAGAAAATACATCATTTTAGCTATGGTTGTATTCTTAATATCATTCACTTTAGGCATTTTCTTGCTTTCTAGAATATGTTAAAACCACTAGAGCAAATTTTCTATCTCGCTCATTAAAACATATCAAATATGCCCACTAATGTTTACATGGAGGAATCTTTATTGTATAAGGGGAAAGTACTTATAAACAAGTATATGGGATGATGTACACGAGTGATCAAGTTATTGGAAATTGTCATTTTGGGATGATACCAAGGTTGTAAGGATAGGTGGTAATAAAATGATTTGGAAAAGTGAACCATAGAGACAATATAGTCATTTACAACTGGATCTATATCTATAACATCGGTGTTCAGGTGACCAAAGCATAGTCGAGGAGAATCATCCAAGCTCAGTGAGATAGTCTACTCATTATAGGGAAGTGTTAGAAGATCAAATAAGGATTCTTTTAAGGAAATATAAAGTTCTCTATTACTATAATATCCGGGCTCTACCGCTATAGCTCCTAGTGTATTCATACTACCCCTTAGGATGGTATATGGCACCTAGTTATATCCACCCACCCCTAGGTGTATCCACCCTGCCATTACCCACTCCACCCCTAGGTATACTCTCTCTACCATTTAAGATGGCACACATGGCCCTAGGTGTATCTACCCTACCGCTTAGGACAGCACATGTCTTGTTAGTGAGAGAGAATTGAACATGAACCTTCATTATTCACATAACTTTACATATCACGAACTCGCCATATGAGCCACCCCTAGGGAGATAACTGTTGGGTTTTTTAAAATTTTGTTTCCCATGCAAGTTATCAGAGACAAATATTGAAGTGAAATTTTATTCTCATAGAATTCCTAACTAAAATTAATATGAAGATGAATTATGCTTTTTTCTTAATATTTTTGGACGAGAAACAAGATATGAATGTTTGCGAAAAACTTTTGTACCATATTTAAAATATATACTTAATACTAACTAATGTATATTTTAAAGGAACATATTTAGTGATAGTGCCCGGGTATGAATTTCCTCAAATTTTGGTGTTGAAATCTTTGTGTCAGTATCCTAGTCATCCCAAAAGTCCCATACAAACTAACTTAACAAAAAGCCAAAATAAGATAACATGCGCAAGAAAATACACTTGTTGTAGATAAGTGATTTATACATGACTTCAATTTACAATGTACCTAAACGGAAATATACAACAAGTAATTATAATTTTATAAAGCAAGCTAATTGTACAAAATAGTCTACACATTCTTTGCCTAACCAGGCTTATGGGTTCTCTTTCTACACTCACTCTGCTTCAAAGGTTGCTTTGAGAAATACATCAATTTCTACTTTTCCACCTATTTCTTCCCTTGCAAGGGATCACATGACCACTTTTTCAGTCTTGGGATGAAGTTCCGGACAGAGTTTCCAACACTTTTCAATCTATTGACCATTCATGCTACAATGGGTACAAAAATACTTACACTTGCCCATTGACAAGGAAGTCTTCATACCTGGGAGTCGTTCCTCATATCTTGTCCCAAGGATTTGATCCATGGTCAAATTAATCACAAAATGTATAGGAAAACATTTCCCATAAATGATCATAAGCACAAACATTTCTAGAATTTCCATGATGCTTATACTTGTCTTTTGGGTTGTGACTTTGACGAGGAGAACTAGACTTTCCATATCCTTTGGAATGTTCACCTCTCTACAGAGACAATTTGTCACTATCACTACCATCATGGTGTGTTGTACCATCACTTTGTAGGATTCCCTTTAGCATGAACTCCATACCTGACAATTTCTTTGCCTCAGAAATTTTGGAGCACCCACCAATTTCTTCATGGCCATAACCCAATCCTTCATACCGTGGTCATTACTTCACTTCGATAGGATTAATCATGCCTTAGCCATTGACTCTAAGGCCCCTTCCATCATAACCCATATGATTTAAAAGCTTCATACCAATTCCGTTTGTATGCTTTGCAAAATCTGCAAAATATGTGTTATCAACATTAACTAAAGGAGTAGAACTAGAAATACTAATTACCTCCTCTAGCTAAACACCAATATATATTTTTTTCATATGTTAATGAAGAAGTGGGTTATGTCTCTAGCCAACCACTTTTACAAACTAGCACATGGGTATAATCTTTCAGGTGTTGGAAAAATTGCAAGCACCATTCTCATTATAGGATCCATATCATGTATACTGACCATGCCCACAAAATGGTTTAATCTTTGAGGGACTCTTTGCTACTTCCTGGATGAAACTTTAGGTGTATTTTCCTTTTCTCCTCCTCTGCAACTTCAAGCAATCTCCTTAGCTCGAGATTCTCCATTCGAAAAGATAGGTTAATATCCTCCAACTCTTGGAGTCTTTCACGCTTCAATTTCTTTCCCATACTTGCACTCTGGTCAGAACTTTCTCTGATAACACATGATCTAAAAATGAAATAAAACTCAATCGTCCTCTAACACTTTCCATGCTTGGTACCATGGGTCTTTAAATGTAAAGTAGCTTTCCGACCTCTTCAAATATAAGTGGTTTAGTTTTCACATGAACTTAAAAGTGAAACAAATTCATATGTACCTCAAGATGTTATTCATGCAAAGAAGAAACCAACAAGTGATAATGGAGTTTACCCATCCTAGGCTACGTCTCTGAGCCCTGCTCCAATGGCTAGGCCACTTTATTGATCTCAGCAAAAAATGAGCACATTTCAAATTGTTGACTTTGGAGTGGCATCATTTCTCTTACAAAGAAACATTGTTCTACAAATAATTATAACTCAATAAGATGACTCCCTATAAGAAGTCATGATTATGTCAATAGAAAAAGGACTGTCTCACAATAGGTCCTTGTACTCCACCTAAAATAAAAAATAATAATCGTACAAAAACTTCACAATGAAGTGCTATAAATGGCTTTTAACATAAGCATATTGAGAAAAGACTGAAAATAACTGCTCTATTGAAGCAACAATTTCTATAGATGTAACTAGAAGGCTAAAAATCCTCTAACTAGGCTCTTTCCATGCTTAAATATGCCTCAATTTGGTCTCAAAACTCTCTTTGTCTTTAGCACTAAAGGACTTGACTCTACAAAAATTCCATCTTACAGTGCTGAAATCAGAAATATGAGGCTTCCATTTTGTTCAAGATACTCAAAAACCCCTATATAGGCTCTTCTTGAGCTCAAAAAGGTTAAAAAATGAGCAAGGTATGCTTCTTGGAACCAAGCTTTATTATTTGTCCTCCAAATTGGCAAAACCTACTAATTGTTATACGAATTTTTCCTTTACATAGTTCATCGAGCAACAATTTTTCCTAGGACTGGCGAGATTCTTGTTACAAAAGGTGCAATTTGCCGCATCTTTAAAATGCACCATAACCCCTAAGTGTCAGGTCAGGGTCACGTGGAGTGCCATGTGGCCGAGGGCAGGGGATAACTGCCTAGCCCCACTGGTTCAACCCTCCACGCTAGTCAGCATGGTCATGTGGTAACTAATAAGACCGAGGGTCGAGCCAACTGTCCACCTCCTCTGCTGGAGCCCTGGGTAATGGCTACATTTACAGTCGAGAACTCGGGGTCAAGGCCTATCTGCTCACCCCCTCTGCTGGCTCCTCTGCGTGGTCATGCGGGTTGTGATATGCCCCAGGGGCTAGGATAAATACCCACCCTCACTATTCTTACACCTCTTCCATGGTTCAATGGTGTGTAATGTGACGAAGGTTGGGGCCATGTGCCCCTGCCCCTCCCCAAACGTTGAACAACGTTAATTCAAATATAAACGATGACCATAACATGTTAAGAACTGAAGGCATGGTGTGGCGATAAGGCATTATACTTTTTTTCAGGAGCTACAGGAGGCCGGTCATCTGACCTATAAAATTTTTAACCAACCACTGAGGCCCACATGACACCCTCTGATTGGGCCACGTGGCACCTCACCATTGGTCCACTGTGAACTAAACAAACCAATCAAATGCCACCAACTAAACCTATACGACACTACCATGTGTCAACTCGAGATTGGTCCTCCTGTCTTCCCTATATCGAGTTATCATGCTGATGTCAGCAATACGGTCTGCCTAGTCAGCGGCCCAGTCAACCTTGTTGTTTGACATTTTAGTTGTTTGGCCAAAACTTAATAACGCAATAAATTCTTCATATGATATCAGATTGAGGTGATTTAAGCGGCGTTGGAATTAGGATGATGAACACTACAATCTAGTACCAGTCTCAAGAGATTCTGAGCACTTTCATTTTTGAGCCTATTTTTGATCTCCAGATCACTTCCCAAGTGGGTATTATTGACTCTATGATGCAACATAATAGGATTTCATGGGTCAATCCATAAATATAAAAATTTCAACAACACTGAAATTGTTCGAGCCTAGATAGGAGGTCTCTCTACAACTTTTGTTTTTCGTTTTCCTCCATTTCTCTTCTCTAATTACAAGGGTGTCATCGAACTGAACGAGATATTGAATTTACATTGTGTTAAGAGGAACCATTCTTTATTTGTCTATGGGATCAAACGTACGACCTTCCCATGATAAATTCCTCTGAACAATCAACATCCATGAACAAAACAGGATAAAGGTTTTCAATTCAATGGGCCATCTGCTAGTAATAAGCTCTAAAATAACCACACCAAAACTATAAACGTCGCTCCTTTTGGTAACCTTCAAGGAGTATGCATATTATAAAAAATATATAAACATGGCACCATTCAGGGTTGCAAAAAATATCGATAGAATGCATGCTAATGAATTTGAATAACAAGGATTTTAAAACCTATTAAAAACACACCATTTGAGAGAAAAAAGGATTATGTGTAAACATCAAGAAATAAAATGGAATACATGTGCGAGAAAACATAGTAAGAAAGTTACCAGGAGTAATGTAACCATGAGTTCCTGCAAAAGTTGTGGTTGAATCCCCCCCTCAGTTGCAAGCTTGAAGAACTTTTACAACACAAAAATTAACAATCTTGGGCTCATAAAATTGATCGAATGAGATATTGGAAAACTTAACATCTTTGTGAATAATTGTAGGGGTGTCACCGAACTGAATGTCATGCTCAATTTACACCGTTTTAAGAGGAACCATTCTTTACTTGTCCATGGGGTTGAATGTATGACCTTGCAATGGTAAATTCCTCTAACCAATCAATGTCTGTGAATGGACAGGATAATGACTAATGATAGAATTTTGGGTTATTTTTCTTAGTGGATGAAGTTATTGATAGTTTCCTATGATAGTTCTAACTCTCTTTTGAAGGAACAATCATAGATAACTTGGATCCACTTCATATACACATAGATCAAGAGATATGAGAGTATCATTGGAGAAATGCCTTCTAGCTAATGTGATTCCTCAAAATGAAGAAAAGCTCGATACCCTTGCTGCTGAAAAGGAGAGAATTGGAGCGTGGGACAAAAGGAACATATTTGTTTTGGTCGAGTTATTTTAAGATGATGTAAAATCCTCATTCTTGATGAGCCAACTATGTCAGTTGGTACCCACACAAATATAATGTTGTAGAATACAATTAAGACTGGGTTTGTAGATTATACATTTATAAGTATTGCATGTAAAATACCAAGCATATTGGACCGTGACAAGGTTCTTGTCGTGGATGCAGGGAAAGTCATGGAATTTGGATCATCTACATATTTTTGTGACTTTTTTATTTAAATCACCAGTTACCGAATATTGGAGCCATTGAAAAGAACCATAGACTAGTACCAAAGCAGAAAAGAGTCCAACTTCAACATGTGTTATAGTTAATGAACAAGAGAATTTGATGTTTTCAGACTATACATTTATAATATTGCACCTAAAATACTAAGAAAAATGTGTTACGACAAGGTTCTTGTCTTGGATGTAGGGAAAGTAATAGAATTTGGATCACCTAAATATTTGTATTAACAACCTTCTTTATTATTTAAATCACCAGTTACTAAATACTAGAGTCATTCAAAAGAACCATAGATGGTATATAAAATTCAAATTGTGAGCATAATCTTCTTCCAAACATTTCAAGTTGATTGGGTATTATCACAACTATGTAAATCTCTTTCACTTTTCATGGAATGCTTCTTCTTGTTGCCCTTCAACTACCTTTAGTAATCTAACTACCGCTTTACATGGATTTGAAACAAAATTTGCTCTGACTTGCAATATTTTACTTTAAGGATCATATGTTGTTCATTATCTTGAGAATTTACTTGGTTTCCTCAAGCTTAGGGTTTATTTCTATAATTACATGCTTTCTATACAAAAGTTTCAGCTTTGGTTCAAGTTTAGAAGCCAAAACTTGTGGCTTGGTCTGATTCAGAATCTAACGAATTTTTTTTTTTTCAAAAAATCTAATCATGGGAGTGTTTGAATCATTTTTTTGATTGTGGAAATAGATTTAACACTATCAATGACCCTTGAAACACCCAAAATTATGAAGCCTCGCAAATCTAACCTAGATTTCCAAAAGAAATTGACAAATTTCGTCAAAATTGTGCTAGGTTTTCCATTTTTTTACTAGGTGAAAACATCACCTCCTTTGACTATGTGTAGAAGAATTTAGTGATTCTATTGGTCAAGACTCAAAAATAAGCATCACACGATGCAACTTCCACAATACTAAGATTTTAAGAAGAGACTTCAAGATAAGCATAAATTATCCATAGTGGATCTTTGGACTTAGAAAAAGCTCGCCTTTGTCTTCAATCACACCATGTGGTACTACAATATACACACTTAGGAATAGAGCATGAATAGTTGAAGCATAAAGCTTAAAGGTTGAAACTCACACAACATGTCCAGGCAGATGGACCATTGTTATTCTATATAAAACACTAATTGATCTTTTTTGTTTATGTAAGCATAATAGTTGTTTTTCATTTGATTCCAAGAGTTTTATGTAGTTTATTTAGTGTTTCTACATTGGTGATAGATCTCAGTTTTTATAAATTGGTCTATTAATTAGTTTGATTAGAAAACAAATCTATTTCGTGGTTGGATATGGAAATATCAATTGTGTGCTTACTAAAATGGGTTTATTTATTAGTTTGATTAGAAAATAGATCTATTTTGTGGTTGGATGTGAAATATGAATTGCGTGGTTACTAAAGCTATAATGATTTCCATACATTCACACTTGAATCTAACACAAAATGGTTTGTGCCTTTTTGGTGCTAGCTAAACCCAATAGATCAAATTAAAAGCTAAAATTAATTGTTCTTCTTCCAATTACATTACAGTTAATGGGTTTGACCAAGTTCCTTGGAAAAATTTCAAGAATAGTTTAACATAATTTGTAAAAAAAAATGAAATTATCTAAATAAGTGATTATACATAGTTGCACCCAATTATTAGCTAGTTTGACATTAGAAATGAACATGGTTGAATGTGTTTGATATTTTTAAGGTAATGTAAAACATATACATCTACAATATTATTTGTTTGAAAGTTATTTTATGATTAAGCTAAAATTAAAAATTACTCAAACAAAATTCATATTAAAAAAAAATAAAATCCTTCTTTTAAATTAATAACAAAAAAACATAATACATAATTTTTATTTAAGTGATGGATAAAAATACAAAACAAAAACCATGCAAAGACAATTTTGAAAGAAAACCTCTCATAAAATATTTATTTGATTAATATGAGTGTATACCCGATCACATGAGGCAAACTTGCTGGAAACACGGTAGAGCATCTAACATGTGGTTGACCTAATCCAATTTTGAGGAAACAAAATAATATTTTTAACTAATAATTGAGCATATCTAGACAAATATGTTGAGACCTAGTTATACTACATTATTTCATTATATTTCCCCTTCAAAAATATCATAGCATAGATGATACACGTGAAGAAATTCCCACTGTAGATCACCTGGTATTGCAACGTACTAAAGCAAAACACTTGATCTGCTTCTACAAACAATTTAGCGGAAGCTTAATCAAGCATGAGCAACATCAAGCATGAACATATATAACTGAGAATGAGAAGTAATCAACCATAACACATAATATATATCACTGGGGAAAGCACCAGCCTAAAACCCCAACTCTGTATTATCATACAAGTGGAAATCTTGTTCAAGTTACAAAAATAATTAGCTCTCAAGCTATCCTGATCTCTCTGCACTCAAACAATACTACTCATAGACTCAATAGACATAGAATATATCTTTTTCAAGCCCTCCAAGCCTCCTATTTCCTTGCACAGTTTTGATTGGGGTCCAATGATATCACATGTGTGAATTGGCCTCATCACACTCACTGTAACCTCAGGTCCAACTGCACAATCCATAAGGAATAATATTCCTTCTGTATGCAAGGAATATCCTAGCAACTAATAGTACACTGTCCCTCCATCTGATCTCAACTGGGTCTCTGACTAAACTGACATGCATGAGTTATCCATGAGTGAATACTCAGTTATCTGAAATACAGTAGTTACATGCATGCAAGCATTAACTAACTGAACTCTCATTAATTTAACAAACTGTTAAATTAATCTAACTGGACTTGACTAAGTTAAACTAAGTCAACTGATTACAACTCAATATTACAACTCACTCTTATCTCTTTAACTGATGGATAAATTCCTCAATCAAAGGAGAAACTGTTGCATGTCCTCACATAGACTTCAAGTTTGATTTTCCTTAACTAATTAACTCAAGATGAATTAATTAATTAATTTCGAAACTGTTGTTGATATCAAATTCAAATTTTACTTCCTATGTTTAGTCCAGGGACTGACTAAAATAAGAATCTATCCTAAACTGCTAAAATAGAACTTCTATTTTCAGCACTTCCATTTTTCATTCCCTGTTGCCCAATCTAGCACTGGTACCCAAACTGCTATTTTTAGCATTTTTTGTTGCCATTTTTCAATACTCCCTCTCATCAAGAAAGGCTTCCACTCGAACTCGATCCTGTAACTCTGGAATGTTCTGCATGCAACACTTCTACCAAGTGTGGTTGCTCCAACAACTCTCGGAACAAAGAAAGCTCCCCACTGACCTCTCTGTTGGGCTAGAAACATACTCTGATGTTGAATCTCTACCTATTGTTGACAAGTGCTCCCTCTCTAACCTCTGAGCTGCTACAACACTCCATGCATCTTGCACCGTTGCAGCCTCCTAGCTCTACACAGTCCTGGGACTCCTACACTATATCTCTCTCTACCGCTCCATCTGCATCTGTCTCTACCCAATCAGTCAGTCCTGCTAGTCCTCATCGGGGCTCCCGTAGCAAAGTCGAATCAAAGCAGTTGGGGTACCTCAAGGATCCTACCCCTCCTCCTTGGGATGATCACTCCACATTTCCACACCTCCTACCTGGAGGTATGGCTGCATGTGATCCCTCTGCATGTGAGAAACCTCGGGCAACAAACCTTGCCTTGTGTTTCTCAACATTGCAATCATCTATCTTCTTTACCTTGTAAAGCCATCAGGAACTAACCACTGACTTGTCTGTAGGTCTAGGTACAACATCCCACAAACTGTTCCATATGATAGAATCATACTCTTCTACCATTGCATCAACCCAGACTAGTTGCTACACTGCCTCCTGAGAAGAAGGTTTGGTGGCTACACACTCCCAAACCAGGGCCATGTAGCCAGTGTATCTCTCGGGAGATCTCCTCTGCCTATGCTGAGAGGATGGCTGCCCACATTCTCTCTTGCATCCTGCATCAATCTGTCAGCCTCCCGCGAGTGTTTCTGCTTGTCTCTGGAAGACTCTCCAGCAGTGGTAGTCTCCACTACTGGATCCTCTGCATGTGGCTGATCCACATCATCAGGAGGTTCCTCCTCCTTTGGAACTAAAAGTTCCTCATCGCCATGGAACTTGAGCTCCCTCTCAAGTGACACTCGCATGGCCCTCTGCTCGTCGAAATTTAGATCCCTGCGCACTACGGTCCTCTGACTGGTAAGCAGAAACACACGATAGTTGTGGGGTGTATCTGTGTACCCCACAAGTATCCCCGACTCAGCTGTTGGGTCTAGCTTCTTCCGAGCATCTTTGGTCACATGACAGAAAACTAGTGATCCAAATATATGAAAGTGACTCACATCTGGTCGCTTCCCCGAAAAAGCCTCCATAGGTGTCTTCATCCCCAAAACATAATGAGTACTTCTGTTCTGAAGATACACTGTTGTATTGCATGCCTTAGCCCACAGATGAAGTGGTAGGCCTTGGTCATGCAACATTGCTCGAGTTGCTCCCACAATAGATCTGTTCTTCCTTTCAGCCACCCCATTATGTTGTGGGTTATGAGGTGTCGTCAGTTCCCATTTAATTCCTTTTGTTGCATAGAAGTCTTTAAATTGTTGGGAGATATACTCTCCATGATTGTTGCTACGCAAGGCTTTTACTTTCTTCTTAGATTCTTTCTCTGCCGAGGCTTTAAACTCACAAAACCTCAAGAAGGTCTGATCCTTCTTTTGCATAAAGTAGATCCAACATCTACGAGAAAAATCATCAATGAAAATAACATAGTATCTTTGTTTAGCAGTGGAGGCTGTAGAGAATGGTCGACATACATCTGAGTGAGCTCGCTCCAGGATTGCTCCAGCTTTACTATCCCAATCGTGAAAGGAAGCTTTCACATACTTACCTAGGGTGCATCCTTTGAATGTGTTTGTTTGCTCCAGTTTTCCCTTGGGTAAGCCGGTAGAAATTTGCTACATGATCTTCAAGGCCTCGTGATGCAAGTGGCCCAATCTCCTATGCCATAGCTCGCCAACATCTTGGCTTTGCACCACCTCTGCTTTGGAACTCAGTGCAGCATAGTCATCTACCTCTAGCTTGTAGAGATTCTTTACTCGAATCCCTATTCGCTTGGTCTGTCCGGTGCCGATATGCCTCAGTAATACTTTTCCTTTACTAAAGACTACATCATAGCCTTTATCTTCTAGCATAGCAACAAACACAAGATTCTTTTTCAAACTTGGTACATATTTCACAGCAGATAGGGTGAGAGGAGCACCATGCTCCCTCTGAAACACAACTATACCTTCACCTGAGACACAGTACTTTCCATCGTCGCCCATCTCAATCCGCATCTGGAGATCCTTCTCCTCCAATGTACTGAAAAGATTCTTGTCACCCAACATGTGGAAAGAAGCTCCACTGTCTAGGTACCAAACACATCCCACCATGGATGAAACCATGCATGTGATAAGTGAGAAATCTAGCTTAAATTGTGAAGTTAGTGCATCACCATCAGATCCCTTAGAGGAACCCTTCTTGGATTT
Organism: Pinus tabuliformis; assembly: GCA_031772625.1. Taxonomy (NCBI): domain Eukaryota; kingdom Viridiplantae; phylum Streptophyta; class Pinopsida; order Pinales; family Pinaceae; genus Pinus; species Pinus tabuliformis. The sequence continues at coordinate 830,801,934 of CM062807.1, read as the reverse complement.
CTTCTGTGGACAATTCATAGCATAATGGCCCACTTCATGACAGTGAAAGCATCGCACCTTTGACTTGTCAACCTTCTTCCCACCATGAGAAGATTTGGATTGGGATGCCTTCCCTTTCCCTTTCTTAGCTTTACTCATTAAAGATAGATTTTCTTCATCATCTTTTTTTGATGAAGATCCATCCCTAGTGCTCTGCCTTATCTCCTCATACATCAGATCCGACCAAAGTCGTTCCCAATCTGGCAGTTTTCTCTTTTCCATTAACCGAGTCTTGGTAGCTATGCCAGCTCTTAGGAAGACCTAGGAGTGCTAGAATCACCATGTTGTCATCAGCAGTCATGACCCCTACGCTTGCAAGCTCATCCCTGCAGGTGGTGAGCTTGTTCAGGAACATAGAGATTGTTTCGCCCTTTTCACACTTGATCTTGCGAAGTTTGTCCTTTAGCGCCAGCTTCCTCTGATCGCGTCTATTCTGATAAAAATATTTCAATGTTTTCCACATTGAAAACAGAGTCTCCTTCCCATGGAGGCTTGAGACAATGTGATCTCGAACTCCCTCCAGGAGGATTCTCTTTGCTCTAGCCACACACTTTTTCCATTCTGCCAATTGAGTAGCATCGGTCGGCTTTTGGACTTCTTGATCAATGAAGTCCTTGAGATCGTTATCTTCCAATACTACCTCCATGCGATCCTTCCAAGTTATATAATTTGAACTGCCATCAAGGGCATATTCGAGTCTTAAGGCACTAAACGCCATCGGTGAAATAGATGTGATAAGAACTCAATTCAATATTCAGAAACCAAAATTCGTACTTCTCCTGCTTGTATATTGTTCTTCCTTGATCACCTTTGCTCTAATACCATGTAGAAATTCCCACTGTAGATCACCTGGTAATGCAATGTACTAAAGAAAAACACTTGATCTACTTCTACAAACAATTTCGCGAAAGCTTAATCGAACATGAGCAACATCAAGCATGAATAGATATAACTAAGAATTAGAAGTAATCAACCATAACACAGAAGATATATCACTGGGGAAAGCACCAGCCTAAAACCCCAACTCTGTATTATCATACAAGTGGAAATCTTGTTCAAGTTACAAAAAGAATTAGCTCTCAAGCTATCTTGATCTCTCTGCACTCAAACAATACTGCTCACAGACTCAATAAACATAGAATATATCTTCCTCAAGCCCTCCAAGCCTCCTATTTCCTTGCACAGTTTTGATTGGGGTCCAATGATATCACATGTGTGAATTGGCCTCATTATACTCATTGTAACCTCAGGTCCAACTGCGCAATCCATAAGGAATAATATTCCTTCTGCATGTAAGAAATATTCACCAAGGAATATCCTAGCAACTGATAGTACACTGTCCCTCCATCCGATCTCAACTGGGTCTCTGACTGAACTGACATGCATGAGTTATCCATGAGTGAATACTTAGTTATCTGAAATACAATAGTTACATGCATGCAAGCATTAACTAACTAAACTCTCATTAATTTAACAAACTATTAAATTAATCTAACTAGACTTGACTAAGTTAAACTAAGTCAACTGATTACAACTCAATATTACAACTCACTCTTATCTCTTTAACTGATGGATAAATTCCTCAATCAAAGGAGAAACTGTTGCATGTCCTCACATAGACTTCAAGTTTGATTTTCCTTAACTAATTAACTCAAGATGAATTAATTAATTAATTTCCAAACTGCTGTTGATATCAAATTCGAATTTTACTTCCTATGTTTAGTCCAAGGACTGACTAAAATAAGAATCCATCCTGAACTGCTAAAAATGGAACTTCTATTTTTAGCACTTCCATTTTTCATTCCCTATTGCCCAATCCAGCATTGGTACCCAAACTGCTATTTTTAGCACTTCTATTTTTAGCATTTCTTGTTGCCATTTTTCAATAACACACATTCATGGCCACAATAATAGAACCAACATACAAGCACGAATGTGCATCGAATATGCATGGACCATGCTTAGTGCCTTTTATGACCTTATGGTCTCTTCAATAATCATTTTTCTTGATATTAAATCTCATATGAATTACATGATATATTTACGATCCATCAGTGGATATATATGATCTCACAGTTTTGGCTATGGAATCTACCATTATTTCACTCAAGCTACTGTTGTAGCACTTATTCTGCAATAAAACATATACATCGACATAGTTATATAATAATATATCAGTGGTTGAAATCTTAAAACTAACTTTGGTTTGATGCAGACAATAAAAGGTATTGATATTTCACCATCCATTCAAAATCCCAGTGCCTACTACCAATGTTTCTTAGCGTGCAATATCCCCATCTGAAAGAAGCTTCTCCATAAAATTGTAATTGTGCAGCTCTGTACCTCTGATAATCTGACTATGCTACTTTATTCACTTCCCACTCATCCACCCATTCCCCTACATAAATCTCAAAGTTATGTAAGACCATTTTGTCTCTTTCGTATATGGAAATAAGCAAACTAGTGCATAATTAAATTCATCCTTTTTATAGGGAAAGTTGCACTAACGAAGTTAAATGCAGGATATTGTTTGATATTTACCAACAAATATGAGAGCACCATTGGCCAAGACAAGGCTCTGTAACAATTTCCCGTAATGTAGTCTACCAAAATAACCGTAATTACATAAATGTGATAACAATACTATAATAATTCGCAATTATTCCAAATTAAATAAATGTGATAATAATGCTATAATAATTCCCAATAGTTCTGAATCTAATCCATAGATTACAGTCAAATACAACCATGCTCCAACAGAAAAGAATAGTTCAACAATACATAGATGTTAATACCCATTCAATGCTAGAAATGAATTAATGGAGCAATAAAATACACAAAATATTACAAAAACAGAGATACAAAAACACAAAAAACAAGAGAGACACAGATATATGTGGTTCACCCAATTTGGTCTATGTCCATGAAGAAACAACCAATCCTTCCTTTTATATTATCCAACAAAATGAAGAGATCCAACCTACAACAAATTGTTGTAATTTCCTCTTTGTTCTCACACAACCTCCTCGCTTTCTCACTCATAATAATTATACACAACCATAATATAATTCCTTCAAATAAACTTGAGGGTTTCCTTCTAGGAAAAAAAATCCTAAATTAACATAACTTATACCATGAGATCATCTGCTTAATGAATGGCCCGATTGACTATGAAATTACAATATTCTACAAGGAAATTTTTCATTTATTTTTAGCTTCGGGGGTTGCCCCCGAACCCCCACGAGTGAGGGGCTCATAAAAGTATCCATCGGCCCCCTCTAGACCCCCTAACGGTGATTAAATAGGCAGAGTTTCTTCTTTGTTAGGAACAAGGATCCAACATGATTGAAACAAAAACCTTTCAACAATCAGGAAGATAATTGGCTCCACACCAAATAATCTCCCACTTGGACACTAATTATAACAACTCCACCATTTCTTCACTTGCTGGAAAATGCTTCCACTTTGGACCTAGATGTTTCTCATCTTCATCAACATACTTTAAGGCCAATTAAAATGAGAAGAATCTCAATTTTTCCCTGGTTACAACTTTTGTTAACAGATTTGCAATATTATGGCTAGTGTGTATCGTTTCCACTATCAATTGTCCATCTTCCAATATTGGCCTTATGAAATGGTACTTGAGTTGTATATGTTTCATCTTTGAATGAAATGATTAGTTCTTTGCAAGATGAATGAAACTTTGGTTATCACTATATAACCTACCCATCTCCTGCTTCTTTCGTAACTCATCCATAAACCTTTATAACCAAATCATTTCCTTACTAGCCTCTATAGCAACGAGATAATCTACTTCCATTGTTGAAAGTGCAACAATGTTTTGCAACTTTTAAACCCAGGTGACATTTGTTCCACCTATAGTAAATGCATAACATATGGTGCTCCTCTTATTATCTCTATCACCTTCCATATCTGTATCAACATATCCCTGTAGAGAAATGTTTGAACCACCAAAGCATAATGCTTGATTTGTAGTATCTCTCAAATACATCCACTTCACTTCCATCAAACAACCTTTTCCTATATTGTTCATATACCTGCTTACAACTCCCGTTGCATGTGAAATGTTAGGCCTTGTGTAGACCATTGCATACATTAAGCTTCCAACTATTGACGCATATGGAAATTTACACATATAATCATCTCTTCCTACCTCTTGGGACACATCTCCTTACTTAGTTTGACATGGATAGCCAAAGGTGTACTGACTGGTTTTACATTCTGCATATTAAATGTTTCCAACACCTTTTCTATGTATTCACTCCGAGACAATGTTAATTTTGCAATTTTTCTTGTCTCTATTTATTCTCATACCAGGGATTTGTTTTGCAACACCCAAATCCTTCATTGCAAACGAATTTTCCAATTTTCCTTTGAGCACATTTATTTGCTACATGTTAGACCCTGCAACAAGCATGTCACCTACATATAATAGAAAACTAATATAACTTCCATGATTTTTCTTTTTAATATAAACATAATGGTCAGAGCGACATCTAGTATAACCTTGTTCATACATAAACCTATCAAATTTTAGATACCAATGCCTTGAATCCTGTTTTAAGCCATACAATCTCTTCTTCATTTTTCACACTAATTTATCATTTCCTTTGACCTCATACTCTTGTGGCTTCTGCATATATATTTCTTCCTCCAAATCCCCATGGAGAGAGGTTGTTGTTACATATAACTACTCAAGATGAAAATATTTTGCTGCCACTAGACTTAAATTAGTTCTGATTGAAGTCATTTTAATAACAGAAGAAAATATTTCATCAAACTATATACCTTTCTTTGTGCTAACCCCTTCACCACAAGTCTAGCCTTATACCACTATTTTCCTCTATATTCCTCCTTCAACCTATAAACCCATTTATTTAGCAACTTTGTTTTACCTACAGGGAACTTGACTAAGTCCCAAGTTTGGTTATGCATCAAGGAGTCCATCTCTTCTTCCATGGCTTACTCCCACTTCTTCCTGGTTTCTATCTGCATTACTTCTTCATATCTTTCTGGTTCACCAGAATCAGTTAATAATACATAATATAATGAAGGAGAGTATCGTTTAGGGGGTCTACTTATCTTGGTAGATCTTCTAACACCACTTTCAGGTGTTTGAGGTGCCTGTTGTTGTTGTGGCTGCTGGTCATTACAATTTTTAGGTACCTTTACTTTTTCTATGATCTCATAGAGCACTGAATATTCCTTGTTTTCCTTTTCCTATTTCTTTTCCTACATATGATCCTTATACAAGATTTTTTCATTGAATATGAAATGTCTGCTCCTAATGATTTTGTGATTTTCATAATTATATAAGCGATAACTAAAATCATTAACACCATATCCAATAAAGATACATTTCTTAGATTTCGCCTCAAGATTTGTTCTATTTTTTTATTAATGTGGACAAAGTCTTTGTTGAACCTCAGAATTTCCCTCTCCTTGACAGCTTTTCTCACTTCTTTCCCTTGCTTTTCCTTAAGATTACAGATCCCAATCAATGATAAATGATCGGTTTTGTCTTAAGGAAGGCATTAAATGATTGACATGTTATATTTTTATGTTTTTTCTATTTGAATAAATTTTTTCAAATTAGCTACAAAATGCAACCTATTCTGCAGCTAACTGTGTATTTTGTAGCTACTTCCATGGTCTGGCAGGTTCCAGGTGTCAAATGAAGAATCCGGCCACATGGACATCTCTAGAATCATCTTAACATGGATTCTATCCTATTCACTTAACCTAGATCGACAAGAAAGCAAGCGTGAGATCATAGTCAAAGGTGGAGTCAAACATATGATACTCGGAAGCAATAGGACTCTTCATTTGCTCTTTCGTGGTTAATCAATAAATCTAACAGTTCTGTTGCAAGCATTAACTTGGATCAACCACCTGTGTTAATGGTTCTATTGCAAACATCTCGCTCGAATTTAAGTCACCTGTAGTTGATCAGACATTTACACAGTTCTGTTGTAATATGTATGAGCCACCTGTAGCTAGTTTTCCTCAAAGACAGTTATGATTATTTCCTTTTAAATACTGGTTGTACAGAACCGAGGGGGGTTCAAAGAATTTTATGTATTAAGTTCAGACTTTCAGCTCTGTATTTTGGGACTTCGTTCTTTTCTATAATATAAGTTGTATGTTGACCAATGATCGTTTAAGAGAGCATTTGTAATTAGTTAGCAGCTCAACCTAGTCAGTTGCAGAGGGCCCCTGCACTGAAGGAGGTTTTCTTTCCATTCATTTTCTATTTAGTTTTAATTTCATTACTTTGCTTTTAATAGTGTTTCTAACTTAGGTTGATTTATTTTAGTTTTGATCAATAGCATAATGTTAAAACTCAGTGGTGCAATCTTGTTCTTCCAACACATTTCATGAAAGGAAACAGTTTTTTTCTAAACAGAGTAAGGTTGAAGTAATAAGAATGCACTATTGTCTAGCTTACTCACTGTTTTGTTATTTATTTTCTAGGACAAATTTTTCAATTCAATGCGTTAATGAATGTTTTTGAACACCATTTCAAGTTGATACTCATCCTAAACTAAATGGTTAAACATTCACTTCACTCAATGGTTGAAATCAATCAGTTACCTTTTGCATGTTTCATTTAGTACTCTAGTTCATAAACTACATAAAGTGTCTTGTATCCCATCTCAAGAAGGTTATATTTCAAAATTGAAGGTTAGAGTAACTCGAAGTACTTCAGTTGGTTTCATTCTCTGCATTTATTTCAACATGCATTACAATTTCACCCTTAATCTTAAGAAATAGATTCATGACTTAGTATTAATGACGAGATAGGATAGATGCTCTGTTTTTCCTTTCTTAAGTTTGATTTTGACTAGCTTCAGCTCTTGGTTCACCTTTAGGAAGTTTATATTCACTTAAGTTTCTCATAGTTCAGATTGTACATCATTAGGAATCAAAGAATAGAAACCCCCAAAACAATATAAAAATACAAAACAACGAAGTAAGAAGGGTTAACAAAGCACATATAGTGCACTACACTTCATCAGCTTACAAAATTCGGTTGATAATTTATGCAAGCAATTTAGGACACTAAATTAACTAAATAGCCTTCACAACCAAAAGTCTTTAAATCCAAGTAGTTTACCATTTTATCTTTCCATGCCTACTTTGGAATACCACCATCCAAGGAACTTGAAGGCCCTCTATTTATTAGATAAACAACAATATCTACAACATCTGCCCAAAATTGTAAGGGAAATATTGCATGCAATCTCATGCACCTTTCACACTACATGCTTGTCTTGTTCATCCTTTCCAACACACTGTTTTCCTATGGTGTTCCTAGAATTATATTCTCTCTACAAATTCCATGTTCTCAATAGTAGTTATCAAATACTCTGTTGCAGTATTCACCTCCATTGTCTAATTTGAGACACTTCAACTTATTTCTTGTCTCATTCTCAACCAAAGTTTTCCATTTCTTGAAAGTATCAAATACATCCAATTTATTTTGAATACAATAAAACCAGGTTTTCTAGTTGCGTTATCAATGAAAGTAACATAATAGCAAGGGCCACCAAGATATGATACCTGAGATGGCCCCCATACATCCGTATCACAAGCTCTATTTTTTCTCTATTCTTTTCCTTGACCCAACTTTGATAAATCTGACTGTCTTTTGTTTTTTGTAAACAAAATTCTCACAGAAATCCAAATCGACATGATTCAAACCTGGCAACAAATCTCTTGGGTGAAGAATCTACATCCATTTCTCACTCATGTGCCCGAGCGTATGATTCCACAATGCCATATCTACACTTGTGGAGGTTAAATCAATAACAAAATTAGAAATACTATTGCATAAATACAATGTACCAACATTTTCTCCTTTTGCTATTATGAGGGCTCCTTTAGTGGCCTTCCAAGTTTTTTCTGTGGATGTAGTTACATAGCATTCACCACCTAATTTCCCTATTGGAATTGTATTTTTATTCAATTTTGGAACATGCCTTACCTAATTCAATAACCATTAAGTTCCATTTTGTTTCTTTATAAAAACCTTGCACGTTCCAATAATTTTACAAGGTTTATCATCACCTAGAAGAACATGTCAAGAATCTCCTTGAACATAGTCATGAAAATGTTTCCTATCAGGTGTGGCATGGAATGAGGCCCCTGAATCTACCACCCAGGTATTAATAATATTCTCTAATGAAAGAATCAAAGCATCTTGCAACACATCACCTGTCATATTCATTTCATGATTTTTCTCTTGTTATCCATCTCCTTCTTTCCCTTTCTGGGATTTACAGTCTTTCTTCAGGTGTCCTTTCTTCCCACATTGCCAACACACTATCCCTAATATGGATTTGGATATAGCTTTTCTTGAGTTACTACAATTTCTTGGGCTCCTTCATGTTTCCATTTTTCTTCCCCTAGTCTCTGTAGTCAAAGAATTACTTGATGTCTCACTTGAGCTTTTCCATCACATTAACTCGCTAAGGATAACAATGACAACATCATCAAACTTTAAAGTACTAGATCCAGAGATAGAGTTACTGATATCCATAACTAAGTAATTCCAACTTTTTGGAAATGAGCACAGAAACAACAGAGCCCTTACTTCATCATCAAAATTTAACCCTACAAAACTTAACTAATTGGTAACCGTGTTAAATTCATTTAAAAGATCAACAACAAATCCACCTTCTGACATCTTCATATTAAATATACAATTCATAATAAATACCTTATTTGAGGCCGAGGTTTTTTCATAGAGTTTTTCCAACGCCGTCATTAAAACTTGTGTTTTCGTTTCCTTTGAAATATTGAATGGCACCAACACTGCTAGACATAGTCGTATTGTTCCTAGTGCCTTTCTGTCGAGAATCTCCCATTCTGTGTTCGTCATAACTCCGTTGACTTCTTTTTTTTATACTCAACGGTAGGTACAAATATTTTTGATACAAATAATCTTCCATCTACATTTTCCACAACAAATAGTTTAGGTCGTTAAATTTCTCGACCCTAAACCTACCATCTTCTGCAATTGCTCCAACTCGAACTAAGAACCCTTCTATCCTGTGATTTTATCACCCACTATAGACCTTCGACTTTGATACTAGTTGTTATAAATTAATTAACATATCAATGAAATACACAAAATATTAACACAAATACAAAAATGCATAAAACAAAAGAGACACAGCTATACACGGTTCACCCAATTTGGGCTATGTCCATGGAGAAACCACCCATTCTTCCTTTTATATTATCCAATAAAATGAATAGATACAACCTACAACAGATCTGTTGTAATGTCCTTTTCTCTCACACAACCTCCTCCTCCTCTCTCTCTCTCTCTTACTTAGAATAATCATACACAATAGAAATACAATTCCCTCATTCAACCGAGGGTTTCCTTCTAGGGAAAAAAACCCTAAATTAACTTAACTTCTATGTTCAGATCATCCACCTAATGAACGTCGTGGATTGACTACGAAATTACAATATTTTACAAGGAAAATTTTCATTTATTTTTAGCTTCGGGGGTGTTTCCCCCAAAGCCCCGCTAAGGGGGGGATCATAAAAGTTGTCGTCACAGCCCCATCCCCTTGGACCCCCCTGATGACGATTAAACAGGCGAAGTTGTCGCCCCGTTAGAAACAAGGATCCGACACGTTTAAAATATGTCAATAACATGTTTAAATCTTATATTTTTCAAAATTATTTGAAGAAGAGACTTAAATAAACTTTTTGAAGATCTATGTTAACTAATTTATGTCGATATCAACTTCATATATATCTATATATAGAAAAAGATTGTTAAAATAAAATATTTTAATATTCTATATACAAAAATATTCAATGTGGATTATCAATAAAATATTTTAATATGAATTAATATTGACATATACTTAAAAATACATTAATAAAAAAAAAACCATTTAAATTTGGATGTACATGTTATGTAAAATATTTTAATGACAATTATGTATATATTTGATATCATTTAAAAAACTTTATGTATATATCATGAATAAGTTAAGTTTTTATGATTAAAACATTTATTTGGTCTTATAAAGGCTATTTAGCATTTGAAAATACATTTTAAACAATGAAAATAACATTGCATTTTGGACTCTAAAGTAGTTTGCATGTGAAGAAATTTGATCCCTCTCCCTCATGTTAATCTGTACTTAAGATGGATCTATGCTGGTATAATTTCATCTAAAGTACATAAAAGTGAAAAAAATATGTGAGTAAAATGTTTAAACCTTATACTTTTTAAAGATATTTTAACACGTGATATCAACTTCATATATATCTATATATCGAAAAAATGTTTAAATAATGTATTTTAATGTTGTGTAGAATAAAATATCGAATGTGAGTTATGAATAAAAAACAAGTTTAATGTGCACTAATAAAATGGTTCAAGGAAGAAGTTATATAATCTCTATAACATTCAAAAATACAATTTGAACAATGAAAAATTATACATTGGCTTTTTCACTCTAAACTAAGTTTGCATCTAAAGAAATTTGATCCCTCTGTGCTCATGTTAGAACCGTGCTTAAGATGGATCTATGCTAGTATGTAAGTTATCCATGACCATGCATAATTGATCCCCATGACATTTCCATGTTCGCTAGAACTTCACAATACAGTTGGTCTATGACTTGAGTTGGTCTAAAGAGTGTATTGACTTGGTCGAGGGCATATTCATGAGACTAGGAATTCAAAATTGAAATTTAAAATGCCAATTTCAAATTTCAATTTTGAATTCCTAGGTCTCATGAATTTCTTTGTATTCCCAATTTCCTGCTTTTGTGAATAATGTATTTTTTTTTTTAGAAAGAAAAAATGAACATTTTCTATTAAAATGAAAATTGTTTACATAAGTCATGAGACGATGTTTAATTATGTTCATCCGTCTTAAAATAAAAATAACTACCAATTGCATACATGTTGCAAAGGAAACGTCATAAGGTGGGAGTATAGGAAACAATAACATAGAAGATAGAAGCAACAATGAGTTCTTATACTCTTTCACATGGTTGCCCATGGGGTACAACTCAAAATACATCTAAAAAGGAATCAATCAATTTTTGTAGCTCCTTTTGTCTCTCAGTTCATCATACCAGGATTTCCATGCAAGCCTTTGATAAAGTATAACTAAATTATGGATTAGTTAAGAATTTACACAATTTATGAGAAAATATAATTCACTGGGACCTAGATGCATTTCTCATTTGGTGATCCATTGATGCCCCACTCCAAATTTCATTAGCATCTTAGACATGTTTGTGACATAAAATCCTGAAGTCTTCAACCATTGAGCACACACAGCCACATAAGCACTTGCCAATTCAACAACACAAATTTAGAAGTTCCCTCGTGGTTGTCCAAAGTAACTTTAGACCCTTAACTCTTCCTTTTCACACCATGGTGGACTTGTAGGCAACCAAAATTGGAACTTGCAAAAGGGAATATTGTTTATATGTTCTCAATGCCATCTTCCAATCAATGAAGCTATGAGAACTTCCAATATAAATAAAGGAAACATCAGTTCTTCTTTTTAGTCTGCATTCAACTATAACTAGTTCAAGTTGGGTGTCACCCAACATGGCTTGCAAAGAAATTATAGGTTAGTTGTCTCTTTTACATTTTTCAATAGATTTTACTTCTAGATAGTCCATTTGTTCCCCAGATCATCTTCTTTTGTATCATATCATTCATCAAATATTTTGATCATGTGGATTCTGGTAGGAGTAGTGCATTTGTGGTTCCTATTCTTCTTTTACTTGAAAGTTGAAACCAAGACAAATTTAGACAATTATATACAACAAAACCTATTTAAAATTGAGGCACGTAATGAGGAAATTTGAGTAAAAAATTGATCAAAAGTGTAAACATAGTCTGGAATTTGTGAGGGCTAGGCTATTGTTTCTAAAACTAGAAGGAAATTGAAGTTTCAAGTTATGCATAGGAAGTTATGCTCTCAACAATATGACCTTATTCTAGCTTATTTATGATGGTAAAATTAACAAAGATTCCTTGCATAGAAAAGGAGAAAGATGGGATGGGATGGAGCTAAAGACTTGTTACATTTATAGGTGTTATTATTTTGGATCTGGATGGAGGGCGCATGATTAAAAGGTGGGGATACATCCTATAATTGTATTCCTTTTGAATCCCCACCATTAAATAATGAATTCATCTTATTGTTAACTATTACTCTACAGCTCCTTCCATAGATGTGTTCTCAAGACAAGGATCCAACTATTCCAATGAGAGGTAGAATAAAATGCTAACTATTTTAGACATTGTATGGTTGTTCTGAAGTGCAAGTATGTGATCAAGCTTGTCCAAGTAGTTGAGAAAATCCATACCCATAAGCAGAATGTAGTTGGTCCATGCCTAAAGGCTTCACCATCCATTCCCCAAATGGAACTAGTTTAGCTTCTGCTATTGATACCTATCAAAATTCACCAAGTGTGCATTAGGTGGATGTGCTAGTTGTAATTGCAACCATAGTATAAAAACATAGCACATCCTAAACATTCCTTCACACTAATTCCTGTGCTGATGTACATTTGGTATTTCTAAAGGGATTGTGAAATGCTTCAGCGAAAGCTTGATAGATAGATCCAAGTTTGTAAGCATAGGTATGGAAGAATACATGTGCTTTTTCTGTATTTAATTCTTCACGAATCCATTCCATCACAGTATTGAGAGATCTCTAAAATGCAGTCAGCAGTGGCATGTTATTGTTTCTCCTTCCTGGAAATAACAATATTGTACATGTAATGTTTTTTCTATTTTCTATTTGTATGTTTTAGTTTTAGATTCACATTTACTCTTTTGAAATAGTGTATGAAAAAAAATACTTTTGAGAGTTCTACCATGCTCTAAAACTTGCTTAAAAAATAATCTATATGTAAAGACCTTATTAGAAATTGTGGGTGTAACAAATTTTATTGATGCAGGTAATGTCACAACATTTTTCAGAGAAAAAACATAATTTTACCTATGGTTGTCTTCTTAATATCATTCACTTTGGGCATTTTCTTTCTTTCTAGAATATGTTAAAACCATTGGAGCAAATTTTCTGTGTCACTAGTTAAAACATATCAAATATTCCCACTAATGTTTGCAAGGAGAAATCTTTATTGTATAAGGGGAAAGTCCGTATAAACAAGTATATGGGATGATGTACAAGAGCGATCAAGTTATTGGAAATTGTCATTTGGGGATGATACCAAGGTTGCAGGGATAGGTGGTAATAAAATGATTTGCAAAAGTAAACCATAGAGACAATATAGTCATTTATGACTGAATCTATATCTATAACATTGATGTTCTGGTCACCCAAATGTAGTTGAGGAGCATCATCCAAACTGAGTGAGATAGTCTACTCTTGCGAGGGAAGAGTTAGAGTATCAAATAAGGATTTTTTTAAGGAAATATAAAGTGCTCTGTTGCTATAATATTTTGGGTCTACCACTATAGCTCCTAGGTGTATTCATACTGCCCCTTAGGATGGTATATGGCCCCTAGGTATATCCACCCACCGTTAGGTGTATCCACCCTACCATTATCCACTCCACCACTAGTTATACTCCCCCTTCCATTTAAGATGGCACACATGGCCCTAGGTGTACCTACCCTACCCCTTAGGATAACACATGTCTTGTGAGTGAGAGGGAATTGAACATGAACCTTCATTATTCACCTAACTTTACATTTCACGAACTTTCCATATGAGCTAACCCTAGGGAGCTAACTATTGGGTTTTTTTAAAATTTTCTTCCCCATGCAAGTTATTGGAGACAAATATTGAAGTGAAATTCTATGCTCATAGAATTCCTAAATAAAATTAATACGACGAATTATGCTTCTTCTTTTTTTAAGATTTTTTGACAAGAAACAAGATAGGAATGTTTGTGAAAAATATTTCTACTATATTTAAAATATATACTTAATACATACTAATGTATATTTTAGAGGAACATATTCAGTGATAGTGCCCTGATATGAATTTCCTCAAATTTTGGTGTTAAAATCTCCATGTCAGCATTGTTGAGCCCCGAAACCACACTTTTCCTATACATTTTCCTAAACTTTTTCCATCCACCTGGACCTCATAAGCTATCAACATCATTGCATATTGAGTTTAAAAGAGCACATAAAGTGGTTTTCTAACTATATTTTGTGTTTGTTGTTTGAACTAGATTTTTGCTCATAAGCTGCAGAATCTTGTCACTTTCCGCAGCCTTTTTGTTAAAGTCTATATTGCAGGTGTCTTCAGGCAAATCGAGCCACATGGGCAAGTTGAAAATGACGTGGACATGGACCGAGTCCTATTGGCTCAGTCGAATTCATCAAAGAAGGCTGTGGTCAAAGGTGGTCAAGCGGTGGTAAAATATAGGAGTCCTACAGCAACATGACTCCGTTTTTAAACACGTGAAGACTTTCGTGGCCGTCCCTAGATCTCTGGGGACATATCGACACCTGTAAACTGCTCCATAAGGCGAATCCAACAGCCACCCTCAATAGATTTAATCATCATGGCAGCCATGATGCTAGATCCATGGACATTGTTGTTCATGTGTCCTCTGTCAGCGCAGTTTTTAGGAAATCAGTTATGTAGCCTTCTGTTATAAATAATGCGTTTCCATACAGATAATAGTTAGTCTTTTGGAATGTATTGTTGACTGTTAAAGAGCCCACTGTGATGTGACAGTGTTTCATTGTTATGACTGCGTTCTGAATATATGAGAAGACTCTCTTTCTGAGCATAATTCGTGGTTGATAGTTGTTGCTCAAGGTTGTGCAGAGGGCCCCTGCACACGCCGAGGTTTTGTTTATTGTTGTACAGTTTCACGTTGTGTTTCTTTATGTTTATCATGCCATAGTTATTCACTTATGTATATTGCATTTCCTATGGTACTAACGTTTCATTTTTGTCCATAATTTTACATGCTTTACATTGCTGTTAACGTTGATCAGTGTATTTGTTCCAGATTACAGTAGGCAGCCCGGGCATTTGCATATAGTTTTCACAATGACTAATGACATGGAATCAGTCTTGTCTTTCTGCTGACTTACTTTTCTTAGCTTTTAATTCCAGTTCTGTTTTGTTTATTTCAGTTCTGTTCATTGGCTTTATTAGTTAGCTTAGATATTAAATTACTCATATCATTGTCAGTTACCTTCGAAAGCTATAGTGAGACTAATGGTGAGGGATTGAAGTATGATTGTGTAATTTGGTATTAGTTTTATTTTTCTGCAAATTAGATATCAGATTGCTCAAGTTGTTTATGATTACCTCCGAAAGCCATAGTGAGACTAACTGGCAAGGGGTCAGACTATGAAATGATGTGATTTGATTTTAAGCTTACTTTTCTGCAATTAGATATCAGATTGCTCAAGTTGTTTATGATTACCTCCAAAAGCCATAGCGAGACTAACTGGCGAGGGGTCAGAATATGAGTTGATGTAATTTGATTTTAGCTTTACTTTACTGGCAATTTTTTATTTCTTTGAGTACAGTAGCTTAATTCATTTCTCTTGTATTTAGACAGCAGCAGGGATAATGGTTTCATGATCAATAGTTCACTGTTTGTTTGATTAGAATAGTGGCACACTTTAATTTTCTTTTAGGAATTAATTTTATCATTGCATGTCCTAAGACCTTCTGAAGTTTGAAGTTTTGGAAATCATTATAAAGGACATAATTGCCTTGAAAATTTATATCCATAATTGTCTTTTAGAATTTCCATTTCACATTAGGAGATAAACGAAGATAAAAACCCCCAAAACAAATAAAAAAATCAAAAACGACAAAAAGTAAGAAATAGGTTATCTTGCACATATAGTGCGCCACACTTCAACAATTTACGATTCCCAGATTGACAATTAATATAGCAATTTAGGACACTCTAAATTGACCAAACAAGCATCCTAGTCATCCCAAAAGTCCCATACAAAATGACTTAACAAAAATCCAAAATAACATAACATGTGCAAGAAATATAAAGTGCTTTGTTACTATAATATTTTGGCTCTACCACTATCGCTCCTAGGTGTATTCATATTGCGCCTTAGGATGGTTTATGGCCCCTAGGTATATCCACCCACTCCTAGGTGTATCCACCCTGCCATTATCCACTCCACCCCTAGGTATACCCTCTTTTCCATTTAAGATGGCACACATGGCCCTAGGTGTATCTACCCTACCCTTAGGACAACACATGTCTTCTCAGTGAGAGGGAATTGAACATGAACCTTCATTATTCACATAACTTTACATATCACGAACTTTCCATATGAGCTATCGCTAAGGAGCTAACTGTTCAATTTTTTTAAATTTTCTTTCCCATGCAAATTATCAGAGACAAATATTGAAGTGAAATTTTATACTCATAGAATTCCTAAATAAAAGTAATATGAAGACAAATTATGCTTTTTCTTTGGAGATGTTTGGATGAGAAACAAGATATGAATGTTTGCGAAAAATGTTTCTACTGTATTTAAACTGTATAATTAATGCTAACTAATGCATATTTTAGAGGAACATATTCAATGATAGTGCCCTGATATGAATTTCCTCAAATTTTGGTGTTGAAATCTCTGTGTCAGCATCCCAGTCATCCCAAAAGTTCCATACAAATTGACTTAACAAAAAGCCAAAACAACATAACATGCACAAGAAAATACACTTGTTGTAGATAAGTGATTTATACATGACTTCACTTTACAATGTACCTAAACGGAAATATATAACAAGTAATTATAATTTTACAAAGAAAGCTAATTTTACAAAATAGTCTACTCATGCTTTGCCTTAACAGGGTTGTGGGTTCTCTTTCTACACTCGCTCTACTTCAAATATTGCTTTGATAACTACATCGGTTCCCACTTTTCCACATGTTGCTTCCCTTTTAGGTGATCAGATGACCTCTTTGTCCTTCATGGGATGAAGTTCCAGATGGAGTTTCCAACACTTTTCAATCTTGTGCCCATTCACACTACAATGGGTACAAAAATGCTTATGCTTGGCCATTGAAAAGGAAATCTTCATAACTGGGAGAGGTTCCTCATATATTGTCCAAAGGATTTGATCCATTTTTTTTTACCATCGCCTTATGTTTCTCACACTCAGCCACACAATAGTCAAATGCATCACAAAATGTACAGGAACAAATTTCCCATAAATGATCATAAGCACAAACATTTCTGGAATCTCCATGACGCTTATACCTATATTTTGGGCTGTGACTTTGACGAGGAGAACTAGAATTTCCATATCCTTTGGAATTTTCATCTATCTATGGAGATAATTTGTCACTATCACTACCATCATGGTGTGTTGTACCATCACTTCGTAGGAGCCCCTTTGGCATGAACTCCATACCTGACGATTTCTTTTCCTCCACAATTTTGGAGTACCCAACCCAATCCTTCATACCGTGGTCATTCCTTCACTTCGATAGGATTAATGATGCCTTGGGCATTGAATCTAAGGCCCCTTCCATCATTACCCATTTGAGTTAAAAGCTTTATACCAATCCCCTTTGTATGCTTTTCAAAAAATACAAAAGATGTGTTATCAACATTAACTAAAGGAGTAGAACTGGAAATACTAACTATCTCCTCTAGCTAACCACCCATATTTTTTCTCTCAGATGTTAATGAAGAAGTGGATGATGTCTCTAGCCACCCACTTTTACCAACTGGCACATGGGGAGAATCTTTCAAGTGTTGAAAAAAATCTCAAACATCATTCTCGTTATAGGATCCATATCATGTATAATGACCATGCCCACAAAATGGTTTCATCTTTGAGGAACTCTTTGCTACTTCTTGGACGGAACACTCACCAATTTGTTCCTCCACTATATGTTATAACTGTAGGTGTATTTGCCTTTTCTCCTCCTCTTCAACTTCAAGCAATATCCTTAGCTTGACATTCTCCATTCAAAGAGATATGTTAATATCCTCCAACTCTTGGTGTCTTTCACGCTTCAGTTTCTTTCCCATACTTCCAATCTAGTCAGAACCTGCTCTGATACCACGAGATCTAAAAATGAAAGAAAACTCGATCATGCTCTAACACTTTTCAAGCCTAATAACATGGGTCTTTTAATGTAAAATTAGTTTTTCAACCTCTTCAAAGATAAATGGTTTAGTTTTCACATTAACTTAAAAGTGAAACAAATTCATATGTAACATAGGATAATAATCATGCAAAGAAGAAACCAACAAGTAATAATGGAGTTTACCCCTCCTAGGCTACGTCTCTGGCCCTGCTCCAATGGCTAGGTTGCTTTATTGATCTCAACAACAAATGAGCACATTACAAATTGTTGATTTTGGAGTGGCATCATTTATCCTACAAAGAAACATTCTCCTACAAATAATTATCACTCAATAAGATGATTCCATATAGCAAGTCATGATTGTGTCAATAGAAAAAGGAATCTCTCATAATAGGTCCTTGTACCCACTTGAAGTCAAAAAGCATAAACATACAACAACTTCACAATGAAGTGCTGAAAATGACATTTCACATAAGCACATTGAGAAAAGACTGAAAATAGTTGCTATACTAAAGCAATAGCTGCTATAGATGTAACTAGAAGGCTGGAAAACCTCTACTTAGGCTCTTTCCATGATAAAATATGCCTCCATTTGGTCTCAAAACTCACTTTGTCTTTAGCACAATTCCATCTTACAGTTCTCAAATCAGAAATATAAGGCTTCCATTTAGTTCAAGACAGTCAAAAACCCCTATATAGACTCTTCTTGAGCTAAAAAAGGTTTAAAATAGAGAAAGATATGCTTCTTGGAACTAAGCTTTGTTATCTGTCCTCCGAATTGGAAAAACTTGCTAAATGTTCTACGAATTCTAACTTTACACAGTTTGTAGAGCGACAATGTTTCCTAGGATTTGCGGGATTCTTGCCGCAAAAATGCATTTTGTCGCCTCTTTAAAAGCGCCATAACCCTAAGTATTGGGTCAGGGTCACGTGGAGTGCCATGTGGCCGAGGGCTGGGGCTAACTGACTACCCTCACTGTTTCAGCCCTCCATGTCGGTCAGCATGGTCATGTGGAAACTAATAGGATCGGGGGCTAGGCCAGCTATCTGCCCCCTCTACCGGAGCCCTGGGTAATGGTGACATTTACTACCGAGAACTTGAGGCCATGGCCTATCTATCCGCCTGATCTGGATTTAAAAAGGAATGCAACAAATTACAAATATAACCATAAATACAGAGATGCAACATAAATAATACTTCATTTCATTGATGTCAAATACTGAAATATGCTTACAAACAAAAATGGAAATAAACTAGCTCGGACGATGGTAGCTTATCTCTAAGAAGAGATGTGACCACTACATGCCTCTGAACTGTGTTACAATGAGCCTCGAAGGCCTATTTATTGTTGAGAAACAATGGAATACCCTAACCAGCCAAAAACCTAACCCTAGGAGATGAAGCGCCAAACTATGGGCCTCGTTTGGGTAAATTGGTAAATCAACTTCCCGGGGTCGTAACTTTGGCATATGATCTTCGTTTGATGCGCACAATACCCAATTACAAAGATCTATCCGAGGACTACAACTTTTGAGTGAGAAACATCATTCTATGGAACTATGTTGCTCCCAGTTTTCCCAAAAAAAGGTCGTTTAGGGCCTCAAAACGGCTCCAGAAGTTCAAGACCCGAAAATAGTAAATTTTTCTACAATTAAGGAAACTGAAAAATTGAAAGACACAGTTGTGGGGGTCCAAGTGGGATAGGCGACTGGACGCCAACATCCACCTCAATCATTCCTCCCCCTTAGGAAGAAATGGTCCCCATTGTGTTGAGTCCCTCAATGAGCTGAGGAAACTTCTGCTTAACTTGGTCCTCGGTGAGATGTTTTGCAACTTCTGATGTGTCCAGTAATGATGGGAAGCATGGTTGAGGGCGTTCCACATTGAGCATTTGGTGCAAGCGAAGGAATGGGGGAATGTTATGCTCCAAAGAATTGTTTCCCACAACCTTGGTAATGGTGTAAGGACCATATCAGAGTGGTCTGAACTTCTGATGGGCTCTTGTAAGGCGTTCTTTCTATAGATGCAACCAGAATTTGTGATCCACTTGAAACTTGTGTGGTACCTGATGTTGATCATGTCACTGCTTGTACTTGGAATTTTCCAGAATGGAATGATGATATATCGACCCATTGGATAGAGGTGATCTAGGAGTTAGATCGAATGAATGCTTGACCTGACAGTGCAACGGTACCCCTATGGGTGAGGAGAAGATGTTCCTGTATTCTTTCATGACTGTATCCATCTGTTGTTGTTGCTGCTACTGCGGCGTGGAGGAACCCTTCATAGGGGTCATGGATGTGGTGACGATCTTCCCCTTACTTTGGGAGCGAACCAGACATCAACTGAATTTCCTAGTCTGGGAGATGATCTTGATGCATTTCTTAGCAGCGATCGAAGAGGTGGCCGTAGGTGGGGCTACCTACGGTATCTTGTATAATGAATTACCTAAAGAAATAATAACAACACGAGGCCTTGACTCATACACAACATGTCGCTTCCACAAGTATGGTTCGCCTAATAATACATCACAAACATCGAGAGGTGCAACATCACACAATACCTCATCCGTGAAGGGCTTGATGCTGTAGGGAAGGCGACACTGTTGGCGGACTTAGAGATCTTGCCCTTAGTGAAGCCACCCGATGTTGTATGGTTGTAGGTGTGGTGTGGTCGGTAGGCCCAACTGCTTCACGACCTCTACTGAAATGAGGTTCTTTTGGTTGCCATTGTCAACAATGAAATGCAGTGGCAACCCTTCACCCACATTTGTAAGTGGAAATGATGCTCCCCCTCCTCTGGATCTTCGAGCTCATTCTTATGGACCTTGGCGGTGGCAACAGTGGCATTGGGCTCCAGATCAATGATTTGCTTCCATTTTTCATTCCCCTTGTCAAGTTCTGACTCAGGGTCGGAACATGCATCTGATTCTAAAGCCTTCAACTCAGCCACCAGTTACTGCTTGGTCCGACACTCACTTGTGTTGTGAGTGGGACTCTTATGGAACTCACACCACTTTCCTGTGTCCTTCTTTGACTTCATGGTGCTGTTCTTTTCTTGCAGCTTCGACGATTGGTCTTGGGTCACACTGTCCTAGCTTTGTCCTTTGTTCTTTGGTTTTGCAGATCCAAAGTCTCGCTTCTTTTGTTTAAGCTTCTGCTTGATCTTGACAGCGTATCGGTATGCCGTGCCGAGCAAGGAGATGTCCAGGAAATCCATCTCATTCTGGATGTACATGTGTATCTAGCGACGATATTTGAGTACCAAATGCAGCTCATAATCCTTGATACCTAACTTTGTGCGAAGGGTATGAAAAATATTGGTAAACTCTGGCACGTCTTGGTCCCTTCCCTGTCGCAACGTGGTCCACTTTATGTATTTATCCTCAGAGCTTCTAATAGGGTAGTATTGCTCCTTGATGGCATTCCAAAATGAATTCCAAGTGAGTGCAGTTGAAAACAGTGAGGCCGTACTTTTGTCCTTCTGCTTGCAGTAGTTTCCCACCAATCCTTGATGTGGGGGGCGACTTTGAGAAGAGAGAAAGTAATTTTTTCTTGGCTGGGAAAATCATGAACAAAAAAAAAACCCTTCTAGCAGATTTAACCATTTATCTACAGTGTTTGCATCTATATTACCCTCAAATATGGGAATGTCAAAGTTAACTTGTACCTTAAAGGGTGTGGTGCTTCCAGAGTAGCTGCTGGAAGTAGATGTGTTGCCCCTAGGTAGCCGCTGAAGGATCTGGGCAAAGTCCATCATCGTGTTCCTTTGTCGCTCGAGGGCCTCTTCGTGCAAGATTTTGATAGGATCTCCTGCCCTCTCATCTTTATTTTCATCCGCCATGGGAGGCCGTCGAGATTTTCAAGGCTGGTCTTGCAAAGTTCGACCAATTCAAGCGCTAACTCCCTATATCTCGACCTTGTTAGGGACATGCAAAGAAAAATAAAGAAAGAGTAGACCACTCTAATACCACTGATTTAGATTTAAACAAGAATGCAACAAATTACAGATATGACCATAACAAAAATAATACTTCATTTCATTGATGTAAAATACTGAAATATGCTTACAAATAGAAATGCAAATAAACTAGCTCGGGTGATGGTATCTTATCTCTGAGAAGAGATGTGGTGGCTACATGCCTCTGAAGTTTGTTACAATGAGGCTCGAAGGCCTATTTATTGTTGAGAAACAATGGAAAACCCTAACCATCCAAAATCCTAACCCTAGGAGATGAAGCGCCAAACGATGGGCCCCGTTTGGGTAAATTGGTACATCAACTTCCCGGGGTCGTAACTTTGGCATACGATCTCTGTTTAACGC
This sequence comes from Pinus tabuliformis, assembly GCA_031772625.1. Classification (NCBI taxonomy): domain Eukaryota; kingdom Viridiplantae; phylum Streptophyta; class Pinopsida; order Pinales; family Pinaceae; genus Pinus; species Pinus tabuliformis. The sequence goes on along the minus strand of CM062807.1, from coordinate 830,779,470 downwards.
ACACAATACCTTGTGAGAAAGATCTATCCGAGGACTACCACTTTTGAGTGAGAAACATCAATTGGTTGATCCCTTTTGCTCCCAGTTTTCCCAAAAAGCGTCGTTTAGGGCCTCAAAATGGCTCCAAAAGTTTAGGACCCAAAAAACCTGCCAAAAATAGTAAACTTTTCTACAATTAAGGAAACTGAAAAACTGAAAGATACGGTTGTGGGGGTCCAAGTGGGATAGTTGGGTGGCCACCAACATCTATCTAGATCATTCCTCCCCCCTTAGGAAGCATTGGTCTCCATTGCATTGAGTCCCTCCATGAGATGAGGAAACTTCTGCTGAGCTTGGTCCCTGGTGAGCTGTTTTGCAACCTCTGATGTGTCCAGTAATGGTGGGAAGCATGGTCGAGGGCGGTCCACATTGAACACTCACTGCAAGAGAAGGAATGGGGAAATATTGTGCTCCAAAGCATTGTTTCCCACAACCTTGGTAATGGTGTAAGGACCATATCGGAGTGGTTTGAGCTTCTTATGGGCTTTTGTAAGGTGTTCTTTCTGTAGATGCAATCAGACTTTGTTGCCCACTTGAAACTTGTGTGGTACCTGATGTTGATCATGTCGCTGCTTGTACGTGGCATTTCCCATAATGGAGCGGTGATATATCGACCCGTTGGGTAGAGGTGCTCTAGGAGTCAGATTGAATGAATGCTTGACCTGAAAGTGCAATGGTACCCCTGTGGGTGAAGAGAAGATTTTCATGTATTCTTTCATGATCGTATCTATTTGCGGTTGCTACTGGTGCGTGGAGGAACCCTTCGGGGAGTCATGGATGTGGCAACGATCTTCCCCTTACTTTGGTAGCGAACCAGACAAAAAACAAATTTCCTAGTCTAGGAGATGATATTGTTGCATTTCTTAGCAGAGATCAAAGAGGTGGCAGTAGGTGGGGCTACCTCCGATATCTTGTATAATGAATTACCCAAAGAAATAATAACAGCGCGAGGCCTTGAATCATACACAACATGTCGCTTCCACAAGTATAGTTGGCATAATAATACATCACAAATATCAAGAGGTGCAACATCACACAATACCTCATCCGTGAAGGGCTTGATGCTATAGGGAAGGCTGCACTGCTAGCAGACTCGGAGATCTCGCCCTTGGTGAAGGCACCCGATGTTGTATGGCTGTGGGTATGGTGTGGTTGATAGGCCCAACCACTTCATGACCTATGCTGAAATGAGGTTCTTTTGGCTGCCATTGTCGATAATGAGTTGCAACGGCGAACCCTTCACCCACATTTGTGAGTGGAAAAGACGCTCCCCCTCCTCTAGATCTTAGGGCTCATTCTTCTAGACCTTGGTGGTGGCAACAGTGGTGCTGGGCTTCGTTTCAATGATTTTCTTCACTTTATCATTCCCCTTGTCGGGTCCTGTGGTGGGCTCCAGTGTTGCAGCAATAATGTTGCAACTCCTGGGACTCCCTTCTTTACTTTTATCAACCCGGTAGTTTGTAACAAACTTGGAAGCGACGGTGCTGTATGCACAAGTACTAGCTCTTGCCGCAGGCTGTCACTTGATCAGCTGCCACAAGTACGCTAGGAGCTTAAGCCAACTTCTATGACCTCTTAGAAGAAGCTTTTAACTGATGGATGAAAGCTAACTCAAAGGAGGCTAATCTACTTGCAGAAAGAAACTAAAAGCTGAAAGGAAATGCAAACCCTAGCAAACCCTAGTTTTACCAACTAACCCTACTGATGCAAGAAAAAGGATGAAAGCTACAGAAAGGGATGCCATTGATTCTAGAAAGGTAAAATGCATGTGACTAAGCTACTTCTGAAGTGAAATATGGAAAAAACATCTTTTTGCATTTTTGAGTAATTTTGCAGAATTATTATGCATGTGCTTTACTATTTTTGACTGTGCAGAGGAGAAAGGAAATGGAGTAGGTGCTTGCATGAGGTTGGGAAGGTGAGAAGAGGGCCTAAGGGGTCCCTAGCACCCTTCCAGAGAGTTTCACGATGATCGGATCTCAAAAAACCACTTTTGTGAGCTTCTACAGGAAGTCTGCAGGGGTTCTACAGGATGTACTGTAGCTTCTACAGGATGTTCCGAAAGGGAATTTTGAAGGGCTGATGGTGGAAAAAAGGTGAAGAAGTGGGAATGGAGGTGAGATAAGGGTGTGAGGAGGTCTAGGACTTGGTGAATGAGGATGAGGAGTGGTTAAGGTGATCAGATTTGTTTCAAGGATGGAGGGAGCAAGGTTGCACAAAGATATGGGAATTAGGTCAAATTGGAAAAGGGGTGGCAAATGAAAGGGAGGAATCTGAGTTAGGGGGTTGGAGTAGGTTTTTTGATGGGGGCGAGGTAGGCAGGAAGGCATCACAGGTGTTTTGCACATTATTTTCCAAAACTAATCAACAAAGATTAAGAAAACCAAAGATCTAGCTATTTTGACCTAATTCCTAGAAACCATAAGCATGATGAACAAAAGTTTATTGGCAGCAAATCATGTAAGATAACTATGAAAGCTAAGCAAGAACAAATTCTAAACATGCAAGTGCAACTGATATCAACTTTCCTAACTAAAAATCTAACACTAGCAATTGCATGAAGAAGCAAGAACGATGTTTTTATGGCAGCAAGGACACCTTGGTCTCAGCTCATGGTCCCGAGGAGGGAGAGGTGAGATCAAGGGTTGTTTGATGGCCTTTTTCAAATATATTTTCTGCCACCAACCTATCAAATCAACCTGAACATGAAAAGTTATTTCAATCATCAAAAGCAACCTAAATAACAAAACAAAATTTTAACCTAAATAACAGATTTTATTCTAAGAATGCAGCAAAGACACATCAAAGTACACAAAGGAGGTACTGGGCACTTGAGTTAGGCCCAACCCCAAGAGCTACAGCCTCCTAAGGAATATTAGAGCTGGTGCAAAGCTAGATTCATCTTTATTGATCAAAAGAATAGTTACATCCCAAAAACTGTCTACAAGAAAAAGCTCGAAAATGTGCTAAAATGCAGAGCTAACATACTGACTAAAATCTAACTAACAAATGACTAAAAACCGACTAAAAAATGACTAACATCGAACTACAAAATGACTAACTGAAACGAGGCCTTAAGCCTTCTTATTTATACAAATTGAGGACCCCAACAGTCCTCCTAAACTTTAGGGACTCGGCTGCCAAAACTTGCAGTTAACAGCAGTCCTACTTGACTTGCTTGGTTGCCCCTTGTGCTCCGAGTTTTTTTGATGGAGAATTCGAGGTAAGGCCTCATAAATGAAGGGGACACCTTCCTACAAATCCTCTCCCTTATTCTTCCATGAATTTGGCTGCCAAGTGCTCATTTAAACCTTTGATTTTGTCTCAAAATTGACCAAAAATCTGCATAAAGCACACATTAGACTTGTTGGCATAATGACTAACCCAATTCACTCTATTAGCATAAATATAATAAAAAACATGCAATAAACTAATGGGAATGGTGGATTAAGTCGAATTAGGAGGCTGAATGAGCCCATATAATTACTCATTTCTGGGGCTCATCATCACCCCCTACTAAAAGTGTTGCTCATCCTCTGAGCAACTAATCTATCTCTTCATCTTTGATTGCTTTGACTTCCTCTCTCACATCCTAGGCTTCTAAGGTGATGTCCTCTTCTCGATCATGAAACCCTGCTTTTCTCTCTACTTCCTCTCACTGCAAATGCTCCTTTTCTTGTAGCAGTTTTGTTAAATCCTCAACCTCAGCCTGCAGCTTGTTCTCTCTCTGTTGTTCATCAGATGTTTCCTTGTCTGCTGGAGGCCCTTCTTGCTACTATTGTTTTGCCAAAATGGAGGGCCTATCTTCGTTATGATTTCCCTGTAGCTGTAACTGCTATTTCAGCAGCTCATTCTCCTCCTGTAGTTTGGTCCTTTGACTGCTTCCCACATGCCTTACCATGGCCAATTCCTTTCTTGATTCCTTGAGTTGTTCTTCTAGGTGACCTATGTCTGCCACATCCTTGGACTTGCCAATCCTCATCGAAGTGTGAGTTCTCACCTTTTCTTGTTCTAGTGCAAAGAAGAGTGGTACCGCAAATTTCTGAGGAATTATCTTCCCGGCTTCTAACAGGTTGTAGTATGAGCCCAAGCTAGGATGAGGGCTTGGTTCCAATATTTCCTCAGCCTTTTCTTCTTCCTATGATGGTTTGGATACCTTTTCCTCCAATTTCTCGGTCTCTTTTAGCTTAGCCTGAGTTTCCTGTAGAGATTTCTCAACTTCCTGTAGAGCTGTCTTTGAGTCCATTGTCTTCAGTCTCTCTCTCCAGGTGGAAGTTTTGGGCTTCCTCGTTCATAGGTGACGGATATCTTTGAAGGAGACCCCTCTTTTAGTTTAGGTGTTGTGTCCTCAATGATAATTGGCTCCTTTGACTGCGGCTGCGGTTTTCCTACTTTGATCTGTGTGCTCCTTTTTGCTTTAAAGTACATGGAGGTTTGCCTCTTTCGCTTCCCTTTCTGTTTTGGAGGTGTTTTTAAGGCAGCAAGCACAGCTGCTACCTCTCTTGCCAATATTTCAGGTGATTTCCCCCTTTGCTGTTCTTTTTCCATGCTTCCTGTAGAAGTCCCTGTGTCAACTGTTTCTGTCTGTATTGCGGCCATTTCAGGATCTGTCTTTCCCTTTTGTTTTGGTGTGACTGCTTTGGCTGTGACAGCCTTCACTTGGGGTTTTTCTGCCTTCTCTGCTCTCCTCTGCATCTTGTTTCTTGCTCTGTGTTAGGCTCAGCAATCTGGCCCTCTCCCCCTTTTTCTTTCTGTCCTTGTTGTGCTTGAATATCCTGTGTTCCTTCACCATTGGTTTTCTTACTTTATTCAATTGGCATGGTGTTGAGTTTGTGTTGTAACCAAAAAAGAAAATGCTCAAGTGGGAAAAAAACACAGTCAATCACTGAAGCAGAGGATGACTGAATTCGGTTTTTTTCTGAACCCAAGAAGGAATTTTTCATGTGTCCAATATCAACTAGCAACAATTCCCTTGTTTTAAGACCATTGTCACCCACAACTCGACTGTTTGCTTATGAAAGGAAGAATTTTTTTTTTTACAGGCAGAGCACAGAGATCAAGTTTTCTTGTCAGCACACAGACATATATGCAAATTCAAAAAAAAAAAGTAGACACAGGCTGGCCTCCACAGCTGCATATATCTTCCCTATGGAGAATTTTTTTTAAAAGGAAATGTGGAGGAGAATTTTGATGCAGAAAAACTGGGACACTCAGTGCAATACACAAGCAAACGTTTTACTTCCAATACACAAGCAGATTTTTCAATGATTTTCCAATCTGATGCCACGTTTTATTCACCACCTTGCACAAACAAATCGTGCACAAAGAATTTTTCCTGAGCCTTCCTCGTTTTGAGCTTGAAATTCGCTGAAAATCCCGGGTTTTCTTTCTGCACGGCTGTTTCTGCCTTTCCTGTAGAAGGCTCTCGTTTCCTGTAGAACGAAACTGCGCTTCCTGTAGAGCCCGATAGGTGGGAGATTTTAAAAAAAATGGCAGAAATCTCAAAAAATCAGGCAGGAATCTTGCAGAGGACCATTGGTTAGCTGATCTAGAAGTGGTGGATGCATGCTTCAGTTGTGAATGTCGTGAAGGCGCAGTGAACAAAGAGTGGTGAGAGTTTCAGCCGAGCATCATTTAACTGCAGTGTGATTCATGTGAGAAGATGAGGTGGCAGAAATGTGCGTTGCCATTATTCGGACCATTGGTCCCTACTGCAGTGTCATCATGGGACTGGATGTTTTCTGCCTGTAATCCCTTACCATCAGTTGCGCTGGAGTTCAACATCTGCCACCACTTGTTTTTTTTAAATTTCCTATGAATGACTATACACGTGTGTTGGTGATCCCCGGATGAGTGCAATCGAACCAACCGAGGGTGTCGAGTTGACTGGCCAACCTTCTAGCTTAATCCAACCACTTCATTCGTTCATGCACTTTCGAATCATATAGATGCAAATAGAGGAACTGGTTTAGACACATACCTGTAAGTCGACGTGCTGCTTGGTCCTTTTTGCTGCTGCATGCTCATATTCTGTGGATGCATGCTGGTCTGTTTGCTGATACATGGCTTATTTTCTGGTGCAGGTATCCTTTAGCTGGATCTACGCTACAGGAGCCTGCTTCAATGTTCAGATTTGCACCCTCATGCTGTTGACGCTGAATTTTTACAAGACAACAACTTGTTTTCTCCATAGATCCCAAGCGATAGATCGGATTGACCTGAAACTTTCTGAGCATGCTTTTATCATCGTTATGCACCTCCCATAGCAAAATTGTGGTCAATGGATGCACAGATATCGATAAAAACTGAAAATGGATGAATATTACAGGGGTCAATTTCTGGGAAACCGGGCATCAGAATCGGCTGAAATTGCTTGGGTAGGTTACTATCACCCATATGCATCTCCCCATGAAACAAATTTTGAAATGGATGCACGGATATGGAGAAAATGCAAAAATGGCTAGAGGTGATGGAGGCTGATTTCTTGGGAACCGTGCACTGGAATTGACTGAAATTGCTCGGGCATGTTGCCATCATCCCTATACAACTCCCTGTAAAACGGTTTTGTAAATGGATGCACGGTTTTCACATGAGGGAAAAAACAAATTTCTGTTCTATGTATTTTTGCTTCAAAGCATTCTGCAGGCGGTTTGCACAGTAAGAAAAAATGAGCTTGGGTTGTGATTCAGGACCCAAAAAACCTGCCAAAAATAGTAAATTTTTCTACAATTAAGGAAACTAAAAAACTGAAAGATACAGTTGTGGGGGTCCAAGTGGGATAGGCAGGTGGACACCAACATCCACCTAGATCATTCCTCCCCCCTTAGGAAGCAATGGTCCCCATTGCGTTGAGTCCCTCCATGAGACGAGGAAACTTTTGTTGAACCTAGTCCCTGGTGAGCTATTCTAAAACCTTTGATGTGTCTAGTAATGGTGGGAAGCATGGTCGAGGGTGGTCCACATTGAACACTCGGTGCAAGCGAAGGAATGGGGGAATGTTGTGCTCCAAAGAATTGTTTCCAACAACCTTGGTAATGGTGTAAGGACCATATCGGAGTGGTTTGAGCTTCTTATGGACTCTTGTAAGGCGTTCTTTCTACAGATGCAACCAGAATTTTTCGCCCACTTGAAACTTGTGCGGTACCTAATGTTGATCATGTCGCTGCTTTTACTTGGCATTTTCTAGAATGGAGCGGAAATATATCGACCCGTTGTGTAGAGGTGCTCTAGGATTCAGATCGAATGAATGCTTGACCTGAAAGTCCAACGGTACCCCTGTGGGTGAAGAGAAGATTTTCCTGTATTCTTTCATGACTGTATCTATTTGGTGTTGCTGCTGGTGCATGGAGGAACCCTTCATGGGGGTCATGGATGTGGCGACGATCTTCCCCTTACTTTGGGAGTGAACCAGATAGAAAATGAATTTCCTAGTCTAGGAGATGATCTTGTTGCATTTCTTAGTAGAGATCAAAGAGGTGGCGGTAGGTGGGGCTACCTCCAGTATGAATTACCCAAAGAAATAATAACAGTGCGTGGCCTTGACTCATACGCAATATGTCGCTTCCACATGTATGGTTGGCCTAATAATACATCACAAACATCAAGAGGTGCAACTGGTGAGCACCAGTATTGCAGCAATAATGCTGCAACTCCTGGGGCTTCCTACTTTACTTTTATCAACCCGGTAGTTCGTAACAAACTTGGAAGCAACGGTGTTGTATGCACAAGTACTAGCTCTTACTGCAGGTTGTCACTTGGTCAGTTGGCGCAAGATCACTAGGAGCTTAAGCCAACTTCTATGATTTCTCAGAAGAAGCTTTTAACTGTGATGAAAGAAAGCTAACTCTAAAGAGGCTACTCTACTTGCAGAAAGAGAAGGAAAACTGAAATGTAACACAAACCTTAGCAAACCCTAGCAAACCCTAATTTACCTACTAACCTACTTTTGTAGGAAAAGAGATGAATAATGATGAAATGAGTGCCCTTGACTACTGAAAAGGTAAATTGAATTTATTCAAGCTACTTCTGAAAAGAAACGAGAAGAAAACATCTTTTTGTGCTTTCGAATGTTTTTATGTGGAATTATTATGCTTGTTATTTATCTAGTTGTGATTGCGCAGAGTTTTGGTGGTGAAGGAAGATGGAGTTGGCTTTTGCAGAGGTGGAGGAAGGTGTAGAGAGGTCCTAAGAAGCCCCTAGTACCCTTCTGAAGACTTCCATTGCAATCAGATTTCGAAAAACCACTTACAGGGAATTCTATAAGAAGCTGCAGGGGACCTACAGGAGGAGGCTGAGAGCTATTTTTGGAGTTTTGAAGTTGGAAAAATGATGGGAAAGGGTAACTGAAGGTTAGATGAAGGTGTTGAGGTGTCTGGAGCTTGTTAAGGAAGATCAAGAATGAACATGATGGTTGGATTTGTTCAAATGACGAGAGGAAAGCTTATGGAGAAAAACGCAGAAATTAGGGTAGATTGGCAAAATGTTGCGAATGACTTGGAAAATATATGAGAAGTGAGCTAGTGCTGGCTGTTTTATGGATGTATGGTGAGCTGAGGTGTCCTGCAAGAGATCTACACATCTACTTACAAAAAATGATCAAAGAAAGGACTAACTATACTATGAAAACATAAATTTCTCTAGCTTGACCTAATTTCTGACCTACAAACAGAAAATGTTGAACAATAACCTTTGAATAGAAAAGCATGCAAAGAGATCTATTGTAAAAGAACAAGAAATGATCTAGGCAATTGAATCTGAACCAATATATCAATCTTTCCAAATCAAGTCATCACACTAGAAATTGCATGGAAGAGCAAAACTGTGTTTTTGGTGGCAGCAGTAGTGCCTTGACCTCAAATCATAGTTCCAAGAAGGGAGAAAGGAGATCAGGGTCTACTGTTGGCCTTTTTGAACCTTATTTTGTCATTACAGTAACCTACTTGAGCAACTAAAACAAAAATAGCTATGCAAACCATCAAAAGCAACCTAATCTAAACAAAGTAAAGTGAATCTATGTAAGATAAATTAACTCATGAAATAAATCAAAAACATATAAGTACAAAGTAGGAGGTGTTGGGCAGCTTGGGTTGGGCCCTAACCCAAGAGCTTCAGCCCTTTGAAAGAGATCAATGCTGGCTCAAAAACTGTTTCATGTTCATTGTAAAAAATAATAGTCACATTACATGAACTGTTCTAAAAAAGGAAGCTCAAAAATGAGCTGAACAAGTGCTGCACAATAGTGAAAAAATTATACTAATGACTGGCTAACCTACTGAGGCTCTAAGCCCCCTTATTTATACAAATGGAGTCCTCCAAAAATCCTCCTAAAATCAAGGAGCTTGGTTTCCTAGATCTGGAGATAAACAACAGTCCTTCTTTACTTGCTCGGCTGCCCCTTGGAATGTGGACCTTTGTGCTCCGAGTTGCTGATGGAGGATTTGAGGAAAAGGGTCATAAATGAAGGAGACACCCCCATACAAATCCTCTTCCCTGTTTCCCTTAAGTATTTTCTGCCATTTTCTCATAAATCCCTTGACTTTGTCCAAAATTGACCAAAAAATTTGCATAAAGCACACATTAGACTACATGGCAAAATGACTAACCCAATTCACTCTATTAGAACAAATATATTAAAAAACATGCAATAAACTAATGAGAATGGTGGATTAAGTCGAATTAAGAGGCAAAATGAGCCCATATAATTACCCATTTCTGGGCTCATCATAACCCCCCTACTGAATGGGTTGCTCATCCTCTGAGCAACTATTCTAACTCTTCATCCTTGATGGCTCTGACAGATTCCCTAACATCCCTTGCTTCTAATGTGATCTCTTCCTCTTTATCATGGAATCCTGCCTTTCTATCCACCTCTTCCCACTGTTCTGTTCTTCCTCTTTTTCTGTGTGGGGTTCCTCTTCTTCCAATTGAGTGTTCTTTTCTTCTTCATGGATTTCCTTCTCATATTCCCCTTTTTTTTCCTCCTCTTCACTTCCAGATGGACTAAGGTCATCAGTGAGTTTTTATATCATCCTCTTTAGTCATGTTCCTGAAAATATCCCAGGCTATGGGGATTGTGTAAGTGTGGAGGGCATCCTCCACCAGCAATTAAATTAGCCCATGGTGAGCCAATTGGTCTGGAACCCTTGCCTTCAATTTGGTTCTAGACTCTATCAAGGATTGGAGGAGAAAATATGGAATACTGAGTTTTTTGTATGCAAGAAGGTCCATGCCATATCTTAGTTCATGTAACAGTCTGAAATGATACCCATAAACTATGTTGTATCTTCCTTCACAGGAGATATATTTCATGATCTGATAACTGACCTCACCCCATGGATAAGGTATACTTGTCCTTCTGATGCCATTCTTATCCTCCGCAGGATGTTCATTAGGTTGGAAAGAGGTCTTCTTAGCAACCTGCCCCAGTGGTTTTTCTTCTTTGCTCCAGGGTAGCCCAAGTGGGAGATCGGTGACCCTACTGATGAATTCCGATGTGAGTTCTATGGTTAGACCCCTGAAACTGACAGTGGCATGGGTTTTTGAGTGAGGTTTTAAAGACAATAAAAATTCCTCTGTGACTTCCTCATCATACCCATGAAATTTTTCAAAGAAAGGCATCCAATTTTCCCTGGTAAAGAGGGCTACCACTTCTAGATGTTCATGCAGTTTAGTTGAATTCAGAGGCTCCTTCCTCATAAAACCCCCTGTCATGATGTTCAAAGATTGCTGGAATGTCTCAGGTGAGGAGGAAGGCAGCAAATTTCAAACCCGGAAACAGAGGAACAACTGAGGTTTCCTTTTTGGAACCAGAGAGAATTTTTCGTGTTCTTCCTTTTTAACAAAAACAAATTGCAACTTTCCTTCCTTCCAAACTCTATTCTTAAACTTAATTTACTTCTCAGTCTGTTTGAGGGAAATAATATCTTAAAAAGACAGAGAGTATATAGGACAGTGTTTTTTCCCCTTCACAAAATAAGCAGACTACCCAATGCAAATTCACTTTTTTACAGGCTTAATTTTCTAGAGTTGCATCATCTCTTTACACAGGAGAATACCATGGAGGAGAAAGAGACAGTATTTCAGTGCAAAGAGCAAATGGAGAAATTGTATATATATTTTTAAAAAACACAGGCAGACTCTGTTCTCACTTTTCCCTTCTTTTCAACTCAATACCCCGCTTGAAATCACACCACCCTTTGTAGAGACGGAAATGCAGAGAGGGTCTACACAAAGCCTACCTCTTCGAGCTTGAATTTGCCATAAAATCCCAAATTTTCCTCTGCGATGCTGCTCACTGGCCCTCTTGTAGAAAGGCTCCTGTAGGACTATGTTTCCGCTCCTGTAGAGACCGATAAGCAGAAGGGTTCTGAAACTGACAAAGAGAAACTGTTTCGAGGCTCTGGAGGTGGTAGGTAGGTTGCTACAGCCGAGAGCTCATCGATACAATGAAAACAAAGGTGGTGGAGGTAGTCGACTGCAGCGTACTTAAGCTTACGGGAGTGTTCTGTGGTGACGAGGTGAGGTGGCAGGAAGGGTACGTTACCCTCATCCAGACCGTTGGTCCCTACTTCAGTGCCATTATGAAACTTCATGCCGCCTGCCCGCAATCACTTCCATCATTCCCGTTATACGCCACCACTACCTGTTTTGAGTTTTTTCCCGAGTTGACTGAACACACGTGCTGATTGCACCCACTGAGCGTTGTTTAAACTGGATGAGGCGATGTTTGAACTGGACAAGGGTGGCCAGTTAGCTGGCCACCGATCTCATTTAATTGAAACCATCTCACTTGTCCATGCAGTTTTTAAATTATACTCATGCAACAGAGGAACAAGTTTAGTCACTTACATGTTAGTCGTTATCGTGTTGTTGCATGCTCAGACTTTGGCATTCTATTCATGGATTGTTGTTGTTGGTGCCTGTGGCTTCTGAATTAGTGGCTTGGCTACCTTGTACTGGTGATCTTTAATTAGGTCCGTCTCCTTGCGTGTTTTATACATCTGTGGTTGCACTAACCCTGCCTCTGGAGCTCGATTTTTAAGGGGATCAGCTGTTACAGGAATCCTGCAGGATTTCCTGTAACTGCTTCTCCCTCTAAAAATTTTGGTTGAGGCTTGAGTAGGGACTGGAGAGATAGCTGAGGAAGGTTTTTTTGGTCAAGGAAAAGCATCTGGTATGCACTAAGTAAGAGTTAAGTTAAGGGTGCTGTTGGTTTTTTCTTCATTTAAAAAAAAAAAAACAAAAGAAACAGGATTCTGTATTTTCTGTGCAAGGAGGAAAGAAGCGAGTGGAAATGCAGGGGTGTAAGGATGGAATGAAGAGTTAGGAGGATGAATGGTGGTATGGGGGTCCACAGGTCTTCTAGACAAGTTTCTAGCCCTCTGATCCTTTTCTGGACTTGATTTTGAGCCCTTTGTGATTTCTACAGGAGCTTATTGTAGAATGCACAGAGCCTTCTGTAGGATGCATAATTTTCCAAAACAAGTGAGACTAGGGACTCGGAAACGAAATTAGCGATGGAGAGATGGTCTATCAAGGGTGTATTCAGCTTGGCCATGTCCCTTTTTCTTTTGTGGCCCTTTTGCAATCTGCAATGCATTCAAAAGAAGTTAATTTTTCTGTTCCTGTTTTTTCCTTTTTCTTTGTTTTCTTTTTTCCTTTTTTTTTATGAGACAATTAGGGCGCCTACAGGAGGTTTTCACCCTCACTACCTGCCCTGGGTGCCTCCAAGGGGAGGTTTTCACCCAGGGATCTTTTATTCTCCTCTTTTTTTCTTTGTTGTTGTTGTTCTTTTTTTTAGGGTGTGGGTGGAGTGGAGGCAGAGACTTGCTCCACTACCAACACTGTTTTACTCAGATTCTCAATGAATTCTTGCTTGGAGAGGGGCTTCCTATAGATTTTCAACCTATGCCCATTGACAAGCATGGGGATGGCTTCTTCATTGATGGTCCTGATCAAAACTGAACCATTGACATTGCACCTTTCTACTGTGTATGGTCCCAGCCATCTTGTCCTCAGTTTTCCCTTGAAATCTTTATACCTTGAATCATATAGCAGCGCCCAATCTCCTTCCTAGAATTGTTTCTCTTTGAGGTGTTTGTCATGCCATATTTTCCTTTGAAGCTGGACTACCTCTAAGTGGAGAAGGGCTTGCAATCTTTGTTCATCCAATCCATTTAGCTGAAGTAACCTTTCCTTTTGTGCATGGCTGAGATCTAGGTCGAGCTGAGCTACCATCCTTAGTCTGCAATATTCAAATTCTATTGACAGCAAAGCCTTCTTCCCATAGACCAGCTCATAGGGTGTGAACCCTGTGGTGGTCTTCCAGGTGGTGTTATAGGCCCAGGTGGCCTCAACCAATCGATCTGCCCAATCTTTTCTACTGCTGCTCACTACCTTGGTCAAAATCCCTTCCAAAGCTCTGTTAGTGACTTCCACCTGTCCATTTTCTTGCGGATGATAAGGGGTGGAAGTTCTATTCTTAATTTTGTGATGTGTGAGCAAGTCTTCAATCGAATTGGAGGTAAACTGACTCCCTTGATCTGTGACTAATTCCCTTAGATATCTAAACTTGTAGAATATATTTTCTCTGAAAAACTTAGCTACTTTTTCTTATGTTGTTGCCTTGATCGCCTTTGTTTCTGCCCATTTTGTCAGATGATCAGTGCACACGATGATGTAAGATTTCTGCTTTGAAGGAGGGTTGACAGGACCCACAAATTTCATGCCCCATTTCTCAAATGGCTCGAAAGTCACTTGAGGTTGCAAGGGCATCTCATCCCTTGGAGTAGGTTTCCCCATCCTTTGACACAAGTCATATTGGCTGATATATCTCCTTACATCTTGATGAAGAGTGGGCCAATAGTAACCTGCTTGCAGGATTTTGAAGGCAGTCCTCTTTGTTGCAAAATGGCCCCCACAAGGCCCATCATGACAGGTTAGGAGAATGTCAAAAACTTCCTCCTCCCTGACACATCGCCTTAAAACCTAATCTTGGCCAAGTTTGAAGAGATTGCCCCCAATCTAGGTGAATGGGGCACTTTTCCTCATGATCTTGCTCTTCTCCAGGGAAAATTTTAAGAACCACCCTAAATTTATATGTATAATAAATGGGCTAATCCCCATGATACATTGGAAAAATGGGAGGTGATTTTATCAATAATACAATATATATATATATATATATATATATATATATAAATTTTTTGGCGAATATCTCACTAGATTATATTATCTTGTACAGTGATGGAGAATATTTCACTGAATTATAAAATCTTGTAAGATCTTGGCAAATCTTTCACTGAATAATAAAACATTGTGAAGCCTTGGCGAATGTTTTGTTAAAGTATGAAACCATATATGATAATAAGAAAACATATTCATTAAACTGTAATATACTAACATACATGTTTGGAAAAAGAAACATAATTTTCTCTTCCTACAAACAATGTTCCAAGTTTCAGTGGCCGTGTCTGTCAAGGTTCTTACAATACACTCTTTCGTATCCTTCTATTAGTTTTGATAATATTCCACAACAAAGTTCTTGTAGGTGTTGATATTGACAACGAGATCTGTCAAGGTAGGAGAGATTAATCATTTCTTTACAACTTTTGTCAAGCTACCACTTTTGTCAAGTTATAAAATTTATTTCTTATTCCATAGACTCCAACTACGAGATTAAAAAAAACACATCAAGTTTGTTTACCCCAACAAGCCAACAAGTAGCAAGCCCCAAATAAGTATTAGGTATCCCAAGGGCTTGAAGGGGATCTAATTGAAAGAAGTGACCATTGTGAGAATCCTTCCAATCAATATATGAATATATAAATGTAGATTTATTATTATTTTAATTGGAAATCTTCAATTAAATAATAAAATTTAATTACGTCTCTCCCAATCTAAATTGCTTATTAGCATAATTCACTACCCTCATAGGTCTCACATTTTTTAACAGCATTGTAATATGTAGATTAATTTCTTTTTTGGTGAAAAATATCCACCTTTTAGGAAAATATGGTGCAGTGGCTCCAACCCCTACAGATCATTAGGACAAACTAAGAATAGCACAGAAGATGAAAGGTTGTACAAACCAACTTATTTTTCAAACAACTAATCCAATGTCAGTACCTAAACTTTTTCATGAAGATATCATATTGAGAATGTTTGAAAATGGTGAGAAATCTTCTGCGAGGGTGATGTGGAAAGAGTGATAAGGTTTCATTGTTTTGAATTTTTTTGTTAAATTAGAAAAAGTTAAAAACCAATATTAATGGAGATATTGGTATTTTTTACTAAATTTTGTGAAGTGACTAAATGTAGCTTTAACCATTCACCTTAAGATGTTTTTACAATATAATTTCTGAAGTTTATTTAATATCTTCATTCTCATAAAAACCAACCTATATCCATCTTAACTCCACATCTACCACTCTTAAGGGGATGAAATCTATTTATCCCTTTGAGCACTTGGTAGACCCAGAATTAAGATGGATCTAAGATGATAGAATTTCCCCTTTAAATAGTCTATGCTCACATGAATACCATGGTATTACCATGGGTCAATACCATGGGTTATCATAAACCTGGAGCTTAAAAATTACTATTAGTAATTTATAAAAATTAATAAAATTAATAATTGATTTTTATTTTATTTTTTATTTTAACCAAGTTAAAATGTTTAACATACATTAAATTACAACATCCACTTTTACTCTTGATCCACCAAGCCCCCAGAGGGATCAAATATCTTTTCACTCTATGCTATTTTGCATATCACGATATTTGATACCTCTCGGGGCTTAGTAGATCCAGAGTAAAGATGGATCTACGTTGGTTTAATTCCCCCATTTAAATAGGTTACATTCCACGTGAATACCATGAGTCAATACCATGTGCCATTTTTATTTTTATTAATACTAATATTAGGGTTAATATTGTTTTTTTGCATGGTATTAATAATAATCTAGCCCATGGTATTGGGTCCATAGTATTTTGCCCATAGGTTTCACCTATATATAACGCATTTTTTAAGTGTTCGTGAATATAAGGTGACTTATGGAGTAAATATAAAAAAATGTTTTATTTGTTTACCATACCTCTCATTTATTTATATTTTTATTAATTTATCATACCTCTTTTACAAATATGGTATTTGGCCCATAGGATTCACTTAAATAAAACCTCTTTTTTGAGCCTTCATAAATAGAAAGAGGGTTATGGACTAAATATAAAAAGAGGCTTTATTTATTTACCATACGTCTAGTTTATTTATATTTTTATTTATTTACCATACCTTTTAAGTAAGTATAAAAAGAGGTTTTATTTATTTACCATACCTCCACTTTATTTATATTTTTATTTGTTTACACCATTGCATGTATATAAGGTGACTTATGGAGTAAATATAAAAAATGTTTTATTTATTTACCATACCTCTCATATATTTATTTTTTTATTAATTTACCATACCTCTTTTATAAATATGGTATTTGGCCTATAGGATTCACTTAAATAAAACCTATTCTTGAAAAGGTTGTAACTCCTAATTTCAAGCGCTAAATTTACTTTTTTTACTCTCTCCCTTAAAATAAGGTGGGCTATTTGAGGTGATTTGTAAAAATGTACTATGATACAAAATATTTGCTCACTAAAAATTTAAAACCCCTTAATTTCGCCAAAGGGCGAACATTCGACCCTAAAATTTTCCATGCTCTTCTCTTTTGAGTACAGTTGTGGCACAGGGAAAATTTTAAGAACCCCCCCTAAATTTATAAATATAATAAATGGGCGAATCTCCATGGTATATAGGAAAAATGGAAGGCGATTTTATCAATAATATAATATGTATATATAATTTTTTGGCGAATCTCTCACCAGGCATGGCGAATATTTTACTCAATTATAAAATCTTGTAAGATCTTGGCGAGTCTTTCACTAAATAATAAAACTTTGTAAAGTCCTAGTGAATCTTAGCATAGGCTACATGCTGGTTTAATTCCCCCATTTAAATAGGCTACATTCCAGGTGAATACCATGGGCCAATAGCATGTGCCATTTTGGTGAATACCATGGGTCAATACCATGTGCCATTTTTATTTTTATTAATTCTAATATTAGGGTTAATAATGGTTTTTTGCATGGTATTAATAACAATCTAGTCCATGGTATTTGTCCCATAGTATTTTGGCCATAGGTTTCACCTAAATATAACCCATTTTTTGAGTGTTCGTAAATATAAGGTGACTTATGGAGTAAATACAAAAAAATGTTTTATTTGTTTACCATACCTCTCATTTATTTATATTTTTATTAATTTACCATACCTCTTTTACAAATATGGTATTTGGCCCATAGGATTCACTTAAATAAAACCTCTTTCTTGAGCCTTCATAAATAGAACGAGGGTTATGGACTAAATATAAAAAGAGCTTTTATTTATTTACGATACGTCTAGTTTATTTATATTTTTATTTATTTACCATACCTTTTGAGTAAGTATAAAAAGACGTTTTATTTATTTACCATACCTCCACTTTACTTATATTTTTATTTGTTTACACCCTTACATGTATATAAGGTGACTTATGGAGTAAATATAAAAAATGTTTTATTTATTTACCATACCTCTCATTTATTTATATTTTTATTAATTTACCAAACCTCTTTTATAAATATTGTATTTGGCCCATAGGATTCACTTAAATAAAACCTATTCTTGAAAATGGGCGAATGGATTCACTTAAATAAAACCTATTCTTGAAAATGGGCGAATGGAAGGTTGTAAGTCCTAATTTCAAGGGCTAAATTTACCTTTTTTACCCTCTCCCTTAAAATAAGGTGGGCTATTTGAGGTGATTTGTAAAAATGTACTACGATACAAAATATTCGCCCACTAAAAATTTAAAACCCCTTAATTTCGCCAAAGGGCGAACATTCGCCCCTAAAATTATCCTTGGTGTGGCGGGAACTGTGTGGAGACCAAGTAATTTTCTATATCAGCAAACCATGGAGAGAGTACTGAGATAGAAAATAGGTGTTCATCTGGCATTTGATCATCCACCATTCCTTCTTCACCTATAGGCAGATCTATTCTAGACAAAAAATCAACAACAACATTTTCCTTACCCGACTTATCAATAATGGTTAAATCAAATTGGTGCAATAAAAGAAACCATTTAATAATGCGAGCATTTACATATGGTTTGTTCATTAAATACCTAATTGAAGCATGATCAGTGTGTACAAATGTTTGACAGCCGGTGATGTAGTGTCTGAATTTATTTAGGGAATAGACTATAGCTGG
Source organism: Pinus tabuliformis (assembly GCA_031772625.1). NCBI lineage: Eukaryota > Viridiplantae > Streptophyta > Pinopsida > Pinales > Pinaceae > Pinus > Pinus tabuliformis. Next base: position 830,761,130 of record CM062807.1, on the reverse strand, counting down.
GAGCTCCTTTTCGGTTACAGTGTAGTTTAATTCTGCCTTTGACAAGTTTTTACTGACAAAATATATGGCATAAAGCAACTTCTCATCAATTTTCCCTAAGGTTGCTCCTATCGCTTTGTTCGAGACATTTGTATGAATGTGGAAAGGTAGGGCCCAGTTTGGACCTCTCAAAATTGGGGAGTCACCAGTTTACTTTTCAAGGTATCCAGAGCCTCTTGACAGTTGTCAGTCCATATGAACTCAACATCTTTTCCCAAAAGACCAAACAATGTAGAGGCTAGCTTACTGAAATCCTTAATGAATCTTTTATAATATTCTGCTAACCCTAGGAAACTTTGAACATCTCTTACCTTTTGAAAAGGTGGGACCCTTTGGATGATGGAAATTTTGTTGGGGTCCACCTATAATCTTTGCTAAGAGATTGCATGACCTAGCACAGTCCCTTCAGTCATCAGGAATTCACATTTTTCAAGACTGAGGGACATGTTCATTTCAATACACTTGTCCAAAAATTTTCCCAGGTTAGACAAAGCTTCCTGGAAGTTAGAACCATAAGGGGTAAAGTCATCCATATAGATTTCCACTGCATCATGAGCCAGTTTAGCAAATATACTCAATACTGCTCTTTGGAAAGTGGTGGGAGCATTGCACAATCCAAAAGGAAGGACGTGGTATGCAAAGGTACCCCACGGAAAGTGAAAGTGGTCTTCTCTTGGTCTTTTGGGTTGATTTGGATCTGGTTATACCCACTAAACCCATCTAGGAAGGAGAAGAACTTCTTCCCTGCCAGGCCATCTAATACTTGATCTATGAAAGGCAAAGGAAAATGGTCCTTCTTGGTGGCCTTATTTAATTCTTGATAATCGACACAGATCCTCCACTTCCCATTTTTCTTTGGCACTAACACCAAAGGAGAGACCCATTCGCTGTCAGAGATAGGGTAGATGAATCCTGCATCCAGTAACTTTTGCAGTTCTTCTTTGAAAATGTCCTTAAGGGCTGGATTCATCCTCCTTTGAGGCTGCCTGATTGGTTTGCAATCTTCCTTAATGTAAATGTGATGAGTACAGATTGAAGGGTGCACTCCCTTCATCTCCTTATAGCTCCAAGCAAAAGCATCCAAGTGGTTTCTTAATAAGCTACACAGTTCTTTCTCCTGAGAGGTGGATAGGGATGAGTTGATCTTCAAGGTTCTTTCTGGGCCGAATTCCACATTATTAACTCGGAGAGAGGAGTGGGTTTCTTCCACTAGCTCTTATAATGGCAACACACTGGGGGATGGATTCTGGATCAAGTTTTTAATAAGATCATCCTCGGATTGTGGCCCAACCCCCCCCCCCCCCCAACGGTAGCTTCCACTACACGCAGTGGTGCAGAATAGACTTCATCCTCATCTTCCTCCTCCAACCAGAGAGGTAAATCATGTTCTAACAAAGGTTGGGCAGGAGGATATATGACTAGCTGCTTGGACATATGCCCATTATTGATTATCATGTTCCCAGCTCGATAATTGATGTAGGCATCTGCAGTAGCCAACCAGGGTCTTCCCAAGATGAGAGGATACCCAGTGAGATTTGCCTTTGGTTGGAGAACCAGGAAATTAGTAGGGTACTCCCAAGAATCGATGGAGACCATTACATCTTCCACAATCCCTTCAGGGGTCACGGTGGAGCAGTCTGCTAACTGTAGTACTGTTGTGGTCTTTCTCAGGGAGCCCTGAAGGTTGAGCTTGAGCATAGTGTCCTTGGTCATCACATTAATGGCAGCCCCTAGATCAATCAGGGTATGGGGGATTATGGTGCCATTGATGTGGACATCGACTACAGGGCTTCCAGGGTCTAGATATTTCGGACAGATTACCTGCCCCAACATTAGGTTGGACAGTTGTCCTATGACATTGATAGTTGGAGCATCTCTCCTGTGCCTGCCTGGGTGCCTGAAGCACTTCTCCTTGATCATCTTGTTGTATATAGGCACATCCTTTATGGCTTGGAGAAGTGGTATCTTTACACATAATTGTTTCAATTCTCCCAGAAGTTCAGTTTCCTCTAGGGTAGATTGTGTTGTTCTAGATAGTCTCTCAGGAAAGGGTGGAGTGGCTTTTGGTTCACTTCCCTTTTTTCTTCCTCATCCTCCTTAGGGGGAGGATGGTTATTAGGGAGAACCTTCCCAGATCGTAGGTTAATCTCCTGAATCTCCACAGCATAGGTCGGGCATGATGTTTCCCCACTATATACCTGTTGGGCCTGTCTATTATTCAGGTTCTTGTCCGGTTGAGCAGGTATTTGGGGTTTCCTTGGTGGAGTAGGAGGCAATGGTTGTGGTTGAGTAGGTGGTGGAGGCAAAAGAGCGGGAGGAGAGTTGTATTGGGGCCTCCACCCATGATGAGGTGCATTCCACTAAGGCTGTGGCTGAGCATAAGAGTGAAATGAATGAACAGCTGGTTGAGCATGGTATTGAGATGGATATGACCAAGGAGGGGGTGTGGACTAGGAAGGATGCTCAAGGGGACCCCAAGAAGGCATGGAAGTGGCTTGATTGGAGTTGTAATATGTCTAGGATTTCCCTTGCATTCCCTGCTGGTAAGGTCTGGGCCCATGTGGCCTCCTTTGTTTCATGAAATAGAGTGGTTCAATGTCTCCTTCGGCCCCCTGGTATGCAGCTTTAAGTATAGGCAAGGAAGGGCATTGATTTGTAGAATGATATTCTTCACAAACTGAACACACTTCTATAGAGTTCAATGGACATTCATTCCTAGGATGCCTTCTGGTTCACCTAGGAAAAAAAATGGCCAAAGCCCTCTCTGCTTCCTCTTTCTTTCTTTTGATATGCAAGGTATCCATTTGAAAATTCACCTCTAAGGGATGAACTGGATGAGGATGTACTAGCGAAGGGTTGACCTCCCTACCTCTCTTTCTGGCTGCCCTATAATGGTTTCTAAACACAGTCTTTATGTCTTCATAAGGTAGTTGGTAGATGTACCCCCCATCCAGAAAATGGAGGGTATCTAGAAGGCCTTCCGAGACCCCTCTGAGTAGGACCAACTTCAAAGATTCAGGGTCAACTGTGCACCTGGCCCTTTTATAACTGAGTTGAAACCTCTCTTCATAATCTTCCAAGGATTCATCACTTCCCATGGTCATTCAAAAGATTTCTTCCTTGGTATCCTTTAACCTACAGTAGTCCAGGTATTTGTTATTAAAGGCTTGCTGCATTTGAGCCCAAGTTGTGATGATATTGCCAGGTAATCCCATGAACCAGCGTAATGCTGCATCCTTGAGGGTATAAGGAAACAGTTTTAACTTCTTCTCATCTTCTGCATAATCGTAGGTTCGACAGATAACAACAAATTCAAACAAGAAGGTATCAGGATCTTCGGTAGTCAACCCATGGAAGTGAGGTAACGCTGAAGGACTTATGTTCTTCATTTTAGTGTCCCCATTAGTCTCTCGGATGGGAAAGGTACCCTCTACTCTTTCCCCATTCCCTCTAACGTTTCTGTTTTCAGCTATGGTCTCAGGAGGAATGGTTTCTTGTCTTCTTCTACTATAGGACCTTCGTATATCTCTAGTGGTTCACCTATAGGTTCTTCTGGATCACTGCCACCGAAGAAGAGAGAAGGATGACTTTGTGATGTGGTGGGGGTGTTGGGTAGGAATTTTCTTGAATTATCTCTGTTCCTACAAGGCATGAAAGGAAATCTCTTTTTGGGTTATTTTTGTTTTTTCTTGTACCTGCAAAACTGAAATGGATTGAACAACAAATTGCAACTAACTGAAATGAACTTGCTGAAATGAAATTGCAGAACTGAAATGAAAGAAAGGAAATGACTAATATACTTTTACTGAAATAGAAATTGCAGAATTGAAATGAAAGTAGGAAACGCCTAATATACTTTGTTGAAATGGAAATTGTAGAATTGAAACGGCTAATATGCTTTTGCTGAAATGAAAATTGCAGAATTGAAATGAAAGCGGGAAATGCCTAATCTACTTTGCTGAAATGGAAATTGCAGAATTGAAATGAAAGTAGGAAATTCCTAATCTACTTTGCAGAAATGGAAATTGCAGAATTGAAATGAAAGCAGGAAATGCCTAATCTACTTTTGCAGAATTGAAATGAAACAACTACTCTACTTTTGTTGAAATAAACTACTTAGCAGAATGTTGCAGTAGAAAATAGAAGAAAGTTGTAATCACAAAATACTCTGACACTTCCCTAGCAATGGCGCCAAAAAGTGGTGAGCACCAGTATTATAGAAATAATGCTACAACTCTTGGGCTTCCTACTTTACTTTTATCAACTCGGTAATTCGTAACAAACTTGGAAGCAACGGTGTTGTGTGCACAAGTACTAGCTATTACTGTAGACTGTCGCTTGGTTAGCTGGTGCAATATCACTAGGAGCTTAAGCCAACTTCTATGATTTCTCCGAAGAAGATTTTAACTGTGATGATAGAAAGATAACTCTAAAGAGGCTATTCTACTTGCAGAAAGAGAAGGAAAACTAAAATGTAACGCAAACCCTAATTTACCTACTAACCTTACTTTTGCAGGAAAGAGATGAAAAATGATGAAATGAGTGCCATTGACTACTAAAAAGGTAAATTTCATTTATTCAAGCTACTTCTGAAAAGAAATGAGAAGAAAACATCATTTTGTGCTTTTGGGTGTTTTTATGTGGAGTTATTATGCTTGTGATTTATCTAGTTGTGATTGTGCAAAGGTTTGGTGGCGAAGGAAGATGGAGTTGGCTTTTGGAGAGGTGGAGGAAGGTGTGGAGAGGTCCTAAGAAGCCCCTAGTACCCTTCTGAAGACTTCCATTGTAATTGGATTTCTAAAAACCACTTATAGGGAATTCTACAGGAGGCTGCAAGGGATCTACAGGAGGATCTACAGGAGGAGGCTGAGAGCTATTTTTGGAGTTTTGAAGGTGGAAAAATGATGGGAAAGGGTAACTGAAGGCTAGAAGAAGGCGTTGAGGTGTCTGGAGCTTGTCAAGGAAGATTAAGAATGAACATGATGTTTGGATTTGTTCAAATGACGGGAGGAAATCTTATGGAGAAAAACACAGAAATTAGGGCAGATTGGTGAAATGTTGCGAATGACTTGGGAAATCTATGAGAATGGTGCTGGTGCTAGCTATTTTATGGATGTATGGTGAGCTGAGGTGTCCTGCAAGAGATCTACAAATCTACTTACAAAAACTTATCAAAGAAAGGACTAACTATACTATGAAAACAAAAATTTCTCTAGCTTGACCTAATTTTTGACCTACAAACAGAAAATGTTGAACAGTAACCGTTGAACATAAAAGCATGCAGAGAGATCTATTGTAAAAGAACAAGAAATGATCTAGGCAACTGAATCTGAATCAATATATCAATCATTCCAAATCAAGTCATCACACTAGAAATTGCATGGAAGAGCAAAACTGTGTTTTTGGTGGCAGCAGTAGTGCCTTGACCTCAAATCATAATCTCAGGAAGGGAGAAAGGAGATCAAGGCTTGTTGTTGGCCTTTTTGAACCTTATTCTGTCATTGTAGTACTTAAGCAACTAAAACAAAAACAACTATGCAAACCATCAAAGGTAACCTAATCTAAATAAAGTAAAATGAATCTATGTAACAAAAATTAACTCATGAACTGAAGCAAAAACATATAAGTACAAAGTAGGAGGTGTTAGGCAGCTTGGGTTGGGACCTAACCCAAGAGCTTCAGCTCTCTGAAAGAGATTAGTACTAGCTCAAAAATTGTTTCATCTTCATTATCAAAAATAATAGTCACATTACATGAACTGTTCTAAAAAAGGAAGCTCGAAAATGAGTTGAACAAGTGCTGCACAATAGTGCGAAAATTATACTAATGACTGGCTAACCTACTGAGGCTCTAAGCCCATTTATTTATACAAATGGAGTCCTCCAATATTCCTCATAAATTCAAGGAGCTCGGATTCCTAGAACTAGAGATAAACAATAGTCCTTTACTTGCTCGACTACCCCTTGGAATGTGGACCTTTGTGCTTCGAGTTGCTGATGGAGGAATCGAGAAAAGGGGTCATAAATGAAGGAGACACCCCCCTACAAATCCTCTTCCTTGTTTCCCTCAAGTATTTGCTACCATTTGCTCATAAATCCCTTGACTTTGTCCAAAATTGACCAAAAAATCTGCATAAAGCACACATTAGACTACATGGCAAAATGACTAACCCAATTCACTCTATTAGCATAAATATATTCAAAAACATGCAATAAAATAATGAGAATGGTGGATTAAGTCGAATTAAGAGGCAAAATGAGCCCATATAATTACCCATTTCTAGGGCTCATAAGCAACATCACACAATACCTCCTCTGTGAAGGGTTCGATGCTACGGGGAAGGCTGCACTACTGGCAGACTCAGAGATCTCGCCCTTGGTGAAGCCACCCAATGTTATATGGTTGTGGGTGTGGTGTGGTCGGCAGGCCCAGCTGCTTCATGACCTGTGTTGAAATGAGGTTCTTTTGGCTACCATTGTCGACAATGAATTGTAGTGGTGAACCCTTCACCGACACTTGTGAGTGGAAAAGGCGCTCCCCCTCCTCTGGATCTTCAGGCTCATTCTTCTAGACCTTAGCGGTGGAAACAGTGGCCCTGGGCTCCATTTCAATGATTTGCTTCCCTTTGTCATTCCCCTTGTCGAGTTTTGACTCAGTGTCAGAACATGCATCTAATTCTAAAGCCTTCAACTCGGCCACCAGTGACTTCTTGGTTCGACACTCACTTGTGTCGTGAGTGGGGCTCTTATGGAACTCACACCACTTTCCTATGTCCTTCTTTGACTTCGTGGTGTTGTTCTTTTCTTAAAACTTCAACGAGTTTTCTTGGGTCACATTGTCTTGCCTTTGTCCTTTGTTCTTCGATTTCACAAATCCAAAGTCTCGCTTCTTTTGTTTAAACTTCTGCTCGATCTTGACAGTGTATCGGTATGCCATGCTGAGCGAGGAGATGTCTGGGAACTCCATATCATCTTGGATGTACCTGTGTAGGCATCCACGGCATTTGAGTACCAAATGCAACTCATAATCCTTGATACCCAACTTTGTGCGAAGGGTATGAAAAATATTGGTAAACTCTGGCATGTCTTGGTCCCTTACCTGCCACAACGTGGTCCACTTTATGTAGTTATCCTCATATCTTTTGACAATGTAGTATTTCTCCGTGATGGCATTTCGGAATGAATTCCAAGTGGGTGTAACTGAAGACAGTGAGGTCGCACTTTCATCCTTGTGATCGTAGTAGGTTTCCCACTAGTCCTTGACGTGGGGGGCGGTTTTGGGAAGAGAGAAAGTAATCTTTTCCCAACCAGAAAAATCATGAACAAAAAGAATACCCTTCTAGCAGATTTAACCATTTATCTACAGCGTCTCCATCTATTGGGCCCTCAAATATGGGAATACCAAAGTTAACTTGTACCTTAAAGATTGTGGCGCTTCCAGAGAAGCTGCTGGAAGTAGATGTATCAGCCCTGGGTAACCACTGAAGGATCTGGGAAAAATTGTCCATCATTGCGTTCCCTTGTCACTCGAGGGCCTCTTCGAGCAATATTTTGATAGGATCTCCTGGCCCCTTGTATTTATTTTCATCTGCCATGGGAGGCTATCGGGATTTGCGAGGTTGGTCTTGCAAAGTTCGACCAATTCAAGCCCTAACTCCTTATATCCCGACCTCGTTGGGGACATGAAAAGAACAAAAAAGAAAGAGCAGACCACTCTAATACCACTGATCCAGATTTAAACAGGAATGCAACAAATTACAGATATGTCCATAAATACAGAGATGCAATAGAAATAATACTTCATTTCATTAATGTAAAATACTGAAATATGCTTACAAACAGAAATGCAAATAAACTAGCTCGAGCGATGGTAGCTTATCTCTGAGAAGAGATGTGGCGGCTACATGCCTCTAAAGTTTGTTACAATGAGGCTCGAAGGCCTATTTATTGTTGAGAAACAATGGAAAACCCTAACCATCCAAAAGCCTAACCCTCGGAGCACCAAACGATGGGCCCCGTTTGGGTAAATTGGTACATCAACTTCCCGGGGTCGTAACTTTGGCATACGATCTCCGTTTGATGCCCACAATACCTTGTGAGAAAGTTCTATCCGAGGACTACCACTTTTGAGTGAGAAACATCAATTGATTCATCCATGTTTCTCCCAGTTTTCCCAAAAAACTTCGTTTAGGGCCTCAAAACAGCTCTGAAAGTTTAAGACTCGAAAAACCTTCCAAAAATAGTAAATTTTGTTATAATTAAGGAAACTGAAAAAATGAAAGAGACAGTTTTAGGGGTCCAAGTGGGATAGGCGGGTGACCACAAACATCCACCTGGATCACCGCCCCCTTCGTTGGCTCCTCGTTGTGGTCATGTGGGTTGTGATATGCCCCAGGGGGTAGGCTAACATCCCGCTCCCACTGTTCTTACACCTCTTCCATGGTTCAATGGTGTGTAATGTAACCAGGGCTAGTGCCATGTGCCCCTGCCCCTCCCCCAAACAATGAAACCACGTTAATTCAAATATAAACGACAACCATACCATGTTAAGAACTAAAGGCATGGTGTGGCGGTAAGGCATTAGAGTGTTTTTTTAGGAGGTCTAGGGGTCGAACCCTGCCGAGGCCTTTCGTCCAGCCTATAAATTTTTTAACCAACCACTGAGGGCCATGTTGTGCCCTTTGATTGGGTCACATGGTGCCTCAAACCAAACCAACCAATCAAATATTTCCAACTAAACCTGTATGACACTACCACATGTCAAGTCGAGATTGGTCCTCCTGTCTTCCCTATGCTCAATCAGCATACTAATGTCAGCAATACGGTCTACCTAGTTAGCAACCCCGTCAACCCTGTTGTTTGACAGTTTAGTTGTTTGGCCAAAAATTCACAACGCAATAAATTCTTCAAATGACATCAAATTGAGGTGATTTAAATGACATTGGAATCAGGATGATGAACGCTATGATCTTGTGCCAATCTCGGAAGATCCAGAGCACTTTCATTTTTGAGCCAATTTTTGATCACCAAATCCCTTCCTAAGTGGGTATTCTTGTCTCTATGATGCAACATATTAGGATTTCATGGATCAATCCAGAAATATAAAAAGTTCAGTGACACTAAAATTGCTCGTGCTCAAATACGAGGCCTCTCTACAACTTTCGTTTTCTGTTTTCCTCGATTTCTCTTCTCTAATTGCATGGGTGTCATCGAATTGAACAAGATACTCAATATACATTGTGTTAAGAGGAACCATTCTTTATTTGTCTGCGGGATCGAATGTATGGCCTTCCCATGATAAATGCCTCTGAATAATCAACGTCCATGAACGAAACATGATAAGGGTTTTTATCTCAATGGGCCACCTGCCAGTAATAAGCTCCAGCAGAACCACACCAAAATTGTAAACATCGCTCTTTTTGGTAACCTTCAAGGAGTGTGAATATTATAAAAAATATATAAACATGGCACAATTCAGGGTTTCAAAAAATATCAACAGAATGCATGTTAATGAATTTGAAGATCAAGGACTGTAAAACCTATTAAAAACACACCATTTGAGAGAAAAAACATTGTGTGTAAACATCAAGAAATAAAATGGAATACATATGCGATGAAACATAGTAAGAAATTTACCAGGAGTAGCGTAACCATGAGTTCCTGCAAAATTTGTGGTTGAATGCCACCTCGGTTGCAAGCTTTAAGAACTTTTACAACACTTAAATCAACAATTTTGGCATCATAGATTTGATCGAACAAGATATTGGAAAACTTAACATCTTTGTGAGTAATTGCAAGGGTGTTGCTGAACTGAATGTGATACTCAATTTACATCGTTTTAAGAGGGACCATTTTTTACTTGTATGTGGGATTGAATGTATGACCTTGCAATGGTAAATTCCTCTGGCCAATCAATGTTCGTGAATGAAACATGATAACGACTAATGATATAATTTTGGGTTATTTTGCTTAATGGATGAAGTTATTGATAGTTTCATATGCTAGTTCTAACTCTTTTTTGAAGGAACAATCATAGATAACTTGGATCCTCTTCATATACACATAGATAAGGAGATATGGGAGTGTCATTGGAGAAATTCCTTCTAGCTGATGTGATTCCTCAAAAGGAAGAAAAGCTTGATACCCTTGTTGCTAAAAAGGGAGAGAATTGGAGCATGGGACAAAAGAAACATATTTGTTTTGGTTGAGTTATTTTAAGATGATGTCAAATCATCATTCTTGATGAGCCAACTATGTCATTTGGTACCCACACAAATCTAATGTTACATAATATAATTAAATCTGAGTTTGTAGATTATACATTTATAAGTATTTCACATAAAATACCAAGCATAATGGACTACGACAAGGTTCTTGTCTTGAATGCAGGGAAAGTCATGGAATTTGGATCATCTACATATTTGTGTGATTTTTTTTATTTAAATCACCAGTTACTAAATATTGGTGTCATTGAAAAGAACCATAGACTAGTACCAAAACCAGAAAAGAGTCTAATTTCAACATGCGTTATAGTTAATGAACAAGAGCATTTTTTGTTTGCGGACTATACATTTATAAGTATTGCCCCTAAAATACCAAGAAAAATGGGTTGTGACAAGGTTCTTGTCTTGGATGCAGGGAAAGTAATAGAATTTGGATCACCTACATATTTGTATTAACAACCTTATTTGTTATTTAAATCACCAATTACTGAATACTGGAGCCATTCAAAATAACCATAGATGGTATATAAAATTCAAATTGTGAGCGTCATCTTCTTCCAAAAATTTCAAGTTGGTTTGGTATTATCACAACTATGTGAAACTCGTTCATTTTTCATGGAATGCTTCTTCTTGTGGCCCTTCAACTACCTTTAGTAATCTAGCTACTATTTTACATGGATCTGAATCAAATTTTCTCTGACTTGCAATATTTTACTTGAAGGTGTAACAACCCTGGTGAAAATTCCATGTAAAAATATATAAGGCCATGATGGGTGGGACATGTATTCCAAGCTGAATGGTGGGCAAGACATCCTAGGGTGTGTTCATTTGGTTGTTTATGGATAAGAAAATTGGCAAAGGAAATGGATAAGGCATTAAAAGGCATTTTGGCACATTTATTTATGAAAATAATGGAAATTACGTGAAAAAGGAGGTGAAAGGTCAAATGTTGCATGTGAGGAGAAAAATGAAGGAAAATAATGGAAAATGAAGAAAATAGAGACCCCATTCATAAAAAGGCTTATGAGGATTAGTTGGTAACCTTTTGTCAGTTCAGTGTTTGAGCTCTCTCATTTTTGTCTCTCTCTCTCTCATACTCTTAGATACTTAGAGTTTTCTTTGAGCACTCTTAGAGGGTGTGGCATACTTGGATTCTTGGAGAGAGAAGGAAAATGAAAGAGCAGGAAAGCACAAGAATGCATTGGCGTTAGTAGCTACATCATATTTGCTTGCAAGTATTGAGTTGCATGTATGGTTTCTTCACTAGTTTTGGCATGCATGGCATATTCATGTGGTTTGTTGGTTGTGATATGTCATTAGGCATGGAGGATGGTTGGGATTGACAGTTGATTGCCTAACCTTGCAATTTCCTGGATAACCATGGTGATTGTGGGTTTATTTCCTTATTTTTTTGATTGGGTCTCATGTTTCCTTAGCTTGGGTTGAGTTATTAGTCTTGTAGCCTTGGTTGGACAAATGCTCTGGAGCCATGGAACAACTTAAGTTGAGTTATTAGTCCCATAGCCTGGGTTGGACAAATGCTCTAGAGCCCTTGGTGGGTTGAGTTAGTAGTCCCGTAGCCTTGGTTGGGAAAACGCTCTAGAGCCTCGTAAAATCTGTGGTTTGAGTTACTAGTCCCGTAGCTGGGTTGGACAAATGCTCTCAAGCCCTGGATGGATGGGATAGAGATCAATTTGATAATGGTTTTGGTGATATATGACCATGAGGTGGAATCATTTCTTGATGGGTTGAGGTGGATGGCCTTTGGAAGTCTTGGATGACTTTTGATTGATGTGTTCTATGAGATCCCACATTCATGCTTGGAATACGGCATGGGGGTGAATGGCTGAAGAGATATCTAGTTCAACCATTCTATGGTCGGTTGGAATGTGGCAGTCCCATCTCCGGTTGGTTCATTACATTCATTAATTAATCCATTCCCTTGATTTTCATGTGTTAAAGGTACTGATGTATTTATGGATTTGATGGCTGATATGTTTATTGTATTATTGTTCCTATTATGATGGTTATATGCACATTTTATGACAGAAGCTATGTATGGCTCTCAACATGTTTTTACGTGTATGTGAATGGATAATGTGCCTATGACCTAATAGATGATAATACAAAAAATGGCATGAAGGAACAAGGGTTCATAGTGATTCTCATATAAGTATGAGATCCATACACTTAATTCTATTGTTTACACCTGTAGGTTACATGTCAATGATATGTTTGATGAAATGACTATCATGGCTAGTAGGGATCTAGTCAAGGTCTTGAACAAGTCTTTTATTTAATACTTTCATTTCCATGTTACTTTACTGATTTGAAGAGACGATTCAGTTCTGGGCAGTGTCTTAGGCTCTAAGCCTGAAAAAGTGGGTTAAATCCTGGGGTCATTGGCACAACACTGACAATTTTGGTCCAACGTCGTTGGTAGGTAGGCCTATGAGAGAAACTTTAGGTTGTTGGTCACTCCCTTGCCCATAGCATGGAGAGACTATGGACTAGGAGACCTAAAACAATATTGAGACCTAGGGATAGGCTCTCTGAGTGGCTGACTTGTCTTGTGACGGTTCTGCTGATGATGTTGGATGTCTGTATGGTGTGTTTGTGTCGGTTCCACTTCATTAATGTGAGTTAGGAGGTTGAATCAAATCATAGTGGCCTCTCATCGCATGTTTACCCCGGTTGGCCGGTTTCTTGGGTAGATGTGGAAGGAGGGTATTATATGTAGGTTTTAACCCCGTACAGAAATTACTTGCATACAAATTCTAAAACACAGAAAATAAACAATGCGAGAGCATAACACATATAATACATACACACAGAGATTTTCCCCTGGATCCCAAAACCGGACTACTAGCTTGATTTTCCATTATGTTTCTTTCAATGTTACAATACATATTTATACATGCCAAAGCAGCCAATACCATGGATCGAAAACAATCACATCCAAAACCATGGACCGAAAACCATCGTGTTCAAAAGCATGTGTGAAAATCATGCATAAAACCATAGGTAGGTCTGCCCAACCTAATATAGGGTCCAAAAAACATTTTCACGGGGCGTTGTCCCAGATCCCATAGAGGGGGATTACCCAGCTCCCTCAAACCCCCCGGACAAGGGGGGCTACCACCCCCCCGCTGCGCAATCGACACAACAAGGGGGGGGGGGGGGGCTTCGAACCCCCTCTAACCCCCTAGTTTACTACGTGGGCTAGTTGTGGAAAGAATAACACAACCCAACATTACAGAGTGGTATCAAAGCATGGTTGTGCTCTCCTTGGGCTGTGCGTTGACCACGCTTTCATGTTGGTTGCATATGTGTTCCTTATGCATGTAGTCCATGTGCTTGTTTTATTTGCATGGTGTTGATCATGGTTGTAGTGATGTCGCTAGTGAAGGTTGAAGGTGTTGTCATGGAGTATGTATTCATGTGTGTATGGTTGATTATGCATTTTTATTCTCGTCATTGTTCACATGTTATCAAATGCATGTGAGGTGGTTGTTTTTGTCATGCATGAAGTCATGGTTTGTGTAGTTGATAGGGTCATGCATTGATGAATGGAATATGGCTAGAATGATGTGTATATGGTTTTGTACTCATGTGTTCTACATCTATATGCAATTTTTATGCATGTATGGTCTTGGTTATAATTTGAATAATAGGTCAAACATGCCTTGTGAAGTCATTGTATGCAATTTAGGTCATCATGGTGCTATTGGTATGTTATGATGCTAATGTGTTGAATGAGGTAAAGCAGGAGATGCAAATCATCATAATGAGGTTGCAACATTAGACTTTGGGATAAGAGAAGATTGTCATACAGGTATTGTATGATTGGCATGTAGGTATGTAAGTTAAGGATTTTTGTATACACTAGGTTTATATAAATGAGGTTTATGTACATGTTTTTGATGTTATGGTTACATTCATGATAGATGATATTTGATTAGTATAGTCACATGCACATGAGTCAGATAGTCAAGGATGATAATAACATGTGGTTGTAAGCATTGCTATTGTTGGTTAGGTTAGATAACTTGATGATTATACTATATGATATGTTGTTGATGAGCATGTTATAGGTTAACTTGTTGTTTCTATATGACAATTAGCTTGAAGATTAGGTTTTATGTTGTTGATGAGCATGATATATAAGTTATTGTTGTTATGTGCTATTAGGCTTATTTCATTGAGATATTGATTTTGTAATTTGGATTGGTCATATGAGTGATGGTTATGTTCATTGTATTTAATATCTCGATGTTATATGTATTGTGTTAACTCAGTTTGACCTATGCAAATGGTCAGGGTTATGACATTCAAGTATGAGTTGACTTATTGTGTAGCATTGTGTGTTAGTAATCTAGGCTAATCTACATGTGTGCCTACTATGCATAAATGATAAATTCTTATGAGTTTATGATGTAAACATTTTAGTTAGTTAGTGTTATGGTTATCATGATCTTATTTATGTTTGAGTTGACATGCTGTAAAGTTATATCTTGCTAACTAGATTGATTGTGCAAACAAGATGGCCTCCCCTGAGGTACACTAAGGTATGAGTCTACTTATGTAGTATACTTGGTACTTTATTATTGATGATTTTGTCAATTTGATGTTGAGTGTTTGGTGTCTATTATGTCGTCTAGTTGATTTATTTAACATGGTATGTTTGGAAGTTGGTTGGATGTTTGATGAATTGCATAATATGAGTATGTGTTTATAAGGATTCTTACCGAAATGATCTTGTTTTAAGAGGATTGTACTAACACATATGTGTTGAGACAGTTGATATGTACTTCAGTATAGTAAGCGACAGCTGTAGCATTGTGTCTAAGGACTATGAGTTGACTATGAATTATGACATGATTGTTAGTCTTGGTAAAGGTTGATTTCAATTGATATATATGACTGTCTTGATATTTGGAACATGTGGTTGACATGTGTGAGCAGTTGTAGGAAACATACTGGTATTAGCCTGACAAGGTAATAGTTGATGTGTTTATATCACTAACAGTTGGGTGATGCGATAGCGCATAGTAAGCCTTAGTTGCAACAGCGTAAACATAAAAGAAAGGAATCAGGTAAGAATTCCTTTGGTTATGTTTGGAAACCCTAATTCCAAACGAATGAGTGCCTTGCATACAAGGAGTCTTCTTAACCTTGATTTTGTCTGACATTATGTAGATATGTGCTACAGTCATGAATGTGTAATTGACAGGTATATTAACTAGTCTCTAGTTGCAAGTGGATCTATCAAGGGAATTGGAGTCCCTTGAGAGATGGAGTGGATGTGTTCAGTTACAAGAAACATTTTTTGCACAACAAGATGAGGTAACTGGTGTATTTTTATGTTTATTTATGCACTGAAAATTATGTGTTGATGGCAGTATGATGCATGGGATTGCATGGCGAAGAGATTGCCACGGAATCTTGAAGAAGGCTCGGGTTGGGTTTGCCTTGGGAACCATGGGAATTGAGTCATGGTGTTTATGCTAGTCTTGTGATTTTGGTATTTTTGTGCTTTGTTGTTATTTATTGTGGTTTTGTTTGCTTCTTGTGCATGGACATGCCACTTGGGTTGTGGTGTCATTATTGGTTTCATGATTTCCTTATTGGTTGTTTCTTGTCTTGCCTTTCATGTTTTGAGTATCTTGGAAATTGTTTGGGAATGATGAAAATTAATGGAGCTCGGGGAGTGTTGTGTCATACTCAACAGGTAATGTAAGCCATGGATGAAGCTCGGTGCATGAGTAAGCGCAACAGAAGGTAAGACTATGACAATCAGTTGGAATGGTTGGCTCCATTGTGGTAAATGGATGGTGGCAATACAATCATGAGAAAGGTAACCAGAAAAGGTAAAGTAAATATATCTGAGGTGTCAGTTTCCTTGGCTATGTTGGGAACGATGGTTCTCAATGTTGTGCATGTTGTGTACAATAAGGAAGTTCTCTTAACCTAGACCTTATGTTATCTGGTAATTATGTTTTGATCATGCCTATGCTGATGTTTTATATGTATATATGTATGTATGTATGTATGTCGTTGTATGACAAGATCATGATTTTTTTATTCTAAATGTTTATGTATATGTATCTATGTATCTATGTCACTATCCGACAGGGTAATTAGGAATCATTCTTGTGGAGGAATGATTGCTTACACAAGAAAATGACATGAAGAGGTTCTTGGATATGAGGAATCAAGTGGGAAGAGTAATCAGACACATCTACGAGGTTAGTATCATGTAGTTATGAGTTGATATTATGTGATTATATGATGTCTATGGTATGGACATGCTATACCAAGGGATACATCAGCGAAATGAAAGCAGTGCGATATGCGACATGCTAGGATAAGCAAGGATAAGACATTGGAAGCAAGGTTACTTGGTAGAGGTAGTCTGGTTTCGGATGTGTCATATTACTGTTGTGCATATGTCATACATGTTGTACATGTTGCATCTGTGATGATTGTGTGCATGTAGTATTGTGCATATGTAGTGTGTGTACATGTTGATTATGCAATATTATGTATAGGATGTTAGTATAGATAGTGTGGTGCGAATGTTGCATATTCAGTGTTGGGTATAGATGGTGCTATGTACATGTTTGATATACAGTGTTGTGTACATATTGTACTATGTGCATGATGCATATGCACTATTGTGTGCATATGGTGCTCTGCACATGTTGGATATGTGGTGCTATGTATAGATGATGTTATGTACATGTTGGTTATGCAATGCAATGTACAAGTGGTGTTGTGTGCATGTTGTACATGTGGTACTATGTACATATGGTGTGGTGTGCATGATTTTATAAGTGGTGTTGTGTGCATGTGGTGTTGTGTACATGTTGTACAAGTGGCATTATGTGCAGGTGGTGTTGTGTACATGTCATGCATGTGGCATTGTGTACATGTCGTGTCGTGTATGTGGTATTGTGTACATGAGGTATTGTGTGCACTTTGTACAGGTGGTGTGGTGTACATGTGGTGTTGTGTACACGTTCTGTAGGTGGTGTCGTGTACATGTGAGGTCGTGCACACATTGTGCAGGTGGTGCTTGGTACATATGGTACTGATGTACGTGTGGGATTGAGTACATGTGGTATATGCTATGTTGTGGGCATGAGGTACTATGTATGTGCATTGTGTAGTCATGGTATCGTGACATATGCATTCATTGTGTTGTACTCTAGAAATGTATTTGTGTTATGTTGTACATCGGGTATAGGTGCATGAGTTGTGTTGTATGAAAAATGTATGGGTATGCATTTTGTGATGTCACATGCTTTGTGTGGATGAATGTCTTCTTATTTACATGGTGCACGTAGTATGTACACTGGGTGTAGGTGTATGTGTTGTATGTCAGGTATAGGTGCATGTGTTGCATGGTGTTTTATGACATGTGTGGTTGCATGTGTGTGATGAACACTATGCGTATGTGCACCTAGTGGAGGAGAAGGCACTGGGTGTTTGCTGGGTGTGGCAACCTATCAGGTGTGTGTACAAAAGAACGAAGGTGGAAGCTAAGGATTGATTAAAGGATAAGTATCGGTATTGTATTTTAGTTTTACTATGCATATGATTTATGATTCTGGTCTATGATGATTACATGTGATCTATGATTCTAGTTTATGATGGTTACATGTGATTTATGATTTTGATCTATGATGGTTATGTTTTGAGCTAACCTGATGTGATGTTTTTATACATGATGCTAGTTTGACTTGTCGTGATAGGAAGTAAACATGATTGCAAGTGTACCTTATTGACGAGCTACCAATGAGGTATGATTTGAATTTATTTCAATTTATTTTGAATCAAATGGAAGGTATGTGCTTGGTATAGGAAGCACTGAAACACCTTATTGGGTGGTTAAAATAAATTACACGAATCAACAACAATAATCAAATAATTTGGAACATGCAATAGTATGTTGGTAAAGCACTTCAGGAATAGGGCCATTGAGGGACTCTGGTACCCAATTGTGTCCATTGATTGGCAGGAGCATGCTATGACCAATATGGGGGTTTTGAGGTAGTTATATGCCTTGGTTTTTGTATCTTCTGATGCGAGGAAGCCTTTCCAAGGGAGGGACTTCCCGGGATGGGGGTGCTAGCGGAACTTGGAAGGTGAGTGACTACACAAAAGGGTTGACCAGACTGCCCAAGAGACTATGTAGCAGAGAAGGGAAGACCAGGCATGGATTTGTTTTGTTCATGAGCATTGCCAGATAGAATTAGATGCACATTGGGAGTGCGCTCGGGAACAATGAGCCGATAACAATTCACTGAGAGGACAAGTGGTGCATGATTATAGCGCTGGACATTGGATGTAGATTTGACTTTTCTAGTGGATTATGGACTTCCTGGGAAGGAGGTGAATCCTGGTATTACTTGAGGGCAGAGGCGTGAGCCTCTGAATTCCCTTGTTGTGGGTGTAGGCATCATATATTTTTACTTGCTGGTTGAGAAAATGTGTATATGCATATATTATTGTAAATATTGTATCGAGCTAGATTTATAAAGCTCCATAAACAATATGGTTATTTGTTGGTTGAATCAAATGTGTAAGTGTATGTGTGGATTGTAAATTTCCTAATGAGATTTGTTACAAAGCTCTAGTAAACGATATATTTGTCATGTTAAAACAATGGTCATTGTAAATATTGCAATGAGATATGTTATAAAGATCCATGGGTAGCATGTTTTGTTTTCAACAGCTTTGTTGGTTATAGGTGTCATTCTACACTGAGGAAAGTGTTCCCCCAAAGGGGAGGGTTCTATAACAGCCCTGGTGAAAATTCGATGTAAAAATATATAAGGGCACGATGATGGGACACGTGTTCCAAGCTAAATGGTGGGCAAGACATCCTAGGGAGTGTTCATTGGGTTGTTTATGGCTAAGGAAATTGGCAAAGGCAATGCATAAGGCATTAAAAGGCATTGTAACACATTTATTTATGAAAAGAATGGAAATTAGGAGAAAAAGGAGGTGAAAGGTCATATGTTGCATGTCAGGAGGAAAATGAAGGAAAATAATGGAAAATGAAGAAAATAGAGGCCTCATTCATAAAAAGGCTTCTGAGGATCAGTTCGTAACCTTTTGTCAGTTCAGTGTTCCAAGCTTTTTCTATGATGTAGTTACATAACCTTCACCACCTACTTGCCCTATTGAAATTATATTTTTATTCAATTTTGGAACGTGCCTTACCTACTTCAATAGCCAATAGGTTCCATTTTTTCTTTATAAAAACCTTACCCATTTTAATAATTTTACAAGGTTTATCATCACCTAGACGAACCTGTCCAAAATATCCTTCAGCATAGTCATGAAAATGTTTCCTATCAGGTGTGGCATGGAATGAGGCCCCTGAATTTACCACCCAGACATCAATAATATTCTCTAATGAAATAATCAAAGCATCTTGCAACGCATCTTCTATCACATTATCTTCATGATTGTTCTCTTGTTTTCCATCTCCTTCTTTCCCTTTATGAGTTTTAAAATATTTCTTCAGGTGTCCTTTCTTCCCACATTTCTAGCACACTATCACTGATATGGATTGGGATCTACCTTTTCTTGAGTTACTGCAATTTCCTGGGCTCCTTCCTCTTTCCATTTTTCTCTCCCTAGTATTTGCAGCCAAAGAATTACTTGATGTCTCACTTGAGCTTTTCCATCACATTTACTCACTAAGGATAGCGCTGAAAACATCATTAAACTTTAAAGTACTAGATCCAAAGACAGAGTTACTGATAGCCATAACTAAGTCATTCCAACTTTCTGGAAATGAGTACATAAACAACATAGCCCTAACTTCATCATCAAAATTTACCCCTACAGAACTTAACTCACTGGTAACCGTGTTATATTCATTGAAATGATCAACAACAAATCCACTTTCTGACACCTTCATATTAAATATACAGTTCATAAGAAATACCTTATTTGAGACCGAAGTGTTTTCATAGAGTTTTTCGAATTCCTTCATTAAACATTATGTTTTCGTTTCCTTTGAAATATTAAATGGCACCAACACTGGTAGACATAGCCATATTGTTCCTAGTGACTTTTTTCCCAGTATTTCCCATTCTGTGTTCGTCATATCGTTGTTGACTTCTTGGTTTTTATGCTCAATGGTAGGTACAAATATTTTTTATACAAATAATCTTACATCTGCATTTTCCACAACAAATAGTTAATGCCATTAAATTTCTCAATCCTAAACCTACCATCTTCTTCTATTGCTCCCACTTGAACCAGGAACCCTTCTATCCTACGCTTTTATCAGCCAAATAGACCTTCGAGTCTTATACCAGTTGTTATAAATTAATTAACATATCAATGAAATACACAAAATATTTCAAAAACACAAATATAGAATTGCATAAAACAAAAGAGACACAGATAAACGTGGTTCACCCAATTTGGGCTATGTCCACGGAGAAACCACCAGTCCTTCCTTTTATATTATCCAACAAAACGAATAGATACAACGTACAATAGATCTGTTGTGATTTCCTTTTCTCTCACACAACCTCCTCCCTCTCTCTCTCTCACTCAGAATAATCATACATAGTCGTAATACAATTCCATCATATAAACCGAGGGTTTCCTTCTAGGGAAAAAAAGACCCTAAATTAACATAGCTTCTATTGTCAGATCATCCACCTAATGAACATCCTGGATTGACTACAAAATTACAATATTTTACAAGGAAAATTTCATTTATTTTTAGCTGCGTGGGCATTTCCGCCAAACCCCTTTTGAGGGGGGTCTCATAAAATTTTTTGTCACCCCCCGTTAGACTCCCCTGATGATGATTAAACAAGAGAAGTTTTCACCCCGTTAAGAACACGTATCTAACACGACCGAAACAAAAATGAACAATCAAGAAGATAATCAGGCTCCACACCCAACACTCAACAAACTATAACGATTTACGCGTATAACATTGTTATAATGTAAAGTAAATTCTACTTTTGACATAATGACATATGACTTCAGATGGTTCCATTACTCCTTAAAACCCTTGTCAATATCAAGCCGAATTCAGTTGCGCCTATAATATTTTGCGATTTTTAGAGGAAGGTCATTCAACCTTCATAAGATTCAACTTTCATCAATTACAACGACTTGATTGTCTTGGGCTCGTACGTTGATCTTTTGCAGGGGAAACAAAGGGTATGTGGCTTGTTATATGTGCTTCAAAGAATTATCCTTATGTTTTTCAATTCTAGAGATATTCGACTGATCAAGAAAACATGCAATCTTCCCCAAATTCGTTTAAGTTCTTTCATATGCCTAGAACAAAGTGAAAATCTCTTCACATAGTTTGGAAATCCCTCGATTTTTCTTTTGTTGGCCTTAATATACTTTTTTTATGTCAACATGGATTGATATGATCATTTTCTTAATTACAAGATTGAAGAAGGCATGGATTCAACTTAAGAATCCCTCCATCCTTTCATGAATGTCTATGAAACCAAGAATTATTCATATTAACTAATGAAAAGAGAATGAAAGAACAACAACCATAATCACAATAGGGTTTCACAACAAGTACCTGAAGTAGATATTGAAGAGGAACTGTTGGAGTTGTAAATTCCAAAAAATGATTCAGATTACAATGACATGCCTTTCATCCAGAAGCAATATAAATAAAGGAAGACACGATGATTGAACAAATGTATGAAACAATGTGGTCTTCATCCCTTACATGCTTTTCCTAGTGTTTTATCTATGAATATCCATGGGGACTATGTCACGTTGGTGAAATGACTCAGAGAAGAGGGGAAACCATCGTTTAAGAAGCCGTCAAACTGTTTAAGAGACTGCTCAACTTATGTCCACCCAACACTTGTAACCATGATCAAATGGGGAATATTAATTCCATCGTCCACTACCAAATAAACAGTTTAGGAAGCTACAGAGTGCCACGACATGGGAGTTCTTCCTAGATAAATATCTTACGACGTAAAAATAAAATATTCTCTAAATAGAAAATCAATCCCAACTATAATAAAAAAGAAAAAAAAGTGTCTCATGGATATGCCCACGACCAACTCACTCCATAAAGCAACTGTATTGTGAAGTTCTAGCAAGACAAGGGAATGTCATGGGCATTAATTATGCATGATCATGGACAGATTACTTACCAGCATAGATCCATCTTAAGCACGGATCTAACATGAGCGAAGAGGGATCAAATTTCTTTATGTGCGAACATATTTTAGAGTGCAAAAAACAATGTGTACTTTTTTATTGTTGAAATTATATTTTTGGATGTTATAGAGATTACATAACATGTCCATTAAACCATTTTATCATTGCACATTAAACTTGTTTTTTAATTCATAACTCAGATTGGATAATTTATTCTATACAGAATTAAAATATATTATTTGAACTTTTTTGTTTTTGCATATAGATATATATGAAGTTGTTATCACGTGTTAATATATTTTTA
The DNA here is from genome assembly GCA_031772625.1 of Pinus tabuliformis. NCBI lineage: Eukaryota > Viridiplantae > Streptophyta > Pinopsida > Pinales > Pinaceae > Pinus > Pinus tabuliformis. Next base: position 830,738,379 of record CM062807.1, on the reverse strand, counting down.
AAAAGCATAAGGTTTAAACATCTTACTCACATTTTTTTTACTTCTAATTACTTTAGATGAAATTATATTAGGTCATATGGACAACTAATTAAATATTCATAGCATTTTTTTTTCTTTTTTATTATAGCCAACATTGTTTTTCTATTTAGAGAATATTTTATTTTTATTTCAATTTTAAGACGAATGAACATATCTACATATCGCCTTCACACTAGGTTGTAGAATGAGCCTCTCGATTCAATGATAAACACAACTATTAACAATTTTTTGTAAATTTAATTATTTATATATTTTTTAATATTTTTTTCCTCTTATTTAATTTTATTATTTATTTAAAAAGTTATAAATTATATTTTTGGAATTTTTGTAAAGCTTTTATTTTAGAATATGTTTTTTAAGTTTGTATTTTTGTTAGATATTTAACCTCCATAAAATATATCAAAATATTTTTAATATTAGTAATAGATCAACTCTAAGTTAGTTATTTCTTTTTAATTATTTTATCTTAAATTAATTAATTAAAAGAAATATCATATCAATATGTGTCATATTGAGTACGTAATATTGATAAATCATAATATTGTAACAAAATGTTATATACAAGTTAGGAATTTTCATGGAAAAGTAAGGTTAAACCTCTATTGTTTTTTAAAAAATATATACATTTAATTCCTATGTCAATTTTTTTTTTTATAACTGGTCACAACCCTCTTTACCCCTCTATACATCTCAACAAAGTTAAAATCAAAGGAAAGTGTTTTAATCTCATAATTAGTCATATACTTAGAATACACGTTATTGGTTGCTCATGTATTCCTGGGTAATTATTCTTCTAGTGTCATAAGAAGATATTTTTGCTTGATTGAACTTAATACGAAATACTAACTTCATATTGCCCACTAGTAACGTTAGCCACCGTATAATAGTATTGTCACCTCTTGCTTGGAACCTTCCAGAGACTATGTAGTATGCAGATTCCCACAACCTAGATTGATCTTTTCCTAGATATGTCGGAGAGGATCTACTACAAAGAGTGACTCAGATTGATTGAACGATGGGTTGAGGCGGTAACAATTACTAAGTAACTAACCCCTCTCTTGCCTGACGCTCACTCTGCGCATTCGTCTTCTGGTCTCTGCGACCCTAAGGGACAACACCATCCACAATACCTCTCTTGGTGTGGTTTGTCATACCATGTAAAACTCTACACTGGTGTACTCTTTTTCTTACCACCTAGAAATTCTCTCTGCTACCTTGACCGTAATCTTTGTTGGATTGATTTTTCAGCTACCCATTTAATGATGCTTTAATGCCTCCTCCAAGTGGGTGTTTCTCCTTATTTGCGAGGCACTCATAACTTTGGCATACATGTAGCCTCCGGTTATTAGCAAGGTAAAAACTCTCCTGGTCGTTTTCTAACCTTAACATCTCCCTGTATTTCATTCTTACACTCAACTCCAAACTCTCTGCCTCTATGGCCGACAAGGTGGACGTATGGTGACTCAATATCAATTTTTCAGGTTTCTTACTCGTTATTTCCTATTTTTTCTTTTGTAGCAATTTTCTTCCATGAAGAGTTCTCTACTAAATTTGGGTTTTCATACTTTTTTTCTTTGACAAGTACATGGTTTATATTCACCAATTCAAGATAATCAACCAAAGTTTACTCTCTAGGTTTCATTCTAACAATTGTGTGCTGAATTGTTCTTTTACATAATTATAGGTCCAAAGGTTTTTACCCTACAAGGTATTTGTGTTGTTCTTGGCAATAGTCTCTATAGATTCACCGTAACATTGAAACCCTTGGATTCCTTAGACATGGGTTTCAATTCTTGTTTTAAAATGTAATTTATCTGTTCAAAGATTTGTTGAAATGTTAAGTGTCAATACTATGTATAGTTTTAGAGTGAAGGGTACTTCTGTCCACTGCATACAACCTCAAATCCTTCAAGATAACCATATTGCACAAAAAGATTATTTATCTCCTAAATGATAGTTCTACTTTGATAGTTTTCTTATTTCTGTTGCATGAGTCCCATTTGGTCATGTTGGATACTACTCGCCCAACACTCTTCCTGTTAATTATTTTAAAGGTTCCTGGCATTCCCTTCGTGGGGCGAAATTATAATACCCCTCTTAATTGCAGTTTAGGTTTTTGGTTCTACTATTTTTCTTGCCATGTAATATTATTATTGATATGAAAAATTCGAGCATTTTCAGAAAGGTTCTGTAACTACTACCTCCTAAAATTCTTGCAATGTATTTCTGTTACAATAATGGTCGAAGAGCATATGTTCGTAATAAGTTTAAATACCATTCAATTCATCTTCTAGAAATTTTGGGTCGGGTTAAACTTTGGTCGAGACCTTCTTATGACGCTTATCATTTAAACACGAATTCCATCCAATCACCCTGAACAATGTCTTAGAAGTTTTGAGCATTTACGTTTTCAATTTACATGCAAATGTTTATTCGGAAGGAATTTTGAAATACAATAAACGGTTGGCACTAAGCTTAAGTTGTCAAGCTCTATTTGTTGGGCTTAAGTCCTAACCCATAGTTCTTCTTTTTAGAAAACTAAGCAATTCTTATTTCTATCACAGAATATCACTATGTATATATATACATATCTGTGTACACAGTGGCCTACCGTAGCTATTATGAGACCATTAGGTATCTAGTTTTACACAAATATCTCATAATTTAGAGAATAACAGTCTACACAATTTATTGTTTCAACAAACATATCTACAATTCACTTGTCAGTCTACTTTTCTCTCTTGAAATTGATTAGTAGTGTTGCTACCATAAGAAAGGCCAATCCCCTTTCTTATTATTTTATTTCCATAATTGCAACAATAATGCATAAATGTATATTCATGAAATATTTTTCCTATACCAACAACAATTTCCTAACATGGAATAATTTATTTCAGTCCTAAATATTTTTTTGAAGTATTATGATCGATCTTCCTTGCACTCATAAAGTGATAATATAAGTGTGTGTGTTTTTTTTTAATTAATTTATTTCTCTGAATTTAGTGTAAAATTATGTTAGTTCATATGGACATCGAAATATTTTACTTGTGTCCTAGAATAAGAGTCAAGTTTTTTTACCACAACTCCTTCACAATTAGTTATAATGTCAAAGGCTAGAGAATTGAGGTTTTATATATTTTTAATTAAATCTAATGAAATTTGTATATTCATTTTTGTATTTTATTATAGCTGATATTATTTTTATTTATTTCGAGAATATTTTATTTTTTTTATTTTAAAAGTAACATGTGTTAACTCTAGGTTGATCACAGAAGGAATTACACATCTCCTCCATACTCAGTTATGTAATACACCAACACAATAAAAATTAAAATAATAAAAAGAACAATTCAATTTGTTATACTACAATTTTATTTTTACTAAAAAATTACAAAAACACACACACACACACACACACACATATATATTAAATTCATAATATAATTCAATTTATTATATTACAAACTTTGTTTTTATTAAGAAAATTACAAACTTTTTTTCTTTTTAAGTAATAATATACATATTACATTAAAAAAATTAAATAGAGATTATTCATACTCATATATATATATATATATATATATATATATATATATATATATATCATTTTTTTAGTGGGGTAAATTGTATTGCCTTCAAAACTGAAAATTACAAAATAAAATTGAAAGCCTAAGTCAATCTCTCACAAGGGAGACAAGACCAAATCAAAAAATTGACACTCCATAAAGAGGTGGGGGGTAATGAAGTGCTCAGAGAAACAAAATTTATCATATGAAAATTGGGAATCTAGCCTAAGCGGCGATGTAGAAAATTAGTAGAAACAAAAGAGTTATAGAATGTAGACATAAAATAAATAGGCATAAGGGTTAAAGTCTTTGGCAATGACTTAGATATTCTCTTCACTGCCTGCGGAGGTTCCCGCAGACGTGGAGGGGATACAATTTTTTTTATCAATATACTTCATCCTCTGAATAAGTCCTTCATATGTTGATGAAAATGTTCAAGAAAATGAAGAATATCTACTGGATGCTCATGTTGATCCAAGTCAGTGTGCCCTTGGAGGAACTTCATGTGTAAGTAGAGATCAACTATGTGCATATATTGATTAAATTAGCATCTAGTATGCCATGTGTTTAGAATCCAATATGCTAACTCAGTAGGAAACTATGTATCTCAAAAGAGAAGCCTATGAATGGAAGTTTATCCCTCAACATAGGTTAGATCTTCCTTAATGGGCCCCATTGAAGTCATGAGACCGGGAGGTGGCTTCCTCCAAATGATGATGCATATGTGTACTACCCTTGTGGATCCACTCTTGGTAGTATCGAGTGCCTCTGCGAACTTGAGCTTGTTGATGAGGTGGAAGGGGAGTCAAAGGATAAAGAAGGTCCGAGAAAGAGATGGAAAAGAAGCAAGGCTTTAGAAAATCAGGAAGAGCACCACGTAACTCAGGCATCGAGAAGTGTAACAACCCTTGTTAAAAATCCATGTAATAAAGTTAATAAAGGAAAAAATAATAATCAAGGTCATGGGACATGTATTCCAAGCTTAATGTTGTGCAAAAACATAGTGATTGGAATCACTTGCGATTAGTTAATGACTATGGAAATTGGCAAAGGCAATGGCAAAGGAAAGTGGCATCAATTAGCATTTTATTTATGAAAATAATGGAAAATAAGATAAAAGGAAGGTGAAAGGTCATAGGTTGCATGTGAAGAAGAAAATGAAGGAAAATAATGGAAAATGAAGAAAATAAATGCCTCAATGATAAAAAATCTTATGAGGATCAATTCGTAGCTTTTGTTATTTTAGTTTTGGAGCTCTCTCTCTCTCTCTCATACTCTTGCACACGTATAGTTTTCTTGGAGCACTCTTGGAGGATTTTGTGTGTAACACCCTCCTCCCACATCCACCCAAGTAACCATGCCAACCGGGGTAAACATGAGATGAGAGGATACTATTATTAGATTAGACCTTCTAGGTGAGCTTAAGGAAGGGGAATCGACAGAACATCACACACAATCATCCAACATCATCAACATAATGCTCAAGAGAGACAAGGCATCCACTTAGACAACCTGTTCCTCGGTCCCACTGTTGTTCTGGACCTCTGAGGCCATAATATCTCTCATGTTATGGGAAAGGGAACCACTAGAAACCCAAACTCGCTCTCATAGGCTTGCCTTCCAGTGACTGTGGACTAAATTTGTCAGTTCTGTGCCAGTGACCCGAGGATTTAAGCCACTTTTTCAAGTTCAGAGCCCAGGCCACTGCGTAGAATGGAATGAAGGCTCAGAATTAAGTAAAGTACAGAGAAACAATGATGCAAAAGTAAATATTTGATCAAGACCTTAACCAAACCCCTACTAGCCATGACAGGCATTTCATCAAACATATTTTCAACATGTAATCTATAGGTGTAATCAACATAATTAAGTGTATGGATCTCATACTTATCTGAGAATTGCCATGAATGATTGTTTCCTCATGTCATTTGCTGCCTTATCACTTATTAGGTCATAGATACCATATCCATTCAAATACAAGTAAAAACATGTTGAGATCCATACATAGTTGCTGTCACAAAATATACATCTAACCAACATAATAGGAACATAATTACAATGAACATATCAGCCATCAAAATCCATATATATATATATCTATATATATATATATATATATATATATATATATATATATATATATATATATATCAATACATTTACACATGAAAATTTATGAAATGAATTTCTCATTAATCAATGCAATGAACCAACCGGTGATGGGACTACCATGCTCCACTCGACCATAGATTGGCTAAGCCAAGTCTCTCTTCAGCGAATCACCCCCGTGCCATATTCCAAGCATGAATGTGGGACTCATAGAACACATCAAAAAAAACCAATCAATGTGGATGCTACCAGAGTTCTCCACCTACACCTTGAGGAATTTGAGTGCCTCCCAGTATCTCAGGCTTTACCATGCATCCGAAATCTGATCCAGGGATCAATAGGCCCTACAGCAAGACATAATTTATAGGCTTTACCATGCATTCCATCCCATAATCACTAGGGCCAATGGAGAGAAAATCCACCTCTTAGCTTTACTGTATATCCCGCCATTCATTGGCAAGGAATCCTAGGCCCACCGAGGCACACAATATGGCTTTACCACATCCCAAAATCTAGTTCTAGTGTTACTAGGCCAGTGGATTCGTTCATCCCCAGTCCAGTTCATGGACCACTAAACCATGTGTTTTTCAATTGGGAGATCCACCCCATTCAGCTTCGAATCCAATCTGGTTATCCCAAACAAACCGAATGAGAGAACCCATCTCATCAAAGCTATCAAGAAATGACAAGACTAGGCTGAGAATATTGTCACACCTGGAAAAACCCATGCCATGGTATAAAAGAAACACATGCAATCCCATGCATGCCAAATCTAGCAAGGAAAATACACATGCAAGTCGATACATGCAATGAAGCCAGTTGTAGCTACTTGATCCTACCTTTCCTTACTTGATCTTTACTTCCTCTTGCCTTCTTTTATTTTCTTGCTCCAATGCCAAAGTTCTCCAAGAAAACTCAAAGTGTCCAAGAGTATGAGAGAGAGAGAGAGAGAATAATGAAAGAACTCCAAAGCTATACTAACAAAAGGTTACCAATTGATCCTCATAATCCTTTTTATGATTGAGGCCTCTATTTTCTTCATTTTCCATCATTTTCCTTCAATTTCCTCCTCACATGAAACCTCTAACATTTCACCTTCCTTTTCTCCTAATTTCCATTATTTTCATAATTAAATATGCCAAAAATGCCATTTTACCTTCCCAAAGCCTTAGTCATTTCCTTTTCCAATTTCCTTAGCCATAAACAACCAAATGAACACTCCCTAGGATGTCCTACCCAACATTCAGCTTGGAATAAGTGTCCCCTTCATCCGTGGTTATTGTTTTTAACTTTTATTACCTAGAATTTTCACGAAGGCTATTACAGAACCCTCCCCCCTTGGGGGACACCGTCCTCGGTGTTCAATCACACATATACCTCAACGACCTGCTAAAAGTAGACATATTTCTCATGGAGCTTTATAACACAACTCGATAAAGTATTTACAATGAAATATCTTCTTAAGAGAAAAGCATCATGACAGGATGACAACATACCGCATAGTGGAGATTTATAACACAATTCATTATGATATTTACAATGATCATCTTGCTTAGTGCCAATCCACATGACAACATAACATCATGATAATATAACCACATGATAGCATAATAAAATTTTAACATAACCATAATGACATGACACCCATACCGCATAGTGGAGCTTTATAACACAAGTCGTTACAGTATTTACATCCATACACATGGGTACATAAAGAAACATCACCATAAATATAGATACCAAAACATATGCCAAATCATATACCAAAACATATATCAAATATACACTAGGTATCATATCTAAGCACATAACAAAACATCATATAGCATTTATCAAACCATCATAAAGCATATATTGAAGCACCATAAAGCATATACCAAACCACCATAAGAAATACTAAACCACCATAAGAAAATACCAAACCACCATAACCAAATACCAAACCATCATAAGAAAATACCAAACCACCATGTTTAGCTTCTTTGCCTCAACTGGAAAATAAGGAAGGATACATGGCCTGCATCTGATCCTTCATCTCCCATGTAGCTTCATTGGGCCCAAAGTGTTTTCATTTCACTTTAACTTGATTGATTACTTGGTTCCATAGCATGAGAACCTTTTTCTGTAATATACACTGAGGCTCCAGCTGGAATTATCCATCTGGTTTCCTGCAATACAGACCAGTCAATTACATTATCAACATATTTAGCATACTTCTTAAGAAATGAGACATGGAAAACATCATGGACTTTCACTGTCAGAGGTAGTGCAAGTCGATAAGATACTGGCCCAGTCCTCTCAATGATACTGAAGGGTCCACAAAATAGGGGTTCCAGCTTGGCACATGATCCAATCTATAAGGAGATCTTCTTCAGTTTGATGTGCAAGTACACCTATTCCCCAACCTAAAACTCCTTGGACAACCTATTCCTATCAAGATAGTTCTTCTTACTATCCTGTGTTGCCTTAATATTTTTCGCTGGATTTCCTGTTCCATGTTTGCTAACGTATCTGGTCCAATCAATACTCTGTTAACTAGATCACTCCAACTGATAGGAGTGTTACAACTTTGCCCATACAATTCCTCAAAAGGATTCATCCTAAGTGAATCCTGATAACTGTTGTTGTATGTGAAATCTACTAGTAGAATATACTCTTCCCACTTCCTCTACTGATGCATCACATACATCCTCAACATATCCTCTAATATCTTGTTGACCCTCTCTATCTGTCCATCTTTCTGCGAATCATAAGATGTGATAAAGGTCAACTCTGTGCCCAAACCTACAAATAAATCCTTCTAGAACTTGGAAGTGAACATCGCATCCCTGTCTGACACAATATTCTTCAGAACACCATGTAGTCTAACCACATCTCTTATGAGCACATGTGCCACATCGCTAACTGACCATGTAGAATTCACCGAAATGTAGTGTGCAACCTTTGTCAACCTGTCCACAATGATCATGATGGAATCATACTGCTTCACTATCTTTAGCAACCCTGTGATGAAGTCCATGGAGATGAGCTCCCATTTCCATTCTGAAATCACAATCGACTATAGTAGTCCACCTAGATGTTTACACTCTATCTTCACTCGTTGACAATCAAAGCATCTAGCCACAAACTATGCTACATCCCTCTTCAAATTCGACCAATAGTAATATCTTCACCATTTTCATGGAGATGAGCTCCCATTTCCATTCTGAAATCACAATCGACTATAGTAGTCCACCTAGATGTTTACACTCTATCTTCACTCGTTGACAATCAAAGCATCTAGCCACAAACTATGCTACATCCCTCTTCAAATTCGACCAATAGTAATATCTTCACCATTTTCAGTGTCTTCTGATAACCCAGGTGACCAATCCATCTGTTGTAAGACGATAGTCCATGCCCTATGCATCTACACCTGCACTTGTACCTATACCACCACCTGTACCTGTACCACTATATGTACATGTACCTTCACTTGTACCTACACCCATACCTATACCTATACTATCACCCTGCTACAACCTATGCATAATCTCCATATACCTAACATCTTGTTGTCCTGCCTGCAAGATCCTATCCTGTAAGTCCGTCCCATAGGAGCTCATAGATTCCAAGTGATGTACCTATACCCATCTACTGAGAGCATCTGCCACCCTATTCTCTTTACCTTTGATGTACCTGATCTCGAAATCAAGCTTGCTGATTGTGGCCAACAATCTAGCCTGCCTAGCATTTAGATTCGTCTGATAAAAAAATACCTCAACCCAACGTGATCACTCATAAGCACAACCCTCTTGCCAAGAAGATAGTGTCTCCACATCTTCAATGCATGTGTAATCACTACTAACTCAAGATCATTTGTTGGGTAGTTCTGCTCATGCTTGTTCAGTTTCTAGGACTCGTAACATACCACCTATACATATTGCATAAGGATTCCACCAAGCCCTCTCTTGCAAGAATTTGTTCATACAAAAACTCTTTGTCTAGATTTACAATCTGTAGTACTGATGCATGTGTCAACAACTGCTTAAGTTGCTCAAAGCTACCTTCACACTCATTTGTCCATTCAAAATTCTTACCTTTCCTTTGCAATTGTGTAATAGGATAAGCAATCTGCAAGAAGTTCCTGATGAACCTCCTATAATATCTTGCCAGAGCCATGAAAGATCTCAAATGATCCACATTCTTAGGAGCTAGCCACTCCATGATGGCCCTTATCTTCTCTGCATCTACTGCACTACCCTCCTTGGAGACAACATGTCCCAAGTAGTGCACCTTAGTTTAAAACAAGCTACAATTGCTAAGCTTAGAATACAACTGATGCTCTCTCAACAACCTCAATACTACTGCTAAGTGCTCGAAACACTCTTCCTCATTTTTGGAATATACCAATATATCATCAATGAACACAATAAAAAAATTATCCAAATACGGACGCAACACACTATACATCAAACACATGAATGTAGCTGGAGGTTTAGTTAAGCCAAATGGAACAAAAACAAACTCATAATGCCCATACCTGGTGCCGAACGGAGTCTTGCAAATGTCCTCCTCTTTGATTCATACCTGATGGTATCCAGATCTCAAGTCAATCTTCGAGAACATTGTTTCTTCCTTCAACTGATCAAACAAGTAATCAATCCTCGGAAAAGGGTACATGTTCCTAATAGTCACTTTGTTCAACTGCCTATAATTAATGCATAATCTGGGAGTACCATCTTTCTTCCTCACAAACAAGACCGTTGTGCCCCAAGGTGATACACTTGGTCTAATGTATCCCTTGTCCAACATTTCCTTCAGCTGCAACTTTAACTCAACCAAATCAGGTGTGCTTATTCTGTAAGGTTCTTTCAATGTTGGAGCTGCCCTTGGCACTAACTCAATAGAAAAGTATACCTCCCTGTGAGGTGGAAAATTTGTAATGTCATCAGGGAATACATCTTGAAACTACTACAACACTAGATATTTGTTCAACACATCTGCATCCTCAACCTCCTTACCCTTATCACTAGAAATGTGTACTGGAAATAGTTTGCACCCTTTCCCACGGCTACGCTTTGCTTGCATAGACATCACCATCCTGACTGATTTGGCTTTCTTCTTACCTTGCAAGACTCTTGGTTCTCCATTTTCATCAACATACTCAATAGATTTTTCATAGTATTCAACCTTGGTTCTATGTAGACACAAAAATTCATGCCCAAAAAAATATTGTATGATCCAACCGATAACACATTCAAAGGTGTTGTTGTTGGCATACCATTTAAATCAAATGCACAAGATCTTACCCAATGATGAACTCGCTTCTTTGTACCTGTAGCAAACTGCACTAACCAAGACGCTGCATGTAATTCCTTATTCAAACCACACTTCCACCAAGTCAGGACTAACATAGCTATAATTAGATCTAAGGTCAATCAAAATAGAAATAACTTGATAACAAAGCTTACCACCCATCTCAATGATAGATGCCTGGCCTGCCTGTTCTCCACTACTGCATAGATACATGGAATACTCTGACCAAAATCCCCAAAATTCTGCGCCGCATGTGCATTGTATATCTTAGGCCTTCCAACCTGATACTGCGGACAATCTCTCCTAAGGTGTTCCTCACCACATATGCAACACTCCAATTGACCAGTGCTCTCACCTCTATGTTGTTGTTGTTGTTGTGACCCATGTCCTTGTCTAGCTGCATGAAATCTCTTTTGCAGAGCCACATTTTCTTTCCCATATGAATGTTGAGGCCTTGTCCTCTTAGACTTCCATTTACCTTTACCTTTGTCCTTTCCTTTCCATCCATGCTAAGATTCATTCTTATGCTTGGATTTCTCAAATCAATGCTTCAATTTCTCAATAACTCCCTCAAGTGACTGAGGCTCATCATACTCAATTCGATCTCTAAATACTAATGGAAAACCACTAAAAAATATTTGAACTTTATCCTTTTCATCAGTAAGATACAGTATATACCTCAATAGTTCGAGAAACTTGGTCGTGTACTCTTCGTCTGTCATTGATCCCATCTTTAACTCATAGAATTCTTTATCCTTATTGTCGTAGTACCTTTCTGACAAGTACTTCTTCCTAAAAAGCCTCTTGAATTCTCGCCAACTTAAGTCATCTGTCCTAATGTCTCTAACCCACTTAACATCTTCCCACGAGATGTTTTCTTTACCTTTCAAGCTGAAGATAGCTATTCTAGCCTTCATGTTATCTGTGTACTCATGCAGCTCAAAGAACGTGTTGATGCCAAGTATCCAAGCCTCTGCATCTTCTGGCTTCTTCACATATCCATCAAAAGTAGGTGGTTTTTATTTCTTGAATTCATCTGGTAAGTATCCCCTATCATTCCTCCCATAAGGATGATAGAAATGACAATCATGATGTATATCAAAACTAGAACTAGAATAATATCTTTACTCATCACCCCTCCTTTCTAGAGTGTCCAACCACCTGTTGTCTCTCACCGTGTCAGATCTATCCGATCTGTGTTTACCAGGAGATCTACTACCATATGCCCCATTAGTCCCATCCTCATGTCCATGGATGATCCAAAGCAACCCTTATCATTGCAGTTATGACAAATTTTGAAGAAATATAGCATTGACCTCTGCTTGCTTCTCTTGTGCCTGCATGATCCGATCATTATCTACCTTACAACTCCTTATCTCTTCCTTCAAGCTTCTCAATGGATCAGATAAATCAAAAGTATGCCCACTCCACATTTCTCATCTAACGCATAGGGAGATTATATGTAGTCTACCACCTTGCTAGCCATTTGTTCTTTCTCTTTTTGCAATGCATAATATGTTAGATAAACCAAATCACAATAAATCAATGTACCTCAGTATAGCTCGGGGAGGATGCCTTGTATGCAAGATCACCAAATAATGTGATACATGTATAGCATAGACATAATAGTATATAGACATTCGCAAGTAACTATATCAACACATAATCATCACTCTAACTAGGATCCAATCATCAATGTAAGGCCATGTCAACAATGCATGCTATGACCTCATGCATGACAACAACCATTACTCCATTATTCAAATTTGTACATGCAACTGACAATATGCATAAGCAATGCCAAGCAAACTGCAAATGCACATAAACGCATGTAGTCAAACATAATCGATTAGTCCTTGAAATCAACCTACAAGACTGATACACATAATCAAAATATTCAAAATGTAACCTATCATATAAGGATGTAAGTAGGTGACATAAAATAAACATGTAAGCGACAAATAACTGTATACATTCAATCACATACTCATGTCAAATACTCTTCACGAAATCAACATCAAATTCTCAATTGCAACAAGTATATAAGTGTAAGAGATGCACATGCAACTAATATGCATGCATGACTAACACATTCAACCCATCCATTCCGAGATTTGAACCATGCTCTGATACCACTGTGTAAAACCATCCTTCTAATCCACCCAAGTAACCATGTCAACAGGGGGAAACATGAGATGAGAGGCTACTATGATTAGATTTGACCTCTTAGGTGACTTTAAGAAAGTGGAATTGGCAAAACATCACACACAATCATCCAACATCATCAATAGATTCCCTAGGAGATAAGTCAGCCACTCAGAAAACCTGTCCCTTGTTCCCACTATTGTTCTAGACCTCTGAGTCCACAGTCGTTCTCATGTTATGGGCAAGGGAGTGACCAAAAACCCAAAGTCACTCTCATGGGCCTGCCTACCAGTGAGTGTGGACTAAAGTTTCCAGTTATGTGCCAACCACCCCGGGGTTTAAGCCACTTTTTCAGGTCTAAAGCCCAGGTCAGTGCCCAGAATGGAATGAAAGCTCAGGATCAAGTAAAGTACAAGGAAACAATAATGCAAAAGTAAATAGTTGATCAGGACCTTAACCATACCCCCACTAGCCATGACATGTATTTCATCAAACATATTTTCAACATGTAACCTACAGGTGTAAACAATAGAATTAAGTGTAGGTATCACATACTTATATGAGAATCACCATGAACCATTGTTTCCTCATATCATTTGTTGTCTTATCACTTATTAGGTCATAGATATCATATTCATTCAACTAAAAGTAAAAAAATGATGAGAACCATACATAGTTGTTGTCACAAAATATACATCTAACCAGCATAATAGGAACAAAATTACGGTGAACATATCAGCTGTCAAAATCAATATATATATATCAGTACATTTACACATGAAAATAAATGGAATTAATTTCTCATTACGCAATGCAATGAACCAACCAGTGATGGGACTACCACATTCCACCTAACCATAGATTGGTTGAGCCAAGTCTCTCTTCAAGCAATCACCCCTGTTCCATATTCCAAGCATGAATGTGGGACTCATAGAACACATTAAAAAAACACCAATCAATATGGATTCCATCAGAGTTCTCCTCCTACACCGTGAGGAATTTGAGTGCCTCCTAGTTTCTTAGGCCTTACCATGCATCTACAGTCCAATCCAGGGATCACTAGGCCCTACACCGAGATATAATCTCTATTATTTACCATGCATTCCATCCCGAAATCACTAGGCCGAACAGAGAGAAAATCCACCTCTTGGATTTACCATATATCCCTCCATTCACCAGTAAGGATTCCTAGGCCCACCGAGGCACACAATCTAGCTTTACCACAACCCATAGTCTAGCGTAGGGGTTACTAGGATAGTGTCTTCATGCATCCTCAGTCTGATTCAGGGACCACTACACCATGTGTTTGTCAATTCAGAGATCCACCCCACTTAGCTTCGAATCCAATCTGGCCATCCCACACAAACCGAATGAGAGAACCCATCTCATCAAAGCTATCAGGAAATGACAAGGCTAGGCTGAAAATACTGTCACACCTGGAAAAACCCATGCCATGGTAGAAAAGAAACACATGCAATCCCATGCATGCAAAATATAGCAAGGAAAATACACATGCAAGTCGATACCTACAATGAAGCCTGTTGTAGCTGCTTGATCCTGCCTTTCCCTGCTTGATCTTTTCTTCCTCTTGCCTTCTTTTCCTTTCTTGCTCCAATGCCAAAGTGCTCCAAGAAAACTCTAAGTGTCCAAGAGTATGAGAGAGAGAGAGAATAATGAAATAACTCCAAATCTAAACTGACAAAAGGTTACCAACTGATCCTCATAAGCCTTTTTACGAATGAGGCCTTTATTTTCTTCCTTTTCCATTATTTTCTTTCAATTTCCTCCTCACATGCACCCTGTGACCTTTCACCTTCCTTTTCTCCTAATTTCCATTATTTTCATAAATAAATGTGCCAAAAATTCCAGTTTTCCTTTCCAAAGCCTTAGCCATTGCCTTTGCCAATTTCCTTAGCCATAAATAACCAAATGAACACCCCCTAAGATGTCCTACCCAACATTCAGCTTGGAATAAGTGTCCCATTCATCTGTGCTTATTGTTTTTAACTTTTATTACATGGATTTTTCACTAGAGTTGTTACATTGTACACACTTAGATTTGGAGCAAGAAGGCAAAGGAAAATCGGGAAAGCACAAGGGAACAATGTGATAAACAACTACAATAAGTTTTCTTTGCAGGTACAGAGTTGCATGTATGATTTCCTTTCTAGTTTTGGCATGCATATTGTATGCATGTGGATTTTTGGTTATGATCTATCATTGACATCATGAATTACCTAGATTGACATTGGTTTTTCCTAGCCTTGTTATTTCCTAGATAGCCATGGTGTTGTGGGTTCCCCTTTCTTTTATGATTGGTGCTCATGTTCCTTAAGGTTGTGGATAGATTTATTAGTTTCTAGAGCCTTGGTGGGACAAATGCTTTGGAAGCCTTGTAACAGCTTGGGTTGAGTTACTAGTCCTAGAAGCCTTGGTTCGGAAAATGCTATGTATCCCTTTGTGGGTTGAGTTACTAGTCTTGGAAGTATTGGTTGGAAAAATTCTCTAGAGCCCGACAACAATTGTGGGTTAAGCTACTAGTCTTAGAAGCCAGGTTGGAACAAATGCTCTAGAGCCCTAGACAGCATGTGTAGAGACCCATATGGTGATGGTTAATGATTTCCAAACATGAGGTGGAATAATTAGTGGAGGGTTGAGGTGGTTTGGCCTCTGGAAGCCTTGGTGTGGTTTTGCTTTGTTTATTTCATGAAATCCCACATTCATGTTCGGAATATGACGTGACGATGATTGGCTGAAAGAGAGATTTGGTTCAACCCAATGTATGGTTGGGTGGTAAGTGGAAGTCCCCGACTTGGTTGGATTTGCATATGTTAATAAGAGATCTTTTCCTCTTGTATTTTATGAGTAAATTTTATTCCTATTATGTGGATTCAATGGTTTTTCTTTCATCGATATTTCTCTGGTTATATGTTGGTTATATGCATGGTTTATGATAGACTTGAGTTATATCTCTCATCATGTTTTAGTTAGTAAATTAAATGTTAATGAATGCATGACCTAATAGATGATATTTTAGCTATTATGAGAGAGAATCATAACTTATTGAAGATTCCCAGATAAATATGAGACTCCTATGTTCATATGTGTATTTATGACCTGTAGATTACATGTTAATCATGTGTTTGATAGAATGTATGTCATGGTTAGGCCTGGTTTGGTGAAGTTCTTATCCAAGTTTTGTATGGAAGGCCTTGTCCTTGTGTCATTTATCATTTCCATGAGTTTCATGAAGTTTTGGGTAGAGGTATGGATCCTAGCCCTAAAACATTGGCTTAGATCTCATGGTCGCTAGCACAAAACTAAGTAAAAAATACCGCAAATACTGCAATCGCTCCCTTGTAGGCTTGTGCATGCAACTGGAGAGTTGCACTCAAAATCAGGTAGTGCTATGCTAGTGTCCAAGGGTCCATATCAGTGAGAAAGAGACTTAACTTAGGTTTTGGGTACCTAGAAGAGTGGTTTAGCCCTTGGGGTTCATGTAGCACCTAAGGGAAGTAAGTATGGTTTGGCTTTGTCATTTCCACTTCCTTAAGGTGATCTGGGAGGTTGAGTCTAATCATACTAAGTCTTCATTAAATATTTACGCCAGTGGACCGATAAGCCTGGGTAAGTGT
Source organism: Pinus tabuliformis (assembly GCA_031772625.1). NCBI lineage: Eukaryota > Viridiplantae > Streptophyta > Pinopsida > Pinales > Pinaceae > Pinus > Pinus tabuliformis. The sequence continues at coordinate 830,721,587 of CM062807.1, read as the reverse complement.
GGGAGGAGGGTGTTACAGAGTGGTATCAAAGCTTCTTAGTTCAACACTTGGACTGGATGGGTAGAATGTGTTTGTCTTGCATGCATGTAGGTTGTATATGTGCTTGTCATGTATGCATGGTGGTGGTCATTGTTACATTTATGTTGTCATTGAGAAGTTGATGATGTTTTTGTTCAAATGTCTTTGTCATGCATACGTGTTGGTTATATATGTGATTCATTATGCATGCCAATTCCTATATGGTTGTTATTCACGTATGGTTATGGCTATGATTGTCAGGCTTGAGGTCATTGTTGCAATTTTGTTGCCATGCATAAGTTGATATTGAAATGATGAATATGATGATATCATTGAGTATATATGTATGGTATGCTAATATGGATTGATCTTGCAAATGAGATAGCCTCCCCTGAACTTCATTGAGATTTTTTGATGATGTTTATATTTTTGTTTAGCTGACATGGTATATTTGCAGGAAGAAGATTAATGATGACAAGAAAAATGGTGGACTGTAGTTCTCGAGATTCTCCCTATAGATCATATGAGAAACATGGTGATGAATACTCCCCCACATAGAAGACACATTGAGAAGTCTAAAGGTACAAATAAGAAGTTGCAAAGAAGATAATCACAGGATCATTCATTCACAAGATAGGTTTTCTAGGGCACATGAGAAACAATCAGATGTCAATGAAGTCATCCTACAAAATTTTTTAGACATGCAGAGATAGAGACCACCTAGCATCAGCCATGAACAGGAGGACATGACTAATGGAACATATGGTAGCAGGTCTCATGGTAGGGAAAGGTCGAATAGTGATGACACGTTCATAGACGGTAGATTCTTGGATACACCTGATATACGAGGTAGTGGTCATGGGCTTTACTCTAGTTCATGTTTCGATAGGTATCATGGTCGTAATCGTTATCATCCTTATAGGATCAGGGACAAGGGATATTTTCCAGATGAGTTCAAGAAAGAAAAGGCACCTACATTTGATGGGGAAATGAAGAAGTTATAGGATGAAGAAGCATGGTTTCTTGGAATGAATAATTTATTTTGGTTGCATGATTACATAGATAACATGAATGCTAGAATAGTTATGTTCATTCTTAAATGGAAAGCAAACATTTGGTGGGAACATGTATAGAATTTCAGAGGCATTCGGGAAGAGGATTTGACTTGGAGTGAGTTTGAGAGACTTTTCAAGAAGAAGTATCTATCTGAGAGATACTATGATGACAAGGTAAAGGATTTATATGAGCTAAATATGGGATCTATGACTGATGAGGAATACACTCGCAGATTCTTGGAGTTGTTGAGATATGTGCCTTCTATTAAGGAGGAGAAAGCAAAGATTCAGAGATTCATTACTGGGTTTCAATTTTTGTTCAAAGACTGGAATGAGTTCAATGAGCCTAGATTGTTGGAGGAAGCCATCATAAAGTTGAAGCATTGTTATGAGCAATCAAAGTGCAGGTCTAAGACTAAGAAAGATTGGAAAGGTAATGATAAGAATAAATGAAAATGGGATAAGAAGCAAACAAGACCTCAGGATATAGGTAAAAAAGAGAATGCATAACCACCTAAGAAGTTCAATGCATCTAATAGTGGACAAGGATTTCAATCTTAGGAGCATAACAAGGGTGATGGTAGGAAGCCTTTACAGTGTTGGACTTGTGGTGGAGATCATAGCATGAGAGACTGTTCACAACATTAGGATGGCAGACCGCATATATATAGTGCTCAAGATGCACAGACCATGGGGGATGTTGAACAGAAATTTCCTCAGATTTATGCAGAATTGGATAATAGGCAGGCGGATCACCAAGCATCTATTATTGGTATGGAGGGTAATCTTTGTGATCAATTTGTTTCTATTTGATTGAACTTGGACCTAATTATAGTTATATTAATACTGACCTGGTGGATAATTTTGGTTTGAATATAGAAGTGCATGTAGAGTCTTGGTTAGTGAAATTGGCTATAGGTACTAAGAAAATAGTTCATCACTGGGTCAGATCTTGTGCATTTGACTTAAATGGTATGCCTACATTAGCGCATCTGAATGTACTTCAATTGGGATCATAAAGTATGCTTTTGGGTATGGATTGGTTGTATATCCACAGGACCAAAGTATATTTCTATGACAAGTCTATTGAGTGCTTGGAGGACAATGGGGAACAAAGAATCTTGCAAGGTAAGAAGAAAGAAACATCAGTTAGGATGGTTATAGCTATGCAGGCCAAGTGTATTTGTAGAAAAGGACGTGTATTGTTTGCACTACATATTTCTAGTGAAAAAGGTAAGAAAGTTGAGGATGCAGATGTCTTGAAGAAGTATCTAGTTTTGCAGCAGTTTCAGGATGTATTCCCAGAAGAGATTTCATATTTTCCGCCTCATAGGGAAGTGGAAATATCTATTGAGTTGGTACCAAGGGTAGCACTAGCATCAAAGATGCCGTACAAGATGAGCACTCCATAGTTAGTGGAACTGAAGTTACAATTGAAGGAAATTCTTGAAAAGGGATACATTAGACCAAGTGTATATCCTTGGGGTGCACCGACATTGTTTGTGAAGAATAAGGATGGAACTCTCAGGTTATGCATTGATTACATGCAGTTAAACAAGATGACCATCAAGAATAGGTATTCATTGCTGAGGATTGATGACTTGTTTAACTAGTTGAAGGGCGCAATGGTGTTCTCAAAGATCGATTTGAGATCAAGTTACCATCAAATATGCATAAAATAAGAGGACATCTACAAGACTACTTTCCGAACCAGGTATGGGAATTATGAGTTTGTTGTAGTTCCTCTTGGTTTGACTAATGCTCTAGCTACTTTCATGTGCTTGATGAATAGTGTATTGCTTCCTTATCTGGACAAGTTTTTTATTGTATTTATTGATGATATATTGTTTTAGTCTAAGAATGACATATAGCATGCCAAACACTTACCAACAATATTGAGATTGCTAAGAGAGCATCAGTTGTATGCCAAGCTTAGGAAATGCAGTTTCTTTCAGACATAGGTACATTACTTGGGACATGTTGTTTCAAAGGAAGGAATAATAACGAATCTAGAAAAGATAAGAGCTATCATGGAATGGGCAACCCATAGGAGTGGGGAAGAGGTCATATCATTTACGGGACTAGCAGGTTATTACAGGAGCTTCATCAGGAACTTCTCACGGATTTCCCATCTTATTACATCATTGCAGAGGAAAGGAAATAAATTTGAGTGGACAGAGGAATGTGCAACATGTTTTGAGTTGCTGAGACAATTTCTTACAAATGATCTAGTTCTAAAGATCACATATCCAGAAAAAGAGTTAGCGGTGTGTACAGATGCTTGCAAGATATGACTTGGTGGGGTTATGATGCAGGAAGGATAGGTAGTATGCTATGAATCAAGGAAGTTGAATGAGCACGATAATAATTATGTTATGCATGATCTTGAGTTGGCAACGATGGTCCACACATTGAAGATGTAGAGACACTATCTTCTTGGCAGTAGGTTTGTATTGATGAGCGATCAAAGTGGATTGCGATACATTTTTGACCAACCTAGTATGAATGCGAGGCAAGCTAGATGGTTGTAGATGATCAGTGAGTTTGACCTCGAGATCATGTACATTAAGGGAAAAGAGAACATGGTTGCAGATGCTCTTAGTAGAAGTGTCCAGCTAAATCAAATAGTGACTATGAGCTCATATGTGACAAACTTACATGATTGAATCTTGTAGGTAGGACAGGAAGATGACAGGTATAGGGAGCTTAGTCACAAGTTTCAATAGCTAATAGGTGAAAAAAATGTGGATTATCATCTCACACAGATGGTTTAGTCAGATTTAGGGATAGGATATATGTGCCTGACAATAATGAACTCAAGAAGCATATCCTAAGGGAAGCTCATGCTAAGTCATATTGAGGTTACCTGGGATATCATATGACATTGACAATTGTGAAGAAGTTCTACCATTGGCCGAATTTGAAGAAGGAAATGGCAGAGTTTGTGGCTAGATGATTGGATTTTCAATAGGTAAAATTAGAGCGTACGCATCCAGGTGGATTACTAAAGCTGATTTTGATTCCAGAGTGGAATGAGAGGTCATTTCCATGGACTTCATTACAAGTTTTCCAAGGGAATCTAGATAACACAATTTTATTATGGTTGTGGTTGATAGGTTGACCAAACTATCTCAATTCATTCTAGTAAAGTCTATGAATTCAGCTAGTGAGTTAGCACATGTCTTCATCAGAGATATAGTGAGGTTGCATGGTGTACCAAAGAATATTGTATCAGATAGGGATGCTAAGTTCACTTATAGGTTCTAGAAAGATTTATTTGCATGTTTGGGTATAGAGTTGGCCTTCATTACATCTTATCATTCACAAACAAATGGAAAGACATAGAGGGTCAACAAGATTTTAGAGGACATGTTGAGAATGTATGTTAGGTATCAGTAGCAGAAGTGGGAATAGTAGCTACCATTGGTTGAGTTTGCTTACAACAATTGGTATCAGGAATATTTAAGGATGAGTCTATTTGAGGCACTATATGGGCGGAGTTGTAATAATCCTATCAGTTGGAGTGATCCAATGAACAAGGTACTTATAGGACCAGACATGTTGGCAGAAATGGAACAAGAAATGCATGTTCTCAAGAATAATCTAAAGGCAACATAGGAGAGGAAAAAGATTTATGAAGATCAATAGAAGATGTTTAAGGAGTCTTAGGTTGTGGAACATGTGTAATTGTGTATCAAGCACAAGAATATATCCTTGAGGATTGGGTCATGTGCGAAGCTTGCTATTACAGGAATTTCAATATTCTTGAGAGGATTGGACCAATGGATTACCGACTTGTACTTCCTCCAAAAGTGAAATTCCATGATGTTTTCCATGTATCATTGCTTAAGAAGTATGTGAAATATGTTTATCATGTGATTGCTTGGTCTGTATTGCAGGTGGTACCCAAAGGATATTTCCAGCCGGAACCTCAGTGCATTTTGCAGCGAAAGATGTTCATGCACTGGAATTGAGAAATCAAGCAAGTTAAAGTGCAGTGGAAGCACTTTAGGCCTGATGAAGCTACATGGGAGATGGATGATCAGATACAAAAATGTATCCTTCTCTATTCACTAGTTGAGTGGATGTATTTTGGTATATGTTTTTGGTGTGGTGTTTTGGTTATGTTTATATATGCATATGTATGTAAATAATGGATCGAGATATGTTATAAAGCTCCAATAAGCGGTATGGTGTTCATGATGTGTTGGTTATGTTTTATCAGGTGGATATGATGTAAATTCTACATCGAATTGTGTTATAAATCTCAGTGGGAAACATGTGATTTGTTGGTTTATAGGTGTCATTGAACACCAAGGACAGTGTTCCCCCAAGAGGAAGGGTTCTGTAACAACCTTGGTTAAAAATCCATGTAATAAAGTTAATAAAGGAAAAAATAATAACCAAGCTTATGGGACATGTATTCAAAGCTAAATGTTGGCAAAAAACATAGTGATGAGAATCAATTATGATTAATTAATGGATATGGAAATTGGCAAAGACAATGGAAAAGGAAAAGTGGCATCAATTGGCATTTTATTTATGAAAATAACGGAAAAGGAATGTGAAAGGTCACAGGTTGCATGTGAGGAGGAAAATGAAGGAAAATAATGGAAAATGAAGAAAATAGAGGCCTCAATGATAAAAAGGCTTTTGAGGATCAGTTCATAACTTTTGTCAGTTCAGTTTTGGAGACCTCTCTCTCATACTCTTGCATAGTTAGAGTTTTCTTGGAGCACTCTTGGATTCAGAGCAAGAAGGCAAAGGAAAATTAGGAAAGAGCAGGGGAACAACATGATCAACCACTGCAGTGGGTTTTCTCTACAAGCACTGAGTTACATGTATGATTTCCTTGCTAGTTTTGGCATGCATGGTGTATGCATTTGGTTCTTTCATTATGACTTGTCATTGGCATGGGGAAATTCCTAGATTGACAATGGTTTTGTCTAGCCTTGCCATTTCCTAAATAGCCATAGAGTGTGGGCTTTCCATTTTTTTTTTATGATTAGTGCTCATGTTCCTTACAGTTGTGGGTTGAGTTATTAGTTCCTGGAGCCTTGGCTGGACAAACACTCTTGAAGCCTTGTAACAACTTGGCTTAAGTTACTAGTCCTAGAAGCCTAATAACTCAAATGTTTATATCTCTAGAGGTTTGATCTATCCCCTATAATTTATAGACTTACAATTAATATGAATCTATGCAAATTATTTATTTTTGCACATATATATATATATATATATATATATTTCATATTTCCACTTTGAATAAATTTTATTTAAATAAATTTAAAAATATTTAAACATATTTCATAAAACAATAATTTTAACAGGAGTCATGTAGTGGTAATGTCACCACTTTTCTTTTTTGAATAGATCTATTTTTTGGAAGCACATGCAGAAAATACAAATACAACGACATTTCCACCACTTGGCTATTGTTATTTTAAACAACCAATAATTCATTTCAAGTTTAAAATAAGCTATCTTGGAAACTTTAAAGCTTTATGGATTACATAATTTTGATTTGAATACCTCACACCTTAAACTTGTAAGTAAATCTAAAACACACTTCAATATATAAAAGGTAAAGATTAAAATGTTTATAATATTTTTATATAATTATTATGTTATACTAAAATTAAAATTAATTATGTTAATGATTCATATTTTAATTAATTTATAAATTAATATAATATAAATTTATTTTATTTAAATTAATATTTATTAAATATTAGGAAAAAAATAACTTAAAGTAATTTTAATTATTTATTTATATTTAATACAAAATATAATTCTCTAATGAGATACATAGTATATTCATGACTCAGATCTTCCAAGGGTTTCTCGAGGTTAGCTCTAGGAGGGAACTTGTCCATCCCCCTGTGATGACAATGATGATGACATTGTTAAACAAGTTTTTCCAAAGAAAATAACAGTAAGGAAGAGAATAATTAATTAAATTTCTATAATAACTATAAAGTTTACTATTAAATATTAATTTTTTTATTAATTAAACAACCATACTAAATATAACATTTGTATTATTTTATTTGTATAAATGTGATCATTATCAGATATAGATATATATATATATATATATATATATATATATATATATATATATATATATATATATATATATATATATATATATATATATATATATATATATATATATATATATATCTTAGTTAATTATATCATTATACTATTACACATTTAATTTTTCAATTAATATAATAATAATAATAATAAAATTTCCTTTATTTTTACTTCTTTGTTATTATTATTTTGTTTGTTTATAAGATTGGTCGGACTGTGTTCATTTATTTTCTTAAAAGAAAACAGGGTACAATCATAATTCAAGTGGTTAGGTGGCCTCAACCTGCCCAGTGGTGTCACACGGAATGAGTCGATCTTGCGGACAAGATAGACCTTCCTAGAATCTAAAGAAGACCTAATGACAAGCAAACCAATCACAAACTATCTTTCTTTAAATATGCATTTATAAACAAAGGCAAACAAGTGTTTTAGGCCTACCTTGGGTCCAACGCAAGTTTGTGGAAGCCTCTCTCCTTTGATCCAAATGAGCTCCCTTGTCGCGAATCTGCAAACACAAACAAGCAAACAAATTAAATAGCACCTGAAAAGCCAATATTATAAAACATATTTAACATGAAAGTCAAGGAATTCATGAAACAAATGACATGAGACAATTTGTTGAGAAAAATGAATCTGATTGTATTAATTCAAATCAAAGAAGAACTTTACAACCTGTGCCTTGACGCTGTACAAGCTCCTCCCAGGGTCCAGCAAGAAGTCTCCTCTACTTTGACAAGTTTCACTCTCTTCCCAATGAAGCCAAAAAGGTATGTGATCTCTCCTCTCAAGCTTAACTAGGAAGTCTTAATTCCACCAGCATTTACCCTTAAAAATGTTCAGCTTCTAACCTCCCCAGCAACCAGCCCAATGCCTGAATTTATAGTGCAATGGAGGGAAGTTACTAGGTCCTCCTTCAAAGGGATAAAGCCCTCCTTCAAAGGGATAGATCCTCTCATCAAGGGATTAGCTCCTTTTCTTTTGGGATGCATGAACCACCTAAGAGCGACCAATCCACGTCAAAATTCCTTCTAGAATCATCTAGAATTAACCCAAAGTGAGTTTTTTAGAATAAACTTGCACCTTTTTGACTTTCACAGGGGTCCGCACCCACACCTTTAGGGACAGAGCGGGCAGGTCCGCAGTTTTTGTAAACAGAAGGTGCGGGACCGCAGGCAACAGTGAGAGAAAGTGCGGAACCAGAGCTTTATTGAATTTCAATGTCTTTCTCTCATTTTCAAATCTTGACTTGAAGAGCTGAGGTCCGAGACTTGCTTAGGAGGACAGTACAAGTGATGATACACCCATATTGACTTCAAATAATCCAGGTGACGATATTTTTGTGTAACAGATTGCCCCCTAAAGTGCGAAGTTTGTAATAGATGAGGATTTCATTTATCATTTAGGAAGAGTGAAGTACTTTATCATTTCGAGGATCATCTTGTGGGGAGCCCGGTCGGAACCTGTAAAAACATTCAATGCAAGATATATATATGAGATCATATCATCGCTGAGGTAGGCATTCCCATACTCAGATCAAAACTGACTTAGAAAACTAACTACTACTCTGATACAGGAATGATCTTGTAAGACATCACAAGTATAGACTCATGTGGACACAGTATGGACGCAACCATCTGTTTATGAATAGTCCATTATATAATGAATACAAAATTCCTCGCAGCCTCGATTGTGGAAACTAGATCCAAGGTCTTCATTTCTACTTCCCGAAACAGTACGATTCTATCCATGCGAATGAATGTGTTGAAGTCGAGCATGGTAGAAACCACTTGATTACCAGTCAATGATGTAAACTGTTAACAAGTGTGAGAGAAACCACCAGTGATGTCAATGGCTCTCAAAGTACCCAGTACAATCCATGAGATGTGAATAAATGTGTTGATGTCGAACATGTCACGGAATCCTTTGATCGAAGGTCAATGATGCAACCTGTCGTCAAAAGCGAGAAACCTGCCATTGAGGCATGCAGATCCCAAGGTACTAATGATTTCTAAATCATCTTTCTAGATAATGAGCTGAAGTCGATAGAAAGCGATCTGTCGTAGGCAAGCCCACAACACGAAATCATAGATCAAGTTGAAGAAATTTAGTTGCAAGGACTGACTCAGGGATGGTCAAGATGGATGACAGATATTTTGCAGATGAATGGCTTATTGGCAGTGACCTCTTGAACACATAACGACACAACAGATGGTTTGGTGAAAAATGACCCAAAGTTAATACCCAGAAACCAACTGAAGACTTTCAATGTGGTTTGATCAACTATTAGGCAAAGTATTTCCCAACCCGGGTGAATAAAAGTGTCGTGTTCAAGAGTGGTTACAAAGTATGACAAACAGGCTCATTTTTCTCTCTTTTCCCCCACCATTTTTGGCAAGTACCTCTTTATTTTTGACAAGCTTGAGGAGGATAACATTTGCTTGATTATAAGCTCATCCTTCGGATGAGTCCAACTTAGTTTAAATTCGAACCCTAAGAAGGAGTGGTTCATTCCTGTTTGTAATTGAACAGGTCCTTTACTGTGAAATTTTAATGAGTCTAGTATAGGAGAAACTCGACGTTTTTCAATTTTAGAGAGTCTGAAAAAACTTAAGAAGACTCCAGGGTTGACCTTTTTCGTAAATTTGTGTCTCCCAAGCCCGAAAAAGTATAAAATAATACTTGAGAGAACTGCTTGATCTTTACGACCAAGGAGTACTTTTCGTAATTAGTGCCCTTGATCCGAAAAAGTAAAAAAGCGATCAACGATACGTTGTTTTATAACCAATATCGAATTTGAAACAACCAAAATCCGGCAACCTTTTCATGTTTTTACGGTTAGGAAAGAGCTATAAGTGGACCGTCTTTTAGTTCCGTTTTAACAAGTTTAAAAGAAAAACTCGGCGATCTTTTCATGTTTTAGGAGTCAGAAAAGAGCTTAAAGGTGACTCTAAATTTTTTTTCGTCAAAAATGATAGATTTCACCTGAATAATCTGTTACCCTGAACAAAAACGCAAACATTACTCATACCTGTTTGAAATGGATAAAAATGCTGCAAAAATACCTTTCCAAAGTGAAACATAATCAAATTTGCAATTTATTTACTCAAAAAACTTATAAAAAGGGCTTTTGTCAATTCATTTTTACCGTTTGAGTTTTGGGTGAGAAAATAGTGCTTTTGTTCAGAAAACTTCCCGTGAAGATTGCGGAAAATCCAACCATCAGAATCGAACGCCGTCTTCTCCAGGTAATCCACATCATCCCGCTCTTCATTTTTAACCATTTCATTTTTTGTTTTAGGCTTTTATTTCATTTTTTGGAGGGTTTTTAGGCTTAAAACCCACGCGCGGGGGCCCGCAGGCGTAACACTGGCAGCCCGCGGACCTCGAATTTTTCTCAATGGGGAAAAAGTCAGGGGTCCACACCTTCCATGTAGGCAAGGTGTGGACCCATGCACTATGTCTAACTCAGAGGGTGCGGTCCTCGCAGCAAGGGTTTTAAACCCAAAAATTCTCAAATTTGGCCCAAACAAATTAATTTCTAGCATTCTAATTTGTCTTTTTATTGGATGCAGAGAGTACATCATGCTAGATTGGCATGAACGAGAGCATGAGGACGTGGATCTAGCCGCGTTGAATCACCAACCTTCGATCGATGCATTGAAGGCATGCGGCTTGTACAAATTCTGGGCCATACCTGGCATGAGGGCCCAGGTGGATTTCTTACAGTGGCTGGTTGACAGATGGAGCATACAAGACCAGTGCTTCTTCATTGGTGGCCACCAGCTCGAAATCGAGCCGGCAGACATATATTTCTTGACCGGTTTGCCTAAGAGAGGCGAAGACTTGACTCTATTCGGGACTAGGCCAAGTGGCTAGTCTGTCGATAGCCTCCGACTAGAGTTCTGCAACAGCCAAGCTAGAGACAAAGGGATAGACATAAAAACCATATCCCTTCCTAAACTCATGGTGATCACATTTACTGTCACCAGGCTTTGCGGGAGTGTCGCGTTACATATTGCCATCAGATCCCAGATGCGGATGGTAGTTGACTGCTTTTGAGGCACCATCTTCAACTGGTGCGATGCTGTGTTGGCCAATGTAAAAGGCCAACTAACCAGAGCCAAGAACGGACAACTAAAGACCTTTGGTTATGGGGCTTTGGTTGTGAGCTTTGGTCTGGAGAGGGTTCCCATGTTGATCCCGCAACACCTTACTGTTGGAGCTGGGCTTCCTCGAGAGCCCAAACTGATGCGATGGGTCACGGTTATGGCCCGTCATCCGGACGAGGGGACAGAGGTTGTTCGATTCAAACCTGAGTATTTCCAATGGTTGGAAAACCAAGTTTTTTCTATTCAGGACTTCCCTTACGCTGGGGTAGATTTTCGTGGTGACCCAGACATGGCTCTTCCACCAGGAGAGCAATGGGATGACTCAGGTAAAATTATTTTCAACATTTTCCTATTTTAATTTTTATTATTTTTCTATCGTCGCAAAACTGATAGTAAAAGTTTCAAATGCAGATGTGGGTCCACAGTGACCAACCGCTCTCTGGCCTTACAAGAGGAAACAACCAGTTGCAGCCGCGCCAGCCCCACAGGATGAATCAGTAGAGGTTTTGGCCGAGTTGGAGAGTCATCTAGAGCGCTTGACAGGAGATATTCCGGAGACCACCATAGATGACATTCCTCGTCGACTTCAGCGCTATGTGATCGGGATCCCAAAACCTTTTAGGAGGTTCCTTTGCAAGGTGGCCCGTGCAGTGGTTTCTTATCGAGATCATCACCAGTGATAGGATGATCGCCTATTGTGGGCACATATGACATTTTTTATTTTTGTACTTATCATTTTTGCCGATCATAAGGTGTTTTTCAACCTATGATCGAGGACGATGTATTTTTTGACACACTTCTATATATATATCATTATTACCGGCTTATCTTGTAAATCATATTATGGAATGGTTTTAAATTTACATGTATGATTATTGCAAATGTCAACTTAACATTCGAGAAGCAATTGCATCTGCTAATGTATTTAAAGATCTTGGAATATGCTGATATTCAATATAATCAAATTCATGTTCCAAGAGACGCACTCTCAAAAATAATCTCAATAACACTGGATTTCTAATGGCATACACTCTATTAAGCTGTAATACAACGAGTTCAGAATCTAACCTCACTATCAAACTCCGAATCCTAAATGAAATAGATTCAGATAATAACTCAATCACTGCACTATACTCGGCAATGTTGTTCATTGTTTGACCGAGGCTTACCCCATGCATAGATACCAACTCGTCAGAGGGCGAATAGATAACCCAAGTTGCGGAAGAAATGTTCCGTGTATTACGACAAGCACCATCAGCGAAACCAATGTATGTTTGGAGAGGCATCGACATCTGCAATATCAAGAGTAAAACCAAGATAAGCGGGAATAATGACGAAAAACACTCTCTAAGCTAAGCACACTTTTTAAACTAAAACACACCAGCTAGAAAGAAAAACTATCCTAACTAAAAATCTCCATACCCATTCTTTAAGCATAATACCTCTTCAGGTAAAGACCATTTCTGGGTTTACCTAAAGAGTCCCCGTCAAAGTCTACCAATTCATAGGCCCCTTTTGCTAGCTTTCACTTGACAACATATGGACCATGTCACATAGGAACGAATTTTCCAGCGCCTAATTTATCATTAGCTTGATCGTAAACTAAGACTAGATCTCCTTCCGAAAAATTTCGAGGGGTCACATTTCGATCATACTGAGATTTCATACGTTTTGCGTGAGTCTCGATTGCCAATGCAGCATCACATCGATTCTCATCTAATTGAGCCAAGTATAACAAACGTTTTTCCTCTTCAGAAGTGGCTGGAAGTAACTCGATGGCCATTTGCAATGACAGGATTTCGCATTCAATGGGTACCACAGCTTCCAGACCATAAACTAGTTGGAAAGGAGTGAACCCTGTTGATGTTTTTACTGAGGTACGATACGCCCAAAGCGCTGAAAATAGCATGTTATGCCAATTCGACCGATGAATCCCAATGATTCGTTGGATCATGATGACTAAAACTTTGTTGATGGATTCAACCAGACCATTAGCTTGTGGATAATAAGGGGTTAAACTATCATGACGCAAACCAAGCTGGCCTGTAAGTTCGGTCATCATAATGTTTCGAAAATGACGCCCATGATCAGTGATAATCGCTTGTGGGACACCAAACCTAGCAATTATATGATTGAACATTAAAATTGCAGTTATCTTGCCGTCTGCCTCAAATGTAGGCATCGCCTCGGCCCACTTGGTAAAATAATCTACCGCAAGGATGATATACGCATGCCCCTCGGCCGAGTGAGGGTTACATGTAATAAAATCGATACCCCATTTGGCAAAAGGACCAACGGCAATTATAGGGTGGAGAGGAGCAGGAGGAGCGCACATCTTTTGATCAAAAATTTGGCAGTTGTGGCATTTTCGGACCGCGATAATACAATCTTTAAACAAAGATGGCCAGAAGTAGCCAGTGCGCAATATCTTTTGGGCTGTGGCATACCCAGACATATGACCGCCACACGCTCCAAAGTGACAGTCATTGAGAACCCTTTCAGCTTCCTCGTGAGTTAAACAACGTCGAAAAATAGAGTCCGCCCCACGGCGATAAAGAGTATCTCCAATAATCCTAAATTGTTGGGACTGGAATCGTATTTTCCGACGTTTTGACGTTGAAATTTCTGGCCAAAAGGATTGGGTCTGGAGATAAACGATGATATCCCCATACCACGGATCTAAAGTGCTGATGAGAAACAAGGATTCGTCCGCAATGGGCTCCTTCGCCACAGTTTCCGTGTCAGCACGCGGGAAGTCACACATCAACTCCGCAAAAACTAAAGATTTCTTAGACTTAGATTTTTCAAATTCCAAGTCGAACTCCTGCAGGATAGCGATCCATTTAGAGTACTTGCCCCCTAGCAATTGCTTGGTCAAAATGTAGATCATAGGGTTGCAATCCGAAATTATTGTAGTTTTACGTAGTAAAATGTAGTGACGAAAACGTTGGATAGCTTGAACAGCTGCCAATGCCAATTTCTCCACATGTGAGTATTTTAGCTCAATTGGATTTAAATTTCGACTAAGGTAATATATCACATGTTCAGTACCGAATTCATCTTCCTGAACTAAGACCATTCCAATGGTGGAATGAGAAGTGACGAGATACAAGAAGTAATCCTGGTTGTAGTTGGGAGGATGCAATAACGGTGCATGGGTCAATGCGTGTTTTAGTGCATCAAAAGATTTCTAAGCTATCTCATCCCAATAGAATGGAGTATTCTGTTTCAACAACCGGGTAAAACCCTTTGTAACCTCGGCGTAGTTAGGAATGAATCATCGTAAAAAGTTTTCTTTCCCTTGCAAACTTTGGAGTTGGCGAAGACTCGAAGGAGGAGGCAATTTGACAATAGCTTCGACCTTCGAGGGATTGACGCAAATGTCGGCTTTCGAAACAACAAACCCCAGCAATCGACCCGTTTCTATACAGAAAACACACTTGTGTGGATTCAACCGAATCCGACAATGCCTACACCTCATAAATATTTCTCGTAAATGGATGAGGTGATCAGCTCGATGTAACGAATGAGCAGGCAAGTCATCGAGATAGGGTTGCACAATGTGCTTGATGTCATGAAACGCATAAGACATGGCCCTTTGAAAAGTTTCTCCCACATTCTTGAGCCCAAAAGGCAATTTTCAATAAGCAAATGTCCCCCATAGACAAATGAAAGCCATTTTTGGTTGACTGGCAGGTAGAATATTGATTTGATTGTATCCGAAAAAACCATCCATGAAGGAGAATATTTCGCTACTAGCACAATCATCAATGATTTGATCGATATAGGGAGTTGGGTAATTTTCCTTTGGACAAGCTCGATTAATGTCCCTATAATCGATACATATTCTTATTGTCCCTTGCTTTTTGTTAACCAGAACAATATTCGATCCCCAATCCGTTAACGGGATCGGATAAATGAAACCTACTTTGAGTAAATTTTCAACTTCTGCTTTAATAGCAGCAGTTTTTCTTGGGTGAATCTGACGCAAACGTTGATGGACGGGTTTAGCGTCCAAGTAAGTCTTAATTTCATGAACAACAATCGTGGGATCAATCCCTGGCATTTCCTCATAGGACCAGGCAAACACGTCGCGGAATTCTTGAAATAGGGCCTTATATATTTGAATTTCGTTTTCTGTACATGAGGCACCTACGTGAATGTTCTCAACAATTCCAGGCTTAACCGAAATGTCAATAGGAATAGTTCGAGAGATGTTTCCCAAATTTAACTCTAAATCAGGGTGTTTCATTGGATTCTGAGGTTCCTTGACATATTCAGTCGTAAAAATTGATGAAAAATCATTTTCAAAACGATCATTCTCGGGTAAAAACGAAGATCTGTGATGGAGATCTTCCCATGGCAAATCATCTACACATAGGATTTCACAAATTTTCTCATCAGAGTGAACAAGTTCAGAAAACGTGATTGAATCCGAGCTTGATGTGAAAAGTGATTCTTCATGGACCACATTCATTAAGTCAATTTCGGTTGAAGATGGGTCGGTAAATGATTGCACAGCCTCATACGCAATTTCATATGGACTCAAAGGCATGACATCACCAAATGAGTCTATCTCAGATTCAGAAGGAACGATCCAAGGATCATCATAAACAATGGTGTCTGATGAAATCATATGAATGGTTGCAAATGAAGACGATGTGTTGATCGGAGGAAAAGGAAAAGTTCCCAGTAAACCGGCATCTTTAACTAGTCCTACTCCAACATCCTTATATGGGATAGTCGTTTTACCGACATGCTGAATACTTTCAGAAGAGGCTGGGTCGGATGAAAAGTAAGCCAGCTGGTCTATTGTTACGATCTTTCCATTATGAGGAAACTTTATAACCCGAAAGACCGATGAAACGACAGCTGTCATAGCGTAAGACCAACTACGACCCAAGAGAAGGTTGTAATCTAGAGGAGCATCAACCACCTCCACATCTAGATTAACGGTTTTTCCTTCAACCCCTATAGGCAAGTCCTATAGAATGCCAAAAGGATGAAACCCACAGCCATCAAAGGCCTTTAGAATCGTCGAGGATTGATTTAGCGAAGGAGAACCAAGCGATCTCCAACACTGTATCGACATAATACACGTTGAGGCTCCCTCATCAATCACAGTCCGATGAATAGGCATGTTTTTTACTATCACTGGAATCTGGAAAGCCATTTGATGAGGTAAGCGCGGTGTACTATTTTCTAGATCGAAAATTATTAGGTTCGAGTCCTGAACATCAACAGCTCCTATAGCCGACAAAAGTAATTTACGTTGTGCTGGACATGATTGCAGCACTTCCAAAGCCGACATTGCTGAGGGTGAAACAGCTAAATCCTCAACAATGTTATAGTTCTGAGCCACTCTCGCATGTGGATTGAAAGCTAACTTTCGAAGTATACCCTTGGTGGGTGGTTTGATTACCAAGTCTAGATTAGGTTTCTCGATCTGTAGTGGATCGGAACCGGGAGCTGAGGTTGATGGGTTAGAATGAGAAGATTCTGCTTCTTTACCATCAACGGGACTTTTACTACCATAATCATGCGATCGAGTCACAATCCTAACATGGGACATCATCAGTATGGGTTCTTCATTGGCACTCGAGGAAGAACCTATCATCTTACTGTCTTGACTTGGAAAAGGATCCTTCAAAATAGCAGGTGTTTGGGAACCTTTGACAATCTTCGCAACCTCTGCATGATGAGGGCAGTCTCTTGTAAAATGTTCTTCATCACAAATGAGATAAGGATAATGAGGTTTGTGCTTTTCATCATTGGATTCCACTTTTTCAGGTTTCTCTTTTGAATTTTTGTCCGTTTTATTTTTCTTCTTCCCTTTCTTCTTGCCACCGGATTTTGATTTGGCTGTAGATGACTCTACAACATGAATATCGGCGGAAATCTCCACGGAAGAATCTCCTGTCGGGGAATCAGGCAAGGTTATGATAGGAGAAGAATTCTTGGAAGACTTCTTCTTACTTTTAGTGTTAACCGTACCAATCATACCATCGGCGGCATGAGATCCCGAAGGAGCTGCAGGGATTTGATTTTGCTTGGGAAGATCGAGGATTTTCTCGTGTAACGTACCTGACTGAGATAAACCAAGTCAAGGTACTGTGCTTGAGCAATTACTTTCTCCTCAGTAACAACTCCGGCCTTAGCTACATCTTCAGTGATCTTTGGCAACAAATATTTTACAAACCATTCAGCCAAGATCTGATCCGGAATAAAAACCTTCACTAAACGCCGTCGACGTCTCCATTCATGAATATGATCTGAAATATAAGTGGACGTCGATTGCTTTAATGAAGTTAGTAACTCTGTGCCATTCTCATATCTGACTGGCAACTGAAAATGAGTTAAAAACGAGGTAGCTAACTGACTAAAATTATAAAAAGTGCCTTGTGGTAACTCAATGTACCACTTGGCTGCGAGACCAATTAGAGTGCATTGGAAAAGCCTTAGACGGATTGAATCATCTGAAATGGAGTTACACGCACACCAGAGGTGATAAGTCATCACATGGTTCGATGGGTCCTCTCCTGATTTGCCTTTGAACTTAGGAATATCACTAGGCAACTTATTCGGCATTGGCGGCCAAAACGGAAGATAATTAATGGGATCGTTCGTTAGGCGCGACAAGTCAGGCAAGTGAAAAGTTGCGATAAACGGTAACTGACGATTAGGGTCCCTAAAACTATGGGTCATGAGACCAACCCTAAGAGGAGGATATCTAAGATAACTAGGAATAGGGATTGAATTTGGGATATTGTATCCTCCTGGAAAACCAGGATTAACCGGACTGTACTAGGGTTGTTGAGATTGTTGATATGTGTACCCAGGGTACGGTTGATACTGATAGATTGGATCCTGCACAGGAGGACCGAATTGGCACTGTCCCTGGTACGGTTGATAAGTAAATTGTGGTTGACTTGTGACAACCGTACTTGAACCAGGTTGTCCTACAGGCATCTGAACCGAAGTTTGAATCGTGGATCCAGACGGAGGTAAAGATGTCTGAGGAGTAGATACAGGAACAGTAGAAACCAGAGCTGTCGATACTCCAGAAGTAGGTGGGGTAGATTGAACAGATGTTGCAGCAGTTGCAGCAGCCGTTTGAGGTGGAGTACGAGGTGTACTAGGCCCAGGCTGAGAAACTACCGAAGGTACAGAAGTTTGAATAGAAGACTGGACAGGTTGTTGGGGTGTACCAGAAACTAAGGGTTGTCCAGTTTTAGATGACAACTGTACATTTGGCTGCAACACCTGTTGAGTTTGCGATGGATCCCACACTAGATTCATTCTGGGGTATGGACCCATAACAGGTTGAGAATATTGAGGACCATAACTGGGTTGAGGGTAGGATTGATAATTCAAAGGTACATTTCCCGTTCCTTGAACATATGATTGACCGGAGGGTGGTTGGAAACCTTGGTTCGAGTACTGACCTTGGGGTTGATACCCTTGAGGCACGTACTGATACTGGGGTTGACCTTGAGGTATAAATTGATACTGAGGTTGACCTTGGGGTACATATTGAGTCTGGGGTTGACCTTGAGGAACGTACTGTCCCATAGGTATGTACTGTCCTTGAGGTTGTCCCCGAGGCGCAAATTGGATACCTTGAGGTTGCCCCCCAGGCGATAATTGAGGATTTTGAGGCTGCCCCCCAGGCATCATGAGAATATCTTCTACGCTCAATAGCTTAGTACCATTTCTTCCAGTTAATAACCCTTGTTCAATGGGTTGAGGAGACGCTCCCGAAAAAGTACCAGGAAGTGACTGATACCCCGAGGGAACAGAAGGACCGCCGTACAAAAAGGATTCGGGTGATTGAGTAAACATGGACCACTATCTTGACATATTTAACGGAGGATAGTAACCTCTAGGTGTTGGGTGATAAGGAACACGAGGTGGTGAAAAACTTAACCCTGGGTTTTCTAAGAAATTAGTCAAAGAAAGATACCAAGCACTGCTCCTAGGTGGACTATAAAAAATTGATTCACGCTCCCTTAGCTCAATAGCAGGTTGATTTTCAGGGATAGGGATGCCTACTTCTTCTTCCGGAGCAAGTTCTTCAATAGCTGTAAGTCCAGAAGGAAGATTTTGGGTAATTATTCTTTCTACTCTAGGTGAACCAGGACCACTAGAAGTTGGAGAAGCAAACCCCGATGTCGGAGTAGCAGCAAATTCACTTTTAGGTTCAGATATTTCAGGTTCCTCACCTATATCACTAGTAGATGAAAAGCTACCAGTAACTTCAGAAACAGACACTGATTGTGGATTATAATCTGCTACTAAAGCTTGAAAATCAGGATGTACCACCAAAGAAGACTCTCCTTCTTCAGGTGACCCAACTCTACTGTCTCTAGGAGTTACGAGGACTCGCAACCCTTCAGGCCGGCTCGGTGAAAACTCAGGAGGTTGGCCTCAAAGTCTACGGGACTTCCTCGGTAATTCAGCCACAGTTAAAAATTTTTAACTACTTCACACGCAAACAAAGTAAAATCTCAATGAAAACCACCTAAAGCCTCTAAAGAACCAAACAAATTTGAATCATACACCTAAAGAATCTAGGAGATCAAACACACACAAACAGTAACTTTCCATACTAAAAACACTATTTGGTAATGAAATCCAACGTCGCAGAATTCAATACAGAAATGGCGGTTGGAACAGTTACCCCGGCAACCTGCTTAATGAATAGACTGGCACAAGTTCCTCCACTTAACCATCTCGAGTGAAGAGAACCCCCCGGAAAATCCAAGTGAGTCTAGCCAATGTCTGCTCCAGGTACAGTGGGATCTTCCCACCACTGCCACCTTAGGAAGAATCCTAAAGAATATGGCCACTAAGGTTACCAACTGAAATAAATATACCTGGGGGAAAAGTCTACGATCCGATATGCACGCAAGGGCAGAGTAGCAAGCTCAATCCCCTTGAAGGCTCCTTGACATAATCCAAGGTTTACCAACAAGTGACCCCAAGCTCCTCGACAATGGTTAATCCGAGGTTTACCGTTTTTAATACGTGAATATTTGGCGTCGTTCCCAATGAGGAAGGATTGATTCCCACACTGGTTCGGACACGATCTCGTGCTTCTCCTTTAATAGGAGCTTTCCCAGAGCATAAATGCAACAATTGGATTTCTTCCCTACCACAAGATACAGCTACTTGTTTGTTTTTACTGTCTTGGAGAGTTAATTACTCTCCTACTCCAAGACACTAGCCTAAGCTCTGTTGGTGTATCAGAGCCCTAGAAATAAAAATATTACTAGATGAATTTTACTTTAAGCGTTATTTTTATTGGTTTTTGTTTAAGTCAAAAGGTGCAGAGATGAAACTCATGGTATGAAGAATCGACTCAAAATCACTAAAAATGCACTTAAGATGATTAAACAATCTTTTCCCTTCGATGAACTTCTAGCTAGGAAAGAGTTTGAGAATGCAAATACTTTGTAAACACAAATCTTTCTTAACAAACAAATTAAAAGAAGAGCTTTTGTCCTTTCCAATGCACTCAAAACGAGACAACTAGTTATTTTCACAAAAATTTCCCTTTTCTTTTCAAAGCACTCAACCACTACAAAAACAAACTTTTTCCAAAAGAGATTTTTTATTTTTTATAAAACACTCAAAACTATGGAAATGACTAACTTTGAGATCTATAAATTATAAAAACCTATTTGAAGTCAAAGCTTACAAGATGTCTTTTTAAGGATGTTTTACTTAGCTAGATGTAAACTAAGGACCAATTTATGCAGAATCACAAATCAGTAAAAAACAACCAATTTTGTTTTCTTTTTAAAAATGAAAATCCAAACTTTTAAACACAAGCTTTTCGAAGTTTTGTAAAGAGAAAACACAAAGCGGATTCCTCAACAAGGGTAGATTTCATAAATGGTCAGACTCATAAGAAGGCTGGTAGAATCCAAGGTGATCTGAGGTTCCTACAGCTTCTAAGCTCAGAGCTACTACAAGACCAAAATGAAAAACAAACCCAACAAGCAAAACTTCTAGGAATTTCACCTAAAACCCTAACACCAATGAAATCAACCTAAGGAAAGCTTCTGACAGGTTATATGCAGGTCTGGGCAGTGGATAATAACTTCTAAACAAAAACTAAGCTAACTAACAGAGGAAATCTTAGGTTTTCCAAAATTTTGACAGGGTCCGCAGGCCCACAGTTAACACAGGTGCGGTACCGCTCTGTGCTAAAAGCAAAAGTGCGGATAAGTACGCACTGTGTCAAAAGACTAGGGTGCGGTCCTCTCCCAAAGCTATGAAAAACAAAAAATAACCCTGGATCTACTATTTCTACCCAATTCTACACACAACAAGCCAAAAACAGAAACAAAAACACAGTTTCTCAGGTCAAAGTAAAAACAAGGAAAAAATCAAGTCCCCAGTGGAGTCGCCATTTTGTCACACGGAATGAGTTGATCTTGCGGACAAGATAGACCTTCCTAGAATCTAAAGAAGACCTAATGACAAGCAAACCAATCACAAACTATCTTTCTCTAAATATGCATTTATAAACAAAGGCAAACAAGTGTTTTAGGCCTACCTTGGGTCCAACGCAAGTTTGTGGAAGCCTCACTCCTTCGATCCAAATGAGCTCCCTTGTCGCGAATCTGAAAACACAAACAAGAAAACAAATTAAATAGCACCTGAAAATCCAATATTATAAAACATATTTAACATGAAAGTCAAGGAATTCATGAAACAAATGACATGAGACAATTTTTTGAGAAAAATGAATCTGATTGTATTAATTCAAATCAAAGAAGAAATTTACAACCTGTGCCTTGACGCTGTACAAGCTCCTCCCAGGGTCCAGCAAGAAGTCTCCTCTACTTTGACAAGTTTCACTCTCTTCCCAATGAAGCCAAAAAGGTATGTGATCTCTCCTCTCAAGCTTAACTAGGAAGTCTTAATTCCACCAGCATTTACCCTTAAAAATGTTCAGCTTCTAACCTCCCCAGCAACTAGCCTAATGCCTGAATTTATAGTGCAATGGAGGGAAGTTACTAGGTCCTCCTTCAAAGGGATAAAGCCCTCCTTCAAAGGGATAGCTCCTGTCATCAAGGGATTAGCTCCTTTTCTTTTGGGATGCATGAACCACCTAAGAGCGATCAATCCACGTCAAAATTCCTTCTAGAATCATCTAGAATTAACCCAAAGTGAGTTTTTTAGAATAAACTTGCGCCTTTTTGACTTTCACAGTGGTCCGCACCCACACCTTTAGGGACAGAACGGGCAGGTCCGCAGGTTTTGTAAACAGAAGGTGCGGGACCGCAGGAAACAGTGAGAGAAAGTGCAGAACCAGAGCTTTGTTGATTTTCAATGTCTTTCTCTCATTTTCAAAGCTTGACTTGAAGAGCTGAGGTCTGAGACTTGCTTAGGAGTACAGTACAAGTGATGATAGACCCATACTGACTGCAAATAATCCAGGTGACGATATTTTTGTGTAACAAGTGGGAAACCAAATTTGTTGGCCACCTAACTACATTATAAGCCATCCAAAAATAGAAAATTCTAAGTCTAACAAGAAAAGCTATATATGTCTGAGTATCTTTAAACCTTCTACATTCTAAATAACTAAAACTAGATAGCATAATAAGAAAAATTAAAAAGAAAAACTCATCCAAACAAGCTACTAGTCATGAGGTTAATCCACTGGAGCTCGATCCTATGCACTCGAACTAGGTATTTCTATTTGTGGGAGACACAGAATATGTTTCTCAATGCAACTGAGGTGGGTATTCTATTGTTGTATTTGGAACTGAATCAATTGAAATTCCTTATGAATTTATGGGAGTCCACAACCAGACTTGGAAGAATCAAAAGGAGGGTTAGCTAAGGCTTTGGTTACTATATTCTTCATTAACCAATAGAGATACAATGTATGTTTATATTGGGATGACCTGCCTCTAGAGTGACATGGGTTGGGCACCAAGTCCTGTCATTCTCCCAGATCAATTTATGTTTTTGTTGCCTGATGGTTTAACTCTACTTCCAAACCCAAAATTAACTAGCGAACCTGCATCAGAGTACCTATCTGAAATGCTTGAGCTGCATCTCGGATGAGTCGCGAGGTGGTGTTGCGGCCTCTACTCCTCACTTGGTGAGGTTGGGGTTGTCTACCTCCACGACTCGTTCCCATCTTTCTACCGCACCCACGACCACCACCAGCCGGGGAGCCTTTGATAGAGGAGGGGTGAGCCATATTATTACATAAACCCGTATTGTGAAGATAACAAACCTTGGGACAAGATGCTAAAAATTAGAGCTCACACCAAGTGACAAACTTAATGTCCCAAAAATCACACTATATAAATAAACCTGTAAGGATAACATGACATAAATGCAGATAACATTGATTACAAGGGATATATACCCAAAAATTTCCTTGGTAAATGATTTGGGTCTGTCGCAGGAGTCCGGAGACAATAACCCAAGGCTCCCAAAGTCGTCTTAGGGTAGGATATAGAAACAAATTAGGAAAAACCATATCCAAGAGATCCCAATTCTTATCAAATAGAGAAAACAACGAACAATCAAGGCAAGAAATACAGTCATCCATGCATGAGATATATATTGAATGCCAGACGAGAAAACCAAAATACATCCCCATCCAAAATAAGAAGATTCCAAATTAAACAGAAAAAATAGTGCAGTATTTAGACAATCCCTCATGAAAACCCACTTTTTCCTTCCAACATTCATGGATAAGCTTCCAAATAACTCCAAGCGTTGAATTATAAGCACTTCATCAATGATAAAACAAAGAAACTAAGTGCATAGGGGAAGGGATACATGGGAAACATAGAAAAGTAACATACCCGTTGATGTAAACCATTCAACGAAGGAAATTGTCTGCACCAGGGTGACAAACCACTTGGAGCTCCTTCACATTCAACCGTCAGTTTGTGCTGAACCTTGTAACCATATCCTCTCTTGGAACAAGAAAAATGCGGTTTAGTATTGAAGAATTACCTTCATAAAATCCCGACACGGAGGCAACCCTGCCACCTTCCCCTATGCCATAAATGAGTTGCATGCACAATGCCACCTTTCCATACGTATTGAGTGTGTGAGGGTTGGAATAAGGCCACCCTCTAGCCTTTCCTTTCATCACATTAATCATGGCGATGATCCCAATAAGGCCACCCTGCCAACTCGCACCCCGATGAAGGGACTCATTTGTTGTTATTATTAAATATATTTTTGTTAACATTTTAATATTGATATAATAAATTTATTTTTTTTACACATTTTTTCTATAAAAATAATTGTAAACCATTAATATAAATTAAAATTTTATCAAATTTAAAACAATTCTAAATTTAGTAGAAATTATAAATTTCTTTTCCATTATTAAAAAAGAAACAATTTGTTATATGCTTAGCCTACTAGATTAAATTGTTAAAATAGAAGTACTTGATTAAACAATTAAAAGAAAAATAATTATTATTATTACCAAAATTCCACATTAATATAAATGAATATTTTCCCCTCATTTGATGGCCAATGTTGCCGCTTTCTCAATGGATGAACTCTCAACAATTTTGTCCATTTGACAAGGCAGTGTAAGGTCGGTGTTGACGTTGAAAACCACAATTGATCTAAATCGTTACTTCTTCAAAGACTTATGCACTATTTACGTACTTGAACACATTCTTCCTCCTTTCCCTCTTTTTTGTTCGTCGCCTTTGAGGGTTTCTTTGCATGAAGATCGCAGGTCACAATAGTCATTTGGTCAAAGAAATATGTGGTTTCTTGGTTCAGAGCATTGATATCCCCAGAGCAGGGTCCTCACCCCAACATCAAATGAAAATGCAGCATTTTACTTTAGTGGAAATCCCCATGTATCCAACTACCGAACCTACATTCTAAGAAAAACACTCTAAATACAAGACCTTGGCTTCTTTTTTCTCTCTTCGCCTTCGAACATCAGTCAAACCCACTGGATTATGAAGCCCAACATTATATGGTTCAATGAACTTATTATCGTGAAATACTTCTAGTGCCATAGAATCAATTTTATTTTCCATTTCTTATCACTGTCAAAAAAGTCTGATTCATGGTTTCTTTTGTGTCTTCTTGTTGCTGCCACAATTATGGTTGAAGCTCCTTCTTGCTCCTTCCTCAGATGAGTCACCATTGTTGTGGGATAAGATGGTGTCTGTGGAACCCCAATCAAAGTTGCGTGGGTTGACTTACTTCAACCTAATTCTGGTTTTTATGGGTTGTCTCCTCCCTGTCCAGTTGAAGATTTGGAAACCTTTCTTTCCTTAGGTCCCTCCAACCGTGGCTAGAATTATTAAATGCCTACGAAGAGGAATCCCCTCTCAGAAAAGGAAATACATTCTGAAGGTGGCCCACATGTTGGAAATTCCAACATTAGAAAGCTGTATTTTCATAGTCCAGGTGTTGGGAATACACATATCCCATCCACTTAAGCTCTATTTTATCTGACATAACTTTATTGAGATTTACCTCAACACGTATGTGGACATAGGTGAAAATGTCATTTTAAAGTCTTTCCCCATCTGCTTTAATGAATCTTTCAATTAAATTTATGACTTTTTCTAAGAGATCTGGATGGGTAAAATGAATGGAGAAATTAGGCAATGTTACCCATACTATGGTAGTCATTGGTGGTATGGTGAGAGGATTGAAGTTTGGAAACCATGAGTACATAGAAAGACCAACTCATCCCCAAAACCATGAACCTTGGTCAAGGATTTTATATTTATCCTCATGGTTTTTTAAGACCACCACAAAAAATCCCTTTGAGCAAAATATCAATTCCAGATTTTGGGTCCAGTTTTGATAGATCCAGTCCCCGAGGGCAGATGATGAGGGAAAAAATATGTTGAAGCAACATATGATTTCCCATCCTAAAAACTATGTTGCCTTCAAATTAGTGCCAGTATTTGTCACTTCTAGGCTAGGAGTGTCTAGAGAGTGCTCAACCACAAAGCTCGACTTTGAAAGATCCTTAATTTGATAAGCTAGGACTAGGATTGAGGGTTTTCTTAAAAAACTATGGACTTAGTAATAGAAGGAGCCCCTCCCTTGGTTCCCCATTTCAGCCCTGCGGAAGATTGAAGCCTCATTTGTGATGCCATAATCACGGAGATGGAATTACTCATTTAGTATATTGCCTTTGTTCAAAAGAGAAACTGAAATTCTTGTATGTTCTTGGAGTTTGGTAGCATTTTTTTTCTACCAAGTCAGCTACTGAAATTGAGATACAAATAGTCCCTTGTGAAAAATATTTACAAATACAGTGAAAATGGGCAGGTCTGAAGCTAAAGAAACATGTATTACAATTTCTTTCTGTAGGAAGTGAGGGACAAATGTGTTCCTACCCTCTTCTTTCTAGTGAATCATTTTGACAAACATATCTTGAACATCCACTGTGTTGCCCCACCTATCTCGTTTAGGCGTTTCTATGAACACTTTGCGAACAACCAAAAACCCCCGACTTTAGGCTGAGGCTACTTTGGAACCATGACATTGAGCACTCCAATTTCCATAAATTCCTTCTCCTAATCCACCTTTGCATTTTTCTGTAGGTGGAAACACCAAAGAAATTTACCGTGAGAGCTCTCAATCGAGTAAGAGATTTCCTTCCAATTGAGCTGGGTGTTAGCTATGGATTTTTCATCATTCCTTTCTAGTTTCCCTATGTCTCCAATAAATGGATAACTCCCATATTCGAAAGGCTCCCATAAGTCTAGCAAGAAGGGATCAAAGATGTTAGATTGTATTCCAAAGAAGCGAGGATCAAGCGACATATTCACAAGGTTTCGTGATTCCTACAAGAAACTTTATTAAGCTCGATGGAATAATTTAGGTTAGTAATTTTTGGATTTCATGCAATAAAAGCAACTATTGATTTCAGTCTAATAAGGTAATTTCACAACATTCTCGAATATACAATAATGGTTTTGATTTATTTGTACATAAAATCAACTTTACACCAAATATTGATTTAATCCATTCCCAAAACATATTACGCTAAACAAGGAGCAACAAAAATAATGTTTGGTGTTGGTAATAAGATAAATTCACAATGTATAATTGTTTTTATTTATTTTTACACAAAATCAATTTTATGTTATAAAATGTTATGTAATGTAACTGTTAGGTCCCTATACTACTAGTGTAACCCCTTATTGTTATTAATGCAACCACCTTATTGTATTATTGTGCCCATATAGTCCCCATGTTTTTATTATTATGCCCCATAGAAGCCCACTATTGTTATTGTTGTGCCCCTACAATATTATTGTTATGTAGGCTTTGATTTTATTGGGACCCTTAGACTCCCATATATAGAAAGGAGGTCTTGTCATTTGTGTAATGTAAAGGAGGCTTCCCCCTCGAAGAAGGTGATTTTGAAGTCATTGATCTATATTTTCTATAAGAAAGAACAACGAGGTGTAATTGCACAATTATGTTCACTAGAGGTTCCCACGTCGAAATCATCTAATTCTCCATATCTCCAAAACATTTTGGACAATCATTCCAAGGTATTTGAGACTCCCTAAGGCCTCCCACCTATTCATGATCATGATCATGCTATTCATTTGATTCCAGGAAGTGTTCCCCCAAACATCAGGCCTTATAGATATCCATATTCCCAAAAGAGTGAAATTGAACATATGGTTGCAGGAATGCTAGAGGTTGGTATAATTCAACCTAGTCAAGCTTCTTTCTCTATTCTAGTGGTATGGGATTTTGATTAAGCCATGGTGAGCTAGTTGCTCTAAATTTCCTGCTTGTACCTTGGTGCTGGAGTCAATGAGGGAGGAGGAAGTAAGGGATACTGAGCTTCTGAGGTGCTGGAGTGTACATGGCATACCTTAATTCTTGGAGGATTCTAAAGTGATAACCATAAACAATGTTGTACCTCCCCTCACAGGAAATGTATTTGATTATTTGATAGCTAACTTCATCTCAGGGATATGGTATGCTAACCCTTCTAATGCCATTTTTATCTTCAACAGGGGTTTCAGTATTTTGGAAAAAGTTCTTGGCAGCTTGGCCAATTGGTTTCTCATATTTACTCCAAGGTAGCCCAAGAGGAAGGGTAGTGACCCTACTGATAAATTCAGGGGTTATCTCCATGGAAAGACCTGTAATGGTGATAGTGGCATGAGTTCTTGTGTGAGGGACTAGAGAGAGAGAAAACTCCTGCGCAATTTCCTCATCAAACCCTTGAAATTTCTCAAAGAAATTCATCCAGTTTGCCCTTGTGAAGATGTCCACCACTTGAGGATGTGCATGGAGCCTAGTGGATTTAGTGGGAACCTTCCTCATAAACCCTCCTGTCATATTTTCTATACTCTTTTGGAAACCAAATATGGAGGTGGAGACAAAGAATTTTGAGAAAAATAGAGAAACAGAGGAGATTGTGTTTTTTTTTTAAATGAGCAGAAATTTTTTTATGTATTTTTTTCTCCTAATGACTTATTTCCTCCTCAAATTGAGACCACTTCTTTCATATATTGATATTCAATAGGGGGTATGCATGAACCCTACATCTTAAAACTGAAAATCGTGCTAAAAATCATGTTTTCTCCCTTCAAAATGACTCACTTCCCCTCCTGTAGAAGCCTGCTGTCCCTCCTGTAGATTTCCTGTAGGTGCTCCTGTAGAAAACACCGAGAGCAAGAATATGGGAGAGATCGATGGAGGACGATGGTTACGAGGCTGTGGGGGCACAAGGAGACTGTTGTAGCTGAGTTACGAGGAGAGAATGAAGGAAAAGGTGGTGAGAATGCTCGGGGAGGAGTACTTATTACCCTTTATGGATATTTTCGGTGATGAGTGCTGAGTTGGCAAGGTATACGTTGGCCATATTTGGACCGTTGGTCCCCACCTGCTTGGTCATCATGGCCCCTCCTTGTAATCATCCCTCATTATTGCATCGGAGTTCACACTTCCTCCACTACCTGTCCTTGGCATCTTGTGTTGGAGTTGACTGTGCGCATGTGTGGGTGACATCTCGGATGAGTGGAGTCAACTAGATGAAGGTGGCCAAGTTAACTGGCCACCTTTCCCTCATTCAACCTCAACCATCTCATTGCTTTTGCATGACTTCTAATTACACAAATGCAAACAGAGGAGTGACTTAGTTACTTACCTGTGATCCGAGTGTATTTGCTGTGAGGTGTTGTGGCTTTCTCTGCTGCATGCCTTTATTTCCCTTTTTGCATGTTGTCTCTACTTGCTGATGTGTGGTTGTGTGCTTCTGCAGGTTCTTCTCTAGCTGGATCTAAGCTTCAGGTGCCTTTTCAACCTTCATGTTTGCACTCTCTTGCTGTTGGTGTTGGATTTCTATGGGATCAGCTGCTACAGGAATTCCTACAAGAGCTCCTATAGCTACTTCTCCCCTTGAAACTTTAGCTTCTTCCTGTGCTTGGAGCTTGAGGATGATGCTAGAGGTGTAGATAAAGAGGGAGAGGTAGTAGGTAGGCTTCAGGTGATGTTTATGGTGCTTTTCCTCTCATTTTTTTTGTTTTTTGTTTTTTTAGCTGAAAAACTGTTTTTCTGTGTTTTTCTTAGACAGGAAGAAAAATTATGCTTGGGGTGTGATGCAGGTTTGGAAATTATGGCAGGGAGGTTTGAAGATTATAGGAGGGATTATAGGCTCATCATGAAGCTTCTTTGTCCCTCAGACTACCTTTTGTAGCCACTTCTAGCTCTCTGTAATTCCCACAGGAGCTTCCTGTAGAAAACATAGAGCCTCTTGTAGAAAATGAAATTTTTGAAAAAGATGTACAATGGGGTGAAAGAAATGCCAAAAGTGGTAGAAGAAGGTGTGGAAAAGATGAGGTGGGTGTTGGTATGAATGTCAGGGTCCCCTTGGCACCTTCTTCTGCTCCCTGTAGTCCTCCTGCAAACCTGCAATGCAACAAAAAAAATCATTTTATTTCTCCCTTTTTTTTCTCTCTCTTTTTTTTTTGAAAACAACTAGGGCACCTCAAAGAGGTTTTCACCCTAATTGCCTGCCCTGAGCGCCTCCAAGGGAGGTTTTCACCCAGGGATATTATTCTTTTTTTTTCTTTTTCTGACATCACTGGCCTGCCTCAAAAGAGGTTTTCAACCCAATGATGGGATTCAAGCGCCTCATGGAGGCTTTCACTTGAGTCCTTATTTTTTTTCTTTTCTTCAGTGAGTGGGTGAAGTGGAAGCTAAGACATGCTTCGCTACCATCACTATTTTATTCAAAACTTCAATGAAATCTCGCTTGGAGAGGGGTTTCTTGTAGACCTTCAACCGATGTCCATTGACAAGCATGGGGATGGCTTCATCATCAATGGTTCTGATCAGAACTGAATCATTGTCATTGCATTTCTCCATAGTGTAGGGTCCCAACCATCTTGTCCTTAGCTTGCCTTTAAAATCCTTGTATCTTGAATCATAGAGTAGTGCCCAATCTCTCTCCTAGAATTGCTTTTCCTTTATATTTTTGTCATGCCATATCTTTCTCTGAAGCTGAACTACCTCTGTATGGAGAAGGGCTTGCAATCTTTATTCATCCAATCCATTAAGCTAAAGTAATCTCTCCTGTGCATGGCTGAGGTCTAGGTCCAGCTGAACTACCATCCTTAGTGTATTGAACTAAATTCCATTAACAACAAAGCCTTCTTACCATAGACCAGTTCATAGGGTGTAAACCCAGTGGTGGTCTTCCATGTGGTGTTGTAGGCCCAAGTGGCCTCAACTAATCTGTCCGCCCAGTCTCTTCTGCTGCTGCTCACTACCTTGGTTAGGATCCCTTCCAATGCTCTGTTAGTGACCTCCACTTGCCCATTGGCTTGTGGATTGTAAGGGATGGAGGTATTGTGCTTAATTTTACGATGTGTGAGCAGGTCTTCAATTAGGTTGGAAGTGAATTGACTGCCTTGATATGTGACCAACTCTCTCAGATACCTGAACTTGTAGAATATGTTTTCTCTCAAAAACGTGGCTACTTTTTCCTCTATTGCTACTTTGGTTGCTTTTGTCTCTGACCACTTTGTCAGGTAGTCGGTGCACACAATGATGTATTGTTTCTGTTTTTCCCTACCAGACCGTATAACACTTGATCTATGAAAGGTAAAGGAAAATGGTCCTTTTTAGTGGCTTTTTTCAATTCCCAATAGTCGACATAGATTCTCCATTTACCATTTTTCTTTGGCATTAGCACCAAA
The DNA here is from genome assembly GCA_031772625.1 of Pinus tabuliformis. Lineage (NCBI taxonomy): Eukaryota > Viridiplantae > Streptophyta > Pinopsida > Pinales > Pinaceae > Pinus > Pinus tabuliformis. The sequence goes on along the minus strand of CM062807.1, from coordinate 830,690,090 downwards.
GGAGAGACCCATTCATTTTCAAAGATGGGATAGATGAATGCTGCATCAAGAAATTTCTGCAGTTCCTTAACAATATCTTTAAGTCCTAGATTCATCCTCCTTTGAGGCTGCCTAACTGGTGCAATCTTCCTTGATGTATATACGATGAGTACATATTGAAGGGTGCACTCTCTTCATCTCCTTATAACTCCAAGCGAAGGAATCTAGATGTTTTCTCAGTAGGTTGCATAGTTCCTTCTCCTGGAAAGTGGATAAGAATGGATTGATTTTCAATGTTCTTTTTGGGCCGAACTCTATATTCTTAACACAAAGAGAAATGGAATCGGCCACACAGAGATCAGTTGAGGTGCTGTTTTGGGTTTCTCTTACTATGTCCTCTAATGGTGATACATTGGGAGGTGGATTTTGAATCAAATTTTCAATCATATCATCCTCGTCTTGTTGTTCCCCCCCATGGAGATTTCTAATGCGCAAAGTGATGCAGAATAAACTTCATCCTCATCTTCCTCCTCCAACCAAAGGGGTAGATCATGTTCTAGCAAGGGTTGGGCAGGAGGATATAGGATTAACTGCTTGGACATGTGCCCATTCTTTATGGTCATGTTCCAAACTCGACAGCTGATGTAGGCATCGGCTATAGCCAACCAAGGTCTTCCCAGAATGAGAGGATACCCAGTGAGCTTTGCCTTTGGCTGGAGAACTAAGAAATCAGCAGGGTACTCCCAAGAATCAATGGAGACCATCACATCTTCAACAATCCCCTCAGGGGTCACTGTGGAGTAGTCTGCTAGTTGTAGCACTGTCATGGTCTTTCTCAAGGAGCCCTGGAGGTTAATTTTGATCATTGTGTCCTTTGTCATCACATTAATGGCAACTCCCAAATCAATCAAGGTATGTGGGATCATTGTGCCATTGATGTGGACATCAACTACTGGGCTTCCAAGGCCCAGATATTTTGGACAGATTACTTGCCCCAACATCACATCGGACAGTTGTCCTATGACATTGATGGTTGGGGCATCTCTCTTGCGCCTTCCTGGATGCGTAAAGCACTTCTCTTTGATCAACCTATTGTAGATAGGCACATCTTTTATAGCTTGGAGAAGTGGCATATTTACGCATAAATGTTTCAATTCTCCCAGGAGTTTAGTCTCTTCTGGGGTAGGCTGGACTGTCAGGGATAGTCTCTCAGGAAAGGGTGGATTTTCTTTAGGTTCGCTTTCCTCTTTATCTTCCTCAACCTCCCTAGGTGGAGGTTGGCAATCTGGGAGGACTTTCCTAGATCTCAAGTCAATTTCTTGAATCTCCATAGCATAAGTTGGGCATGATGGTTCCCCACTATACACTTGTTGAGCCTGTCTATTGTTCGGGTTCATATTTGGTTAGGTAGGCATTTGGGGTTTCTTTGGTGGAGTAGAAGGTAATGGTTGTTGTTGGGCAGGTGGTGGAGGCAAAAGAGTGGGAAGAGGTTTGTATTGAGGCCTCCACCCTTGATGAGATGCATTCCACTGAGGTTGTGGCTGAGCATAGGATTGAAATGAATGGGTCGCTGGTTGGGCATGATATTGAGATGTGAAGGACCAAGGAGGAGGCGTGGACCAGGAAGGATGAGTAGGAGGGCCCCAAGAAGGTATGGAGGTGACTTGGTTGGGGTTGGTATGCCTGAGATGTCCCTTGCATCCCCTCCTGGTATGGTCTAGGTCCATGAGGCCTTCTTTGGTTTATGTGATAGAGTTGCTCAGTGACTCCCTCAGCCCCTTGATATACAGTTTTAAGTTCGGGCAAGGAAGGGAACTTATCCATAGAATGATTTCTTCAGAGACTAAACAAATCTCTATAGAGTTCAATGGGCATTCATTCCTAGGATGCCTCCTGGTGCATCTAGGGAAAAAATGGCTAGAGCCCTCTTTGCTTCCTCTTGTTTTCTTTTGATATGTAAGGTATCCATTTGCATGGCAAGAGTCTGCAACATCTCACTCTTGAAGTCTTCCAGCATGTTTCCAATTTCTCCTTTAATGGATGAGTTGGAGGAAGAGGTACTGGCTATGGGTTGACTCCCCTTACCTTTCTTTCTGGCTGCTCTAGAATGGTTTCTAAAAATAGTTTATGTTCTCATAGGATAGTTGGTAGATGTCTCCCACGGCCAGTAGATGGAGGGTGTTTAAAAGATATTCCTGAATTCCCTTGAGCAGGACCAACTTCAGAGACTTAGGGTCAAGTGTACACCTAGCCCTTTTGTAACTAAGATGGAACCTCTCTTCATAGTCTTCCAGGGACTCATCACTTCATGTGGTCATTCGGAAGATTTCTTCTTTAGTATCTTTTGACCTACAATAGTCTCAATACTTGTTGTTAAAGGCTTGTTGCATCTGAGCCCAAGTTGTGATGCTATTGCCAGGTAATCACATGAACCAACGTAGTGCTGCATCCTTGAGAGTAGAAGGGAATAGTTTCAACTTTTTCTCATCTTCTGCATAGTCATAAGTTTGACAGATGACAGCAATATTGAACACGAAGGTGTCAAGATCTTCTGTAGTCAGACCATGGAAATGAGGTAGGGCAGAAGGGCTGATATTCTTCATTTTGGTGTCCCCATTGGTCTCCCGAATGGGAAAGGTACCCTCTATTCTCTCTCCATCCCCCCTAGAATTTCTGTTTTCAGCCATTGGCTCCAAAGGAATGTTTTCTTCTTCTTCTTCCCCTATAGGTTCTTCAAATATGTCTAGCTATTCAACTAAGGGTTCTTTTTTATCACAGCCACCGAAGAAGAGAGAAGGTTGGCTGTGTGAAGTAGTTGGGGTGTTGGGCAAAAATTTTCCTGAGTTATCTCTATTCCTACGAGGCATGAAAGGAAATATTTTTGGTTGGTTTTTGTTTCTTTTTCCCCACACTGAATTTACCTGAAGAAATTGAAATTGTGATTGAACAAAACAAACTGCAACTAACTGAAATAAACTTGCTGAATGGAAATTTGCAGAATTGAAAAGGAAAGCAAGGAGATGCAGAACTAAAAGGAAAGAACTGACTAGTCTACTTTTGCTGAAATGAAATTTGCAGAATTGAAAAGGAAAGCAAGGAAGTGCAGAACTTGAAAGGAAAGAAATGACCAGTCTACTTTTGCTGAAATAAACTACTAGCAGAATGTTGCAAGAAGAAATAGAAGAAAGCAGTAATCACAAAATACTCTGATGCTACCCGGGAAACAGCACCAAAAAGTGGTGAGCACTAGTATTGCAGCAATAATGCTGCAACTCCTGGGTTGCCTACTTTACTCTTATCAACCCGGTAGTTCGTAACAAACTTGGAAGCGTCGGTGTTGTATGCACAAGTACTAGTTCTCACTGCAGGTTGTCACTTGGTCAGCCGGCGCAAGATCACTAGGAGCTCAAGCCAACTTCTATGGATTCCAGAAGAAGCTCTATATGTGATGAAAGGAAAGAAATATTACTCTACAGATGTTATTCTAATTGCAGAAAGGAGAAAGATTGAAATGTAAAGCAAACCTAGTAAACCCTAATTAACCAACTCATTCTACTTTTGCAAAAAACACTATGAAACCATGAAAGGAATGCCATTACCTACTCAAGGAAGTAAACAACATCTAACTATGCTATTTTTGGAAGTAAATAAACAAAAAACATATTTTTGGATTTTTATGTATTTTTATGTGAACTTGACATGCATGTAATTTATTGTGTGAGTGTGGCATCGAATAGGTGGCATTGAAGGGCGGTTTTGGGACTTGAGAGGATTTAGGATGATGTGGATGGGTCCTAGGAGGTCTCAAGTGGCCTTTTGGAGGCTTTTCCCACACTTGGCCTTCAGAGAAAATCCTACAGGAAAATCTACAGGAGGACACAGGAAATCTACAAGAGGAAAATAGGGAAACTACAGGAGGAGGCCGAGAGCAGTTTTCACTGTTTTGAGGGTGTGAGAGTGGGTGAAAAAGGTGGATGAAGGTTGGAATGGGGTGTTACGGCACCTAAGGTCTACCATGAATCACCGGGAGAGAGAAATATGATTGGGTCTGCTCAAGGAGAGAGGAAGAAGTTCTATGGAAAAATGCAGGAAACTAGGGCAGAATGGAGGTGAGATTTGGGAGACCTATAGGGCATGGATCAGATGGAGGGTGTGATTGCTGATAAGCTGGCCCACTGATGGAAAAGATCTGTTGCATAGAAACTGACAGTCAACCATGGAAATCAAGCAACAAGTGAAATGAATTCATTTAGGAAAAACAGAGTTTTGCATAAAAATGGTCTAAACTATGATCTATGAAAGGAAATGCTGAGAAATGTTGTAGGAAAAGGAAAGCATGAAAGAAGATTATTGCAAATCAGGAAGTGAGCATGTTGAAGAAGATATAAAGCAAAGCAAAGCTGGACTATTAACCTAGTAAAAAGTTGTAAACACTAAAAGTCCTATGAAGGAGGAAAATCTGTGTTTTTGGGGCAGCAAGAGAGTCTTTGCCTCAAATAATGGTCCCAGAGGGTGGAAGAGAGGCCAAGGCACTATTGCTAGCCTTTTGAATCTTTGTTGGTCACTGCTTAACCTGCTACAGAAAGAACAAATGGAAGCAAACTACTAAATCATCAAAAGTAACCTATTCTTAACCATAAGAGAAATACATCTAACAAAAAACTAATCTACAAACTGAAACAAAGCATACAAATACAAGTAAAGAGGAGTTTGGTTGCTTGGATTGGGCCCTAACCCAAGAGCTATAGCCCTTTAAGGTAACTCAGTGCTAGCTCAAAAAGGATTCCATCTTTATTTTCAAAACAATAGCAAGATTACATGAAACTGTCACAAAATAATAAGCTCGAAATTTGAGCAGAGTTTACATAAGAAAAAATCCGACCTTAGTGAGGCCCTAGGCCTTTCTACTTATAAAAATGAAGCTACCAACAGCTTCCTTAAAATCAGGGAGGCTTAGCTCGCAAAACTAGAGATAATCATCAGTCATCCTCCACTTGCTCGGCTGCCTTCTAGTGCATGATTCGGCTGCTTGTACTCCAAGCTGAATGAAGGGGAATTCGAAGTGAGGAGTAATAAATGAGGGGGATTCCCTCCTATAAGTCCTCTCCTCTATCCACTTTGAGTTATTGCTGCCATTTGTCCACTAGATCCTTGACTTTGACCTCGAAATCCATCAATAATCTGCATTAAATACATGTTAGACCACATGGCACAATAACTAACTCAACTCACTCTATATGCATAAATATAATCAGAAAATCATACAATAAGCCAAGAGAATGATTCATTTGACTAGGTTAGGAGGTAAAATGAACCCATATAATTGCCCATTTATGAGGCTTATCATGTAGATGGAATTTCAATTCTCTGTTTTGTTGTAGAACTTCATTAGTGTATTTAAATGCTTAGTTTTGATTTTCAAATGAATTCTTAGTTTTTTTTTTATTAAGATTGCTTAATCATTTTGTTGTAGAGTGAAGCGAGATTGATATAGATTTGTAGTATAGTTGTGTGAGTAGGATTTTAATTTAGAGTTAATATCTTTTTTTAGCAATTTGAATTTAGTTTCATTGTCAAGTGTGATTTATTTCAAACAAGAGTGAAGAAAGTGTGATTTTGTTTAACAAGAGCGATATTTATTTGTGGAAAATGTGATCTGTATTTTGAGCAATTGTGATAATTTTATGGTGATTTTAGTTTGCAATTAATTCTTTTAAGCAAGTGTGATCATTTTGATTTTTAGAATAACATATTTATTTTCATAGTTAACATGTGCATCCCGACATCTCAATTTAATTTAGGAATTTCTTGAATAATAAGAACTTCTAGTACATACAGTGCACATACACTTCATCAGTATACTAGCCCTGGTTGACAATTTATGTAAGTAATTTAACAATCAATTAAATTACCAAACAATAAGACTCAGCCTCCTATATGACCTTAAGGAAATGGAGTTGACAAATTAAGACCTTACTAACTTCCCTCAGGTGCCATAAGACCTCCAGGAGCAACCGAGCCCCTCCAAGTGTCCAACCCCAGAGATAACTCTCTTTTCCCTGACCTAGAGCCCCAGTCGCTCCTTTTCCAAGGCCTTCAAGTGACAATGGTTCTCCATTCGCTCCCATAGGCCTATTTCACAATGATTATGGACTTTTCTTCTCATTTCTATGCTAGCGACTCTGAATTCTGAGCCACTTTTTCAGGGCCAGGACTCAGGCATCTGCCCAGAACTCAATGAAACTTCTAGAGATGATAATAAACAATGCTTGTAAACCAAAAATTGAAACCAGGACTTGACCTGACCTTCCCCAATGGGGACTAAAATTCCGTCAAACACTTGGTAAATATGCAACCGACAAGTCATGAATGCAAGTTTGAACATAAGGAACATAAAACTTATCTGAGGTTTAACAAGAAGGGTCACTACCTTCTCACATTAGTTGTCATAACACTAATTAGGTCTTGCATTCATTATTCATTCAGTTAAAAATAAAACATGAAAAGAACCATGACTGAGAACTGTCATATAACCATGCTTATAACCAACATATAACCAGATAAATAATAATGAGAGAAAAACCAATAAAGCCACATAATAATAAGTACATTTCCATATCAAAATCAAGAGAAACTTAACTCATATTAAACATAGGCGAAAGCTAACCAAGTTCGGGACTTCCACGTACCGCCTGACCATATATTGGCTTAACCAAATCTTTCTTTCATCCAATCACCCCCATGCCATATTCCAAGCATGAAAGTCGGATCTCATGGGATAAACCAATCCAAACACAACCAATGGAAACTAGAGGTTAAACCGCCTCCACCCTCACCATAATGTGAACTTACCTAAACCAGTTTCGAGATCACAAAACCAAACCACGCTTAGATGCCTTAGAATTTCTTCTCCAATACCTTGAGGAATTTTCTCATCTTAACCCTCAGGCTTTATGATGTATGCCTCCATTACCGATTAATGGATTCCTAGGCCTTTGGGAATTTTCCTGAGACCACCTCACCTAGATCCAAAATATTCTGGCAATCCAAAGCTTAAATCGAGAACAAACCCATCACACCATGACTATCCGAAAATGACAAGGCTAGGATAAAATCCATTGCAAACCCGGAAAAACCCATGCCAATGACAACCAAAGGAGATTCACTCAGGGAACATCTAACATATCACGTGCATTTGTGGCATATTAAACAATATCCTTAATTTGACTACATATTGTAAAATACCTCTAAAAATCACATTATTTAACCCCCTAACAATATGAACCCAATACAACTTCCTAATTTAAAAATTCCTACTTTCACTAGATATTGTAGGTATTCATTTTTTCATTAACATTTTTTAGACCCCTTTATATTTTTTAATTAACTTTGAGCTCCATCTTTTATATTTGCCTATATAAAAACCCTTTACCCCCTATATCCCCCAAAATATTATGTCATTTTTTCCTCAATACATATCCCCCAATATGAACCCACGTGGTATGATATGTCTCCCCCAGTGAAACCCCCATGATGACAACAAAAGAACCAAATACCAATACGCGCTTATCATGCATGTCAAAACCAGCTAGGAAATTATACATGCAACCTGTTACCTGCAAGTATTCCCACTGAAGCTGCTTGATTCAAATTCCTCACTTGATCCTTGCTTTCCTTTCCTTTCCTTTCCTTTCTTGTCCTTCCTTTGCTTGCTTGCATTCCTTCTCTTCTTGGTGCTCTTCTCCTCTCTGAGACTAATTCCAAAAATGAACTGACACAAAGATACTAACTGATGCTCTGAGGTCTTTTATTGATGAGGCCTTTAATTTCTTCAATTTTCCATTATTTTCCTTCATTTTCCTCTCACATGCAACCTGCGACGTTTCACCTTCATTTTCTCCTAATTTCCTTTATTTTCATAAATAAAATGCCAGTTAATGCCTCATTTCCTTTTCAAAGCCTTAGCCATTTCCTTTGCCAATTTCCCCCTTATCCATAAACACACCAAGTGATGCTCACTACGATATTTTTCCCAACATTCATCTTGGAATAAGTGTCCCTTAACCATGGCCTTATTTTTCCTTTATTAACTTTTGTTACATGAAATTTTAACCCGAGATTGTTACAAACCCATCCCCCTTAGGGGAACACCATCCTCAATGTTTTGTGGCACCTACAACCAACAAAACCGCTGAAAAACAAAACATACTGCCTATGGAGCTTTATAACCTAGCTTGTTGGAGTATTTACAATAACATCTTTCTCAAAATCAAAACCATCATGACAAACATGACAATATGACAACCATATCGCTTATTTGAGCTTTATAACATAACTCATCTTAGTGTATACAATAGTAATGATACATAAATATGTACAAATACCAAAACTCATTTGCCTCCACCAGAAAACAATGAAGGACACATAGCCTACATCTGATCAGCCATCTCCCATGTAGCTTCATCAGGCCCAAAGTGCTTCCAATGCACTGTAGCCTGCTCAATTGCTCTGTTCTCGAGCATGAGATGTTTCTGCTGCAATATGCACTGAGGTTCCAGCTGGAATTATCCTTCTTGCTCCACCTGCAATACAGACCAATCAATAACATGTTGAAACCTATAATACTAGTGAAGTCCACTATTGTTATTGTTATGTAGGCTCTGATTATATTGTGACCTCTTAGACTCCTATATATACAAAGGAGGTCTTGTCATTTGTATCATCCAAGAATTTTTCATTTATGTAATGTAAAGGATGTTTCCCCCTCAAAGAGGATAATTTTTAAGTCATTGATCTATTTATTTGTGATTCGGTTGCATAACATTTGGTATCAGAGCTTTCTGTGGGCTTAATGGGTGTAGAATATTTTGTTTGGGAGGAATTTTAGAACCCAATACTGATATTTATTCTTCAATATCACCCAAGTACTACGGTCCTTACAAGGTGTTTCACTTGACGAAGAAGGAAAAATCATATTTGAGTCTGAAGCAATCATAGAAACAAGAACCTGACAGTTACAGAAGAAATCAATTTCAGAGTATCTCATTAAGTGGAAGAAGTTATCTGCTGAAGATTCCACATGGAAATGACTTAAAAATTATCTCCTTCGAGGGGGAAGCATCCTTTACATTACATAAATGAAAATTTTCTAGATGATACAAATGACAAGACCTCCTTTGTATATATAGGAGTCTAAGAGGTCACAATATAATCAAAGCCTACATAACAATAACAATAGTGGGCTTCACTAGTATTAAGGGACCCAACAAGTTATTGATTGGTCTATATTGTAGGTGGAGCAAGAAGGATAATTCCAGTTGGAACCTCAGTGCATATTGTAGTGGAAACATCTCATGCTCCAGAACAGAGCAATTGAGCAGGTTACAGTGCATTGGAAGCACTTTGGGCCTGATGAAGCTACATGGGAGATGGCTGATCAGATGTAGGCTATGTGTCCTTCATTGTTTTCAGGTGGAGGCAAATGAGTTTTGGTATTTGTATATATTCATGTATGGTTACTATTGTATATACCACGATGAGCTATGCTATCTTCCTGCATTTTTATTACCTGCATTTCCTATTCCATGTATGCCAACATGTTTGGCCCCAAAAATACCTTGTTCACTAGATCACTCCAGTTGATGGGAGTGTTACAACTCTGTCCATAGAGTGCGTTAAACAGAATCATCCTCAGTGACTCCCAATAACCATTATTGTAGGTAAACTCAACCAATGGAATGTATTCCTCCCATCTCCTCTACTAATGCATGACCTACACCCTCAACATATACTCTATTATCTTGTTGACCCTCTCTATCTATCCATGTGCCTGTGGATGATAAGTTGTGCTGAGGGCCAAATTTGTCCCCAATATTGCAAATAACTCCTTCCAAAACTTGGATGTGAACTTGGCATCCCGGTCCGAAGCAATCTTCTTCGAAACCCCATGAAATCTCACGATCTCCCTGATGAATACATGTGCTACCTCACTAGATGAATAAGTAGTCTTGACTGGAATGAAGTGAGCTACCTTGCTCAACCTGTCTACCACAACCACGACAGAATCATACGCCCTCGGTGTCCTGGGAAGACTTGTAATTAAATCCATGGAAATGGCCTCCCATTTCCATTTTGGAATTGGAATAGGATGAAGCAACCCAACTGGATGATTACACTCTGCTTTCACTTGTTGACAGTCTAAACATATAACCATAAAATCTGTGAATTCCTTCTTCAGATTCGGTTAATAGTAGAAATTTGTCACTGTTATCAAAATCTTTCGATATCCTAGGTGACTTTAATATGGTTTGGCATGAAACTCCCTCAAGATAAGCTTCTTGAGCTCAATGTCATCTGACACGTATATCTTGTCCCTTAATCTCAACAAGCCATCTTCCGTGAGATGATAATCCAAATCCTAATCACCTGTACCCTATTGTAACATGTGTATAAGATCTTTGTACCTTTCATCATGTTGTCCTACCCGTAAGATCTGATCCTGTAAATATATCCCATATGAGCTCACTAATGCAACATGGTTGAACTGCACATTCCTGCTAAAGCATATGCAACCCTATTCTCCTTTCCCTTAATATATCTGATCTCAAAGTCAAACTCACTAAGGGTATCCAACCATCTAGCTTTCCTGGCATTCCTATTCTGTTGGTCAAACAGATGTCTCAACCCACTGTGGTTTTTCATCAACGCAAGCTTCCTTCCAAGAAGATAATGTCTCCACATCTTCAAGACATGAATAATAATTGCCATATCAAGATCATGAGTCATGTAGTTCTTCTCATTCTCATTCAATTTCTTGGACTCATAAAATATCACATGTGCTTTCTACATAAGGACTCCACCAAATCCTCTCTTACAAGAATTTGTACACACTATGAACTCTTTATGTGAAACTACAATCTTTAACAATGGAGCATTTGTGAACAACTGCTTCAACTGCTCAAATTGAATGCAGACTCTAATGTCCATTCAAATGTTTCACCTTTCCTCTATAATGATTTAATAAGATAAGTAATTCTTGAAAAGTTCCCGATGAACCTCCTATAATAACCTTCCAACCCCCATGAATGACCAGACTTCATCCACATTTCTAGAAGCTGCCCACTCCATGATAAATTTTATCTTTTCTAGATCGACTCTTATGCCATCCTTGGAAACAACATATCCCATGTAGTGTACCTTTGTCTGAAATAAAATGCACTTGCTAAGCCTAGCATACAATTAATTCTCTCTTATCAATCTCAACATTGATGCTAAATGCTCGACATTCTCTTCCTCATTCTTAGAATATATCAGGATTTAATCAATGAATATAATGACAAACTTGTCCAGATAAGGATGAAACACACTATTTATCAAGAACATAAAAGTATATGGAGCATTAGTCAAACCAAATGGAACTAAAACAAACTCATAATGCCCATACCTAGTCGTGAAGGTAGTCTTGTAGATGTCCTCTTCTTTGATGGGTACTTGATGGTATCCTGATCTCAAGTCAATCTTTGAGAACATTGTTTCTACCTTCAAATGATCAAACAATTCATCAATCCTTGGAAATGGGTACCTATTCTTGATCGTCACCTTGTTCAGATGCATATAATCAATGCACAACCTAATAGTACCATCCTTCTTCTTCACGAACAATATTGGTGCACCCCAAGGTGATACGCTTGGCCTAATGTATCCCTTATTAAGCATTTCCTTTAGTTGCAACTTTAACTCTACCAACTCTGGTGTGCTCGTCATGTAAGGTTCCTTTGATGTTGGTGCTACCCCTAGTACCAACACAATGGAAAAGTTTGCTTCCTTGTGAGGAGGTAACTCTAGAATCTATGTTATAAGCACATCTTGAAATTGTTGCAATACATGGCACCTCTTGAATATTTATACATCCTCAACATCCTTACACTTGTCATTAGATGTATGAATTGCAAACATCACACACCCATTCTTGTAACGACACTTAGCCTGCATAATTGTGACCATCCTCACTGATGTAGGCTTCTTATTTCCCTACAATATTCTCTTCTCCCCATTATCATCTAGGCACTTAATATCCTTGTCATAGTAATATACTTTGGTCCTGTGAAGATATAGCCAATCCATACCCAAAATCATACTATATGATCCCAATGGAAGTACATTCAGATGTGCTTCTATAGGCATACCATTCAAATCAAATGAAAAAGCTCTTACCCAATGATGAAGTCTCTTCTTAGTACCTATAGCCAACTGCACCAACCAAGACTCTGCATGCACTTATTTTCTCAAGACACACGTATCCACCAAGTGAGGATTAACATAAATATAATTAGATTCATGAATAATCAAAATAGAAATAACTTGCTCACAAAGATTACTGTCAATCTCAATAATATATGCCTCGTGATCTGCCTACCTGCTACCCACAGTTGCTTAAATCCAAGGAATCCTATGACTAACATCCCCAATGGCCTACGCCTCCTGAGCACTATATATATGAGGCCTACCTCCCTGGTACAATGGGCAATCCTTCTTACAATGATCTTTGTTGCATATCCACCCCTACAACGGTACTCTACCATCACCTCTAGGCGGCTTCTCTCCAGGCTACAACCCATGTCCCTTCTCAACTGTATTGAACTTCTTGTAAGGAACCACATTTTATTTCTCACCTGCATCCTAAGGTCTTCCCCACTTCGGTGGCAACTTCCCTTTAACTTTCTCATTTCCCTTCAAGTCATGTTTAGGCTCAACTTTGTGCTTTGACTACTCATAACAATGCTTCAATTTCCGAATGGCTTCCTCTAATGATCTAGGCTCATCAAACTCAATTTGGTCTCTATATGCTACCAAAAATCCACTGATCTTTGAATCTTAGTCTTCTCCTCCTTGAGATATGGCACATATCTCAACAACTCCAAGAACCTACTAGTATACTCATCATTTTTCATAAAACCCATCTTTAGCTCATAAAACTCCTTCGCTTTGTCATCATAGTACCTCTTTGATAAGAACTTCTTCTTGAAGATCCTCTCGAAATCATCCCAAGTTGAGTCTTCCTCCCAAATTCCCTTAACATTATTCACATCTTCTGACCAGATATATGCTTTCCAAGACTGAAGATGGTTATCTTTGCTTTCATGTTCTCTGAGTAGCTATGCAATCTGAAAATTTTCTTCATTCCAACTAACCATGTCGTTGCATCTTCTAACTTCTTTATCTCTTCATAAAATGTAGGAGGCTTCACTTTATTGAACTCCTTAGGCAAATACTTCCTACTCCTATAAGGATGATGATGGTAATGACCGTGATGATGTTTCCCGGATGAGGAACTAGAATGATTCCCATACATACCATTCCTCTTGTCAGGTGTATGTAGTGATATTCCACCTCTAATTATGTCCCCTCTATCCCACTTGTATCTGGATTGCTATCTGCTACCATAGGCTCCATTAGTTTTCTCTTCCTTCTCTTGACTGAGTCTCATCTATCCCTATTTCTGCAACTCTGGCAGGCTCTGAAGGATCATTGGATTAACCCCTCCCTTCTTCTCCTGGGCCCTTGCAAGTCTTTCCTGAGCCTCAACCAACCTATAATTGTTTGCTTTGCAACTTCTGATCTCTACCCTCAAGCTTTTTAATGTATCTTCTATACTAGGAGAATACTCTTCTCCTTGCCACGCAATTGATCTATAGGGAGAGTCATAGGAACTGTAGTCTACCATTTTTATTTTCATATTAGATTCTCTTCTTCATGTAAGTGTACCATGTTAGATAAGCCAAATAGACATGAAAATCAAATCCATACTTCAGAGAAGTTTACAGGAGGCTTATCTCATTTGCAAGATCAATCCACATTAGCATGTAAATGTATAATCATAAGCATATCCATGTTATAACATAAAAACATAACAACATACACCATCATGCATGACCATACCAACTATATACCATGACCCCATGCATGACAACCATAAGCTTGACAACATCATACTTTACGCAAAGAGAGCACAACCCGCTCTGATACCACCCTGTAACATGCCTCTTCTCATATCTACCCACTTTCATTAGCTTGCTCGAGGTAAACATGAGCTAAGGGGTTACTATGATAAGACTCAACCTCCTATAATACCTTAAGGAAATGGAGTCAACAACTTAAGACCTTACTGAATTCCCTCAGGTGCCATAGGATCTCTAGGATTAACACTACCCCTCTAGGTGTCCAACCCCTGAGATAACTCTCTATTCCTAGGCCTTTGGTAATTTTCCTGAGACCACCTCACTCAGATCCAAAATCTTCTAAAAATACAAATTTCAAACCGAGAACAACCCCATCACACCATGGCTATCCAGAAATGGGAAGGCTAGGCTAAAATACAATTTCAAACTCGACAAAAACCATGCCAATGACAACAAGAGAACCAAATAACAACATGCACATACCATGCATGTCAAAATCAGCTAGGAAATCATACATGCAGCCTGTTACGTAAAAGTATTCTTGTTGAAGGTGCTTTATCCAACTTTTCCTCGATTGATCCTTACTTCCCTTTCCTTTCCTTTCCTTTCCTTGCTTGTCCTTCCTTTTCTTGCTTGCATTCCTTCTCTTCTTGGTGCTTTTCTCCTGTCTATGACTAATTCCAAAACCGAACTAACAAAAAGTTAGCAACTAATGCTTTGAGGTTTTTATATTGATGAGGCCTCTAATTTCTTCAAATTTCCATTATTTTGCTTCATTTTACTCCTCACATGCAACCTATGAACTTTCACCTTCCTTTTCTCCTAATTTATTTTATTTTCATAAATAAAATGCCAATTAATGCCTCTTTGCCTTTTCAAAGCCTTATCCATTGCCTTTTTCTTTTTCCCCTTAGCTATAAACACATCAAGTGATGCCCATTAGGATATTTTTCCCAACAATCATCTTGGAATAAGTGTCCCTTAACCGTGGTCTTATTTTTCCTTTATTAACTTTTGGTACATGAACTTTTAACCTGAGGTTGTTACAATTAGAAGGTTAATGTGAAATTTCATGAAACAAATCTACAATTCCTTCTCAAACATACAAACAATCTCAACTATCTCTTGATGCCACTGGGGAATGCTAGCCATATGAATCTCCTTTGATGTTATCCAATGTACAAATGTAGATAATTTAGATATGCCACATCATAGATCTTGGGGGAAGTTATGGTTCACCCACCCTTGCACAAGCAAAGGATAATGACACTACACAATAAATAGTAAATTATACAAAAAATAATTATAAATATCCCATTAAAAAAAAATTAATAAAATCATGTTTTTGATGTAGTACTCTTATAAGTTTCAAACGGTCATGTGATTTCAACTCAGCAATGTCGTAGTGAAGACCCATATAAATAAGTCACCCTCACGCTCATTATAACTTCCTTTGCCAAAAAAATATCATCTTTCTTTAAAATCCATGGGACATCACCTTCTTTGAAAGACCAGGAGGTACCAAACTCTCCTCTAGTCTCTTGTCTTGGTGGCCCCAATGTTTTTTTTAGTTTTTGAAGAAAGAAGATCCCTCCTAATAGGAAATGTGTCACTTTCTTTCAATGATATGTGCCTCCATGAAGAAGATGAAACATTTTTAAATATATGCATGGGATCTAGTAAGCACACAATATTAAGATTCTCCCAGTATGGGAGTTCATAAAAGATAGATTTCCTTTTCATCCCAATGCAAAATTTCTCCACATAGGTGTCGAAGAATTTTATATCATCAAACATAGGCTCCCCAATTGAATTGAACATTTCTAAAAACTCTTTCTCCTCCTCTCTCTCATATGCTCTAAGCCATTAAACTATTGTCATGATTGAAAGCCTTTAGGTTCTCTCTAGATTACCATTGAATTCAAATGTTCTTCTGTAAGGGTGTTCTTCTGGGAGAAATACCTTAGGGAAATCATACACTAGATTTCGTAGGTGGTCAGACCACCTATCCTTCACAAAAGCTCCACACCATTTACATCCATTATATCCTTTTGTTACATGACCTGCAAAATTATTGTATACAAGCTAAAACGTTAGCGACCATGAATATTAGAACAATTGCAGTGAATTAAATTAATATGTGAAACAATGTTTTTACGTATATAAACAAATCAATAAAAATATAATTTACCAGAGAAAATGCCTAACCCTCGATAATCATGTATGATGTAAGAACATGTGGCATACAACATAAAACTCCTCTCCTTTACAATGGGTCTTGATAAATCGTACACATGTATCCCTTCCCATAATTCCTTCAATTCATCTACCATCCATATTCTTCCCTTGTCTTCTACTAAGGACTATGAGATCCAACATTACATTTTTATTCTTCATGTACAACCATGGGGGGATATTGTTATTGATCACTACTATAGGCCAAACATAATAATTTGTGTTTTGGAGGGAACATGGGTTGACGTCATCCATGGCTATGCTGAGTCATAGACTTTGTACTTCAACCTTGAATTGTTTAGGCCATGTATCCTCTATATTCTTCATCGCTATTTAATCTGTTGGGATTTTCATAACTTTTGGCTCACTTCTGTGTGAGGCATGCCATCCCTACAACATAGCCAATTCTTTGCAATGAAAGAGTCTTTGAATCCTTGGGATTATAGGAATGTGCCTTAATATCTTATGAGGAGGACCATGTGATTTACCTATTTTTCCTAAATTATGGTATTTTTCATGCCCACATTTTGAAAATATATATTTGTTTGCATATTCTTCTCTATATAAAATACAATCATTCAGACATGCATGATAATGATATGTACTCAACACCCAACATTTTCCATAGTTTCTTTGCCTCTTCGCAGCTACCTGACAAGACATTATCACTCGAAAGAACCTTATCTTTGAATAATCTACAATCAGTGGGTAATATAATTGTACAATGCTAATATTTAACATTCGTAAAATCAACCATTTTTAATGTTGATTGTGTGACAATATTTCTCAAAATACAAGGGACTTGATCAATCATGCAGGTGAATTACCCCAATATTGCCGAGAAACATGTGTTCGACATGCCAAACTTTGCTTTCAATTTTTATATCAACATCGTTTTCCCCAGCTGAGTAGACTTTGACTTGTTGCCAGGTCTAAAGAGAGGGGTGGTAGAAACCAATTTCAGTTTTTGAATAAGGTATCAATGATCTGAGCATCATCCCCTAGCTCATCATTCTGGAATGCATCTAACATCATTGCCTCCATGGCAGTGATATCCCGTAGTTAATCATCCATAACAACTTCTATTTGATTCCCTCCATTGCCAACTTGTTATGATGAACTACTATTGTTGTAGTCATTCCTAATTGGTGAGTATGGACGTAGTAGGAATTGAATAGGTGGTTGATTCAACAGTTATTTGTATGCTTCCTCTCTGAGTCTTTCTATTAATGCAACCTTCTCTCAATTTGGCATTGTAGTGGGGTGCACTGAAATATGGTAGGTGGATCGCTCATCATCACTAGAATATTAATTTCAAAAAATATTGAATTTCATTAGTACAATATCAATGATATTAGTAAGCATGACAATGCAATTGGTTTGTTGAAATTTTAGTATACCAAACAATTATTACCATCGTTGATCCAGGATTGCGGCTAGAAGATGCCATGTTCCAATTGGCAGGGTGAAGAGGTTTTCCATTTTCATCTACTAACTGCTTGCGATATGCTTCTCCTAATAAAAGCTTCCAATGTTTTTGAACATATTATGGAGTAATATTTTTTGTATCTGAACTCGATTTTCAATCAAGATCCTACAAATTTGAATACATTTTTATTCAAAATGACATGGATTAAAGTAAATAAATTTAATTAGATAATCAAAATATAAATAAAATATGAACTTACTAAAGAAGGAAAGGGAAAACTCCACGAAGGACTTTGATCATCAATATGGAGCAAGCTCAAATTTGAGGAATTGACCACTTGATATTATTGAGATTTTGTCCCTGCATTTGAGAAAAATCAAAAATAATTTTTGTGTGCATATCTAAAATTAATCTCAAGAACGATATAACCACAATTTAAATTTCAATATAGTTTTCAAACCATTTTTCAAGAATAAGGTGACTTTAAGTGGAAAATGTATATTATGAACTACTGTAATGCATGTGGATGCATCTTAAAGGATATTTGAGATTAACATGCCATTTTATGTGAAAACAAAATTTCAGATAGATTTTAAACCCTACTCTACGCCTATCAAAACAAACCACACTAATGCACTTAAATCATAATAGCACTGGGGCATTCAAATAAAACCTGCACTAGTTTCTAACATTCCAAAAAATATAAAATATGTTATCATATCGTTGCTCTTGTACCAAATTGTATCGATGTGTTTAAATAAAAAAACAACACCGATATACACTTGCTTCGAGAATTTAGAAAATAAAAATGAATTCAACCATCTTGGTGGTCTTATAACAATTACATCGTCAATGCATTTAAACATAGATTGCATCGTTGCATTAAAGAAATTAATTGCACAGTTTTAGTATTTCAAAAATAAAATAAAAAAATTGTATCATGTCGGTGCATTGAAAAAATTTGGCTCCCTGGAAATGTCGGTGCGCTTTTCTTATGAATGCACCAGTGCACTTTACTACAAGATGCATTGATGTTCTGATAAAGTGAAAAAAAAATGTAATTTTTTTCTTTCCTTTTTTAAAATTAAAAAATGAGCGGCAATTGATTTTTCAAAATCTAATTTCATGGTCTTTTAAATAGTAAAAATCTATTCACTATTTCATTATTTTTCTCAAAATTTCAAGGGAGTGATTTGTAAGAGAGACATACCAGGAGAACTGTGCAACAACATAATACTTTGGAGTAGCAAAACTATTCAAAAGATCAAAAGATGAAAGGTATGGTGATTCACTCAAAACCCTGCATAGTAAAATTTAAATTTTATTATTTATTTTACTAATATTTTTTTTATAATTTATGTTAGGGTTTAATTAAAAGAGAGGTCATTTTCAAGAGAGACATACTGAGAGCACTATAGCATAGAAAAATATTTTGGAACCACAAAAAGATCATAATTTGAAAGGTATCGTGCTTCACCCAAAACCCTAGATAGAAAAAAAATTACTATTAATTTTTTTTAAATTTCTATTAGATTCATTCACAATTCAAAAAAAATAAATTAGAAACCCTGTATAACAAAAAATTTACTACTA
Source organism: Pinus tabuliformis (assembly GCA_031772625.1). Taxonomy (NCBI): domain Eukaryota; kingdom Viridiplantae; phylum Streptophyta; class Pinopsida; order Pinales; family Pinaceae; genus Pinus; species Pinus tabuliformis. Next base: position 830,670,896 of record CM062807.1, on the reverse strand, counting down.
ATTTTTTTTCGATCTCTCTTCCTATTTAAATTTAATTAACATTTAGAAGAAAAAAAACAAAAAAAATTCAATACTTACCTTAAACCCTTGCTTCTTCTTGCTTATGTAACTGCAAAATTTCACCTTAGGGTTTAATGCCCTCGACCCTCTACCACTTCACAATTACGTTTTTTCATTTTAGGCATTTAATATCTAAACCCTATCAACCTTAGGGATCACTTATTGAATTATATCTAAACCATCTCGACCTTGTCCATTTTTTTTAAAAACGCATATATGTTCTACGGTGTGTCCTATGTAATATAACACATCGGTGTGACCTGTGTAATCCAATGCAATGGTATATTATAACATTGTTGGTTCTATCCAGTCTGTTCATCATTACTCCAGGTGTAATATAATGCACCTCGACAGCTCTACCAACTAACATTGTTATAATTTAAAATTATTTAAAAAAAATAATGTCCGCTGATGGTGCAAAACAATTAAACGCCCGGTCCACTTTTTTAAAAAACAATGTCTGTTTCACGGTGAAAACTATGTAATCTAATGCACTGGTGCTGGTGGTGCTTCTTGTTATAGAGGATTTACAATTTCGGACAAAATTATCTCCCCTAGGTCAGTGGCTAACCTAGAACAACAGAGAGACAAGGAACACAATGCTTTTCCTTAGAGTAAATAGATGACGGAGTGAGGCCTACCTAGAATCCTTCGCACACTTTGCTCCTTATTTAGCTTGGAAGCTCTTATTCCAGTTATGATTGCCAAAATCAGAAGTTGCACAGTCAGACAACACAAGCCAAGAAACTACGAGATCTATGCAGTATCATCTAAGTACTTCATTCAATAGATTAGCATGGTATTGAAATAAGTGAACTAACAACATCACATATAGGAAAACAATTAATTCTTTGAATTAATATAAATGGAAGGAGATTACAACCTGTCGTGGTATTCAACAACCCCCCATTTGTTAATGATAATAGTCAAATGTTGCATTAACTAAATGGGGACCCTTTAAAAAAATTTCATCCAAAAAACAAAACTTAGCATTTAGTCATTTCTTCTATTTTTGAATAAAGCAAAGATAACAATCAAAACCTTTTTGGGAACTACTAAAGACTCACCTTTTCATATATAGCATGTCTAAAACCCACTAAAGGACCTTTCTAAAGAACTTCCATAATTAAACAAAGTGTTTAAATAAGGGCTCCATGGACTAAATTATCATAAAATCCGACGAAAATGGAAGTCCTTAAGCTTTTTAGGCTTAAGTCTCGCATCGCATATCACAACTTATAAATAACTATCTCAAAAATGATATAGCAAGATTTGCGAGTTGTGAAACTGTGATGGCGCTTTGACTTTTATTGCATCACATTTCGGGTATTCAAGCAAACACTTTGCATTTACCATAAGTTGGTATCGTGAAATGTGATTCGCACCTAGACCCACACCTTAGAATATTAAAAGAAAATATTTCAATTCCTTCAAGTCTATTGCATAGGATGAACCTAGCAATTAACTATATGTGAAACAGCTAATCGACGGTTCGCATCTCATATCTCGCAGACAAATAGTAGGAGGTAAGAATGCTAAAAGGCACATCTTGCAATATTTCGATATGCAATATTGCTTCACAAATCGCACAATCACTATCATCGCAGTATAATGGCTCGCCACCCTAGAAGCTTCCATCCCGTTTTTTGACGCAAACATTTATGAGAAATAAAGCTAAGGAATAATGAATCATTAGTGGGCATTAGTGGGAAATAATTGCATTTATGTGTGAAAAGCCATTTAGCTTGATATGATATCTTGTTATGTGCCTTCAAATAATGCTTCTTTTACCACCTTTACAAGCTATCTGCATTATTTCATTTTTACATTCATCTTTGAGTGTTCGATAGTTGTTGTTCTCCATTTCAGGAAAAACCCGCAGAGCAGTGTGTTGAGAAAAATGGGGAAGAAAGGCAAGGTTGTAGCCTCTAATAAGATAGATATGACTCCCCTATTCACAGACACCACATGTAGCAGAGAGGGAGGAACATCTACATGGGAGACTATGTACAACATATTGGAGGAGGAACAACCAAGGATTATGGAAACAAATGTTAGAGTTGACGAACGAGATTCCTCAGATGCTTCCATGTTAGATATGGCTTGCTCATTTTTGCAATGCATAGCCACTCGACTGAAGATAATCCCTTATACTGACATGGTAAAATGGATTATCGATGAAGCAGATATTTGAAATAGAGAATTTAGGACGAGAAGCCAAGGGGTCATCGGATCTTTTACCTTGGACAATTTACGGCTTATGTACCACCTACTAGAGCCACAGGTCATTTACAATAGGCAATCTATAGAAAATTTTGCTAAAGAGAACAACGACCCAATAGATTGCACCCGTGCCTGGTCGAATAATGAAGAGAAAATCAAGAAAGACAAAAGTGGTATGTACACTACTGCATCTATTTGTCCCGCTTGTAGTTTTGTTGTGGCTATGTTATGTCGATTGTTTGGCAGACCTAATAGTACCAAGTTCTCCCTGGAGTGGTTGTCATTAATAGAAGTAGTTGTTAATGCAACTATCATGAATTGGGCCCAAATCTTGTCAGATAATCTAGCAAAAACAAGTATCGAGTATAGAAGGAGAAGAAGTATTGCTTTGAGGGTTTGCCCTCCATTTTTTTATGAGCGCCTATGTTATGGATGCTATTTGTTTTAGTTCAAAGTTCCCCATCATGGGATGGAAATAGACTATTCAAAATCCACTCCCCATTCACGTGTACCACAAGGTCATGTGGGAATCCAATTTTCAACCACATTGTTTCAAGATTTGCCATGGAGTTATGCTCCCTATTTGCAAGCAGCTTTATAATCAAGATGCCCCCAGGTTTTCCCAAGAAGCTGAAGTTGACATCCTCCCAGTGGCCAGATGGTTCAGGGAGGAAAATTTTACATATATCAAAGTTTTTGGCAGCATCACCTCCCCCCACATCCTCCCATACTATGTTCCAGATAAATTGATGACTAGGGAGATAGCCTACCAGACAGCTAGTGAGGGAGGAATGAGCCATACACTAAAAGAGTCAAAGAAGGCCATTTGGCCTGCATTCCCTGTACAGTGCGGAGAATTTGCACTACACGACCTGGGACACACATTCAAAGAAGCAAAGAACATGCTATCTCTACAATTACCCAAATTCTCTGGACGACAGTATGACCCGTTTGGCACTGTTAAGAATTTCACCACTTTGGTGAAAATAAAAGTATTCACCAATGAGGAGGATGTTTTTGATGATATCTTTTTGCAAAAAAACACCTTTATCGAGGTGAAACATATGGCACAACTACGTTTTGACCAAGAACATCTGGAAAAGTTTTACAGTTACAGAGAAAGAAGGCTAAAAATGGTCCCATTGGACCAATTGTTAATTGAACCAATAAGGGAGCCTACTCCCAGTGTGACTATAGAAGGTGACTCCAAAGAAAACTCCAAATCTGATTCTGGAGCAGAGTCTCAAGAAAAATCTCTCGGGGAATCATGACATTCATAACAGAATGGCAAAAGAAGAAGCATTGAGGATACAACCCAATCTACACAAAAGATAGATGAACAAGATTCAGCTAGCAAGCAGGTTGAAATCCCTACTACCTCTGTGCAACCAATAAAACCCACGGTAATTGACTTGGAGGAAGAGTGTGATAATTTTAATAAAGGTATCAATATAGAGGAACAGGTGCCATAGCTACAAACTCTACAACGGAAGACAGCTCTGGAAATTACTGTGGAAGAAACTGAAAAATGAACCAGAAATAGAGCATATCCCTATTACCCCCACCTCTGAAATAATTATGAATATTGAAGAAATACCCCCCATTGATGTATTCTATAGCCCACAGCATAAGGCCATGGTGAAAAGGCAAAGAAAGAAAAGAAAATTGGACTCTATAGCTGTTACTACCCCCGAAAACAAACTAATGGATGTTCTATGGAAGGACTCGCCTGTTGATCCATCTGCCAACTTAACTAGACTCTCGCAGTTTGTCGGCGCTTATGCTACAATGACTATAGACAAAGAAATAGAAGTCCAAATGTTGCTTAGAGAAAAGGAAGATAAAATAATGTCAGTCGAGCAACAATTACAGCAAGTCAAATCCGACCAACAGGCAAAGATACAGTGGGCCAAGCTTCAACAGGAATTTGAATAGATGCAAATAGAACATCAAATCAGCTTAGTCGAGAAGGAAACACAGGTGCAAGCAATAACTGATCTTCATAAAGACGATCCAAAAATTGATCAGTTTGTTACCAAAGCACTCAGACTTAATTCCTAGTTGACTCATTAGAAAGAATTACTGTGCCAGAGGATTTCACACTGGAAATTTTATTGCGAAACAAGTGATAAACTGACAAGTCAAGTCGTAGAAATGCAATTTGAATATGATGAGATATTTAAAAAGGTCTCTAATCACATCGCCTGGAAAAATACAGAGGAGGGGAGAAAATCGGACCTACCCAAGCTAGAAGAATCACATAAGGAAATTATGTTTGCAAGCTAGGATTCTTAGCTTAAAGAAGCATAAAAAGAAACAACGAACGCGACGGCAGCAGCAAATATTTTCATAGAAAATATCAATGAGAATTTGCATGGTGCCAATCTAGTTGCAGAGCCCATTCCAGGGTTCCTTCCAGATGCAAAACAACTCGAACAATGGAAACATGTAGCGGAGGAAAAAGCAGAAGTGATAAGGTAAACGACCAGGCTAGACTGGGAGGCATATTGGCAACATTTTGTCAAGCCTCACAACCAATGGATAACCATGCGATGCCTAACCACTTCTGCTGAGAAAATAGCGCCATCACTGACTGATGCCATATTCAATTGACAGTTGAAAGTTGAAGTCGGCCGGCCTACACAACTGAAGCGTATGGTGGATATTTGTGATTTGAAGGATCAAATGCAACATAGTCACCCTGTTTACTTTAATTTTGATTTTATTTTTGCATAAATTGAGGCAGGTCGTTTAAGCCTCTTCAAATATTTTTGTAATAAGCTATTTTTAGTTTTATAGTTTTAGTATTTAAACCCCTCTCATGCATTTAGAGAGGTGTCCATAATTTTATCAGAAAAAGGTATAAAGCTAGACTTGTGGTGAAAGGGTTTGCACAGAAAAAGGGTATAGACTTTGATGAGATATTTTCTCCTATTGTGAAAATGACTTCAATCAAAACTATTCTAAGTCTAGTAGCAGCTGAAGATTTGCATCTTGAGCAGTTAGATGTAAAGACAACCTTTCTCCATGGGGATTTGGAGGAAGAGATATATATTTAGCAGCCACAAGGATATGAGGTAAAAGGGAAGGAGAAACTAGTGTGCAGGTTGAAGAAGAGCTTATACGGTTTAAAACAGGCTCGAAGGCAGTGGTATCTAAAATTTGACAGGTTTATGTTTGAACAGGATTATACTAGGTATCACTCTGATCATTATGTTTATCTCAAAAGGCAAAATGATGGCAGCTATATTATATTGCTATTGTATGTAGATGACATGATTTTTGCAGGTTCTAACATGCAGGAAATAAATGTGCTCAAAAGGAAATTGGCAAACTCATTTGCAATGAAGGATTTGGGTGCTGCAAAACAAATCCTTGGTATGATAATAACTAGAGACAGGAAGAATCGCAAATTAACATTGTCTCAAAGTGAGTACATAGAAAAGGTGTTGAAAAGGTTTAATATGCAAAATGCAAAACCAGTTAGTATACCTTTGGCTAGCCATTTCAAATTAAGTAAGGAGGCGTGTCCCAAGACTCAGGAAGAAATGGCTCATATGTCTAAAGTTCCATATGCATCAGCAGTTGGAAGCTTAATGTATGCAATGGTCTGCACAAGGCCTGATATTGCACATGCAGTGGGAGTTGTAAGCAGGTACATGAAAAATCCAGGAAAAGAACATTAGATGGCAGTGAAGTGGATTCTCAGGTATTTGAGAGGTACCACAAATCAAGCATTATGCTTTGGTGGTTCAAACATTGCTCTACAGGGATATGTTGATGCAGATATGGTAGGTGACAGAGATAACAGGAGGAGCACTACATGATATGTATTTACTGTAGTTGAACAACTGTCAGTTGGTTTTCAAAAATCCAAAGTGTTGTTGCACTTTCAACAACAGAAGTAGAGTATGTTGCTGCTACAGAGGCTAGTAAAGAAATGATTTGGTTACAAAGGTTTCTGGATGAATTGGGTAAGAAGCAAGAGTTGGGCAGGTTATACAGTGACAACCAGAGTGCCATACATCTTGCAAAGAACTCTGCATTTCATTCCAAGACTAAACATATACAACTCAAGTACCATTTCATACGGTCAACATTGGAAGATGGACAGTTGAAGCTGGAAAAGATACACACTAGCTAGAATCCTGCAGATATGTTAACAAAAGTCATAACCAGGGAGAAACTAAGAATCTGCTCAGTTTCAATTGGTCTTCAAGTATGATGAAGAAGATGAGAAACAGCCAGGTCCAAAGTGGAGTCATTGTCTAGCAAATGAAGCAGCGATGGAGTTGCTATAATCAGTCTCCAAGTGGGAGATTGTTGGGTGTGGACCCTGATTATCTTTTGTATTCAAAGGTTTTATCCGGATGTATACCCAGGAAGATTGTACACCCCTCCACGCGGAGGGGTGCAGGGGGGGAGGGCGGGGGGCTAATCCCCCCCAGCTGGGGGGTCCGGGGGCCAGCAGTCCCCTGGCGGGAGCTAAAAACAGATGTAAAATTGCCTTGTAAAAGTATAGTAATTTCTAGTCAATCTGGGCCATTCATTAGGTGGATGATTTGATGATAGAAGTTATGTTTAATTTAGGGTTTTTTTCCCTAGAAGGAAACCCCTCACTATATATTAGGGAATTGTATTGTGTCTATGTAGACATGTATTATGAGTGAGGAAGAGAGAGGAGATTGAGAGCGAAGAGGGAGTTACAGTGGATCTGTTGTAGGTTGTATCTCTTCATTTTGCTAGATAATATAAAAAGAAGGACTGGCTGTTTCTCCGTGGACATAGCCCAAACAGGGTGAACCACGTATATCTGTGTCTCTCTTGTTTTAGTCATTTTCTATGTTTATATTTCTGCAATATTTTATGTGTTCCATTGCTCTGTAATATATAATTTTCTAACAAGAAACTCTCTTCAAAACATGCACTTCTGTCCCTTTGAGGAAGTTCTGGTGAAATATATGGAACAAGATTTATTTTTATCTGACTTAGCATCTTCTACTGAAATTGCACTTTTGTACTCTTAGATGATGTTGAATGGATTGAAGATAGATCAATATTGCTGAAACACATGAGTAGGACGTATTATAAATGGTACTTTTATCTCGTAATCCTTTTTACTTATGTATTAAGCAATTATTTCTTTTTCGAATTATTTATGTATGAAAGTCTGAATTTCGATTATCATTATTGCACTTTTGTATGATGATGATCTTTATTTTATGTTGAATATATGAATAACTCTTTATGCGATATATTTCTCACAATCGTTTCGGCTAACTTTTTATACGAAATCATTATTGTTAAAACGGATTCACATCTAAACGTAATTGAATGATATTTATTACCAATTGCTTTTAGAAATTATTGTAGATCACATACATCAAATTTATCCCGGGTATATTATGATTAGATAGCTTTTAGAAATTAGAGGTTAAATGCATTTGTGATTGATTAGTTTAAAATAGATTACCGTTATCTTAAACGTCACTCTAAAAACATCACACATCACCCCATTTAGCACAAGCATTAAACACATTGGGAAACTGGTCTCATTATCCCCAGTTGGAGCCATTACTCCAAACGGAAAAGGAGCTACGAATTAAGGTCTAGATCAGGCGGTTTTCCCCCATGTTGAGGCAATGATTTTCGAGGCTTCAACATTTTGGCACTAGAAGGAGGGCTTGAACTGTGAATGGAAAGTAATCCAAATTAACAGGCCATTCTAAGAGTAAAACTCTCTTACCCTCACCTCTAACTTCTCAAAAGTCTTCTAAATCCCCTGACCTTAAGCGAGAAGTTGCACAAGATATTATACAACCCGTTGCTGAAAACCCAATTGATCCAGAGCTTTCTTCTCTTACTGAAGCCCCTGAAGTTCAATCTTTGATTCACAAATTACAGGGGATTTCGCTATCACAAGAAGGATATGAGATATCTCAGGATAGTGTTACTTCTTAGTTCACTCCATCTTGGCCGTTAACTAGAGCACAGAGCGAAAAGTTCAGAATACCTTTGTTTGAATTTCCTCTTCCAAGCCAGAAGAAAGCTAAGAAGACACCATCCGAATCTCACAGTGAGGTTTTATCATCATCTTCATCCATCCCATCTATACCCTCATAAGATCAATCATCCATCTCACCACTCTAGATCGTGATTCACACAGGTGCAGGAGCTATATCTTCCTCTACCCAATCACCTTAAAACCCTACTGCAACACCTTCCCCTACTGACATAACAACAATGGCACAGAATCCCCCACAAAATCCTCAGAGGTCATGGACAAACCTAAAGGCTATTAGGATGATTGCTCCTTTACATCAATTACCAGCACATCCAGAAAAATGGCTGCCCAAATTCAATCCTGATAATGGTATATTGGTTGAAGAACATATAAATAATTTTATGTTGTCCATTAACTTGAATCAAGTGGAGGAGGAAGACGCAGTTGTAAGATTATTCCCATATACTTTGTAGGGAGCAGCAAGATCATAGTACTTTTCATTACCATCAGGTTCTCTTAACAGTTTGGATGCTTTTCAAGAGGATTTTTTAACAAAGTTTGGGGATGATAGATCTACAACTACCTTAATTAATGATATCTCCAATTTGAAAGTTGAGCTAAGAGAACCCATCAAGGACTTCAACTCTCGCTTCAATAAACTATTGAATAAAATACCAGCGGCATCTAAGCCTAGCGATGAGGTCCAAAATGAGTGGTACATCTTTGCTTTGCAATCAAACACAGCTATCTTTGTTGATAAAGTTTCCAAACCAACCTTGGGCAGAAAATATGAAAGAGGCAATAGCTGTAGAAAAACGCATCCTAGCTGTCGAAAAGAGAAACACATTAGAAGAACGGAGATCTAAGAAATTAACCTTCAAAGATGACTCTGAGAAGAAACCACCGAAAGATCCTTTTGATCTTGAAGGGTTACAGAAAGTCCTCAAAACCATGTTTAATGAAATGGTTGATATTAAGAAACAAGTAGAAAAGACTTCCTCTAAAAAACCTTTTAGACCATTCAAAAGGAATTCCCCTGCTGATCCTAAGCCTCCAAATGCCATATCAAATGCTGAGTCAGATGAGGACGAAGTTTCACCTAGCGAAGAACAAACTGATGAAGAGGAAGTAGCAGAGTTACAAGGGATGTGGTATTTTATACTTCTCAATGAAGAAACCCAAGAAGCCTTACCTATCACTACCTGAAGTAAAAATCTTGTTGAATTGTCACAAACAAATCCAAAACAGAAGGCTTCAATTCCACCCCCTAGGGATAAAGAAATAGGTAAGAAATCTATACCAAAATCCACTCAGACAACACCTACTCAATTGGATCCTTCTCCTTCATCTAAAACTTTGATAGTTTCTGATGAAATGGAATATAATATTATCGATGATATGAAGAAAACTAGGGAAAACATTACATTTCATGAGCTTAGCAAATTGAAACATTAGCAAAAGTTACTTCTGAAAGAACTTAAAGCAGTACCTACTACACCACTTCCTGCTATCATAATCTCACAAGCTACCCAAGAAATGGGAAGACCCCCTAGTGCTTCTTCGAATAAAATAGATCCAACCGATTGTTGGCTTATTAGGGCCTGACCCAGGCTTAGTCGTGAGTTAGCCAAACAAATCCCGAAACTACTGTCCCTTTCTGCAACAGTCTGTAGAGCGCGGACTGAGGTCTAACTTGAGGTAGTATGGGAGGGTGCCGGAACCAGGTTTTGACACCCTAGGGATGTCTTGATGAGTCTTGGAAAGTTCGCGAACTTATCCTACGCACTGCGCTACTTCCGCACAGCTTCCTGTTCAGTGCAACTACCTTCGCATAGCTTGAATGACGAGCACGAATGTTCTTTACCCTTTACTATGCTTATTTGTATTATAGATCTTGAATTAAATTAAGTGGGCCCAATACTTTCATTTACCAATCAACATAAATAGACATGCACACAATCATAAACTATAACCAGATGCATAAACAGAAACATAGAAATAGATACGTGATATGCCAAAAACAACTTATCTTTATTAATGCATTTTCCCGTTACAATCCCCTTCCTACCCTGTGCACACAACTGCAGGGGTTCGTGCACACAGTTGTGGACTCTACCAGGCCTCTGCACACACAGCTGTAGAGCCTATTCTACTACTACGACCCACGACTTAGACTTACAGACTCAAAGCGAATTTCACATTCAACAACCCATAAAAATTAAGATCAAGATTAACTAAGAACTGACTTCTACACTTAGAGCCTCGCTCTATTTATGGCAGGCCGAATTACTCTCCATTTCCTTACATTATTTTTGGGTGGACAACCCTTTAACTTGACTCATTGCAATTCGCTCTCCGTGCAGTTCACGGAGCTGTTACAATACCATTACCCAAAATTGTGGGCTTTAAGCCCCAAAACTATTATGCGGGGGATCCACTGCCCAATAGGCCCCCAACACAAACATCGTGACTCGCCCTTGAGTCACCCCGCTGGTGTGGCAATCTTTGCTTGGAGTCCATCCAGCAACTTCTACACTTCGCGGACATCTGCCACACATTCCTTTGTTGTTTGCTGAATTAATTGTGTGCGTATCTCTGATGCATCATTATCAGAGGCACCCTCTTACCTTTATGCATATGTGTCCTGCATCTGTGCCAACTTCCCCTTGATCATGGCGGTGACTGTGAACGCTTCCTCGAGCCAAGGCTGGATGCATGCTTTAAGCCCTGCTTCTTTCTGGTGTGCAGCGTCCACTTGTTCTTTTAAAGCTTGGGCCTCCCTCATCTTGTCCAGTCACTGAGTAAGGTGATCGTTTGCGTGGTCCCCTAGACATTGTCATAGGCCTACTGTAGTGCTCACACTTCTATCTCTAACTGTTGCAGTGTTGGGTCCTCTTACAGTGAAGTGAGCATGAAGAGTGACTGGTCCAACAATCCCGTGCAGTCTTGTACAATGTGCTCTATCTTTTTCCACCCTAATTGAATGGTGCGGTGGCACTACTCTCTGACTTTCGGGGGTGTAGAGGGTTGCACCTTCAGTCATAGCTCCACGATCTACAAGTTCAGCTCAACCTGAACCTTCACAGCCTCCTCCTGGGTCCTGCAGACTCCAGCTACCAGTTGGTGAATCTTTTCCACGGTGGGGAGTGCCGCCAGCATGACCAACTCCGAGATGCTACCATGGGCTTCCTCCACGACCTGTTCTAATCCCTGGTTGTGTTCGACCAGGTTGTCGTGTTGTAGGCTGAGCTACTCTAAATTTACCTTCTGCTCGCTCAAGACTTGGAGAGCGCGGCCCTCTTTGGCGTGAAGCTCAGCAGTTACCCCTTCCTGCAGCTGGTATAGGGTCTCTCTGGGAAGGGCTGCCAAATTCAACCCCTAGCCCCTCATGTCACCTTCGATTTCTACTAATATGGTGCCTTTCAGTAACACTAAAGTGTTCGTTGTGCATGTGTGCAACATTTTCTTAGCTTCGGCTACACCTTTCGCAAGGTGCGGTGTCATCACTCCTGGGGGTCGCACCTGTAATGCCTGCAACTGCACTCTGAGCGCTCCCAACACAGTGGTCTGCTCCATCATCAACTCTTCAAGAGTATCCTTAGTGACATCATGAACTAGTTCGCCACTATCAAGAAGAAATCCCTCAGAAGTCTTCGTTGTCTTTGTCTTCTTCCATGCGGTTGGCTTCTCCTGGACACATGGCCTCTTGAGTTGGGTCGATTGTGTTGTGCGTTCCTCTGCCTCAACCTCCCCCTGTATGTCCTGCTCCATGGACATTTCCTGAATTTCCTTGATCTCTTCGGTGGGTTTGGTTGTGGTTTCTATCGTCCATGTAGTTGTTGTTGCCTCAGTCGCCTTCCACTGCGTGGCCGCTTCTTGTTCCTGGTGCTTTCTTTCCACCAACTTCGTGATGCGCAGCTTGGCTTCCTTCTTCTGCTACTGTGCTGCAATTTTTTCTAATTCTGCCAAGTCCGGAGTGCGCCACTCCAGAGACCATGCCACCATTACATCGAATATTGCATCATCCGTTGCAATGAACGGAAGCTTCATCCATGTTCGAGCCAAATCCTTTCATGCCCGGATATACAAATTATGCATATCTGCCTTGAATTCAGCTGTGCTTTGCAAATTGTTGTATATTGTTCGGGACAATTTCGGCTTGCGGTTGATCCATGCTCAGATGCATGCCTCCATGAACACCCAAAACACCTTGATCTTGTGAACCCTCGTCGCGTCTTTCGTCACCCAGAGCGAGGTGTACCTCGTGGCTTCAGGTAGGTTCTTCTCAATGGTGGGGAACTGGCTATCCTCCAGCAGCTCCCCTGCAACCAACAGGATGGATAAGAGCAACCACACGTAGTGGAAGGTCTTACCCTGCTCCTGGGCCTCCCTACAATTTGTTAAAAATTCGTTGCAGAGAAACTACGCCGAGTTGAATTGGACCCCCTCTGCACACTGCTCCGCCAACGCGATTATAGACGCTCGCATGTCGTTTGCGCGGAATTTCCTCATAAGCTTGTCGGCCAGTAGCTGGGTGGTGATGTGCACCCCTCGGTCCTTGATGCTTGCTATGACATACCCTTTATTCCTCTTCTCCTGCTTATATTTGGCCTTCATAGCATCCGCGAGGCCCAAGTCGCTGCTCTTTCCTGCTATGGCTGCAAGATTGTTTCCTTTGATGGGTAGCCGAGAAATTCGGTGAATTAAGTCGGCTGCGATGGGAATTGGCTCCTCCAGCGAGAGATACCCATCATGTACTAGACACAGTAGCTATTGGATGACAAAAATTGTGGGGCACGTGGTCGTAGTGGGGTATCCATTGCAGATGTCATAACCCAACCTTCTCCACACTGCGTAACCATTTCTGCTGCAATAATTTCTCCGCGGCTAGCTGTGGGAACTTATCACTATCTGCAAGGTCCTAGTCTTCAAACTTTATATTCGGTGCCTGTCCCAGCAGTGGGCCATCAAACCTTATTTCATTCGAAAGAAGCGGGGTCTCGAGCGCACTCTTCGTGGCCTCCAAGTCCTTCGATATCTTGGTTGTCCCTTTCCATGGTGCCATGTAGGGGGGTAACTTTATCACCAAAGGTACTTGGGAAACATTTTCCACCTCATCATCCTGTGCTTCAATTTGAGCGATCAGGGCTTGCAAATTCTCCTCCTCCTCCTCGGTTTCGACAATGACAGCTTTTCCCTTCTCTGCCATTGACAATTCACTGAATCATGGGTTCTGTGGTGATACCCGGATTAACACTATTGTCTACTTGTCTTTCTGTGGTCGTGGTGTGCGTGGGGACTTTGGAACCTTTGCTGCAACTGCCACCTCTCCAGGCTCCTCCTAGGTCACACGGGGCTCTGGGGTTACTTCCGTGAATCGCACTCTGGTTCTTGCAGCCGTCATTGTTTCTACACTGGATTTGTTTGGTCACGTACTTATGGGTGGCAAGGTATCGTGGTGCTCAATGCTCTGTATAGACTCAAATCTCAAGCAACCAAGTGTTTCTTCGAGGCTTCCACATGGGATTTTATAGTAACATTTGAATTTGAATTCACCCATTCCCTCCACTTCTGAGTCATTAATACCTTCTTGGTAGCAGATCATCCTGAATCTAGCTCTTAATTCCTGTCTTAATGGCCCGACGCCCACTCCTTTTTGCCTTAAGTTAGATTACTTGTCATGAACAGTAACATCAATGGTCACCTCCTAGCCTACCCACACATCAGCGTAGCCCCTTATGTGCGACCACTATCCCTATGACATACTGGCCCTGCGTGGAACCTCCTTTCCACACAGCTCTCCTGCAGACTCGTTTATAGTCTCGCACCTTCTTTCAACTGCTTGGGGCACTGAGACTATGCTTCCTACAGATAGTAAGGTGGTCGCACCCCTGGTGCGAGGCTTCCATTTTCCTACTAGCCCGGGCTATGGGCACCCTTCAAATACCCTTGTGTCCGGTAGTGCGTCACATTCTTCTTTGTATGGCATGCTCCCCTGTTTAGTAAGGTGCGGTCGCAGCCATGATAACAGGGTCGCAACTCTTTCTAATGTAGTAGTAGGGTTGATGAGACTTGATCCCATCATTCTTAGTTTCTCATGGCCCGCTTGTTCGACTTCGGTATCCAGTTCACTGATTTCTTCGTCCAATGTCACACTTCTCTTCCTTAGCCATGCCCACTCATCATAGAGTTCATGAAGTTTCATGCTCCCTCACCGAATGGATTCTTGTAACTACCTAATTCCTTTACCCAGGTCCTCGCGTCCTGTCCCAACTGTGGGAGCTGTGGTCTAGGGATTCTTCTTTGTCCTCCTCGTTTCCTCTCTTCTTGTCACTCTTGTCACTGTTGGGGTCATTTCCATGCTCCGGTTTTTGCTTATGGGCTTATAGGCCCATCGAACCATTGGTATGCACAGGTCCCAATCCATTCGTCTCGCTTGGTAAACTCTATTCATGATTCTGCGTACCTTTGTGAATGCTCTGACGTGGGGTATTTGTGGTGTGCATCGCTTTTCTTGCTGCCGTGTCGAGTTCTAATTTTTGATCCTTAACCTGGGTTGTGCTTGCACAACACATGTCTGTGCCCATTGACACAGGTGGGTGCGCAAACTACTTCACCTTGGCTGCCTGGCTCACGTTCAATGATGGGGACTTCCAAACTATAAGTGCATCCATCTTCTGCATTCACGCCAGCTCCCAATATTCTTTTGGTGTGTCTTCCACCATCGTGCAGGTGTCACGCGCAACGCCCATTCCATCGCACCGTACCACTGTTGTTTTGGCACTGCCCTTTCGAATTTGTCTAAGAATTCATCCACGCCTGTCTCCCCATCATATGTTGGTAGTTCCCTTGCTTCGGTCGTCACGCACCATAGTGATCTAATCATCATGTTACAATTTAGCATTGTTACTTTGTGCAACTAGTTTTGCCAGCGTTTTATTTCTTCATTTGAATCCGAAGTACAGGAACTGTCGCGCTCCCATGAGATTCTCCCATCTTCAGTTGGGTTCACCTGATCCTGGTCTTGTACCGTTATCTGGTAAATGCAATCCAGCTCATCATCACTGTCATTCTTGCGCACAGGTTCGCATGCTCCTTCAGCTGGATTTAGCGAAACTACTACGCATAGGGACTTTTTCTCGAAAATCATCTTTCTCTTCTTTAGGTTGATGACTCCATTCATATCCACGGCCCAGTCTATTCCTAGCAACAAGGGGTAAGGGTTACTATCATCCACAATCTCTATTACCTCAAAGTCTATCTGTGTGCTCGCGCCTTCGATATCCAATGTTTCCCCTTGTAATCTTCCCTGGGCAAGATCTTTTGTTGGTTCTCCATCCATAATTGAATAAGAGACCACTGTAACACAGGCCTGCCCATGCATTCCCATGTTTGCTTTGGTAACACATTCGCGTCCGATCCCAGGTCTAGGATTACCTGATCCATCTCATATTCTCCAATTTGCGCCATCAACCGTATTTCCCTCCCGGTGTGCAAGGCATGCTTTCCCAGCTTTCATACTATGTGCGGTTCTCCTGACCTTGCGCACCTAGTTATCAACTCCTGTAATCCTTTAACCGCCTTATTATCATGCAACAATTTCATGTATGTCTCTAAAAAGGTAGTAAGCATATAAGGATCCATTCCCGGCTTTGGTTGATCCTTACTACCTGAAGTAGAGGCCTCCATGAAGCTCTTCTTAGCTTCCATAAATGTTTCCCTTGCGCGTTCCAAGTCAAACTTAGGTTCCTTCGTAGGAGCCTTACGAACCCATGTATCGTCCTTGGGTTGCTTTCCCTTATCTTCCCCTATGGTCGCGCCACTTTTGAGCACCATGTTCACATTGGGGTCTTCTTCACGCGGTTCAAACCTCATCATTTGGATATTCTGAGTTGGAGTAGGCTGTAGTACCCCTTTCTTGCGCATCTGTGTGATCAACGTCAGACAATCTACCGCTTCATGATCAAACTGATAAAAATACGGACAACATGTTCTGGTTGGATTTGTACAGTCACACGCGTAATGCCCAGGTCCTCCGCAATTATAGCAGATTAACTATTCGTGTCCTCGTCCGGGTCCCATTCCTCCTCATCCTTGTCCGTGTCCTTGGAATCCACCATGTGCTATTGCTGTGTCTAGATCCTAACCTCGTGCCTTGGTCTGCATCCTATAGGCAGGTGTTCGATCCATCAACAATTCATAACTTCGATAGTTTCGCTCATTGTGGCCCACTTATCTACAGAAATTACAAAATAGCTACTATGAAGTCTGTGTATATTTCTACAAAAGGTGACAGTTCGCTGTCGTCTATTTTCCTCCCACCTGACAGATCGCGCACCAAAGCGCGGGTGCCGCACTTGGTCCCACCTGTGCCTCTGGTCTCAATGGCATTGGTCCCCCTCTTGCCAAATAGTTAACGAATACTGGATAGTGATCCTTATTGTGGCCCTGGCCTTTACATTTTATGCACCACACTTCTTCGTGCGCTTCTAGCCGAGGTACCCTATCTTGCTTCAAACTCTGCATCTCCAAGCATAGGTTTTGTAGCTACGCATGGAATTGTTGGACTCCTAACCCTAGATCCTGTATCGATGTTTCATGCAACCTCATCGCCATTTCCAATGCTTTTGCTTGTGTTGAGAGCTTCTGCTATGACAGTGCAGTCCTTAGGTGTGGTGTCAAAGATGCCACAAACCACATGCAGTGTTGCATATCCGTCAGTGTCATATTAGCCTCGCAGATTGTACTTTTCAGTCTCTGATCCAAATCCTAGGGGGTCTCTCCTGGAAGCATCGTGATCTCTTTAAATTCGATGATCGACTATGTTTCTGATTTCAGCCAACTAAATTCTCTGTTCAACACGTTCTGGATCTCCGCTATTCCTGCATTTGGATGATCATTTGAGTGCTTAATATACCATGTAAGCATGTGATCCTGCAACGCACTTACCAGCGTGGCCTTCTTAATGTTGTCATCTGTGACCCCCTGTACTTCCCACAATGCTCTTACCATGAACCAGAACTGATCTAGGTCCTCGTTCCCTACTCCTCTGAACACGGGTAGCTTGATTGCGCTTGCCATGCTGAACTAAGGTTTTGGTGGAGGTGGGGTGGTTGAAGATGGAGGTGAAGTACGTGAAGTGGGTGATGGCCTAAGGGGAGGTAATAACTGCGGAATGTGCTGCCTTATCAAACTGATCACACTCCTTGGAGAAATTCAAGTGCGCTCTTCCTCACTCTCTCGTGATGATAAAATTAAAGGACTATTACCCAACCCTTCAATCCCTTTGTAGATCTTTCCACTCCGCATTGCTCCACTCATTAATGTATTCGCATAACCCGATTTTCACATAAGAACATCTTAATCTAGGTATTCAGGGATTTGATGCACCTACATCGCAGTCCCTTGAGAAAATGTCATTCTACTTCGCTATAGCTCATGGTTGTGTCTATCGCAAACTCAGTGATAAACCCTCCTATTATCCGGTCGAGCCAATGGTCCACGGCCCGCGCGATCTTATCTTCTGATGCCTCTAGTCTGCGCACTAACTCTAGAGTCCACACTATCGGTTGATCGAGCTTGTACCTTCCCTGGCTGTCGACTAACCTCGCGATCCAATCATACAGCTCTGAAGAGAAGGTCACGAAGAAGATCTCGTGGATTTCCGTATATACGTAGCGATCCAACCACCTCTTCTCAGATATCTGTGGAGTCCTCTTATCCTGTGTTACGAACTTGTAAACTTCTAAACAAACCAATCTTCAATTTCCTTCTTTGTATGGTTCCAATGTTATGACATTAGACATCCCTTAGGCAGATCCCAGTCTCGGCAACGGAACCATTTGTTGGCTTATTGGGGCCTGACCTAGGTTTAGTCATGAGTTAGCCAAACAAATCTCGAAACTACAGGCCCTTTCGGCAATAGTCCGTAGAGCAGAGACTAAGGTCTCACCCAAGATAGTATGGGAGGGTGCTAGAACTAGGTTTCTGCAACCTAGGGATGTCTTGATGAGGTCTGGAAAGTTCGCGAACTGATCTTATGTGCTGCGCTACTTCCGCGCAGCTGCCTGTTCAGTGCAACTACCTTTGCGCAGTTTGGATGACAAGCACTAATGTTCTTTACCCTTTACTGTGCTTATTAGTATTATAGATCTTGAATTAAATTAAGTGGGCCCAATACTTTCATTTACCATTCAACATAAATAGACATGCGCGCAATCATAAACTGTAAACAGATGCATAAAAAGAAACATAGAAACAGATACGCGATATTCCAAAACTAACTTATCTTTATTAATGCTTTTTCCCGTTACAATCCACTTCCTACCCTGCACACACAACTGCAGGGGTCCGCGCACACAGCTGCGGACTCTACCAGGCCTCTGCGCTCACAGCTGCAGAGCCTATTCTACTATTATGAGCCACGACTCAGACTTACAGACTCAGAGCAAATTTCACATTCAACAACCAATAACACTTAATATCAAGATTAACGAAGAACTGACTTACTTTCCATTTCGTTACATTATTTTTGGGCAGACAACCCTTTAACTTGACTCATTACAATTCGCGCTCCTTGCACTTCGTGGAGCTATTACAATACCATTACCCAAAATTGTGGGCTTTAAGCCCCAAAACCGTTATGCGGGGGATCCATTGCCCAACACTAATATAGCTTTAATTGGAGGAAGACCAAAATCCCACACTTCGTCGTTCCTTCTTATTTTTGAAATCTTTAACAAAAACTTACACAACTATCTGGTTGATTCTGGAGCTTCATCTAACATATTGCCCAGAACAGTTTGTGAGAAGTTGAAAGTTCAGCCTCAGAAATCTGTTGTACGAATAGTTTAGTTAGATTGCTCTCAAGTCGAAGTTGTTGGGGAACTTAATCAAGTAACCATCAAATTTTCATCAAACCCCAAAGTTTTCCAAGTCATTGACATACTTGTAGCTGACATTCCTGAGTTCTACAGTTTAATCCTTACTAGAGACTGGTCAGAAAAACTTCATGGCTATTTTGCAACTGACTGGTCTCACCTGTGGCCTCCCTATAACTGTAAACCAAATCAAATAAGGGTTGATCACAAGAAACATCAGAAGTTCATAGTGACAGAATTAGAAGGAGAAAGCCAACCAGTTGCGTATAGCAACAATATCATCGGAAATTATTCTGTAGAATCATTCCTAGGGAATTTCAATGCCCATACTTGACCTTTCTTAGAAAACTCTGTTGTCTCTCAAATTGAAATTTTTTCCCAAACAGACACTTCTAAATGTGTAAATTTTGTAGATAAACCTGTAGTTAAATCTTTATTTTGGAAATTATTTTTTGATGGATCTAAGTCCAATGATGGAGCAAGAGTAGGTTGCGTCTTAGTTAGCCCAGAGGGGAAGAAAAATATGCTAGCATGTAGACTTGAATTTGATTGCACCAACAATACTACTGAATATGAGGCACTAGTTCAAGGTCTGTATAAGCCAATAATCTGGCCTTAACGTAAAATACCTCCAAGTGTTCGGTGATTCAGAAATTTTCATAAAACATGTAAGAAATACTATACATTGTTTATCAGGACACTTGAAATATTATTAGTCGTTAGTTCAAGATCTGACTCTCCACTTTACTACGTTTAATATTTCCCCTATCCCAAGACTCCAGAATGCTAGTGCCGATCTTCTAGCTAATGTCGCTTCCAAGCTTATCCCTCCAAAAGATTATAGCCCATATCAATTCTCCATCGAATTAATTTTTAGGCCTTCCATTCCTCATAATATCACCAACTGGAGAGTCTTTAATAATGATCCGGATATCATAAGATTCCTAACCTCAGAAGGCTCATATGATGACCAGATAGTTGATGAAGACCAACATGATAACCAACTTAAACAAGAAACGGTCATTAATGCTATACCAAAGTTCGTAGTTAAGTTGGAAGATTTATATGACCTTAAAGACAGATTTAAATGATCTACTAATTCAAAACTTCAGAGTTCAACTCTGAGGTTTGAATTAATCAATCTTGGGAGTGATTTAAAACCTCAAAACATTAACTTAGGTCTAAGTCTTACGTCAGATGAAAAAGCAGCTTTTATAAGTTTGTTGAAAAGATATAAGAGTATTTTTGCATGGAACTATGAAGATCTCAAAACATACGACACCTCTATTATCCAACATACTATTCCTATGATATCTGACGAAAGACCCATTTAGCAGAAATTGAGGAAAGTCCATCCCAATTTAGAAATTCAAATTAAATCTGAGTTGAATAAATTTCTAAAAGCCAAAATTATTTTTCTTGTCAGACACTCTTGATGGGTTTCCAATCTCGTTCTAGTCAGGAAAAAGAATGGCGATATTCAAATATGTATAGATTTCTGCAACATCAATAAAGCTTGCCAAAAGGATAATTTCCCATTACCTCCTATGGAACAGATTTTGCAATCAGTAGCAGGGTCTGAACTAATGTCTTTCCTGGATGGATTCTCAAGTTATAGCCAAATCTTAGTGCATCCAGATGACCAACTAAAAACTACATTCAGGACAAAGTGGGGCACTTATGCTTATCAAAAGATGCCATTTGGACTGATCAACACTGGTGCTACTTTCCAAAGAGCCATGGATATAGCCTTCAAGGGTTTGGTAAATAAGTCAGTAGTGATCTACTTAGATGATATAATAGTATACTCCAAAAAGTGTAGTAATCATCTAAGAGACTTAAAACAAATCTTTGAATGTTTCCAAAGGTATGGAGTTTCTCTGAACCCCAAAAAGCCATTTTTTGCGTTAAGTGAAGGAAAGCTCTTTGGATTCATTGTTTCCAAGGCATAAATTCATATTGACCCTGACAAAAATAGAGAAATTTCTTAAATACCTTTACCACATAACAAGAAATCTATGCAATCTTTCCTAAGTCAAGTAAATTTTGTTAAAAGATTTGTCCCTGACTTCTCAAGAATCGCTTTACCTCTTCAATCCATGATAAAGAAAAATTATTTATTTAAATGGGGAAATTTGGAACATGAAGCTTTTGGCTTGATAAAACAAGCGATTATTAACGCCCCATCTCTAGCAACCCTGAATTTTTCCAATCATTTCATTTTATATACTTTCGCTTCCAAGAAATCATATGCGGCCATATTGACACAAGCAAATCAAGATAAGGTTGAAGCTCCAATCTCTTTCTTTAGCTCCAATTTGAAAGGAGCTGAATTAAATTACTCAGATGTTGAAAAACAAGCTTTTTCTGTTTTCAAGTCTATAAAACACTTCAGACCGTTTCTCCTCAAGACCCACACTAAAGTCATAGTACCCTTCTCAGCAGTAAGAAATCTGTTAATGCAAAGGGACGTAGGAGAAAAGAGAGCAAACTAGGTCACTGCCCTGCAAGAATATGACATAGAAATTAAACTAGCTAAAATTGTAAAAGGTCAAGGTTTCTGTAGGATGTTGGCAGGTGCTTCAAATCTATCAGAGTTGTAGCATTCAGGTGACGATGTACAAATATATGAGGTAAGCCTCAATGACACAGAATCAAGGTATGATGATATCATATTTTACTTAAAAAATGGATCTACATTAGCCCGATTGAACTAAACAAAGAAAAGAGCCTGAGATTAAAAGCAAGACAATATTAGATTGTCAACGATGTACTTTTTAGAAGAAATTATGATTATGTTTTGTTTAGATGTCTTGAAAAAATTGTGGCAGAGAAGGTGTTGCAGGAACTTCATGATGGACCAGCTGGTGGTCACTTTGGAGGTGACACTATAACACATAAAATTCTGCATGTTGGCTATTACTAGCCAACTCTATTCAAAGATGCACACAGTTATGTAAGAAGATGTAAGATTTGTCAAACAATTGCTTGAACACAGAGAAAACCCGCCCTACCATTACAACCCGTCAACATTGACTGACCATTTGAACAATGGGGATTGGATGTAATAGGTGAGATCATTCCTCATTCTTCTAAACAACATAGATACATTCTTACAGCCACTGATTATTTTGCCAAATTGGTAGATGCAATCCCACTAAAGGCAACCAATTCAAAAAATATTATTGAATTTATAGATCAATTTATCATCACCAGATTTTTCTTACCATCTGCTTTAATGCTTGATAATGCATCTTATTTTTCATGCAATGTTATGACAGAATTTGCTCTTAAAAGAGGTTTTAATCTTAAGTATTCAGAAAATTATTATCTGCAAGGAAATGGACTAGCCAAATCCACAAACAAAAATCTCATTAGGATCATTATACGTACTATTGACCAAGGCCAAAAGAACTAGCATAAGTCTTTATTGTTTTCTCTAAGGGTAGATCGAATAATTCAAAAAGCCTCCATTGACACTTCTCCTTTTAATTCGTTCTATGGGAAAGAAGTAGTCTTAACAACAAATGTAGCCATTCCCTCCTTAGCCTTAGTTAAATTCATTGGAAAAACCCCTTCCTCATCTATGCAGGTTAGACAATTACAAATTCTTAAGCTTGAAGAGGAAAGGGAAAAATGTTGGACCATGCATGCACATCATCAGTAGTTAGTCAAGGCCTCCTTTGATTCAAATTTTGTAGCTTAAAAATATTTCCAACTCGGAGACCTAGTATTTAAATGGGATAAATCCCATGAATAGAAAGGTAAGCATACCAAGTTCCAACAAATGTGGCTCGACCCATTTCAGATTGTGGAATAGTTAGGCCCATCAACTTTTTTGCTACAGGATTTATCAGGTAAGAGAGAATCTCTACCTGTTAATGGACACGTCCTAAAGAAATACTTTCCATAGAATATGATCTCTTTTGTTCACTGTATATTATTGCCCATATTTAAAAATTTTCTTTAGAAATAATAATACCGATTCAAAAACATTCACTTCTGGTTTTACAAAAGATAGTCTTTTTTCAATTTTGACTTTTCGCTTGTATAAGTAAAGATTTTTATGAAAGTAATCTTCACATATGAAATGTATAGTTAAGTTTGATTGCTTTTAAATTGACTGTCTTCCTCCTTAATTATCTGATTTTGATGAAGCTTAACTTTAAAAGAGAAACTACTCCTTTATATCAGTCTAGAAAAGTATCTATACAAAGCAAAGTCTCTCTCCAGAAAGGCATCTCTAAAAACCCCACAACTATCGTCTAGAAGCTCTTAAGGGGCCAATGATCCTCCCCACTTAGTCTGTTTTCATTTTTACAGTGTAATTCTAAAATATACCTAAACTTAAAGGATAAGAGGTCTCATCAAGAGCCGACTTACCATGATCATAATATTATAACTGAACTAACATTACCAAAACTGCATATCAAAATAGGGTAATGGATTATGATTATAATAATCAAAAGACAATGGGTCTCATCACGAGGTAGCTTGTTCAGTTAAGTTATGAATCAAGTGAATGACATTGTCAATGTTGGTCACCAAACCAAGACATTTTCCTTTAGGAAATATAGATGAAAATCTGAAGCAACAAATGAATTACTTCAGAAAATAAAGAAAGAAATAAGTATACTTACGAGCTTATTTTTAAAATTGCATTCTGATTTAAGCTGGGTCATTGTTGGTTAAAAGGTAACCCTGTCGAGGCTATGAATGCCTATTGGTAGCAGAGGCTCTACCTACGACAACAGAGTAAACCAAAAACCAATTTGGGGAGAGACTTATGGCTTTTATCTTTAAAAAGCCAAGTAAAGACTGACGTAGACAATGTTAATTTTTATAGGAAAAGAATAGTCAAAAGAATAGTAGTTAGGGAAATGATTGTTTTGTTACGAAAGAAATATTTCTTACCTTATATTCCATATAACCTGTTTTATTTTCAAAATTATCTTTATTTTGGAAGTTTTAGAAATTTCAAAAAACCCTCAAAGATAACTGGTTCTTCCAAGTGAATTTCCAATTGTTGTGGTATTCAACAACCCCCCAATTGTTAATGATAATAGTCAAATGTTGCATTAACTAAATGGGGACCCTTTAAAAAAATTTCATCCAAAAAACAAAACATAGCATTTAGTCATTTCTTTTATTTTTTAATAAAGCAAAGATAACAATCAAAACCTCTTTGGAAACTACTAAATACTTACCTTGAGAATCGGGTCTACAACAAGGGGGATACCCACTCGGTCTAGACCTTGGTTAGTAGCTCCATTTCCGTTTGGTATAGTGGGTCCGACTAGGGATATGGGACCAGTTTCCCAATTTATGTGTGTGTATTGAGAATTGATATTTCCTTCATAATAAATTCTAAGTAAAATGCTTTTATTCTAAATCTAATGTAATTGTAATCTAATGAACAGAAATATCTAATTCTAAAACTAACCCGGGATTTAATCTTTCAGTTATGCGATCTAAAATGATTTCAAATGGCAATTGGTAATAAATATCATTCAACTGCTATGAGAAAAGAATTCAATAAAGATAAACCATTTCGTATAAAAAGTTAGACGAAACGATTGTGGAAAACATATTGCATAATAAGTTACTCATATATTAAGCATAAATAAATAGCTATCACCGTACAAAAGTGCCAAATGATAACTCAAGAATTCAAGCATTCATATATAAATAACTGAACATGAATATCACCTTAACACATAAGCAGAAATTGTTAAGAGATAAAAGTACCATTTATAACTAGTTCTACTCATGAGCTTCAGCAATAATGATTTATCTCTTCTTAATCCAACATCTACTAAGAGTACAAAAGTGCAACATCAGTAGTAGATATTAAACACAGATATCAATAAATCATGTTCCATTCATTCATCAAAACCTCCTCAGAGGGTGCAAAAGTGCATGTTCTGAGGACAAGTTTTTGACAAATTTCAGGACCCTTCTCTAAATGCATGAGAAGGGTTTAAATACTACTAGCTAAATCTAAAAATAATTTATTACAAAAATGTAGGATGCGGTTTAAATGACCGTCCTCATTTCAAGCCAAAAATAAAGCAAAACTAAAACTAAAAGTGATTCTAAAACTAAAACGGGCAATTAACTATCTATGTATCTATACCTTGTAGTCGCAAGCGTTCAGCATTTGCTTGAGGAGAGTAGGCTGGCCAAATTTCGACTTTAGTTGTTTTGCGAAAACGGAATTGGCAAGTGCTGGCGCCATCTTCTCGGCAGAATTAATGATATATTTGAGAGTCATGCACTGGCTGTGTGGTTTTACTAAGTACGTCCAGTAAGAATCCCAATTCAACTTGGTTAACCTTTTGATGGACTCTGCTCTTTCTTGAGCCTTCTGTCTCCAACTTGTCTATAGATGTTGTACATTTGGTAGATATTTACATACCACTTGCGGATATCCTTGATAAATACCACTGGTTTTAGAATTCAGGTTTTTCCTTTCGCCTTTAGCACTTTTTCCTACAAATTTCCGAGCTTACAGGCGATTGAGCGATTAGAGGCTTTCCTTTTTGAGGGGTTTTGCCCAGCGATCACGCATCGAAAACTACCTCCGTTTCTCGATCTGGGCTTCCCTAGTGCGATTTTCGCCTCTTGCGCGCTTTTTGTTAGAGGGTATAAACCTTAAATTTTGTGGAAAGAACAACTCCATGAGTTCTTGATTTTGAGTTTTAAATTCTCTATTCGTGATATCAACACTATCCGGTACCCATTTGACCATGTCCGTGTGTGGAAGAATTTTGGGCCTCACTGCTATCCGGTGTAAGAACGAACATGCTAGTTCTGTAATAGACGCCTCAGACGACCCGCGTGAATCTGTGGTTGCTGTAACCTCCATTACTCTGGAATTTTCTTCCTCGAGTAGGTTGTACATGCTTTCCCAAGTAGTAATACCAACATCTTTGTTACAGGTGGTGTCTGTGTATAAGGGCGTCATTTCTTTATCTTGAGAACTCGGAGCTTTTCCCTTCTTTCCCATAATATTCTGAACACTGCTATGTATACTTCTCTGCTCTTCGCTCCTGCAGCTTACAAATGAGGCAAGAGTAAAAAGGTGACGGGAAAGCGTTAAATGCCGAAAACATATAAAATATATCACCCTACGTGAAATGGCTCTTCGATCAGATCAAACCATATTTCATTAATGATTGCCAACTAACTCATTAATTAACGTTAACGTGCATAACTAGGCATCAATTTATGGAAAAAGATTTTTCGAACAATGAGCCATGTAGATCTGCGATAAGGCGATTTTGCGATTTGCTTCGCAATATCGTAGATCGCAATATCGCTACTCGGTTGCGTGTGGAAATCATCTATTAACGTGTTTTCTGTGAAATGCGACTTGTGAGACTCGCCATCGCATATCGGCAGTTTGAGGCATTTCACTTTAAGTGATATTTGAGGTATGCAATGCGATGAGTGTCTTTTAGTGTGTGATTTCGCATCGTGATTTCACAATCTTAAAATTCTGCTTGTAGGAAGGCATCCATTACCTTTTTGCGATGCGATGTTTTTTATTGAGAGAGTGGTTTTATTCGAATAAAACTTAAGTCTTTTTAGATTTTTTGGGTATTCTCCTAAGTTTATGATAGTAAGTTTTATTCAAAAGGGAATACAAGCACTAATTTATTTTTTTATTTTTTTATTTTTTTAAATAAGGGTCCCCACTTATTTAGTATTAGTAATAAAACTAAATAATAAGGGGGGTTGTTGCTGGCCAAAACAATTGGCGATTCACTTGGAAGAACCAATTATCTTTGCTTTTCTTTTGAATTTTCTAAACCTCCAAAACAAAAAACTTTTCTAGAAAATCAAACTTCATTATAGAAAGATAAAGTACATCATGCTTTCAGCTGTTAATGATAGTTTGTTTCTTCTATTTTAACTTTGGTTATTAACTTCCTAGAGCGAGTCCTTGTATCTACATCAGTCACTACTTGGTTTATAAAGATAAAAACAAAGACTTCTCTGTAAATCAGTTTTAAATATGCTCATTTGTCGTAGGTAGAGCCTCTGCTGCCAGCAGGCGTTTATAGCCTCGACAGGGTTACCTATTACCCAGCAATGATCCTGTATCCTACTTGGAGAAATATACGATTTTCAAAGAGAAATCCATATCCACACTTATTGCTTCTATTTTCTTTTAATCCTTAAAGAACAATGCCTTGGTTTGGTAGCCAAATTATAACAGTGCCACTCACTTGATTTATAACTTTGCTGAACAAGTTGGCTCGTGATGAGACCCCTTGTCTGTTGATTGCAACAATCTCGAGTCATTGCCCTGTTATGGTATGAAATTTTGGCAAAGTTAGCAAGCTATAATATCTATGATCATGATAAGTCGGCTCGTGATGAGACCTCTTATTCTTTAAGTTTAAAGTGTATTGCTAGATTATTCCTTGAAGCTCGTAATTTCCTAAGTGGGGAGGAAGTCATTGTTTCCTTAAGAATAGCTCTGGACGACAATTGTAGAGTTTTTTGGAAAGAGATTTTCTACAAAGAATCTTCATTTTGTTATTGATACTTTTTATTTGGCCGATATAAAACAAATTCCCACTAAAGGTCGTTTTTTAACCAAAATTTACAAGGTTGAAACTGGTATCATTTTCAGGCCTATAGCCTTTGACTATATCTTTCAATAATAATGACCAATTTTCTAAAACAATTCTATTTATACAAGCAAAAAACAAAATCTAAAAGAAATACTTGTCTTTTTCGTGATTTCCAAATGTAACCATTTACAACTGGTTTTATTATGAAAACAAAGGAAAAACTAATCTACAAAAATAGAAGAATGATCTCCTATGGAAAGTATTTTTTGAGGATTTGTCCGTTAACAGGTAAAGATTCTCTTTTTCTTGTTAAATCATGTAACATAAAAGTAGATGGACCTATGATTTCTGCAATTTGGAAAGGGTCAAGCCACATTCGTTGAAATTTCGTATGTTTTCCCTTTTCCTCATTAGCCTTGTCCCATTTTAAAACTAGATCTCCAATCTGAAAGTCCTTTCTGGATATCATGTTTGAATCAAAAGAAGCTTTTACTAATGCTTGGTGATGAGCATGGGTTATTTTAGCCTGTTCTCGTTGTTCTTCTAGCTTAAGAATTTATAGTTTCCTTAGTTGTAAGGAAGAAGTTGGTGTTTCGTCAATATATTGAACTAAGGCCAAAGAAGGAATCGCTAGATGAGTTGGAAGGACCACTTCTTTCCCATAAACTAAATTAAAGGGAGAAGTGCCAATAGAGGCTTTCTGTGTTATTCGGTCTGCCCATAGAGCATATATTAAGAATTTGTGCCAATTCTTATGAGTTTGATCAATGGTTTGCTTAATGATTCTGATTAAGTTTTTATTCGTTGATTCAGCTAACCCATTCCCCTGTGGGTAATAATTGCATAGATTTGAGTTTAAAACCTCTTTTGAGCGCAAATTCAGTCATAGCATTGCCAGAAGAATACGATGCATTATCAAACATTAAAGCAGAGTGTAAACCAAAACTGGTGATTATGAACTCTATGAAATCAATGATGTATTCGGCATTAGCTGTCCTGAGAGGAACTGCTTCTACCCATTTAGTAAAATAATCTGTAGCTGTAAGGATATACCTATGCTATTTACAAGAGTGAGGAACAATCTCACCTATTATATCTAATCCCCATTGATTAAAAGGTTTATCGATATTGACTGGTTGCAATGGCAATGATGGTTTCTTTTGTCTCCCAGTAGCAGTTTGTCAAACTTGACATTTCCTTACATAGCTATGCGCATCTTTGAATAGTGTAGGCCAATAATAGCCTGCACGCAGGATTTTATGTGCGGTAGCATCTCCAGCATAATGTCCACCCGCTGGTCCATCATGGAGTTCCTGCAACACCTTTTCAGCTTCAGATTTCTCAAGACATCTAAGGAGGACAGAATCATAATTCATCCTAAAAAGTACATCGTTCATGAGTTGATATTGTTTAGCCTTCAACCTTAGGGCTCTTTTCTTTGTATAATCGAGGTTTGAAGGAGCATATCCATTCTTTAGATAAAATATGATATCAGCGTATAATGATTCAACATCGTTTAGGCTTACCTCATACGTTTGTATTTTTGCAGATGGTATTTCGAAAATAAGGGACGCTCCAGCCAGCATTTTTCAAAAGCCTTGATCTTTTACAATACTCGTTGGTTTAATTTCAGCGTCGTATTCTTGTAAGGCAGTAACCCAATTGGCTCTTTTCTCACCTACGTCTTTCTGTACTAAGAGATTTCTTACCGCCGGAAATGGTACTATGATTTTTGTATGGGTTTTAAGCAGAAAGTGTCTGAAATGTTTGATCACTTTGAAAACAGCATAAGCTTGTTTTTCGATGTCTGAATAATTTAATTCAGTCCCTTGTAGATTTGAACTGAAAAAGGCAATTGGGGATTCCGCCTTGTCTTGATTTGCTTGAGTGAGTATCGTAGCATATGATCTATCAGAGGCAAATGCATATAAAATGAAAGGATCAGAAAAATTTGGAGTTGCTAAAAATGGAGCGTTTATAATCGCTTGTTTAATCAGATTGAATGCTTCATATTCGTCTTGGCCCCATTTGAATATTGAGTTCTTTTTTATCATTGCTTGTAAGGGAGATACGATCCTTGAAAAAATTGGGAAAAATCTCTTAACAAAATTAATTTGGCCAAGGAAAGATTGCATAGCTTTCTTGTTGTGAGGCAAGGGTATTTCAGAAATCTCCTTGATTCTGTCAGGCTCAATATGGATTCCAGATTTTGACACTATAAATCCAAGAAGTTTTCCTTCACTTAATGCAAAAAAGGACTTTTTTGGGTTAAGTGAAATTCCATACCTTTGGCAACGTTGGAAGATCTGTTTTAAGTCTCTTAGATGATTTCCTCATTTTTTGGAATATACAGTTATATCATCCAAGTAGATTACTACTGATTTGTTTACTAATCCCTTAAATGCGATATCCATGGGCCTTTGAAATGTGGCGCCAGCATTGATCAGACCAAAAGGCATCTTTTGATATGCATAAGTATGTCATTTGGTTCTGAACGTGGTCTTTAATTGATCGTCGGGATGGACCAAAACTTGGTTGTAGCCGGAGAAACCATCCAAGAAGGACATTAATTCTGACCCTGCAACTCCCTGTAATATTTGCTCCATGGGAGGCAAACGAAAATTATCTTTTTGGCAAGATTTGTTAATATTTCGAAAGTCAATGCAAATTCTAATGTCTCCGTTTTTCTTTCTAACGGGAACCATATTGGAAACCCATTTAGAATGTCGAATGGGAAAAATGATTTTGGCTTTCAATAACTTATTGAGCTCAGATTTGATCTGGTTTTCTAAATTAGGATGGATCTTTCTCAGCTTTTGCTGGACAGGTTTTTCATCGTTTATCATTGGGATAGTATGTTGAATGATAGAAGTGTCGTAAGTCTTAAGTTCATTGTAGTTCCAGGCAAAGACACTTTTGTATTGTTTCAGGAGACGAACATATGCTAATCTTTCTTCAGGGGCTAGGCCAAGACCTAGATTGATAGTCTACAGCTTGGTATCAGTTCCTGGATTTATTAATTCATAGTTCAGAGTTGAACTTTGAAGTTTTGAATTGGTAGATCTTTTGAATCAATCTTTCAAATCATATAGGTCTTCTAATTTGACTACTGACTTTGGCATAGCATTATTAGTGCTATCTTGTTGCAATTGTTTGTCATGTTGGTATTCATCAATTATCTGATTGGTGTAAGATCCTTTTGATGTGAGGAAGCTTACAATATCAGGA
This sequence comes from Pinus tabuliformis, assembly GCA_031772625.1. Lineage (NCBI taxonomy): Eukaryota > Viridiplantae > Streptophyta > Pinopsida > Pinales > Pinaceae > Pinus > Pinus tabuliformis. The sequence continues at coordinate 830,639,916 of CM062807.1, read as the reverse complement.
TCATCGTTGAAAATTCTCCAATTGGTAATGTTATTAGGAATGGAGGGTCTAAAGATTAATTCGATTGAAAATCTATTTGGGCTATAGTCTTCCAAGGGAATGAGCTTGGAAGCTACGTTTGCCAAGAGGTTAGCAATAGCATTCTAGAGTCTGGGAATTGATGAAATATTGAATGCTATAAAATGTTCAGTCAGATCTTGTACTAAAGATTGATAATGCTTTAAATGACCTGATAGACAATGTATAGTATTTTGTACCTGTCTGATAACAATTTCAGAATCTCTGAAGACTTGTAGATATTTGATATCTAATCTAATTGTTTTGTATAATCCTTGGACTAAAGCCTCGTATTCTGCAGTATTATTGGTGCAATCGAACTCGAGTCTACAGGTTAGCAATGTTTTGTTTCCTTCTGTACTGATTAGTATGCATTCTGCTCCTACTCCTTCGTTAGACTTAGAGCTATCAAAAAATGACTTCCAAAATAAAGATTTATTTACAGGACTATCTACGAAATTAATACATTTAGAACTATCTGTTTGAGAAAAAATTTCGACTTGAAATAAAACAGAATGTTTTAAGTAAGGTGAAGTATGAGCATTAAAATTCCCTAAGAAAGAATCAACAGAATAGTTGCCAATTATATTGTTGATGTATGCTACAGGTTCATTTTCTCCTTTCAATTCTATTACTATGTATTTCCGATGTCTTTCTCACTCAACCTTTATTTGATTTGGTTTACCATTGTAAGGGAGCCACATGTGCGACCAATCAATTGCAAAGTATCCATGAAGCTTTTTAGACCAATCTTTGCTAAGAATTAAGCCATAAAATTCTGGAATGTCTACATCTAAAATGCCGATAACTTGACATACCTTTGGATTAGATGACAGCCTTATGGTAACCTGATTTAGTTCACCGATCACTTCAACTTGTGACCGGTCCAGCTGAACTATGCGTACTGCTGATTTTTGAGGTTGAACGTTCAACTTTGCACATATTGATTTAGGTAAGATATTAGATGAAGCTCCTGAATCAACTAAACAATTATGCAAATTTTTGTTGAAAACTTCATAAGTAAGAAGAAATGGGGGAGTATGAGATCTTGACCTTCCTCCAATTAAAGCGATATCGTTTGGATCAACTTTATTAGTCACATTAGTTGGAGGTCTTCCCATCTCGTGAGAAGCTTGCGAGATTACAGCGGCAAGCAGAGGTGCAACTGGTATTGCTTGTAATTCTTTCAAAAGAATCTTTTGCTGATGTTTTAACTTGCTCAATTCATAAAAAGTAATGTTAGCCCTAGTCTTCTTCATGTCTTCTATGATATTATACTCCATCTCATCAAAAACAATCAATGTTTTAGATTGAGTTGGTGAATCTGTTTGGACTGGGCTTGTTTGAGTCGCTTTGGGTGATGTCTTCTTTGCTGCGACTTTATCCTTAGACATCAAGCTTGCACTCTTTGGCTTAGGAGTAGGTTGAGGAGGATCGAGTTGATTTCTACTTCTAGTACTGACCAGCGATGCCTCTTGTTCCTCTTCATTTGGGAGGATGAAATCCCACATTGCTTATACTTCTACAACTTCTTCTTCATCAATAGGCTCTTCGTTAGCAATTTCCTCTTCTTCTTCTTCTGATTCAGCATTTGTAATAGCATTGGGAGGCTTTGAATCAGTTGAAGGATTTCTTCTATAAGGCTTGTACGGATTTTTTGAAGAGTTCTCTACTACCTGTTTCTTAATGTCAACCATTTCGTTAGACATGGTTTTCAAAACTTTCTGCAGTCCTTCTAAATTGAATGGGTCTTTCGATTTTTTCTTTGGATCTTCTTTAAAAACCTTCTTAAATTTTCGTTCATCAATGACGTTTTTCTTTTCTAAGGCTATGATACGTTTCTCTACCCCTATTGCTTCCTTCATATTGTCAGCTAAAGTTGTTTTGTTAGCTCTATCAACGAAGATTGCTATGTTTGATGGTAGAGCAGATATGTACCATTCACTTCGAACTTCTTCGCTAGGCTTGGAAGCGGTAGGAATTTTGTTCAACAGTTTATTGAAACATGAGTTGAAGTCTTTGATAGGTTCCTTTGACTCAGCCCTAAGGTTAGAAAAGTCATTGATCAGTGTCGCGGTAGATCTGTCATCACCAAACTTAGTCAAGAATTGTTCTTGGAAAATATCCCAACTAGTGATAGATCCGGATGGTAATGAAAAATACCATGATCCGGCTACTCCTTGCAAAGTGTAAGGAAAGAGCCGAACAACAATGTCTTCATTAGTAACCCCATTAAGATTTATGGATAACATAAAATTATTTATATGTTCTTCTGCTAGCATGCTTGTTTCAGGATTGAACTTAGGCACCATTTTTCAAGATGGGCCGGTATTTGACTCAAGGGTGCAGATATTAAGACTGCCCCTGGGTTATTCCATGGAGAATGGTCCATCGTTGAACTACTAACAGAGGAAAGCGCAGAAGATGATCCTTGCGGTTGGGACGATGAGGATATTACAGTTCCATATGATTGAGAAGGAGATGTGGAAGTTCCAGTGGGCTGGTGGACAATAATCTGAAGTGGAGGGGTGGATGGTTGACTTCACGGTGGAGAGGTTGAGATGGATGATGATGATGAAAGAGTCTCGCTATTAGACCCTTTAGGTGATTTCCTTGCTCTCTTCCTTGTAGGTAGAGGTAACTCAGTTGGTTCAATACCAAACTTTTCGCTCTTCAATCTGGTAAGAGGATGAGCAGGGTTATATTGCGAAGTCACACTACCTTGAGATTTTTCAGATCTTTGGGGTGATATAGAAAATCGTTGAAGTTTATGGATCAAAGATTCAACTTCAGGAGGTTCAATAGTAGATTTCTCTGAAATGTTCGGGTTTGTGGCAGTGGTTGTTGTTTTTTTGACTTCTTGCTCAAGATTTAAAGATTCTAAATGCGATGGAGAAGTCGGGGGAGATGGTGAGGGAAATTTACTCTCAGAATGGTATTTAGATTTAGATTTACTTTCCATTCACAGTTCGGGGCCCTCCTTCTAGCGCCAAATATGTTGAAGCCCCGAAAATCGGGTCTACAACAAGGGGGATACCCACTCGGTCCAGACCTTGGTTAGCAGCTCCTTTTCCGTTTGGTATAGTGGGTCTGACTAGGGATATGGGACCAGTTTCCCAATTTATGTGTGTGTGTTGAGAAATGATATTTCCTTCCTAATAACTTCTAAGTAAAATTCTTTTATTCTAAATCTAATGTAATTGTAATATAATGAACAGAAATATCTAATTCTAAAACTAACCTGGGATTTAATCTTTCAGTTATGCGATCTAAAATGATTTCAAATGTCAATTGGTAATAAAGATCATTCAACTGCTATAAGGAAAGAATTCAATAAAGATAAACCATTTTGTATAAAAAGTTAGACAAAACGATTGTGGAAAACATATCGCATAATAAGTTACTCATATATTAAGCATAAATAGATAGTTATCACCGTACAAAAGTGCCAAATGATAACTCAAGCATTCAAGAATTCATATATAAATAACTAAACATGAATATCACCTTAACACATAAGCAAAAATCGTTAAGAGATAAAAGTACCATTTATAACTAGTTCTACTCATGAGCTTCAGTAATAATGATTTATCTCTTCTTAATCCAACATCTACTAAGAGTACAAAAGTGCAACATCAGTAGTAGATATTAAACACAGATATCAATAAATCCTGTTCCATTCATTCATCAAAACCTCCTCGGAGGGTGCAATAATGCATGTTCTGAGGACAAGTTTTTGACAAATTTCAGGACCCTTCTCTAAACGCATGAGAAGGGTTTAAATACTACTAGCTAAATCTAAAAATAATTTATTACAAAAATGTAGGATGCGGTTTAAATGACTGTCCTCATTTTAGGCCAAAAATAAAGCAAAACTGAAACTAAAACTCAATCTAAAACTAAAACTGGAAATTAACTATTTATGTATCTGTTCCTTGTAGTCACAAGTGTTCAGCATTTGCTTGAGGAGAGTAGGCTGGCCGACTTCTGACTTTAGATGTTCTGCGAAAATGGAATTAGCAAGTGTTGTTGCCATCTTCTTGGCAGAATTAATGATACATTTGAGAGTCATGCACTAGCTGTGTGGTTTTACCAAGTACGTCCAGTAAGAATCCCAATTCAACTTGGTTAACCTTTTGATGGACTCTGCTCTTTCTTGAGCCTTCTGTCTCCAACTTGTCTATAGATGCTATACACTTGGTAGATATTTACATACCACTTGAGGATATCCTTAATAAATACCACTGGTTTTAGAATTCAGGTTTTACCTTTCGCCTTTAGCACTTTTTCCTACAAATTTCTGGGCTTACAGGTGAATGAGTGATTAGAGGCTTTCCTTTTCGAGGGGTTTTTCCTAGCGATGAGCGATGCATCGGAAACTGCCTCTGTTTCTCGATTCGGGTTTCCCTGGTGCGATTTTCGCCTCTTGCGTGATTTTTGTTAGAGGGTATAAACCTTAAATTTTGTGGAAAGAACAACTCCATGAGTTCTTGATTTTGAGTTTTAAATTCTCTATTTGTGATATCAGCACTATCCAGTACCCATTTGACCATGTCCGTGTATGAAAGAATTTTGGGCCTCGCTGCTATCCAGTGTAAGAATGAACATGCTAGTTCTGTAATAGATGCCTCAGACGACCCGCATGAATCTGCAGTTGCTGTAACCTCCATTACTCTGGGATTTTCTTCCTCAAGTAGGCTGTACATGCTTTCCCAAGTAGTAATACTGGCATCTTTGTTACAGGTGGTGTCTGTGTATAAGGGCATCATTTCTTTATCTTCAGAACTCGGAGCTTTTCCCTTCTTTCCCATAATATTCTGAACACTGCTATGTATACTTTTCTACTCTTCGCTCCTGCAGTTTACAAATGAGGAAAGAGTAAAAGGGTGATGGGAAAACTTTAAATGCCGAAAACATATAAAATATATCACCCTACGTGAAATGGCTCTTCGATCAGATCAAACCATATTTCATTAATGATTGCCAACTAACTGATTAATTAACATTAACGTGCATAACTGGGCATCGGTTTATGGAAAAATATTTTTCGAACAATGAGCTGTGTAGATCTGCGATAAGCTGATTTTGCGATTCGCTTCGCAATATCGCAGATCGCAATATCGCGGATCACAATATCGCTACTCCGTTGCGTGTGGCAATCATCCATTAACGTGTTTTCTGCGAAATGTGATTTGTGAGACTCGCCATCGCATATCGGTTTGAGGCATTTCACTTTAAGTGATATTTGAGATATGCGATGCGATGAGTGTCTTTTAGTGCGTGATTTCGCATCGCGATTTCGCAATCTTAGAATTCTGCTTGTAGGAAGGCATCCATTACCTTTTTGCGATGCGACGTTTTTTATTGAGAGAGTGGTTTTATTCGAATAAAACTTAAGTCTTTTTAGATTTTTCGAGTATTCTCCTAAGTTTATGATAGTAAGTTTTATTCAAAAGGGAATACAAGCACTAATTTATTTTTTAAATATTTTTTTTTTAAATAAGGTTCCCCACTTATTTAGTATTAGTAATAAAACTAAATAAGAAGGGGGGTTGTTGCTGGCCACAACAGGTCTAAATTATCATAAAATCCGACGAAAATGGAAGTCCTTAAGATTTTTAGGCTTAAGTCTCGCATCGCATATCATGACTTATAAAGAACTCTCTTAAAAATGATATAGCAAGAAATGCGAGTTACGAAACTGCGATGGCGCTTTGACTTTTATCGCGTCGCATTTCGGGTATTCAAGCAAACACTTTTCACTTACCATAAGTTGGTATTGCGAAGTGCGATTGATGCTCAGACCCACACCTTAGAATATTAAAATAAAATATTTCGAGCTCGTCAAGTCTATTGCATAGGATGCACAATCGCTATGATCACATTATAATGGCTCACCACCCTAGAAGTTTTCATCCCATTTTTCGATGCAAACATTTATGAGCAATAAATCTAAGGGATAACGAATCATTAGTGGGAATTAGCGGGAAATAAATGCATTTATGTGTGAAAATCCATTTAGCTTGATATGATATCTTGTTATGTGTGTTCAAATAATGCTTCTTTTACCACTGTTACAAGCTATCTGCATTATTTCATTTTTACGTTCATCTTTGAGTGTCTGATAGCTGTTGTTCTCCATTTTAGGAAAAACCCGCAGAGTAGAGCATTGAGAAAAATGGGGAAGAAAGGCAAGGCTATAGCCTCTGAGAAGACAGAGATGACTCCCCTGTTCACAGACACCACATGCAACAAAGAGGGAGGAACCTCTACATGGGAGACTATGTACAACATACTGGAGGAGGAACATCCGAGGATTATGGAAACAAATGTTATAGTTGACAGATGAGATTCCTCATACGCTTCCATGTTAGAGACGGCTTGCTTGTTTTTGCACTGCATAGCCGCTCGGCTGAAGATAATCCCTTATACCGACATGGTAAAATGGGTTATCGATGAAGCAAATATTTCAGATAGAGAATTCAGGACGAGAAGCCAAGGGGTCATCAGATCTTTTACCCTGGACAATTTATGGCTTATGTACCACCTACCAGAGCCACAGGTCATCTACAACAGGAAATTCGTAGAAAATTTTGCTAAAGAGAACAACGACCCAACAGATTTCACCCGCGCCTGGTCGAATAGTGAAGAGAAAATCAAGAAAGACAAAAATGGTATGTACACTACTGCATCTATTTGTCCCCCTTATAGTTTTGTTGCAGCTATGTTATGTCGACTGTTTGGTAGACTTGATAGTACCAAGTTCTCCCTGGAGTGGTTCTCATTAATAGAAGCAGTTGTTAATGCAACTATCATGAATTGGGCCCAAATCTTGTCAGATAATCTAGCAAAAACAATTATCGAGTATAGAAGGAGAAGAAGTACTGTTTCGAGGGTTTACCCTCCATTTTTATGAGCGCCTATGTTATGGAAGCTATTTTTTTAATTCAAATTTCCCCATCATGGGATGGAAGTGGACAGTTCGAAATCCACTTTCCATTCACGTGTATCACAAGGTCATGTGGGAATCCAATTTTCAACCACATTTTTTCAAGATTTGCCATGGAGTTATGCTCCCTATTTACAAGCGGCTTTATAATCGAGACACCCCCAGGTTTTCCCAAGAAGTTGAAGTTGACATGCTCCCAGTGGCTAGATGGTTCAGGGAGGAAACTTTTACATATGTCAGAGTTTTTGGCAGCATCACCTCTCCCCACATCCTCCCATACTATGTTCCAAATAAATTGATGGCTGGGGAGATAGCTTACCAGACAACTAGTGAGGGAGGAATAAGAAATACACTAAAAGAGTCAAAGAAGGCCATTTGGCCTGCATTCCCTGTACAGTGCTGAGAATTTGCACTACACAACCTGGGACACGCATTCAAAGAAGCAAAGAACATGCTATCTCTGCAATTACCTAACCTCCCTGGACGATAGTATGACCCGTTTTGCACTGTCAAGAATTTCACCACTTTGGTGAAAATAAAAGTGTTCACCAATGAGGAGGTTGTTTTTGATGATATCTTTTTGCAAAAAAACACCTTTGCAGAGGTGAAACATATGGCACAACTATTTTTTGACCAAGAAGATCTAGAAAAGTTTTACAGTTACAGAGAAAGAAGGCTGACAATGGTCCCATTGGACCAATTATTAATTGAACCAATAAGGGAGCCTACTCCCAGTGTGACTATAGAAGGTGTCTCGAAAGAAAACTCCAAATACGATTCTGGAGCAGAGTCTTAAGAAAAACCTATTGGGGAATCATGGCATTCATCACATAATGGAAAAAGTAGAAGCATTGAGGATACAACCCAATCTACACAAAAGATACTTGAACAAGCTTCAGCTAGCAAGTAGGTTGAAATCCCTACTACCTTTGTGCAACCAATAAGACCCACGGTAATTGACTTAGAGGAAGAGTGGGATAATTTTAATAAAAGTATCAATATAGAGGAATTGGTGCTAGAGCTACAAACTTTACAACAAAAGACAGCTCTGGAAATTACAGTGGAAGAAACTACAAATGAACCAGAAATAGAGCATATCCCTGTTACCCCCACCTCCGAAATAATTCTGAAGATTGAATAAATACCCTCTCTGGATGTATTCTATAGCACACAACATAAGGCCATGGTGAAAAGGCAAAGAAAGAAAATAAAATTGGACTCTATAGCCATTACTACCCCCAAAAACGAACTAATGGATGTTCTATGGAAGGACTCGCCTGTTGATCCATCCGCCAACTTAACTAGACTCTCACAGTTTGCCGACGCCTATGCTATAGTGACCATAGACAAAGAAACAAAAGTCCAAATGTTGCTTATAGAAAAGGAAAATAAAATAATGTTGCTCGAGCAATAATTATAGCAAGTCAAATCCGACCAGCAGGCAAAGGTACAGTTGGCCAAGCTTCAACAGGAATTTGAACCGATGCAAATAGAACATCGAAGCAACTTAGCCGAGAATGAAACACAGGTGCAGGAAATAACTAATCTTCATAAAGACGATCCAAAAATTGAACATTTTGTTACCGAAGCACTCAGACTTAATTCCCAGTTGACACATCAGAAAGAATTACTGTGCCAGAAGATTTCACACTAGAAATCTTATTGTGAAACAAGTGATAAACTGACAAGTCAAGTCGTAGAAATGTGACTTGAATATGATGAGATCTTTAAAAAGGTCTCTGATCACATCGCCTGGAAAAATACAAAGGAGGGGAGAAAATCCGACCTGCCCAAGCTAGAAGAATCACATAAGGAAATTCTGTTTGCAAGTTGGGATTCTCGGCTTAAAGAAGTAGAAAAGGCAACAATGGACACGGCAGTAGCAACAAACATTATCATAGAAAATATCAATGAGAATTTGCATGGTGCCAATCTAGTTGCATAGTCCATTCCAAGGTTCCTTCTAGATGTGAAACAACTCGAACAACAATGGAAACAGGCAGCGGAGGAAAATGTAGAAGTTATAAGGCAAACAACCAGGCTAGACTGGGAGGCATATTGGCAACATTTGGTCAAGCCTCATAGGTAATGGATGACCCTGCGATGCCTAACCACTTATGCCGAGAAAATGGCGCCAGCATTGACCGATGCCATATTCGCTGGACAGTTGAAAGTTGAAGTCGGTCGACCTACACAGCTGAAACCTATGGTGGATATTTGTGATTTGAAGGATCAAATGCAACATAGTTAGTCACCCTGTTTACTTTAATTTTGATTTTATTTTTCATAAATTGAGGTAGGTCGTTTAAACCTCCTAAACTATTTTTGTAATAATCTGTTTTTAGTTTTATAGTTTTAGTATTTAAACCCCTCTCATGCATTTGTAGAGGGGTCTAAAATTTTATCAGAAACTCTCTTCAAAACATGCACTTCTGTCCCTTTGAGGAAGTTCTGGTGAAATATATGGAACATGATTTATTTTTATCTGACTTAGCATCTTCTACTGAAATTGCACTTTTTTACACTTATATGATGTTGAATGGATTGAAGATAGATCAATATTGTTGAAACACATGAGTAGGATGTATTATAAATGGTACTTTTATCTCGTAATCCTTTTTACTTATGTATTAAGCAATTATTTCTTTTTCAAATTATTTATGTATGAAAGTCTAAATTTTGATTATCGTTATTGCACTTTTGTATGATGATGATCTTCATTTTATATTGAATATATGAATAACTCTTTATGCGATATATTTCTCACAATCGTTTCGGCTAACTTTTTATACAAAATGATTATTGTTAAAACGGATTCACTTCTAATTGTAATTGAATGATCTTTATTACCAATTGCTTTTAGAAATTATTGTAGATCGCATACATCAAATTTATCTCGGGTATATTATGATTAGATAGCTTTTAGAAATTAGAAGTTAAATGCATTTGTGCTTGATTAGTTTAGAATAGATTACCATTAGCTTAAATGTTACTCTAAAAACATCACATATCACCCCATTTAGCACAAGAATTAAATATATTGGGAAATTGGTCCCATTATCCCTAGTCAGAGCCACTACTCCAAACGGAAAAGGAGCTGCCAATTAAGGTCCAGACCAGGTGGTTTTCCCCCATGTTGAGGCAATGATTTTGGAGGCTTCAACACAACCATAAATAGTAGTTGATCTTGTAGAAGAGCTCCTCCAAGTTGTTGACTTTTACTTTCCTTGTCATATTATGCACCTCCAACCACCCTAGATGCATGAGATGATGACCACTCACTACAACAACATAAGGGCATAATCACTCTCCAAAAGCTAACCCCAAACCACATAGAAGTCTGGGAATATATAGAGAAGTATGGTAAGTTCAGAGTTCTTATCCAGTTACCAATCTAGGGTAAGAGATCCACCTTTGATGGAGGGATAGGATCAAAGGATAAGTGGTGTAAACTCCAATGTAGGGAAAGATAGGATCCAAATGTTTTATCCAAGGTAAGTAGTTGTAACAACTTCTGGAAACTCCTAGAAGGGGAAGCTTCTGGAATCTTGATCATTCTCCCATATTTCTAGAACCAACGCAGGTGCAAAGGGGAGCAAGCTACTGGTGACCAATGTGGGTAATAGTGGAGAAACTTGTTAGTGAATGCACCCTAGTAGGCTTACAGGGAGAGTTAGTCCTCAAACTAGATCAAATGAAGCAGTTTAGGGCCGAAACTCTGAGAAATGAAAGGTACATAAGGGCTTTGTTCAATATGGTGACAAGGGGGAATAGGATGTTGATTGAGCCCATTAGGAGGCTTACTGATCAGATGTAAGAAAATGGCCTATAACATAATGCTCCTTAAAGTGCAAAGCCAAAGACGATGATTGAGGATTGAAGTGCTTTACATTGTGACAAGTAGAGATCAAGGACAACTGAAAAGCTTCATCTATTACAATACATTTACAACATGAAATATTTGTTTGATGAGGAAGGCATACCCATACTCAACTTATAAGCTAACATAACATGTACGATGATCAAAATACACATCCACAGATGCAAGTGGTGGACCAATGACTAGATGAATGTCGATATGATCATAGCCATAATATATTGTGATCTTTGTATAATCCTGAAATCACACCCCGGATGGATGAAACTAGATTTGGGGTATTTTATCTCGTTCACACTACCAACCAATGTACTTGTCTAACCATGTGAATCAATGAGATGGAGTTGAACATGGTTGACACCATATGATTACTGACCAATGATGTAAGCCATTAACAGATGCGAGAGAAACCACTGATGATGTTAATGGCTCACAAGGTATTATAGTACAATTTGCATGGTGTGAATAAACGAGTTGATGTCGAACACCATACAAAATATTTTGGTCGAAGGCCATTGATGTAAATATGTCATCGAGAGTGATGAAACCTGCCATTGATGTATGCAAGCACCAAGGTACCAAGGGGTGTTTCTAAGTCAACTTCGTGGATGATGTACTGATGTCGAAAGGAAGCGACACGTCGCAGGAGGTCCTTGACGTATCCCCCATTAATGACATAAAATGGGTATGATGATTGAGATAGAATGATCAGAATGATGTTAACGTGGAACTAGATTAGGAAAGGCAGACATGAAATGAAGGCTTAAGAGTATTGTAGCAGAGATCAACTGAATGACTTCTCTTGAACACACTAGTGACACTGAATGGAGTTTATAGCATTGACCCAAAACTGAAATGGAGGCTCTGAAAAATGTTATGATAGCCAAAAGACAATTAGATTACCCAACCTAGTCACCACATAGATGTAGTGGAAGAGTGTCATGTTTAAGGGCAACTCGCTGCCATTAGCAAAATAGAATCCCTTTTTTTCCCAATTCTTCAAACCAACTGGTTAGTACCACTTTATTTTTTAACAAGCTTGAGGAGGATAACATATCCTTGATCTAAAAGTTCATCGTTCAGATGAATCCCTCCGAGTAAATTTAAAAAACCCTAAGAAGGAGTTCTTTGGTCCCGTCATGATCGATAATTCCATCATTATTTGATGTTTTTATGAATCCAACGATGGTAAAACTCGACATATTTTTTTATGTTTAGAGAGTTTGAAAAAGAGGCGCAAAAGAAAACTCTACATGTCCCTTTTCGTAGGTAGTCCCTTAGGCCCGAAAAGGTAGAAAAAGATACCCAAGAGAACCTCTTAGCCATGTTCGACTAAGGTATTCATTTTTCGTAGTTAGTCTATATCAGTCTCGAAAAGGGTTAAAACTATACTGAGTAGATGTCTTTTCATTTACTTTTACGAGTTCAAAAAGACAAGGGATAGATAATATTTTCATATTTTGGGATTCTAAAAAGAGCTGAAAGAGGACTCCAAGGGGGTTCCTTTTTCATAGGTTTAAAGAGCCCAAAAAAGAGATAAAAGTGTACTCTGTGGTCAAAATAACCTATTCAAAACATAATCAAAATCTGCTAACAATTGTCGACCTGCTGAAAACACCACAAGAA